>CM029522.1:25939691-27416532 GCA_017140615.1 Eucalyptus cladocalyx
AAAATGTGGAGATATTCTGCATGTGTTGAGTAGGTTACTAAGCTATAAGCAAGGGGTGATCTTCGGATGAGTAAGTAGTTGACCAACCAATTAAGAAAAGCTAATCTACTCATGTTATCATAAAAGCAAGTAATCGAACAATAAAATAGATAGAATAAGAAAATATATCACTAGATTTACATGGTTCGATCGAAGTGACCTGCGTCCATGGAAAGAATAGCAACAAATTATATTATAGATCAAGTGATATAATGTAGATTACAATCATACCGAGTTATTCATATTGTACCCATTAACTCACACAGCTTTTAGCCTCACAATTCCTCACGAAATAATTTTTTAAGCTCACAAAAGAAATCAGCACGAATTCTTAACACAAGAATTTAACTGACTGGAACACTTATGTATCCTCACCAGGATGTAATCGCTACAAAACTCACGATGAAAATTGCCTCTACACATCAACAATGCTCCCGCAAGAGCCATACATATATCACTTGTCCTCTGCTTGAAGAAGTGCAACATTTGATCGTCAAAGATTAAAATCGAAGTGGGGTTCAGTCGACAAAGTCCAGTCATCTTGGACTTTCCTCTTCACTTTTCTTTTGGCCGACTCCAAAACTAACACGATTTCCGTATATTTCCCTAGCACAGTAGATTTCATTTTTCTTTATTTATTAATTTCTAAAATGCATATTTTCTTTTCAAACTCAATCTTGAGATATAATTTTAACACATATAATACACAAACAGTCTAGTACTATCACTCAAAATGCAAATCACGTTTTTAACGCCATGAACACCGAAATAACTGTGCGGTATTATGATTTGAAGACATGAAAGGACACTTCGAAGACTATATAACATCATTTATTCCATTACCAAAGACTTCATATTAGACCATTCTGGCTTGCTCTCCTCACAAAAACCTTCCCATTAGCTTTTGCCAAATTCAATCTCTGTTGTCTCCGATCTCAAGTTCAGAGAGAGAGAGAGAGATAGAGAAAGAGAGAGAGAGAGATGGGGAGTTTGGGAGCGATTTTGAAGCATCCGGATGAACTCTACCCTCTGCTGAAGCTGAAGATGGAGGCGAGGAATGCCGAGAAGCAGATCCCTCAGCAACCTCATTGGCGATTCTGCTACTCCATGCTCCGCAAGTTCTCCAAGACATTCGCTTTCGTCATCGAACAACTCCCCACTGAGCTTCGCGATGCAGTAAGCGTGGTTTTTGATTTCAAAGTTCTTTTTATAATATTTAAATATTAAAGTACACCTTTTTATAATGGTTTAACTTTTGAAATAATTGGCGATGTTCTTATAAAATCTAAGATGTTATCAAAGCATCCTAAGTTTTTGGCCAAAACTTTTACTTCATTTAGTTGCTTAACAAAAATGTACCAAAAGCCAATTGTCCAAATGTTGTTTGTTTTGAACAAATACTCCATAAGTTAAATTACTTTATATAGATACAAAATCATTTTCCCAAACCTTTTTCAAACGCACCAAGTTGTTGTGCCTGTTGCTAGAAACAGCATGCACGGAAACTTAGATAAAGCTAAGGATCAATGTCTTATGCGAAGATTAATTCATTACTCTCACAACATTACCTGAAATCTTCCCCATAATTTACTCAAAAAGACTAGACAACAGAATCGATCAAATTAAAGCGTTATGCTCGTTTAGGTTGGATGCAAGATGTTAATGATGACGTAAAACCATTAAGCTCTCAGTGGCTTTATGTGTGGCCCCGAAAAATCATCACCATGTTTTGATATGTGTCCCAATTCTAGGCTTCTAGCAACCCCTCATTTTTGTGATTCTTGCTCCACCATCGTTTTCGTGGGGAGTTATGATGATTTATAAACGTGTCAACCATATATATTTCAATAATTTTGTTGGAAGTTTCTTTATGAATATAGATCTCTTTGCCTTAATATCCACCATGCTCTTGTGGTCAAGTTGTGTATAAAGTTGCCACAAATGCATGGTAGAATATATAATTTTTTGGGAAAGCTAAACTTGTCGCAATTGTTTTAGTTCAGTTGTAAACCTTTTTTATTTTATTTTTATGTCAATTAAGTTATAAACCTTTTACATTTGTATTGATTCAGTCGACCAATTTGGCAGATCTATACTAACTTAGATGGTGGCCATCCTACATGGCGTGCCTGGTACCAACGAGAACAATTTTAAATATTTTTTTTCTTTTTTTTCCTTTTCTTTCTCTTTCATTTTTTTTTCCTTCCATTCTTTTTATTCCTTTGGCTGAGCACCAAGGGCTGGCCAAGGGAGCCTTCGCAAGATGGTTGGGTGAGGCATAGCTTTGCCGGCCCTCCATGCTTTTGAAATTGTTCAAATATTTATCATGATTGAAATCTTTTTACTTGGTGGGTTATTTTTGGTTGGGCATTTCCAATTAAGTTTTCTCGAGTTGGTAATATAGTCTTGTTGAGTCATGCATGCTCAAATAATATAATCTAGTAAGATGATGAGTCAATATGAATTTCTCAATTATTTAAATATTGTTGAGGCATCGACACATGTATAGATTTTTTCTTCCTCTAAATTATGGGGAATGATACGGCTAATCTTACCCACTTTTTTGATAAATCCACCTAAATTCATTTCCCCATGCACTTTTCTCTCTCATAAGTGTGAGTTCCCGTGAGCAATCCGTCCTTCTCCTCCTCCTACTAAGGTTTTACTGTTTTAGTATTATACATTATGCATTCGTGCAGCATAATAATATAAAGGTTATTGAGAAACATAACACATTTTTTTCTAAAAATCTCACTTTTTTTTTAAACAAAAGCTAATTGAGATATTCTTACGCATCATTAATGGGGAGAAGACAATACAGGTACCCTTTGTAGATTGGATAGAAGATCACGTAGTCATTCAGAAAACAAAGAAAAGAAATTATCCAACAGCTAATTTTTGTAAAACATGGGAAGCCTAAAAGTATACGAGAATTTTTAAATTCACAAGAAAAAGAAACTATAATTAAAAATGGATACAGGACGGCAGGAGGTGCCACGTGACGACAACCTAAAACCCGACGTACAAATGTTCAACACGGAATTTACCGCTCAGCCCCCACTCCCTTTTTATAAGCGCCTAGTCCTGCAGGGAGGACACGTCATGCGTCAATGTGAAAGTGCATATTATTAGCTAACCCGTTTAAATTAGCTAATAACTTTTTTCTTATAATACTATTGAATCTGACAAATCAAAGAAAAGTGCTATAGGCACTTCAAATCGAAGTATGATCTCGAATGGAACTGCGTGACATTACTGCTAATGCCAATGCAATGCTCATCCATAGAATTATATGGTTATTTCTTGTTTTCTATTGATTCTTTCTCCTACCTCACTTCTGCTGTCTGCTAATCCAAATGCAAAGATGTAAATGAACTGTCAGATTAGTTAGTGCAAATGCCACTCACAGCCAACGCAAAGCCCAGTAGAAATTGCTAGATTTGTTTATCTCAATGTGCTTTTATCTCTTCAACTTTTCTTTTGCATTTTTGCAGGTGTGCATACTCTATTTGGTCCTGCGAGCCCTTGATACAGTTGGTTTGTCCCATAACACTGCATTAGTTCTCTGTCTTTCATTTGCAAGATATTATGGTGCTTATTAAACATGTGCATCTGTCCTAAATTACCCTTGCTCCATTAGCACTTCTGGTTGGTTAAATTTGAGCCATCTATCCCATGTATGTCGAATGTTTACTATAGCACAAACTCACTGGAGTTTCCTTTTTATGTTGATAACATTCATGGAAATATCTGTTTAGGTTCGAGCGAGTTCTTCACGTCTAAACTAGAGTGTCTTTGTCACCACTAACCATCATAATTGGAAGTGGAGTGTGCTATGCCCTAGTTATTAAGGCCGTGGTTGATTTATCATGTAATAATGTTTTGGCTTATATTTAATCAGTTGAATAATCCATAGAAGAATCCGTTTCAAAATTAGTCCTGAATTCCTCTGCCTAGTTCTTGTTCGTATCACGTTGAATAATTGTTTCCAGCTCCATATTGACATTAGTATGTGATTTTGTGCTGAAATCTTGTTCTTCTAATTCTCCCTTTCCAGAGGATGACACAAGCATACCTATTGAAGTCAAAGTGCCTATCCTGAAAGCTTTTCTTGAGCACGTGTTTGATAAGGAGTGGCATCTTTCATGTGAGTTAAACATTCTATCATGCTACCCTTTCTTTCCAGTTAAAGCTTTTGGTGATCTAAGACTGGTTTTCCCTGAATTTAAATTCTTGGTTCAGTATTCTTGTCCTTTCCCGACCTTTACATAAAATTCAGAGCGTGGGTTAGATATTTTGTCAAAAAACTTTGTTCGACTTGTCTCTCTTAATGTAACCTTGTAGAAATATGTCTGTGTGTATGTGTAAATAATTGACGTCCTTGACATTTTGCATTAAGCATGATCGTCAAAGCTACATGGAGATTCTATCTTTGACAGTATCTTGTAGCAATTATCCATTATTTGAAACTGACTTCAAATTGACCAAAATAATTTTCTATAACACTGCTATTTGAAGAACAAGATATATCAACAATATTTTGCCTCTACGTTATGATTCTACATGAGAACCTCTACAAATTGTCCCATCTCAATTCTTATTTGTGCATTCTTTTACTGACTTCTTTAAGAACCAACACTAAAGTAAGATAAACACTCTCTTGCCGTGATAAATTCTTGTGTTATTTCCAGCATATGAAGAAACTGGACGACCATGCATAGGGTAAACGATTGTCAATATATTTCTGATGTCAAGTTGGGAAACAAGGTGTTTCTTGGTTATTTAGGTTCCACCATGCCACTGATTTTCTCCAACTAGCAACTTTTGGGGCATGCATAACTTGGTTGGGAATGCTGCTTTAAGTTGCAACTGTTGTTATCTTGTAATTTTTATTATTGTTTAGTTATATTGCTGTCTTAGTTTACAGACAATCCGTAAATGGTGCTTATCCAGAAGTCTGTGTTGGCTATACGAAGAAGTTGGAGCTGGGCACCGAACTATTTAGCTGCCCAAAATTCTATTGAGTTCACTGACTTGATTTTTTTATTGCCGTATTAAGGTGGTACAAAGAAGTGCAAGGTTTTAATGGACCAATTTCATCACGTTTCAACGGCTTTCCTGGAGCTTGGGAAAAGGTTACTAACTTGTGATTTCTTTATAATTATGATGTGAACAACTTTTGCGAGATCAGGATATTCTCTTCTTCAACCTGATCTTCTTAAGCCTCTCAACTTAACCATGTGTGTTTCCTTTACCAACATACCTAGCCATCATAGTTCCGCAACCATATTATCATTGTCTACCAATGTTCTTTCCAACCCATTGTTCACTTCCACTGAGAATGAAACTCAAAACCAAACTTTCCTGCAATTAACACAAAATTGTTTAACCGTTTCTATTGATTGATGTGCTGACAGCTTTTCCTTTATAAACTGTGGCTTTGTTTATACTTGCAGGTATCAAAAGGTAATTGAGGATATTACTAAAAGAATGGGAGCAGGAATGGCGAAATTTATTTGCAAAGAGGTTTGTGATCTTGTCACGTGACACTCCTGATATTTTCCAAGACCCTACCTTGATAAATAGCCAAGCTGAAGGAACTCTTACAGAGATTATAGTTTTTGGTTGTGTTTGGACTAGGTCAGTACGTAGCTAGTGCATAAGCTTTTCATGAGGAGAATCCTTGCCTCCATTGGTTGAAAATGAATACGATATTTTTCAATACCAGTAGAATGGCTGCCCATACAATGGCCAACGGGTAGCCCATCTGGCTGTTTACTATGACCATGGTGGAGTAAGGATTTGACCGTAGCTGTGTGGTTCTACTCCTTAAAGTATTCACTCCCTTACAGAAAATGAATTCGTATAGAAGTGTATCATTTAGCCTAAATGACCATTCTTCCATCTTCGAAGGTCCACACGCTTGCGAACTGATTATTGACTCCACTACGTGCCTTGTTTATGGTAACTGACCTGGCTGGATTGGAATGGATTTGACCAAATACTAATATGAAAAGGATTTAAGAGCTGTAATATTCTTTTGCACAAAGCATTTCAAGGCTAGTTGTAGTCTTGCACCATCTAGTAGAAATGCTTGTAGTGGAGATTAATCTGTTTAATAGGTTATTCCTACAAAGATTTCCACTAATTTTTCCTCATTGCAGGTGGAAACAGTTGACGATTACGATGAATATTGCCACTATGTGTCAGGACTTATAGGTTTAGGTCTGTCAAAGCTTTTCCATGCTTCTGGAGCTGAAGATTTGGCACCAGATTCTCTATCGAATTCAATGGCTTTGATTCTACAGGTACCTCAAAGACACTTAGTTTCATGTAGATGACCACATATTTCGAACTTCTAACATTGTTTTATGGATGTAAATATCAGAAACAAGACATTATTCGAGATTATTTGGAAGATATCAATGAAATTCCAATGTCACGCATGTTTTGGCCTCGTCAGATTTGGGGTAAATATGTAAACAAACTTGAGGTATGCCTCTTCAACATGATTTGGGACTATTAAAGGCTTACATAGATTGTGCTTTAGCCCTTTTACCATATAAAATTGATTTTCCATCACTTACTTTGTAGATGAATTGTCAAGATATTATGCACCTATAATGCTGAATTTCGCACTGCATGCACATCCTTATTTTCTCTTCTCTTCAATTGGCCCTATCTACATAGGACTTGAAGTATGGAGAGAACTCAGTGAAGGCTGTACAATGTTTGAATGAGATGGTCACAAATGCTTTGACACATGTTGAAGACAGTTTGACATATATGTCTGCTTTAAGGGATCCTGCTATATTCCGATTTTGGGCCATTTTTCAGGTACATTCTTCAAGACAAGAGTGTTTCTTATCCGTAAACAAGAGTTGTTGCCTTATATCTATCCTATATATTAAAAATTTTTGAAGACAGTCATCGATTTAAAAAAATTTCCTGCATAAAACTTGCCTTAAAATTTTTTCTGATGAGCATACTACAAGCCCAATCTCTGCACTACTTCCCCTGTCCCTGCTCTCTGACACATTTGCACGCGTGCGCAGTAGGTGTACAGCCACACAAGTTGTCCCTTTCTCTCTCCTTGTGTACACGTGTGTGTGCACGAGATTTGGTTTCACACATTGACTTTACAAAATTTCCCTATTATAATAAGTTGTTTACATTTTTGAACTTACTCTTCATAATCTTAAGAATTTCTGTACGTGGTCATTTGCTTTCATTGATGTTTAATGTTGATATTTCTTTTTAATGTCATTAATCTTTTGATTATCTGGGAGAAGCTCCTCTACCAACATTTTCTACTTTTTCTAGATAATGGCGATTGGAAATTTAGCTTTATCCTACAACAATATTGAAGTTTTCAGAGGCGAAGTAAAGATCAGGCCAGGTAAAAAAGTAATTTGTTGATATTTTCTTTCATCATTGAAATTAAAGCTATCCTAGACATGATGAAATAATTTGGCATACTGAAGAACTTGAATGGCACTAGGTATGAAAAACATAGTTTTATAGGATAAAATAATGGGGCATAATGAAGAACTAGATCTAGGCATGACGGAAATATAACTTGCTAGACTATCTCCATTCATCATTTACCAAGGCTCGGAAATATAACTTGCTAGACTATCTCCATTCATCATTTACCAAGGCTGTTTCTATCCATGAGCCTTTGTACATTTGTTTATGTTAGTAGTACATTCGAGATAATAATTGCCAAGTTGTTCCATTTGTTTACCTATACTATTCAGGTCTTGCTGCTAAAGTTAGGGATCGCACAAGGACAATGGCTGATGTTTATGGTGCTTTCTATGATTTTTCTTGTATGATAAAATCCAAGGTATGAATGTCAAAAACTAGAGTGCACCGTCTTTTATACGCGTATTTTAATTAATTCTTACTTGAAAATGTACTAGACCTTAGGACCTGGAAAATCTTCAGCGATTTGACGGGGTGTACAACAAATTAGATTGTATGTAAAGGCTAGCTATCTTGAATCCGAAATGGACTTGATAGTACTCCGTGCCTATGAAGTGAAAAAGAAGAAGAAAGTAATGTCTTATGCAAAGATATTTTTGTATGAGGAACCACTTCTCCTTTAGTGGTAGCTTTAATAGCAGAAGGGATTATAACTTAAGTCTTAGAAGCATTGTGGATTCTCCCTTTTGCAACCTGACTGTGGGGCGGAATATTCTTGATGATCTGTTAATCCAACTTTTAACTACAATAGTAGTTGATGCTTTCGTTTGTTGCCCTTCTTTTTCATCTCCATGCTTTTCAAATTATGATTTTTTAGACATATAGACTGAGACATTACTCACCAGATTATGCTTTTGGCTCCTGTAGGTTGACAAGGATGATCCTAATGCTACAAAAACATTGAGCTTAATCGAGGGTATACAGAAGGCTTGCAGAGATTCTGGCCTCCTAAACAAAAGGTTCCTCTCTCTCTCTCTCTCTCTCTCTGGAATGGATGTTGATTACATCTTTGTACTTAAACAAACTTCCTTTTGTAAATTTTGACAGGAAATCTTACATCCTTGCAATTGAACCCACATATAGTTCTGTTCTGGTGAGTTTACAATCGTTCATCTCACATTGTTTGGCTGGTCTTAGAACTATGTGCTGAATAGTAACCCAAACAAAAGAGAACAATAGCTCACCACGATCTAAATTGCAGGTTGCCTTTTTGCTCATGATACTGGTAATAGTTGTCGCTCATCTCTCCGCAAGTCAATCAAGTAACTAATGTGAGCTATTAGCATGATATGCCTTACCTACGATTGTTCCAAACTTGTCTTATCAATGTCCAACAATTTTTATTCCGTTGTTTTTTCTTGTGCAGATGGCTTTGTGGGAAAACCAGCAAATGATGGAGATAGTGTCCCTACAGATGCATCTATTGTAGAATTATGCTTTTATATATGTTTGTATCTTGCTTTCTGATGTGTGCTATTTATATATGTTTGAAGCATCTAAACATAATTGACGAACTCCTATTTTTAATTTTAAATTGTTTTCTTCTAGAACATGTGATCCCGAGCCATCCAAATATTAAATTAAATATACTGTTCTCGGCTTCCTGTATATCGTAGGAAGCTAAGGTAGTTTCGGTCTTTCTGAAGCTACTATACTTTTGCCCATTTACAATAAATTACTACGTAGCTTGGTGTTTGACATACAAAGTTTCTATCTTGTTATTTTATATCAGGTATTCTTCTAAACTAATCCATAGAGTTTCATTAAATTTTCAAATTGTTCATCGTAGTGACGATATGGTGATGATTATATTGTAATATCTTATTTAGTTCTAGTAAAGTTGCAATAATCTTAGTTAATTTTAACATTAATAGTAAATGCTATCCTCAATTTTGAGAGTATGCGATTTGCACCTTTAGACAAAAACTTCAAACTAAATCGTCCAAACTGTCTCTCTTCGGTTCACTCCCAATGGCATCACCAATCAACTCCATCCTCAATTAGCGCCGCCCCTTCTCAATGCCACTAGTAACAATTGAACTTTGTGGACGTTGTTTTGCAAAAAAAATGTGGAGATATTCTGCATGTGTTGAGTCGGTTACTAAGGGGGTGCATGACAACCATTATTTTCTAGAAATAGTTTCTGGAACAGAAATAGATTTTTCTATTTCTATTTCTAGAAGAGTTTCTAAACAAAAATAACCGTTTGATAATGACACAAAATTTCTACTCTAAAAATAGAAATTCGTTTGATAACGACACAAAATTTCTTCCTTTTCGAGTCGCCGGCCGGTGATCGGCGGCGATGGCGTCCGGCGGTGGCGGTGATTGGCGATCGGCGATCGGCGATTGGCGGTGGCGGTGACCGGTGATTGGCGGCGGTGGTGACCGGCGATTGGCGGTGACTGGCAAGCGGTGGCGAGTGGTGAGTGGCGGCGGCCGGCGGTGGCGACCGATGATCGGCGGCAGGTGGCGATCGACGATTGGCAGTGGCGGCAGGGGCCAGCGGCCAATGGCGGGTGGCGGCGGGCGGCGACCGGCGAAGGAGGAGGAGGAGGCAAGACGTCGTAGAGGAGATGAGAGTTACCGAAATTAGGGTTTGTGAGAGAAATTATTTCTAATTTCTATTTCAGAAATAGAGAAGTATATTTTTTCTACTTCTGATTTCTCTTCCAAACTTATTTCTGGAATAGAAATCTATTCAAGAAATAGAAAAAAACGGAATAAGTTTATCAAACAGATTTCTCTTCCAGAAATAGGTCTGGAACAGAAAAACTATTTCTGTAACAGAAATTTTGGTTAACATGCACCCTCTAAGCTATCGTAGTGACCTACGTCCATGGGAAGAATGGTGACAAATTCTACTATAGATCAAGTGATATAACATAGATTACAATTGTACCAAGTTATTCATATTGTACCCATTAACTCACACAGTATTTAGCCTTACAACTCCTCACAAAATAATCTTTTAATCTCAAAAAAGAAATAAACACAAATTCTTACCACAAGAATTTAATTGACTGAAACACTTATGTATCCTCACCAGGATGTAATCACCACAAAACTCACGATGAAAGCTGCCTCTGCACATCAACAATGCTCGCGCAAGAGCCATACATATATCGTTTGTCCTCTACTTGAAGAAGTGCAACATTTGATCGTCAAAGATAGCTACGCGTAATAGAGAAAGAAATAAAATCAAAGTGGGATTCAGTCGACAAAGTCCAGTCATCTTGGACTTTCCTCTTCACTGTTCTTTTGGCCGACTCCAAAACTACACGATTTCCGTATATTTCCCTAGCACAGTAGATTTCCTTTTTCTTTATTTATTAATTTCTAAAATGCATATTTTCTTTTCAAACTCAAACTTGAGATGTAATTTTAACACATGTAAAAGCACACAAACATCGAAAACTAACAAGGGCATCGACGATGGGACATCTTGAGGAGCCAAGCAATAATTGCTGAACGGCTAATCTTATGTTATAAAACTTTCGGATTCCTGATTAGGATAATCTTGTTTTCTTGAAACTACTTAATTTCTTAGGTTGTTATAAAAAAGTCACGTGCAACACAAAGCGAGATGAAAAAACTTGTATCAATCTTGTCGAGGCAGATGATATGAGAATGAACGAACGAAATTATACATAAACTAATAATGAAGTTACTCTCATAATAGTCACATAACCGTGCCCGAAGGTCAATTTGGAGCAATCTTTGGAATTTTTTCTTGTCATGGGATTAGCAATTAGCTCTATGAATGTTCAGGTCACCGCTTGGGGAACAATCACAAATAGGTTTCTACTCCTAATCAAAGACTTGGGAGCTTCCTTGACCTGCCGCACACTAATTTTCGAGCAGCTCCAGTCTGAAATTTTGGCCCAGTGAGTTGGAGAGAATTCCAGTTTTTGGCAAGACACGTCACAATTTAAGTTTTTGACGAAAGTGCACTCGACAAGGTTAGAGGTCCTCGAGGCAGCTGGACTAGATGAGGTCAGAGATCTTTTGGAGATAAGTTGATCCGTGATGGTTTAGTCACTCAAAATGCAAATCACGTTTATAACGCCATGAACACCGAAATAACTGTGCAGTATTATGATTTGAAGACATGAAAGGACACTTCGAAGACTATAGATAACATCGTTTATTCCAATACCAGAGACTTCATATTAGACCATTCTGGTTTGCTCTCCTTACAAAAACCTTCCCATTAGCTTTTGCCAAATCCAAGCTCTGTTTTCTCCGATCTCAAGTTCAGAGAGAGAGAGAGAGAGAGAGAGAGAGATGGGGAGTTTGGGAGTGATTTTGAAGCATCCGGATGAACTCTACCCTCTGCTGAAGCTGAAGATGGAGGCGAGGAATGCCGAGAAGCAGATCCCTCAGCAACCTCATTGGCGATTCTGCTACTCCATGCTCCGCAAGTTCTCCAAGACATTCGCTTTCGTCATCGAACAACTCCCCACTGAGCTTCGAGATGCGGTAAGCGTGGTTTTTGATTTTAAAATTCTTTTTATAATATTTAAATATTAAAACACACCTTTATATAACGTTTAAGCTTTTAAAATAATTAGCGATGGTCAGAATCTCTGCAAGCCTTCTGTATACCCTCAATTATGCTCAATGTTTTTGTAGCATTAGGATCATCCTTGTCAACCTACAGGAGCCAAAAGCATAATTTGGTGAGTAATGTCTCAGTCTGTACGTCTAAAAAATCATAGTGTGAAAAGCATGGAGATGGAAAAGCAGGGCAACAAACGAAAGCATCAACTACTATTGTAGCTAAAAGTTGGATTAATAGATCATCAAGAACTTGAATGGCATTAGGCATGGAAAACATAGTTTAATAGGATGAAATAATGGGGCATAATGAAGAACTAGATCAAGGCATGACAAAAATACAGCTTGTCAGACTATCTCCATTCATCATTTGTCAAGGCTGTTTCTATCCATGAGCCTTTGTACATTTGTTTATGTTATGTAATAGCTTCGAGATAATAATTGCTCAGTTGTTCCATTTGTCTACCTATACTTTTCAGGTCTTGCTACTAAAGTTAGGGATCGCACAAGGACAATGGCTGATGTTTATGGTGCTTTCTATGATTTTTCTTGTATGCTAAAGTCCAAGGTATGAATGTCAAATAAAAGAGTGCACCGTCTTTTATACATGTTATTTCTTACTTGAAAATGTGCTAGACCTTATAACCTGCAAAATCTTCAGCGATTTGACTGGCTATACAACAAATTAGATTGTATGTAAAGGCTAGCTATCTTGAATCCAAAATGGACTTGACAGTACTCCGTGACTATGAAGTGAAAAAAAAGAAAGTAATGTCTTCTGCAAAGATATTTTTGTATGAGGAACCACTTCTCCTTTAGTGGTAGCTTTAATAGCATAAGGGATTATAACTTAAGTCTTAGAAGCATTACGGATTCTCCCTTCTACTTCTTGACTGTGGGGTGGAATATTCTTGATGATCTGTTAATCCAACTTTTAGCTACAATAGTAGTTGATGCTTTCGTTTGTTGCCCTGCTTTTCCATCTCCATGCTTTTCACATTATGATTTTTTAGACGTATAGACTGAGACATTACTCACCAAATTATGCTTTTGGCTCCTGTAGGTTGACAAGGATGATCCTAATGCTACAAAAACATTGAGCATAATTGAGGGTATACAGAAGGCTTGCAGAGATTCTGGCCATCGCTAATTATTTTAAAAGCTTAAACCGTTATATAAAGGTGTGTTTTAATATTTAAATATTATAAAAATAATTTTGAAATAAAAAACCACGCTTACGGCATCGCGAAGCTCAGTGGGGAGTTGTTCGATGACGAAAGCGAATGTCTTGGAGAACTTGCGGAGAACTTGCGGAGCATGGAGTAGCAGAATCGCCAATGAGGTTGCTGAGGGATCTGCTTCTCGGCATTCCTCGCCTCCATCTTCAGCTTCAGCAGAGGGTAGAGTTCATCCGGATGCTTCAAAATCACTCCCAAACTCCCCATCTTTCTTTCTCTCTCTCTCTCTCTCTCTCTCTCTCTCTGAACTTGAGATCGGAGAAAACAGAGCTTGGATTTGGCAAAAGCTAATGGGAAGGTTTTTGTAAGGAGAGCAAACCAGAATGGTCTAATATGAAGTCTCCGGTATTGGAATAAACGATGTTATTTATAGTCTTCGAAGTGTCCTTTCATGTCTTCAAATCATAATACCGCACAGTTATTTCGGTGTTCATGGCGTTATAAATGTGATTTGCATTTTGGATTAACAGATCATCAAGAATATTCTGCTCGACAGTCAAAAAGCAGAAGGGAGAATCCGCAATGCTTCTAAGACTTAAGATATAATCCCATCTGCTATTAAAGCTACCACTAAAGGAGAAGTGGTTCCTCATACAAAAATATCTTTGCAGAAGACAGAACTTTTTTTAATTATTTTTTCACTTCATAGGCACAGAGTACTGTCGAGTCCATTTTGGATTCAAGATAACTAGCCTTTACATACAATCTAATTTGTTGTATACCCAGTCAAATCGCTGAAGATTTTGCAGGTTATAAGGTCTAGTACATTTTCAAGTAAGAAATAATTAAAATACGCGTATAAAAGATGGTGCACTCTAGTTTTTAACGTTCATACCTTGGACTTTATCATACAAGAAAAATCATAGAAAGCACCATAAACATCAGCCATTGTCCTTGTGCGATCCCTAACTTTAGCAGCAAGACCTGAATAGTATAGGTAGACAAATGGAACAACTAAGCAATTATTATCTCAAAGGCTCATGGATAGAAACAGCCTTGACAAATGATGAATGGAGATAGTCTGACAAGCTGTATTTCCGTCATGCCTTGATCTAGTTCTTCATTATGCCCCATTATTTCGTCTTATTAAACTATGTTTTCCATGCCTAGTGCCCTTCAAGTTCTTCAGTATGCCTAATCACTTCATTGAGTCTAGGATATCTTTAATTTCAATGATGAAAGAAAATATCAACAAATCTGTGACATCCCGATTTTACAATTTTGGTTTCAATTGAATAAGTCGGGCATTTCATCTTCGCGTCTGTAGCTCTCTTCTCTGAGTTGGCCACTCACGAGATAACTAGTCTATTAGGTGAAGCCGTTAAGGAATCTAAACTCAATAGACTTGAGAATTCGACCAGGAATTGACTGCTCGACTGTGCTAATTTGCAAGGGTCATTGCGGCACAGATCGATTAGAGACTGGAGATAGGTCGACTCAACAAAGGCATGTGATTAAGTGTGGGTGATTCCACCTGATTGCACAAATCTTGTCGATCGACACTAGACCGATTTCTCTGTCGTTTTGGTACCCTTTGTCCGTATTTAAAATCTTGAGATTTTTACGACAATTGACAGTTGCCAATGTGTCGAAGATGCACTTTGTGGCTCGAAGACAATCAACCACAAGTCAATTGCACGAAAAGTTTCTAAAAGCTACCCAGTAAATTAGGACGCGCTAAAGTCGCACCATATTGAAATTTACCGAGAAATTGAACTTGATTACAGAAATTGAAAGTTCTTTCATGTCACAATTCATTTTAGGAATGTCGACTCATCCTTAGAAGATTTTTCTACAAACCGAGATTTTTGACGGAAAAGCAAAGTAAGGCTGTTTTTGTTCGAGATTGTCGGAGGGCCGTTTTTTTTATCGAATCTTTGGGAAGCAAGTTGGATCATTTGATGGGGAAAAGTCATAAGAAGGTTGAGGACACATGGGTTAATTTAATTGAGCTTCAATTGGATGGAATTGATTGAGAATTGATTGAATTAAGTGTACAAGATTTTGAATTCGTATGCCACGGTGGAGGAAGCAATTGGACCCATTGAAGATAGTTGTGGAGGATTTGAGTTAGTGGAAAATGACCTCATGTGAGGTCATGGTGGGTCATGTGTTTGAGTGACCTAAGAGAGAGAGAGAGAGAGAGAGAGAAACCGGTTCTCCCCATCTCCATCTTCTGTTGAGCTCCTCCTCCATCTCCTCCTTCTCCTCCTTCTTCAGACACTAGCAATAGTGGAGATCGACTAGCAAGCTGCCGGGCCTCACGCCGTCGCACGCCCTCGCTGGACCGCTGTAAGCTGACCCCCTCCTTTCCCCTTCCTCTCTTCCGTCAACTCTCTCTTGCTTCTTTCTGTTTGTCACCCAGCAACGAAAGACCAGCAAAGCCAGCAACCGTCGCAGCCACCGCCAGAGCCAGGACCACTGTCACCACTCATCGTCTCGTGCTTCGCCGCTGCTCGCGCTCGCCCACGCTTGGCTAACGCTCGACCGTCTCTGTTGGCCTCTACTCGTGTGTCTAAGGAATTGTTTGGCCAGCTTAGGCCGCGGATCCGCCACCTCCGGCCACTGTGAGACCCTACCATTGGCCGCACGGCACCGCTGCATCTCCTCTTCCCGTTTTCGACCCAAGCCGGCGCTGGATCCGCCCTTTCTTGGCCTCAACCAACAACGGAGAGAAGTTGGAAAATGGGTATTTTAGCTTGGTTTTGGCTTGTTTTGGCCAGCTTCCCGACCCCAAAAGCTTGGCCTGCCTTGAGGAAAGTCGATCCCCGCGTCGACCCCGTCGTTTTGAGCCGATCGGCTCGTTAATCGGGTGAGTTTAACCCCTAATCCTTGCTTAGTAGGTTAATCACGTTTAACGGGTGTTTAGATTAGACTAAGTAGGTTTAGGTGATTCGATTAGTTTATTTAAATGTTAAGTGGATTAAGGGATGTGATTAGTTTAGTGAATAATTAATTAAGGCTAAGTAAATGTTTAGATTGAAGTAATCTTGATTAAGCCTTAATTAATTATTTTAGATTAAATAATTATTTCGAATTTATATTTATTATTTATTATATTATATTATATTAAAATTTGACCGGGATAGCCGGTGACCGAAATTTTATGCTGATTGTTGTGGTGCAGTCCGTTTATATTAAAATAATATTATTTATCTACGTTGTGTTGAATTGAATAAATTGTGGATTTTTAGGATATATTCCTAAATGAGTTGATTTTGAGTAATTGATCGAGGAACAATCGGGTATCGGTTGTCAGTGTTTAATTGATTGGTGAACTTCGGAAAATTTTGGAAAGTGTCGAGTGGGACCGTAAAGCCACTCAACGTTAAAAGTGTCGAGTGGGACCGTAAAGCCACTAAATTTTGAAAGTTGTCAAGTGGGACCGTAAAGCCACTAAATATGGAAAGTGTCGAGTGGGACAGTGTTTTCCACCTATACCTAATTTGTGTCCTAAGGACCGTGATTTGTAATTGGGAATTGAGTTGGAATAATTGAAATGACTGGCGAGTAGTCTTGTTGTCATGTAATCGACTAAGTCGATTGATCGATGATTCGATCTGAGTGTGGATTTAATGTGATTCAATGGTTCGATATGATGTTGTGAATTGATTGATTGAGTGGAAATGACCTTGCGATGATTCGAATGACATGTAATCGATTTAATCGATTTGATCGATATTTCAATTTGTTGAGATTGTTGGGTGCCTATTTAACTGTACTAATTTGCAGGTTGGGACTGAGGCCATGGTAAGTCCTCTGACTCGTGTTGGGCATAGGCAGCCCTAAGGTGTATTGGTTTACTAATCGGGTCTTAGGGGTAGAACTTGCTGAGATGCTGTCTCATTGGTTATTGAATAACCATTTCAGGTCCCTAGATGCAGCATACTTGGATTTGAAGATCTCGAAAGTTCGGTGCAGTCTGCTGAAGGCTCTAGTTGGAGGGTGGGGGATGATGAAGAGGAGGACGGGGATCCATAGTTTGTAGAACCCCACTTCTGCTTGTGGACCTTGTTTTTAATCTGCTTAAGTTGAATTTGACTTAATAGTTCACTTTGTATATATATGTGTACTAGTTTGCAATGTATATATAAGAGCAAATGTTTTAAAGGTTTGAAAATTAGTCCTACTGTGCTATCCCAATGTTTTATTGTCTGGGGATTTATAATTGCTTACGCATGTGCATATAAAAATGAAAGGGGTCGACGATAAGTCCTGACATATCGAAATTTTAATCAACCAAGGAGAGGGATGGGCACGTGCCCGAGGATCGGGACGTGACAAAATCATTTTATTACTTGGCTTGATCTTTACTTTGCCTCTGAAAACTTCAATATTGTTGTAGGATAAAGCTAAATTTCCAATCGCCATTATCTAGAAAAAGTAGAAAATGTTGGTAGAGGAGCTTCTCCTAGATAGTCAAAATATTAAAGACATTAAAAAGAAAATATCGACATTAAACGTCAATGAAAGCAAATGAACCACGTACAGAAAGTCTTTAAGATTATGAAGAGTAAGTTCAGAAATGTAGACAACTGATTATAATAGGGAAATTTTGTAAAGTCAATGTGTGAAACCAAATCTCGTGCACACACGTGTACACAAGGAGAGAGAAAGGGACAACTTGTGCGTCTCTACACCTGCTGTGCACGCGTGCAAATGTGTGAGGGGGGGGGGGGGGGGTAGAAGTGCAGAAATTGGGCTTGTAGTATGCTCATGAGAAAAATTCTAAGGCAAGTTTTATGTTGGAAAAATTTTGAAATCGATGGCTGCCTTCAAATTTTTTAATATACAGGAGAGATGTAAGGCAACAACTCTTGT
Organism: Eucalyptus cladocalyx; assembly: GCA_017140615.1. Classification (NCBI taxonomy): domain Eukaryota; kingdom Viridiplantae; phylum Streptophyta; class Magnoliopsida; order Myrtales; family Myrtaceae; genus Eucalyptus; species Eucalyptus cladocalyx. Next base: position 25,957,838 of record CM029522.1, read on the forward strand.
TTACAGATAAGAAACACTATTGTCTTGAAGAATTGATAATGTACCTGAAAAATAGCCCAAAACCGGAATATAGCAGGATCTCTTAAAGCAGACATGTATGTCAAACTGTCTTCGACATGCGTCAAAGCATTTGTGACCATCTCATTCAAATATTGTACTGCCTTCACTGAGTTCTCCTCATACTTCAAGTCCTATGTAGATAGGGCCAATTGCAGAAAAGAGAAAATAAGGATATGCATGTGGCGCTAAATTCAGCATTATAGGTGCATAATATCTTGACAATTCATCTACAAAGTAAGTGATGGAAAATCAATTTTATATGGTAAAAGGGCTAAAGCACAATCTATGTAAGCCTTTAGTAGTCCCAAATCATGTTGAAGAGGCATACCTCAAGTTTGTTTACATATTTACCCCAAATCTAACGAGGCCAAAACATGCGTGACTTTGGAATCTCATTGATATCTTCCAAATAATCTCGAATAATGTCTTGTTTCTATTTACATCCATAAAACAATGTTAGAAGTCCGAACTATGTTGTCATCTACATGAAACTAAGTGTCTTTCAGGCACTTGTAGAATCAAAGCCATTGAATTGGATAGAGAATCAGGTACCTCATAAATAAAAGGTTCATGTCTCTCTCTCTCTCTCTCTCTCTTTATGGAATGGACGTTGATTATGTCTTTCTACTTAAACAAACTTCCTTTCGTAAATTTTGACAGGAAATCTTACATCCTTGCGACTGAACCCACATATAGTTCTCTTCTGGTGAGTTTACAACCGTTCATCTCACATTGTTTTGGCTGGTCTTAGAACTTTGTGCTGAACAGTAACCCAAACAAAAAGAGAACAATAGCTTACGACGATCTAAATTGCAGGTTGCCGTTTTGCTCATTATACTGGTAATAGTTGTCACTCATCTCTCCGCAAGCTAATTGAGTATCTAATGTGAGCTATTAGCATGATACGCCCGACCTAAGATTGCTCCTAACTTGTCTTATCTTTATCCAACAACTTTTCTTCCGTTGTTTTTCCTTGTGCAAATGGCTTTGTGGGAAAACCAACAAATGATGGAGATAGTGTTGCTGCAGATGCATCTACTGTAGAATTATGCTTTTATATATATTTATATCTTGCTTTCCGATGTGTGCTATTTATAAATGTTTGAAGCATCCGAACATAATCGACGAACTCCTATTTTCAATTTTAAACTGTTTTTTTTTTCTGGAACATGTGATCCCGACCCATCCAAATATTTAATTAAATATACTCTTCTCAGCTTCCTGTATATCGTAGGAAGCTAAGGTAGTTTTGGTCTTTCTGAAGCTACTATACTTTTGCCTATTTACAATAAATTACTACGTAGCTAGGTGTTTGACATACAAAGTTTCTATCTTGGTGAATTGGCATCTTCAAATATTTTCCTAACAATCCTTTAGGCCGTGCAAAAAATTAACTCATATTAGAGGGATAAGTATAATAGAAGTGCCAAAAGTTATGTATGGCGCTCACTTTAATGCCAAAATTTTTCATTGGCTCACTTAAGTGCTAAATCAGAGGAAAAATGATCACTTTAGTGCCAATGGTGAGAAATTTTGACCAAATTGATTATGTGTCATTTATAATTAAAATTATAATATGACTTGGCAAATTTTTTTAAAAATCCAGTCCACATGGCATTTCCACATGGCATGCTTGGGACTGAAGTGATCATTTCTTAACAATGAGTGGCACTAATTTAGTCACTTTAAATAAAATTTGGCACTCAAATGATTACTTTTAATAAAATTTGGGACTTAAATAATCACTAGTTACAACTTTTAGATGACATCATTTAGGGGTTATATGTTGACTAGGCATGCCAGCGAGCCACGTAGAATTGAGAATTAATAAAATATAGCCACGTAAGATTTTCGGCAATCCAAACCAGAGTTGGCACTTCTTAAAAAAGTGACACTTAAGTTATCCGAAAAAAAGTTTTGGCACTAAAGTGAGCGTTGTACACAACTTTTGGCACTAAAGTGAGTGTTGTACACAACTTTTGGCACTTCTAATGTACTTATCCCCATATAAGAGGGTGGATTCGATGATACTTTTGATTGGTAATTTCACTTTGATTATGGTCATAGTGGTTAACGTCAAAGAAAAACTTTGTGAGACAAAGAGAGTCATACTTTAGTTGAGAAGTCATGTTTAGCTCAACTTTTCCTTCCCCTTCCACTATTTAAGCGTTACATATTCTGCCAATCAACCCACAAAAAAAAAAAAAAAAAGGGCCTTCGATATTGATTTTACAGCATGTATTAGTATTTCATTCTTAATCAAGACATCAAAGTTCTTTACCTAAATCTGCTCTAAAAATTTGAGCCGCGCTTATTATATCGAAGTTATAATCTGAACGTTTCACCAAAAAAGCAATAATAAATAAATAAATAAAATAAGAAAACTTTTGCAAAGGAATGGATTGAATTGACTATGCAAAAATCATGAAAGGTTTCTTTGTTTATTTTGGACATAAAAATAAATGTCTGAAAGGTAATGGAATTGAAAATGCAGGTGCTAGGAATTTAAAGTGCTATAAAGATTTGTTGGAAAATAAAGAGAAACATAAATATGCACAAACACGACTTATATAATTGATTGGATGAACCTTCACAAAACGGTTATTGATTTTGTATATATAAATAACTTCCTAACCCTACTTATAGTTATTGGTAAAAAGTTAAAATCTCTAGACAATGTCCTATTATCTTGCAATGATTATAGGTAAGATGTAACAAATCTCGAGACTATTGGTGTACCACTTAGCAATTGTGCATTCTTATCGAACCGCTCTCTCTGTCTTCAACTAACATGTTGGCAGACCTCTATTACGTTCATTAATAGTACTTCCGTAATAGTAAACCATGATCTCAGATCGCTTGCTATAAATGACTTGGTTGATTAATTTCTCTCAAGCTCTTATGACTTTGTATAACTTCTACATTATGTGTCGTTGATTTCCTTGATTATTGACAAGCTAGTCATTAGTCGATTGACAAGCTATAAATGACTTCTGTTTTGACCAAACTTTATTTTTTTGTTGTCCTAGCTCATTACTGGTCAATAACCCAAAAGTTAGTCATATGATTTGTGTCAAATGAAGAAAGCTGAACCCTATAAGGTTGACTTAGGGACTGTTGAGACCTGCCCCTTCGGGTCATACAATCCCGAGGAGTAGGCTTAGAAGCATTTGTTTATGAAGTCAATCTAAATGGTTCGTACAATTGGAAATCTCAAAAGAAATGCCCAACAACCCCTTAGATAGATGTAAAATCCGAATGTTAATAGAGAAAAGTACACTACAAGTGCTATAACTTTGCACAAAGGGACACTTAAGTACCATAACTTACGAAATGTACACTTAAGTGCCACATTTGAAGAAAAGTGGGACACTTGAGTGCCACCTCCGGCGAAGCCAGCTGGAAATCATACGTGGCATTTAAATATTAATATTTCTCGCCGAAATGGCTACTGGAGAGCTGAGTCAGCTCTAATTCACCAAAAATGACGTCATTTTGAGTGTTGGCCAAAATGGAATCCTTAAATCGGCCAAAACGATGTTGTTTTGGCATAATTTGAATTTTAATATAATATAAAAATTAATTAAATTAAATTTAAAACAAAATAATAATATAATTTATATTTATTAAAAAAAAGACCGAAAAAGGAGGAGGAGGAAGGCAACTGGCGGTTGTGGGCTGAGCCCTCGACGTCGCCTCCCTGCCATCGCTGAAAGGTGGGGGAGGGTCGGTCGGGGCCGTCGGCCCTCAGTCAAGACTTGGTGGCCCCATCCCTCACCGCCGGCTACCTCCCTCCTCCTCCTTCCCCCCCCCTTTTTCTTCCTCCTCCTCGCCCGCCAGCTGCTTCCCCTCGTCCTCCTTCCCCCCCTCCCCGGCCGGATCCGGGCGAGGGTCGACGCCCTCGCCCAATCGAGCCAAGGACCGCCGCCGGTAGAGGGTTGCCTCGGCGGGTGGTGGCCCTTGGCCCGGCCGGGCAAGGGCTGTCGATCCTCACCGGATCCGGGAGAGGGCTGCAACCCTCGCCTCGATGCGGGGCAAGGGCTCGCGAGCCCTCGCCGCCGGTCGGCCGGGATAGTCGACCCTTAGCTAGGGCCTAGTGACCCCAATCGACTCTCCACCCTCCGTCGCCAGCCCTTCCCGGCGACAATGGGGAGGCGGAGGCGGTGGGTGAGTGCTCGGCTCTCGGCCCGCCTCCCACCATTTTTTTTTTCTTTTTTTTTTTTTATAATTTTTTTTAATTTTAAAATTATTAATTTTAAATATTTTAACTAAATTTAATTTAATTAATTTTTATATTATATTTTACCACGTCAGCCTAAAATGATGTCGTTTTTGCATTATTTGGCCACGTCGGCATGCAAAACGGTGTCGTTTTGCACTCGCTTCGCCGGAAAAATGCCACGTATGTAATTTGGCCGGATTGGCACTCAAATGAGCCATTTTGCTCTAATCTTGGCACTTAAGGCCCTGTTTGGCAACCATCCAAACAGTGCCTGATTCTGATTTTTTGTTCCCAGAATCGCGTTTGGTAAATTTTTTGTCCAAAACTGATTCTCGGGAACAAATTTACTCCCGAATCAGTTTTGGACAAGAATTCAGAATCAGAAAAATATGATTCTCCGTCCGAGAATCAAAAAAGAGAATCAAAAGTGCCGAATCAAAAAAAAAGTTTTATTTCTATATTTTATTTTTATTTCTTCCTAGTATGAAATATATATTTGTTGTATATAGAATACATATTTAATTTTATGTTATAATTTAGTATTTTTATTTATTACATATTGTAGGGATATTAGTATAGTTTATACTATGGTTTATTATTTACTATATAATAAAAATTGATTAGTTAATATTTTTATTACTTAGTATAAAAATATAATTAATCAGTGAATGGTTTATGAAAATTCAATATCAAATTTATTTTAATCTAAAAAGGTAATTAAAAAAGAATTGTAATAGAAATTTTATATAGTTACCAAACGCGTTTCTATTCTTTTTCTATTTCAGAATCAGAAATTTTATTTGTTACCAAACGTGTTTTTTTACTCAGAATTAGTTCCCGGGAACAGAATCAGAAATAATCATTTCTGGTCAGAATCAATTCCCGGGAACAGAATCGTTACCAAACGCACTCTAAGTGTACCTTTCGTAAGTTATAACACTTAAGTGTCCCTTTGTGCAAAGTTATGGCACTCCAGGGGTCCGCATCTCAATGAACGATAGTTTCGAATGAGTTTGCCAATTTGTTAACAACATGAATGGATTGTTAGTTATAAACTCGAGTCCTCTCAAACTCATGCTTCGCATGATGGCGTCATGCTTCGCATGATGGCGTTTCATTTTAACTTTTTAGACAGCCTAAAAACTTTATCTAGGAGTCACCACTAAAAACACAATCAAGTGTTTAGAGAGGCCACTTGATTTTCACGAACCCAGAGATTTCATGGTTTCGGGGACTCAGGTTATGCTAAAGATTTTTATTAACACCCTTTCAGTACCTATGAGTATGATTATTATCCAAAGTGGTCATATAGTCTTTTTACATTTTTGTATAAGTTAAAAGATAGGTGATCACACGGAGATAGTTCATTTATACTATTTTTATACTAACTATCTAAAGTGTAAAGATGAAGGACACAAGTAATTGAAATGACAGAGCGCGGAAGTAAACACCCAAATAGTTTAAAGGTATCACAAGAAAAACCTAAATAAACAAATTTAAGTGTGAAAAAAGAAAACCCACAACTTGTCAAGCATTTATACAATGCACAAGGGGACACCAACACATATGTTGGGAAATAAATATTACACAATGAAAAAGGTTAGATTGGATATCTACCATCCACCATCTTCATGCCTTCAGGGTCATCACCTCCAAGGATCGCCTTTTGGACCTATTCTAATTCTAAACTAATGGTAAACTGACATATAAGATCATACAACATACATCAATGAACTCAAGCGAGGACCATAAATACAACCAATCAAACATGGCCTTGGGATTGGCCTTTTATTTGCATATGTCGTCCATTCTTAAGACACCTAGTCAATTAAATTCATAATCAATGATATTTAATTATCACTTGTGTTCACAAGCGGTAATTAATACTGGATGGTCCTAATTTGGGTCTAGGTGATCCCAAGGGTTCCCCACGTAGGCATGCATCGCACCTAAATCATCTATCTAAAAATCATATGCATTTGAGAGAAAAAGCATGCACTTAGGCCATATGGTATTGATTCTCAACCAATTAATCAAGTGAGCAAGCCAAAATGGGTCACTTATTCAATTAATTGAACAATCACATGTGCCAAGTAATATGATCATGCAATGCATAACAATGACAAACAAAGACAATCGAACAAGGGAAATGTGATTCATGTGATGCAAAAGTAAGTTTGTGAACAATTTGCAAGTTCTAGCCATTTGGCAAGCAAGGATAACAATTTTATAGGAGTTCGAGCAAGTTCGATGTCATTTGGAAATGGATTCTAGAACCAGGGTGCGGATAATGTCGGCACATTGATCGAGCTCCTTGGACCATCAAACGAACGTCAAATCCGACAAAATTAGTATCAGAACAAAGTTTAGGAAATACCAAACAACTTAGTCAATGAAAGCTTTTTAAGATTGGCATCAGATGAATTTATAATACTCTCAGAATAAGCAAAGGCCAAAGTTAGGAAAATGATTTTCACAGAAGCCCTGCAACTTTGGAATAGTTGGTAAAAATAGTAAACATGCTTGATATTTTCTGAAATTTTTCGGCAGTGAAGTTCAGCACATATCATTGAGGACAGACAAATCACAATAGCAACTAGGCCCAGTTTAGGCTTGCTCAACCTATCCTAATGTCGTCCGATCCTCATGAAAATTTTATATATTGTTCACAAAGATATAATAAACGACTTTTGTGAGAAACCATTTCCAAATTCACAACAGGTGATTTTAATAAAAATCAAGGAATCAATGCAAGACAATCAATATGACAAAATGGCAACAGGAAACACGTTCAATCTATCGCCCAATGACCTTACCAATTATGCTGAAACATTTTCAAATTTTTCTATGTTATATACTTACACGTGAACAAATTTCAAGAAGACATCGATTTAAAATTTGATCCATAAAAAATCGTATGAAAATGGCAAATGGCAAAGGTACTGGAACAAGACATGAAAACAGAACAAGAAAATTTTGCATATTTCAGTTCGGTTTAGTGAAAAATGTTAGACCTAGTAAACGATCTTCAAATCATGCAAACAAGATGTCAAAACAAATTTTATGATGTCTCCTATGAATCTCTAGAAGGCCTCAAATGAAATTGAGACCATTTTCCAGCTCAAACAAAGATAAATAGCAAATAGGTGAAGTCTGAAACAAAGTTTACAGATTTATGCATGAACAACATGATTTTAATCGAACTAAATGATTTGAAAATTCTACGAAATTTTGACATGATTAAAAACTAAATGTCAAGTTCAAATTTCATGAAGACACTCACTCCTAAATCAAAATGCAAAAAATCATACAAAATTGTCAAATCAAATAGGTCAATTAGTGAGAACATTTCAACAGAACATGCACGTTTCAAAACAGATAATCCTATTTGCGAACAGGTTTCGACAAAGCAAACGAGGTCCAAATTTATGTGCATGCGGCTATTAAAAAGCTCTTGAAACTAGCTTCGAATCTTGTGAAGAACTAGAAACCTAAAAACAACATTATCTAGCTCAAACGAAGACGTTTATCACATCAGTCTTATTGAAAGGGTTAGTAAGAACACCTAGAGAGGGGTGAATAGGTGTTAAAAGAAATTTTCGTAATACTTAATAAAAATGGAATGCCTTTAGAAGATAATAGACTGAAGAAGTAAACGACTACAAGCAGTTATATAAAGCTACAAATTAGAGTAAGGAGTTCAGGGAAAGAGAATAGAAATACAAGGTTTATAGTGGTTCGGCTTAGATCAAATCTATGTCCACTCTCTCGCACTAACAGCCCACAGGCTGGATTTCACTAAGAATCAAAAGAGATTTTACAGTCTCACGTTCTTGACTTTACGGTGTAGAGACTCTACTACACTTCTTAAAGTCTCACAAGTGTTTAATCTCTCTTTTGAGTACAAGTTAAGCTCAACGATTGAAATATCAAAGAACTAAGAGTTTCAGACTTTGAAATTTTTATTTCATGCACACACTCAAACAACTTGAGAGTCTTCCTTATATACTCATCCATGCCTCTATAACCGTTGGCACTCATCAAAGGAGTTATTCCAATATACCCATTGGACATAATTAATCAAGGAGATCTCGAGTCAATTAAGGAATGTGATGATAGCCCATCAATCCTGCTCGCCCATACAATCAGGATCTTAGTTTCCATAAGTAGAATCTTCCAAGTATACTTCGCTTTTCAAGGGATCTTATTATTCGTATTGATTCTAATAAGAATAATTAATCACAAGGTGCTATCTCCAGCCGTAAGATCTTCACAAACTATACGAATCGAATCCTTAAAGATAAACTCACATCTGGATAAGTCTTCTTTCGTCGGTCTGGAATCTGTCAGTGAGGGCAGACTTTAAGATTAAAGTCTAATGGTCTTCAGACTTTGACAGTAGAGTCTGGAAGTCTTCAGACTATAACACTTGAGTCTGCAAGTCTTTAGACTAGACTTTTTAGAAAGGTTTTGTCAGCTTCAAAACAAAATTGAGTTTTCTCTAATACTTATGACATCCTCGTTCTGATCCGGTTTTTCATAATAGAATTATTCCAGCAAGTAATCATCAGACAAGTGTGTCTTGAGGATCAATAGATCACGAGAACATCAAGAAAGACCGTTTAGGGGCAAAAACTCGGTTTTTCATCGATAATGGCATTTGAGTGTAGAAAAGAGGAAACAAGCCACGGACAAGGACCCATGGGGACCGGGCCCAAGTGGGTGGCCCAAGGTCCACACGCCCAAGGGGTGGGCGGTTAAGGGAGGCCCATGGGCCTTTCAAGCCCATCAAGCCTATCAAGTCCATCAAGTTCACTTTGAACAAAATCTTAGCATTAAATGCACAAAAGGACGTAAATAGTGCATAAATTGTCATGCCTCGATCCTTGAGCGCGTGCCCATCCCTTTCTGATCGATAAAATTTGCAACTTCCCAAGACGAGTCGTCGACCCTTTCGTTTTATAACACATGCGGAAGCGAATAATAAATCCCCTAATAGTAATCATCTCGGGATAGAAAAGCATGACAATAGATTCACAAATAAAACATGCTTTTATAAACATACCGAGTCATGTGCAAAAGTCTATAACCAACAGACTTCAAAAGACTAGTTCTCAAAAAGAGGCTGTCCTATCTGACTTACACCTTGGATTCTCTCAACTCGACTCCAAGCCCTCCACTCTACGGTCCTGAAAGAAATTGAGCCCATGACGGGGTGAGATATAAATCTCAGCGAGTTCACGCTCTAAACCCCGATTAGGAGGGTAATATGCATAGAGGCATTCTAACCACACAATCATACAACCACAGAGACATAACTAATCTCAGATCCACTCTGCAGGTCAACACAATTCAAATCATAGACAACACAAAAGCATGAGTAACAACCAAGCTCAATTGACTAGAACGCCACACTCGAATTCCAAACAAATACAGAGGTCCTGATTATAGGGCCAAATCATTATGTCACATACCGTACCATACAATTTTGTCCCATAATCCGACACGTTTAACTCAATTAAACATGCATTCCTAGTTTTGATCTCAGCATATAATACGTCCTACTCTCTGTTCGGCGGTCTTCTCACATTGCCAGATGTCATTTCACCCCATTGAGCACCGCTACGTCTCTATCAGACGGCTTTCCCAAAGGAGGGGAGAAGTACACTATCAGTGCCATAACTTGTGTACGGCGCTCACTTTATTACCAAAAATTTCTGTCAGATCACTTAAGTGCCAAATCGGAAGAAAAACGATCACTTTGGTGCCACCAGCGAGAAATTTCGACCAAAATGATTACGTGGCTTTTATATTTTAAAAAAAAATCGACAAGCCTTTTAAACAACGCATTTTGCTTCCTCCTTAAGAAAACGACATTTTGCTGTCATATGTGGATGGTCTAGGAAAAATGACGTCGCACAGCTCATTTGGGATTGAAATTAGGGTTTTTTTTTTTTTTTTTCTAGTTCAATCCTCGCCAACCTAGCTTGCTTGGCCACTGTCGCTTGGACACCGTGCTCTGGCACCGTTGCTTGGCCACCATTCTTGGCCACCATCGCTCGGCCACTGTTGTAGTTGCTCGACTAGGTGAGTAAGGAGAGGCTGAGGTTGTTTCTCGGGCAAGAAGCGATGGGAAAATAGGAGGTGAGGGCGGAGGAGGAAGAAGAGGGGTCGAAGGTGCAAAGAGAGAGAGAAGACGAGGAGTGCAATTGAAACAAGGAGGGTGCAGATGGAGATGGTGGATTGGGCTCTCCTCAGAGAGTGGCTGGTGTTACTGGCGTTGTTCTTCGGGAAGAAGATGACGCTGCCATGCCTTCTCTCTCTCTCTCTCTTGATTTGGGGATTTAGGGTTTCGACTTGGGGGAAAGACGCTAAACGACGTCGTTTTGTGGTTTATATGCTGACTGTACTCTCTGGCGAGCCACATCAGCGTCAAACATTAATAAAAAAAAACTGTCATGTCGGATTTCTGGCCAACCAAATCGACGTTGACACTGAAATGATCTTTTTTCAAAAATTTTGGTACTTAAGTGATCTGATAGAAACTTTTGACACCAAAGTAAGCACCGTAAAAAAATTACTAATTGTGCACTTCTCCCTCCGAAGGAGCAATGGTCTAGAATCTACTGCGATCGGTTTCCCGTTGTCTAGGGGTGTCCCATATAGGGGTAATGTCAAGCTTAACAACTCGGGACGGGTTCTCTTAATCAACACACAACCATTCAATCTCGGCCCAGGACACCGTACATTGCACTCAAATGCTTCAATTAAAATGATGAGCCTAGCCTATTTTCTTCGTATTAGAAATACACGGTAAAATAGTCGTGTGTGGGTACACAATCAATTCACACCAGAAAAAATTGATACTTTTTTTTTTAAATTCCACTTTTTTATATAGTATATAAAACTATTTTTTGTATTAAAATTCAACACTCGGGATTTTCTGAATAAATATCGAAATTCAAAAAAATTTGGAATTAAATACTCAAAATTCCAATAAGCACTCAATTTGCACAAACTAACATTCAATTGCAAAAATTAACTACACCATTGCAATTAGCATGAAATTCCGGTCATTGGCTATCCCGATCTAATTTCAAGAAAATATTTAATAATTAAATAAATACATTAAATGCTAAAAATGCTAACTTAGGCCAGAATTATCTAATTAAATACCGAAACAGACCCGGAAAATTTCCAAACCTATCTAGATAAATAATACAGTTTATCTAGTTCATAACTACGCCGTTCTAACCACCTAACATGCATAATTAACTAATTAAATTACTAATATAATCTAACTAACCACTTAATTTCTAATTAACTTAAACTAAACACATCTTAAATGTCATTAGCCTACTAAGTAAAGTTTAGTACATAAACTCACCGGTTTAGCGTGAAAACCAGTTCACCGCGATGGCGGCTGATAAACTCTGAAGCGACGATGCAAACAGAGGCTTAGGAGGGCTCGAAAAAGCCTTGCAAGCTCACAGCAAAATTGCTGGGTTTGGCTGAACTTACGGAGGTGCTGGGCTCACAAAACTTGCGGGCGTCAAATGGAGCAACTACGGGCGAGGCTTTGCTGGACAAAGGGGGCACGAAGCAGTGAAGATTGAGTTACCAAATTCCCAGTGGACAAGCTGGTGTCTTTGAAGGAAACGAAAGAAAGCAGGGGCGTTGAAGATGGTAGTCAATAAACCGGTTGAAGACAGAAGATGGTGGGGGAAACATTGACTGAAGCTGCAGCGAGAGGGACGAGTGGCAGCTTGAAGTTGCTGGTGGAGACGGTGACCGAACGAAGGAACCGGTGGAGTGTGGGCGTTGCTTCGGTGGAAGATGGGATGATGATGATGATGCTGAGTGACTTCGGTGGGGTGAATGGGTAGACGGAGGGAGAGAGATGCGAGGGAAAATGAAAGCGAAAACAGAACAAAGGGGGATTGAGGGAAAGAAATGCTCGAAGGAGGGAGATGAAACTGAAGCAGAAATAGCAAGTGGATGGGGGAGCCGGCCAGCATGCGAAGGAAGCCAAGGAGGGGGAGCCCAAAGTCAAACAAAATTATCTCTTCCATTAAAAGCTTGGTCTCCTATTACTTTCCCAACATTTTAATACCACAAATAATCAAATTGAAGTCAAATGTTGCGCCCCCCAAGCCTAGCTCCGAATTCTTCAAATTTGGACTTCAATCTCCTCATTAATTGTTCAATTGATGTCTAAATTTTGCTGAGGAGGAAGTCTATAAAATTTCTTCAAGTCCCCATCACCAAATAGCTCGGTTTGGAAGTAAAAAATCCCTTCGATTTAGCCCATCCGAATTTCTGTTATTTTTCGAATCGTCCGAAACGATTTTCTCTAAAAATCCCGAACTCTTTGAAAATTCTTCGGAGGATGAGTCGACGTTCCTAATATAAATCATAACATGACAGAACTTTCAATTTCTGAAATCGATTTCAAATTCGTGATTAATTTTAGTCTGACACGATTTTAGCGTAACCTAACCTATCGGGCAGCTTTTAGGAATTTTTTGTGCAATTGGCCCATGGTCGATTTTTTTCAATCCACATTGTGCATCTTTGATACATTGGTGACTCTCGGTTGTCGTGAAAATCTTGAAGTTTCAAATACGGAAACATGGTACAAAAATGACAGAAAAATCGGTCTAGTGCCATTCAACAGAAATTTTGCAATCAGGTGGAATCACCCACACACTAATCACATATCTCTATCAAATCGACCTATCTTCGGTCTCTAATCGATTTTTGACTATGCCATAATGACCATTGCAGATCAACACGGTTGAGTAGTCGATTCTTGGTCGAATTCTCAAGTCTATTTGCGTTAAAATCCCTTAATGGTTTCTCAAGATAGTCTAGTTATCTCACTAATGATCAGTTCAGAAAATAGCACTATAGGCGTGTAGATGAAATGCCCGATTTATTTAATTGAAAATAGAAGTGGAAAATCAGGATGTCACATAAAGTGCGAAATCTTAGTGAAATGATCGAAATGCTCTCCCATTGGACTAAAGACAAAAGGGTAAAAATGGAATAAAGGGCAAGAAAGGGGGGTGGCATTGGAATTTGGGGGCAAGAAGGAAGGGAAAAAGGCTACCTAACCTAGCCTAGCCTTCACCTATGTACTTGAGTGCAATCTCTTCATTAAATGCTAGATCTTTACTTTTAAAATTGGATAAACTTGATGGACAAGTGACAAAAGAGTTGATGAGCATTTATGGAGACAAAACCATTCTTTTCTCTCTCCCTCCTCTTCCTCACACCGACCATCTCTCTTCATTCCTTCACCCTCACTTTTCCCTCTTCAAAATGTCACATCTTCGTTTAATGGAGGCCTTGGGTTAAGAGATATGGAAGATTTGTGGGGCAAGGCATTAATGAGGGACAAGATCTTTCTCTCTCCTCCATTTCTCCCTCGCTCACATTCAACACCCCTCCTCTTCCTCTCTCTCACTTTCACTTCAATTTTCTCTCTTGAACTCTCATTTCTCTCTCTCACCTTGGTTAGCTGAAACTCCCCAAGCCATTTTCATCTTCATTCAAGCTCATTCTTCACTTATTTCCTTCACCAGAGGTTGTATCGACGCCGAACTGCTGCCGGACCGCCACCGAGCTGCCATCGGAGCCGCGACCAGCCACCGTCCAGCTCCCTCAAGCACAGTGGACGCACAACCAGCAGCCTTTAGTTGCTGTCCAGTCTTGTTATTCCTTCCCCCGACATGCTTTGAAGCCCATATCATCCATGAGTGACTTTCTAGCCTTCGTTTAGGGTTTTTGTTGCACTTTAGGAGTAGATTAGGACTTGTTAATGGTTTATTAGCATGATATATGCTATTTAGGTTATGTGCTATGTGACTCTATGGTTAAGTATGCTATTTAGGTTAAGTGCTATGTGATTCTAAGATTAAATATGCTAATTAGGGTTTGTACCATGTGGTTTAATGATGATCGATGATATTTGAGTTATGTGATATGTCATTTTATGGTTAAACATGTTAATTAGGCTATGAACAATGTGGTTTTGTAGTTAAACATGTTAATCAGGCTATGTGCTGTGTGGTTTTGTAGTTAAACATGTTAATCCGGCTATGTGCTGTGTGGTTTTTGTAGTTAAACATGTTAATCCGGCTATGTGATGTGTGGTTTTGTAGTTAAACATGTAAATCGGGTTATGTGATATATCGTTTTATGGTTAAACATGTTAATCGGGATATGTGATATGTAGTTCTATGGGTAAACATGTTGTTTGAATTATGGGACATGCGATTTAATGGTTATTAATGAAGTGAGTCATATCTTCATTTAATGACTAGCCTCCAAGGAATACGTGCTATTTATTCCCCAAGCCACTCCTAATTGGTCCATCTAAGTTTGTGAGTCACTATTTAATCATTACTTGGCCTAACTTAATCTCCAAAATCTTATGCAATGATGATCAAATTCTCAAATGGCCACTTACACTAGTGATTCATCCCTTCATTTAATGATTAATATGGTCATCATAAGTCTTGAATCTTTGGCACATTTTTCATGGTTTTTCTTGCTCATTAAGCCAAGCATTCTAGAACATTCCATGGTATAGTTCACTTAAACCAACTTGCTATCCAAGTTTCTTCTCATTAATACACTAAGGTCCAAAAGCATTTAATGCATTTTTATCTTCAAGCCAAGAAGTCTTTAGATTAACTTGCTCCTCAAGTTAGGCGTGCAGCCCCCTTCCCCTCCAAGTGGGCGTGTGACCCTCTTATTCTGAGGTGAAAGACAGTTTTGAGCAATTTCTAAAATCGGCATTGTCACCTTATCAAACAGGCTTGAAAAATTATAAAATCTTGATATGCTGTAGAGAAGGCCTAAAAAAAAAACTTTTATGAAGAAAACTTAGCCAAATTCGTGTTGTGTAAAGAGAAGAAATTCAATGAACACAACCCATAAATTTGTCCATCGAGCAGATTCAACAGTTAGAGAGAGAGACTCATTTTGGAATCTAAATCTTCACAAAACTCTCAGAAATTTTAATATGTTGTAGATATGGATATCATTTAAAGCTTTTATGAAGGAAGCATGTCCAAATTCGAAAGGCAATATTTTATAAGAGTTCGAGAAAGTAACTTGGTTATCATTTTTACTATATTGGACAGGTTCTATATGATAATTGATTGGGCATTCGTCACAACTATTTCACCTCAAAAAAAATATTAATTTTAAGTATGTTATAGAGTAAGATGTTTTAAACATTTTTCATGAAGGAAATTTCTCTAAATTCAAAGTAAACAGAACTCTATAAAATTGGAAAGTAGGAAGGTCCAGCGGTTTCAAAAAACTAGGAAGTCAAAACCTATAAAACTCAAGGTGTCAAGTCTATGGAGGAGAGGTGGCACCCTACTTGGCTTGTGGGATCACTTGTCATCGTTCCCTTAGGTTATGAGTCATTCCATTTTTATTAATTATTTGGGATATATGAGCCTTCTAGTCGAAATCGAGAATGTTACACAAAATTTCTTTCGAGTTAAAATTAGTGCAAATATCTCAAAACTCTATCAAAGTGACAAGTAGCTTGGCTTTAAACTTGTACTTTTAAATAATAAATTAGACATATTACACATATACTAACCTCTTATTTTAGCAAGAAGTCTATATTACTCAATACTATTATGGCATAGTGCTTGATTATATTTCATGAGCTCTCTAGAAAGTAATATTAACTTTCAAAAGATTCTAAGCTCATATAGGTGAAGTATTTACCTTGTGTTTCTATTACTATTAATACATTAAAAATTTGTATTATACTTAATTAAGAATTCAATTCAACTTACAAACCATAATAGATAATACTGACTTCTCAAATTAAGGCTAGCATCAGTATCAAACAATTATATTTAGTAACTTTTTTTTATCCATTAAACTTTGTAACTAGTGATGTTCTAAAAAAATGTTTGATTACTCTTACTGGAGATTTTAATTAAAGGATTTTAGCCCCATGTTTTGTGAGGTTATTTTTACCATGTCTCTTGGTAAAGCCTTTGTCAAGAGATCATCTAGAATTTTTATGGTGCCATCTTGTACCAATTGTCTCACATACTCATGGCTTAGACTAATATGTTTTGACTTACCATTATAAGTGTTACTATAAGCCCTTACCAAAGTGGCATGAAATATGAGGCATAGGATTAGACGTTCATTTGATATCAAATAACATATTCTTAATCCATCAACCTATTTCCCACTTGCTACTGAGCAATGACTCAAATTCGATAGTTGAGTGAGTTATGCACATCTGTTTCTTACATGCCCAAGAAACAACACATTCACATAATGTTAAATCCATTCAAAAGTGGAATGTTCATCACCCATACTTGTAATCCAACTAGCATTGATATATCATTCTAATATAGCCGGATAATTATTATAGAACAATCCCAAATTTTTAATTCTCTTAAGATGATCAAAATTTGCGATATAGCCTTCCAATGTTCTATATTTAGATTACAAATATATGTGCTCAACATACACATGGAACAAGCAATATCAAGTCTACTACAATCATTGCATACATTAAAAACCATACAACAACACTCACATATTTAAATTGTGCTATAGCTCTACTAGTATTGTAATTTAATTTAATTTGATACTAGAATGAAATGGAGTATTCATTTCTTTGAAACAAAGATGTTGAGATTTATTTAACATTTTTTCAACATAATCACATTGGCTCAAAGAATAGCCCCCACTATATCTTTCAACTTTAACACCCAATATAGTATCTACTTTACCCATAATAGAAATTTCAGAATGGTCAAGATCAAAAAGGCTATACTAGGGAAGAAGCATGCGGTTTTCTATGCTAGCAACACCCATCCCCTGTGATTGTTAGAGATGATGGTCCTCCAAGGTCGAGTAGCAAAGTAGCTAGCAATTACACTAAGAATCATGTAGAGGGATAGCATACTTGTGCTAAGCATCCCATTGAAAGCATTAGACATGAACTCGAGTGTAGCAAACAATATGGTCACCACTGCTTTTCCAAGAATCTAGACATTATCTCCGACCATTATGCATAAAAGAACGGGGTTTGACAGAGTGCGAAACATATCCCCAACCATGAGCTTCCACCCAAATAATTACTCGTTCATCTGAGTCTGTGCCTCCTTGTCAAGCTCCTTGTATTGCGTCAAGTCACGATGGATAGTCTTCAAAAAGATCACGAGGATGATATGTAAGAGTTTTTCTAATGTGGACTACATTAATTGATATTGTAATTTACCGTTTTATAGGATTAATCTAAGATGAGATAAAATGTTTCTTAATTAGTCTAATATGGGGCTAGCTAGTGTGGGCCGAGTTGAGCTTGGCTCGTAATGAGGGGGCTTGGTTGGAAACTCTATAAATAGTGCTCAAGTCTCTCCTCTAACTCTAATTTTCATAAGTATCCTCACAAAAGGAGCGTTAACCTAGCGCTAAAGCATGAGGGGGCCGTCTCATTGAGCCAGTCATAATAGGGCAATAGAGGAGAATAATTTGTGCGTGGATTATTGTTTTTCCGCTTTCGCATCAAGAACGATGGATTCCAAAACATGTGCATTAATCTTTCTACTTAATCATCTATGCTCTTGTTTTGGTTATGAAGATTATGTGATTGCACGTTTTGCATCTCACATGTAGTATTAGAGCAACCATAACCTAGAACTCGAATGCATAGAATTTTGTCGTAATTTTGTATTTTTTGTGATTTTTTGTTCAATAAAAATCAAATTAAATTATAATTTGGATTGGGCTCATTGAGATGAGCAAATGCGTGGGTGGCGTGTTGTTGGGGGAGGCCCCACGCGCCCCCACGCGCTGCCCCAGCAGCGAGCACATGCCCCATGCACGGTCACGTGCCCTCACGCGCGGGGCGCTGCTTGTGCATGTGTTGAATGCGTGAGGGCTAACATCACGATGACGTTAGCAACTCGGGCCTAACTCGACCCAATACACAACTGACCCGACCCGACACGATACTGGACTCGACTTGACCCGGTCAACCGATCGGACCGGACGGTTGGATTGGATAGTCAAGCCGAGAACTGGTCGGACCGCTACCGGTTGGACCGGTTTTGAGGAATCTTTCGCCCGCACGTGAGCTCCATGCACCGCACACTTAGGTGGCACGTGCAGGTGTGTAGATGCTCCAATGGGCGTGTGGTTGACGGTTACAAGTTTGTATGACAATTCTCTATCTTGTGGTGTATTTATTTTACATGTTTGATGATTTTATGGATGTGAATATACATACGAAACCCTAAATACATGTATTTTCAATAGATTTTAGTGTATTTTTCTTGTATTTTTCTATGATTTTGGAAATACATGTGTTGGTTTGCAGGTATGTTATTGCAAAAACATTATAAAAGTATGATTCATTAATAATATACAATAAATTTTAACTTTTATTAATGAATAAAGTTGTATAATTAGCATGATATGTGATTTTAGTGATATATTGCCCCTATTACTAAAGTTAAAATCACATGTAAATAGTGTATGTGAGGAGTAAATTTTATATCCCGGGTATGGGAGAGTTTCAAGGATTTAATTGAGTTATGACTGTCAAAGTGGCATACTTGATCGAATTTGAGAAATATTAGTCTCATATAATGATTAAGATGTCTCCTAGTCTAATGCATGATTATACTCCCAAAAGAGGTGATTGCGTATTAGTTCATAGAGGGATACAAGATGGTGTGGTAGAAGAGTGATTGACCCTACTGGTTCATATGCCCAAAGGTGATGAATCCATGAATGTTAGAATATATTCTCGTAACCATTATCATGTAGGGAGTGTACAACTGCATATCATGTATTCTGCCCAAAGGTGATTATATGATTTCGCATGTAACTCTCTAGATGTGTACTTGTATGTCAAGCTACATAATGTTCACATGATGCTAAATATATACATTACTTGTTTTTCAATCACATTTTCTGTAAATGGTAACTCTATCAGAATTGAGGTTCTCACTAGTTCAAATTTCAAGTAGTGGAAATATGTTTTTCTATTTGGTAAAAGAGCAATCGGATTTGCATGTTATTTATGAAGCATTTCATTCAAGAACATTTAAAAAATGGTTGACCAACTGACTTCACTGCTGTAAGATGATGGAAGTCTTAGTGGCTTGAAATTATGTCTTGTCTAATACTGAAATTAGGACATATCTACAAGGAGTTTTTAACACAAGATATGATTATTTTGATAAAGTTACGGATTACGTTCTAAGAATAGTAGATTTTAAGTTCAAAAATCATACTTATAAAAGAATTCATGAAACCACCAAATATTTTTTTAGTAGTCTAGGTCCTACGATAGAATCGTTCAAAAATGATTAGTGACTATTCCACAGTGAGTTATAATTCATCTTGATTCAACTTTTTTTATATTTATGAATAATAAATAAATAAAATTTGTGTTCTTTAATTCAAATAAAGTTGATTCTATATTATATCAAATGAATTATACATATTGTATTTAACTCCTAATGATATATACGTCTCGTATATAGTTGAAAATGTTGTTTCCAAAAATTTTCTACCTAAGGAATAATCTCACATATGTCTAAAGAAAGAGTAGAACAAGTGATAATATTGATATTGTCTACTCTTAACGGTTATATAAAGATTTCTATAGAATATTGTTGAAGTAAAATGGCCGAGATAAAGAATAAAACAGTTAGAATTAGTCTTAAAGGTTGTCAGGTCTAATAGTGGGGTAAGTATTTTGGCAAATATGGCAATGCTGAATAGCTTAAAGGGTTATTTAATAAATTCTAGGGTGATAACTTAATTTATTATGCTTGAAAATCCTGACAAAATGATTTGGTCGAGAGGCATAATTGCACTATAATGAACATGGTGATGAGTATGATTAGTAAGACTAATTTATCCGATCTTCTATGGGCTGATATTTTGAAAACAACCTTTTCACATACAAAAAAAAGGGTGTTTTTTACCAAAGTTATTCCCTAAACTTCTTTTGTGTTATGGACTGGACATAAATTTAACTTGAATCATATCAAAATTTAGAGGTGTCATGCAAAAGAGAGGTTGTATAATCAAATATTAAGTGTGTTGCAATTCAGATCCACTCGGAATTATTTTGTGTCTTACCTAGATTGTTCAAAGGGCTATCAATTTTATGACTCGAATGAAGGTACAAAAATTGTGGAACTACAGACAGTAAAGGTTCTAAAGTTCGATGTAGTTGTAGAGGATAGCTGCTCTCAAACTATTAAGGATAATAGTATGATGGAGATCACCGTGTCTTTGTCTTTGCCTATACAGACAATTGTAGAATCTCCTATACCATATACTAAACTTGTTGAGATTCGAGATACTATTCTTAATATAATTTATGATGAAATTCCTCAAACTTCTCAAATGTAGAATGAAGTAGTTGTAGCTTTACTCAGGAGATCTGTTAGGGAAAGACAATCAGTTATACTATTAGACTATATAATCTATCTGTGAGAGCATGATTGCAATATCTATTGCATGGTTGATTTAGCGACTTATATAAATGTTGTTTCTCGTCCTTAATCAAGTATGTGATTAGATGCCATAAAAGACGATATGCAATCTATGGAATATTACAGTGTTTGGGAATTTATTGATTTGCCTAAAGATCACAAGCTCATTAGTTATAGATCACTGTGTAAGTTTTATGCCACGTGCCATAACCAGCAAAACAAAATTGGTTATAGATGGCAATAAGAGTTGAGGAGAAGTATCGGTTTCATGATGCATGTTAGAAATAGTTATCAAATATCTTCAATATAGAAAATTATCCTAGAGAAATTTCTAATTATCTCTCACAGTTACTTTTTTTTTGAAGTTGGCTTCTTCATTGGGAGTGTTTGGCTCAGGTTGTGGATACAAGCGACTGCCGCAATGTCCAATATGGGGTTATTTGAAGCAGAAATGTGCAGTTCTCCGGTTGTGCCTTTTCAGTATTTGGTCTATCTTGCAAGTGTAAATTGAAGAAGTTCATGTCAAAATTTAGCTAGAATGATTGATTATAATCCTTTGAAACCACAAGATACAACAGGAATTACAGGTTCTGATGGAGTGGTGCACCAGGTGCGTCTGCTTAGCTTTTTGCCTAACTGAAAAGGTAAAAGCACGACGCATCCTTTTGCTTCTAAACATTAGTTCCTGTGCCACCATTGAAAAGTTCCTTTTCATCTAAATTTTCGCTTTCTACGGGCACCTGAATTTGTCTGAACACCTTTTTTTTTTTTAAAATAAATAAAAGTCAAGCAACAAGTAGGCCATTGATTACTCATTGTTGCTTAGTATGACACAAAAACTTTCAGTCATTATTCCATTAACAATAGTGGGACCTTCGAACAAATATTGTCGGTACCCAACTATATTCTCAAGACATCAAAAGCCAAATGTTAAGAAAATAACTGACTTCGGAATTTCAGAGACTGACAAAAAAGAAATAATTCTGGAAAAGTGCATTTGCTTCCATCATGTAGCTTTGAATATTATTCAGGATAAGAAAGCTTTGAACAGCGCTCCAGAGAGTGGAGATTGCATTCATTTTTGCACTAATCCGTTCTCTACCTCGAACAAAATTAATTCATAGAAATTTATTCTGGAGATCTGCCTTCAGCGTCGCATGAAATTTCTTCGCTTGCCTTTGCACTCGTTCACGAGCTTCTAGAGAAGCCACAGATTGTATTATTTTATCTTCTTCGACATGATGCCACGAACATGTCCTCTTCGAGTCCTTGAGCTTCTCGACAACCACCACCTAGTGCCTGAGCACTGCTGCTCTCTTCGATCTTTTCCGACGAAATGGGTTGTGAACCTCTCGCTGCAGTTGCCGGAGGGGCGAGAGCCACTAGCGGCAAGGTCACGGGCCACAGCCCTCTGGCAAGTGGCAAGGACCACTCCCTCGCCCGGATCACTAGCCACACACATTCACTTTGTGTTTTTCGTTTTTCTTCCTCAACACGTGATAATGATGGCGAGGGCCACGTTGGATTCACCTGAGTCCGGAGAGGGATGCTGGTCCCTTGCCGGTGTGTGGGGTGGCCGCCACGCCGCCACTGCCTCAACTGGATTTACTACTGTCCTTCTCCGACTTCTTTCTCTGCTTCCTACGCGTTTTGCTTTTGGTCTCTCCCCCCATGTGTGAAACTAAAGAGCCCATTTCGACCAATATATATATATATATATATGTGTGTGTGTGTGTGTGTGTGTGTGTGTGTGTGTAGATATATAAAACTAGAGAGCCCACCATTCAATAAAGATACTGACGTCACCTCCCATGTCCATTGTCCTGCACTTTTCTTATCCTCTTGTCAAAGGATACCAAATGTGGAACCTAATATTCAGCAGATCTCTAACAATTGCTCATGATATTCAGTAGATCTCTAGCAATCACTCCTTTATTTATTCTGATTTATTCTTGATCTGTTTATATCCCTTCAGCCGCGCCTATATTTGTATACGCCTTTCATATCAAGAACCCTAAGAATATTGTACCATTTCTTATAACTAGAAGCTGTAGACAGAGATCAATCATCTCAAATATAATACAGTTTTATATTCTCACCCAATTGACCTTTGCCGTGTTTCTTTTGTGCCCACATTGCAAGATATTGTGGGGTTATTTATAATCAAGAATCACTTCTTCCCCTTTTCTGCATTCCAAGATGTGGGCCGGAATGTTCTTGCCTCCATAAATTTCATTTGTCTTGGAGCGCAAACGATGGAGCAATTGACTTCCAAGCAGTCTTGTTCTTATCTTTTTTTATTATTAATTAGAAACAAAAAAAATAAAAATAAAAAGAAAATTAGAGAAATTATTAAGCGGCAGTCTTTAACATACTGTGATAATAATATTTTATTCTGAATAAAAAATGAATAAAAATAATTATAAATCGTTGTGAAGTCTAGTCCTTTAAGAATTTGTGACTTTCAACATGCTATTATAGCCCAAAAACTATCATACTAACAAAGCTAAAATAGAAAAATGATTGGGTGACTATTTTTTTTTTTATCTATTATGAAAATAACAGCCTTTTCTAAATCACGACAAAATAAAAATAAATAATTATAAATTGTTGTGAGATCCACACTTTCAAAAATGTGTAGCTCCCAACATGCTGTTATTTTCACTAGCCCAGGGACTTCATGTTAGCAAAGCCCAAGAAGAGAAATGATTGGACGACAACTTTTAATCTACTATGAGAACAACAGTCTATTCTAAAACATGAAAAATAAATAAAAAATAATTATAAATTATTGTGGGGTCCACTCTTTCATGAATTTGTGATTCCCAATATGCTATTATTCTTATAACCCAAAAACTGTCATGTTAATAAAGCCCAAGAGAATACCTTCAAATATGTTCTCAAAGAGCACCCGGTAGGATGACGTCACTTCCAATTAGTGACGGGTCCACAGATTACTCCACTTGTGATGGGCACATTCTAGAAGGAATCACAAAAGCGAAAAAATCCACGCCGTGATATTATTCAAGAATAGAAAACTTCATGGGAAGTTTACCAAACTCTATTGACAGGTCAATATTGCTCCAAAATAATACAGACATAATACTTAATAATTCGTAAAAGAAGGAAAGGAATACATAGGTGGTAGACATGCTGACATTCCTTTGAATTGGTGAATTTGACAAATGACAACTAAGTTTTGGCTGATTTCGCGTTCAAGAAACTGAATTTCACTTCTTCTTCTTTTGCCAAATATTTATTTTTCCTTATATAACTGATGCACTGTGATTATGACCTGTATTTGACATACTTCTGTAATGAAATATTGATGCAATGGTCACTTAACCATGGAATCAACTCGAAAGAATTCACTACATGTGCATTTTTTTTTTCAACATGGATTGAAGAATGGTAACTCCAAACATGGATTGACATGTTGAGGAATATCGATATTGATAAATTCGAGAATGTTATAAATTGACATGGATTCAAAATACATAATTCTTTAGCATGTCAAATGAAAGTGTAAGATTCTGTACTTACACATCGAATTTGACTCATGAAAATGTATTAAGAATCCTCTAATAATTAGATCCAACAATCAGTTAATTCTAGTGGACAGTATGCACATTCAGTTCTTTACATCTTTCTACTTACATCGATAATCTTTTTTAGGGCTAAGGCAGAGAGTAAAGGAGCTTCTATAGGCAGAGGCCAAATGGGAGTCCTCCTTCATATAACCCAATTTCTTACTTGCCTAGAAATATGTCGATAGATTTTGACTTCGATGCGCCGGAAATAGAAGCTCCGCCCGATCCAAGAATCCTTCTTACAAAAATAAGTAAATAGATAGGCCGAAGGCAGTCAAAGCGGATGGACTTACTTTTCCCACGAGGAATCGATTCCTATTTTTAAAGGCGGCGGAGTAATGTCAAAAAGAGCTCTCCGCCGTCGGCGCACTGCGGAAAAATTCATATTATAGTGAGCCAGGAGAGAGAGAGAGAGAGAGAGAGAGAGAGAGAGGCTCAAAAATTGAATTTCCATTATAAATAGGTAAAAAAACGAGCTTGCGCTGTGGATGAACTCGGTAGAGTTCTTTCTTTACTTTGATTCTGGGGGTCTTTCGATGGCGAATTCTAGTAAGATGATGATCCGGCTTGGCCAACTCAACAGCAAGTTTTTCACCCGTTTTACTTCTCCTCCATTGTATCCAAGCGTCAGAAACAAGAGAGCATCGCAATTCCGACTGCAATCCCCTCCCATCTCTTTGCCCTCTTTCTTTCCCCTCCACTTCTCTTCTCTCAAACATAGCCTAACTGAGAAGATGTTGCATTCATACAGAAGATTCAACAATGTCGAAGCTTCTGTTATAGAGGAATTGAAGAACACAGAAATCAGAAAGTATAGATGTAGGGATTGAGATTGATCAATGAAAATCTCTGTATATACTCTTCTGTATTTGATCTCAATGTGCTTCAAGATCTTTACATCAATTGAAAGAAAAGCTCTCTGTATTCATATCAATCTCTTACTCTCTCTCTAGCTTCTATGCAGTAGCTGGAAGAATGAAATTCTCAAGAAGACTTCCTTCTCTCTCTTACTCCTCTGTTTCTCATTACGAGGCTTTATATGGAAGGAGAAGACTATTAACAGAAACAACTAACTTCTGTTTTTACTTTTTTTGTAACTAACCACCGACTTCATGTATCTTCATAATCCGCATCCGTGATCCTTGTTTATCCTCTTTGACTGCTTTTCCATCGTTGATCTTCAACTTCATTACTCTTGATCTTGACCATTCATTTCTATTGATTTTCTTCTTGTTTTATCAGCCTTCGCAGGATCCTCTGTTTTAATATGAGCACTTGTTTCAGCAGCACCATCTGTAGTCTCTGCTCTCTCAGCACCATCTGCTCTCTGGGGATATATGTTCTTAACACTAACAACCAGGCCACAGCACTTCTTTCCGCCCTCCTCTACCCCTCGATGGATTCACGATGCATTCATCTGTTATAAACAGGCCGACACGCGCAACTTTGTGAGCCATCTCCACAATGCTCTTGAGAGGAACAAGATAAGGGTCTTCGTTGATCACAGTCTGGAAAGAGGACTAGAGATTGCACCCACAATCAATGAAGCGATTGAGCAATCGAGTAGCGCCATCGTGGTCATCTCTCAGACATTTGCCTCCTCGCCATGGTGCCTGGACGAGCTGGATAAGATCCTCGAGTGCAAGGAAAAGAAAGGCCAGCTGGTATTCCTCATTTTCATGGATGTTGACCCCAAAGAGATGCGCGAGCAGTCTGGACCATTCAAGCGGATTGGCCAAAATGAGAAGGGTTTAGCGCAGGAGAACGCTGACAAGGTCCAAAGGTGGAGAGAAGCTCTCCGCAAAGCCGGTAATCTCACCGGTTGGTCTCTCGAAAATAGGTACTAACTTTCTCTCTTTCTTGAGTGTTTTCTTGAGAGGATTCCCCAAGGAAGTATCTTATTTTGTCCACAAGACAACAAAACTTTCTCTTAAAGCCCAATCTTTTGGTCTATGGGCAGTCGGAATATATGGAAATGGTTGGAATCCTTTAACTGGGAAACGAACTATCCTGGAGTAGGACTCCAACTCAGTTGCTTGGCTCATCTAAGAGACTTGACATTGACACTGCAGCATCTTTTTATACATTTTCAATTTTTATAGATTGCAGGGAAACAATACCGACATTTTGTGCTATTTCAATTGTTAAAGCTACACTCCTTGACGTTGTCTGTTATCTTCTATAACAGCCTTTTTTTCTCTTAGTGTTTATCAGATTTTAACCCAAAAGCATATGCTCCAGCCCATACTGATTTCCTCCATATATAGCAAAAGTGTTCAGCTGAATAAAAACGATAGATGACCCCTTCTGTTAAGCCTTAAGGAAAATAAAAAGAATTGATGGATGTCCCTTTTTTATTCAGTTGTAACACTCTCATCATATTTTGTACTAGACAAACAGACAAGTTTATTCTTCTCAGTCATGTTGTCTTGTTGAGTGCGAGTTTTGTGGTGCCAAATCTTTTGTAATTGTTAGTTCAAGCTATATATTATTATCCATTATCAAAAAAAAAAAGTTTATTCGTCTCACTTACTCTGAATCCCATTGTTGAAAACCTTACCTATGGGTGAATTCCAAAGCGTACGAGCTTCTTTCACTATCGAAGATTGTCACAAGTCCCCTCGCTTTCTCAGAATTCAAAAGGACGAAAATGGGCAATATCTTGAACGACCAAACCCTAGCTTTCTGCAGTCAGTCGCTGTCAATCTTTTTGTTGTTTGGACTGCGATGCCTAGCTAGGGTTTTGGAGAATGTTTCTCTTTTTGGTCGGAGGGTTTTAAAGAATGCTTCTCGTATTGTTTTGACTGCTGGACCTAGTTAAGAGTATTAAAGTTCAGGTTCGCCTTGAGTCTCTCTCTCTCTCTCTCTCTCTCAAAACTTTCTATATTATATGCTTGTCTGTCCGAGAATCTTTCTATAGGGGAACTTCTTTTTCGTGGAGAATGTTTTTCATCTTCTTATATCTATCCTGCTGCTTCTAATTTGTTACTTAAACGATTAGCCGTAAGATTTTGCCTTGTTTGATACATATATGTAAGATTTTTTACACGCATGCATAACCAAGAATTGATATCTTTGGAATGTTGACCTCCAAAGAGCTTGCTGGGTGTTTGAAAAGATAGATTTATCGTACAATAATGTAATACTCGTTTGGAAATTATTTCTTACAAGTTAATTCTCTTGTGGTTGTTAAAAGTACTGATCGAACTTACAAAAGCCAGATTAATCAAAATGATCCCTGGCCAAGGGGGAAAAAAAGAGCAATAGAGTTCAAACACATGACCCCTCAACAAAAAAGAAAAGTGGGGGTCATGGGAAGAAGTTAAACTACCGGTTCAATGTCAACTCAACTTGAGAAGTCAGTCAGCTAACCCTAATTAATCAATCCACTGCCGAGCTGAATCGATGAAAGATCCAGTGGTGACCAAATTCGAGTAGAAAAACTAAGTAGATCCAAAAAGGGAGAGATTTAAATTCAAAAAGAAGGAAAATTGAAGCAACCCATGGCTTAAACCAGCATGCACACACAACAACTATTTTATGTAGTCAAGCTTTTCTCTTGCAGGATTTAGATTTTCTATGATAATAATATGCCAATGTGTATGAGAAATCTCGAAATTTCATTAATCCACATGTAAAATTTCATGAAATGTGTGTTCTCCATGAATATCTATATGATTATGTGCCGTGGAGATTTAAGAGTACCAATAAAAATTGCTCCTATTCCGAAACTAATTCAGACATTATTATTAAAAGCCAAAATGCATTTCATGAAACTGTTTATAATCAAGTCAATTTCAGATGAAAGTTTGATCTTGGCTAGTGCTCCCTCGAATACTCCGGGTGGAACGCACAAAAAGAAGAGATTCTGGTCCTCCCATTTTCGGATCATTCTGCTTATTATAATACTAGAAGGCTAGCCTAAGAAATCCATGCTACACACAGAGAAAAGGCTCATGAAATAGATTAATGGATATAACTCTCGAATTTCACTTTATTGTTAAAAAGCTAATAATCTTTATGGATATCTTGTTGAGATATGGCATATTCTATCGTCGACACATGTAAAATTGGAATGTTTGACTAACATACTTTATCCTAAAAGTAAAAGTAGGCTTTTTAAATATTTTAGTCTCATAATTAACATGAATTTTTCAAGAAGGATATAGTCAATATTTTGGAAAAAGGTGTGACATATATATATTATTATTATTTTGGTCAGAAAGGTGTGACATATTCAAACTACTATAGAAATGGATCATTTTCAATCAACTAAAAAGTAGCAGGATGGATTTTTTTCCCAAAAATAAGAACAAGAAAAAAAAAAGGAAAGCCGAAACATGAAAGAGAGGGGGATGCGCCACTACTATGAGAGCACTTGTCAACCTCTCACACGTCAATATTTTCTATTATATTGGATAGTAAATTTGATTAGATGGACGATACTTCTGAGTTCGAGAGTTATCTTTTCTTTATCTTGAATTAGAACAAATAATCAGAGTCATGACTTTTGTTGTTGACAATTTGTAGACTTGAAGCTGAATTCATCCAATCCGTTGTGGAGAAAATTTCAAGAAGACTTAGCTGCTCATACATGGCTCAGCTTGCTTTCCATCCAGTTGGGTTAAATGCTCCGGTACAAGCCTTGTTCTCCTTACTCCAATTAGAGGTTGGGGAGATCCGAATCCTGGGAATTTCTGGCATTAGGGGAATCGGTAGGACTACACTTGCGAGAGCTCTTTACTACCGAATTGCAAATCAATTTGATCGGAGTTGCTTTGTCGCGAATGTGAAGGATATATCAAGCCTGGAGGGCCTCCTCAAAATGCAGGAGACCCTCTTTGGTGATAATCTCTGCGATGGAGATTCAGAGTTTTGCAATAATGTTCATGAAGTAATAAACTTCATGAGGAGTAAGCTTAACAACAAGAGGGTTCTGCTGGTATTTGATGATGTTGTAGGGTTGTCGGAGACAATGAGCCACCTAATCGAGGCCTTGAACTTAGGCTTGGGAAGTAGAGTCATTTTGATCCCTCGACACAAAGAAACCTTAATTGGAGATCTATGCAGTAATATCTATGAGGCAAGAGCACTAAATGATGATCAAGCTCTCAAACTTTTTAGTTGGAATGCATTTCGAGAAAGGTATCCAAAAAATGATTATAGGATGCTCTCAAACTGCTTCACAAGTTTCTCCAAAGGCCTTCCTTTGGTGCTGATTGTGATGGGTTCTTTCTTGAGTGGCAAAAGCGTTAAAGAATGGCAAAGAGCTTTTGATCAACTAAAAGAAATCTCTCAGGAAGACGTTCATGACATATTGAGGATTGTTATTGATGGCTTAGAGGCCAACGAGAGAACGATTTTCCTCGACATTGCGTGTTTTTTCAATGGATATGACAAAGAAGTAATCATCAAGTCCCTAGATCAATGCAGTGTCTATGCCACTAGTGGGATTGAGATTCTGGCTCAAAAGTCACTTATATGCATTGATGACAATAACAATATATGGATGCATGATTTGCTTCAAGAAATGGGTAGACAAATTGCGATTCAAGAGTGCCCTGAAAATCCCAACAAGCGAAGCCGAATATGGTGTCATGAGGATGCTCTACAAGTGATCAAGCAAAACGTGGTAAGAGTTTAAGAATGTCCTGAAATCTTTTTGTTACTAGCATTTACTTGGTGTGAAAACTTTAGATTGCATACTTGAGAGAGACAAATGCAATTTTTATTTTTCACAATTAGGGTTTACAGTCTTTATTTGGGATGATTGTTTAAAAAGTTTCAAACTTATTGTACGGCAACCAATTCAATCATAAACTTTTCAATTATACCAATTTAGTCCTAAACCTTATGATGATTTACCAATTTAGTTTTAAACTTTTCAATTGTGACAATTTATTCCTAAACCTTTGGAAATTTTAAAAAGTTAGTCCTAAACCTATTATTTGGATAATTGGCAGAAAAACCTATATTGACAAATTGTCAAAAGTTTTAAAACTAAATTAATAAACCATCAAAATGTTTAGTACTTAATTGATACAATTTAAAAGTTTAGGACTAAATTGGCAAATCGTCAAAAGATTGAGGATTACATTGACACGATTGAAATATTTATGACTGAACGACTACTATGTAATAGGTTTATGATTTCTGGGGCAATTTTCCCTCTTCATTTTGTAAATGGTGTTTATGGTCGAACTGATTATTGTATAACTTGATATAAAATCCTCTCATTTGTTCTTTCATCGTAAGATGAAGGTATTTTCATTTAGAAACTGCTGGTGTCATAATGGGTTTCCTACTAGCACGGTTTTAAAACAATTTTAAACATTATTCTTAGACTTGTTACTTTTTGGAAGGGTTCAGATATCTACTTATTTTCAAGTGCTCCCAATGTGCGTAATAATTTTAACTTCACTCTAACAGGGAACAGATTGCATTGAAGGCATTAAACTAGATAAAGTTGATGTAGAAGACTTGATTGTGAATGCAGACTCGTTCAAAAAGATGAAGAAGCTTAGATTGTTTAAAATGGCTGATCATGGCCCTCATTGTGGACCGGCCGGACATCTATCGGAAAAGTTGTGGACGCGTTTCGCTCGGAACAACAATGATACGTTTGCATTTTGGGAAGCGCTGGTGAAGCAAATTTCGATGTTCTGGTCTCGCGGAGCCTGACGAACATGCTCAACGGATGCGAGCGGGGCAATGCAGGACTAACTTTTTTAGAAAATAGAAATCCATAAGCAAAAATGGTGGACCTTCGCGCACATAAGACTCCCCCGCCCCTATAATTCTACGCACGTCGATCCAGTGATCCAATAAATTTTTTTATTGGACTTTGCCCCCATTAACCGATACAAATGTTTCATTAAAAGCCTTTGCACACAAACTTTTTATTAAGGCTAAGTCTCTCTCTCTCTCTCTCTCTCTGAACAGAATTTTTACTTTTCAACCTTGTATTATCATCATCTTTCTAAATGACTACTCCATGAACTTTCATTTTTTTCAACATGAAATATGGCCAAATCCAGCTGATATGGCTATAAAAAAAACACACCGAAACGTGATGTGAGTGACATATTATCTATGTAAACATCCCTCTTGGATAGTGAGTCGTTCGGAGCATATAAAACAATTTAAAAAAAAAAAAAAAAAGTAATCCATTCACTATTTACAGCCCCCTGGTGGGTGTTCACGTGGTCAATAGATTCCCACTACTCTTAGGCTTCTTTGGACAGCCACTTCAATTGGCTTCAGCCAAGTTTCATGGATAAGATTCTTGATTAGACATTTTGTATAACTGAAAAGAAACTCAAAGTATAGGGACTCGGTCACACAAGTGAATCTCCTTCTTCCTCAATAAGCATTAGTTTGTATTTGCATAACAAATTCTGTTTTATAATAACAAAGATTACAAAAATGTGTTATTTTGTTTATGATTGAAGCAAAATATTAATATTAGCAAATGAGGTAAGGAACTCTTGTGAATACAAAAACTGAAATTAGGCTTGAAGCAATACAAGTTTGTTCCAAATAGCATGAATGCTACCTATCTCAGGGATGAGAAAGACAAACCAACCAAACTGGGAACCACTCAAACTGGGCCAAACTGGCTAGTTCTAGGTGGTGAAGATTGAGTACACCCTCCTAAGCCTGGATTGCTAAGGAAGATGCTAAGGATGACTTCCAAAGGATGGGCAACTGGAAAGGAAAGATCATCCTTATGAGATGTGGAGATGATGAGAGAACTGTTGCAAAGATTAGAGAAAGACTTACTGAACTGACTGAACAAGAGAAGAAGAAGCATGCTAAGGCACCAACATGGCCTATGGCCCCTCATGCACCAAAACTAGAAAGATCACCATTTTTTGCTGTGGACAAACCTACCTTTCTTGTTGCCAACCTTGCCCAGCTTTAGGCTGATGTTTAGGAAATCAAAACCACTCTCTTCTCTCTAACTCGATATATGGTGAAGATTGAGTACACCCTCCTAAGCCCGGATTGCTACAACCTTGTCCATCCTGACCCTAAGCCAACAAAACTTGTACTTGCCACCTCCTCGCAGCAATGCAAACACCCTCACATTTAAACATTTCCAAATCTTTATATGCTCATATTTTCCTTTTGTTGCTTAGACCGTACCTGTCACATTACCGCCCCACCTCTGGTACAAGAGTGTGACCCAGTGCGTCCGCATCGACGTCCTAGGCACGTCGATCATCCCAAAAATATTTTATTCTTGATTAAGCACATGCAAAAGCGAATTAAAAATAATTACTGTACACAAACAAATAATTCAGAAAACATGTATACAAGCAAAGCAAATAAAAGTAACATATATTCATACATATGTACACATACCAAAAGTTATTATGATTACATGCCCATCTTAGTGCTGGGCTACTTATCTTCATTACCACATATCGACGATTAAAAGGCTGGGATAGCCTAGCTCTTCTATTGAGCTCCTCCAAAAATGACCCCCATCCTAGGCCATTCTTTTACAATGCTCCTGTAGGATCCACCAGAAGGATGAGGCTTTGGATGGAACCTAAAACATCCCCATCAAAAATGAGGCACCAGCCTCCTACACAAGGGGAACCAAGGTGTCTATCCCTTCTTGGACCCATGCAGTAGTAATATACTTCTGGTATGTGACGTCCTCTTCTAAGTCTACTATATTCATCATGGTAGTAACCATATCAATCGGAAGACCAGGATGGACAAGTGGTAGGGTTGGTTAACCCATCCCACACTTGAAATAGTGAAAACAGCAAAAGTGAGTTGATGACTTAGTAAGTAGAAATCTCTAATTCTCCTATATGAGGACGTCTTGCCATCGATCCTCCAATATAAGATCACCACCCACTTGTCGATGGCAAATCATTAACAAGGTTTGCGTCTTGCCTCGCGTCTTGCCTTGCTTATGCATATGAAGGGCTCTCAATCAGTTATGTGCTTTCAAGTATCAAAGACAAGGAGTTAGTACATAAAAACAAGCCCTCCAAAGATCCGTGGCTTACGATAATTCTAGTCACTAAAAGGGATGTGTGTATCATAGAAAACTCATTCAAGTACTAAGTGACCCAATGCAAACATATGTTCAAATTGATGCAATGACTCAATAATACATATCAAATAAACCCATCTTTTGCAAGCCTCAGTTCTGATATCGGTGCAAGCATCAATTTAAGCATCACACATGCATTAGTTATGGATCACACATGGACTTCCAATTTATTTCAGTCAGTTTAGTTAATTGAAATCCATCGACTCTTCCAGTATCAACCAAGCATCAATCCGCCCTTGGCAACTAGCATCGTCCCAATCTCATTATCAAGACGGCAATTAGGGTGACCCCAAAGCATCGGCCTCATTTGGGCCAGCATCGTCCATGATCTCAATATCAAGACAACATTCGGGGCTTTACCCCAGGCAACAACCCGGCATACCCCATCGTCGGCAGTAAAGGTCCATCGTGTATCCATGCATTCAAACATCAATCAATCCATTTGTATCTTGAATTATTAGCCGAATGAAAGGCCCAAAGGCATGCCATACAAAGTGAATCAATGACTTTTGTGCCGTATTACTAGACTCATGCCGGATGCGATGTGGGCTCGTGTTCTTGACTTGGAATCGTTTGCTTTGGCTTCAACATCGACCCAATGCTTGTCCCAAGTAACAACATGCTTCAATGTTGTCTCGAGATCAAGTGGGGCCGTGCACCTACCTCGGCACACATCCAATTTGTTGAGACCTTTCCTCGCCATCCGGGTGTGCTTGACACCCACGCGAGATCATGATTTACTTAATGCAAAGACAAGTAACTGAAAATATGTAACAAGCACAACATACAAGCAAACACAAGCAAGTGATGATAAGATCCTAAATCGATATGCGTAGCACATCGCCCTATTGAAGAGTTAGGAAAGTCTACTTACTACTTTTGAACCTAGCTCCAAGATGCTCCTTTGGTGACCGAATGGCTCCTAAGGCGGCTTGGTGAGGAAGGCATGAAAGAGAGGAGAGAAAGGGGGAGGAAATAAGAGAATGACTAACCCTTAAAATGTGAGGATGCCTTCTCCTATTTATAGCCTATTTCTCTTAGATTTTATGCAAAAGATACGAGTTGGCCTATCTAGCCTCCTTAGTTGGCGCCTATGCTTGTTTGTGTTTAATTTTGATTGGTCCACCTATTTGTTTATCCTCCAAGGCTCACTCTAGGCTCATTATTTCCCATGATGCCTAAGGGACACATAAGCCCCTTTCATGCCTAATGTCTTCTTCTAATTGCTTGGTTCTTGCCTTGTTCATCAAGGCTATAATCTAGGCCATTATGTCCTAAGATTCTCCTAAGATTCTAGAGGACACTTAAGTTGATGATTCATCAAAATCATTAATGAACTAATGTCCAAAGCCCTTAAATGAGTGCCTAGATATTTTTGCCAAGATACTTGAGAAGCAAGTTTACTCTCCCTCCAATTGACATGTGGTATATAATGGATAAGGATAGACTATGTCAAAGGTTATGGAAGATTCTAGAACCCCCAATTGCCTCTTGATACTTGTCAAATGATTATCCCCGCATTAATTGATTTGTGTTAAAATCTCATTCAAGGCAATCATGAGACTAACATAAGGTGTCGCCTAATTGGGGAAGTCATTCATAATTGTGCACGATCGACGGTTCTATGAGAATTGAGGTTCATGCCAAAATTTACTAAACTTGAACCAAATGAGCATGACTAAGTCAGTAGCCTTCTTAAACTTGTCCATGACCATTTTCAATTAGAATTGGTCCATTGGATGTTTTAAAATAAACTTCATGATTAGTCTTAGTTATTTGCCCTAACCAAGTCTTGGTCGGTTGGATCAGGTCCCTTGCCGAACATGTCATTCCTTGGTCTATCCAAGATTTATATCATTGATTCCTATGATTGACCCTCATACCTTATTCTTATGGCCTGGAATAAAGGATGTTATAGTACCCATATATTTAATCTCATGTATTATCCTTTCTTTTGCTATCAATGAAATTGAATTTCTTTCATATTTTTTGTGATTGATGACAAAAGGAGGGAGAGTTGACTTGATATAGATGTTTGCTCAAAATATTTGCTCGCTCATGATATTTTTTTATAGTATATCTACCCATGTTAACTTGGCATGAATTTCTACTAACTTGATCTGCTTATTCCTTGATGAATTTTCCTAACTACAAATTTGCTAAGTCATTAGGAATTGCTCATCAAAACAGAGAAAGCATTAACCGTCATTCTTCAAACCCTAGATATTCGAAGATACACGCTGGCTAGAAGATTCCTTTGCTAACATCTTCCATTCTATAAGATCGTTTGGCTCATATCTCTAGATTCATTGCAAATATCTTGAGGAGATCCTATTTAATTTTATTCTGCAAATTCATTCAAACCATACTTATTATTTATTCACATCGGTGAGAAAATTTTGTTATCATAAAAAATTGGGAGATTGTTGGAGAAACATCTCCAGGTGATTTTGATGATGTCCAAACTATCCTTAGTATAACATTTATTATGATGTATGCAGATGTTTGGACCAAAGTACAACGCAATATCCATGGTGTGATCCATTGAAAGAAGTTCGCAAAATGTCCTGAAATGGTTATGTCGTAAATAGTACCAGTGGACCTAAAAGATCAGCAATTGATGATGTTTATGTTAAAGCTATAAAGATTGGGTCAATGGTGTTGTGACAACTTTGTACAACTAATGATGTTTGTTGGGTCAGCAAAGTAGCCATAATGGCCTTGGATTTGCACATCAACATAATTCAGATGAAACATGTAGCTGGATAGCTAGGTTGTCTGACATGTGTTTTAGAGATTGTAGCAAGAAGATAGCAACAGTTGCTATTTCTAAGTAGCTTGCAAAGGTTAGAGGAAAAAAGGGTTGTATGGACAGTTCCATCCATGGATGGCTATGAGTCTCGATAGTAAAATCTATCTTGTAAAGAATATGTGCTAAGCCATTTATATCTTTCCAAGCAAATTACTAATGGAATCCAACCCACCTTGTGACTATTAGTATGAAGAGTGGATGTAGGCTTATGGATAAAGTCGAACCACTATGATTCTCTAAGTGATATTGTTTTCATTTGTTTACTCTTATTTGCACACAGTTGCTTCATGACTTTTCAAAACATGACGTTGACATGATCTTACTTAGCAATAGCTAATTTCTATAAAATATTTTCAAATTCTAAAACAACCTATTCACCCTCCTCTAGCTTGTATTATTAACCATCAATAAGGGCCAGTTTGGTGTATCACATCATGCCCTCAAAATGAACTTACTTTTTATGAAATGGAAATAAAATCAATTACATTACTTGAAAGGGACATGAAAGCAATCAAATCCTAAAAATGAAAACATAAACAATTATTGAAATCCTACAAAGCTGAAAATGTTCCCACATAGAGGAGTGTGCAAATAATTAAAAAAAAAAAATACTCTGAGTAGAGCAACTGAAAAAATCGGTCCATGACAATGGTCAAATGCCCTTTTTTAATTATGAAAAATTGTTCACTTATAAAAAATTAAAATTATGAACTTTGAACCATTGGTTTAAAGTGTTTTTCAAATGGCATGACAATTGACTCATGAACCGACGCGAAATTAAAACAATGATGGAGTAAGTTAATTGCATATTAAAGATTGTAGAGAACTAACTTGACCAACGAAAAGTGGCAATCACATATACATGAGGATCAAACGTGTGATTCAATTTCTAACTAAAAGGTTTAACAAGGTGGAGCCAAAAGGATGATATGACTAGTCATATGGCTCATGTACTATGCCAAATCTTCGTAACTCCGGTATAGTAAACAAGGCTACCCAAATGTCACGTAGACTTGCAGACTAAGGTAGTTATTCTTGATACCAAGAAAAAAAACTTTTGGGAATGAGATGGACAACTTCTACTACATAGGCTGGCGGTCAAAGTCATATCCATCTCAATACCATTATAAGTTAACTATATGCCTATTGACGGCAGGTTGTGTGTGCAATAGTGTAGTGCTAAAGCATTAAAGGTATGCACACCAATTTATAAGTAAACACTGCTTCAATATTGAATTAAAACCATTAATTCTCACGCCTCCCAACAAGACAAATCTTAACAAGCACTTTGCCTCTTATAATTCCATTTGCGAAAACATTTAACACGCAATGTTAAGGACATACCTTATATCTTTACTGCCAAACAAAAACATTTTTTTAATAGAGAAATCTCAAGCCAACACTAAGAATTTTATTTCAAGTCTTCAACGGAGTCGCCAAGCTGTCATAACATTTCCTCAAATGAATCACTTGGGGGATGGCTAATGGATTACTAAGTTTAGGCTTAACTCGGGAACTCCCAAACCCATATTAGCTTGTAACTCTCGGGTTAATTAATTATTAATACAAATGTTTATAATATATGTATGCAATTTGATTAATATTTTTTAGGGATCGGGGTCAATCTCTAATTTTCTATGTAAAACATGCCTAAACGGGGTTATCAAAATTCAGGTGGCAACATGTATGTACAAAAAGCTTTAAAAATTAGATCTCATCACATTTATATTTATATCATGGCATGTTGATGACTTGCATTTGCTAATAATTTGGCCCTTCGATGACATGTAATCACTATGATTCTTTGTTTAGCTCTATATTCTCATAACCCGCATTTGAATTTCCATCATAATAATATCTGAATTGTCAAGTAGTAAAATTACAATTGCAAGAATGACAAAATATTTATGATTGTAAATTCAAAAAAAATTGATCGTATTATGTATGACTTGTAATGTGATGTATATACATAAACAATCATAAAAGCCAAAAGCTAAGCATGCTCTTGCAATTTGGGCTCTTGAGAGGAAACCAATTAATAGGAGTAAGTGTGACTGATAAGCAAGACATATGGTGTGGCTTGCAAAACCAAAATGGACCTATAGAGCCGAACCTCCTAATTTCGAAAGGCCTAGTTCTAAAACCAAAAAATCAAATCAAAAAGAAGATTAACATTGACCACAACGGGCAATTCACCCACAGAAGAATCAACTTGGACTAATGAGCTTTAATTCTTTTCTAATAAGCACTGTTAACATGAAAGAAACATGAAGTTGTAAGATAGGCTCATTGGAGAGCCCATTTGAGCAACACAGATAGGTCAAGCACTCAAACACCAATTCAAAAAAGGCCAATTTATTACTACGTGTTTTAATCATCCGATAAGTGTTAATGATCATTCATTAAATGAGGAAAATACCAAAAAAGTCCTAATCATTTTGTATATATGCCAATTCGATCTTAAACCTTTCAATTTGGCTAATTATTTTTAACATTTTGATGATTTGTCAATATAGTCATTTCAACTAATTTTAATCAGTGATATCTAATGTAGATGATGGTTGTCACGCCTCGATCCTCGAGCTCGTGCCCATCCCTCGATGGTCAATAATAAAAATGCGACTTCCCAGGACGAGTCGCCAACCCTTTCATTTTATTGCGCATGTGGAAGCGAATAACAAATCCCCTGACAGTAACCATCTCGAGGTAGAAAAGCAGGACAACATATTCACAAACAAAACATGCTTTTTAAACCAATTGAGTTATATACAAGAGTCTATATCAAAAGATTTCAAAAGACTGACTCTCAAAAAGAAGCTGTCCTATTTGACCTACACCTCATATCACCTCAGCTTGACTCCAGATCCTTCATCCTACGATCTTGAAAAGAATTGAGCTCACAATGGGGTGAGATATAAATCTTACCGAGTTCATGCTCTAAACCCCGATTAGGAGGGTAATACGCTTAGAGATGTCCTAACCACACAACTATACAACCTTAGAGACTTACCTCATCTCAAATTCTCCCTGCATGTCAGCACAATTCATTTCACAGATAGCACGAAAGCATGAGCAGCAATCAAGCATCATCAACTGGAATGCCACACTCAATTTTTAAACAAGCACAAGGGTCCTGATTATAGGGCCAAATCGTTATGACACGTCTCATACTATGCTACATAATTTTGTCCCATAATCCAACACGTTCAACTCAAACAATCATGTGTTCCAATTGTTAATTTCGCCCGTCAATGGTACAACATACTCCCAAGTTCGGCAGTCTACTGGTGTAGCCAAGCATCGTCTCACCACCATTAAGCAGAGTTTCATCTCTTAAAGACGGCTTCCCCGAAGGAGCATAGGTCCAGAATTTATTGCGACCTGAATCCCATTAAGTGGGTAACCCATATAGGGTAACGTCCGGCATAAACGCTTAGGAAGGGTTCTCTTAACCAACACATGACCATTCAATCTCGGCCAAATACACCATGCATTGCACTCAAATGCCTCAATTAAAATAGTGATCCTGGCATATTTTCTTCATATTAAAAACATCCCGAAAAATAGTTGTATATGGATACACGTTCAGGTCGATCCTTAAAAATTGATATCCTCCCATTTAAAATCACACTATTTTATATAGTATATAAAACCATTTTCGGTGCTAAAATCCAACACTCAGAATTTTCTAAATAATTATTGAAATTTCCCAAATTTTGGAATAAATGACTAAAAATCCAATCATCGCTCAATTTGCACAAATTAACATCCAATTGCAAAAATTGAACACATCATTGCAATCAACATGAAATTCGGGTCACCGGCTATCCCAATCTAATTTCTGAAAATTAATAAATAATTAAATAATTACCAAAATTAATTAATTAAATATCAATAAATGCCAAAAATGCAAACTTACGCCGGAAAAACCTAATTAAATACTTAAACGAGCTTGGAAAATTTCTAAACCTATCTAGATAAATACTATGACTTATCCAGTCTCTAATTACAATAGTCTAACCACCTAACATACATAAACGTACAATTAAATCGCTAATCCATTTTAACTAACCACATAATCTCTAATTAACCTAAACTAATCAACCCTTAAGCATAATTAACTCCCTAAGCCGAGATTAGTGAGTAAACTCATTGGATTTGCGAGTTGGTGAGTTCATGGTGACAACAACGCGGAGACGGGCATTAAACTTCGAAGCGGCGACACTAAACAAGGCCGGGAAAGGCTTAGAAAAGCTCCACGAAGCCTCACAGCTTGGCTAAGCTTTTGGTTCTGTTTGCTGGTCAAGGGAGCAGAACCGAGCCACTCTAGCGACTGAAATGACAAAGGAGGACAGGTGGAGCTGCTGCGGGGCTAGGCGAAGGTAAACGGCGGCTCTGGTGGTTTAAACGGCAACCCACGGTGGCCAGGCGACTTGCTAGGTGGGCGAGCAAAAGCCGACGTAAAGCAGGGGAGGCGAAACAGCAGCGTGCGAGCGGCTGGCCTAATGGCGGTCAGACGGGCATGCGACGGGGAGGCAATTGCTAGCTCGGTTTCTCTACAAATTGGAGCTCTCAAAATGGTCACCAATGGAGAAAGGTGATCTGCTGAAGAGGGAGAAGCCAGCTGCAAGGGAAAGGGGGCCACCAACCTTCTAGATGGTTTTCTTTGTCCCCTTGAGCTCAACCAACATGCCCCACCACATGGGCTATCATCCTCAGCCATTTGCAGCTCCTTGACTTCTTAAACAAACCTCCCGAATGGTCCAAAAAGTTGAGGGACATGGGGGCTACGAATTTGGAACATTTTCCCTTAATTTGGATTCAATTCCCTTCCAATTAACCTCCAATTGGACCTAAATTGGAGTCCATAAATCCCACCAAGGTGTCTACACTCCAATTCATATTTTTCCTTGACAATCCGTCCAACTCAAATCCCAAAAATGCGACAAAAAACAGTTCTCGGATTTTTTTGATCCAAAGTACCCTTACTTTGAAAATTTGCCGAAAATCTCGTTTTGCAGAAAAAATCTTCGGAAGATGAGTCGTCGTTTCTAAAATGAACTGTGATATGATAGAACTTTCAATTTCTGAAATTGGGTTCAACTTCGCGGTTAATTTCAATCTGGTGCGATTTTAGCATGTCCTAACCCACCGGGTAGCTTTTAAGAATTTTAGTGCAATTAACCCGTGGTTGATTATTTTCAAGCCACAATGTACATCTTTGACTCATTGGTGACTCTCGGTTGTCGTGAAAATCTCAAGATTTCAAATATGGACACATGGTACAAAAATGACAAAAAAATCAATCTAATGCCATTTGACAGAAATTTTGCTATTAGGTGAAATCACCCACACATTAATCACATATCTTTATCGAATCGACCTATCATCGGTTTCTGATCAATTTTGATGGTGCCATAATGACCCATGCAGATTATCACAGTTGAGAAGTCAATTCTGAGTCGAATTCTCAAGATTATTACTTTAAAATCCCTTAACGGCTCCACCCGATAGGTTAGTTATCTTATGAGTGGCCAACTCAGAGAGTAAGGCCATAGGCGCATCGATGAAAAGCCCATTTGATCTCATCAAAATCAGACTTGAAAATCAGAATGTCACAATGGTCATCTTATGTGACACAATTGACAATAATGTGGATAATGTTTGTAAATTTTTAATATTTTCAATTTTTTGTAATTATAATTTTTTTTCCTTTTTTTTATTTTCCTTTTCTTTTCTTTCTTTTTTATTTTTTTCTCTTCTTCTTGGGTGGTCGCCATGGCCGACAATCAACCACAAGTGAGGGCAAGCCTTGCTCGAGGCCAACAAGGTTGACTCTCACCAGATTCGATGAATTGAACATGTGCCTATGGCCAATTGCCAACCATGGTGATCAGCAAAGGAAGAAGGAAAAAGCAAAAGGAAGAAAAGGGGAAAATAAAGAAAAAAATGCAATTTTTCTTTTTAAATTTCAATTTAAAAAAAAACGCAAAAAATTATCCATGTCAATGTCGGCCGTGTCACGTAAGACAACCATTGTCAACGTTAGAGATTGTTAGCCAAAATTGATTGGAACTACATTAAAGTTGTCAAAATGTTTAAAATTAAATTGACCAAATTGAAAGAGTTAATATTGAATTGTCATCCGTACAATAGGTTTAGGGATTTTTTTGGTAATAATCTCTTCATTAAACTTTAGGAAATAGTTTTGAGGGAAAATCATAAACCTAAACTTAGAAAATAGAAAATGGGATTAGGATAAGAAACAGAAAAGTTGAAGGTGTTACATAAAATGATCCTTGTGCTGGCCAAGGATAGAAAGTTGAGAATACTCGCATGACTTTATTGCTTGCTTAATTCTAAAAACACAAACAATGATAGAATGTCCAACCTAAAATCTATAGGTGGGGACTTGCAAATGTACTCTTTTACCTGTAAATCAAATTAGGAATAACCTAAGTAATTTGACAAATGGAGGGTTGCACATGTAAGATAAACTTGGGCTTATAAGTAGAGGAGACTACATGTATATATTTTTTGATACCCTCTCCCACCTGCAAGTGGAATTTGGATTGACTTGAGTAATTTGACAAACAGATGGTCACACATGTAAGTTAAACTCGGGCTTATAAATAGAGGAGACAATATATATAAAGTGCATATAGATTTTGTACATGACAAGGGATAATAAAGTAGAAAAATCATTCAAGATATTTTAGAAACAGAGTTATGGCCATGTAGGCAACTTGCAGAAGTATATTGTAAATTGATTGTGTTAAGAGAGAATAGCAAAAGCCCAATACTTTTCAACTAGGGTAATCACCAAGAAGAAGCCTAAATCGGAGCCTATCAATATATCTAGTTGGACTCATGTTCACACAAAAGTTTAAGCCAAAAAGTTATGGGCTAAGTAGGATATATTAACAACTCTAAATCACACCAATTCACCAATGTGGGATTTCTCTAATGCAACTCACATGTACATCCTAAAAATATCCTTCTAATGTGTGAGCTCTCCCTTAATTCAAGTATCTTTTTGCTCAAATATGAAGTTAGGTCACTAGCCTATATTGTTACACCACAATGCTCATCGCATGGAAATTACACTAACTTCATGCACCAAACATCAAAAAACAATCCACCAAACATCGAAAACCCCACTAATCGACCATTGGCTGTGATACCAATTTGTTAGGAGCGAACAACAAAAGCTCAATACCTTTTGTTTAGGGAGATCACCAAGAGAGAGAGCTTAAATTAGAGCTTGTTAACATATCCAATTAGACTCACATTCACTTAAAATTTTAAGCCAAAGAATTACAGGCCAACTAGAATATATTAATTGTTCTACACCACACCAATTCATCAGTATGAGATTTCCCTAATACAATGCACATGTGCATCCTAACATTATGCATGTTTTCTTTTCTTATAAGCCCAAATTGCATGCGTTATGTGTGCATGGAAAATGAGAAATATGCACTTGGATAGGTAAAGTGACATTAAAAGGAAGTTGCTATGGTAACGACACTATTATACCCTATAATAGACAGTGCCCTATTGACCACAAATTGCTATTCAATGGGAATTGGCAACCATGACGTTCTAATGGAGTAGATTTGGAAAAGAAACTTGTCGGAATATTCTCAGAAATTAGAAATTTTTTTTCTATAAAAGAAAATTAAACTAAAAAGGCGGAAATATACTTGATGCTTGTCAACTTTCATAAAACTCAATTCTTTTGTAGGATACTCACACAATTGTAGATAATACGGAAGTCATATTAGCAGCAGACACTTGTATTTTAACTGAAATTTCAAAATATTACTAAACAATGATAAAATTTGAAAGTTCGCTAGCATGATTAAAAAAATGGAATTCTATGAAATGAAAAAACGGAGTAGTAATCCGGCCCCCGAGCGCTCTTGGGCAACTGTGGCCAAGCTTGCGGTCAAAGGTTATAATCTTTCATACATACGCCCTTCTGTTATGGATAATAGAACTGTGGTTGAATTGTTTGAGGAGATATTGGAAGTTGTTGACCCTATTTGGCATGAGTGCCTTGTTGGCTTCTTTATTGGTAGAAAGCTTCCTTTCAAGCTTATTGAAACTACTCTGAAACAATTGTGGGGTGCTAAACTCACTGAGGTAATAGCGAATGAAGATGGTTTTTACTTGCTTCATGTCCTGGACCTAGATTTTAGAAGGAAAATTCTGGAGGATGGGCCTTGGACGGTGGCCAGAGTCCCATTGGTTCTTCAACAATGG
Source organism: Eucalyptus cladocalyx (assembly GCA_017140615.1). Lineage (NCBI taxonomy): Eukaryota > Viridiplantae > Streptophyta > Magnoliopsida > Myrtales > Myrtaceae > Eucalyptus > Eucalyptus cladocalyx. The sequence goes on from CM029522.1 coordinate 26,002,383, forward strand.
CACCCATTTCTGGACTTGAAAAAGGACCTTCAAGCTTATGTTCCTGTGTGGGTTAGATTGAAAAATCTCTCATTTGCCTTTTGGTTAGTCCATGGCATCAACGCAATGGCGAGATCTATCGGGAAGCCACTCTATGTGGATCGGAGAACAGAACAAAGGAAGACTATTTCCTTTGCGCGTGTTTGTGTAGAGATTTTTGCCAAGGAGCCATGCTATGATTCTATGGAGATCATTTGCAATGGGGAGTCCTGTTTGGTGAAGGTTGAATATGAGTGGAGACCTCTCTCTTGCTCAACATGTGGTTGATTTGGCCACAAATGCCCGAAGGAGAAAAGCCCCCCCACCCCAACTGCAACCCCTCTTACAGCTCCCGAGATCGTTGTCCTTGAGCCTGCCCCTATTGTGGAGCCGGGAGTTCCTACTGATAGGGAAGGTTGGGTGTAGGCCCAAAGTAAAAAAGAAGAAAAAAGGCTCTAAGCCTAAAGACGCTGGCCCATCTCAATCTGCGTCCACAAGTTGTGCTGATCCCTATCCCTCGATGCCTCATGTGATGGAATGATTAGATCAAGGCCCTTCTCAGCCTCCTCTTGCCTTGGCTTCCTCCTCTTCGCTTGGTGCCTCTCACCCTTCGATTTCAACCTCCCCATCCCCCTCCTTTAGCTTGGATGATGACCTAGTTGATGAGCCGGGTAGCTCGAATGAGGAAGACCGGTTGTTGAAGAGCTCCTCTACCTTGTTGGACACCTTGAAGCAGTTGAAGCTTGATGGGCCTTTAATAGTCTCTCTACAGATCAACCACTTGAAGCATCCTAACCCTAAGTTAGCTCCTTTGGTTCAGAAATCTTCTACCCCTCCTAAGCCGGCCTCAAGCCGACGAAGGTCAAGCAATCGACGGTGATACTCTCCCCCTTCTCTATTATGAATATAGGAGTATGGAATATTATGGGTATTATAAACCCTATTAAGCAAGTGGAAGTTAATAATTTTATCAGTTCTAATGATATTTGTTGTGTGGGTCTTTTGGAGGCGAAAGTTCCTGAACCCCATTTCTCTTCTATCTCCTCGAGCCTTGCTTCGAGATGGAATTGGTTGGCTAACTATGATTATTCCCATCGTGGGAGAGTGTGGATTGGTTGGAATCCTCAATTAATGGATTTTGTTGAGTCTTCCTATAATGCCCAAGCGCTCCATGGCAAGCTTAAGTCCTTGGATACTGGGGTTGAATTCAATCTTTCCATAGTCTATGCCGAACACTCGTTCATGTTGCGTCGTCCTTTACGGAATGAACTCTCCCTTCTCAGCACTAGCCTCTTAGATAGTCCTTGGCTGGTGGCTGGCGACTTCAATGTCATCCAGGATCCAACAGATCGGGTTGGTGGCTCTGACTCTTGGCTCTCGTCTTTTGATGACTTTGGACAGTGCCTAGCTCAAGCGGAGTTAGATGATTTGAGATATGTTGGTTACCGGTTCACTTGGTTGGCCTCTTCGGGTGTCAACCGTAAAATGAGGAAGATTGACAGGGTTCTCATTAATCCTAAATGGTGCTTGGAGTTCTCCTTCTCGAAAGCATCCTTCTTGGCTCCAGGTATCTCTAACCACTCTCCAATGGTTATTAGAGTTTTGCCTGCCTCTACTCTCATAAAGCCGTTCAAGTTTTTTAACTACTGGATGAAGCACCCGGAGTTTCACAACATTGTTTCACAGGTGTGGGATAGTCCGGTTGTTGGGTCTCCTTTTTTCAGACTTGCTAGTAAGTTGAAGACACTCAAAATTCGCCTCAAGCAACTTAATAGATAGACCTTCTATGATATTTCGGTTAGGACCGCTAATGCTCGAAATGATCTCTTATGTACTCAAGGCGCTCTTCAGCAAGACCCCAGTAATGTCCAGCTTGTGGAATTAGAGAGGGAACACCTTAGGACCTTCTAGAACCTTCGACTCCAGAAAGAGTCCTTCTTCAGGCAAAAGTCTCGGATTAGGTGGATTAAGGAGGGGGACCAAAACACAAAATTTTTCCACCACACTATGAATAGGAGACAGTTGACCAATAGAATTCTTTCGGTTGAGGATTCTCAGGGCTCTCTGGTTTCTGATTTGGATGGCGTGTAACGGGTGTTTGTCTCCCACTTCCAAGATCTTCTTTCTCCAAGAGATCCCCTTTCGCGGCCTGATGTGTAGGAGCTCCGTGCGGTCCTTCAGTATACCCTTGGTCCCAACCAGGTTAGTAACCTTGCTTGTCTAGTTTTTGACTTGGAAATTCATGATACTTTGTTCTCTCTTGCGCCGGGGGGGGGAGTCTCCCGTCTAGATGGCTTCAATGCTGAATTTTTCAAACTTAATTGGAAGGTGGTGGGGCCTTTGATCTCTGAGGCCATAAGGGATTTCGTTATTTCCGGAAGCCTGTTGCGTGAAATCAACAACACAATCTTGGTCTTGGTGCCTAAAGTCCCTAATGCTATTTCGGTCAATGATTATAGACCTATTGCTTGTTGCAACACGATCTACAAATACATCACGAAGCTTATTGCTAATCGTCTGGCGGCGGTGTTGCCCTCCATCATTAGCCTACCCCAGAATGCTTTTGTGAAGTGCCGGAGAATTAGTGATAATATCTTGTTGGCCTAGGAATTATTTAGTAGATTCTATGTGGACCCACATTTGCCAAAATGTACCATTAATGTAGATTTTCAAAAAGCTTATGATACTATTGATTGAGGTTTCTTAGAATTAACCCTCCTTGCATTTGGTTTTCTTGACCACTTGATTCGGCTCATTATGACTTGTGTCCGATCCCCCAAATTCTCTGTTTCTATTAATGGAGCACTTCATGGATTCTTTCCAAGCGAGAGGGGGCTTCGCCAAGGCGATCTCATGTCCCCCTATCTTTTTACCATGGCCATGGAGGTATTATCCAGGATTCTTCTTCTCAAGTCCAAGCAACCAGGTTTTAAGTTTTTCTGGAGATGTAAGCCGACCTCCTTATTGCACCTCTTTTTTACAGATGGTGTTTTCCTTTTTTATGGAGGCAATATGCTCTCTATCGCTCTCCTCAAGGAGGGGTTGGACTTGTTCTCTTCATGGAGCGGGCTTTGTCCCAATTTAAGGAAAAGCGAAGTCTTTTTAGCAAGTGGGACTGATGAGTTGCAGTTGGACATCATCCAAGCTCTCGATTTTCAGGAAGGCGTGCTACCTGTCTGTTACCTTGAGGTTCCTATCATCTCCTCCCAACTCCATAAAGTTGATTGCAATGCCCTGGTCAATCTTATTACAGCTAGAGTTCAAACGCGGACTCAGCATTTCCTTTCATTTGCGGGCCGCCTTCAACTTATCAAGTCGGTTCTCCATTCCATCCAAGTCTTTTGGGCGGTATCTTTATGATTCCTAGAGCGGTCTTGGATCGCATTGAACAAATTTTCAGGCAATTTTTATGGAAAGGACCAATTCTAGGTAGTGGGGGTGCAAAAGTTGCTTGGGATGAAGTTTGCCTCCCTAAGAAGGAGGGAGGACTTGGGATTCGGTCTCTTCGAGATTGTAACACGACTGCTATGCTTAAACATATTTGGATTATATTCACTGATAGAGAGTCCTTTTGGTGTAAGTGGATTCATTCCATTTACCTAAAGAGAAAGAATTTTTGGGTTGTGCCGAAGTCTACGATGTGCTCTTGGGCTTGGAGGAAACTCCTTGTGTTGAGGAATGAGTTCCAATGATTCTTTTTTATGGCGTGTGGAAGATGGCCGACCAGTTTCCCTATGATTTGACCTCTGGCTCCCACAGGGCCCCCTTAACTCGATCTTCCCTAACACTTACATCTATCGATCAGGTCTGTCTAGGCAAGCTTTGGTTGCTGATCTATTTTCCGCTCCAGGCCTGGTGACAAAGCTCCTTATTGAAGCAGGGGGACACCCTCTGCCTTCGTTGTCCTAGTCCTCAGATCGATTAATGTGGCTTGAGAGCACCTTGGGTGTTTTTTCGACTGCTTCAGCCTGGGAAGCTATCCGTTCGAAGCGTAATGTGGTTCCTTGGTTCCCCTTCGTTTGGAGCAAATCTATTACCCCAAGGCACTAATTCCACTTGTGGCTCATCACGAGGAACCGTCTTCCCACTCAGGTCCTTCTACTCTCCTTCGGTAGGATTGTTGATGGCTCTTGTGGTTTTTGTAGTACTAGACCGGATTCCATTGATCATCTCTTCTTTGGCTGTCGGATTACTGCAGGATTGTCATTCTGGGCTTCAAAATGCAACCTAATTTGGCATGGTACAAGACTGTGGCAAGATACCATTTCCTGGGCCCTAAAATTTATTTCGGGCAATGACTTTCTCAGTCGATCGCTAGATTTTCCTTCGCTGCTCTCTGCCATCTTATTTGGAAAACTAGGAACAGCATTTTGTTCCAAGTTAAATCTCTCTCTGTGCCTACCATGAAGAACCACCTCCTTAAAGTTGTGAGGGACAAAGCTATATCATTTAGCCAGGTGGCGGATACTCCAAGGAATAGAAGATCTCAATGCATGTGGGGTCTTGACCCGGCTATGTTTGCTTCTTAGCCTTCTGGGTGCTCCAGCCTTTGTTGTTGTTTGGTGCCCTCCTTGGCGTACAAGTTCTTCAAGCCTCTTCTTTTGAGGGTTGGTGCTGAGACGGTTGGAGGACCTCGGTGGCCCTTGTTCTTCGTCTCCTCTCCTTTTGTTGTTTCCGTTGCTTGGCTGGTTGTTGTTGCTATTGCTTGTTCCCTTTTGTTTGGTTGTTGGTGGGTGCCGTTTGGCTTCCTTGATGCTGCCTCAATAGCTTTTATTCTTTTTTTCGTGGCATCCTTCCACTCGATTTGGCTTGTTGCCTTTTTGAGTGTAAGTTTTATGATGCCGGTCTTCTGGGTTGTATAGTTTGATTATAAGTCGATATATTTTACCTTACCAAAAAAAAAAAAAAAAAAAGAAAAAGTAGTAAACAAGTTGAATCAAACAAATTCAATACAATTTAAGTTTTGAATAAATTATCATTTTTGGTTGGACAAGGAATGATTTTGATTTTGATTTTCAAGTTAACTTAAATCGTCATGGCTCAAGCATAATCTATGGACATTTTAAGTTGTTAAATTAGATTTTCGAGTTTTAATTTTGACAATTGTATTCATTTTACTAAATGAAGAATATTTTCTTCTCAATGACTGCACATGTAAAAAATGTGTTATATTGGAGATATTGCTAATAGAAATGCTACATCTATTTTGTCTTATAATAAAAAAATAAAAATAAAATGTTTTGAGCGTCCATCATACATTTCACATATAGATATTTTGCTACGAGTATGATAAATAAGCAACATTAAATTGTAATACTCCAGGGGCATGGATGTGAAAAATCAATTGTCCCGACGCTCATACAACACTTCGCAAATTTCATAAACCGGTTAACTTCGTACATTCATTTCGTACAAAGTCCCATGGATGTCAATGATTCCTTCATAAATCGATTGCTGAAAAAATTTATAATCCTAACAATTCATGTGAAAAATACGTGACTAAGCTTCATAATTATTTTTCTTAAGAAAAAAGTATAGAAGTTGGATTGCACTCCCCGGAAAGAATCACAAAGTTCAAGGAAGTCCAGTGCACCAACACGGATAGGTCAAAAAGGCCGATCGATCACGTCGGTTTTTCTTCGACCATATTCCAGGAGAAGAGATAGTGTATAAATTTATTAATCCTCGAGGATACACGACTTGGGACTAGGACGGACTTTCTTTGTTTTTTTTTTTTGATCCTACTCTATCCCTACTCTAACCCTCATTATCAGACTTTTGCCCTGCCCTACTCTCGAAACTAAATCGTCATCACCTCAACCTCCCATGAAAATGTAGGAATTCGAACCCCTCACCTCCCCCTTCCATGTTGGAAATGTGGCCACTGGGGCAAGCCCCAATGGTTGACTAGGACGGATTTTAAGAAACGAAAAAGTTGGAGGAACATGCTACTACAGATGATAATCATTATATGTGCCAGGGAAAGTAAATTCGACGAGGCTTTCAAGATCCTCATACCATGGGGCCCGATCCTTGGTTCGATTTAAGAAGACTTCATTTGCTTGATGAATGAAGAAGTTGAAAGGATGCTAAATGACCGTTGACGGCGGAAATCATATGCACGAGAGAAAACAGCCTCCGCACATATTTTAACGAAGATCCGTCCCCTCGATACCTGAGAGAGGCGAGAAGGAGCACGAGCAAAAGAGGAGGGACAGGAATCGAAAGCACGTGCGCACGCTCGAAGGGGCCTTGCGACGACTCAAGAAGAGACAGCATTCCCAGTCAAAAGAGTACTGCACTTGCAAGGACATTTTTAAAAAAATATATTTTTCTAAAGATCATTTTTCAAGAAAATAATGATATATTTTTTTTTATGTTTAATTGAGATCCGAAAATGAAATCTCATTTGATCGGGAATTATTTGCAAGGACGCCGGTCATTCGATGTGGCACATAGGGATGGCAATGGGAACCGCCCAAACTAGGAACCGCCCGGACTGGACCAGCCAGTTTTGGGCGGTTCTCACGGGTGGTGGTCCGATTCTCAATTCCTATTTTTAAAAGCGGTGGCTGATCAATTCAATTCCTAGTTCCAAAATAGGAGCCGGACTGACTGTTGAAATCTTGTTCAAACTTTGAAATTTTGGCAAGCAGGCTGCACAGCAATGTGGTCCCTTCAAGATCACCCACAAGGCCACCCTCACACATGCTTCCAAAAGCCAATAAGTAGGCTTGGCATAACGATGCCTAGCATTCTTTGACTCCCATCCTAATCCACCTGAATGGTCCGATGATGCATTCCAGCATGTTGATTCTAAAAGAGTGCAACCACGAAACGAGCTTGCTTTAATATCTATTCTCTTAATCCCCTATAAACCAAGAGCTGCTTATCCAGTTAACTTTGTAAGGAATACAATGATGATCGAGTTTAGTGGAAGTCATCTTCTTGTTTCCACAGTGACATCACATGATTTTTTTTCTTTTGGAGCGTCCAGTCTGACATAGGCCAATCATCAAACAGTTTGTGCTCATGTGAACGGAGGCAGACCTCCATCCAATGAAACAACGACGTGTTCCCAGAAAGCACCTGTTTTTTTTAAGAATCCAATGGCTCCCACGGCTGTACGGCCAATCAAGAAATTCATGGGTTAGCAATGGCTGGTCCCGCATTCATCAAAAAAAAATACCATATTTATTTATTTGCACTACTGTCTTCAGCCAGGAGAACTGGGTCAACTTGTGGTTAAGGATAGTGCCGTAAAGCGTGTCAACCCGGTTGTGAGCTTTTAACCTACCCTCACTCACTCCAAGCATAGGAGGCTAATATATTACCTACCCGGTAGTAACCAGAACCAAAGTCCGATGTTGTGTCTACCTTCACCACATGAGGCCCTTTAATTCCCTGTCTATCTTCGTCTCTCACCCCAGGGCAGTTCTCCCGCCTTTTTTCTCAGTGAGCCTTTTAAGGACTTGCTCAGGTCCACTTCATGTGCTGAATCGGGCTTTAGAAAAAGTGGGGAAAGTGATGGGAAGATCAAGAAACGGGCAATTTCTGCTTGCTTTTTTGGGAATTGAACCGGACCTCTTGGTTCGTTTGGTTCCCAATTCCAAGATTAGCTAGTTTGGTCTTCAATCTTTGAAAATTGAGAACCGATCATCTCGATTTGATTCTCGGTTTTATCTTAAAATCGGGTCGGACTGAGAACCGACTACCCTTAGCCGACAAGTTAATAGCGCAAAAATTTTGCCCCCTTCTGGTGTTATTTTGTTTTGATTCCAGCAGAATTTGCTGACGACCGCAGGTGTAAGAAAGTCGACCTCCATTATTTTATTGGTTTCTCTCTAAAATTGGCTTCTGGGCCCTAGCGGAGTAGCAAGCGTTATCCACTGTGACGCCACGCCTTAATCTCTGTATCTAAGCCCTGCACGCGCGCCGCAAAAAAAAAAAAATCTCCCCATCTGGAAACTCCCCCACCCCTCTCAAAAAAGAGAAAAACACTAATATCTCTATTGATGCATTCGTTTCACTTAGAAACTCAATATTTCGAAAATATTTTTTATTCATTAACTTCTATAAGTGACACGAGTGATTATATTTTGAAAAAATATTTATCAAATCTTAAATTTTATGTGAAACAAACGTACCATAAGTTAACAAAATACAATAGGGTGAAGGTATCCCTAGGATCAAGGATGCAGGGTAGAAGAAAATGGCAACACAGTGCAACTATGGTAAAGTACCTCAAAAAGTTTACTCCTTTTCTTGCTAAAATGACACAAAAAATTCATAAATTTTGATCTAATTTACAATGTTATAGGGGTGTGCGCCGATCCAATATATAAATTTCGTCTAATATGATTCCTGGTTCCTTAAGCGGAATCAACCTGCAGAATCGGCTTCCCTAATATAAAAATGAGGGCTCAAGTCTTCATCTCCCTCAGTTCATTTTTCTCAACTGCAAAAGGATCTACCTATAGGGACTAATCTTGGTGAACAAAAGGCTTGGTCAGTGTTCGTACTGTGGAAATGCGTATTTGCCCAGTAATCTTTTTGAGGTAATTATAGAAGGGTTATGGCTTTGTATTAGAATTGCTTTTATTTCTGCTCGTAATTGAATGAAAAGAAATTCATTCATGTGCTCAGCCTTTGACCCTTTGTTGTCTTTGGGGGCGATCACGGGTTTACATGAATGATTAAATATGTGAATGAATAATGAAAAGAGAATAAATGACTGGCCATATATTTTCAGGTATTATTATAGAAGAAACCAAATATATATATATATACTACACAACTGGTCCTGATCCAACTCAAGAATCGGTTTGGTCCAATTTGATTCTTGGGTGGATAGGATCAGTTCCCAGTTCCAAGATAGGAGCCGACCCACCCTTAACCGATCACCTCTATAATGTCATCAATGTACTTTCAATAATTTACGGACCACATTAAACAATTTAAAAGTTTAGAGATAATATTACACATTGATCAAAGTCTAGGGGATCATTTATGCCATTTTTTTCTTATTTTTCCCCACATTATTTGAGAAACTGTTTCTTTCTCACTCTATTAATCGGTTTATTTTACAAGTTTAGTAATAAAAGAGAAATTGACCTCGCGGGCATTAGGTTGGGTAAAAGTCATGTAAGGTTGGATTTTGCTCCATTCGTGCGAAATAGTAACATCATAAGGAGCCCGGATGCCGGTGAGCCTGGAGAGATGGAGCACAAAAAATTTAATAATGAGCAAGGGGAAAGGAAAGGGTCAAAATGTGCTATAAATGGGTCGAGAGGTTGCATTGTGAATGAACTCCGTACAGCTCTTTCTTTACTTTGATTTTGCGGGGGTGTTGCAATAGCAAATTCTAGTAAGGATGATCCAATTTAGCCGGCTCATGCGCAAGCTTTTCCGATCTTATTCTCCTCCATTGCATCCAAGCCTCCGAAACCAAAGAGCATCACAATTCCAACGGCAATACCCTGCCATCTCTTTGCCCTCTTTCTTTCCTCTCCACTTCTCTGCTCTCAAGCATAGCCTCACAGCCAGGCCACAACTCTTTTGTCCGCCCTCCTCCGTCCCTCGATGGGTTCATGATACCTTCATCAGTTATAAACAGGCTGACACACGCAACTTCGTGAGCCATCTCCATGATGCCCTCGAGCGGAACAAGATAAGGACTTTCATCGACCACAGCCTGGAAAGAGGAATAGAGATTGCACCGGCAATCACCGAAGCGATCGAGCGGTCGAGGAGTGCCATCGTGGTCATCTCTCGCACCTACGCCTCCTCGCCATGGTGCCTGGACGAGCTGGTTAAAATCCTTGAGTGTAAGGAAAAGAAAGGCCAGCTGGTATTCCTTATTTTCATGGACACCGACCCCAGAGAGATGCGTGAGCAGTCCGGACCATTCGCCCAGATTGGCCAAAGCGAGAAGGGTCTCGGGCAGGAGAATGCCGACAAGGTCCTCAGGTGGAGAGATGCTCTCCGCAAAGCTGGCAATCTCACTGGTTGGCCTCTTGGAAACCGGTACTGAAATACTCTCTACCTTAAGTGTTTTCTGAGAGGACTCCTAAAGGAAGTTAATAATTTTATCCATGAAATAACAAAACTTTCCTACAGTAGGACTCCAACTCAACTGTTTGGCTCATCAAAGAGAGTTAGCATCAACGATGCGGCCTGCTATCTTCTATAACCATCACTTTTTCTCTTAGCGTTTATCAGATTTCTCCTCCATATATAGCCACTTAGAAGTGTTCAGCTAAATAAAACGATATATAACCTTTTGTTAAACGTTAAGGGAATACAAAAGGAATTGATGAATACAAAGAATAGGTGATCAACGGAAGAGGGTCCGCAGGCAAACAGCTCAGGCTGAGTGTAAGTTTTTGGTGCCGACCCCCCCCCTTTTTTCTGTATAGTTTGTGGTTTGACTAACTTTATCATCTTCTATTTTATTACCCCTAGAACAAAAGTCAATATATTACTTACCTTACCAGAAAAAAAAAAAAAAAAAAATGAGTTTATTTTCCTCACTTCTTCCCTCAGGCATAAAGAAATTCTTGAGCAAGTAGGTGAATGCCGACAAATATGAGCTTCGTTTTCTATAAGAGGTTATGGGAAGTCCATGCTTTCTTTTCGTTAATATTAGAAAGAACAAAAATGGGCAAGTCCAGACATCGTCCACAGCCAATACCGGGTAAACCTAGATGTCATGCGACCCTTCCCTTCAATGATCTATCTGAGGTAAAACAGAAAAGAAAAGAAAGCTGTCGTAGGTTTGTATTGTTTGGACTGTTGGCACCTAGCTAGGATTTATAAGAAAGTTCAGCCTCCAGTTTGTTCCTCTTCTATCTTGGTATTGCCTCCTCCTCCCTCCCTCCCTCTCTCTCTCTCTCTCTCTCTCTACTTTTCCATGTTATTTCCTTTTTTGGCCAAGAAACTTTCTTTAGTAGAACCTTTCTTTGGGTGAGTACAGAGAAATTTTTCATCAACTTATTTCTATCCCTCCTCTTTTATTGCTTAATCGATTAGCCAAAAAAATTTCTGTTTTATGCGCACATTTTTGGCATGGTTTTTTTGAAGGGCAGCGTCCGCTATTGAAATAACAAAAGAGCTAGCTGGGTGTTTGAAAAGATAAATTTATCCTACAGTTATATGGTACTTGTTGAAGAATAATTTCTTGCAACTTATTTCTCTTGCAATTGTTAAATGTACTGCCTGTGCAAACATGAGCCAGATTCAACCCCGAAGAAATTCCCTGGCCAAAAAAGAATACAAAAATACAAAAAAAAAAAAAAAAAAAAAAAGAGCCATAGAGTCCAAACACACAACCCATTGACAAAAATGAGAAGTGGGGATCATAGGATGAAAGTTAAAAAAACAGACTCAAACTGAATTCAACTCTAGAAAGAGTCAGTTATTTGAAACCCTAATTAATAAAGTCCAGAGCCGAACCAGATTGATGCAAAATCCAAAGGTGACCAAATTCGGATAAAAAATAAATAAATTCAAAAAACTTAGAGACTCCGATGCAAAAAAGAAGGAATATTGGGCAACCCACGACTTAACCCAGAATAATTTCATGTAGTCAACAGATATAATCTTGATATTTAAGTCAAAATGCAATTTACATTAAAAATTGGCATATTTTACTGTTGAGATCATTGGAGTGGCATATTTTATGGTCGATGCATGTAATGGTTAGACAATTAATATGGCATGTTTATCATCGACACATGTAGATTTGGGATGTTTGACTAACATGCTTCATGTTAAAAGGGGAGGGTGGTTGGTTTGAATATTTCAGTCTCATAATTAAAATGAATTTCTCGAGAAAAATGTGCGGATGTTTTGAAATGCGTGAACATGTCCATAAAAAGTCGTTATTTTACTATGAAAGAATACACTGCCGCTTATGCCCAGGTCAACCTCTCTCATACCACTATTTTCTATTATATTGGATATTAAATTAGACTAGATGGACGATATTCCTAAGTTCGGGAATAACCAGAGTCACACCTTTGTTGTTGATGATATGTAGACTTGAAGCTGAATTCATCCGATCCGTTGTGGAGAAAATCTCAAGAAGATTGAGTCGGTTACACGCGAACCTACTTGCTTTCCATCCAGTTGGGTTAGAATCTCAGGTACAGACCTTGTATTCCTTGCTCCAATTGGAGGTTGGGGAGGTCCAAATCGTGGGAATTCTGGGCTCTAGCGGAGTAGGAAGGAGTACACTCGTGAGAGTTTTGTACAACCGAATTGCAGATCAGTTTGATTGGAGTTGCTTTCTCACGAACGTGAAGGATTTATCGAGCTATGATGGCCATATCAAAATGCAGGAGACCCTTTTTGGTGACATTATAGGTGATGGAGTTTCAGAGTTTGGCGACGATATTCATGTAGCAATAAACTTCATGAGGAGTAAGCTTCACAACAAGAGGATTTTGCTGGTACTTGATGATGTTGAAGGGTTGTCCGGGTCATTGAGCCACCTAATCGAGGCAATGAACTTAGGTTGGGGAAGTAGAGTCATTTTGATCCCTCGACACGAAGAAATCCTAATTGGTCTATATGGCAAAATCTATAAGGTAAGAGCGCTGAATGATGGTCAAGCTTGTGAGCTTTTCAGTTGGAGTGCGCTCCAAGAAAGATATCCCAAAAGTGATTATAAGATACTCTCAAATTGCTTCACTAGTTTTTCCAAAGGGCTTCCTTTGGTTCTCACAGTGATGGGTTCTTTCCTGAACGGCAAAAGCGTCAAAGAATGGCAAGGAGTTTTTGATCAACTGAAAGAAATCCCTCGTGGAAAGGTTCATGGAATACTGAAAATTGTTATTGATGGCTTAGAAGCCAATGAGAGGACAATTTTTCTCGACATCGCATGTTTTCTTAATGGATATGACAAAGAAGAGGTTGTCGAGTCCCTAGACCAATGCGGTGAGGACGCCAGTAGTGGGATTGATATTCTAGCTAAAAAATCGCTCATATACATTGATGAAAATAACAAAATACGAGTGCATGATTTGCTTCAAGAAATAGGTAGAGGAATTGTGATTCAAGAGTGCCCTGAAAATCCCAGCAAGCGAAGCAGAATATGGCGTCATGAAGATGCCTTGCAAGTGGTTAGGCAAAATGCGGTAAACGTTTAAACACATGTTTAAGACAAATCAATTTGAACACATTTTATATGTTCATCTAGGGACTTTGCATTTGCATGTTATGTATAAAATTTTAGATTGCATAATTAGGAGAGAACCTGCGATTTTCATTTGTGCCAATTAGGGTTTAAGTAAGAATTAGGGTGGGTTAAAAGATCTCTATTTGGTGCTCTGTTAGTTTTCTCTTTAAACTGGCCGGGTGTGTTGTGGAACTGACTGTTATATAACCTAGTGTCCTCTCATTTGTCCCTTCATCATAAGATGAATATATGTTCATTTGAAGCTAGTGTTATAATGGGTTTTAGACTAGCACAGTTTTAATGCAAATCTGAACATTATTTTTAGAGTGAAGCCCTGTTGTTTTTTTATATGTATAATCATTTTAATTTCTTTGGAACAGGGAACAGATGCTATAGAAGGCATTAAACTAAACAAGGTCGACGTAGAAGAGTTGATTGCGAATGCAGACTCGTTCAAAAAAATGAAGAAGCTCAGGCTATTTATGATGGCCAATCATGTGCCTTATTGTGGACCAGCCGGACATCTGTCGAAGAAGTTGTGGAGATGTTTCGTCCGGAACAACAGTATCTGTCGAAAAAGTCAACTGCAGTTAAAAAATTAAATATGGTTAAGAAAAATAATATCAAATTGTTCTGCGCGGCTACTTCCTTGATGGTTCTTCACTCTTCTCATTGGCGGATGCAGTCATAGATTGTGGTCCATCTGGCCTTGTGTGGCCTACCACTGCTCACTCTGTTTTCCTTTGGCCATTGTTTTGGCTGTTTTCTGCTTGCCTAGGCCCTCTCTTGCGGTAGCTTTTTGCATTCGGCTCCCTTCTACTTATTCTGACTTGTTGTCTTATTGAGTGCAAGTTTTTGGTACCGAATCTTTTATATAATGTTGGTTTAAGCTCAATATATTCTTACCCTTCACCAAAAAAAAAAAAAAAAATAATAATAATAATAATATCAAACTGAACCATGGTGTAGTTTAAATAGAAAACGGATCACATTTTTCGCATATCATTCCATTTTCATCTTTTATTTTTGCTAATTTAATGAGTCTGAATTCGCTAAAATAGCTTAAAAGGGGCATTAATTTTTCTCTCTCTCGTCAAAAAGCTCTGCCATTTATTTTTCCAGTGGACGAGGGTTCATGTGGGCCTTCTTGGCCTTTGCACTCGTATGAATTGTTATGGGGGCCTCTATGGCTTTATGTATTCTATTGTGTTTTTAGGCCTAGTTAGCCTTTGAATATCGTCTATTGGATTGTGTAGTTGGTCAATAATGGATATAATCTTCTTCTTCTTCTTCTTTATAACTGAGGACTCCACCACGGGCCCCCATGCCTGGACAGCACTGAAGGACTGAGCCCCTATACCTTAATCTTCTTCTTTTTTTATACAATTAAAAGGGTGGAAAGAGACGATCAGCACTATCTACCTCTCTAGATGTCACCATTAAGGTCCTATATTCACTATGGATTATTCATTTGAACCATAACTACTTCATATCACTTGAGACATGAGGGTCTAAGATTGGCAAGCCCTTTATCATAGTTCCACCAAAACGTTAGCAGTCAGGAAGTCTTACTACTTGGGATATGACGTAACTATGCAATACAATAAATCATTTCTTTTTTTTTCACCAAAAAAAAAAAAGTATCGCACTATAAACAAATGGGCCGTTCTCAAAAACTAATAATAGTCTAACACATTTGTCAATAAACCAATCTTAACACATTTAGTGTCTCTTAGTACTGAGTTGAAATTAACCCAAAAAAAAAAAAAAAAAAAAAAAAATCATTTCTTGCTTGTAATTTGTTTATTGAGGCCTTGGAGACTTATCACGTCCATCTTTTGTACAGAAATAAAATGAATATAAAGTGGAACATCTACTGTATATAGTTATAGCCGAAGTGGAGAATAGTCGCCCCGGTACTCACCGTGTGGCATTTTACTTTACGTCTCTCAATGCCACATGATACGGTTTTGCATGTAGCTCAAATTTGACCAAATAAGCATTAGTTTATAATTTTTAACATGACGATTTCATCTTTTGTTGAGTTTTAAATTTAAACAATGAATAAAGTGAAAATATTTCATATGTTTCTAAAATTGTACCTCTTAAAAACTTTGAAAAATGAATTGCTAGAAAGTATTTTCAATAAGGTGTAAGAAAGTTTCATTAAATAGATGAATCCTTTAACTTGGAAACAAAGCAACATTATTTTTTTATTATTAATCTTAAATTTCTAATTTATAGTATAACTTATTTGACTCAAGTAGTTGGATTCAGTCAGAAGACTTAAAAAGTATTTGACAAAATATATGTAGTCTGTTTGACAATAAACCTAATATTAATCTTAGAACTTTAGTATAAAAAATTCAGCATCTTATACGGTTAATTTTAAAAAAAAAAAAAAAGATAAAGAGAAAGCATTTTTGAAATGTTATATTATTCGAACATTAAAAAAAATAAACTGCATCAAATAAACGAATTCACTAAACAACTAAACAAAATGGAATATAATAATAGTTATTTCATCTAAAATACAGTTTATTTTATTCAAGTTGTCGAATTCAATAAATTAAAAGTATAGAAAATTAAACATAGTATAAACCATGCTACTTCAATATTACAGCAAAATTACTAATCTATTTAAAACATTGTGTTTCTACCTTCCATTTAGAATTCAAAATGATAAGTAAGATGATTTAATATATAAATTCACTTAATATGATATTGTAATACTTCAAAAATACCTATAAGACAAAGTCCGCGAACTTTCATGAACTTAATTTGTAGTGCTACAACTTTTGCCTTTTACTTCACAGCTCAAATCGATTTTAGATGATTGTTAAATAGTTAGGTTGCAAAGCTTTAACTCAACCAAAGATATTTAATTTAACTAAGTAATAGATGAAGAAATATAAAAATGGAGCTTTTAATATATCTCATAATTTAGCTGTTATTAACCCATAAATAATTGACATATGTCTTCCTCTTTATTTCCTCACACAAGTTAGGTCTGAGGAGAATCAACGTAATATCAGCAAAGTTAAGTACAAAAATTCATTCTCCAATGATTATGATGTTGCCAGTTGATAGTGCGCACCTAAGTTCGGCTTCCTCTACACCATCGTTGTACGAAAACAATCAAAATAGGTGAAACAAACATAGATCTAGCATGTGGAGGAGCAAATCTTCATAATTCAACAAGATGCTAGAAATTTTGTGATCATCATTGAAGCTGGAGGTAGAGAAGTTGTCACGACCCAAACCCCGGGCGCGCGCACATCCCACTGCGGTCGATCAAATGCGACATTCACAGGTAGTCTCGCCGACCCCATTAGTTTATTAATGCGCAAGTGGAACGTATTATAAAACCCCTGACAATAAAATACAGGATAGAAAAGCAAGAAGCAAAACCACAACATAACACTTTCATAATTCAACAAAATTACAAACAAAGGTCTATGGCCAAAAGTCTATAAAAGACTGGCTTTTAAAAAGGAATTGTCCTACGACCTATAAGTCGGACATGTTCTCCAATCTTATGACTTCACATCTGCAACTCCTCAAGGCCAACCAAAGCTATCTAGTCGCTCCGTCCACCAGGGACCTGAAATTTTAATCCCACAACCGGGATGAGATGATGTCTCAGCAAGTTCAACCCCCTAAACCCCTATTAGAAAGAAAATACGCCCCGGGTGGCCTAGCCACATCACACAGAAGACTTACCTCGCATTAGCCTTCATCTGCAAGTTAACACAATTTATATAATTCAACCACGTACAATTATGATAACCAAACAATCATGGCACAATCATAACAATTCAACCACTTGGATCGTCTCAGCGATCAATCGACTTGGCCGATTACATAACAATTCAGCAATTCAATCATTACTCTTAATCACGGCTCACCCGGCAAAATTAGAATCAGTGGCATCACGGCCCCACTCGGCACGACCTTTAAAAAGGTGGTAGATTACGGCCCGGTTGGGCGCGACCTTTATCAGGTGGCAATTCACGGCCTCACTGGGTGCAACCTTTAATAGGTGGCATATCACGGCCCCACTAGGCGCGACCTCTAATAGGTGGCAATTCACGACCCCACTAGGCGCGACCTTTATCAGGTGGCATATCACGGCCCCACTGGGCGCGACCTCTAATAGGGGGCAATTCACGGCCCCACTGGGCACGACCTTTATCAGGTGGCATATCACGGCCCCACTGGGCGCGACCTCTAATAGGTGGCAATTCTCGGCCTCACTGGGCACGACCTCTAATAGGTGGTTAATCACGGCCAACTCTCCCATAAATTTCGACACTTGGGACTTTATAAAAAGAATCCATATTTATCACAATCACACTCAATTTGCCACAATCAATCATCAAATTCAAATTCTAAATACACAGCAGCGATCGGCACGAAATTCTGAGAGTTTAGGGTCTCAACGAAATTTTCAAATTTTAATAAATAATTAATTTTATTCTGAAAATTAATTAAATAATAATATCAATATTTTTCGCAATCCACACTCAATTTATAATATACAACCATCAATTTCAAAATCCGAATACACAAGCAGCAATCGGCACGAAATTCGAGCAACCGAGGTCAAAAATAATTTTTCTGTTTTTTTTATAAAAAATAATATTTTAATAATTTCGGATTATAATATTATATTATATTTTCCAGAATTTCGAAGCACTTAATTAATCCAAAACTAAAATTCTTTTATGTCACATCAAGGCTTAACTTTAAATAACTTATTTTAACCTTTAATTTACACACACTTTAACATAAACAAACCTCTTAATCCAATTTATAATTAAATACACTAATCCACACACCTAAACTTACTTAATTTAAACTAAGCACACTTAGGGCATCATTAACACTAATCAAGATTTAATGAGTTAAACTCACCCGATTAACGAACCGAGCGGACCAAAATGACGAGGACGACGAGGAGATCGACTTCTCCAAAGCGGGCCAAGCATCCGAGCTCGGGAAGATGGCCAAAACGGGCCAAACGTCCGCTGCCATACCCATTTTCTTGGCTGCTGTCCACTGCGATTTGAGGCCGAGGAAGGGTAGATCCGGAGCTTGGATGAGATGGGGAAGGATCAGGGAAGGTTGAGGGGTCGAATCGGACCTAGGCGGGGCCCGAACGGTGGCCGGAGGGAGCTCTGGCGGCACCTACGCGAGCTAAATAGCAGCTCGGAACGACGAGCTGGGTGAGAAGATCACCAAGACACACGGCCAGCAACGGCGCGCGAGGACGGAAGCTCAGCGGCGAGACGACGCGGGGCGAGGACGGCGACTCCGGCGACGGTGAGCAGAGAGTGGGCGGCGAGCAGCTTCTTCGACGATGCTGCAACCTTCGCTAGTCTTCGGCCGGTCGAGCGAGTGGGCGAGGCGCGCGGACGGCACGGAGTGGCGGCGGTGACGGGCAAACGGCGAGGCTCCAGCTGGTGGCGGTTGCTGGCTTCCGATCAAGCCTTCTTTGGTTGCTGGGTTCGAAGAAGCAAGGAGAAGAAGATGGAGAAGAGAGGCGACGGGAGAGAGGAAGAAGAGAGGGAGGAGAGAGAAGAAGGGGGGGCCAATTTCTTTTCTTTTTCCCTTTCTTTAATCCCACAAATTGGCCCACCATGACATCACTTGATGATGTCATATTCCACTCACTCAAAACTCCCACAACCTTATTCTAATGGGTCTATTTTATTTTTCCGCTGGGGCATGAAATTTTGTACAACTAATTCTCCAATTCCACTTGATTCCCTTCCAATTGAATCAAATTGAAGTCCATGAAATTAATCCAATGTCACCACACTTCAATTAACATCTTCACTTATCCATAGAACCAACTTAAGTCCTAAAAGTACGACCAAAAGCGGGCCTACTAATTTCTCGAGCCAAATTAACCATTTTCTGATTTAATTGCTAAAAAACTCTGATTACATGAAAGATCTTCTAAAGATAAGCCAATGATCCGGAAATGATTTGTGACACACCCAGACTTCCAATTTCTGAATTCGATCTCAATTCCATAGTTAATTTCACTTTGGCACGATACTAGCGCGGCCCAACCTACCGAGTAGCCTTTAGGAATTTTCATGCATTTGACTTGTGGTTGATCATCTCAAGCCACAATGTACATCTTTGAAACATTGGCGATCTTCGGTTGTCGAGATAATCTCAAGGTTTCAAATACGAATACAGGGTACCCAATTGACAGAAAAGTCGGTCAGTGCCGATCAACAAGAATTGTGCGATCTGGTGGAATCACCCACACCTGATCATATGCCTCTGTCGAGTCGACCTATCTCCGGTCTCTAATCGATTTTTTAATTGTGCCGCAATGACCCTTGCAGATTAGCTCGGTCGAACGATCGCTTCCTAGTCAAATTCTCGAGTCTGATGTATTAGAATTTCTTAACGGCTTCACCTGATAGACTAGCTTTCACATGAGTGGCCGACTCAAGGAAAAGAACTATATGCGTGCCAACAAAATGCCCGTATCAATTTATTGAAAATAGACTTGGAAAATCGGGATGTCACAGAAGTTGTACACAAACAAAGTAAAGGGCCATCGAATCTCCAAAAGCACCTCCTGGATCTAGATCAGGAGACAATAACATACGAATCTAGAATTAGATTGGAAGAGTTCAAACTCTCAAATCAAGAAATAGACCGGGAGAAGAGAGCTTCCAAGTCTAAATCGAGAGAGAAGAAAAAAGTAAGAAAAGAACAATAAAACACAAACAAAATCAACAAAAGAGAGAGGGGAGGGTGAGACTCTCCCATTGCTAAAGGTCAAAGAAGACATTGGAAAAAGAGAGAGAAGAGAGAGTAAAGACTTTTTATACAATTAAATTCTTCCGTTAACTCTGTTTGATTTGGGTAACAAAATATAATACCGTAGCCTTTCTTTTTTTCCTTTTTTTTCTTTTTTCTCCTATATGAAAAAATAACTTAAGTGAGGATCTCCATGTGTGTAAAACAACGTCGTTTTGGCCTATGCCAAACGCCTAGAACGACACAATTTTGGGATTTCGCCCCAAGTTAGAAGAAATTAATCTAAAATATGTAATCTGAGCCCTTAAACATCAACGAGTCTTCTTCTTCTTGTTCAGGAGGGAGTCATGTCCGTGCGGTAGTCCAAGTCCTCTTTTTATTGTTCGTGGGAGTCCTCTTCTTCTCTAAGGCCCATTCGTCGAGTCCTCTTCTTCTTCATCGCTCCTTCTTCATCGAGTCTCGTTCTTCGAAGAAGAAGAGTCCTTATCTCCACGGTGCAAGATCCCATTAGTCAACTCTTTGCCGTGTCCTATTTGAGCGCAATCTCTTCTTCTTCAAGTCGTCTTCTAAGTCCTCTTCCTTCTTCCTCTGGCTAACAAGGGCAAGCTTGCCTAGCTATTGGCAAGGCAAGCCCTTGCCAAGTCTAGTGAGGGCTCGCATCACTGATGGCCGGCAAGCTCGCCTCAATCCGATGACCGGCTAGAGGAAGAAGGAAGAGGAAAACATAATAAAGAGAAAGAAATGAAAAAAAAAAAAAGGAAAAAAACAATAATTCAAAAAATACTAAAATATTATTAAAAATTATCCACGTATTTATGACTAAATTAGCAAAAATTATTACTTACTTGACATCCGTAGAATATATTTATGACTTATTGAACATTTTCCTCCTTAATTCGGTTACCAAATAGACCATTGGAGAGGATTATCATAAAGTAATTCATCTTAATAAATAAAATGGATTTAAGCTAAAGATTTTCTAAATGCCAGAGATATTCTAAGATCCTTTCATGACATTGGGCCTTCTATTTTTCACCAATTGGGTCTTTTTGGGATGGTTAATATCACAAAATACCCTAAACTACTATACCCATGACAAATTTATTTTAAACTAATTTTTTTACTATCAAAAACCCTGAACTGGTAAACTTGTGACAAGTTAACCCTCCATTAGTTTTCATTAAATTTTACTGTCAGATTGCTAAGTTGGATGACACGTGGTAGTTAATAGGTCTACTAATTTTGGGTTTTACCTTTCATTTGTCATAGATGTACCAGTCAGGGATTTTCTGTGGTATTAATCCAATTTAACATGAACTAATGGAGGATGAATGTATTAATTTTGGGGTTTTTGACTGTCAAAAAACTATTTTTTGGTAAATTTGTAGTAAGTGTATCAAACTAGGATTTTTCGTGATAAAACTTGACACAAATCAAGCTCACTTACCGTCCAATTGGAGCCCGCCGAAGAACCATGCCTTCAAGACAATGGTAGCCGGCTGTACAGAGGGAACGATCGTGGGTGTCCTCCGAGATGCCTCAGTGCACTACTTGATGGATTCACAAAAAGAAAACCCAAGCTTCTTTGCCGATTCAAGTCGAGGCTCTTGCAGTGGTTGAGGCATTGAAGTTCTTCAGATCTACAAGTGAACTCTCAATTCCCCAATCTCTCTCTCTCTCTCGCTCTTCATTTCTGCCGATTTGTGCTCCGACTATCGGGCGATTCACAAGGAAACCACGAATCCCCCTACGAGCTCGAGCGGAAGCCCTCTGGTGTCGCTGACGTCGTCAGAGTCACTCATGAAGACCATGAACGGTTCTCAAAAGTTCACAATTGAGGGATACCCGCTCATGAAGTTTACCCATTTTTCATACAGTTGCGAATTTTGGACAGAGTTGTCCTTGCTTTTTTTTTCTTTTTTTTTTTGCTTTAGTGGTCAGAAAAGACCAGTGAAAATTTGGCCAGCTAGCTATTTAGAATCTTTGTTTGAGACTAGATTGTCTACTTCTGATCCTTATTTAAAATAAATTCATTTTAAACCATCTTTTGAGAAAACTACTCTTTTTCAAACCTTTATTTGAAATTTTCCTATCAATTAATTACTAACCCATTCCTTACTTACCCATCAAGTGATTGCTTTACTTAACTGAATATATAAATCATTGTTAGTCAGTTATGTGTTGAATTTAATTAAGTATCGATTTTTTAAAATTTTCAGCACTTAATTAAGGAGAGATTACCCAATTCTTACTATATTTATTTTACGGATGCCAATTTAGTCATAATTTTTAAAAAATTTATCAATTTAATCCTAAGCCTTTACACGAAATTCCAATATAATCATTCCAATCAATTTTCTCCAAAGTTTGTTGACATAACAGTTCAATCATCATTGACTGTCTTACATGACACACCCCATCTAGCAAAAATTGGCTTAAAGGATTATATTGATATTTCACACAAAGGTTCATGATTAAATTGGTAAAAGATCAAGAAATACTTAACATTTGTAGAATGTATTTAGGACTTATTGAACAATTTTCTCCTTAATTGGGTTACCAAATAGACCCTTAGTGTGGATTATCATAAAGTAATTTGTCGCAACCCTCCCGAGAGTGAATTGGCGAAAGAAGGCTAATGGATTACTAAGTCCGAAGACTTGGCACGGACCCTCCCAAGTCCTACCAATCGCGACTTGATGTTAAGAAATTAATCTATTTAAACATGCAATTATACTCAATTTGGAGCTGCCACTAATTAATTAGGATTGATTAGAAACCTAAATAAAGTATGGGAGAATACTTTATTTTTGCGAACCAGAGATTCAATAAGTCCGGGGACATGGTTACGCTAGATTAGTCTAACGCTTTTTCGGTACCTTTTGTTATAAAAATATTTTGCACACAATGTTGATTAATTTTAACCTAAGCTACTAACATGCAAATGGTGGTCATGCGGGTGCACAATCAATAAAATAACATTCAATGAAAAATACTAACAAAAAATGCATGCCCTAAACATGATTTCTAAATGACAGGACACCTAATTTTTCTTTTTCTTTTCTAAAAAAAAATGTTAATTATATGCAATCTTGATCTAAATTTAATATGCATGGATTTTACTTTAATGATATGCGAAATGCGATTCATATGGCATAACTAGAACTATCACTATATGTATGCAATCTTATTTACATAATCCTAAATATGCATGTACTACATGATATGAGATGGATGATGTGGTAATTCTATATGCATGTTCTTTTTAAAATTATACTTTATACATATGCACCCTATATTAAACAATGATGATATGAAATGGGATTAATTATGAACTAACCTATTAATTAACCAAGTAAATGACTTTTGTGTTTTCATTTTTTTTTAATATGACTTAATAATTCTTATTTCAAAAATAACATAATGATGGAATACTAATCTTTGGCTTTTTTATTAAAAAAACTACATGATGGGAATATTAAAACATTAATCTATGACCCACTAACTAGAGTGCAACATGTGGTGTGATTTATATGACCTAAATAACATTTTCTAGTATCTTTTTTGTTTTATTAAAGGAAAATTAACCTAATCCTATATGAATCTAAAAAATCAAAATGTGTTGCTTTAAACATGAGATATGTATGGACTTAAATACCTATGTTCTATAATGCATGATATATGATGAACAAATAACGATGACATGCCAAAAAAAGAAAATCCATCCATGTAAATCAATGGCATATTATTTTAATGTGAATCAATGATGCAAAGCAATTCATGAATTTACCATGAAAAGTCAAAATAATCAAACATCTAAGCCGACGTCTCGCGGCTCAATATTTTTTATTATTATGACTTAATATGACAAATTTCATAATTGGATAATGATAAAAACAAAACAAATCAAGTCAATTCCACAAGCTAAAAAATCCAAATAATAGCTTAATTTAACCTAAAATTTAACCTAGCTTGGAAAATTGTTTCCAAGATGGAAACCAGCAAGGAACCATTCCAAATTCACCCTTCTCAAGCCTCAAGTGACCTGCACAAGGAAAATGGTACCAACGGTACTGAACTTGCTGGACAACTTCGGATGAAGGATGGTCAGCGTCGGAGCGGGCGAGGGAGACAACTGGCGTCGGAGCACCGGTGAGGACTAGGCGGCAGCGGCAGCAGGGAGGCGCGGCGTCGATGACCGGCGAACAGCAGGGTCGCGGGTCGCAGCAATGGTGGCTCAGGCCGAGGCCCAATGGCGGAGGCGGTAGCTGCAGCAGCAAAAGGGGCTGTACAGACGTCGAGCGCCGGGCGAAAGATGGCAACGGGGGGCGTCGCAGGTGTCGGCGAGGACCACCGGCGAAGGGAGTCGCGGGCGGGAAACTCCAGGTGCAAGTGCTGATCGGAAGGGGGGCCTTCGTGGGATCTACAGAGGCGTCGGAGCAGAGGCGGGTCTCCGTGACGGCGTGGAGTCCGGCGGCTTGATCGGCGAGGAGGGCTGGTGCGTGCGTCAGGCAGAAGGTGCAGGCGCAGGCGCGGGCAACTGGGACTTCGGATGGGGACTCACGAAGAAGATGAACAGTTGTTCATCTTTCCTTTTTTCTTTCTCTGCTCATTCTCTGCCGAACATCCCCTCTCTCTCTCTCTCTCTCTCTCTCTCTCTCTCACTGTACTTTTTTTCTCTTTTCCTTGCTCACGTCAACTCCTTCTCTCTCTCACTTTTTCCACATTTGTATTCTTTTTCTTTCCTTCGATCAAGACGAAGAGAGAACCCCTACTGACATTTTTCTTTTGCTTTCATTTTCCGCTTTCATTTTCCCTCGACGAAGAGAAGTCGGCCCCCCGGTGGTTCCGAAACCTCGCCCCTTATTTATAGAAGAAGGCTCAAAGTTGTTTTTGCGAGTGAGATATTCACTCAACAACTCCAACATAAAAAAGCTCCAAAATCAAATAAAAACTGAAACTTTTTTGAATTTTGAAATGAAAATATATTTTCAACAAAAAATTTCTAAAACCGAATTTTTATTTTATTTATTATTTTCTAAAATATTATGTGTCAACATAATTCATCTTAATAAAGAAAATTGATTTAAGCTAAAGGGTTTCTGTATGCCAATGGTTTTCAAGATCCTTTTTTGACATTGGACCTTCTTTTTATTTTCGCTAATTTGGTCTTTCCAGGACTAAACAGTTAACCCTATTACTGTGAAAATTTCCCCGACTTTTGGGCTCTGTTAGTTTCATAGAAAATACCTTTGAAGAAAAAAATTTCCAAATTTTTCATCGTCCGATTCACAGAAATGAATTGATCAGGAAAAATATTTTCCATCAAGGAAAAAAAAAAATCTTCTAAAATAGGAGAAAATATTTTCAACTTTTCAAGTTGGGAAAAACATTTTCCACATCTTCTTTCACCTAACTTTCTTTCACCAAACACATTTTCCTTTTATTTTTATTTTTTATCTTCTTTTTTATTTTTTATTTTTTTAAAAAAATCAATTTTTTATTACTTTTTCTTTTATTACTTTTTTTCCTTTTTTTTTTTTTTCTTTTTCTTCTTCCTTGGCCGATCACTAATGGCCAATGATCAACCATAGGGGAGCTCGAGACTCATCGAATCAACAAGCTGGGTGGGGCTTAAGCCTCACCAACCTCTAGCAACCTCGAGCGTGGCAAGATGAAGCCTCACCACAAGCTTGCAAGGCTCGACTTTTCCTATGGTTAGTCACCAGTTGTCGTCATGGCTAGCGACTGGCCAAGGAAGAAGAAGAAAAAAAGAAAGAACAGAAAAATAAATAAAAAATCAGAAATCGATTTTTAAAAAAAAAATTATTGAAATGCTTGCATGGAGAAAAATATTTTCCTTACCAAATGGTAGAAACTATTTTCTACTTCATTTTCAAGTTTCAGCATAGCAACGGAAAATATTGTCATTTTCATGGAAATTGGCTTCTTGGAAAACATTTCTAGAAATGTCACATTTTCCTCGAGACGAAGGGAGACTTATTGTCTTGTTAGATTTTGAAGTAATTTTTAGTTTACAAGTGATAATTCTGATGGTTTCAAGTAGCTTCACCTCATCCATCCATTTCGAGGAAAATCAATAATTTAAAACTTTTTTTCAAGTTTTGATTGCATATATTATTTAGAAAAAAAAACAATGATAAAGTACGATTTTAGTCCTCTAAGTCTCCATATTTGAGCAACTATGTCCTCTAACTTCTATTTCATTCAATCCAAGTCCTTCAACTTTTTGCATTTGTGTAATTTGGTCTTCTAAGTTGTATTTTGTGCAATTCAGTACTCTAGCTTTCTCGATCTGTACAAGCAAATCCTTCTGCCCAATTCTCTAACTAAAATGTCTGACTAACCAATAATGCAGCATTATTAATGTGGTAGAAAATGGCAGGCGATGCTACCACGGCCCCATATTAGGAGCAAATTAGCAAAAAAACCAAACTAAGGAAAAAAAAAAAAAACCCTAATTCGGTAGGATTAATTTGGTAGGTAAGCACTTGATTGCACAAATCAAGAAAATCAAAAGAGTTGATGGCATAGGGGATCAAATCGCTCAAATTAAGAAAGATGGATGACTTGATAGCCCCGAACGAAAGTTAGAAAACTAAATTGCACAAATATGGAAATTTAGAAGATTAAAACTACGCTTTGCCCAAATGCCAATGAAGAATATTTTATTATCAATAATAACCTATGCTTTCCATCCCTCGTAACCTAATATCTCTAAGATTCTTTTGGTCGTAAGCTAATATCTCCAATGCGTCCCTCCGGTTCAAGGCAAGGAAAATTTGTGAAGGAAAATGAAACCCGACCCGACTCAATCGGGTCGCTCGAGAAGGACTTTGACTTTATAAGTGAAGCCAAGTCCTAAACGGACGACGTTGTCTACAAACAAATTGCAAGATCATCTCCCTCGAAATTCTTCCGAGGTTGCCTCTGCCTCAGCAGGGAGAGGCTTCCTCGCGCGAAGCCCCAAAGGCCCGCATTACCTTTTCTTTCTTTTTTGTCTCCCAATGTAAGGTTAGATTTTGGCCCATTCGTGCGAAATATCATAATGATAGAATTTGACGTGCGAGAGCAGCGAGAGATGCCATGCGGTATTAATATTATAAGGAGCCCGGATCCAGGTGAACTTGAGGAGAGAACGCGGAAAATTATTATAATGAGCAGGGAGAGAGAGGGATCAAAATGTGCTATAAATCAGTCGAGAGCTTGCATTGTGAATGAACTCGGTACGGCTCTTTCTTTACTGTGATTCTTGGGGGTGTTTCACTGGCAAATTCTAGTAAGATGATGATCAGATTTGGCCACCTCAAGCGCAAGCTTTTCCCTCCTTTTTCTCCTCCTCCATTGTGTCTAGGCCTCCAAAACAAGAGAGCATCGCAATTCCTACTGCAATCCCCTCCCATCTCTTTGCCCTCTTTCTTCCCACTCCATTTCTCTTCTCTCAAACATAGCCTAAGAGCCAAGCCACGACTCTTCTCTCCCCGCTCCTTCATCCGTCGGTGGGTTCACGACACGTTCATCAGTTACAAACAAGCCGACACGCGCCACTTCGTAAGCCATCTCCATAATGCCCTCAAGCGGAACAAGATAAAGGCCTTCGTTGATCGCAATCTGGAAAGAGGACTAGAGATTGCACCGGCAATCAATGAAGCGATCGAGCAGTCGAGAAGCGCCGTAGTGGTCATCTCTCGCACCTACGCCTCCTCGCCGTGGTGCCTGGATGAATTGGATAAAATCCTCGAATGCCAGGAAAAGAAAGGCCAACTAGTGTTCCTCATTTTCATGGACATTGACCCCAGAGAGATGCGCGAGCTGTCTGGACCATTCACGCAAATCGGCCAAAGCGAGAAGGGTTTCGGGCAAGAGAATGCCGACAAGGTCCTTAGATGGACAGATGCCCTCCGCAAAGCTGGAAATCTCACCGGTTGGCCTCTTGGAAACAAGTACTTTCTCTCTTCCTTGAGTTTTTTCTTGAGACGACTCCTAAAGGAAGTTAGTAATTCTGTTTATGAAACAATAAAGAGAAATGCTTATATGATTGTCCTTAATCCACCATTACATTAATTACCTATTTTGGGCCAAAAAAATAAATAAGAAATAATTAGAAATTGTCAAGGGGTTTACTTCTTCTAAAATTTTATGACTCACAACATAATATTACTCTCACAATAGCCCAAAGACTATCATGCTAGCAAAATCCAATAACAAAACTTGCACTTAAAGCCCAATCTTTTGGTCTAAGGGCAGTAGGAATACTTGGAAATTTTGGAAACCTTCTATTAGGAAACAAACTTTCCTAGAATAGGACTCGAACTCGACTATTTGGCTCATCAAAGAGAGTTAACATCAACACCACAGCCTGTAATCTTCAATAACCATCATTTTTTTTTCTTTGGGACCATTTGATTCGTGGAAAATAAATAATTTGGAAAATATTTTCCAAAAAATGATCTCTTAAAATAATTAGTTAATGTTGTTTCCATTATGGACAACATTTATGTCTAAATTTTTTTTTTCATTCAATTTTAGAAACGATATGAGCAATCATTTTTTGGAAAAGGTTTTCCAAATTATTAATTTTTTGCGAAACAAATGCACTTTAGCATTTATTAGATTTTACCCTGGAAGCATATGTCACAGCATATGCTGATTTCCTCCATATATGTAACCAGTTAGAAGTGTTCAGCTAAATAAAAGGATATATAACATTTTGTTAAACTTTAAAGGAATATAAAAGGAATTGATGGATGTCCCTTTTTCCAGTTGTGACGCTCATTTCATATTTTATATTTCATAACTAAATAAACATATGAGTTTATTCTCCTCACTTCTTCCATCAAGCATAAAGAAATCCCTTGAGCGATGCCCATTCCCTTCGTGCATCATTTCTCTCACTTACTCTGAGTCCCACGGTTGAAAACCTACAAGTGGGCGAATTCCAACGCACATGAGCTTCGTTTTCTGTAGGAGGTTATCAGTAAATCTCATGCTTTCTTTCCGATAATGTTAGAAAGAACAAAAATGAACAAGCCCGGACATGTTACGCAAAACCAAAAAATTGCTGTCGTTGGAATGTCGACCTCAAATTTAGCATTTTTTTTAGGCGGAATCTGCTATTGAAATCACAAAAGAGCTTGCTGGGTGTTTGAAAAGATAAGTTTATCCTACATTTATATGATACTTGTTGAAGAATAATCTCGTACAACTTATTTCTCTTGTAATTGTTGAATATACTGCTTGTACATACAAGAGCCAGATTCAACCAAAAAAAAAAAAAAAAAATTTGAGCCATAGAGTTCAAACACACAACCCCTTAACAAAATTGAGAAGTGGGGGTCATCGGATTAAAAGCCGATTCAATCTGAACTCAACTCCAGAAAGGGTCAACTATTTCAAACCCTAACGGATCAATGAAAAATCCAAAGGTGACCAAAGTCGAATCAAAAAACAAAATAAATTCAAAAACTTAGAGACTCCGATTCAAGAAAAGAAGGAATATTGAGAAACCCAAGACCTAACCCATAATTATTTCATGTAGTCAACAAATATAATCTTGACATTTAGTCAAAATACATTTTACATTAACAACTGGCATATTATACTGTTGAGATAGTTCAAATGGCATATTTTATGGTCGACAAATGTAAATTTGGGATGTTTGACTAACATGCTTCACGTTAAACGAGGAAGGAGGTTGTGGTTTGAATATTTTGGTTTCATAATTAAAATGAATCTTTGGAGAAAAATGTAGGCGATATTATAAAAGGCGTGAAGATGTTCAAAAAACTCTTTATTCTACTATGAAAGAATCCACTCCCGCTAACACCCAAGTCAACCTCTCACGTGCCACTATTTTCTATTATATTGGATCTTAAATTGGAATATATGGACGATATTCCCCAGTTCGAGAATATAATCTTATTGATCTTTTCTTCATCTTTTACTAACACGAATAACTAGTCACACCATTAGTTGTTGACAACTCGCAGACTTGAAGCTGAATTCATCCAGTCTGTTGTAGAGAAAATCTCAAGAAGACTAAGCCGCTTACGTGCGAACCTGCCTGCTTTCCATCCAGCTGGGTTGGATTCCCAATTACAAGCCTTGTACTCCTTACTCCAATTAGAGGCTGGGGAGGTCCGAATCGTGGGAATTTCTGGCTCTAGCGGAATAGGAAGGAGTACACTTGTGAGAGCTTTGTACGACCAAATTGCAGATCAATTCGATTGGAGTTACTTTCTCACAAACGTGAATGATATATCAAGCCAAGATGGCCTCTTCAAAATGCAGGAGACCCTTTCTAGTGACATTCTCAGCAATGGAGTTTCCGAGTTTGGCAACGGTACGCATGTAGTAATAAAATTCATGAGGAGTAAGCTTCACAACAAGAGGTGCCTACTGGTGCTTGATGATGTTGAAGGGTTATCTGAGCCACTAAGCCACCTTATCAAGGAAATAAACTTAGGCTTGGGAAGTAGAGTCATTTTGATCCCTAAATGCAAAGAAACCTTAATTGGTATGTGCGGGGAAATCTATGAGGTAAGATCATTGAATGATGATCAAGCTCTCGAGCTTTTCAGTTGGAATGCATTCCGAGAAAGATATCCTAAAAGTGACTACAAAATGCTCTCAAATTGCTTCACCAGTTTTTTTAAAGGGCTTCCATTGGTTCTAACCATGATGGGTTCTTTCTTGAATAGCAAAAGCGTCAAAGAATGGCAAGGAGCTTTTGATCGACTAAAAGAAGTCCCTCAGGGAAAGGTTCATGAAATACTAAAAATTGTTATCGATGGCTTAGAGGCTAATGAGAGGACGATTTTTCTCGACATCGCATGTTTTCTTAATGGATATGACAAAGAAGAGATCATCAAGTCCCTAGAGAAATGCGATGTGCATGCTGATAGTGGGTTAGAGATTCTGGCTAAAAAATCACTCATATACATTGATGAAAATAACAAAATAAGGATGCACGATTTGCTTCAGGAAACGGGTAGACGAATTGTGATTCAAGAGTGCCCTGAAAATCCCAACAAGCGAAGCAGAATATGGTGTCATGAGGATGCTTTGGAACTGGTTAGACAAAATTTGGTAAAATTCTATGCATGTCCTAATATTTATGTGTTCTTTTTGTGGATTTCACATTAACATGTGCAAAAACACTTTAGATTGCATAATTTGGAGAGATACTATGCAATTTTTATTTTTGCCAATTAGGGTATAAGCAAGAAATTAGGATTTAGGATCTTTATTTCGTCCTTTGTTAATTTCCTCCTTAAAATTACGGTGTTTATTAATGAACCGATGCTGATATAACCTAGTATAGGTCCTCTCATTTGTCCTTTCATCATAAGATGAATATGGCTTCATTTAAAAACTACTAGTGTTACGTTGGTTCATAGACTAAGACAGTTTAATGCATATGTAAACATTATTATTAGAGTAGGACTTGTTTTTGGATATGCATAATCATTTTAGTTTCGATCTGACAGGGAACAGATGCCATTGAAGGCATCAAACTAGAGAAGGTTGATGTAGAAGACTTGATTGTGAATGCAAATTCGTTCAATAAGATGAAGAAACTCAGACTATTTATGATGGCTGATCATGTCCTTCAATGTGGACCAACCAGACATCTATCGGAGAAGTTGCAGAGGCGTTTCGCACGAGACAGCAACAATATGTTCGCTTGTTGGGAGGGACTGGTGAAGCAAATTTCCAAGTTCTGGTCTCAAAGAGATTGAAGAACAAGATCAACGGATGCGAGGGGTACATTTAGGAATAAATTCTATAAGGAAATGGAAATCTAGAATAAAAAATTGGTATCCCAAAAACCCGATAATTGATAATTATATAGCCCAATGTAAATGTCTCGTCAAAAAGCTTTGCACATTTACTTTGTCAGGCCTTGTCTCTCTTTCTCTCCCTCTCTTCTCCTGTCTCTCTGTGGATGCGAGGGGGTGTATGTAGGAATAAATTCTTTGAGGAAATGGAAATCTAGAATAAAAAATGGTATCCCAAAAACCCCATAATTGATAATTGTATAGCCCAATATACATGTCTCGTCAAAATTCTTTGAGCATTTACCTTGTTAAGGCCACGTCTCTCTCTCTCTCTCTCTCGTTTGCTATTAAAAAATTTGTACTTTGCCTATTTCCTTTTGTACTAAGGACGAGCTTCAGGCTCACTGACTTTGCCTTACAGCTCAAAAGCAAAAAAATCTACTATCGTATTAAAATTTTATAGTATAATGTCAAAAGAGATCTCTAAAGATCCGGTACTTAGATTCTTAATACAACAATGCAATGAACACAAACAACATATTCGAACATCTTATGGTGAAAGAGATTCTTCACATATCAATTAGTTTGGCCGAAAGCAGACAAATTAGGGTCCTACGTAGTAAAGAGCGAGTATAATAGAATGTGTCCCATAAATCTTCGTTTCAACTCAAACCAACCTTCAACTTCTTTTCCGACACCCAGAACCCTATGGACAAGGATATGGAAGCTGAGCTCATCCCTCAAACCAACCTTCAACTTCTTTTCCGACACCCAGAACCCAATGGACAAGGATATGGAAGCTGAGCTCATCCCTCAAATCAACCTTCAACTTCTTTTCCGACACCCAGAACCCTATGGACAAGAATATGGAAGCTGAAGGCTCGCTGACTTTACCTTACGCCTATTTTTATAGAGAGTATGCCAGAGCGCGCTATCTAAGCAAGAAACCTATACAAGGAAGTATTGTGTAACCCCATTTGCTCTTTATGCTCAAAAGCTCCCAAAACCATCGAGCACCTTTTTCCTCTCTGCTACTGGACAAGAGAGGTACGTATGGTCAGCTCCACGTATAAACATCAAAATTTGCCCTTTTGAAATCACTAGAATGGGTAAATGGATGCTCGAGTTTTTTGAATCATATCTAGGCTTACCTTCGAGGGAGCTATCAGCCAAAGTTCTGTGGCTTATATGGAAAGCACCCAATACCCAAATTTTCCAAGCTCACAGACCGGATCCAAGCTCAATTGTTGATGCCGCTCTCGCTTTGAACAAGACCTTCGTTAGGTGGAAACCCAAGATCAAGAAATCAGGGTAAAAGTGGAACCAGCTGACCTGAATAGTGGACGCTGCCGGCCAGAGGGTTCCTTAAGCTCAACATTAACGGCTCGTGGCTGGACGGAGCTTTTGAAGGCGAGCTGAGCCAAATCGAACAATTTTAATATGGTTTAGAACAATAATATCGAACTGAACCATGGTGTAGTATAAACACAAGCCGAATCAAACTGTTTTTTCGCACATCATTCCATTTTCATCTTTTATTTTTGCTAATTTAATTGGTCTGAATTCATTAAAATTAGCTTGGAAAGGGCATTACTTTCTCTTTCTCCCTCTCTCTCTCTCTCTTTCTCTTTCTCCCTCTCTCTCTCTCTCTCTCTCTCTCTCTCTCATCAAAAAGCTTTGCTCATTTCCCTTTCCACTGGGCCAGGGTTCTTGTGGGCCTTCTAGGCCTCTGCACATGTATATATTGTTGTGGAGCCCCTACAGCTTTAAGTGTTTTATTATCGTTTTTGGGCCAAGTCGGCCTTTGAATATTGTCGATTCGGTTGTGTAGTTGACCAATTATGGATACATTCTTCTTCTTTTTTCTATAAATAAAAGGGCGAAAAGAGGCGATAACACTAGCACCTCTCTAAATATCACCATAAAGGTCCTACATTCACTATGAATGTTTTAAGCTATAACTATTTCACACCACTTGAGACCTGAGGGTTTGAGATTGGCAAGTCCTTTTATCACAACTCCACCAAAACGTTAGCCGTTAGCAATATGGTGAATCAAACTCATAGAAGACAAGTGACCCATTTGCATCTAGGTCAATCATCTTGGTAGTTTACTATTACATACAACCAGTCTAAATCGAAACTTTTGATCTCATGTTAAATTCAAAATCGGAGAAGTGCATTCCACTTAACATTGAGTTATTCATAGACAAAGCTTTAATGATTTTCTTTGTGAATGAACGAATTAGTCGTACTAGATTCTAAGGGAAAACAAAGTTGTCCTGAAAAAGTGAATTATTTCTCCATTACCAAAAAAGCCATATGCCTATTCCAAAAATTGTGCTCCAATCATGATCAAAATTCAACCGCCCTTTACCTAATGACACTAAAATTCAACCATTTCAACAAATTCATTGAGAAGAATTTTGCCAAATATTGTTGTCGGACAAACTCAAGTCATACCCTATGAAAAATTAGACAATCCCTTAAAACATGTAAAGTTGTTTCCACATGAATCTCACATCTCAAGCGATATGGATTTCCTCCCAAGTTATGAGACAGATTCAATTCATAAGTAACAATCGCTTATGAGTGGCCCTACCACTTCCAAATTGTGGACCATATACTTCATATTCTTGATTGTATGCCCCATTAATTACCTTGCATGCTTCAAGTACCCTCCCACAATAGATTATCACTCCCATCAAAGGCTGAAATAGGTTTTACAGCTCTAATGCGAAAAATTATATCTTCTTGAATAATTCCCTAAAATACCGAAAATTCTACTTTTCATTCAACACATCATCTTTTAACTTTTTTGTCCACCTCAGAAGGAGATAGTTGGATACTAATAATATTACAAAGCGTCTCCATACCTAATATTCATCTATCTGTCCAAAACCTAACACCTTTTCCATTTTCCAAACTATATAAAGTTCCTCTTTGTAATGCTGGTGATACATTTAAAATCACCTTTCATAAGATTGAGTCACCACGTTCAGCATGAAAATCAATTTTGTAAAAACAATATTGAGCAGTCAAAACTTGTGCTTAGAGATTATAGGTTGAGTCTTGACGCTAGCTTCGTCATGAGACCTTTACTAGCCAGTTCAAGAGATCTAAAACTAAGACCATCACATTTCTTAGGCTTGCAAATGGACTTGAAATTCAAGAGGTGAATTCAACTTTTATCTCTTGTGTCTTCCCATATGAAAGTACGACAATTCATTTCAATCTCTCAACAAGCTTGAGTTGGAACTTTAGTGCACTGCATGTGATAGATAAGGATAGACATAACTGCATAATAGGATAAAGTAATTCAACCTACCATTGATAAGCTTTCACATTTCCATCCACTAGGCCTTTTATTCATCCTCTCTGATACATATTGAAAATGCTTTGAAGAAGTTCTTCCATGAATCAAAGGCACTCTCACATATCCTAGCTCCGCACATACACCAAATTGGAAATCTCACTCAAATTACATTTCAGCCCCATAGAAATTTTTTTTGAATGGAAAATTTTAGTTTTAGCCTTGCTCATAATATGTCCTGATCTATTGCAAAATCACCTCAACATTATATGATGCCATTCATTTGATCTCTCCAAGCCTATGCTATTTACAGGAGATCATCTACAAACATTAGATGAGAAATTTGTGGTCCACTCCTTCAAAATCAAAAAGGTTTCCACCACTTTGTATTTACTACATCATTAATAAGGTGAGATAACATTTCCATGCATAACGCAAAGATGTATGGTGAAAAAGGGTCTCCTTGACATATTCCCCAACTTGCAAAGAATTTCTACGTAGTCTCACCATTCCACAAAACTCGTAAGGATCATGATGTGGTTCAATCCATAATTAAATGAACCATAGAATCTAGGATAAGTAACTCAATGAAGGACTACTTAAGTTGATGATATACCTTCTCAAGGTCAATTTTAAGGATCATATATCCCCTTTTTCCTTGAATTTTTCTCAATCGAGTAAATTGCCCATTTGGTGATAATAACATTTTTTTGAATTTGTCTACCAAGAACAAAACCGGTTCGATTAGGCGGGACGATTTGTGGAAGCACTTCCTTTAATCTGTTCACGAGCACTTTGGTGAGAATTTTGTAAGCAATGCTACACAAACTAATTGTCTAAAGTTGCATATGGATTCTGGTTGTTTCACTTTTGGGATCAATACTAAGAGAGTTTTATTAATCTCAACCTAGCTACAACTTGTAGACAATGCCTCAACAATAAAATTAACAAATGAATTACTAACAAGATTCCACTAATGTCGAAAGACACCGCTTGGAAACCATCTGGCTCAAGTGCTTTGTAAGGTCCCATGTCAAATAGTGTTCTACGCAAACCTCTTCTTTATTGACTAGTTTAGCCAAATTCAAAGCTTGTTAAGAACTTAGGATTTGAAATATGTTAGGCTGCGGAATGGTGATTGTGGTTAGGTCATCTTCAGTGAAAAGGGTCTTGTAGAAATCCACCCCAATGCCTTTCAATTTTTCTTGGTCAGACACTCATTCTTCATTATTATTCTTTAGAACATTGATAACTCTATAAATTATTTTACCTATTTTAGGCAACAAATAATGTAATATCTATGATAAAATATTTGGATTTCCTTCGGATTATTTGAATTTTCCTTGTTTATGCTAAATAATGAGATATAGAAAAGATAAGGAAAAGAATGGCAAAAATCAAGAATTCAAATCAAAAAGCAGTGAAAGATAGATATCAAATCAGCGAATCCTTGATTTTGTTCCCTAATGTTATCTGCAAGTGTTGAGAGATAGATATCAAATCAAAAATCTTCTAATTTACTCCCCTTTTTATACGCAATTGCTTGGAGATAAGGATTTTGGATATATCATATGAATAGGAGAACATTGAGAGCCAAAGAGAGAAGTTAGGCTTTTGTTAAATTATTTTTCATTGTTCTGAGAGTTTTTCAAGTATTTTAAAGAGAAAACCAAAGTGGTAACAGAATTCTTATTCTTTGATTCAAGATATTGGATTTGATTTATATTTTTATTTCTTCTTTTACTATGTTTTAATTTTCTTTTGTTAGGGCTACGATGTAGTCTAACCATAATGATGTGAATTTCATTATTTTTATGTTTTATAAATGATTTCATTCATGTGAGTTATATATTATTGTGCATAATGCTTTTGAGTAACTGGCCACCACTTGAATATCTGATGTGTATGTTTGAGACTGAGAAGTGATAATATGCAATTACTAATTATAATATATAATCATGAATTAAACATGGATAGAAATATACCGTATTATTTGTGTAGCTTTCGGTGATAAGGTAATCCAAAAGACTTATTATAAGCCAGGAATATTCATAGATTTTAATGCACTCATGTTTATTTTAATTCACCTAGAGATATAGTGGATTAATAAATTGTGTAAATTTGCTATACTTAGAGATATGATAGTAAATAAGTTAGGAAATTCAACTATCACATATTTGATATCATTCTTGTTCCCACAACAATCTGAAATTCATATCTAGTGGTTATAGTGAAATCGGATGCTCTAACATATTTATCCGATTGATCTACTACATTTATTCTCCAAATTTTGGTTTTTTTTTTTAAATTTATTCTAAATTATATTTTGATCTGTTAGATAAATTATAGAATTAATCTATTTTTGTATTTAATTATTTATAAATCATCGATCTCCATGGGACAATATTTTTTCTTATCATTATATTACTTATTTGATACGTTCACTTGCATTTAGAATTTTACGAACAAACATCAATTTTATTTGTTCGACGATGAGTGATTGTGGCAGCATGAAAAAATTTCATATTTTTATCCCCGTACTGCAACCATTCATGTGTAGATTTTTTATATCAGTGGATTTCTGTTAGGGAAATCCCTTATGATGTTTTGAAGATGACAAAATAAATCAAAGGCTACTAACATGTTTAATGGTTAAGTAATAGACCATGCAGATAATAGAACATGTAAAGGATATTGTCAAAGTCTGAAGACGGCCAGAAGACTGAACGTAACTCATGTCCAAAGTATATTCTGAAGATTTCCAGACTTCTATGTCAAAGTCTGAAGACTGCCAGACTCAATACTCAAAGTCTGAAGACCGCCAGACTTTAGTGTCAAAGTCTGTTCTACATCAAAAGTCTGTCAACTCTGACTAATTCCAGACTAAACGTGAATGCTGAACCAGAAGACAGATTCTATGTTGAAGCTGAACCAGAAGATAGACTCTATTCTGAAGCTGAATTGGGTACAGACCTTAAAGATAAATCTGTTTAGAAGCAGATATATTCAGACCCAGATTGTAAAGTCTACAGACTCAGATTGTAAAGTCTATTGCTCTCAGACTTTACATCCAAGATTTGACAGAATGTAACTCAAGCCCAATCATATAACGGCTAGTAATATGGTTTGAATTCCATATCAATATTGATTTGATTGATTCAATCTATTTGATTGACAATTGGATCTTGAAGACAAGAACTTTTTATACGAAGAAACTTTACTTATGGAAACCAAGATTTCGTTTGTATGGGCGATCGGAATCAATTTGGGATTCTACCTTTGTCACTCAACGGCTACCAAATCTTCTAGATACTGAGCTGTCCAATGGGTATATTGGAAGACGATTCTCGGGATACTGTCCAACGGGTAGTTTAGAAGTGGAGGAGTATTTAAGGAGATCATGGACCGATGAGCAAGTAAGAGACGGAGCGTAGAATTTATAATTCCAAAGTCTGAGTGACTTTCGATCATATACTTGTCTCTTGAGAGCTTAAACGTTTGTGATTATGAGAGAAATACCAAAAGAGTGACTTAGTGAGATAGTGTGATCTACTAAGTATTTGCACTTGAAGTTGTAATCTCTTGTTGATTGCATAGTGGAATCCAGCCAAGAAGGCTGTTAGCGTGGGAGAGTGGACGTAGGCTTGGATTAAACCGAACCACTATAAATCTTGTGTTCTTATTCTCTTCCCTAACTCCTTTACTTTGTTTGAAGTTTATTTTATTCCGCATATATTTGCCAAGGTTTATTTTATACACATATTCACCCCCTCTAGGTGTTCATACTAGCATTCTCAATTTCTTCCAAATTGAGACATCAATAAATATTTTTGTAGTTTCATTTCATAAAAAAAGGCTTCGTACCCTTCTCAAGTGCCTTTTGGATGCCTTCTAATCTGGCCAGCAAATTCCTTTTTCTTCTGAAAATGTTTCCAAAGACATTTTGATTCCACTCGTTGAGGCTGTTTTGTAGTTAACACAGAGCAACATGAATCGGCAACTCATCGTTCCAATTAAATTGAGCAAACTCATTAAAAAAAAGTATGAGTTAGCCAAGCTGCTTCAAATCGAAAAGGTGGATTTACCTTAGGAGTCTCCCCCTTGTACAAAGTAATCAAGAGAGGATGCTAGTCAAATTTAACTCTTCGAAGTACTCTTACTATCAAATAAGTAAATAACAAACGCCAAGAAAGATTACACAATGCTTTGTCAAGACGCTTGCATACCCGATTATATCCATTCCACTTGGCCCATGCCATGTAAATATCATTCCCACCCAACCAAGATCTATTAGATGACATCTACCAATACACTCTCTTTACCCAATTTATTTTAAAGCGATCGGTGCACCCTCTTTCTTTTCATCCAAAAATTCATTGTTGTCAAAATCACTAGTGACCATCCAAGGTTTTGTCATTGTAGCAGCTCTCTGTTCAAGATGATCCGTCAATTGTGCTTTAGTTAACTCATCCGGTTTGGCATAAACAACAATTAAACACTAGCTTTTACTACCCCGCTCTCTACTCAAACGTGAATAAATTGATAATCAACTTGGACCACATCCATACTAAAGGAAGCATCACGCCATAACAACTAGATTCTTCTTGAAAAACCTTGTGCCTCAACACAAGTATGATTAGGAAATCAGAGTTTCTTAATTGTTTTAGAAGCTTTATCTCTACTTACTCTCGGTTCAACAAGTATAAGCACTTGAATTCTAGGCAAAGGAGTCAAGTCCTTAGCCATCACTGAAAACTTTTCACTCCCCGAACCTCGGTAATTCCTCATTAACAACCGCATTAAATAAAAATTTTGAAAGAAAGAAGGGTACCATAGATAGACGGGGCCATCTAGTATGATAGGATTCACCATATCAATATCCTCATCAAGCATCAGATGAGCTGTCTCGTTAAGAGAATCTAAAACGTTTGACCTAGTAGAATTAATGTCCCCCAACCTACTAAAATCATCAGGTAGTTTTGGTGGTGCTTGTAGGACATCCTTTGAAACCAGCGGCACATTTTGATTACGGCAAAATTACTATTTATTTATCATCAAAATATTAGAAATATTAAAATTCACTATCTATTGAAAACATAGTGTTTCTCCATTCCATTTAGAATTCAAGATGATAGATAAGATAATTTATTATACAAATTCTCCTAATACGATATTACAACACTTCAAAAATACCAATAAGACAAAGCTCACGAGCTTTCATGAACCTTACTTTGTTGTGCTGCAACTTTTGCCTTTTATTTCACAACTCAAATCAATTTTAGATGATTATTAAAGAGTCAGGGTGCGAAGCTTTAACTTAACCAAATATACTTTAATTTAGCTAAGTAATAGATAAAGAAATATAAAGATAGAGCTTTCAATATATCTCCTAATTTAGCTTGTAGAGCATTAAACCGCAAATAACAAACATATTGTCTTCCTTTTCCTTTCCACAAAATAATTTCCACACGAGTTAAGCATGTTTTTACAATTTGATTCATTTTGCTGTAGCTTAAGATAATATTACAAAATGTCATTCAGGATTTCGCTATCCTTCCCTATTTACAAAACATAACATTAGAACATCCCTTCTTTCCCGTATAGGGCTTTCAATATATCTCCTAAATATATGATATTTTATATATTAATATAATAAATGTTGTTGTTTAATAACTCTTGACTCCTCTTTTATTCCACATTTTCTCTATTGGGCGATATTAACTATTCGAAATTGTGATTATCAACCTAGCCGTGTTTCGTGCAGGCCAAGTAACAAGTCATCGGATGGTTCGTGAGCTTAAAAAAGCCTTCAAATATCCACCAAAAGCCTTCAAATATCCACCTAATCGGATCACCCATCTGCTAATCATATTGAACGGCCCAAGCCCCTCCCCAAAAGGAGAACCCTCTCGAACACAATCCGCTCCAAGGTAGGCTATATTTTCTATTATGATTAAGCGGGTCAAGGTAAGCTTAATTTTCTATTAAGATTAAGTGGGTCAAAATGGGCTAATAGATGGTTATGATATTATTGTTGACCGGGTCAGATACAAGTTAATGTAAAAATAAAATAAGAAAGTCTAATAAATGGATTAAACTAAGGAGACGATCTCCAAGTAACCCTTTTAAGAGAAATAAAAGAACAATTCTTTTTTAATAAATGTAGCCTAAAATCTCTTTTTTCTTTTTCTTTTTTTGCCCTTTTCCAATTGAATGCTTAACGTTTTGTTTTGATACATGTTGAGAATTCTCATGTGTGGGTGAACCCAATTCAAATGACTTTTGACTCGAAAAATCACAAGGTTAATTTATTTCATAGAATGCCCATGAGAATTTTATATCGACAAACTATTCCTTGCAATTAATTACCACTCGCCATTCAAAGTGAAATGGGTAATTTTTTTCAAAAATATCTTTGAAAAAGGCATTGCTTATGACTTGATTATCGGCCCCTTTTGTAAAAAATTGAAAATATTTTCTATCACTAGCGACACTTGCGATGTAATTTATTAAGGGAAAAAAATGCAATTCGAATAGACAGTAGTGATTTACAGAGAGACCCCTCGAAAAAAGCTCATTTGTTGGGAAAGAGCAAAAATCCCATGCGCAATATTTCCCCAAACAAAAAACATTCCTGAATTAAATTGCATTTAATGTTTGTATCCTCATGTCGTGGCCAACACGGCAACACGGACCGTCGGATACCATCTCATTCTCTGGTTGGATCCGATCGGACGGACTTAAATCCTTCACAGACAGAAAAAAGAAACTCAAATTACAAAAAAGAAAAAAG
Organism: Eucalyptus cladocalyx; assembly: GCA_017140615.1. Taxonomy (NCBI): domain Eukaryota; kingdom Viridiplantae; phylum Streptophyta; class Magnoliopsida; order Myrtales; family Myrtaceae; genus Eucalyptus; species Eucalyptus cladocalyx. Next base: position 26,044,276 of record CM029522.1, read on the forward strand.
AAAAAAGCCGCTTCCTCAAAATCCACCGGCTGTTCCGTCAGCCGGTGCACCTCTCCGGTCACACGAACAGTCTCAGGAGCTCCGCGTCCCGCCTCGGCCACCCACCCTCCGACGACCCGCTCCGCCACGTCGCCGTCGTCGTCGCCGACTCCTCCCCCTCCTCCGACGGGGTCGCCGGCCGCCGCCGCCGCCGCGAGGCGGGAGACATCAGGGACAGGTCGAGGCGATCCTCTTCGGCCTTCGTGGGCTCGTCCCGATGTGGCTGATGCGGCGGCGGAGGTGGCGGCGGCGATGGTGGGCTACGAGGCCTGAAGTGGTCGGCCTCCGACACCGAGCTCCGCTCGGGCTCGAACGACGGGACGGCGTCCGCGGGCTCGAGGAGCGCGTGCGGCGCGCCGCCGCGGAGCACCGTGTCGACCGCCGCCTCGCAGAGCCGCCAGTTGCCGGTCCAGATCAGCCCCACCGCCCCTCCCACCGGGTTCACCGTCCTCCCCACGGCTTCGAACAACAGAGACTGAAACAGAGCTGCGAAGAAAACGCGCGAAGAATCATCAAAACCAAGGTCGGACTCGACACTCACGACCCACATCGATAACACTTTGACACGACCGAATCATCGACGCGAGAATTCCAACACATGAAGATCGTACCGGGGCGGTGGGAGGCGGGGACGGCGGAGACGAAGGACATGAGGGCGGCGCGGCCGAAGAACTTGGCGACGAAGAGGGTGGCGTGGGCCTGGGCCTGGGGGGAGTCGATGAGCTGGAGGCACTGCCGGAGCATGCAGGTGTCGCTGCAGCCCTTGCGGAGGACCCGGCATCCATTGCAGCTCATCCTCTTATCATCCACCCAACTCGACTCCTCCTCAGAATGACAGAGAAACACAGAGACAGACAGACAGACAGACAGAAAAGAAACAGAGAGGTACAGAGAGAGATGGCTATGGGGGAATTTTCGAGCAAAGGCTTGCTCAAGAAGGGTAGATATTAGAGAGAGAGATAGAGAGAGAAGGAGGAGGAGGGTTAACCGTGGTTAGGTGAGGGGTTAACCGTGGTTAAGGGAAGATGGTACGGATCATCATCAAGGGGGGTTCTTGGGTTCCGAGGAATTTGGGGGGAGGGGAGAGAGAGAGAGAGAGGCGGCTCCGTGTCTCCGCAGAAACGGTGCGGCGTTTTCCCTCTTCCCTCCGTCCCCCACCACCACCACCACTATCACCGCCACCTTCTGCAGATTCCTTCCTTGGCGTGGATGGATGCCCGTCCTTGCATGCTCCCTACCGAATTTCCCTTTTTTTTCTTTTTTCCATTTTCGGGTTTTGTTTTTCTTTTAAATAAGGGTTCTTATTCCTCACAGTCACATATTATTCTTTCCCCGGATGGAAATTATAATCGGGAGCAATAGGCACTTCTTCTTTTTAATTATAGTAGATAACAACAAAAAAAAAATGTACTTCTTAAGTAAGAAACCATAGTGATGGGTCTTATGCTAGCTTCTTCTCCAAGTATAGTCACTTTGTTGGGTGGTCGACCGACACTAGTCGATAGCCCAGTGGCACCAAGTAGTCGGTGAAGTCGACAGCCAAGCGTGCCATGATAGTCGGCGAGAGTTGATAGCTTGGCAGGTGGAGTCTTGGACATAAAAAAAAAAAAAAAAAGAATGGATGTGTGTCGATGTTTGTCGGAGAGTTTTTTCCCCCATTAACCGTGATACTTTTAGGAATCTTCTAATGAAAGTTTGAATCGAAACAAGTCGACCAAAATTGTATGTTAAGTCTTAATTGATTGGAGACACGTTATTAGATTTAATTTGAAACAAAAACTATTGGAGTGAAAACATTCACGAACGTAAAAATGGGAAATCGTTATATCTTGGATCATGCATCATATAGTTTGTTCGTATAAGTGTGCAATTTAGCATATATTAGCCTCGCTAAAGTTTAAGTCAAAACAATCTAGGATAGCTACACATTTATAAAACAAAAAAGGGGGAAAAAAACAATAACCTAAATGATCATAGTTCGATCTTTTAGTTCAAATTCTATGAAGGTAGGATCACAAAAAAATTAAAATTAAAAATAAAATAAAACCATTTACTCTTCATGTCCGAATCAAGTTGAGTATCAATCGGGGCCTAAACAGAATAGGTCAATAGAGGTGAGACATTTGCATTCTCTTACCTGACTAATTTCGCAATGCACATCAATGATCAATCCACATATGGCAAGCAAGACTTCGATTACAAAATAGCAGGCACAATTGTGAAGGTTGCTTTGATTGAAAAATATTAGTAGCATTAACGACTTAGACTACGAGTTGGACCAATTGGCATTTTGTTTGTTCTTTGATTGTCCGATGACTTAATTTTTATTGTGCTTGTAATAACTAATTTTGGTTGATCCTTTTATGATACTTTTTCTTAAGATACTAAAATGTCACTTAACTATTGATTTTAACAACTCATATGATATGATATGTCACCAATTCAAAAATATAAATTGAGTCAAGTATTCTTAAAATTAAAAATTAAAAAACCCTACTTGGAATGCAACCGGAAGGTGGTTGTAATTAAGAAAAGAAGACTAAAATGGGGTCAATGAGGAGTCAACTATACTATGATGTTAGGCTTATCTTAGGTTTAAAAAAAAAAAAAAAACACCGCGTGGCACCTCTAGACTATATAAAATTTACTTTGTCGAGATAATGAAAGAAGTTGAAAAAATGGAACCACAATGCATTGATTCGTGCTCGCCTAGTGTTGCCAAAAGGAAAAGTTAAAAGCTTTGGTGCGAGTGGCTATGATTCCAAGGTACCGAAAAAGAGGACGAGAGAGTACACATCGAAATCATAGTCTTCTACTCGAGTACGTGGCATCTCTATCCGATTACCAATATGGACCACTTGACCATAAACAAATTAATTAATCGATTAATCAAGTAATACAATAAACCTAGAATAAATATACCCAAGTGAACTTTCCGACCCAAAAAATCGGCTTGTTTGCGGGGAATGGGATTCCAAATCGACAAACCACGTTGTCCCAATCTCATAGGTTGTCCTTGTTATTTTATTCATAGAGGAATTGAATTTTAATTTTATCCCACGTTTTCACAAGGTCCAACATGGTTTCCAAGGAGGCTTTGTGGAGGTTGGGGCCTTGTCATGAGCTGGGCTGGCGCGTGTACACGATCCCAAAGCTGTAGGGATTGTTTGGACAGTGATGGTTTTGGCCTCATTCGCATATAAAAAAAAATTTGTGAATTTTGTTGGTATCACGATGCGGCTCATGGTGGATGGGAGAGGCAGCTCGAGGGGCCTCGGAAGTGGCGATTAGGGTGAGATCATGAATCCAACAAGGGATGAGGAGAGGAGAATCTCTTTGCATTGGAGGATCCCCTTGTGATCACTGTCGTGTCGTGATTGAATTGATGGAGACTATTTTGTCCACAATTTTATAGGCCATGTAATTTCAATGCTATAGCACTAAAGAAAGGACATTATAAGGTTTTGAGATTGGGATTGGCTCTTTCTACAATGCCAATATTGGACCACCATGGTGGCATAGACCACCATAGAAATTACTCTCTTTTCTTTTCTTTTCTTTTTTCTTTGTTGTTGCTGCAATGTCGATATAATTGCGCGCCCTCACCCCGCGACTGTAATCACTAGAGCGGAAGTTTACAATGACGGGTGGTGGTGATGCTGGAGATGGCAGTGGTCGAGATCTAGGCCTCTAGCAACTCCGGGGGGACGACCAAGTTTCATGATGATAGTTATAGTAGTAGTGGTGGCGTTGGTGGCGACGGTGACGGCATGCTCTACTAAAGCTAGTGCTCGGTCCATAGTGAAGAGGCAATGATGCTTGGTCTAGAAGGTGGTAGTGACAATGGGTGGTAGTTGTTGCAAGGGAAACAAAATTAGGGTGCGTAGGGCGACTTTGTCTTATTGTAAAAAGATAGTTGTGGCAACCAACGTAACAAAATTGCTGGAACTTGGGAGGACCATCCATGTCAACTAGATAGCATTGTTAACTTTCCAATTGAAAGTATCACATTAACTGATTTTGAAAAAAGAAATCGAATACCTAACTAAATAAAAGAAAGTAATAGGTAATGCATTGTATAATAAGAAAGTTCATATGCTTTTTTCCACGAGAAAGTCCACCTCATGAAGCAGTGTGCCACAACCACTGAGATTCGCCCCAGTAGCCACCCTTCTAACATGGAAATGGGAGGTGAGGGGTTCAACTCCCCACCTTCTCAGAGGGGGATGGAGGTGGGGACGTGTAAGTTTCAAGAGTGGGTTTTCCCCACTCACCCGCAAGCGCAGCGAAACGTCCGAGTGAGTGTAGAATAGGAATAGAGTAGGACTGACCAAAAAAAAAAAAGCTGTGTGCCACTCCCAAACATGAAACCGGTTGCACTCGATGGCATGGGAAATGGAACCGACATCGTGTCTCCAAATCAACCTCACATACTTACGTGATCATTCTTTCAACGCCTGAATCATGACATGGAATGAGAAGTTGAATTACTTACAAAGTCATTCGTCAACAAAAACGAGAACCACCTGCTAGAGAACAAGGGTTGTCAAGTGTCAACGAGTTCGTCTTAACATGAGGTTGGACTTGGAGGAGGGACAGACCCACCGGCCATGCCACGAGTCAACAGAGTCGAACCGCCTCAGGAGAACGTTGTTCTCATGATATTTGTGGTGTGTCATATTCAATGAAGAAAGAGACTTGCAATATTGACATATAAAGAAAGTCAAATGATCTTGTTCATATAAAAATTCAAATTATTTAGTTAAAATGTAAGAAATCCATCTAAAATCTTAATTTGTGAAGTTAACAATAAAATTGTCTATCCATATATGGAAAATAATTTATTAAAAAAATATTGTCTTTATTGTTTAAATTGTAGTTAAATTATTGTTCACGAAACCCTTTATATGGATAGTGATAAAGTGCAAAATGACTCGTAATTAATCATACTATTGCATTGTTTTGTGATTTACAAAGCCAATTATGGATGTTAATAGAGTACTATTTATCATATTCCATATGATTATAAATATGAACAAATCAAAATGAAGCATTCGAAGTGGTTGAACTTAGGTAAAATGGGATATCAAAATATTATAAGGTAAGTATAATGTGACTTTCTTATTGTGCAAAAAGTGAAAAGGGTAATATGCATTATAAAAAAGGAGGAAATTGTAGTTATAATAAAATCTTAATGTTTTTATGTGGTAGGCTTACCATTACGTCAATCATCTTTTATTTTGTTTACTGGTCGGCCTGTATTATTTCGATAGAGCATCGCCATAAGAAAAGAGAACATCATCGAAATTTTAACTCGCAACTTTAAAAAATCACGCCACTATATATTATGAAGATTTTGCTATGAAAAGAAAAATCATATTCTGTTTTTCTCATTTTTCAAATTGAAATGAAAAAATCGCCCCATGATTCTAAGAAGACTGCTTCAACGAAACGCACTTCATATTGCTCATTCCGTCTTTATTAAAAAAATTATTGTTGTCATATTTGTTGGAACAGAAACTTTAGGTTAGAAATGGTAAGAATATAAACACATGAATTAAAGAATGTGATATAGGAAAGCAATTAAAATTTTATAAAATCCTGATCAAGAGGTAAGATAATCTTGGTACTAGTTCAATTTATGAATATGCAAATTTTCGTTCCAGCTATATAACAATATTTAATGACAAGTTTATGACTAAGAATGTAATGAATCAAGTGCCAAATTAGAAAAAGGAAAAGCACAACAATTAAAATATCCTCAAACATGCCTTATCACTTCCTTACTATTTAAATTCACTTTATTTAAGACAGTTTTCAATATTTTCCAAAAGAAAAACGTTATTTTAGGTTACATGAAAAGTAGTCGATTGTGGCATTGAGAAAAAAGGAGAAATCATTGTAATTTCTTCAAGAAACCACGTCACCAATTTACTATTCACACACCTTTCATCCGATCAATTGTTGTTTTTTGGTGCATTGAGGGAGACTATATTGACCACGTTATCATTAGCCATGTAAAATTCAACACTACCAAAGAAAGGACATTTAGAAGGTTTTGAACTCTTTTCACAAGGCCGACATCAAACCATCGTGGAAATCATTCTTTGCCATTGTCGTCGTTCTCGCCCCCACCTTGCTACCATAAGCACCGCAGCGAAGCTCTAGAATGGGCGGCGGCAGCGGCCGTGATGCTGGTGATGGTGGCGGTTGAGATCTTACCCTCTAGCAACTGCGATGGTCATACGGGTGGTGGTGGCTTGCTTTAGTGAAGGTAGTGCTTAATCCATGGTGAAGAGGCATTGGTGGCCATCATGAGGCAATGGTGATTTTTCTAACGGAAGTATCATATCAACCGTCGGATGTTTAACTAAATTAAAAAAAAAATTAAAATAAAATAAAATAAAGATGATTCTTTTCATTGTATAATAAGAGAAAGTTCACATTCTATTTTTTAGGAGGAAGTCCATTTTAGATACGTGCACCCTGAGCTAAAAAATTGGTTTACTAATCTCGTGATCCAATTAAGACATAAGCTAGAGGTTGACTTGCTCGGTGATATATGAATTGAAATCTAGGTCGAGCTTCTAATTATGTACGCATGATTACAAGTCCGTTCTTTCAAGGGACGTGAAATAGAAAGTGCTTCATAGAAATAACTTTCAAGAAAATATTTTTTGAATTTTCCGACATTCAATTCGTGGAAAATAAACTAGTGAAGAAAAACATTTCTACTATTGGAAAAATCACCTTCAAAAGTAAGGAAAATTTTTCTACTTTTCAAAAAGTGGAAAACATTTTTCATAAATTTCCTCATCTCACTTTCTTTCACCAAATATATTTTCTTTTCTTTTATGTTTTTTTTTTGGGATAAGTACACTAGGAGTGTCAAAAATTATATATGATGCTCACTTAAATATCAAAATTTTTCGTTAACTCATTTAAGTGCTAATTGGAGAAAAAATGATCACTTAAGTGCCAACGATAAATTTTTTTAGCTAAATAGATTAAGTGGCATTTATAATTAAAATTATAATATGACTTGGCATATTTTTTAAAAATTCTAGTTCACGTGACATTTCCACTTGCTGTGTTTGGTATTAAAGTGATGTTTTTTTTTTTAACAACGATTGATATTGAAATGATCACTTTAAAAAAAAAAAATTGGTACTCAAATAATCACTATTTACAACTTTTAGACTATGCCATTTAAGGGTTATATGCTGACCGGCATACAACAAGCAATGTAACATTGAGAAATTAATAAAGTATAGCCATGTTAGATTTCCAACAATCTAGATCAGAGTTAATATTTAAGTGATCACTTTTTTTTTTAAGAAAGTGACACTTAAGTTATTCAAAAAATACTTTTAACACTAAAGTAAACACCATACATAACTTTTGACAAGTCTAATATACTTATCCCGTTTCTTTTTCTTTTTTTTTTAAAAAAAATTGAGTTTTATTGTTTGCTTTTTCTTTTTCTTCCTCCTTAGCCGATTGCCGACGACAACAATGGCTAGCGACCAACCACAGGTTAGCTCAAGATCACCAACCCATTTCTTGGCTGATCGCCAAGCAACCAGCCATCACCAAGGTAGGTAACGTCAAAGGAAGGAGGAGGAAGAAAAGAGGGAGGAAGGACAAGAAAAAGAAAGAAAAAAAATAAAAAATTAATAAAAAAATTCGAATTTTAAAAAATAAAAAATGAAAACTCTTTAAAATATATATTAAAATTTAAAAAACTTCGGTTGATTAAAAAATTAAAATTCGATTTTTTTTTGGTAATTTTTCATTAAAAAAAATCAAATTAGATACCGAACCTTAGAAAAAGAATTTCAATTTATTTTCAAGTTTTAGCCCAATATTAAAAAATATCATCACTTATTTAGAGAATGATTTCATAAAAAATATCTTTCAAAGCATAATAATTTGTATGAAATGAATAGAGTTTTGCCGTGTCGTTATGCAACGAAAATGAAAATCATATGCTAGTGAACGATAATTGTCGAGTTCCGACAACGAAAGAAACGATGGTTGAGGAGGAGGGCCATCGAATTTGGCTCACACGAGGAGACAGACCCACGAGCCCCGAGCCAAACTTTATTGACTCCTGCGGGGGCAGACCAATCTCTCGAGCCGCCACCCCATGATTGTGTCCTTGGGATAATTCGTGACATGTCCTTGGACTTGACCAGCACGTTGGACGAGGTTACCCTGAACCGGGTCGACCAGCGTCCTGTCCTCGGCCTTCCGACAATGTCCCCGACCTCTCTGGCCTCGTTGACCTCAAGTCCCTCTACCTAAACCAAAAATGTCTTTTTGCCGGCAGCTTATTACCCACCTCCCTCACCGGCCTCCACTTATAAGAATAATTGTAATGCACATGATATTAGTAATTGATAGTTAATGCTAAAAACATATTGATTATGGAAAGTTGCAGCTCTTATGAAAATGTACAATTTTTATGAGAAGTTACGGTAGTTTTGAAAAGATACAACTCTGCGATGGAAGCTCCTGTTAAAATCATTAATGAAGGTATGTTTTAATAGCTTGTATAAATAGAGTATGGTCTTTTCTCCTCTCTATACAACGAAAAGTTATATTATATTCTCTTAGATAAAATATGTTGATACAAAAGTAGGTTAACTGAGAGAAATCGAATTTATTCATTTCTTCTGTTTCTGCCGTGATTATTTCTAGGGTTATTGTTATGGATAAATGTAGGTCTTCATCCATCTTAATGTGAAGATTTAAGATTCTTTGATTTTGAATTTCCACATGAAGAATTACATTATTGCTTACACCACTACCTTACGATCCTTGTACTCGTCGCAAACCGCATCTCTAGCCAAATACTTGGCAGTCAATAACCCCCACAAATTTCTCTTTCTCGAATGCTACACATATGCAAAAGAGATGATCTTCTATGGAAAATTTGAGGTCCAATTGCCCATTATGCACAAAACAAAATGAATGTCTAAATTGCACCGTTGCTTGTGAGAAGTAACGGTGCTATTCTCCTGGCGCAGTCTCTGTTTGAATTACTTGTTCAGGAAACCCCTCATATAAATAGTGCTAGAGTGTAAAATGACTCATAATTAATCATACTATTGTGTTGTATTTGTGACATACGAAACTAATAGTAAATATTTGTGTAGTCATATTTATCATTAAATTAGGTATACGATTATAAGAATCGAACAACCCCTTGTACTACTTCATGATGAAGCATCATTAGGGGTTGAACTTAGCTGAGGTGAAATACCAAGATATTATAAGATAGGTATGCCGTGTCTTTCATATTATATGGAAAGTGAAGAAAGTAATATCCATAATAAAAAAAGAAGAAGAAAGATGTAGTCACAGACGCATTGAGGTTTTTTTAACTTTTCATACTAAACAATGAAAAATATTTTCCAATTGATTTTCAAATCTAAGCCAAATAACAAAAAATCTAATTTAACTTTCCTAAATAGATATACATTATTTACGTGTTAATAACTTGAGCATGGGCAATCAGGAAACTAGGTACGAGTACCAGAGTCTCGAGTGCAGCCTCGATGGACCTTGACCGAGGCGTTGGGAATCAAGACACAAGCACATAGCTCTTGGGCTCGGCCTCGATAGACCTAAGAATGGGCATCAGGGGCTCAGGCATAGTCTCAATGGACTTGGCAATGGCCTTTGTGGACTTGAACCCAGGTGTTGAGGATCCAAGCTCGGCCTTTATGGACCCGGCCCAGGTGTCAAGGCATGGAGCCTGATGGATTGGGCACTAATGCCGAGAGCTCAAGTACAGGCACCAAGTTCACAAGTTTGGCCTCGGTGGAGCCAGCGCAAGCCTCGGTGATTTGAGCATCAAGCCTAAGCTTGATTGACCCTAGCCGAGGTGCCGAAGACCTGGTCTTGGATAGTAGGAACCTGAGAATCAGTATTGGAGTTTTTATGCTTAAGTGCAAAATTTCAAGTCAAACGATAATACCTAGTTATATTTTCAAAAATGACTTCCGATTATTTAAAAGGGAAATTAGTTTCTAAATTGAAGCATAGGTTTGTTGATTAGAAAAACATTTTTAGTTAACTTATTATCTTAAGCGAACCAAATGCTGGAAAATGATAAAAATGCTTTTCAGGAAAATGTTTTACACGAAATAAATTGAACTTTTAAACTGAAAGCTTTTGCGTGGCAAATCACTTGTTACATTAATAATTTTTACCTCATCTATTGGTTGGCCTATATTAATTGGATAGAAAATCATCATAATAAAAAAGAATATCGTCAAAATTTTAACCCTGAACTCATAAAAGAAATGCAACCATATATTATTTAGATTTTGCTACAATGGAATTGACATTATATTTTCTCATTTTTCAAATTGAAAAAAAAAAAAAATCACCCATGAATTCTACGAAGACTGCTTCAACGGAATGCAATTCATATTCCCCATCTCATCGTAATCAAAGTATTTCGTTGCAATATGATTTAAAATAGAAACTTAATGATAGAGATGGCAAGAGTATAAACACATTAATTAAAGAGTGTAACATAGGAAAGTGATAAAACATTTTTGAAATACTGTTTGAGAGGTAAGAAAACCTTTGAACTATTGAAATTCATCTAAATATATAAAAATATTTCTTAGAAATAAATAGAAAAATATTTAATAATACATTTATAACTAGAAGTGATTCGACCAAAAAAACCTAGGAGTGTAATAAGTATAGTGCCCAAATTGAAAAGCAAAAATCAAAACAATTAAAAAGAGCCTGAACATGCCTCATCACTTCCTCACATTTTAAATCCATTTTATGTAATTTAGTTTTCTATATTTTGCAAAGATAATTATTATTTTGGGTTAGGTGAAAAGTACTAAAGTGTGGCATTGGAAAGATAGAAAAAAAATCATTGCAAATTGCTCAAGAAACCACGTGACAAATTTACTAGTCGCATCCCTTTCACGCACACATATATAATACTTAGGAAGTACAAAGGAAACGAATAATGCTCGTCACAAGTAACAAACTAAGAAAATTGTGCAATTTATAATAAAATTGAATTTCGATATTTCTTTTTCCTAATTTTGAATTTCATTTTATAGAGGCCTTGGAACATTCGTAAATAAAATCTTTGGTGGCACACTTTCTTTTTAATGAGAATTGGTGGGGACATGTTAATGATGGTTCTCGTCCTCGACCTCTCATCGCCATTGCCTTATAATCAAAGCATGTGCAGCTCTGAACTCATCATCCACAATGGTGTCAATGGTCCTACATATGCAAACCTTGGATTCCATTCAAGGAACAGTAAATCTCATAAGTTAGATAAATACTAATTGAAATCAGTACATGGCCTAATTACATGTGGCAAAAGAAATCTATGTCATATACCTAATTCACGAGATGAATGTCCAAAAAGCCCTAAACCTATTATGTGGCAGATAATTTAGTTATGAAATTTTGAGTTCAGCTAATTTAGTTATAAACCTTTTGATGATTTATCAATATTAACTTAGTTATAAACCTTATGAAATTTTGAGTTTAGCTAATTTAGTTATAAACCTTTTGATGATTTATCAATATCATTAGCCAGAAATCACTAATGCGGATGTTAGTCGTCATCCATGGCATAGGCGTTCGAGGTTGACGATATCCAATCAAAATTGGCCAACAAAACTACATTGACAAATCGTAAAATGTTTATGATTAAATTGGCTAAATTAAAATATTTATGACTAAATTAGCCGCTATATAATAATTTTAGGACTCTTTGGATAATTTTCCCTCGAACATAGGATTAAGAAAAACGAAAGTGATCTTTACCAAAAAAAATAAAATAAAGAAAAACGAAAGTGAAGCTGACTTTTTTTTTTTTCACTAGACTGTAAAAAAAGAAAAAAAGATCAAAAAAAAAAATGAAGAGAAATTTCTTATCACAAAATAAAGCCAACCTTAAAAAAAAAAAAAAAAAAAAAAAAAAAAAAAAAAAAAAGAAAAGGAAAAAAAAGATATAGGTTCAAGGATAAACTTTTTCAATTTCACAAAAAATTACCAAAATTATAAACAATTCCCACAAAAATTCCTATGAGACTTCTAAATGATGTCAAAGGGGTCCTCATGAAAAGAACTTGTGTGAGGCTTTCTTCAAAACCCGGAAAGATAGATTGTCTGCACAATTTGCACACTTAACTTTGATTTTTGAAGCCCTAGAGTAGGATTAACGAGACTACAATCACATCACATCCCACTAAACTGCGTGATTGGCTGATAACATTCCAACCACCATTACCTTTTCTTACCCAACAAGCCAGAACACAGAGAAAAGGGAAAGGGGAAAATAAATGCTTTTTCTTTATCTTACCAGCTTCAATTGAGACACTCTATGTCCTTTTTGGGTGCATTGAATGAGGACAGAAGCCTCACCACGACAAGAACATATATGTCTAAAACAGCCACCCTAAAAGATGCAAAATTGCGGATCTATTCCACCACAATCAAGTTCAAAGTAGTCAACTGAAGTAAATCAAAGATCATCAGAGAAACTGTCTAGTTCTTTTTTTCTTTGGCTCATTACAGATACCAACTTCTTACACATGACTATTTAGCGGAAACCGATTGAGATATGTGTGACTGTTTGTCCATGGGATTATGGAGCACAGTATGCCACTGCCGGTTGCAGAAGTCTTATCTTTAGAATAGTAGAAGGGGGTTATAAATCACACAGATCCTGCATTTTTTCTTGATTTGTTTTGAAGAAATGAGCCGTGCTACAGCTTTACAGGATCAGATGGGGAAATCCGCCATCAGAATATCGAGATTTCCCTCCAGTCCATCAATAATTGTACTACTCACATAGTATTATATGATGTATAATCAGATCACGAACTTCATAATTAGCTATAATCATGTGAACAATTAGCTATTATCATGTGAACGAACATTATATATACAATGCTTTTCCCTTTACCCCGAACACAGGACGTGTTCTTCTTTACATTAAACCACTGATGAGGAAGCCATTTTCGTTTATCATGGAGATACAGGAAATACAGAACAAGAATGGAAAAAATCTTACAACCTTCATGGTGGCATCCCTCGGTGGAAGAACAAATGCACTTGGGTTTGAGTGTAACGTTAGCTTTTGAGTATGAGTAGTCAGATAAATCAGCTTAACCATGTGCTGACGGAGTTCAGGTCATCGGTAGATGATTCTTTTGTAATATATGTGTTCTCAAGCTACAATCCTTCACCTGGCGGTACAACTATATGGATAAGTATGTTAAAGTAGTAGTATTTTGAAGGGAAGCAACGGATATCTGCTTACCTGCATAGCAGTCAATGTGGACAAAAAGTCCTTGCACTGTACCAGGGAAAGCTGCTCCTTTGCTGTGACATTTACAAGTTCAGCCAAGAACGAGTTCATTTCCTCCACCTGCGCATCCAATAGCATAAAAAATTGTATCACAGACAAGCACATTGATGAGGTCTACATAGAGTCTTCACTTCTTTTACAGTTAATTTGCAAGACCTAGATGCAAGCAACAAATTATTAAGTTTGGCAACCTAAAAAGAGTTTACACAAACCCAATTATAAAGACTAGTTAACCTTCAGTCATGAAACCAGGTTTTTATATACTCAGGATGCTCGACATAACAGTTATGTCACAGTATCACTTTTCTTATCCTTTACCTCTAACTATCATAAGACCAGTCTTGTAATCTCCATAAAGACTGCATTTTTTTTTTAATGAAATTGAACTCTGCAGTAAGCAATGAGATAGCAAAGGAGATCCCAAAGAATTGAGTTCTGTTTTGGGCTGCAGATTTCTAGTGATTGATACATAAGTAAGGGGCACTTTAACTTGGTCTGACTTGATTCATTGCAGCAGTTTCATCAGGAAGAATGGTTTTTACGTTCATAAATAGGGCTTTCTGTCTTGTGGCATACATTAAGTCACAATGATAGAATCAACCAGGTGATCTCCAGAAGGCATACAAGTGAGAAATATCACACTTCTAAGTTACACCTATTAGAAAAAACCACACTTCTAATTTGGAGTTTAATTAACAAAGAGGAAGTGAGGGAAGCGGGTCTCAAGATGAAACTTTTCGGTTGATGACTAGTGACTTTTGGTGATAAAAAAAATTGAATACTCTCTACCGGATGGCATAAAATGCCCAGAAGCATGCTTGCGGTTGGTTTTAAGCAGATTTAAAAATAAATCAAATGCGGGATGAGGATTGGAATGGGAAATCAAATTACAAAAATCCTTTACACGCAGGTGCAAATGTTTGCAGAACAATAATTTCAAGAGAGTCGATGGTTATCGTGCAGTAAAAAAGCCGAAATAAATTCACCTTCAATGAAAGTGAGCATATTGAGGATGCCATTGCTTGCATCACATCAACTGCTGAACCCATTGCATCCTTCAGCTTGTGTACATCGGCCTGCTATTAAAACGAATCTCTTAATCACCAACTTTGAATAGCGAAAAATTTTATAATGGGAGGTGAACTACAGGATAATTGAAGTAGAAAAGCTCAGGAGCATACAATTGCCTTCCCAATGACTGGAAGACGAAGAGTGCTTGCTCTCAGAGCTTCGGTTGCCCCGAGCAAGGAACTGGCATGATCTCTATCAAGGAGAGACCACTCTTCAAGATAGGAAATCTGCATTTATGGATATGGGTTTGAGAAGACTCAGATTTAGAATACTGACTCAATAATGGGAAACACACTTAATCTAGAATCATGTACTAGAACCATGACAGAGGAGAAAAGCAAGCCACTCTCATACTGAAAAAGAAGCCCAAAAATAGGGATCCCAAAAAGTTTTTGAGACATTAGTTTAGGACATTATTGAATTACAGAGACAGCAAGAAGCTTCAAAGCTGTTAAGAAAAAGATGCAGCAGAGCAGATCATCGACGTATGATAAGAAGAAATTAAGAAAAACTAAACAAATGGAAAAAGAGTAAGGCTCTTACTTGTCCCTTTAGGATAGATGTTAGCTTCAACTTTTGCCTGAGCAGCAACAACTTCATCCTTTTAAGTGTGACAGAATGTTGTAGTTCTGAGATGGTTACCCAAGAATTCCATATAATTTTCTGGTACACAAGCACCAAGCTACATTAATACTATTTATATCCCGTCCCAAGTCTACCAAAGTTAGTACACTTTGACACACAGTAGAGAGATGATAGTCAGAAAGAGATTCATTCCAGATTGTCAGAACTAAGAATAGTCCCAATGTTAATCAAACAAAAGAAAGTCAGGAAATTAATAGGTAAAGCAACAATTCAGCCAAAATCTAACACAAAAAAAAGGGGGGGGTTCACTATTGGAGCAACACCGCCCCTTCCAGCCACCTTCATCATCCTGAGAGTAGAAAAACAATTTGAATTGATTCTCCTTCTTGATTTGGATTGACTTCCTAGCATTTCACATAAAAAATAAGATGACCGATTTCTTCTGCTAGTATCGATAGCAGCTTACTAGCAGCAAAGCTATTAAAAGGTAAGTTCTTCAAACTATTTATCTGGCAAAACTTAGTCCATTGAGTTTTCCATGTCTGGCTCTTGATTTTTGTCCCCAGTTCATATGAAACTACATTAGAAAATCAGTCAAGATAGATGATTTGCCCCTTTTCAGTTCATGCACTGCTTGTAAGAGCGTAACATTGAAACCAAGCACGCTCTTGTACTCCTTGTAGGACGTGATTGTATGATGATACCTTGATTTAAACACACCATATGGGCAGAAAAGGAAAAGAGAATTTGAGCTGATATATATTGAGGATCCGAAATTCCCCTCAGACTTATGCAATTCTCCATTTAACCCACGATGTACATGACTTGACTAACAAAAATACAAGAATTAGCCTGCATACATTCTTAACACATGCATATCTTCCTTGATCCCCAATTATTCAATATATTAAATTCTGTAATTAGGTGCCAAGAGAGCTCATTGAAGATGGTTAAAACGCACTGCATCTTCTACAAATTCTACTTGTGATAAGTAAGTTCTATGATATTGCTGATCTCCAAAAGTAACCTTCCTTTTGTAGAGTAGATAGTTCTAAATGAGCAACTTACATGTCACAATGCAAATTTGCTAGACATTCTGAAAGCCATCACTGGCATCGGCCTCTTGAATATAATAAATTGATATGCAAGTTGTCAGATTCGGTATGTAATTATTGACAACTATCAGTATTAACTCTTTTCACTGCGTGACATATCACGCATCTTCATTCATACCTTACAGTCAGGTTATTATTAGCCATTCTCTTATAAACTTGGAAGGTAGACACAAACAAGAAACTCGGAGACAAGCCAACAAGTAAACTTTAGGAGCCAAAAGAATACTCATTATAACCCTGAAACAAACCCACCCCGACCTTTCTTTTTTCAGGGTAAAAACAGGAGAGAGAGAGAGAGAGTGAGAGAGAATGGTGCTAAGCTTTTCATCTGAGGCTGATGACTTCTTGTGGTTTTCATCCCGATAATATTTTCTTTGAGAAGTGTCAAAAGTTCTATCTTCAAATTTTCAGTCTGTTCATCTATTTCGGAGCATGATTTGAACAACATTGACCATTTCAAAGTGTAAAGTGTTCCAAAAACATTCCATTGGTAAAAAAAAAAAGAAAAATTGGAAAACAACTCTACAAGTTGATATGCTGCTTGTCACCAGCAGCAAATAACGTAATCCATAGTGGACATACACTATACTAGGAACAAATTAAAAGATGAATATCCAATTACAATAATCAACGTGTACTTATCTCGACAGAAGTCTAATTTAAATTGAAACCAAAGGAAAAGCAAATTTTAACAATTAGACATTCTACTGCACAAGTCCACAAGCCAATCCAAACCTCAATTACAGTAGCAAAAAAACTGCATCCACATCAGGGCGATCAGACCGGATCATAGAAGAAAAACTTCGCAGCTATTGACAGGCTATACCGTATGGTTCATTCCTATTATAGGACAAGCTATTGACATGTTTATGAGTCGTTTTATGCAAAGCTCGTATATTTTTCAAGAAGCTGCTACCCATTCCTCAATCACATGCACTAGCAATCCACTCATGCAAACAAGTTTTTTTTTTTTTTGGTAAAAACTCATCCAAACAAGTTAATACATAATATTTCAGAAAAATAATTTCTCACACTGAATGAGCAAAAGCTAGACTCACTCATGAAGTAAACTACTGTATATGCATAAAAATCATTCACTTACCTCAGCATTTCTTCTCTGTACCACGGAGTTAGCATCAACCCTTGCATTCACAAACCGCCACTGCAAGTAGCGGTTATACAGAAGCCTAAGCATATGTGCATCAACAACACGATCCTCCCCCATCTTCCCTCTCCGAACGTCCACAGAGAAACTCAGAATCGAAGAATTGAAATTAGAATTACTAGTCAAGCCGCCAGAACCCGGTCTAACCCGAGAAGGACTGGACATCCTTTTCGATGGGGAAGGCGACAATGGAGTCCATGCTTTACTTGGTGAGGCAGGCCTTGAGGCCCCTCTAATGGGAGACGCCATCGTTCTCGACGTTGAAAGCGAGCTATCAGCACTAAATCGCTTCGACTGCACAGGCTTGTCAGAGGATGCTGTTTTCGACCCCGGACTCAATAACGGCGAGCCGGGATCTTGCAGCCGCCTCAACCTGCTGTTAGTTTCCTGCCAAAACCTTGCCGACACAACAATACCCCGGGGGGCATTCTTCAGCTTGGCAATACCACCAACGCCACACTCTTGTAGACCAGAAGTGTCACCAGAGGACACACTATCAGTATCAGAAGTACCGTCACAGAAAAGAGCCGATGGATATCTCACTGAATTTCCATCTGACCTTTTAGGAAACACCTTATCTGCATTGCCCATATCCAAGCTTAATCTCCCATCAAACGACGTCCTTCTACTCTCCACAATCATTGATTGCTGCATTGCTTTGAGCACATTCCCAGATCCAAACCCACCCAGCTTCTTCCTAACCTCAGCCCCGCCCGAACAATCCAAGCTCCGCGTTAAGGAATTGCCGTTCGAAACCAAATTCCCTTGCCGGATCCTCGCCGGCCACCGGTGCTGATCCCCCGGCCTCGAATTCTCCACTTGATCTCCATTCGGATCTCTCGCCGGAGTCGCCTTCCTCCTCTCCGGTGTCGCTTTCCGCGCCGAAGCTTCCTTGGCCTTGTTCACCGGTACCGAAAAGGCCTCCCCTTGAAACGACACGGACAAGCTTCTCTTCGAGGAGGCGATCAGCATCTTCGCCGCCGCAGAGACGTCGGCCGCATTGCCCTGCCGGGCCGGCGAGCCCGGCCGCGGGACTGGCCTCGCGTTCGGCGTCGTGGGCCGCCTCCGGTCCACCGACTGCGACCGTTTCGGAGCCGGGGAAGCCGAGGGCGTCGAATTGGAGGATCGAGCGAGGACCGGGGACGCGAATCGGCGAGCACCGGAAGCAGCCGGCGGGGGCGTCGCCGCCGCCGCCGCCGCCGCCGCGGAAGCCGAAGGGGATGGGGAGAGGTATCTGGAAGAGACCGGCCTCGATTTGGGTCGCCGGGAATTGAGGCCGCCATTGCCGCCGTCCCTCTCGCCGTGCGAAAGAGATGATTTTGCCGGCGCCCGAGCCGAAGAAGACGAAGATGGCGGCGACGGCAATGGTGGGTTGCTGGCGAGGTTGCCGGGGCTTGGTGGGTCAGAAATGGCAGCCGCCACCGCCATTATAAGGAGGAGAAAGAGGGAGCAGCTCAAGAACCTCTCCCTCTGCCTCACATTGCCATTTGCACACAAAGAGAGAGAGAGAGAGAGAGAGAATTCTCTTCTATGCAATGATGAATCTTCTTGTGGTTGTCATGGGCAGGCAACAAGGTGGTGCCTCAATTGCTACAAGCAAAGAAGAGCCTGCAAAATCAAGAACTGCTCCTCTCCCATCTTTCCCATCTTTCCCATCTCTATGCACTGATGAATCTTCTTGTGGTTGTCATGGGCAGGCAACAAGGTGGTGCCTCAATTGCTACAAGCAAAGAAAAGCCTGCAAAATCAAGAACTGCTCCTCTCCCATCTTTCCCATCTTTCCCATCTTTCTTCCCATCTTTCCCACCTGCCCATCTGTTCTGGAGAGAAGTGAGGAATGGAGGGGAAAGTTGCATCTATGCCTCCATGGAAACAGTTGGGGAAGCAGCACAGTGCCACTCAGAGAGAGGAAGGAAGAGAGAGAGAGAGATGGAGTGTGTGAACTTTTTGGGGTGAGGGGTTACTTTCTCCTCCTGGGGAAACTTTGGAGGGACGTAATGGGGAGGCAAAGGGAGGACCGGCATTTTCGGTGTGTTCAATTTGCTTTCCATAAAGTTTATAAAAGTTTTTTGGGGATGGTTTTTGGTACAAGTTGTCATATCAAATCGAACTTTCGGTAAAAACGACATTTACGTTTGCGGCATTGGAAAAAATTAACCACGTAATGCTTTTGGTCACCGCATATTTTTCACCCGAGATAAAATTCTCGGCTCGCGGATGCTCTTTTCCTTGTACTAGGTTGATGAGGAATTTCAGTAATTTAATGAGATCTAACTCTTGAGGTTGACAGGGTTTAAGCCGTTATCAAATGACACAGCCACAAAATAGGGTAAAGTTTTAATGTAACGACTTGCCGAAACTCCAACTTACACATAGGTCTCCAATACATAAAACATGACAACATTAGGTTGGCGGTTTAGTTCGACATGGGAAGAATTCAGACCGAACTAGATCATCATATTTCAATTTTGTTCAGTTTATAAACTGAATTTTATGACCAAAAGTATCATAACTATACTTAACAATAACGTGTCACGACAATGGTAAATTGAGCTCCCTAATTCCTAGAATCAAAACGTAAATTGCTGCACCACATGTTATAATACAAGCATTAACATTATTTTTGTAGTTTGAATGAGCAATCGAATTATGGTAGTCGTCGTCCTCTCTTTAATTCCAACGAATTGGTGGAGTTGAAAAACCATCGCGTTTCAAGAAAAATGAGATCACAGGCTCTTGCTTAATGCAATCATGAGGTATAAATTTTTTTATTTATTTATATAAATCCCTAATCTTCTGTGCGGATGGCCTGCTTTTGATTGAACCTGATAATACAAAAGTTCATTAACGATACCGATATCGCTACACCAAAAGAGAAAAACATCATCTCACTCTACTCTCCAAATCATGTGACTAAGGAGGCTTGGGACCGACATGAGTAAAAAAGCTTAATCAGTATAATAACGTCGGATGTGTACAAGTCAAGGAGAAGTACAAATTGCCGTTCGATGTCGACAAAGATCTAATTAATGTCCTCCCAAAAGATCCCACTTCTCTTTCAATCGCTGTCGATGGATACATCCCTTGCCTCCCACGCGTTTCATTAAGCTTCCTCAGGATTCCTGCGTTCTAATCTCTTCTTCACGCCACATTGCCTGTACCACAAGGATGTGGAAAATTCTATCTTACTTTAGGGGGAACTGAAAAATGGACGCAAAAGGAAAAGGAGAATTCGCATCATCGCTAAGACATAGTTACATCAACTTCCAACCCGACACTTTCGTATATTCAAATTAAAACCAAAAGTGCTCATTTCTATGGTTGTTTCCTAATGAAGTCAGAGAGATTTATGCAGTGTTCTTCCATCTGCAAGAAGGACATAAATATAGAATTATTCCAATATTTCAAAAGAGCAGTGTTAATATGTCCCTTCAATCATCAAGGAAATTCTCTCTCTATTTGACACGCATAGCGCATGCATTGTCTTGAAAATAGGAGAGAAATTGTAAAAAAGAAATAGATTAGTTCAGAAGAATTACAAAATGAATGTTGCAGTAGCTATTTTGATTTTGTTTTTTGGTCGGTTGTTGCAAAAGCTTCACTTAGGTGAAATGTGCTTAGTTCAGAACCTTCACTCTATTTCCCAGAGCGTGTCGCCGACCGTCCCTGGATCGTTCTGATGATGGAGATTACTGACCTGCACCTGATGTTGTTAATCATTAAATTATTTGGAATATTTTGAAAAGAAAAGATTGACCTCTCCTCTTTGCATCTCTCGCTCTCTCCTAGCAGCCCTGACCAGTGGAGCTTAAGCTTAAGGCGTCCATGGCCGCTCACAGCTCGTGCACACGGCATCCATGGCTGTGATTCGCTTCGGTTTCAACTTGCAGCATCCATGGTCGTTGGTCCCTCGGAGCTCACAGCGTCCATAGCTGCAATTTTGCTCAGACTCGAGCTTACTGCATCCGCACTTGCTTGAGCTCGGGCTCAGGCTCGTGGCCTCCATGGTCACTCGTTGCTCATGCTCACGGCATCCCTGGATGTTATCCAGTCTGGCTCGAGCTCATGACATCCATGGCCGCATGATATTGAGTTTGTGGCGTTCGTAGCTGCTCGTCACTCGAGTTTGTTGCGTCCATGGCCGCGGTGCGCTAGCCCTTGCTGTGTACATGGCTACTCACTGCCTGACCGCACGGCCATGTTCACCAAATCTGAGCGGGACCGCGGAGATCAGCGTGATCAATGTCACTGAAAGTGGTCCAAGGCTGTAGGGGCGATGGTCGATGGTGGGATAGTGTGGATGTGGGCGATTTAGGGTTAGGGTTTTGTTTAGTTTTTAAATTTTTTATGTTTGATGATTTGGAAGCTATGTTGCACTATATAAAATTGAGTGAACTATAACATGACATGCGTACTTCGACCGTTCATTTCAGCAATCTAACCGTTCGTATTAGCAAAATCCGACCAGCAATCAAAAGAGTATAGTGAAAGCATTAATGGTAGAACATTGTAAAAAGCAGACGAACTCTTTTAAAAAAATAAAAGAAGGACGATTATGAATTTCAAGCAAAAATAGTAAGATCTATCATTATAAAAAAAATTTGAGTTTAGGGTGGAAATTGAATAATTGTATTATTATTATTATTATTATTATTATTATTATTATTATTATTATTATTATTATTATTATTATTATTATTATTATGTTGGTAAAAGTAAGGAATATATTGAGTTTTAAACCAACTATACAAAAGATATGGCGCCACAAACTTTCACTCAGAGTGACAACAAGTCAGAACAAGTGGAAGGGAGCCGGAATAAAAGAAAGCCAGCCACAAACAAGGCAGCCGACAAAGCAAAGAAACAGCCTAGATCACAGGCACAAACAACAAC
This sequence comes from Eucalyptus cladocalyx, assembly GCA_017140615.1. NCBI lineage: Eukaryota > Viridiplantae > Streptophyta > Magnoliopsida > Myrtales > Myrtaceae > Eucalyptus > Eucalyptus cladocalyx. The sequence continues at coordinate 26,066,516 of CM029522.1, forward strand.
AAGGACCCGCCACGAAGGCAAGAAGGATTGTATTATTTTTTTCTCCTACACAATGTGCAAGAATGTTGTATTTATACAAGGCAAACACCTGAATAGGCAACAACTGAAATAAATATACAAAAAAAGGATGTCAAGGCAAGAATCGTGCATATGTCCTCTTTGGTCTTTCGTGTCCTCATCTTGAATCTTGGGCTCCAGTTTGCATGAACATTGCAGGATGTCATTGCTTGATTCATGCTGTATTATTCAGTTCCACATTTTCTACATTGCCTTAACCAAATCCTATTACATTCCATCCGCAAACTGGACTTTGGAGATGTCTGTAGACCTAGTTCGACAGAAGCTTATGAAAAGCTTCTCCTGCTAACGGCTTGGTAATAATATCAGCAACACGACGAGTGACGAGAGTGACAAGAGCAAGAGCTACTTTTTCTATAAACAAAGTGGTAATCAATCTTAATATTTTTGGTGTGCGCATGAAAACCAAGATTAATTGTGAGATGAAGTGTCAACATACTGTCACGGAATAGTATCAATGGATCTTTCAAATAAAGTCTGATATATTACTCAGCTTCCGCACTAGGTCTAATTCTTTTAACAAGCTGAATGGTGGTTTGTAGGCCTTTGCATGTGTTGGCACACAAAATCCACACTATACTCCTTTAAAGATGAGAATCATGGAAATAGATGGCATTATGACCTAAAGGATGTGGCATTGCCAGCATTGATATAGCTTTGCGGCTGCCAATTTGAGCCATTCCGATTAGGTGCAACCGTGCAAGTCATATCTTTGTGGAGTGAGACGAAGGCCTTCATAGAATTTTTACACCTCTATCCCCAGGAAGTAATGAATAGAGCCAACATCACTCATGCAACTCAAAACAGTCATTTAAAGAGGTATTCTTCCGATTAGGTGCAAGTCATTTCTTTGTGGAGTGAGACGAAGACCATCATAGAATTTTTACATCTCTATCCCCAAGAAGTAATGAATAGAGCCAACATCACTCATGCAACTCAAAACAGTCATTTAAAGAGGTATTCTTCCGATTAGGTGCAAGTCATATCTTTGTGGAGTTAGACGAGGACCATCATAGAATTTTTACACCTCTATCCCCAAGAAGTAATTAATAGAGCCAACATCACTCATGCAACTCAAAACAGTCATTTAAAGAGGTATTCTACTACCTGCCCATGCACAAGAAGGAGAATAATCCAAAGGAGTCTTGACAAATAAATAGGTTGCTTGCAAACATTAGAAATCTTGAAGGTTGCTCCATATAAATAGATTTAAAGAAAAATGATGGAAAAATGCATTATCTTCTTCCATTTGTTGGATGTCACAATCTAACATTGATGAATGTTTTACGACTTAACATAACATAGGGTTACCATACCGAAATGGCACTATGAGATGCTAATTTGTCCCACATGTAACGAACTCCCAAACCTAAGAATTCGGTTTTCGGTTGGCTGGTCCTTCACACATACACCTAGGTAGTTGACTTTCACATCAATATATGGGCCCTTTGGATGTCCAATCAATCTAGAATTACCTAAACTGATTAGTAGTGACTCTAATATGACATTTAGGTGAACAATCATATCTTTATCCCATTGATTATTGAACCTTGACTGGGGAAGATCCTAGAAAATGAGGCACGATCAGCAATCGAACCCCAATTTGTGATTGAGGTGCTACAACTTTGGTAAGTTTTTCTTAGTTATTCCCCAGTGCAAATTTGACTATGGCTTTGCAACAATCCTGACCCGAACTTTAATTTGTGAAAAAAATAAAAATAAAAAACACTAACTTCTACTTGGAGGGCTAAAACTAACATTTTTTAAGTTGTCATCCCATTTCAACATTAGATAGCTATTTAATGTTGAAATGGGATGGTAGTAGCTTAAAGGGTGCTAGCTCCGGACACCAAGTTACAGCTATTTTGTCAACATGATCTAAAGTTTGTACTAGAATTGGACCACGGTCATAATTTTGCGCCTTTTAGGGAAGTAGATTTTACTATATATATAATAGTTCTTTTACGCCTTTACGAGCATGTCGGCAAAGTTATTTTAAAAAATGTGATACAAATGACAAAATATAAGGTACCGGTCTTCGAAAACAATTATTTTACTTGACTGCATCATAACAAAATCATGTGGAATCACTAATAGTTTAGTTTAAGACTTTACTTTCTGGAGTGAATTGCTAATGTACATGTTTAATTATGGTATAATTAGAGCCTTTGGCTTATAAAAAATTCAAGACTTGAAATAAGTGAGGACCACGAGAAAAGAAAAATGTAATCTTTACGTTTGATTTATCTACTTTAAATAAGTGGGTAGTTTGTAATTATCAATTGTAGAATTTCAAAGAATACACGATTGGCGATTGTCGTTCAGCACTCATTACTTCGTTTGCCGTGGATGTAATGATTATAAACTTGGAATAGGATGATGTTCTTGGGACGGCCGGTTCTATTCTTTTGTGTTAGAAAAATACGATTTTTTCGTGCTAGCAGATTTTTAATAGAGTTTTTTTTTTTTTTTTTGTCTTTTTAGTTGTCAGCACTACTCATTTTTATGTAATTGCTAACCCTCGTTTTATTGGGAAAAATTGTCCAAAGAGTTCTAAAATTATTGCATTTTTGTAAATTCAGTTATAAATACTTTAATTTTATCAGTTTAGTCATAAATTGTTTCACTTCTTGACAATTAAGTCCATCCATCCAATTTTAGTTAGAATTTGCTAACGTGGACGCTAGCAGAACCACGTGACATGGTCAGCATTAACATGGATAAATTTTAATTTTTTTGATTTTTTGTTCTGATTTTATCCCTTTTTTTTTCTTTTTTTCTTTTTGGTCTTCTTCTACCTTTTGCTAGTGGCTGGCCTCTGGCCACAAACAATGGCTAGCCACCAGGCATGGCATGGCAGGTTGGCCTAGCCCACTATAGGTGAGGCTCGATCGAGCGAGGCAAGCCCCAATGAGGGGTGCCCTCGCATAAGTGAGGGCCTGCCATGCAAGACCCGGCGAGGCCAGCCCTCGACTAGGCCAGGGTGGCCTCGTTGGGTGTCGGTCAAGCGAAGGCAACACTAGGCAAAGTTGCCTTGGCCACGACGAGGGCCAGCCTCTCTAGATCTGGCCTAAGTGAGGCCAACATTCGCTTGGGCGAGGGCAAGCCCCCACTAAGCTCCCTTTGCCAGGTGTCATCCCGGTGAAGGTGACACCCTCGCCGAGTTGAGCTAAGGCTGGGCAAGGCCACCCCTTGCTGGTGCTAGCCCTCGCTCAGTCGAGGCTTGCTTGTGGCAGGCGAGGCCATTGCCTATGGCCGACGGCAAAAGGTAGAAGAAGACCAAAATGAAAAGAAAGAAAAAGAGAAAAATAATTATTAAAATATTCAAAATATATCAAAAAAATACTAAAAATTATCTACGTTAGAGCCAACGGTGACATGTGACACCCCTAGTGTCTACGTTAGTGAATTCGACCAAAATTGCCCAGATTGACTCAACTAGCAACATGTAAAAAGATTTAGGATTTAATTGACAATAAATGAAAATGTTTATGGCTATATTAGCAAAATTAAAAAAGGTTTATGATTGAATTGATAAAAGTGCAATAAGTTTAGGACTTTTAGACAATTTCCCCCTTTTTATAATTTGTAAGATATCAAATTTTTTTTTTTTTTTTTTTTTTAATTAACTTCTACTTGTCTTATTTCCCTATATCTAAATTAACCAATTCTTATACGAATTCAGCATTCCTTTTTTGTTTGAGCAACTTACCAACTTTTTTTCGATTAAGTTACCAACTTATTTTGGATTACCAACTGTCAATTGAGTTATTTATCAATATTTAAATCTTTTTTTTTTTTTTAATTTATCAACTTTTATATGTTTCTCTTACAAAGACCTTATGTTTATCAATATTAATTTGTGTGAGTTCTCAGTTTTTATTCCATTATGTTACTAATTAATTTTGATTTACTAAGTCTCACTTAAGCTGCTTATCAATGTTTATCTGTGTTCTTTTAAGTGGCTTTTTAGTTGAGTAATCAAATTTTATTTGCCATGCTTACCAACCTATTAAATTTACCAACATATTTTTTGGAAATACTAACCTTAATTAGAGTCATCATTAATTTTATCTGTCTTGCTTACTAATCCATTATGTTTAACAACATCTTTTTATGATTACCAATCTTTTATCCCATTCAACTACCAATAATTTTTGGATTACTAACTCTTATTTGAATCAATTAATGACGTTTGCTTAGTTTCTCTAGAATTATCTATATCTTCTTTGTTAAAAAACACATTCTCTTTTCCTTCATAAACTTGTATCTATCTTTCTTATCCAACAATTACATAAAATTACAAAACTTTATTTGAGTAATTTTTCATTTTTTCAGATTAAGTTACCAACTAGTTTTGAATTTCCAACTCTTATTTTTCCAACATTTATTTTTTTACTCACTCTTTTTATTGAGTTTCTACTTTCATTTGCCTTGGTTGCCAATTCCTTAAATTTATTAACTATTTTTTTAAATTACCAACCTCAAATAAATTGATTGCCAACTTTGTCTAATTAACTTATTAACCACTTTTGCCTTGACAACTCCTCATTGAGTTACCTATCCATGTTTATTTGGTTTTCTAATTTCTAATACCTCTGTAAAAAAAAATCTTATCTTATTATTTATCTTTCTTATCAACAACTTAAGTTTATGGGTTTATAAAATAAAAATCTCTAAATTAATACACTTGTGATAAATTTATCCAAAACTAATTTCGGATCACCAAAAACTCCAATCTAGTATACTTATAACATATGTTCCCTAGTCAAATTTTATTGTGAATTGCTAAACTAGATGACACATGGGAATAACTCAATTGACATGATAAGTTTCTGCAGAAATCAATATCAGTTTGTAGTAAATTTGTTATAAGTGTATCATATTTAGAGTTTTTGGTGGCCCAAAATTAGTTTGGATGTGTTTACCAATTTGAGGTTTTTTGGTAACTGAAAAATGAGTTTGGCGTAAATTTGCTATAGTCGTATCGGTTTATTTATGTGACATTTAAACTTTTCTACAATTGAATTACCAATTAGTTGCAGATTACCAACTTTTAGTTGATTTACTTACCAACACTTATTTGTCTTTTTTTTTTTTTAAATAATATATTAACTATTCTATTGAGTTACCATTTTTGTTAGTCTATTAACTCTATAATTTACCAATTTTAAAGACATTATCGACTCTAGCAAAACTCAACCTTGACCCTAAAACAAGTTATATGATGTCATTCGACCAAAAAAAAAAAAGTTATATGATGTCCATATCGATTAATATATTCATTAGGCTAGATGAGCGAGCCTAAAAAAAACTTTTGAATCTATCAATGAATCCAAATCATGAGGCCAGAAATTGGGTTTCCATGATCTGATAAGTATCTAGATTCTATGCCTTGCGGTAATGATTCCTCTGATATTGGAAGGGGCATTTTTGGAGTCTCAATTTCAACATCCTATCGTTAAGGGTACGCCTTGGTTCTCCCTTTGCTTATTTGTAACCAAAAAAAAGAAAGATGCATATAAAAGTTGTATTATTAAATGAGTTGCAACTACTTGTATTTAGTATCATCAAACTCGACTGGATTTAGAATTTGAACAAATAACTTAAGGGGAAATTTTAAAATAAGAATATGAAGTGAGACCGTTTTCACAAAAGAATTTTCACAGTGGACTTTTGTCTCAAATTGTTTGAGCTCACCGGCAAGCCAAATTTTCGCTATTGTCTTGTAACTTCAACTCACATGCTTATCTCAACAGCAACATCATTGGCAATTTTGTTTGAAATGCTTAGATTTATTGTTTTCTTTCTTTTCCTTTATTGGTTTCGAGGGGCTATTCGAAACATAAATAATATCTGTAGTCAAGAAGCATGTTTAAAATTTTATATTATCGTCTCATTGTATTCTTATCAAATCCTTTCATTTTATTTTAGTATATTGATAAGTATTATTTAATTTTAAGATTAAAACTATGAAAAATCCCAAACTAATAAAGGTGAGCATGGATTCGGGATAGAACATATAACTTAAGAAACTCCAAGTTAAAGGATATGCATGGTAGGTTTTGGTTTTCAGAAATTAGAAAACCTGTTCAAACGGGTAGGTTACAAGTTTCAAGTGGAATCGGGAACTTATTACTTGAACAAGTTTTTTTTTTTTGTTGAATATTTTTCGTGTTATGTTGTGGCATTTCGTGGCGTCTAAAAATAAGTGTATATTATGAAACCATTAGTTTGAGTTTCCATTTTCGATGATATTCATGATTGAAACATTTATTTTGTTAATATTTTATAATTTTTGTATGTCTAAACATGAGCTGTGATAAGTGGATTGTTGCAAATTGTGGTCATTAGAGGTGATGATTCACTATAATCATTCAATTAAAAGCATATGTGAAGCCTGAATAAATCTTTGAACTAGACCAAAAGTATGATAGATTTTGAGTTCCAAATTATGCAGGGTATGGTTCGGGTTCCAAAAATGAGGAAATTTGTTCAAATGGGTAGGTTCCAAGTTTTAATAGATTTTTAGTTTTAAGTGGAATCTAAATAGAACTTAGAGAACTGCTCACCCTTATAAATTAGTACATTTGTAATAAATTTATCCAAAATTATTTTTTTAATCATCATAAATCTTAAATTAATATATTTATGATAAATTACTTTTTATTCTCGTTAAATTTTACCATCCAATTGCTAAGATGAATGACACATGACTATTGAAAGATGTACTAATTTGAGGTTTTACCTTGTGTTTGTCTTAGGTTTATAAATTTGTGATTTCTTGTGATATTAATCTAATTTAACGATTAATGAAATGTGAATTTATCACAAAATTACCGATTTGAGATCTTTGATGGTAAAGAAATTAGTTTTGAGCAAATTTGTTATTAGTATACTAATTTGAAATTTTTAGTGATTAAAAAGTAATTTGAGATAAAATTGTTATAAGTATACTAATTTGCGATTCTTCGTGATATTAAGTTATTAACTCCTAATTTAAATAGAGGCCCCAGCCAAGTCCAATGTTCTATCCATCATCTCAGGAAGCTGCAGGTGGGGAGGGCTTGGAGAGAGAGAGAAAAGCTCACTCTAGACTTTGCAGAGTTCTACAGCCGGTCGCAAATGGCGGACAAAGCTCCCGCTTCGTCTTCCTTCGCCGTTTCGGTAACCCGCGCTCGACCCATTTCAATCCCTTCTCCAAGTTTCCATCTTGCCGTCTTCCCTCTCCTTCTCTCCCCTTCTAAACCCTGAATTCTGAAGGGGGAAGGGGAACTTCTTGTGGGTCATCTTCAGCATCGGATCTTGTTCATGATCATGATTACGAATTCCCAACTCGTTTCTCTCAGGAACGCCCGGCCGAAGAAGGCGCGGACGAGCTGCTGTATGGCGCCGAGTCCGGGTGGGTCGAAGCTCGAACGTGGTGCGATCACTTGGCCTCCCTTTGCTCCGATCTCGTTCACATTCCGACCCCCGACACGCCCTGCAACAGGTGGGTCTACGATCTTGCTTGCTTTGATTGATGCATTTGGTCGAGATTGGATCGCGTGTTGGTGACGAAGATTCGAGTGAAATTGATTATTCTGTTGGCTGGAATTAGCTCAACTGGAAGAATTTGATGAACCCTTTTGGCAGGAGGAAAAATTGTTAGATGTGTGTGTAGTTTTAGCCAAACTGAAGGAGAAAGAACTGTGAATTCTCGGCGTTCAAGTACTCGTGAGAAGGGGGATTTTCTTCCTCTTTCTTTCGACTGGGCTGAACATGACCTGATTGGGTGAAGCAGTAGAGGACGGAGTTTTATGTAGTGATGACAACCTCTTGCTTTAGTCTTCTATCTAAATCTTCCAGTACCTCCGATTTCCTGTAGACTCATTTGTCGCTTGGCACCCATCTTCCCATTTGTTAATCGGCTAAAGATGAAAGCAGCTTTTATCATCTCAAGGGGGGAATCAAGTTGCCCTGACAGATAAGGCATGCTTTAAAAAGGATGAGAATCCAAAGTGAGCTGTACCGAACACAGAGTTTTGCTCTAAAGGGCTGCATTCTGTAGACTCAATCTAAAGAGTGTGATCACCTTTAAGTGCTACATTTAATTTGGCTGAGAGGAAGCCCATTTATAGGGGACCATTTTCCAGAGTTATAAATTGGGATTGCTGGTGCATCTCTAATGTGACTTATCTGGTTTCGTCAGGACTTACTCCAAAAATGCAAGTTCTTAAATTAGAGGACCCACTGTCATGCAAAACATTCATAAAACCTCCACAGGACACATAGGATCTTCTGAGACAGTGATTAGAGCCTCTGATATCAATGTTATTGGCAAGCTGTTAGCAGGCTAGATTCATTTCAGTTGCTGGACTTGGTCATAAATTTCGAACCTCTTGGTTCGCAACTTCATCTGTAACTAGGCAGTTGAGTCATAATTCACCATGCTAGAGAGGGGCAAAATATCCACATTTTTAGTTAATAAGATGTGGAGGAAACTAAGATCTCTGCCGGTAGGCTCTTACATTTAAGAGAGCCAAGGTCCATAATTATTGTAAGTCAGGTAGTTTTCTTTTCTCCATTTTATATCATTTTGTTGGATCAGTACATTTCACTTCCATGAATATGCAATTGGGGGTTTGGAAATCAATGCATGAGGTCTCACCTAAGGTTCTTTGTCATTAGTTGGCAACTGACATGAGCTTGCAACCTAATATGTATAATTTGTTTGATGTCTCATTGGCTTTACTGCCATGTTTCCAAAGCTATACTAGTAGAGATTTGCAATGATCTGTTCTTTGTAACGTTCAGTTTTTTTTAACCTCCAATCTCTCAAGCATGCTATGCTGTATGTAGAAATTTGTTCTCCACTCATTAAAAAATCTATTGGTGAAAGAGATGTAGTTCTTTCGTGACAGAATCATACATGACACACGCTGGACATAACTAGTGCTTGATTGAGGCCTCATAATGTTATCTTCACTTTAACAAGCTGGTTGGACTTTAGAGTGGGGATAAATTTCATCTAATGGTCATTGAACTTGAACTTATTAGATTTTGTTATTAGGTTACCAAAATTTGATTTGGATCATCAAATGCATTAAACTTTTAACTTTTTTTTTTTTAACAAATAGTGCACTTGGACTTAAAATTTGGTTAATTTTCCTGCGGAATGCTGATGCAGCAGGCACATGTTAATGATGTGTCATTCAAACGTTACCCATGTGTCTGTCATGTCATCAATTCACAACCAGATTCTAATTAAATTGGCCAGATTCTAATAAAACTATAATTTCAAAGAAACGAAAGTGTATGGCATTGGGTCATTGAAATCGAAATTGGATGGCCTGTTTGAAAATTCACTAAAGTTCAGTTATTGCAGATGGAAATTTAACATTAGAATAAGTAGAACTGGACTTTTTATTCTGAAGTAGAGAGATTTTATCCTTGATCTTCCTTTTCTCTCTTAGGTGTCACCATCCAAGCGAGAACTGGTTATGTCTGTGTTGCAAGGAAGTGCTCTGCAGCCGATTCGTGAACAAGCATATGCTCCAGCATTATCAGCAAACAAGTGACTGCCTCGCACTCAGCTTCAGGTACTCTCTAAATTTTATTCTGACTCTCTGTTTCTTTTTCATGCTCCTATAACTGACTCTGTTTATCTGGAATCAGTGATCTATCGGTGTGGTGCTTCTCCTGCGATTCATATATAGATGCACAAGTGGTTCCACAGTTGCGGCCTGTTTATGAAACTGCATATATCTTGAAATTTGGAGAGCCCCCGCCAATTCGGACTGTTGAACTCCAGAATGTTGCAGCTTCCTCAACAGGCAACTGATTTTGACCAAGTATTGCGTTTCAGCTTTGCTCATTAAGGAGATGGAGGTTGCGGGCTTTAGACAAATGTGAGAATCCAAGATAGGTGATTTGCCATCACGTTAAGGAAACAACATATTTCTCCGATGATTTTTGGCATTTTACCATTCTAGAGCTCAATGATTTAGTGTTTTACCATTCTAGAGCTTGCGAAAGCAGTTTCTTGTATCTTGGATCACAATTGACTTGTTCCAGTGAAGAATCCATAGTTCCTTTGTAGAGTCGCTGACTTGGAAATTGGACAAGTATTAGCATCCTTCTGTATATTAGAGGAGCCCATAACTACACGACGATCAACTACAAACGAGAAGTACATTAAAGGCCAAAAAGAGAGGAGAGAAAACATCAATTGCTGCCCTATGGCCAAGAATTTTGGAATCTGGAAGCATTCATACATATTTCTTTTACATGATTTATCCCTCTAATTAACACCTCATGTCTATCTTGTAATTATGAGATTCGTGCATCATTGTAGGGATGAACATATTACAATGTAGACGCCAAATGCTGCGCGGCATGAGCTGAAATGGAATGGAGAGTATAATAAGAATCTCCTATACAGGAGTTTAATCACATTCTAGTATATACATATACAAAAATTGAGAACAGATATGCTTTTGCTACATCCTTTGATCTATAAATGGTAAGGTCAACCCCCCTAACAACTTAGTCCCAAAACTTTGTTGAAGTTCCTTGCAGATCACATGCACGCAGCTCGCACTCAAGCTTGCCCCACCTTGCATCGACTCGCTCGCAAGGGAATACTGACTTGCCTAGGCTGTTCAATCACCAACAAATCAAAATAAAATTACTAAATGGAATTTGTTAAATCCAGCAATACAGTTCTACACACAAAATGTCAAAGAATGAGTCTTGGCCTCTTTTGAAGCTTAATGGACCAAGGTGTTGAGATTAACGACATACATACGTGAACTGTCATATTTTAATCCAGTAACTCAAATAATTCATAGTATAGCTACTAGAGACTTTACCAGGCAAAGCCTATTAAATCCTGTTTGATTAAATATTTTGATATGAATCCTCTCAATTTAGAGACATTACCCAATAAGAGAATGGTAAAGTCACATCTCTTAACTCTAATTCCTCCCTGTTCAGGTAACTCATCATGATTCTTTTTCTGGTCAAAGCAATAGTTCGCAGTTATGATTTCATGTTCAAGACATACATCATACATTCCCCGAGCACTTGCGGGAGAATGCATCCAATTATATCAGTTTCAAGCAATTGTAGTAGATGCTTTTCCCAGTCATTCCAACAGCAACCCTAATATTTTCATTCAAATAACATGCATGGACTCCCTTCCATTGAAATTAAAAGGATATATGCAACCAATTGTCTCATGTAATGCTAGGTTTTGTCTTGACGATCTCAATGAGAAAACAAGGAATTGCAACTGAACCAAGACCGGTATGAACATCCAACGATAGGGCAGGTTGTTGAAAGGGATCAAGACAGGCCAAAACTGAATCATTGACCCATTAAGTGGCATTCTCTAACAAAAGCATCCTCTGGTTTCAAGAATGTTTAGATATTTTATATATAGATTGTCTGCTCTAAATCATAATGGACACAGAAAAAAAAAGAAAAAGAGTTCAACAAACATGAAAGCTACCTTCTGTTGACTACATTATGCACATGGCATAGCCACTGGGAGAACTCAGTATGAGATGCTGCCTGTACGGGATTTGCCCTGCTCAGGTTCAAAGAAACAAAGAAAAGGTCCATGAGAAATTACCAGAAGGCAAATGATACCCTAATGCAGAAATGACCCCATCTAAACAACAGATAAAAATTCCGGCAACATCTGCCCTTTAAAGAAAACAATTAGCGCTGTCTACTAACTCATTCTATCCTCATACATGCTTTAGTTAAAAATTAAATTTGACTAGCAGGGAGACTCTCCGGCAAACTAAACTAATTTTTATCAAGTTTGCACTTCAAGAGCTGCATCAAATGTAATGCAGTATCTTAACACATTGAGCTCAATTATGGAATACTAACATGTTTTCATCAGAGCAATTACCTACCAATTGCAGTGAACTTCACCATGGCATTCAGATCTTACAAATACTCTGCATCTCAAAATGTCTCAAATTTTTACAAAATCACATTCCTGGGGGCACTAGTTTTCACTCTGATGTTCATTGCATTCCATTAGTCTATTATTTGCACTCTCATGGAAGCAATTGTACTAAGATCAGATTCGATTTTTTTTTTTTTTTTTCATTCAGTAGGAATAGTTTGTTCAAAAACTTCTTGAAAGTTCAACTGGTGAGATGAGGTAATCATGAGCTCCTAAAATAATGCACCTCCAGTTGTTCAATAAACTTCAAGCTAGTAAATAGCCAATTTAAATTCACATGCCACTCTAAAGCTGATTATATTTGTTAAGAGCAATAGTAAAGCCAATCTAGGCCCTGGATGAGTGCACACATCCATGTAAAATGAGGGTTCACTGCTTTTGGGTGGAAGGAGAGACCTCAGTATTTCTTTAAAGTGGTCTGCACATTCCTGGCAAGGGTACATTCGAGACAATATAGCCATCTGTAGAAACCAGAAAATGAGAAGCAATGAGTTGGGATAGCATTATATCACCACTTTCCTAAAGTGACATGCATGTCAAATATTCCCATGAATACCCTTTAACATCTCAAGTCTATGAGCTCTTGCACAGGGCTCCTCAAAAGTAACTTATAAAGCATCTGTAAAAGTGAATGTCAAATCTCTGGAAAGAATGGCACTAGATTAAAAAATGCTAGTCATAGTCAAACCAAGACTAGAATTAAGAAAGAAGTGCAATATTCAACTGAGTGACTTGCTTTTTCTCTACTGCAGCTAATATCTATCTTATTTTCCTGCTTTTCAATGAAATACTCACTTGCATGGGAAATAACAAAATGATGTACAAAGGTGAGTTTATATGGAAGGATATGAATCACCATACCAATTCTTTCACGTCTTTCTTTTGTTGCCTTGTTGGTTTGTCAGGATACTGAAAGACACAAAATGTAAAATGAAAAAGGTCAAGTTTTTGTAAAGGAAACGGCATTTCAATAATAAGAAGTGGCATTGCTTCTTCGACTTGAGTCAGGGAAAACAAATGCAGCCGCATTATGATAGTTTATGCAACAATCTAAGTAGGTAGAGACAGAAAAATGATCCTATAAGTTTCAATTAACTAATTCTGCACACAAACTGATAGCTGGACCAACCACCTAAAAGCAAGAAAGAAGCAAAAGAGAAATGTTTCCATAATTTAAGCTGCAAATGTCATTCTTTTGCTTCGGAGACAACAGATATGATGATGAGGAGATGAAAGTAAGGTGAGAACAAATTTTCTCAGAAAATTAATTAGTGCCTAAACACATTGACTTAGGAGCATAAAACAAGAACAGGATGATCAGATCACATTTTTGGCTCCATGGATATCAGTCCTTCAACAACTGTGTAGTGCATCAAATTCTCTTCATTTCTCCAAATTTATCTCATTATTATGCAACATTCTCCCTACAACAGGACGGATACCATGAAGACAGAGGAGACACATGCAAAGAATTTCCTCTAAATAAGGACTTTCATTAGGATATACTAACTTGGCAATTGAGAATATTGAAATAATACACCCATTTATTAAGTAATCATTATTTGTGCTTCCAGATGAGTGCTGAAATTTCTGTCCAAAGTATAGAACAATCATTGATGCAAACAAGATGCTCTTGAATAATTGAATGTAGCTGTTTCAAGAAATGATAAATGCATGGCAAAACCTGTCACAGGGAACTGATAGATAAAAAACCCACTAGAAGTTCTTTAACTATAGAATGATTTTTTATCTCTAAAGAAAGATTTGGAAAGAGAACACCATTATACAACCTAAATTATTAACAGAGGTTCTTCACAAGACCTCAGAAGTGCAAATAATTTACGAGTACACTGATATACTTGGGCATAACTTCATAAATGGAACGAAAAGGAAAGTAGAAAGCTAGGCTTTATTTACTAAGAAGACCTGAGCAGCTAGAGTGTGAAGAAAAGTCCAGGTGGCCCTCCCAAGCTCTTCTTTAGTTACAGGTGCAGCAGTTTGTACCTGAAAAGACATTCTGTAAGATTATGATGCAAGCACCAGTTGGAAAAGCTGAAAGGGCGAGTCACAACGATGAGAAATATCAGTCCCAGTGCAACTTTCCATATACCATTTTGCATTTCTTCCCTAAGCCTTCACTGGCACAAAAATCTCATTTTCTTAATTAGAACTAACAACTAGCAAAATCTTGAAACAAGTGAATTGAAACTTCAGGATGGGGCTAAGGAAGAATCTTATGAAGCAGTTCTAAGATTCTAAAACATGCAATCCGAAAGCAACCATCCATCAGAAAAATTGGCTGAATGACCCAGGGTGACTTCTCCTAAATGCTGACATTGCGAGCTTCCCCAGCAAATATGCAGTGAAACCCGGATTCACTCCATTCCAAGCTCCATAAGATTAGCTAAAACCAGCCTATTAATCTCTACCTGACAAAAAATTTGCTTCTCCAAAGACCTTCCAAGAAATAACCCACGATAAAGCTCCCCTAAAATCTCCCAGGAAGAAGCAGTCAACGTTGGCTGAAGAAGACCAAGCGACCAACTCGGAACTTAGTCAACAAAATGGCCAGGGTAAAATCACGCATATGAACTTCACCATCTTGTATCACACGACTGGGTCTTCCACCATTGTCATTTCAAGTGTCCAAGGGAGAAGCCAAACACCAACCCACCATATGTTCCCATGAAACATCACGCTACAACTATGCATTTCGAAAGGCACCCACTTGCTGCCTTCACTTAGGAATACCAACAAACACCCACCGCGCATACACACCATCACATCCGAAACACGCAGAACCCGGAACTGTTCACTCGAGACGGCAACGACACTGAGCAAAGGGGAAGGAAAACGAAGTGCCCACCTTCTTGAGCACCTCTTCCGGTCCGAAAGCTTGGAAATTTGCGCTCGGCGCGCTCGGTTTGGGCGAGCTGGAGACGGAGAAGAGAGCATTGTTATCGGTCCGCGATGGGTTGGCGGGACGAGCGATGAAGGTAGAGAGATGGGTCTGGATGGAGCTGGATATCTTCTCGAGATTTTGGAAGAGACTGAGGAATGGGTTCTCGGACATCGTCGTCACCTAAGAACAGCGAAGGAATCGGAATGAAACGACAGGAAAGTGAAAATTTGATGGCGATATCCACTCTCCTGGTAATAACAAGGGATTATATTAAAAAAAAAAAATTCAAATTAGTACATTTATAATAAATTTTTCCTAAATTATTTTTTTATCATAAGAAAAAACTCTAAAACTAGTATACTTAATCTTTTAATCATAAAGAACCTCTAGATTTGTTCTTTATTAGTTTCCATTAAGTTGAATTAATAAAAAAAATATAAACTAATACATTTGTAACAAATGAAAAATAAAACCCCAAAGTAATATATTTTTTTAACTGTCACATCTCATCAAACTCAATAATTTAATGATAAAATTTATTAAAAATTGATATAGAATAAATTTATTACAAGAGTAAAAATTAAAATTTTCATGATGTTAACCCTAATAATAAATAATAATATTTTCATTAATAATATTTTTGTTTAAAAATTTTCGTGGATGACAAAATATTTTTTTGTTTATTTATTTTTGTATATGGTACAAAAAAATTATTTAAAAAAATATTTTCTAAATCATTTAATTTTTTGTAAAATAAATGCAATGCGGACATGTTCTTTGACATTTTCAAGAAATTTTTATCTGATTTTTGCATTGTATTTTGATTAATAATTTCAAGCCACTAGATGAAGTATTTTGACTCTCGTTGAGCTCTTAGAAAATATTCTTTGAAAAAAAAATATACAGAAAAACAGAGAGAACTGTTTTGAAAATATACAGCTTCTTGTTTATGAGTGTAAAAATGAATTTTTGATGTTTCAGCAGTTACCCAAGTTCCTATATGTTCCACTGTCTCAAGTGAATGGTTTCAATTTAGAATTACACTAACTTATCATGTTACCCCAGTTCCAATCTGTAATTTTCCCCCCTATTTTTTGTTATGCATTAGCAAAAGGGAAAAAAAATGACCGACAAAGGCTCAAGACAATCGCATATACATATGCAATGAGCTTTTAGTTACTTAATTTCAACTTTTGGTTTTCTTCTTTTTGATTTAGTTTTCATTTTATGTTATTTGTTGGGATTTACATTTGCGTTATTTGGTTGTTAATTAAATTGAAATCCTTTTTTCATTAAAAAATCTTGAACTCCCTAGGTTCTTTTTGTCCATTTACCCTAATTTTTCTTCATATAAAAATTTCGCAAATATTTGCAATAATAAAAATAATAAAGGCCAAAAGCCTTCAGATAAATATTATCCTAGATTTAGGCATCCGTTCAGCTTATTCTCGCTTAAATATTCTCCCTTGATTTATAAAACCAGACAAGTCTTCTTTCTTTAGATTTACAATAGTATTCTTCCCATTAGGCATGGTTTGGAAACAAGCAACAGAGTATGTTCTTCATAGACTAGTCTTGTTGCCACGTGGAAAATAAAAAGGAGGAGGCGGAGAGGGATAAAGGGGAAATTTCTTCATAGAGACCTCATTAAAATTGATTGAATGAATTAAATTTTTGAAGATATTGTTGGCTTCACATGTTATTCACATGATCAACCAAGGACGGGCGCTTGTTTCCCCTCAGTTTCTTTCGTGTTGGGTAATGCCTAGACCGTTGCTATAAAATCTCGTATTATTGAATCTAGTTGGGGCAAGAATATAATTCGCCCAAAATAGTTATGTTCTTCGGAACTTTGAATTACATTTGATGCTTCGTTAGGTTAAAATGAACTCATACTACATATTTACCATCTTGACATGTGCCGTAGAAAGTAATGTTACTTTTACTAAGCTTGATTTCCAAATTAATTTACAAAATGCTGAGCCAAATTGTGAGCAATCATTTAAAAAGTTGATCGTACTCATGCTTCTTTTGTTTTGTGAAAAATAATTGGTTTGGAGGTTTTTTTTTTTTTCAAAATATAATAGTTTATATTGCTTGAAATTATTAGTTAATAAAGAATTTTCTCATTATCAATAATAATTTATGTCTACATATTTTTATGAACAATGAAATTTTTTTTTCGTTCATTTTTTTTATAAGCGATATAAGCTATCATTTTTTAAAAAATATTTTCAAACTCATTTATTTTGTTTGAATCAAATGGAGCTTAATACCTAATAATATTCTTTACTAATCAATTTTTATACTGTTTTTGTAAATTAAATTTTATATACTGGCTATCATTCTGGCTTTGTTAAGCAGATAAACCAGCAAAACGGATGAATATGACGTCATCGACAAGATGGAGAAAATAAGAAATGATAAGTATAGTAACCACCAGAAAAATTGAAGAAAGGTCTAATAAAATAAGCTGACTTCCATGGCAAGTTCTCAGACTTGAGAAACAAGTCCAACGAAGGAACAACTTCCCAAGGAAGGTAAAGAAGAGTGCATCAGACGAAGCACAGCAGCACTCCAACTTAAGGCAAGTGCAGTATAAATTCATCTCATCACACCACTTGAACATCAAAGAAATCTCCAACCGAGTCCAAAGAGACAGTCATGTCTACTCTGTTTCTCCTGCAGTGAACACAAGATGGAAGACAGCGCGGTAGCTGCTCAGCATGTGCCGGCAGGATTTCGAGTCGAAAGCCATCGCCTGGAGGAATCGTCGATCATTGCTTGATGCTGAAAGAAAAAGTTACGTGGTGGTACCCCCATCACTCATGGTTTTTGTCCAGAATACAAGGGCAGGGGTGATGCATGAATATCACCTAAATGCCGATCCTCTTTAGCACGCTTCAGGAGGCCAGGTTATGTTTATCTCATTCGCTTGATTATCTATGCTCTTCTAGGCCTTGCAGACTAAAGTATGACTGCTGAGTCCGTTTGTCGAATTTTTGTTTTTGCCGAGCATGTGTGAGTTATTTTATGCACACCAGTTGGCATCTGGCCATCGAGATACTTTTATGTGCATCTCAATTTTATGAAGATATGCTGCTGCTTTTCGCTACTTTTATCATATTATCCAATTCATGTCCCATTCTTTTTTCAAATGTGAGCAGAGATATCGTTCTAGGACCTTTTGGAGGGAAGCGAAATGAGAAGATGATCCATGTATTTGTAATACATTGTTGAATCAAGACCTATCCAAGCGACTGAAGACATTCGTGAAGCCATAATTAAGTTAGGTTTCTAGGTGCTTAATGTGGATTCACGATAAGCTTTGTGTGTTATAAATAAAATCTACTTTTTTATTGAGAAGTCTTTCATTTTAATTTGCTGAATTATCATTTTGGAGCTTGCGATCCATCGGAATTCCATGTGTGATGGCTAGATTTATGACTTTTATTGGAAGGATGGCTCGTCCAAAACATAGACAACCAGCTAAAAGTGTAAGCGGACTTCACTCCATGGAAGTGGCAACTGAAAAAGGGTAGATGAACTCCTCCTTTCATTGAAAAAAAAAGGAGAAGACGATCACCAGAATCAGTGAGTATATAGACTTGAACCAGAAAAAGGAAGCGGCAATAACACTGCCTTTTAACCCCATGTTGGTGGTTTAACGGTCAGGGAATAGACTTTTTTCAGAAATAGTTCACATGACACGCGTTTGATTCTCCACAAAAGCCAATTGTGTACAATCTCATATTTGTGTAACCCATGAGGGCGTATGCTCACATCTCGCTTGGTCTATGAGGTCAGCGGGATGTTTTTGTATATGCATCTAAGGTGAAGTTGCAAGTCATCTTCAAAACATCCTGCAGTTTAGCACTTTTCTGTAATCTGAACTTTCATCTATCAGCGTATTTCAACAGTGAAACTGCAATTACATGCACAATGTAAGAAGAAAACATTCAATTTGCCATTGCTGTCACAGGTTAATGAGTTCTGGGAGCGACCGGCTAATCTGGCCTTGCAGCACAAGGACTAGGCGCAAAAGTGCTAACAAAAATCCCAATTGTACATAATTTTATGGTGGATTGGCACATACAGGGACCGTGTAGGGTGAACCTTTTGTCAAATAATGAAAATGAATACGTGCATGGACAGCCCTTATGTTAACTGACTATTAACAGGTTGATTTTAACTCAAATTCACACAATGTACTAAAATGAAAAGAAAAAATGTCTCCTATTGGAATAAGAGGAAACAACCGGGACATATCACAGGAGCAAATCCCAGAAATTTCCTGGATATTGTCATTATAAAATGAGAAAGCAAAACAAATTTTTATAGCAAAGAACCGTACCTTTCAGGTTGAGCAGAATCTTAGATTAGTCTGGTTTATATGATGGGATCCACCAGGACAAGGAAAAGCAGACAAAATACCATCCCTATCAGATATCAATCACGATTGAGATTTTTCTAATGCCCACATTCAAGAATTTCGGTAACTTCTCCTAGAAGGGAAGACTTCCACAGAGACCCTCTCAAATGGAAGTGTATTGATGCTCACTCTTTGCTTCCACAAACTGAAGTGAGTTTATTAGTCTTTACTTGTGTGTTGGGTGAAGAATAGAACATAAGGAGATGGAAGCTGTGATCATCCCGAACAATTTGCCGGTCCAATACAGATTTCATCCAACTGACAATGAATGCGTTGATTGTTACGTGAGAAACCGCATCTGAGGATTCGTAGACCGTCCCTGCATAATTCCCAATGTTGACATTGGTGGGATCCTTGGCAATTACTGCAGACGTTTCATGGTAAGAACAGATACTGCTATCACTTTGCTTGCTCATTTGATACAATCTCTCTGCAACCATGATTTTCAGAAACTCGTTACCTACAGTATATGGGTTTTTGGAGCATAATATTTATCATCATTTGGTCTAAAGTTGGGGGAATGTGCTGATCAGATGTGAATTTGATAGTTTCTGGTGGTGATATGTCATTTAATAAGGTGCAAATAATTGTGGAATGCAAAATTTTGCTCGTTTTGTCAAACAAGAAATATCAGTTCTTAATAAAAAGAAATCGATGAGATTGACGGGTGAATCAATCATTGGCCAGGACGACAAAGCTTGAGAGTGGTGGTTCTTCTGTCTGCACCCACACCAACAGGTTAAAAGATCAACTCCCTCTGGCTATTGGAAGAAGAGTGGTCCCGACTGGAACGTCAAGGCCAGAGATACCAACAGAGTAATTGGTACTAAGAAAACATTAGTCTTTCATGAAGGTCAGGGCTCTAATGGCGTCAGGACCTACTGGATCATCCACGAATATTATCCACTCGCCAAGATGTACCCAATCTATCCCTCATTTATTCATTACAATTAATTAGATTCACAAGACAAATTAACTTGACAACATATCATATGAGTACTGTAGCGACAATAATCTGCAGAAACAATCAATTATAGGTTTCCATGAGTTCTAAAGAAGCAAAGAAACATTTTTTTGCTCAGTTTTGACTACAGAAGATTGAAATCTTATAGATACATAGAGAATGATTTGCCAAGTTTGTGAGCAGAATTTTACTGTTGATGATCCAATGGCGTGAACTGGAATAACATGGTCTTGTGACAGTTGAATGGGAATTATGCTCTGTATCGCTTAAAGGATAAACAAAATGAGAAGGCTGATGATTCGACTGTAGAATTAGAGCTTGGAGCCATTCTGGCGGATTTGGTTTTGGTTCTTCATCAACCTGTATTAACGGTTTCGACTCTCCTGGTAATAAATAACAAGGAATAATATTAAAAAAAAACTTTAAATTAGTACATTTATAATAAATTTTCTTCAAATAAATTTTTTTATCATTAAAAAACCCAAAACTAATATACTTACAATAAATTTATTTCAAACTAATTTTTTAATTACAAAGAACTCAAAACTAGTACATTTGTGATAGACTTATTTTTCGTTAATTTCCGTTAAATTGGATTAATACCACGAAAAACTATAAACTAATACACTTGTGATAAATGAAGGGTAAAAACTCAAACTAATATACTCGTCAATTGTTATGTATTATCTAACTTAGCAATTTGACTGTAAAATTTAATGGAAACTAACATAGAGTAAGTTTGTCGCAAGTGTATCAATTTGAGATTTTCGTGATATTAATCTTAATAATAAACAACAATATCTTCATTATCGATAATAATTTATATTTAAAATTTTCGTGGATGACACAAATATTTTTTGTTTATTTATTTTTGTACATGAAACAGACGATTATTTTTTAGAAAATATTTTCTAAATCAATTTTTTTTTTGCAAAATAAATGCAATGCGGACATCTTCTCTAACATTCTCAAGAAATTTTTATTTGATTTTTGCATTTTAGTTTTGATTAATAATTTTAAGCCACTAGATGAAGTATTTTGACTCTCATTGAGCTTGTAGAAAAGATTCTTGAAAAAAAAAAAAAAAAAAAAAAGAGAGAACTTTTTTTGAAAACATACAGCTTCTTGTTTATGATTGTAAAAATGATTTTTGATGTTTTAGGGTGCGTTTGGCTGCACCCTATTTCGTTTCGAGAACAGAAATTTCTGTTTTTTCGCAGGAACAAAAAAACAAACGCGTTTGTGTGCGTTTACGTTCCTTTTTTTTCTTTTTTTCGTTAAAGAAAAAAAAAAAAAGAACAAAAAAAAAAAAAACTTGTTTCTTGTTTTAAAAACAAAACAAAAAACACTTCTCTTTTTTTATTTTTTTTATTTTCTTCTTCTTTTTTCTTTCTCTTTTCTTTGGCCGGTCGCCGGCCTTGGCCATGGCCGCGACCCGCCGGCGATCGGCCGACGAGGGCCAGCGGCCTCGCCCGGCCACGGCGAGGCTCGCCGGCCCCAGCGAGGCCGACGCTCGCCGGCCCGCCGAGCTCGCCGTAGGCGGGCGAGGTCGGCCTCGCCGGCCGGCCCCGGCGAAGCTCGATCTCGCCCGAGATCCGGCCTCGAGCTTGCCCGGGCCGGCGAGGCCGAAGCTCGCCCCGGCGAGCCCGAGAGCCTCGACCTCGCTGGCGGTGGCCGCGAGCCCGCGCCTCGCTCCGCCGGCCCGGCGAGCTCGGCCCTTCGCCGGCCAAGGCCTTGGCCAAAAAAGAAGAAAAAAATGAAAAAGAAAAAAGAAAAAAAAGGAAAAATAAGAAAAAAATAGAAAAAATAAAAGAAATAAAAAAATTATCCAAATTTACCAAACATGTTTCTTTATTTTTTATTCTGGAACAAGTTTACCAAACGCGTATTTTTGTTCAAAAATTGTTCCGGAACGAAATACTTTTTTCTATTTCGTTCCCCGAACAATTTTTAAACAAACACAAACAAACGCGCCTTAGTTACCCAAGTTCCAATCTGTATTTTTTTCCCTATCTGTTGTCATGCATTTGCAAATAAAATTTGATTGACAAAGGCTCAAGACAATCACATATACATATGCAATGAGCTTTTAGTTACTTAGGGCGCGTTTGTTTGTGTTTCTGTTTAAAAATTGTTCCAGGGAACAGAAATAGAAAAAAGTATTTCGTTCTCGGAACAATTTTTGAACAAAAATACGCGTTTGGTAAACTTGTTCCGGAATAAAAAATAAACAGAAACATGTTTGGTAAATTTGGATAATTTTTTTATTTCTTTTATTTTTTCTATTTTTTTCTTATTTTTCCTTTTTTTCTTTTTTCTTTTTCATTTTTTTTTTTCTTCTTTTGGCCGAGCTCCCGGCCGGATCGGGCGAGATCGGCCTCGCCGGATCTGGGCGAGATCGAGCTCGCCCGGCCGGCGCGAGGTCGGCCTCGCCCGGCCTACGGCGAGCCTCGGCTTCGCCGGGGACGGCGTCGTCGGCCTCGCCGTGGCTGGGCGAGGCCGCGCCGGCCCTCGTCGGCCGGTCGCCGGCCATGGCCAAGGCCGGCGACCGGCCAAAGAAAAGAGAAAGAAAAAGAAGAAGAAAAGAAAAAAAAAAAAAGAGAAGTGTTTCTTGTTTTGTTTTTGAAACAAGAAACATGTTTTTTTGTTTCTTTTTTACTTTTTTTTTGTTCTTTAACAAAAGAACAAAAAAAGAAACGCACACAAACGCGTTTCTGTTCTTTTTTTGTTCCCGGAACAAAAAACAGAAATTTCTGTTCCTGGGAACAGAAATAGGGTGCAGCCAAACGCACCCTTAGTTTCAACTTTTAATTTTCTTCTTTTCGATTTGGTTTTCATTTTATGTTGTTAGTTGAGATTTACATTTGCATTATTTGGTCGTTAATTAAATTGAAATCCTTTGTCATTAAAGATATTGGCCTCCTTAGGTTCTTTTTGTCCATTTACCCTAATTTTTCTTCATACAAAAATTTCACAAATATTTGCAATAGTAAAAAAAAAATGGTCAACTAAGCTAGATAAATATTATGGTTAATATCATAAAAAGTCTCAAACTAGTGCACATATAACAAATTTCTAACAAATAATTTTTTTACCATAAAAATTCCAAACTTGTATACCTGTGATAAATTTACCTTTCGTTAATGTCTGTTAAATTTTATTATTAAATTATTGAGTTGAATGAGGTGTATTAGTTTGAGGCTCATAAATGTATCAACTTATGATTTTTTTGGTATTTATCTAATTTAATTGAAACTAACAGGTTTAAGGTTTTTCGTACTAAAAAAATTAGTGTGGTTTATTTGTTACATGTATATAAATTTAGGGTTTTTTGTAGTTAAAGAATTAGTTTGAGGTAAATTTATCACAAGTTTACTAGTTTAGGGTTTCGTGATATTAAGCCTAAGCATTATCCTAGAGTTAGGCATCCGTTAAGTTTTCTTTCCTAAGATTTAAATTAGTATTCTTCCTTTTGGGCATAGTTTGGAAACAAGTAATATTCTTCATATAATAGTTTTGTTGCCAGGTGGAAAATACAGAGGAGGGTGGGAGAGGGATAAGGGGAAATTACTTCGTAGAGACCTCATAAATATTGATCGAATGAATTACATTATGAAGATATTGTCAGCTTCACATGATTTCCACACGATCAACAAGTGAATTCACTTAATCTACCAAGGACAGGTGTTTGTTTTCCCTCGGTCCTTTCTTGGTGGGTAATGCCTAGATCGTCGCGATAAAATCTGGTATTATTGAATCTAGTTGGGGCAAGAATATAATTCGCCTAAAATATTTATGTTCTTGGAAACTCTAAATTACATTTGATACTTTGTTAGCTTAAAGTGAGCTTATACTACATGTTCACCACCTTGACGTCGTGCCCTAGAAAGTAATGTTACTTTTACAAAGCTCGATTTCCAAATTAATCGATGAAATGCTATGACAAACTATAAGCAAACATTTGAAACATTGATTATACTTATGCTTCGTTTGTTTCATGGAAAATAAATAGCTTGGAATTTTTTTTCCAAATATTGATGGTTTATATCGATTGAAATAATTAGTTAATAAAAAAAATTCACATTATCGACAGTAATTTATGTTTAAATGTTTTTGTGGACAATGAAAATAAGCAATATAAACTGTCATTTTTAGAAATATATTTTTCAAACCATTCATTCCCCATGAACCAAATGGTAGATGTGAACGATTTTAGGTTTCGTATAGGTTCCACTTTCAAATTGGAACATATCCATCAGAACATACTATTTATTTTTTGGAACCTAAAACTCACCCCACATACTATAGAACCTGAATCCTATCCTGTAATAGATTTTAGGGTATACCCAAGTTCCACTTGTATTATTAGTTGAACGATTGCAGTAAATCATCGCTTTTAATGGCCATCACTTACTGCTACAATTTATTAACTACAACTTATATTTAGACACATAAAGAAGTTGAAATATTAACAAAGTAAAAGTTTCAATTATAAAATGAAAGTTCATGTTAGTGATTCCAAATTATACACTAATTACTGGACGTTATGGAGTACCGTAGGATCATGCAAAGACTTAGATAAAGAAAAACACAAAAACTTGTATCAAGTTTCAAGTTCCACCTATCTAGAACTTATAACCTATCCGTGAAAACAATTTGTTCTACATATCTTAGAACTTGGAACTAGACCGCCCACCAGTCCGGTTCTTTAGTTTTCATGCTCACTCTTGCCAAACGGAGCTTAATACCTAATAATTCTTTAAACATTATTTTTCAAATTATTTTTGTAAATTAAGTTTTGTATCCTGGCTATTAATGTGGCTTTGTTAAGCAGAGAAACCAAGAATACATATGACAATGACGTCATTGACAAAGATGGAGAATATAAAAATAATAAGTAAAGTAACCACCAAAAAAGTTGAAGAAAGGTCTAATAAAGTAAGCCATCAACTTCCACGGCAAGTTCTCAGACTTGAGAAATGAGTCCAACGAATAAACAGAAGCGAGACAACACAACTTCCCAAGGAAGGGAAAGAAGAGTGCATCAGACGAAGCACAGGCATGTGTCACGAGTTAGTAGTTTCCTTGGCCGTGGATCAACCTGTGCGGCTTTTGGCGAGCGAAACTCGCTAGGCCAGCTTACCTTCATAGTTGTTCCAATAAACAATATGACAAATAATCATTTTATACGAGATCGTACCACGCCCAGCTTTGTTCGAGCGTCTAGTCCATCGAGCGAGACAGCAGCCATCGTTAGGCTCAACAACTAGTTTTGGCCTGCCTTGGCCTCATTAGGAGAGCGGCATCAGCTCCCGACTAGTTTGTGCACGGGAGGCCAACCCTGCCTTCAAAGCTCCTAAGCAATATACTCCTTCTATCTTAGAACTCCTAGCACCAACCGTCCTGACTCCACTCTCACGGATCAGTTGTGTTCATCCTTTCTGCATCCTCACTCTTCACTCGATAACCCCAAGCTTCACTCCCAAGGGTACACGGGTGTGGGAGGATTCACGGACCGTGTCACATGACTCCAACTCAAAGCAAGCGCAGTATAACTTCATCTCCTCACGCAGGTTGAACATCAAAGATATCTCCAACCATGTCCAGGACATTCATGTCCACTGTGTTTCTCTTGCAGAGGACAAGAGATGGAAGACAGCACGGTAGCTGTGCAGCGTTTGCCAGCAGGATTTGGAGTTGAAACCGGTCACCAGAGAAATCGTCGATCATTACTTGAAGTTGAAAGGACGGGCTACAGGCAAGGGTGACGCACGAATATCACCTAAATGCTGATTCTCTTTAGTACGTTTCAGGAGGCCAGGTACAAATATTTATCTCATTTGCTTGAATCTATGCTGTGCTTGGCCTTGCAGACTAAAGTATGACTATCGAATTCGTTCATCCAGTTATTTGTTTTTGCCGAGCATATGTGAGTTATTTCATGCACACCAGTTGGCATCTAGCCATTGATATACTGTTACGTGCATCTCAGTTTTATGAAGCTTTCACCACATTTTTCATATTATCCAATTCACGTCCCGCTCTTTTTTCAAATGTGTGCAGAGATATCGTTCTTGGCCTTTTATAGGTATGCAAAATGAGAAGACGATCCATGTATTTCTAATATGTTGCTGAATCAAGACCAATCCAGGCGACTGAAGACATTTCTAAAGCCATATTCAAGTTAGGTTTCTATGTACTTAATGTGGATTATTAGAAATAAAATCTACTTTCTTAATGAGAGGTCTTTTCATTTTAATTTGCTGAATTTATCATGTTGGAGATCGCGATCCATCCGAATTCCATGTATGATGGCCAGATTTATGACTTTTACAACCGACTAAAAGTGGAAGTGGACTCTACTTCATGGAAGTGGTAACTGAAAAAGAGTACATCAACTCATCCCTCCATTGAATGAAAAGCAGATGATTGCCATCAATGAGTATATAGACTCGAGCTAGAAAAAGGTGTTGGAGAAAACTTCCTTATTGTTTTGAAGTTGACAAAACGTTTCCATTAGTTTAGTTTAAAGACTTGTAGACTCTATCGTCAAAGTCTGGAGGTCTTCAGATCCAGACTCAAGACTTAAAGTTTACCTTCACTGATAATTTCCAGACCGATGAAGATAAGACTTATCCGACACAGAGAAGACTTATCCAGATGCGAGTTTATCTTTAAGGATTTGGTTTGTACGGTTGAAGAAGATCTCACGGCTGGAGATAGCATCCCGTGATCAATTATTCTTATTGAAATCAATTCAGATAATTGGATCTGTTGATTGATAAAGTATACTTGGAATGTTCTACTTATGAAAACCTAAATTTTGATTGTATGGGCGAACATGATTGGTGAGCTATCATCACATTCCTTAAATAACTAGAAGATCTCCTTAATTGATTCTATCCAACGGGTAGATTGGAAGAACTCATTTGGAAAGTGCCAACGGTTATAAAGGCATGGAGGAGTATATAAGGAAGACGCTCAAGTTATTCGAGTGTGTGCGTGAAAGAAAAATTCCAAAGTCTGAAGCTCTTAATTCTTTGCTATTTCAATAGTTGAGCTTAAGTTGTACTCAAAAGAGAGATTAAATACTTGTGAGACATTGAGGAAGTGTGGTAAAGTTTCTACACCGTGGAATCAAGAATGTGAGACTGTAAAATCTCTTTTGATTCTTAGTGAAATCCAGCCAGTGGGCTGTTAGTGTGGGAGAGTGGACGTAGGCTTGGTCTAAGCCGAACCACTATAAACCTTGTGTTTCAATTCTCTTTCCCTAAACTCTTTACTTTAATTCGTAGCTTTATATACCTGTTTATAGTCTTTTACATCTTCAGTCTATTATTCTTAAAAGATGAATTAATTTGTTAAGTATTGCAAAACTTCTTTTTACACCTATTCACCCCCCTCTAAGTGCTCTTACTAGCCCTATCTAAAGGAAGTGGCAATGACGCCGCCTTTTAACCTCCAAGCTGCTGATTTAATGGGTAGGGAATAGACTTATTTGGGGAGTAGTTCACATGACATGGGTTCAATTGTCCACAACGTACAATTGTGTACAATCTCATATTTGTAGATGTTATTCAATTGGAAAACAAAATAAAAGAAGCTCCTTTAACATGGTTTAAACATGGACATACTTAAAATAGGTCATAGATCCATTTTTTAACTCATATATGATTAACTAAGTTGTTGTATGAGTTAGTTGTATCGAGTATATAGGTCATAAATGAGTTTAAATATTATATATGTGTTAAATGGATCATAAATGGATTTGCAATTTACTTAAATTCAACACACTTGTATAATTCTCTCTTCATTCTTTCTCACCCTTATTTACTCTTGCGCTCACTTACTTCATATTCTCATCTCAGTTTGGGTTAAATATGGAAGTGTTTTAGTAATATGAGTCAGCTTGATCATTTTCAATCCGACCCATCTGTTTGAATGGTCTATTTTAACATTACTAAGAATGCGAGCCTTTGAATGCTTTGGCAAGGACATTAACAGAGGATGAAGCCTAAAAGGAAATGGAAAAAAAAAACGGTGGGTCAGTCTACCCTCCTCCCGTGATCGTGTACACATTTAAGCCGCCAATGATCTTACTGTCCATTGGATTTGAGCTTGTCAACATCTAACCATTAACTCGTATTTCTAGTCACCCGTCTTATCTAAAGCTTGTCTACATCAACTGTTGGATTTGCGAATGACAAATTTGCCTTTTTTGGCTCACGGTATTGTAGACTCATCTAAGAAGACTATAAAAAAATATTAAGACTCCATTTATTTCGAGAAAAATGAATGAATTAGGAAATATTTTCCTAATAATAATCGATTGTATTACTTAAAATAATGAGTCAATAAAAATTAATTTCATTATGATAACAATTATATCTAAACATTTTTTTGTGAATAATGGAATTTTTTTTTGTCAATTTTGTAAAAGATACCAGTGATTATTTTAAGAAATTGTTTTCCAATTTATTCATTTTCTACGAACATACTCACTCTAGTTATTCAAAACTTCTTAGTAATCTAATGTAGGATCAAGAGCAATGCAGTAGTGTTAATATAATTAGCCTGCTTAGTGGTATTAGAAAGACTTGACTTGTTATTTTAATTTTTAATTTGATAGAAATCCTTTTTTCATTAAAAAATCTTGGACTACTTAGGTTCTTTTTTTTTTTTTTTTTTTTTTTTAGAGTGAACAGTTGTAGGTTCTATCCAGATTCCACTTCAAACTTGAAACCTACCTATCAGAACATATTTCCTAATTTTTGGAACTTGAAACCTGTTAAGAAAACTCCTATTAAGTTTTGAAATTGACAAAACTTTCCTATTCTTGTTCTTCTTCTGAAGAATACTAGACTTCTGTGTTATATCGTAGAATACTAGACTTCTGTGCTATATTGTGAAATGTTGTCAAAGTTTATTTTACTCCATAAGTCTTTCCCACTCTGACGAGATCCAGACTAAACCCAAGTCCAGAACAAAGATATAATCAGACTCAGGATTATTGATCTTTTGACAGGGATTCAGTACGTATGAGATTTATCCTTAATATTTGGCTTTCTGGTGAAAAATCTCACTTACCTTTTATAAATATATTGATAAAATCAATCACGAATTGATGAAATCAATCTCGAAGACAAGTTCCTTTTTGTGAAGCATTTACTTATGGAAACCTAGATTCTGATTGTATAGGCAACCAGAATCATTGGATTTTCATCTCAATCTTCAAATGGCTATAAGATTTCCTTAATCGATTATGTCCAACAAATTGATTGGAAGAAATTCCTCTAGATAATGCCAATAGCTAGAAAGGCGTAGATGAGGATTTAAGAAGGTCATTCAGTCCATTTAGGATAATGTGTGAAAGTTAAAATTCCAAAGTTTGAGGCATTTCCAATCACTTATTCTTCATCGACAGTGCTTACAAATTGTATTTAAGAGAGAAAAACATAAGAGGAGTAACTTAGTGAAAGAAAAAGAAATTCTTCACTGAGTGTTCATACTCAAATCGTTATACTTCTCTGTTGATACCTTAGTGAAATTCAGCTAGAAGGCTGTCAGTGTAGGATAGTGGACATAGACTTGATCTAAGCCGAACCACTATAAATCTCGTGTTCAATTTTCTCTTCCCTTAACTCTTTTGATTTGTTTATCGCTATCTTTTTTCTGAATTCCATGAATTTCTAAACCATCTTAATTGAGTCTGAACTTACTTCAGAAGTCTGTTGTCACTTTTAGTCAGACTTTGCTTGCGAAAATAACTTATTATGCATTTACTTTGCTTAATTTCTTTTTACACTTATTCATCCCCCTCTAGGTGGCAATACTAGCTTTTTTCAATTGGTATCAGAGCTGCGATGCTTGTCTTGTTGAAGTGTTTTTACTTATAAGCTAAAGATCTTTTATGGCTAATATCTTGGCACCAAGGCTAATTGAAGGACAATGCAACACCAGGCCACCCTACTTTGATGGAAAAGAGTACAATGTATGGAAAAATAGAATGAAGGCGTTCCTAAGATCCAGAGATCCCCTGGAATGAGATGTTGTGGAAAGAGGAATCAATCCAAAGGCAGCATCAGTTTCAGACAAGGGAAAAGAAGTGATAGATAAAGATGCCAAGGATTCCATTCAAGTAGAAATTACCAAGAGACAAACTCTTGATGCTAAAGCTATTTATTTATTTATTTATTTTATATTGTGCCTTGTCTTCTATTGAATATAACCGAATTTCTTCATGTGAAACAGCTGAAGAAGTTTGAGATATGCTTCACGTCACTTATGGAGGAACATATCGCGTAAAGGAGACAAAGATAAACATCTTACTTCATCAATATGAGTCCTTTAGAATGGAGTCTGGAGAATCTATCGGAGATATGTTCAGTCGCTTTATGGAAATTGTAAATAGATTGGCATATCAAGGTCAACTGATTTCTTCTCTAATGAAGGTCAACAAACTACTGCGGGGACTTTCAAATGACTGGAATCATGTGAAGACTTCAATTAGGGAGACACAAAAGATCATGCCTCTTTCTATTAACCAGAGCTGATAAGCACTCTTCAATCATATGAAATGGAACAGATTAATGAAGAAGATGATCCAAAAGGTAAGAAGTTAATTGCACTTAAGTCTAATGTTGATTATGATGATATAGATACAGATGATGACATGGATGACGATGAGCTGGCCCTTATGATAAAGAAATTCAGAAAATTGAATAGGAAATGAAGAAGATTGAATTGGAAGAAGCAAAGCAAGCAAAATTTCCAGAAGAAATCGATGGAAGATGTTGAAACAAGCAATGATGTAATATGCTTCGAGTGTAAGAAGAATGGACACATCAAGCTTAACTGTCCCTTACTGAAAAAGAAGAAAGGGAAGTATAAGAAATACAATAAAGCTCTTAAAGCATAAACCTGGAGTGACATAGAATGTAAGGAAAGCGAACAGGAATTTGCGAATTTCTGTTTGATAGCTCATTCAGAATCAGAATCAGACTCAGAGTCAAACTCAGACTTAGATACATATTCAGAATCTGACAAGAAAATCGAGGTAAATCATTTAGAAATCCCTATTAAAGTTTCTAAGTATATAGATGAACTTTGCCTACCTCTCAAATCTTCTCTTAAAATGATTCCCCCCCCCCCCAAAAGGAAAATTCAAAGCTCGGGCAACAAGATAATTCTTGGAAATTCTTGGAGAGAAAAGTTTGAGAGTCTAAAAAATGATTTTGATGGTTTGAAATAAAATGCTGATTTTTTTTCAAAAGAAAATGAATGTTTGAAAAAAGAGATTTCAGATATTTCTACAAAGTTTTCCAAAGGGTCAAAAACTTTAGAGAAAATTTTTTCAGCTCAAATACCCTACTTTAACAAATCCGGTTTGGGTTTGAACAATGAAAGTACTCATTTGATTAATTTTCCTAAAGTGAATGAAAGACTTAGATAAAGACCCCCAAAATCTTTTTATAAAAATCATTTCCAAATTTTTTTTGTAAAACCTGTTGGCCGGAATGCTTCTAAATGTTCTAAGTGTAATAATTCAGAACATTTTGAGAATGAATGTCCTAAAATTTAGAGACATGTTAAGAAAGATTGGGCAAATGCTGTTTTTAAAACTAACTCTCCTAGACCTAAGAAAATTTGGATACCAAAAAAAGTTTGAGATTTTTTTTTTTTAACTGCAGGTCATTGTTAAAAGGAAAAGTAAATGATACTTGGACAGTGGCTGTTCTAGGCATATGACTAGAGACTCAATCAATTTTGTAAAGCTAGAAAAACAAAAAGGTGGAAATGTCTCTTTTGATGGGAACGGCAAAGGAAAAATTATTGGACATGGAATAATGAGGATTTGAAGTTTAATCATCAACAATGTTTCACTGGTGAAAGGTTTGAATTACAATATTCTGACCATAAGCCAATTATGTGATACGGGATTTATAATCAATTTTCAAGAAGATGTCTGTTTTGGAGTTAGTCGAGATTTATCTCAATCCTTTACTAGGCAAAGACATGACAATATTTATCTTCTGGACATAAGTCCAAAGAGCTCTCAATGTCTTATTTCAATTCAAGATGAAGCATATCTCTAGCATAGCAAGCTTGGACATGTGAATATGAAACAGATTGCTAAACTTTCTTCTAAGAAGCTGGTATGAGGTCTTCCCAAAATGGCATATCAAAAGTCTGAATTGTGTGGTCCATGTATCTTGGGAAAACAAGTCAGAAGCTCTTTTAAACCAGTAAATCGAGTTTCTATCAATCTTATCTTGCAGCTTCTTCATATGGATCTTTTTGGACCTACAAGAACACAAAGCATTGGTGAAAAGAAATACTGTTTGTTAATCGTGGATAATTATTCACGATTCACTTGGGTTTTCTTCTTGGCAAATAAGTCCAAAACATTCTCTTACTTTTCAAAGTTTGCTAAGAAAGTTCAAAACGAGAAAGGTTGCAAGTGTTATTTCAAGCATAAGGTCTTCAACATGTTTTCTCCTCTCCATATACCCTAAAACAAAATGGAGTTGTAAAAGGAAAAATAGATCATTATAGGAGATGGCCAGAACTCTACTGATAGAAAGTAAAATCTCATCTTGTTTTTGGGTAGAAGCAGTTTCTACTGCTTGTTATTTAATTAACATGATATTTTTAAGGCTCATTCTAGAGAAGACTCCCTATGAAGTATATAAAGGGAAGATGCTAAATATATCTTATTTTCATGTGTTTGGTTGCAAGTGTTTTATTTTGAAGAATGCAAATGATCGGTCTAGAAAATTTGAAGAAAGATCGGATGAAGGAATATTTATTGGTTATTTTACTTCAAGCAAAGCTTACAGGGTCTTCAACAAGAATACTCAAACTGTCAAAGAATTTATGAATGTCAAATTTCAGGAAAGTATTTAGAATCAACAAGATCAG
This sequence comes from Eucalyptus cladocalyx, assembly GCA_017140615.1. Lineage (NCBI taxonomy): Eukaryota > Viridiplantae > Streptophyta > Magnoliopsida > Myrtales > Myrtaceae > Eucalyptus > Eucalyptus cladocalyx. The sequence continues at coordinate 26,099,778 of CM029522.1, forward strand.
ACTCAACTTGAAGAATCTGAACTAGTTTCAAACTTAATAAAGTCTGATTTCCCGGAGGGACTTTAGTCTTCTAGAGATCAAAGTCAAGCAGAACAAAAGTCGGAAGAATCGAAGAACACAGACGATCAGCAAATCCTAACAGGAAACGACAAACCAAACAGCAACTAGAAGCACAAATCAAGTCATCCCAAGGAACTCATCATTGGCAGTATAAAAGAAGGAATTTGCACCAAATCCAAAGCAAAAGAAGATTCTAGTGCATTAGCACTTATTTCAAAAATAGAACCAGAAGGAGTAGTAGAAGTACTGTCTGACGAAAGCTGGATAGAAGCAATGTAGGAAGAACTCAGACAATTCAGTATCAATAATGTTTGGGAGCTAATTCCAAAATCAAAAGGTAAATCAGTGATTGGAACAAAGTGGGTGTTCAGAAACAAGATAGATGAAAGGGGCAAAGTAATCAGGAACAAAGCAAGGCTTATGGCAAAATAATACACACAAGAGGAAGGAATAGACTATGATGAGACTTATGCACCTGTAGTCAGGTTAGAAGCTATTAGATTACTACTTTGCATATGCATGTTTTCATAATTTCATGTTATTCCATATGGATGTCAAAAGTGTTTTTTTAAATGGATTTATACAAGAAGAAGTTTATGTGAAACAACCACCAGGATTTGAAGATTCCAGAAAATCAGACTTTGTCTATAGACTGAAGAAGGCGTTGTATGGTCTAAAACATGCAACTCGAGCTTGGTATGGCAGACTAAGTAAGTTCTTGAGAAGTAATGGTTTTAAGAAATGAAAGGTTGATATTGTTTATCAAAAAGGAAGAAAAAAAATTTCTACTTGTTCAAATATATGTAGATGATATAATCTTTGGATCTTCTAACGAGAATCTATACAAGAAATTCTCAAAGTCTATGCAAGAATAATTCACAATAAGCATGATGGGAGAATTAATTTTCTTTCTGGTTCTGCAAGCTAGACAATCAAAGAAAGGAACGTTAATCTATTAAGAGAAATATGCTAGAGACGTTATTAAGAAGTTTGGGATGGAAAACTGCAAGAAGACTGAGACTCCCATGTCAAGTTCTTCAAAGCTTGACAAGGATGAAGGTGGAAAGAAAGTTGACCAAAAGATATATAGAAGCATGATTGGTTCTCTTTTTTTATCTCACTACCTCTCGACCTGATATTCTATTCAATGTATGCATGTGTGCTAGATTCCAAGCTGATCCAAGAGAGTCTCATCTTAGTGCTGTCAAACGTATTATCAAACATATTGTGACTTATCCGAAATTAGGTCTGTGATATCTAAAAGGATGAGACTTTACTTTACTTGGTTATTCTGATGCTAATCTAGCTGGTTGTAAAGTTGACAGAAAAAGTACTTTAGGAACATGTCAACTATTGGGATAATCTTTACCAAAAAAAAAAAAAAAAAACCATTGGGATAAATGTTTTTTTTTTTTTATGACCCAAGGAACCTCGTACAGCCAGTAGCCAGCGGGCAAACCCTTGGGCCGCACGAGGGAACCACCACCCCGTGCAAGCGGGTAAGGCACCAAGCGCCTCCCCTGGGTTTCGAACCCCTCACCTTGAGGGCAAGGATCAATGGGGCCTTATCCAGCAAAGCCACCGCGGCGGGTGGTCTGTTGGGATAAATGTTAGTGTCTTGGTTTTCAAGAAAGCAGAACATTGTGGCTCTTTCAATAGTAGAAGTAGAGTATATTACTTTTGGAAGTTGTTGTTCACAGATTCTTTGGATCAGGCAACAACTAAGGGATTTTGGAATAGAAGAACCCTGCACGAAAATTAAATGTAATAACACAAGTGCGATCAATCTTACCAAAAATCTTATTCTTCATTCAAGGGCAAAGCATATTAAAATTCGCCATCACTTTATAAGAGACCATGTGCAAAATCGCGAAATCAATGTTCAATTAATTGACTCAAAGAATCAACTAACATATATCTTCACTAAGCCACTGGAGAAAGGCTTATTCAAGTTCATCCATGAAAAGCTAAACATCACCCTTGCATCTGACTAAAGTCTATGGATGAGCAGACTCACCAGATCAATATATGGATAATACATCCTTTTGAAAGCTTTCCAGACTCAAGTAGTTTTCTTTAAATCCTTCAAATTTTTCTTCTCGATTACAGACTGTCTTCAAACCCTAACTCTCGAACCCTCGCCTCTCTTGATCTTCTCTCAAATCCTTGCAAATTTCTCACCCATTCTCACACAAACATGTCGTCGAAGCCCTTTAAGTCTACTTCGATGTCTTATTAAAGGAAATCCTCTCGTATTGCTAGTTGCAGGCCTCGGATTGTTCCTGAAGGTCCGACGCATTTTGATTTCACTAGGGACGATTCGCCTTGAAGCTTTCCTCGCCGCTCAATAGATGAGGAAGTTACTCAAGAAGCAACTCTCATTTTTGTAAGAAGGCCTAGGTACTTCTTAAACATTATAGATTTTTGAAGTTGGGAGGAAGTCCTATGGATTTCATAATTAATTTTCTGAAAGAAAATGGTTACGGAAATGAAACCCTGTTTTTGATAGCCATGGAGAAGTTAGGACTAGTAGAGGTTGGAACTACTGCGAAAATTAATTTTCAAACTTTCCTGCTAATCCTCGCTTTGGGACGGAGAGTCAGACTTAAAACAAAAAGGAAGATGATGATGAGAGAGTTTTCAAGAATTTTCAACCAAAAATTGGTGTTGCTGCTGAAATCGCTGGAGAAAAGACGAAGTTCTTTCATTCGAAAGAACACAAGAAAGTTTTCTCTCAAATGTTGAACAGAGGGGTTATCAACCCTTGCATTGTGGATTTTGACTTTCTGGATTCCATCAAGGTGAACTTGAGATAAAAGTTTGCCAAACTTTAGATGGAGAAGTTTTGTGTGGAGACGTTAGAAACTTACCCCGAATTGACGGCGTACTTTTATTCCAACCTGTCTATGTTAGATCCCACTCATATGCAATTTACTGTGTGTGATAGAGTGTTTGATGTTGATGTTAATCTATTGGCTGACATTTTGGGGGTTGAAAGGAGTGGATTCCTGCCCATTAATGTGTCTAATGAGCAGGTCACTAAGTTTCTGGTAAGGGACAAGATTCCTAGGGGGAGTATTACTTACTCTCAAATGTCTGCTTCTAATATCTTGCTGCACAAGATAGTCATCGACTGCATCAGACCCAAGGCTACTTCAAAGACTGATGTTTTCAGATTCGAAGCAAAGATGATGTGGGCCATCTGTAACATGTTGCCTTCTCACTCTCTCACACAATCATACTGCACATGTACAAAACTGTTATGAAAGGAAAATGACAACTACCATATGCAGCATTGGTAACCATACTCTTCAGACACTTTTAGATTCAATCGCCATCTTAGCTTCGCTCCAAAACCATTGCTCCCATGCAAATTGGATTGAAAATGATTTCAAAGATGCAATTGAAGGATCTCTCTAGAGCCCTGACTCTTCTGAAGAAAGAATCTATTAGCAAAGTCAAGCTAGGATCTGCTGCTGAGAAGAAACACAAAGGGAAAAGTATCATCTCAAAAACACCAAAAAGGAAACAACCTATTCTTCTCCAGGATGAAGAAGAGGAAGATGATGATGACGAGACAATCTCTACTATTGCCTTGCATGATCTTCAAGGTTTTGCTGATTCTGAGTACAAAGAAGAGGAGGAAAGCGAGAAAGAACCAATAGAAGAGAGTGATGTTGAAGAAACTGAAGTGAAAGAGAGTGAGAATGATGACTCGGAAAGGGATGTCAATGTGAACAAGAAAAATGATGAAACTGATGAGGAAGGAGATGATACAAGAGAACTTAATGCCTTAGATGATGAGGAGACAAGAACTGGTAAACAAACCCGTGCTGGCAAAGAAAATGTTCAAGAATAAGAAATTACTTCTTAGACTAAAGGCACACAGATAGGGGGAGTAGGTGAGAAAACTCCAATTGTCGAACCTATTACTAGTGATGGCATTGGTCGATCTCTTTCAGACGCTCAAGATATTTTTGCATCTTATTCCTATGAAGTCTCACCTGAGGGTTTACAGAAAGAAGTTAATGTTCAGGGGGAGCAAAGAACTAAACACGTTCAGGTTGATGTTCATTCACTTCTTGATTCTCCATAGGTACAATTTGTTGAAGCTAGTGCCCAAACATAATCAGAATCAAACTATCCTCTGATAGTAGAACTCCTCTTGGAGATTAAGGCACGGCAATATGCAATGGAGTGTGAAATTCAGAAGTTGCATGCTGTTCTTGATACCACCTTAGCGTCTTTTACAGGCAAGGTATAATCTCTTGATACTCAGGTCCAGACTTTGAATTAGCAGGCTTTGTAGAATCTAGCGAAAGTGGAGACTGTTTATTATCAGTGCCAGACTAAGCTTGAGGAGACTGTGCAGACCTTAAAGGATTTCCAACATGTTCGTGTTCCCGAACAACCTTGATCCTTTTCAACCCGACCTCTTTTTATGCTTAACTGGTTTTATCTTTTTGCTGTTGGCAAAAAGGAGGAGAGATTATGCAGATTGAATCTTATCTTGGATCTTATCTTATCTTTGACTTGTGATTGTGTTTGAACTTTTCTTAGTGTGTTTTGCAGACTGATGTGTTTTGTGAATGCAAACTATATGCAGAATACTATGTGTATTTATTACAATTATTGTCTGTTCTCCTTATCAATTATCAAGGATTCAGTACGTACGAGATTTATCCTTAATATTTGATGTTCTGGTGAAGAATCTCACTTACCTTTTATAAATATATTGATGAAATTAATCACGAATTGATGAAATCAATCTCGAAGACAAGTTCTTTTTTGGGAAGCATCTACTTATGGTAACCTAGATTCTGATTGTATGGGCGACCATAATTATTGAATTTTCATCTCAATCTTCAAACGGCTACAAGATTTCCTTAATCGATTTTGTCCAACGGATTGATTGGAAGAAATTCCTCTGGAGAATGCCAACGGTTAGAAAGACATAGAGCAGTATTTAAAGAGGTCATTCAGTTCATTTGCGATAGTGTGTGAAAATTAAAATTCCAAAGTTTGAGGCCTTTCCAATCACTTGTTCTTCATTGACAATGCTTACAAATTGTATTCAAGAGAGAAAAACACAAGAGTAGTGACTTAGTGAAAGAAAAAGAAATTCTTCATTGAGTGTTCGTACTCAAATCGCTGTACTTCTCTATTGATACCTTAGTGAAATTCAGCCAGAAGGCTGCTAACGTGGAAGAGTGGACGTAGGCTTGATCTAAGCCGAATCACTATAAATCTCGTGTTCAATTTTCTCTTCCCTTAACTCTTTTGATTTGTTTATCGCAATCTTTTTCTGAATTCCACGAATTTCTAAACCATCTTAATTGAGTATGAACTTACTTCAGAAGTCTGGTGTCACTTTTAGGCAGACTTTGCTTGCGAAAATAACTTATTATGTATTTATTTGTTTAATTTGTTTTTACACCTATTCACCCCCTTCTAGGTGGCAATACTAGCCTTTTCAAAACTTACCTTGTCATAAGTTTCGGGGTCTATCAAGATCCACCTATATTCTTAATTGAACAATTGCAATGAATTATTATCTTTAATGACCACCATTTGCTGCAATTAACTGATAACAACTTATATTTAAACATACAAAGACTATGAAATATGAATAAAGTAAACCTCAATCATGAATATCGTTGGAAATAGAAGTTTAGACTAGTAATTTTTTATTAAACACTCATCATTGGACGTTATGAAATATCGTAAGATCGTGTGAAAATGTAGAATAAGAAAAACACAAAGACAAATTCTCGGTTCTAGGTTCTCAGTTTCACCTAGGACGTATAATCTACTTGTTAGCAAAAATTCCCAATCTTTGGGAAGTTGAACTTACCCTTCATATCCTAAAACCTAAAACTAGACTGATTCTCACTAGTTCGATTCTTAGGTTATTGATTCTACCTTGGAACTATGCTCACTCATACATTTTTCCATTTAACCTAATTTTTCTTCATAAAAAAATTTACAAATATTTGTAGTAATTAAAAAATGGCCGAAAGAAGCCAGATAAAATTAACCCTCAAGTTAGGCATTTGTAAGCTATTATCCCTTAAATATACTCCCTCAAGCAATAAAACTAGACAAGACTTCTTTCTTTAGATTTAAATTGGGCTTAGTTCCCTAAAAAAAACCCCCAATTTAGATACAATTCCAATTTTGTCCCAAATTTGTTTTTCTCTAAAAAAAATTGATATTAGATATTAAATTAGATGCTTTTTTTATAAAACAATTAGGCTTTTAAATTAGTATCTTTATTGGACAAAAAAAAAATAGAAAAGTAGTATCCGTGATATCTCGAAAATGGGTCTCTATTTCGAAATATATGAAATGGTTATTTCATTGATTTGCTTATAGTCACTTTACTCTAAACCGATCATTCACGAGTTAACTGATCTATTGGGCGAGACCGTATATGGTTAAAACGCAAAAGATTAAAGAATTCGATCAGGAATATACCACTCGACCATAAGGATCAATAAGGGTCAATACTACGCTATATAAATCAATTAGCGAATGGATATAAATCGATTCGATAGAAGTGCGTCGTAGTCGATTCGCGGGTGATTCTACACGATTACAATATTCACGTCAAACGATGATTATTCGATTTTCTATTGATATTATATTCAGGGTTTGTAATTGAACCCTCGCCATTACATGACAATTGAAGGTCGTCCGTGATTTGAAGATGCACAACTGTGGATTGAAATTATTGACCATGGGTCAACCGGGCGACAACCCTTAAAAGCTATCTGATAGATTTGGTTGTACTAAAGTTGCGTTCAATCGATTTTAACCATGAAATTTAATTCGATTTTAGGTATCAAACTTTTGAGAGTTTCGAGATTTAATTATTGAATGTCATCTCATCATTCGTCGAATTATCGGCGAGTCCGAATTTTCCGGAAAATGAATTATCAGACAAAAAATCAGAGATCGAAAAAAAAAAAGAAAAAAAAGAAAGAAGAAAGAAAAATAAAGAAAAATAAAATAATAATAGTAATAATAATTTATTTTTTTATCTCTCCCCTTCTCTCTCTCTCTCACCTCTTTCTCCTCCCCCACACGTCTTCCCCCTTCTTCTGCCAAATCCCTTCCCATCCCCTTTATTTTCTTTTTCTTCTCTCTCTCTCTCTCCTCCCTCACGCTACCACCTTCTGCACCCCCCATCTCCGCTCCATTTTTTTTTTATTCCTCCTTCTCCCCTCCCCTTCCCCTCACGCCATCTCCTGCAGCCCCCTCCCCTTTGTCTTTTATTCTCTCTCCCTCCCTCTCTCTTCTGTTCCTTTGCCCCCTCAACCGAAGCTGCCCCATTTTCTTTCCTCCTCAAGCTGCTGCCATTTCCCCCTCAACTTCTTCTTCTTCCTTTCCATTTTGCTTGCCGCCACCCAACTCACCCACCGCCACACCACCGCTCACCACCGCTGTCCTCAAGCTGCCCATCTGTCGATCCACATGCGTCACCGCTTGCTCGTCCTCACCACCGCACGCCGCCCGTCCGCCCAAGCTGAGCCCCCCCCCCCCCCCCTGTGAGCTCAACTTCGGTGAACCGTTGCCATTTGCGCTACCGTTCGAGTTGCGAGTGTCATGTTCTCGATGCTGTCACGTCGCTGTCGCCGCGAGCTCGACGTTACCGGAAACTCGTGAGTTAACCTCCTAATTATGGATTAGGACGTTAATTACATTTAGGGGTAGATTAGTTTAATATTAATGGCGGTTAGTATTAGTTAATTTTAGTTTAGCCTTAATTGTGATTAATGATGGTTTAGATTAAATTTAAATGCGATTAGTTTAAGTAATTACGATTAGATTAATTAATCGTTATTTATTTAATTAATTGTAATTTATTTATTTAATTGTTATTTATTTCATTAATCGTAATTATTTTAGTTAACGTCGATTAATTTTTAATTATTTATAGTTAGGCTAATTAATCGAGTTTAGTTTAATTAATTGTAATTAGCACAATTAATCGCGATGAGATTAATTAATCGTGATTAGTGTAATTAATGACATATTAGATGTTAAGTAAAATTTTATACTAGTTTTTCTGGATGAGATTGTGCGTAATTTCGGTTGTTTATGCGTGTGATGCTATGCTATTGATTGCTCAATTATGTATTTTTATTTACCAATTTTCAAAGGAGGTGCTATGGACAAGAAAATAGAAAAATATGAGGTGTCGGGTTTAGGCGCCGAATTTTACACGCTAAATAAAAAATGGGGTTTTAAAATAGAAGAGTGCAAAGTTTGATGGGTTGATTTCAAATACGTGACCACGTACAAATATTTTAATGGAATTTTTAAATGTGAAAAAATTGCCAAAGTGATTATTTGAAAATGAAATATTTTGTTCTTGGCTAATTAATGACAACAAATATTTGCTTGATTGATGGTGTGCTTGAGTGGTCATTTAATTGAACCTGTCACCCAACGGGAGTTTGGGGGTGATGCCCAATTTTTATTGGATGCTCTGCGGAGGTCCGGATGCCGAGTCGCGGTTGAGGCCAAGCCGATGCTCTTTTATGGAATGTCGTCTAGGCGAGGGTTCTAGATGATGTCGTGCCTGATGGGGCAGGATGATGCTTGGTCATGCTGGAAGACCGCCGACTCTTGTGTTGGCCGTGGCATTGGAACACGTGTGTTGGTAATGCGTATGGAATTTTAGTATGTGTTTTAATTATCATTTATGCATGTTGCACTATTATTGTCATGTGAGATATGCTATTATGCAGGGGTGTGCCAAGGCGAGGTAAGTTTGTATTAGGTGTGTGTTTAAGCGCGTCGATGAAAAGCCTATTTCATTTCGTCAAAAATAGGGTTGAAAATCAAGATGTCACATGCCAAGTTGGTCACCAGCCATGGCGGTGGCTGAGGATCGGCCACAAAGAAGGAGGATGAAGGAGAGAAAAGGAAAAAGAAAAAGAAAAAGAAAAAAAGAGAGAAAAATGAGAAAAATTTAATAACAATATTAAAAAATTAAAAGAAACAAAAATAATTTAAGGGTCCTACCAAACATATTTTTAATCCAAGAACAAAGATTTTGGGTAGTTACCAAGTGCCTTAAAAAGCTTAGAAATTGTTCTTGGGAATAGAATAAAAAAAAATCATTTCTTAGCAAAAATCATTTTCAAGAATAGAATGGTTACCAAACGCATTCTTATTGACTAGTTTTGCTGGCCTTGACCCATTGTAGCAGGGAAACAAATTTAGTTGTCGATTGGATTGCTAAGGCCCAACACTCTGGTAGGTTATCTAGCAATTGGGTCTTGTATCCCCCTCCTTGAGAGAGAGACGGGATGAAGATAATCAATGCTTTCATCTTTTTAGCTTTTTTTATAAAGCATCTTTGTTAAAGGTGGACTCAAGAGAGAGATGGCATGAAGATAATCGATGCTTTCATCTTTTTAGCTTTTTTATAAAGCATTTTTATTAAAGATGTACTTGAGAGAGATAGATGGGATCAAGATAATCAATGCTTTCATCTTTTTAGTTTATTTTATAAAGCATCTTTATTAATGGTGGACTCGAGAGGGAGGTAGGACACCTCATTTTCTAATGTCAATTCAAATTATTGCATCTTTAAAGATGGGATTTTTGGTGATAGTGCATGGTTACTTTCTTAGAAATTATAACAAGAGACTTGTATTCTCTAAAACTCTTTTAAGTTAATTATACTTTTCTTCCAACGAAAAAAAAAAAAAAAAAAACTACTTGTCGATTTAGAAATTGAACAAATAACTCAAGAGGAGATTTTAAAATAAAAACATCAAATGAGACCGTTTTCTCAAAAGAATTTTTTTTTTTTTAAGTGGACTATTTCTCAAATTACATGAGCTTATCGACAAACAAAATTTTTGCCACTGGCTTGTACCTTCGACTCATGTGTTCTCATCTTAGTAGCACCATCGGTGAATATTTTGTCCAATGTTTTGATTTATTTTTTGCTTTTTCTTTTTCAATTTTGACGGATCATTCTAAACATAAATAATATCTATAGGTTTACAAGCAGGTTTTAAATTTTGCATTATCGTCTTATCGTTTTCTTATCAAATCCTCTCATTTTTTTTTTGGATAAGTATGATTTAATTTTATGGTTAATATCAAGAAAAATCTCAAATTAGTACATTTATAATAAATTTATCTTAAACTATTTTTTAGATACAAAAAATTAATATACTTGTGACTTATTTATCTTTCTTAGCTTTTGTCAAATGTTACCATAAAATTACTAAACTGAATGACATATGATAATAACTAAATTGACATGATAAGTCTACATCATGTAGCTTTAGAGTTTTTGGAATCTAAAAATTATTTTGAAATAAATTTATCATAAACATACTAATTTGGAGTTTTTTTGTGATATAATCCCTTAATTTTATTAATAAAGGCGCCAGCCAAGCCCAACAGTCCATCAATCATCAGCTCATGAAGCTGGACGTGGGAGGGCTTGAAGAGAGGAAAGCTCATGCTCGACTTTGCAGAGCTAGATAGCCGGTCACAAATGGCGGACAAAGCTCCCACTTCGTCTTCCTTCGCTGTTTCGGTAACTCGCGCTCAACCCATTTCAACCGACGAAGGTGAGGATGAATTGCTGCATGGAGCTGAGTCAGAGTGGGTTGAAGCTCGGACGTGGTATGATCACTTGGCCTCTCTGTCGTCTGATCTAATACACATTCCAACCCCTGACACCCCCTGCAATAGGTTGGTCTACGATCTTGATCAAACACCTGCGGTCTACGATCTTGCTTGCTTTGATTGATGCATTAATATGGATTTTTGTGCCCCTTCGAATGGTGAGTTCGGTTTCACCTTTCAGGTGCTCTATGTTGTTAATTGTTGCTGGCATTTGATTGCAAATGCAAGAAAGAAGGTCGAGATGCATATTGCTGACAAAGATTTAAGTGAGACTGATTCTTCTGTTAGCTGGAATTAGCTCAATTGGAAGAAATTGATCAACCTTTTGGCAGGATGAAAAATGTTTGATGTGTGTGTGTGGTTTCAGTCAAACTGACGGAAAAAGAACTGTAAATTCTCCGTGCTCAAGTACTCACGAGAAGGAAGATTTTCTTCCTGTTTCTTTCAACTGGGGTGCGCATGACCTGATTGGACGAAATAGTAAAGAACGGGGTTTTTGTGTGGTGATGACAAACTCTTACTTTAGTCTTCTATCTAAATCTTCCAGCATCTCCTATTTTCCGTCATTGTTTTGAAAGGGTCAAGTAGACTCATCTTTTTTGCCCCCTTTGAATGATAGTGTGTGGCTTGGCACCAATTTTCATTTTTGTTAATCTGCTAAAGATAAAGGAGAATTTAGCATCTTAAGAGGGCGATCAAGATGCACTGATAGATAAGACATGCTTTAAACAGGATACGATCCAAAGTGAGCTGTACCAAACCCTGAGTTTCGCTCTAAATTGCTGCATTCTAGACTAAATCTAAAGAGTGCGATCACCTTTAAGTGCTGCATTTAATTTGGATGAGAGGAAGCCCTTTTATGGGAGCCCCTTTTTCGGAGCTATAAATTAGGATTGCAGGTCCTGCTCTAATGTGACTCATCTGCTTTCATCAGAACTTACTCCAAGATTACAAGTTCTCAAAATTAGAGGACCCACAGTCTTGCAAAACCTTCATAAAACCTCCATGGGATAGATACGACCCTTTGAAATGGTGATCAGAGCCTGTGATATCAATGTTCTTGGCTTGGTCATAAATTTTGAACCCCTTGGTTCACAACTTCACCTGTAACTAGGTAGTTGCGTAGTAATTTATCATGCTAGAAAGGAGTAAAATTCGAAAGTTTTAACTAATAAGATGTGGAGGAAACCAAGATCTCTGCCTGTAGGCTCTTACATTTAAGAGAGCCAAGGTCCACAATTATTGTGAGTCAGGCTTGTTTTCTTTTCTCCATTTTATTTTATTTCATTTCATTGGATCAGCCCATTTTACATCCACAAATATGCAATTTGGAGTTTAGAAGTCAATGCAGGAGGTCTCACCTCAGGTTCTTTTTCCTCAGTTGGCAGCTGACATGAGCTCGCAGCCTAATATGTATACTTTGTTTGATGTCTCATTGACTTTACTGCTATGTTCCTGAAGCTATACTGGTAGAGACTTGCAATGATCTTTTCTTTGTAACCTTCGGTTGCTTTCAGCCTCTGGTCCCTCAAGCATGCTATGCTGTATGTTGAAATTTGTGCTCTACTCATCTGAAAATCTCTTGGTGAAAGAGTTGCAGTCCTTCCATAACAGAATCATACATGATCCATGCTAGACATAACTCGTGCTCAATGGAGGCCTCATAATGTCATATTCACTTTAAGAAGCTGGCTGGAGTTTAGAGTGGGGAGAAATTTCGTCTATGGTCATCGAAGTTGAACTTACTAGATTTTGTTATTCGGTTACTAAACGTTGATTTGGATAATCCGATGCATTAAAACTTATTTTTTATTTTTAAAGTAATGCAATAAGGCTGAAAATTTGGTCAATTTTCCTTCAAAGTGCTGATGCTGCAGCCAGATGTTAATGACGTGTCACTCAAAGCATTAGCTGTGCGTCCATCATGTCGATAATTCAGTAAAAAGATTGGCCAGATTCTGATTTCACTATAATTTCCAAGAAACGAAAGTGTGGCATCAGGTGATTGAAATCAAAATTGGATGACCTGTTTGAAAAATCACGAGGGTTCAGTGATTGCAGAAGAAATTTAACGTTAGTATAAGTAGAACTGGAATTTGTTGTTCTGAAATAGAGGAATGTCATCATTGGCTTTTCCTTTGCTCTCCTAGGTGTCATCACCCAAGCGGGAACTGGTTGTGTCTGTGTTGCAAGGAAGTGCTCTGCAGCCGATACGTGAACAAGCATATGCTCCAGCATTATCAGCAAACAAGCGACTGCCTCGCGCTCGGCTTCAGGTGCTCTCAAAATTTCATTTTGACTTTATGGTCTTTTTGATGCTCCTATAACTTACTCTATTTATCTGGAGTCAGTGATCTATCGGTGTGGTGCTTCTCCTGCAATTCGTATATAAATGCACAAGTAGTTCCACAGTTGCGGCCCGTTTATGAAGCTGCCTATATCTTGAAATTTGGAGAGCCCCCGCCAGTTCGGAATGTTGAACTCCGAAATGTCATAGCTTCCTCAATGGGCAAGGATGAGTTGCTGAATGTAACCGTGTCGGGCGGGTTGAAGCTCAAACATGGTGTGGTCACTTGGCCTCTTTGTCCTCTAATCTCCTTCGCATTCTGAGCCTGGACACACCCTGCAATAGGTTGGTTTGCAATCTTGCTCAAACACCCCCGGTTGATTGTCCATATTATGCTGTCGCTTGGTTTCATTGATTCACTAGTATGGATTTGTTTGCCCCTTCGAATGGTGAGTGCGGTGTCGCCTTTCTTGGTGCTCTATGTTGTTGGTTCTTGCTGGCATTGAATTCCAAATGCAAGAAAGAAGGTCAAGATCAGATTGCGTATTGGTGACAAAAATTTAAGTGAAATTGATTCTTCTATTGGCTGCAATTAGCTCAAGTGGAAGAAATTGATGAACACTTTGGCAAGAGGAAAAATGTTAGATGTGGGTGCCATTTCAGCCACATTGAAGGAGGAAGTAGTGTAAATTCTCCGCGTTCAAGAACTCACAAGAAGGGAGCTTTTCTTTTGATTCTGTCGACTGGCATGTGCGTGACCTGATTGGGCGAACTAGTGGAGAACTGGGATTTATGTAGTGATAACAACCTCTTGCTTTAGTCTTCTATCTAAATCTTCCGGTACCTCCTATTTCCTGTCATTGTTTTGAAAGGGTTATGTAGACTCGTCTTCTTTGCCACCTTGAAAGATAGTGTGTGGCTTGGCACCCATTTTCTTGTTTGTTGATTTGGTAAAGATAAAAGGAGCTTTTAGCATCTTAAGGGGGGAATCAGGTTGCACTGTCTGATGAGGCCTGCTTTAAACAGGATACCAAGCCCCGAGTTTCGCTCTAAAGGGTTGCAATCTGTAGACTCAATCTAAAGAGTGTGATCACCCTTAAATGCTATATTTAATTTGGCTGAGAGGGGGCCGTTTTATGAGAGCCCCTGTTATAGAGGTGTAGATTGGGATTGCTAGTCCAGCGCTAAAGTGAATCATCGATTTTCATCGGAACTTACTCCAAAAATGCGAGTTCTTAAAATTAGAGGACCCACAGTCTTGCAAAACCTTGATAAAACCTCCACAGCGCACATAAGATCTTTTGAATCGGTGATTAGAGCCTGTGATATCAATGTTCTTGGCAAGCTTTTAGCAGACTAGATCCATTTCGGTTGCTAGGCTTGGTCATAAATTTTGAACCTCTTGTTTGCAACTTCATCTGTAACTAGGCAGTTAAGTCATGATTTACCATGCTAGAAAGGTGTAAAATCTCGACAGTTTTAACTAATAAGATGTGGTAGAAACCAAGATCTCTGCCGGTAGGCTCTAACATTTAAGAGAGCCAAGGTCCACAATTATTGTGAGTCAGGCTTGTTTTCTTTTCTCCATTTTATTTCATTTCATTGGATCAGCACATTTCACATCCACCAATATGCAATTTGGAGTTTGGAAGCCAATGCATGAGGTCTCACCTAAGGTTCTTTGTCGTCAATTGGCAACAGACATGAGCTCATAGCCTAATATCTATAGTTTGTTTGATGTCCCATTGACTTTACTGCGACATGCTGATGTGCCAGCCACATCTTAATGGTGTGTCATTCAAAGCATTAGCCGTGCATCCATCATGTCGTTAATTCAGTAAAAAGATTGGTCAGATTCTGATTACCCTATCATTTCCAAGAAACAAAAGTGTGTGGCATTGGGTGATTGAAATCCAAATTGGATGGCCTGTTCGAAAAAATCACGACGGTTCAGTGATTGTAGAAGAAATTTACCGTTAGTATAAGTAGAATTGGAATTTGTTATTCTGAAATAGAGAAATGTCATCCTTGACTTTTCCTTTGCACTCTTAGGTGTCGTCACCCAAGCGGGAACTGGTTGTGTCTGTGTTGCAAGGAAGTGCTCTGCAGCCGATTTGTGAACAAGCATATGCTCCAGCATTTTCAGCAAACAAGCCACTGCCTCGCGCTCGGCTTCAGGTGCTCTCTAAATTTTATTTTGACTTTATGGCTCTTTTTCATGCTCCTATAACTGGCTCTATTTATCTGGAGTCAGTGATCTATCGGTGTGGTGCTTCTCCTGCAATTCGTATATAAAGGCGCAAGTGGTTCCACAGTTGCAGCCCGTTTATGAAGCTGCCTATATCTTGAAATTTGGAGAGCCACCGCCAATCCGGAATGTTGAACTCCGGAATGTCACAGCTTCCTCAAAGGGAGAGGATGAGTTGCTGAATATAGCTGTGTCGGGGCGAGTTGAAGCTCGAACGTGGTGTGGTCACTTGGCCTCTCTGTCCTCTGATCTCCTTCACATTCCGAGCCCGGACACATGCTGCAATAGGTTGGTCTACATTCTTGATCAAACACCCACGGTTGATTGTCCAAATTATTATGTACTTTCTTGGTTTTCTTTGTGCACCGGTATGCATTTGTTTTCCCCTTCGAAAGATGGGTGTAGTGTCGCCTTTCGTGGTGCTCTATGTTGTTGGTTGTTGCTGGAAATTAATCGCAAAAGCAAGAAAGAAGGTGAAGATCAGATCTTATATTGGTGACAAAAATTTAAGTGAAATTCATTCTTCTATTTTCTGGAATTAGCTCAAGTGGAAGGAATTGATGAACCCTTTAGCAAGAGGAAAAATGTTAGATGTGGGTGCAATTTAAACCACACTGAAGGAGAAAGTAGTGTAAATTCTCCGCGTTCAAGAAATCACAAGAAGGGATCTTTTCTTCCTATTTCTATCGACTGGAGTGCGCGTGACCTGATGGGGCGAACTAGTGGAGAACTGGGTTTTATGTCGTGATGGCAACCTCTTGCTTGAGTCTTCTACCTAAATCTTCCAGTACCTCCTATTTCCTGTCATTGTTTTGAAAGGGTCAGTAGACCCATCTTCTTTGCCCCCTTGAACGGTAGTGTGCGGCTTGGCACCCATTTTCTTGTTTGTAAATTTGCTAAAGATAAATTGAGCTTTTAGGATCTTAAGGGGGGAATCGGGTTGCACTAACATATAAGGCATGCTTTAAACAGGATAGCGAACCCTGAGTTTCGCTCTAAAGGGCTGCATTCTGTAGGGTCAATCTAAAGAGTGTGATCGCCTTTAAATGCTACATGTAATTTTGCCGAGAGGAAGTTGTTTTATGAGAGCCCCTTTTCTAGAGGTGTAGATTGGGATTGCAGGTCCAGCGCTAATGTTTCTCATCTGTTTTCGTCAGAACTTACTCCAAAAATGCAAGTTCTTAAATTTAGAGGAGCCACCGTTTTGCAAAACCTTCATGAAAACTCCACAGGACAGATTCGATCTTTTGAAACGGCGATTAGAGCCGGTGATGTCACCGTTCATGGCAAGCTGTTAGCATACTCAATCCATTTCAGTTGCTAGGCTTGGTCATAAATTTCGAACCTGTTGGCTCGCAACTTCACCTGTAACTAGGCAGTTGAGTCATGATTTACCATGCCAAAAAAGAGTAAAATTTCGACAGTTTTAGCTAATAAGATGTGGTGGAAACCAAGATCTCTGCCAGTAGGCTCTAACATTTAAGAGAGCCAAGGTCCACAATTATTGTGAGTTATGCTTGTTTTGTTTTCTCCATTTTATTTCATTTCGTTGGATCAGCACATTTCACGTCCACCAATATGCAATTTGGAGTTTGGAAGTCAATGCATGAGGTCTCACCTAAGGTTCTTTATCGTCAGTTGAAAATGGACGCGAGCTCATAGCCTAATATATGTAGTTTGTTTGATGTCTCATTGACTTTACTGCTATGTTCCCGAAGCTATACTGGTAGAGACTTGCAATGGATCTTTTCTTTGTAACCTTAGGTGTCGTCACCCAAGCGGGAACTGGTTGTGTCTGTGTTGCAAGGAAGTGCTCTGCGGCCGATATGTGAACAAGCATATGCGCCAGCATTTTCAGCAAACAAGCCACTGCCTCGCGCTCGGCTTCAGGTGCTCTCTAAATTTTATTTTGACTTTATGGCTCTTTTTTCATGCTCCTATAACTGGCTCTATTTATCTGGAGTCAGCGATCTATCAGTGTGGTGCTCCTCCTGCAATTCGTTTATAGACGCGCAAGTGGTTCCACAGTTGCGGCCCGTTTATGAAGCTACCTATATCTTGAAATTTGGAGTGCCCCCGCCAATTCAGAATGTTGAAGTCCGGAACGTCACAGCTTCCTCAATGGGCGAGGATGAGTTGCTGAATGTAGCCGTGTCGGGGCGAGCTGAAGCTCGAACGTGGTGTGGTCACTTGGCCTCTCTGTCCTCTGATCTCGTTCACATTCCGAGCCCGGACACATGCTGCAATAGGTTGGTCTACGTTCTTGATCAAACACCCACGGTTGATTGTCCAAATTATTATGTACTTTCTTGGTTTTCTTTGTGCACCGGTATGGATTTGTTTGCCCCTTCGAAAGGTGGGTGTAGTGTCGCCTTTCATGGCGCTCTATGTTGTTGGTTGTTGCTGGCATTTAATTGCAAAAGCAAGAAAGAAGGTGAGGATCAGATCGCATATTGGTGACAAAAATTTAAGTGAAATTCATTCTTCTATTTTCTGGAATTAGCTCAAGTGGAAGGAATTGTTGAACCCTTTAGCAAGAGGAAAAATGTTAGATGTGGGTGCAATTTAAACCACACTGAAGGAGAAAGTAGTGTAAATTCTCCGCGTTCAAGAAATCACAAGAAGGGATCTTTTCTTCCTATTTCTGTCGACTGGAGTGCGCGTGACCTGATGGGGCGAACTAGTGGAGAACTGGGTTTTATGTCGTGATGGCAACCTCTTGCTTGAGTCTTCTACCTAAATCTTCCAGTACCTCCTATTTCCTGTCATTGTTTTGAAAGGGTCAGTAGACCCATCTTCTTTGCCCCCTTGAACGGTAGTGTGCGGCTTGGCACCCATTTTCTTGTTTGTAAATTTGCTAAAGATAAATTGAGCTTTTAGGATCTTAAGGGGGGAATCGGGTTGCACTAACATATAAGGCATGCTTTAAACAGGATAGCGAACCCTGAGTTTCGCTCTAAAGGGCTGCACTTTGTAGGGTCAATGTAAAGAGTGCGATCGCCTTTAAATGCTACATTTAATTTGGCGGAGAGGAAGTTGTTTTATGAGAGCCCCATTTCGGGAGGTGTAGATTGGGATTGCTAGTCGAGCGCTAATGTGACTCATCTGTTCTCGTCAGAACTTACTCCAAAAATGCGAGTTCTTAAATTTAGAGGAGCCACCATTTTGCAAAATGTTAAGTTACTTTAATTGAGTTATTCTTTTATTTTCAGAGTTTGATTTCTTTTTTACTTACATAAGTGTATTATTGTCATATACAATTTATATTTAATATAAATACAATGGGTGTAGGGTTTCTGTTACTACAGAAATCTACAGCCCCTCTTTGTTTCTTTCTTTTACATTCTCCTTCTTTTCCTCTTCTCTATTCCTTCTCTCTTTTTCTTTCTCTCTTACAATTTGCTGCGGGTTCTCTAATTAGCTTTGTGACATGGTATCAAAGCCAATCTAACTACCTAATACTTGATCCTATTACTGGTTTGAGAGTCCCCTAGTAACCCTACTTCTTCTCTAGTGGGCAGCTACCTAAAGCTGCAATTTTTATCTATTTTCTCTTAAAGTCTTGATACATATGAGATTAGAAGATATCAGATTCATCAGGTTGGGTTTGTGAACATGGATTACAACACTTGTTGATTAGTAGATTCAAAAATCAGAGTACTTTCTTCTATACAGCAGTCTATGTCTATGAGTTTTCAGCATCCTTCTGGTTAATTGATGGAGCTGATCACATCCGATTATACATTAGTGCTGCTGTTTTGTTTCTTGCACTAAAGTTTCAGTCTTCTTGATTAGTGGTAGATATATTTATATTGAGATTATCGTCATGAATGATACTAAGGCTCCTACAGATAGTGTCAATGTTCAAATTACCATTATTAAATTAAATGGATCCTCTAATTACTTGTTATGGGCCCAAGCTGTGAAGGTCTATATTAATGCCAAAGGGAAACTTTATTATCTTACCATAGACCCCCTGCTGAAAATTCTCGAGAATATAGTGATTGGATGAAAGAGAATGATACACTTCTTATGTGGTTATGGAATAGCATGGAACCATCCATCGCTGCTAATGTCATGTTCCATACAACTACTAAGGGAGTATGGGATGATCTTATGGAGAGTTACTCACAAGACAAAAATATGTCTAGAGTTTATGAATTATATGAGAAGATCTTTAATTATAAACAGGGAAACAAGTCTCTTGAAGAGTATTATAGTGCTTTGAAAGGTATGTGGGAAGAACTCAATCTTTATCAGCCCATCACTATTGATCTTGAGAGACTTAAGACACAACGAGTTGAATTTCAAGTGGCCAAGTTTTCATCTGGCTTGAATGCCGACTTACAGCCTGTAAAGGGTCAGCTTCTTGCGGGCGAGAGAGTTCCTTCTATGAATGAAGCATTTTGTCTAGTTCAGCGCATTGTCCCTCCGTCTTCTACGTCATCTAAAGACAATTCAGCATTTGTGGCTAGTAGTAGTGGTCGTGGTTGTGGTGAATTTTCCAATAGAGGTTGTGGTTTCGAGGGAGGTCGTAGTAGTGGTGGTGGACGTAGTGGACAAAGTTCTGATCGAGATAGCCGTTAGTGTATATACTGCAGCAAATGTGGTCATATTGTTGACACTTGTTGGGCTAAGCATGGCAACTCTGAGTGGACTCAACGATTAGTGTTGTGTCTGAAATGAGTGCTCAAAATGTGTCTTACAGCGACATGAACCCATCTATCCCACCTGGGGGTAGTTCTTCTAAGTCTACGGCTCGAGATGATATGGTTGCACAACTCATCAAGCGTGTGCAACAACTAGAGACTTCCAATTTCTCATCCACCGCCACTCTTGCACGTACAGGTAACACGACCTCTTTCTCTACTTTGTCTCCTAACACCTCTTGGGTCATTGACTTGGGAGCTTCTAGTCATATGACGGGTAAGGAAGAACTATTTTCTTCCCACCATAACTCTAGTCCTTTCTCAGAAGTTATTTTAGCTAATGGTTCCTCGACTCAAGTAGTTGGATCAGGGACTGTTTCACTTACATCTTCCTTATCTTTGTCTTCTATTTTACATGTTCCCTAACTTCCTTTAAATTTGTTATCTGTTAGTCAGTTAACTAAAGCTCTTAGTTGTTCAGTTATATTTTACCCATCTCATTGTGTTTTTGAGGACCTTCAGACAAAGAAGATGATTGGTGGAGGGCATGAACGTGATGGACTCTACTATCTAAATGGTGTCTCCATTGCTAACGCCAATGGTCTAGCTGCTAGTTCTATTACCCCCTATTATGGCATTCTCGTTTAGGGCATTTATCTTTATTTAAGTTACAATAAATAATTCCCGAGTGTAAATCAATTTCTACTCTTGAGTGTGAGGTTTGTGAACTTGGGAAACATCATCGTAGTTCTTTTCCTAGTCGTAATGATTCTCGTGCATCTACTTTACTTGAACTTGTTCATTTGGACATCTAGGGACCTTCCCATATTACTAGTAGAATTGGTTTTAAGCACTTTGTTACTTTTGTGGATGATTATTCTCGTTTAATGTGGCTCTATATGCTTCATGACCGTGCTGAATTATTACATGTTTTCCAATTATTTCATCGGGAGGTTACTAATCAGTTTAATACATCCCTTAAAATTTTGCGAACATATAATGCTCTAGAATATACACAGAAATCAATTTCTTTGTTTTGTTCTAATCTTGGCATTATACATCAAACAAGTTGTACTTATACCTCTCAGTGGAATGGTGTGGCCGAGAGAAAGTACCATTACCTTCTAGAAGTTGCTCGTTCACTCTTATTTCATATGAACGTGCCAAAATCATTTTGGAGTAATGCTGTCCTTATCACATGTTACCTCATAAATCGTATGCCTTCCACTATCCTCAATCATCAGTCACTAATCAGTGTCGTATTTCCTGACAAACTGTTATTCTCTCTTACCCCACGCGTCTTTGGGTGTGTCTGTTTTGTTCATAATCTATGTTCTGGTTTTGATAAACTATCTCCCCGTGCTACTAAATATATTTTTCTCAGCTATTCACGTATACAGAAGGGATATCGGTGTTATGATCCTACAACTTATACCTAATATGTTAGTGCTGATATTACTTTTTTCGATGGCACACCATACTATTCTACTGAGGGTAAAGAGTATTCAACTGACATTGTAGCTGATCTTCCTATCCCACAACAAATCCTCCTAGATTCTGTTAGTCCTTCTCCAATATCTCCTCCCGTGCAGATGTATCAACGGCGAAAGCAGTCTATGAGCTCTTCCATGCCCTCCAATCAATCTTCCTCCTTGTCTCCTGGTCCGGACGATCTTTCGATTGCCCTTCGTAAAGGTACTCGGTCTTGCACACAAATATCCTCTTTGGCTTACCGTATTGAGCATTATGTGTCTCTCTCACATTTTCTTTCTCCATTACATGACTTTGCTCTATTATTACAAATTCACACAATTCCTATTTCTACTATTGAGGCTTTGTCTTGCCTTGAGTGAAAGAAAGTTATGGATATGGAAATGGAAGCTCTGGTATCTCGCCAAATGTGGTCATTGGTTGATTTTTCCTTTAGGAAAGATATGGTGAAGTGTCGTTGGGTGTACACTATCAAGTACAATCCAGATGGATCAATCGAGCGTCTTAAAGCTCGGCTCATTGCTAAAGGTTTTACTCAAACTTATGAAGTGGATTATTTTGAGACTTTTTCCCCTGTGGCACGTCTTAATTATGTTCGTGTTATTATTTCTCTTGCTGTGAATTTTGATTGGCTATTATATCAATTGGATGTCAAGAATGCTTTTCTTTATGGTGATTTGTTTAAAGAAGTATATATGGAGCAACCTCCTAGGTATGTTGCTCAGGGGGAGAATCGTAGTAAAGTATGTCGGCTATGTAAGGCCATTTATGGGTTGAAACAGTCTCCAAGAGCATGGTTTGAAAAATTCAGTTTAGTGATTTCCGTATGTGGTTTCCACCAATATTATTCTGATCATTATGTTTTTGTTCGAAAGAAGGAATCGGGGGTGGTCATTCTTGTGGTATATGTGGATGATATAATTGTCTCTGGTAGTGATATGACCGGCATTTCTGAGGCTAAGTCATTTCTTCAGCGTCGATTTCATATTAAAGACTTGGGAACTCTTAGGTATTTTCTGGGTATTGAAGTTTTACGAAGTACAAAAAGGTATTAATTTGTGTCAGCGAAAGTATGTTCTTGATCTTTTGTCGGAGATAGGTACACTAGCTTCCAAGCCAGTTGATACTCTTATGGATCCAAATCAAAAGTTTGGAGATGATGATGGAAATGAAATTGAAGACAAGCGTCAATATCGACGTCTAGTTGGGAAACTAATGTATCTTACTGTTACACGTCCTGATATTTCTTTTGCTGTTGGTGTGGTGAGTCAGTTTATGGAGTCACCTAAGAAGGCTCATTGTGATGCTGTATGTTGCATTCTTTGATATCTTAAAAGCTCTATTGGTAAGGGATTAATTTATAAATCTAATGGTTCTTCCACTCTGGTTGGCTATTCTGATGCTGATTAAGCTGGGTCAACATATGATTGATGGTCTACAACTGGGTATTGCACCTTTATTGATGGTAATTTGGTCACTTGAAGAAGCAAGAAATAGACTACCATTGCCAGGTCTAGTGAAGACGCTGAATATTGTGCTATGGCACATACTGTGGCCGAATTGTTGTGGTTAAAATCTCTTCTATAGGAGCTTGAATTTTCTATTAATCAACCTATTGATATGATTTGTGATAATCAAGTAGCTATTTATATTGCTGGGAATCTTGTTTTTTAAGAGCGAACTAAGCATATAGAAATTGACTGTCACTCTGTTGATGATGTTGTGAAGCAGAAGTTGGTTGCTACTCCTTACGTTGCCTCTACAGATCAGTTTGCTGATATGCTTACCAAAGCATTATTTCGCCCTAGTTTTGTTGCCCGTTGTTCCAAGCTAGGCATGGGTGACCTATATGCTCCAATTTGAGGGGGAGTGTTAAGTTACTTTAATTGAGCTATTATTTTATTTTTAGAGTTTTATTTCTTTTTTACTTACATAAGGGTATTATTGTCATATATAATTTATATTTTATATAAACACAATGGGTGTAGGGTTTCTGTTGCTACAAAAATCTACAGTCCCTCTTTTACATTCTCCTTCTCCTCCGCTTCTATATTCCTTCTATCTTTTTCTTTCTCTCTTACTATTTGCTGTGGGTTCTCTAATCAGCTTTGTGACACAAAATCTTCATGAAAACTCCACAGGACAGATTCGATATTTTGAAACGGTGATTACAGCCTGTGATGTCATCGTTCATGCCAAGCTGTTAGCATACTCAATCCATTTCAGTTGCTAGGCTTGGTCATAAATTTCGAACCTGTTGGCTCGCAACTTCACCAGTAACTAGGCAGTTGAGTCATGATTTACCATGCCAAAAAAGAGTAAAATTTCGATAGTTTTAGCTAATAAGATGTGGTGGAAACCAAGATCTCTGCCAGTAGGCTCTAACATTTAAGAGAGCCAAGGTCCACAATTATTGTGAGTTAGGCTTGTTTTGTTTTCTCCATTTTATTTCATTTCGTTGGATCAGCACATTTCACGTCCACCAATATGCAATTTGGAGTTTGGAAGTCAATGCATGAGGTCTCACCTAAGGTTCTTTATCGTCAGTTGGCAATGGACGCGAGCTCATAGCCTAATATATGTAGTTTGTTTGATGTCTCATTGACTTTACTGCTATGTTCCCGAAGCTATACTGGTAGAGACTTGCAATGGATCTTTTCTTTGTAACCTTAGGTGTCGTCACCCAAGCGGGAACTGGCTGTGTCTGTGTTGCAAGGAAGTGCTCTGCGGCCGATATGTGAACAAGCATATGCGCCAGCATTTTCAGCAAACAAGCCACTGCCTCGCGCTCAGCTTCAGGTGCTCTCTAAATTTTATTTTGACTTTATGGCTCTTTTTCATGCTCCTATAAGTGGCTCTATTTATCTGGAGTCAGCGATCTATCGGTGTGGTGCTCCTCCTGCAATTCGTTTATAGATGCGCAAGTGGTTCCACAGTTGCGGCCCGTTTATGAAGCTGCCTATATCTTGAAATTTGGAGTGCCCCCGCCAATTCGGAATGTTGAAGTCCGGAACGTCACAGCTTCCTCAATGGGCGAGGATGAGTTGCTGAATGTCGCCGTGTCGGGGCGAGCTGAAGCTCGAACGTGGTGTGGTCACTTGGCCTCTCTGTCCTCTGATCTCCTTCACATTCCGAGCCCGGACACATGCTGCAATAGGTGGGTCTACGTTCTTGATCAAACACCCACGTTTGATTGTCCACATTATTCTGTCACTTGCTTGGTTTCCTTGATGGACTAGTATGGATTTGTTTGCCCCTTCGAAAGGTGGGTGTAGTGTCGCCTTTCATGGCGCTCTATGTTGTTGGTTGTTGCTGGCATTTAATTGCAAAAGCAAGAAAGAAGGTGAAGATCAGATCGCATATTGGTGACAAAAATTAAGTGAAATTCATTCTTCTATTTTCTGGAATTTGCTCAAGTGGAAGAAATTGTTGAACCCTTTAGCAAGAGGAAAAATGTTAGATGTGGGTGCAATTTAAACCACACTGAAGGAGAAAGTAGTGTAAATTCTCCGCGTTCAAGAAATCACAAGAAGGGATCTTTTCCTCCTATTTCTGTCGACTGGAGTGCACGTGACCTGATGGGGCGAAATAGTGGAGAACTAGGTTTTATGTCGTGATGGCAACCTCTTGCTTGAGTCTTCTACCTAAATCTTCCAGTACCTCCTATTTCCTGTCATTGTTTTGAAAGGGTCAGTAGACCCATCTTCTTTGCCCCCTTGAACGGTAGTGTGCGGCTTGGCACCCATTTTCTTGTTTGTAAATTTGCTAAAGATAAATTGAGCTTTTAGGATCTTAAGGGGGGAATCGGGTTGCACTAACATAAAAGGCATGCTTTAAACAGGATAGCAAACCCTGAGTTTCGCTCTAAAGGGCTGCATTCTGTAGGGTCAATCTAAAGAGTGTGATCGCCTTTAAATGCTACATTTAATTTGGCCGAGAGGGAGTTGTTTTATGAGAGCCCCTTTTCTAGAGGTGTAGATTGGGATTGCAGGTCCAGCGCTAATGTGACTCATCTGTTTTTGTCAGAACTTACTCCAAAAATGCAAGTTCTTAAATTTAGAGGAGCCACCGTTTTGCAAAACCTTCATGAAAACTCCACAGGACATATTCGATCTTTTGAAACAGTGATTAGAGCCTGTGGTGTCACCGTTCATGGCAAGCTGTTGGCATACTCAATCCATTTCAGTTGCTAGGCTTGCTCATAAATTTCGAAGCTCTTGGTTTGCAACTTCATCTGTAACTAAATAGTTGGGTCATAATTTACCATGCTCTGAAGGAGTAAAATTTCGACAGTTTTAACTAATAAGATGTGGAGGAAACCAAAGATCTATGCTGGTGGGCTCTTATATTTAAGAGGGCCAAGGTCCACAATTATTGTCAGTCTGGCTAGTTTTCTTTTATCCGTTTTATTTCATTTCGTTGGATAACTACATTTCTCGTCCACCGATATGGAATTTAGAGTTTGGAAGTCAGTGCATTAGGTCTCACCTAAGGTTCTTTGTTAGCAGTTGGCAACTGACATGAGCTCGCAGCCTAATATGTATACTTTGTTTGCTGTCTCATTGACTTTACTGCTATGTTCACAAAGTGTTGAGAGACATGGAAGGAGACCTGATGAATATAAAGAGCATTTAGGATCCATTGTCAAGTGATGTGTGACAATATTCAACACTTCCACTCATATGCAAGCCACATTATGAATTGCACGTGGAATTTTGACTACACACATTCACGTGGAATTTTTTTTACCATGCACCTTTGCATAAGAGATAACTAGCTTTAATACCATGTTGAGAGACAAAAACTTAACTGAATGCTTGGTTAAATTGATGTGACCCTAAGCTATCTATTTATAATAAAGCCAAAAGACCAAAATTACAGTATCACCCTTATTGCCACCATATATAAAACAATAAAGGAAATAGGCTGCTAAACAAAAAGATATTGACGTATGCATAGATTGTTATCTATAGTTACAATATGTCTATTTATATACATCAGGAACCCAGTTTGAGATAAAACCTCTTTAATGGGTAGTTGGTAGCTAATAGATAGTTGATAGCAGGATGACAACTAACGCTAATTAATAGCTATGACAGCTAACTCTACAGCTAGCAAGTGACACATTCCAACATAGACAAATATACCCCTATCAGCTAAATACTCTCAATGTTATCAGTATACTCTTAAATTATTTGTGCTTACGCTGAATTCTTGTGTAGAATCTCTGTTAACAATTTAGGTTGTATAACGGTGTTCTCTTTCCACATCTTTCTTTAGAAGTAAAGAATCGTTCTAAAGTGAAAAAACTTTTAGTGGGGTTTTTATCTTCCCTCTGAGAGGTTTCTCCATGCTTTTGTCATTTCTTGAAACAGCTACATTCAATTATTCAAGAGCTTCTTGTTTGCATTAATGATTGTTCTATATTTCTGACAGAAATTTCAGCACTCATCTGGAAGCACAAATAATGATTACTTAGTAAATGGTTGTATTATTTCAATATTCTCGATTGCCAAGTTAGCATATGCTGATGGAAGTCCTTACTTAGAGGAAATTCTTTGCATGTGTCTCCTCTGTCTCCATGGTATCTGTCCTGTTGTAGGGAGAATGTTGCATATTAATGAAATAAATTTGGAGAAATGAAGAGAATTTCATGCACTGCATGGTCTTTGGAGGACTAATACCCATGGACTCCTCATTGACCAGGGGTTGTGCTGAATGTTATGATGAATTGCAATGTTCATTCCAAACAATTGAAGAGGATGAAGATGTTGGCAACATGCAAAATGCAGATCTTGTTGATGCCGACTTATTTGTCAGAGACCTAGTGGTGACACAGGTAAAAAATTCTTGCCTTGAAATTTCATTTGGTCGTTGTGATTACTTCTCTAGGAAATTTAGGTTTATAATGGTTTGAAATGCATCGGAAGGGCACTCCCCTTTTCCAGGTTAGCTGAAAAATAAGGATAATTTTCTTTCAATCATGTTTGTGTAGAATAGAATGTTCATTAAAGAATCTGTCTATGGAAAAACAAAAGTGGACTTCCACGCTAAGTTACTCATGCTTAATCACTTTCATTCATATAAGACAATTTAAAACATAATATTGAAGGTTTGTGCCTCTGTTATTTCCTTTGATTCATATTATCTCATGTATGTACTCTGTTGCTGGAGAGCGGCCTCCTGATCTAATGAAGAATTGACCAACGGTAGAACTCCAGATGTATATTCCTCCTAAGGTAAAGAAAGGCGTAGGGGAGAGTAAGTCCAACGGCTCACTTGTTGCCCCCCAGAAAACTATGCTGCCTCCCAGTGTCAAATATTATAGCAAAGATGAAGAGCCGAGGTTTGAAAAGCTTAAACAGGAAACTGCAGCCAAAAGTATGAAACCAAAATGCATATCTTTGGAGGAAACAGCAGCCAGGGCAAAGGGAAAGCAGCTCCTGAACTAACCCATTGTGTCTTGTTACTGTTCTTAAATGTTGACTTGTTTACTTGGGCAGTTAATTAGATGGTGGGGATTCTGTTTTGGACTGCAGTGAATTATATATTGGATATGGGGTTCATAGGCACTTATGAAAATGAGTAATTTTGTTAAAATCCATTTTGAGAAAAACATAGAGATAAGTCTAGTGTTCTTCTACCAAAAGGAAGTGAAATTTCAGTCTGATTGCACGCTTTGTTAGCTTTAATTCAAATAATAAGAAGAATGGTGAAGAACTACGAAGCAGAAAACACATAAAAGGAAATTGCCGCTGAGACATTGAACAGGGTAGTAGATAACTAAAAGGCTGACTGTGATTAAAGCTTCCAAGCCATTTGATACTTAGAAGTCATGAATGTTTCTCATGAGATCAAGATAATACCCTGGTTAGTTCCATTGATCCATTTGATCTTATGCAATGCTTTGTTGCAGTGTGGCCAAATATGTACAGAGGAGAATTGCCAAACACGAACAACTGAATCACTCCCTCGTGGTTTTCGTTTTGAGGAAATGGAAGGCGTCATAAAGAGTGAATGCAACAGCTCATGTGTTTCCTCTGCCAATCCTATGGAGCTTCTGAAAGAGCCTGAGACTCCAAAAAGGGCCGAGTCTCCAAGAATATATAGTGATGAAGAACAGACAAATGAAAAGGTTAAGAAGCAGGAATTTGCATTGAGAAATGTAAAACCAGAATGTGTATCTTGGGATGAATCTGCAGCAACAGCAAAGGTGAAAGAAGCTCCCAGTTTAACTGATATTTTCTTGCTGTTATCTTCCAGTCTTGATGTGCCTTGTTGGACTATTTAGTTGATCGTCGGGGTTCCATATTTTTCAGGAAAGCATTAGAAAAAACTAGGAAAGTTCTTCAAATTTTAGTCTCCTGTTAATCCTACTATTTGAAACACTTTATGTTGGCAGTTACTAGAGCGTGAAGCACACGTTGCAGCCGGTAGTTCCCCCAAGAGGACAAACCGGGAGGAGATTGAACATGCCCAAGTGACTGCATTGGCCAGACCAACCACCAAGAACACAAAAAGTTCTATAAATCCTCCACATCTTAATCTTGTGAACGTGCTGGTTGGGATTTTCCTGTTGATCGCCATCACAGCTATTTTCACTACTATCTTGCCCCAAGTGTGATGCAGCATCATTGCCAAGTACAAGAGTTTAAAAAGGGTTCTGTATGCCCTGTCGTAATTCATTATGTATGGAGCTTGTCTTCCTTTTGGTGCTAATGCTTTGTACTTCTTTTTTTCTTTGCTTTGGAACTTACTTTTTTGGTGCCCTGCCGTGTAATGGAAGAATCAATTAGTTGCCACAGTGACGTCTCCTTTAAAAGTTAACTTGCAGTCAATTATTCCATGTCTTTCTTTGGTTTATCAAACTCATTGAAGTATTGATCACATGAGTTCAGTTATTTTAGAGGCACGGTCCATGGACACAACGTGCAAACTAATCAGTCTTACATAGGACAAAGTCTACTTTATAAGAAGTAAAGATCTTTATATGTATGTTAAGGACAAGTAGAAGCTTTCATCTTTTGCAAAATGAAAGAAAAGCAGCCGGTGGTAGCTCTGAGTCTTCCTAGAAGCACAAACATGTATTCAGAACTTAAAACGCAAGAAACAACAATTCAGGACCAAGAATAAAGTTGAACCAACACTGGTTGTTACATCAGTGACCAGTATCAAGCCGCCCAACAAAATCCAAAACATAACACGCGGTGTGAGAATGCCATGAACATATGGATCGCCATAAGACAAGGTCCGCTGCGCAGTTTCATTTATGTAACGACAATCTGATCGTGAGGAAATGCTACTGGAGGATGGGGCGGATGTCGCTGACGGCAAAATGGTGAGGCGGGTGACGAGGATGGGGTACGGGAAGGTGGAGTGGGTGTTGCACCATTGGAATGTGAACACGGTCAAGTTTCATGAGGAGATGGGGGCGAAGATTCTGCAGAGTGGAGGATTTGCAGGCTGACCGGAGAGGCTCTCTCTCCTTATGCCAACATCAATTACCGAAGAAGGTGACCAGATTCGCATTTTTAAATTTGATGAACTGAAATGAAATTCCTAGTTGTGGTTTTGTGTTTCTCATTAGGTTTGATCTGATCTATTGTTTCGTTGAGTAATCTTGGGAATTTTTAAGAAAGTGGCAAAGATGGAGACTTTTACTTAATACATTTTATCGAAATATTTTTGTCCAAATACTGGTGTCTCTAATCGTGCCCGCTGAAGTTGGCAAAGATGGTTCGGAGAACATGGATCACTGATTTCGGGCTAAACCCAAGATTTGTCTTGGATAGGTTGGATCGATCTGGCCTGCTTCCAAGGCCAAGTGGGCCAATTCTCGATTTCACAAATCAAGAATTAATTCTGCCCGATTTGATTTTAGGTTCTACCATAGGAATTCACCCATCTTAAAATCAGTCACCTCTAGCGTAAAAACTCGCGATAGAGTTGATACAATTTAAAAGATTGGTTATTTTGTGTGATGGCTGAAATTAAATAACCATTTTAGCAAGAGGCTTGTGAATAATCTACAAGAATGTAGTAAATAACTGTCCGATTAATATTGGTTGAGTGCATTAAATGGATACAGTTGGCTTCACGTGTGATTAACATAATCAGTAGCCGAGTTCTTAATATACCAAGGGCAAGTTTTTATTTCCTATTGGTTCCTTTCTTGATTGGTATGCTTAGATCGTTGCTACAAAATC
Organism: Eucalyptus cladocalyx; assembly: GCA_017140615.1. Taxonomy (NCBI): domain Eukaryota; kingdom Viridiplantae; phylum Streptophyta; class Magnoliopsida; order Myrtales; family Myrtaceae; genus Eucalyptus; species Eucalyptus cladocalyx. The sequence goes on from CM029522.1 coordinate 26,130,381, forward strand.
CAGTATTATCGAACCTAGCTAGGGCAAGAATATAATTTGCCTAGAATAGTAATGTATTTTTGGAACTCTAATTACATTTCATGCTTTGTTATCTTAAAATGAACACCTATTACATATTTCCCACCTTGAGATCGTGCCCAAGAAAGTAATGTTATTCATACTAAGCTTGATTTACATATTACTTGACAAAATACTCTTGACAACTGTAATTAGACATTTAAAATGTTGATCATACTGAATACCAAAAAAATAGTCTTCGAACATCAATTTTTATACTATTTTTGTAAATTAAATTTTGTATACTTGCCATCAGTCTGGCTTTTTTAAGCGGAGAAACCAGTAAAACGGATGAATTTGAGGTCACTGACTAAGATGGAGAAAATGAAAATAAAAAAAATATTAAGTAAAGTAACCACCTGAAAAAATTTGAAGAAAGGTCTAATAAAGTAAGCCATCAACTTCCACAGCAAGTTGTCAGACTTGAGAAACAAGTCCAACGAATGAACAACTTCCCAAGGAAGGTAGAGAAGAGTGCATCAGACGAAGCCCAGGCAGGACTCGACATCCCAAAGCAAGCGCAGTATAAATTCATCTCCTCACGCTGGTTGAAGATCAAAGACATCTCCGACCAAGTTCAAAACATTTGTGTCCACTCTGTTTCTCGTGCAGAGAACACGAGATGGAAGACAGCACAATAGCTGTGCAGCGCTTGCCAGCAGGATCTGGAGTCGAATCCCGGAGGAATCTTCGATCATTACTTGTAACTGAAGGAACGAGCTACTTGGCAGTACTCCGATCGTTCATGGCTTCTAACAGGAACACGCAGGCAAGGGTGATGCATGAATATCACCTAAATACCAATCCTCTTTAGAACACTTCAGTAGGCCAGGTACATATATTAATCTCTTTCGCTGAATATCTATGCTCTGCTTACTGCTTGGCCTTGCAGACTGAAGTATGTCTATCTCGTTCGTTTGTCAAATCATTTGTTTTCGCTGAGCATATGTGAGTTATTTAATGCACAGCAGTTGGCATCTAGCCATTGAGATACTAGTATGCGCATCTCAGTTTTAGCTGCTTTTCGCTACTATTTTCATATTATCCAATTCATGTCCCACTCTTTTTTCAAATGCATGCAGAGATATCATTCTTGGCCTTTTGGATGGATACGAAATGAGAAGACGATCCACATATTTCTAATACTTTGTTGAATCAAGACCGACCCAAGCGAATGAAGACACTTGCGAAGCCATATTCAAGTTAGGTTTCTACGTGCTTAGCATAGATTCACGATAAGCTTCGTGTATTGGAAATAAAATCTTCTTTCTTACTGAGAAGTCGTTTCACTTGAATTTGCTATATTTATCTTTTCGGAGCTCGTGGTCCATCCAAATTCCATGTATGGTGACCAGATTTATGACCTTTTATTGGAAGGATGGCTCGTCCGAAACATAAATAACCAGCTAAAATTGCAAGCGTACTCTACTTCATGGAAGTGGAAACTGGGGAAAAAAAAGAGAGAAGAAAATAAAGCAGATGATCACCATAGACTTGACCCAGAAAATGGAAGCGGCAACAACACCACCTTTTAGGCCCATGCCGCTGGTTTAATGGTTAGGGAATAGAATTACTTGAGGAATAGTTCGCATGACACGGGTTTGATTCTCGACAACCACCAATTGTGTACAATCTCATATTTGTATCACCCACAAGGGCTTATCCTCCCATCTCACTTGGTCTGAGGCCAGTGGGATGTTTTCGGAGTCCCATGGTTTATGCATCTAAGGTGGAGGCACAAGTCATCGTCGAGACATCCTGCAGTTTAGCGCTTTTCTGTAATCTGAACTTTCATTCATCAGCATGTTTCAACAGTGAAACTGTGATGACATGCACGATATAAGAAGAGAACATTCAATTTTCCATTGCTGTCATATGTAAATGAGTTCTGGGAGTGACTAGCTAATCTGGCCTTGCAGCACAAGGACTAGGTGCAAAAGCGCTAACAAAAATCCCAATTCTACATAATTTATTGGTGCATTGGCACAAGAAGAGACCGTGTAGGGTGAAACTTTATCATATAATGAAAATTAATAATTGCATGGACAGCCCTTGTGTTAACTTAACTGACTATTAGCAGGTTGATTTTAACTCAAATTCAGGCAATGCATTAAATAAAATGAAAAGGGAAATCTCCTATTGCAATTAGAGGAAACAGCCAGGACACTTCACAGGAGCAAATCCCAGAAATTTCCCGGATATTGTCATTATAATATGAGAAAGCTAAACAAATTTTTATGGTGAACAACAGTACCTTTCAGAGTGAGCAGAATCTTAGGTCAGTCGAGTTTACGTGATGGGATCCACCAGGACAAGGAAAAGCAGAACAAAAGACCGTCCCTATAAGCTATCAATCACGATCCAGATTTTTCCGATGAAAGAAGTTTGGTAACTTCTATTGGAAGGATGGCTCGTCCGAAACATAAATAACCAGCTAGAAGTGTAAGTGGACTCTACTTAATGGAAGTAGTAACTGAAAAAGAGTACATGAACTCATCCATTCCCTGAAAGAAAAGCAGCTGATCGCCGCAATCAGTAAGTTTATAGACTTGACCCAGAAGAAGGAACCGGCAATAACACCGTCTTTTATTCCCCATGCTGCTGTTTTTATTTTTTGGTCCAATTTAAACTCTCAATCTCGTTCTAAAATTTTTGCTCTATTAATATTTTTTTTTTTTTTTTTGGTCGAAATAGAAGTGACTATTACTTAATTAATAAAAGTCTTACAAACCACCGAAGGGGAAAGATCTGCACATAATATATTCCATAGGGGAAGAGGGGGGGGAAGACACCCAATTACGTGGAAGGGTGTGTTGCCGATGGTGTCGAGCAATCCAATCCGCTGCTGCATTGGTTTCTCGTGGGCTATAAATCACCGTGAAGTCATTGTTCCGCTGAAGCCCATGCGTACACCTGTGGACTATTTCTTTAAGGTTCCATGTATGTGCGGCTCGGCCCATGATCATATCTACTGCAGCAGAACAGTCGCTTTCTATGAAGTAGCTTCCAGTTGGACTTCCCAGATCTCGCACGTGATTCGGCTTGAGTTCGTGCAGAAACGAGATCCCGTGAAGAATTGCTTGAGTTTCCGCTTCAGCTGCGGAGGAAACCCTAGCTGTTGCCGCGAAGCCGTCGATCACCCTACCAGCTGCATCTCGGGCGATACCGGCGACAGAGCAGAGAAACTCTCCGGGTCTCCACGACGCATCTACATTCAACTTCAGGTTTCTCCCTTCCGGAGGCCTCCAGTGCGCGGGTGAGTTTTGCTTGAGAGCTCGTTCGCCTTTTGTCGATCTACCCGTGCTGAGCGTGTAATGTTGTTCCTTTGCTATTAACAGCGCCTCGCTGGTTGGGGTGCCTTATCTCGGAAGATCCGGTTGTTCCTCGCCTTCCAGATGTTCCACAGGATCAGGCTTATGAGTTCACGAGCGGGTAAGTTCTCATCTCTTCGGAAAGCTGTTAGAAGCCACTGATCCGTGCGATTGATGCTGTTGTTTGGCCTGATCTGCTCAAAAATCGGGTCTTGCCATACTCGCTTTGTCCATTTACACAGAAACAGCAAGTGCTCTATAGTTTCCACACTCGAACTGCATACCGGGCATCGTGGGTCGCTTACAATTTTTCTTCTATGTAGGTTTTCCTTCGTCGGGAGGGCGTTTTGGCATAGGCTCCAGATGAAGAAACGAATCTTTGGAGGCACATCAAGACTCCAAATTTGTGTCCACAAGGTTCGTGGCGGTTGATAGGAACATGATGGCCTGTTCGATCTCGTGTGGCTTATGATTTTTCTTGCTTCGTTATATCCGCTCTTGACAGAATAATTTCCCAACCACCGCCCGTCCATATTAGTGTATCTTGCATTGGTTGCTGATGTAGGGGAATTGCTACAATTTCATTTGCAATTTTTTCTTCATAATGATTGTCAATTAGTTGCTTTTTCCATTCTCTCGGATTCGGGTTGATCAGTTCAGACACAAATTTAGGCTCTGTCTGGTTTGCTGTTCCTCCTATTATGCCTTGTGATAGCCACCTGTCTTCTCTTATGCTAATTGATTTCCCATCCCCTACTGACCATTTAACATTGCTTTTGATGGTATCTCTGCCAAGCATTAAGCTGCGCCAGCCCCATGATGGTCGATTGCCCTTGGGCGCGTTCCATAGATCTCCATGAGGGAAATAAATCCCTTTAATCATTCTGCACCATAGATCTGAAGGAGAGGAAGCTAGACGCCAGGCCTGTTTACCTAGCATGGCTCGATTGAAGGTAATCAAATCTTTAAAGCCCATTCCACCTGCATCTTTTCTAGTTTTTAACATTTCCCAGTTTTTCCAATGCAGGCCTCTTTTCGCATCACCGTTCTGCCACCAAAAAGACGCAATCCGTTGTTCTATAGCTCGGCAAATCGAAACAGGCAGCTGAAATATGGACATGGCATAGGTAGGTAGGGATTGCACCACACTCTTTATTAACACTTCCTTACCAGCCTTTGTAAGCATTTTTTCTTTCCATCCCGCTAACTTGGAATTTACTCTATCCAGGATCCACGAAAACATCGATTTTTTGGATTGTCCCCACTCAGTAGGTATGCCCAAATATTTGCCTGTTTTCTTTAGTATAGGGACTCGCAGTTGTGTGGCCAGATTGTGTTTCAGAATTTCTGGGCAATGTCCACTAAAATAAACCCCTGATTTGTTCAAATTTACTGATTGTCCCGTTGCATAGCAGTATTGGGTTAATATGAGGGCAAGGTTCTGGCATTCTGTAAGAGTCCCATCTATAAAGCATATAACATCATCTGCAAACATCAAATGTGACAGCTGAGGGCAATGTTTATTTACCTGTATTCCTTTGAGTGTACCTTCTGCTAATGTTTTCTTCAACATCCAGGTTAAGACATTGGATATCAAGATGAAGATATAGGGTGAGAGGGGATCGCCTTGTCTGAGACCCCTCGATGGATGGAAGAAAGAGGTTGGTTCACCATTGATCTTTAAGCTGAAAGTAACTGTTGTTATGCATTGCATAATTAGGGAGACCCATTTGGCATCGAATCCCATATGCAGCATTAGATCCCTCACGAAATCCCATTCTATGCGATCGTATGCTTTCTGCATATCAAGCTTTACCATTGCCTGATGTTTTGTCTTCCTTTTGGTTATTCGCAGCTGATGCAGAATTTCCTGGACAATAAAGATGTTGTCTTGTATTTGCCGCCCCGAGACGAAGGCTCCCTGCTCTGGTTCAATGATAAGTGGCAACCATTTTTTGAGTCTCGTTTGCTAATATTTTGGAAATGATTTTGTAACTGAAGTTACACGTGCATCGATGGGTCTGTATTGACTGATTGTTTCAGGGCTTTTTACTTTCGGGATCAACACAATATGTGTCTGGTTTAGCTTGTGGTCAAGCACACCTGTTTTAAAAAACTCCTGTACAAGTTGCAGCAGGTCAGTTTTTATAGTTGCCCATGATTTTTGATAGAAAGCTCCATTGAATCCATCTGGTCCTGGAGCCTTGAGAGCTCCCAATTGGAACACTGCTTCCTTGATTTCTTCCAATAGAGGTATTGCCACCAAATCTGCATTCATACTCTCTGTGATTGGTGATGGACATTGATCTAAGATCGGTTGGTAGTGTCTTTGTCCCTCAGAGCTGTACAGATTTTCATAGAAAGCTCTAATATGTTGTTTTATTGTTGTCGGCTCCCTGCACCACCGATTATCCTCTAATTGCAACATTGTAATACGATTTTGGTGTCGCCTTTGGATTGTCGTGGCATGGAAAAAACTGGTGTTTTGGTCTCCCCAATGTAGCCATTTGATACGTGACCTCATCCCCCAGAATTGTTCTTCCTGTCTTCTCAATGCTGCTATTTGGCTAATAATATTCTGCACTGTCTGTCTATTTGTGTGCTGAGCTTTTTGATTAGTGATTGCTTGTAAAGCTTAAAGGTGCAGAACAGCTCCCAGCACTTCATTGATGTACAGTGCACAGATCCTGAAAGTAAAAAGATAATGCAGATTACCTTCCTCCACGCATCTACTGACTTTGGAGAGAGGACGGAGTTATGGCAACAGTTGGGAATCCTCAAACCTTCAGGCTCCATTCCCTGGATCTGCATGGGAGATTTCAATGAGATTCTATATATATGGGAGAAAATCGGGAAAAAGGAGGCAGACAATCGAAGAATCGTAGCTTTCAGAAATATGATTAATGACTTATCCCTGATGGATGTAGAAAGCCACGGATGCGCTTTTACATGGGCTAATAACAGGGAGGGAGATGAGCTGGTAAAAAAGAGACTCGATCGAGTACTATGTAATCTGGAATGGAGGGTTACCTTTCATGAAGCAGAAGTCCAGGCGCTCCCTGCTATAGGATCAGACCACAGTCCCCTCATCCTTCGCCTGTATCCTCTAGTATACAAAAGGAAAAAACAGTTCAAAGTGGAATCTTTCTGGATGGATCATGCAGAATTCCAGGAAGTAATTACACAAGTCTGGGAAGATACTTTAACTCCACAGCATACCTTTGCAGAAAAACTAGGGAGAACATCGAAAGAATTAACGAAGTGGAGCAAAGAAAAGTTTTCAAATGCTTATTCTCAGATCAAAGAGCTCTATTAATTTGCTTTGCCTCTTTATTGAGTGTGAGAGTTGAACTTCATATTTAGGGATATATTTTTTAAATCATTCATTTTTTATGAAATAAATGGAGTCTTAATACCTTATAATACTCTTTTAGCATCACTTTTAAACTACTTTTATCATTTAATTTTGTATACTCGCCGTTGGTCCTTTGACTTGAGTACATTCTAAAACTGCTTCTTCTAAACTCTAGAATGTAAAAATGTGGGGTATTCATAGGGGTGAGGGAAGAAAAACTTTCTTTTCAATTGGGAAGGACAGAACGTACGGATACCGACACGTTAAAATAATGAACGCATCCAAGTTGGTACCAGATTGTCGGACTACTGTTGAAAGCTTCTATCGAAAGCTTGCTTTATGCTAGTTAGGCATGTGCTTCTCGTAGTTTCTAGAATCAGCACATCTAACCAGGAAAATAAATGGGTATGACGTCATTGACAAAGATGGAGAAAATAAAAAATTATAGGTAAAGTAACCACCAGAAAAATTGGGGAAAGGTCTAATAAAGTAAGCCATCAACTTCCACAGCAAGTTCTTGATCAAAAGGAACTTCGGAACTTCCACAGCAAGTGGTTGGACTTGAGAAATTAGTCCAACGAATAAACAGAAGCCAGACAACACAACTTCCCACGCAAGGTAAAGCAAAGTCCGTCAGTCGAAGCTCAGGCAGGACACCAACTCGAAGCAAGTGCAGTATAAATTCATCTCCTTACGCAGGTTGAACATCAAATATATCTCCAGACAAGTCCGAAACACTCATGTCCACTCTGTTTATCCTGCAGAGCACACGAGATGGAAGAGAGTGCGGTAGCTGCGCAGCATTTGCCAGCGGGATTTGGAGTCAAAGTCCGTCACCAGTGGAATCTTCGATCATTACTTGAAGCTAAAAGAGTGAGCTCCGTGGCGGTACCCCAATCACTCCTGGTTTCTATCAGGAACAAACGGGCAAGGATCACCACCTAAAGGCCGATCCTCTTTAGTACACTTCTGGAGGCCAGGTACATATACTTATCTCATTTGCTTGGTATTTATGCTCTGCTTGACTTTACAGACGAAAATATGACTATTGAGTTTGTTTGTCGAATTATTTGTTTTTGCCGGGCATACATGGGTTATTTTATCCACACCAGTTGGCATCTAGCCACTGAGATACTGTCATGTGCATCTCAGTTCTGTGAAGATATGTTGCTGCTTTTCGCTACTTTTTTCATATTATCCAACTCATGTCCCATTCTTTTTTTCAAATGCATGCAGATATATTGTTCTTGACCTTTTGAAGATATGCGAAATGAGAAGACGATCCACGTATTTCTGATACGTTGCTGAATCAAGACCGATCCAAGCGAATGAAGAAACTCGAGAAGCCGTAGTCAAGTTGGGTTTTCACGTGCTTGATGTGGATTCACGATAATCTTCGTGTATTATAAATAAAATCTTCTTTCTTATTGAGAAGTCTTTTCATTTTAATTTGCTGAATTATCATTTTGGAGCCTGCAATCCATCAGAATTCCATGTATGATGGCCAGATTTATGACTTCTATTGGAAGGATGGCTCGTCCAAAACGTAGATAACCAGCTAAAAGTGTAAGCGGACTTTACTCCATGGAAGTGGCAACTGAAAAAGGGTGAATGAACTCCTCCTTTCATTGATGAAAGGAGGAGATGATGACCAGAATCAGTGAGTATCTAGACTTGAACCAGAAAAAGGAAGCGGCCATAACTCCACCTTTTCTATGGGAGAACAGTAACAATTTGAAGCAGAATAAAATAAACCTAATATGAATCGATATAATAAAGTAAAATAAATACTAAGAACATAAAATGATTTTTATGTGAAAAACCTCATCGATGTGAGGAGATAAAAAACTACCAACTAAAGTCCATCTGAAAATCTTCACTATCAACAAAATTTGGTGAACAATATTCTTCTCTAGCAAATACTAGATGTACATTACAGTAAAGACCTCAAGAACATAATTCTTAACAATACACATGAATTTCACAAGAGATCAAAGATAAATCTGACAAAAAACGCAGGTTTTGATCATTTCACGAAAAACCTGATGTAGGGAGCTTCAAATGAAAATCAGACCACCATGAATATGTTGACAAAATTTCAGCTCAATTGGATCACGAATCAACCTCCGATACCAGTTTGATGTAAATCAGACTTTGCCACAACCCCAGATTTTCTACTTTCTTTTTTTCTCTTGTTACCTGTCCTTTTGCAGTTACCACTTTAAAGATAGTGGGAAACCCTATTTTTTCCTATGACTTATAATATGAGTTCAAGCCCTTTTTATGCTTGCAACTCATTGGGCTTCTTCCACGTAGACGTGACCCCAGGTAACACTTTTAACCCCATGCTAGTCGTCTAACGGTTAGGGAATAGACTTATTTTGGAATAGTTCACATGATACGGGTTCGATTCTTCACAACCCCCAATTGGGTACAATCTCATATTTGTGTCACCCTCGAGAGCTTACGCTCACAACTCACTTGGTCTATGAGGTCAGCAGGATGTTTTTGGACATGCATCTAAGGCGGAGCTGCAAGTCATCTTCGAAGCATCCTGCAGTTTAGCGCTTTTTTGTAATCTGAACTTTCACCAATCAGCATATTTCGACAGTGAAACTGTAATGACATGCACAATGCAAGAAGAAAACATTCAATTTTCCATTGCCGTCATAAGTAAATGAGTTCTGGGAGTGAAATCTGGCCTCACAGTGCAAGGATTAGGCGCAAAAGTGCCTTTGAGAAATCCCCTTTGATCCGTTGCATGAAATTATCGGTCGCATGAAATTACCAATCATAGTTTAGTCTTCCCTAAACTGAAAGGAGATGAAGCTAATAACATGCAGCACAGTTAGTAACCAGGGAAGTTCTTCCTTTTTACATAAACAAAGTGCTAACAAAAATCCCAATTGTACATAATTTGTTGGGTGCATTGGCACATAGAAAGACTGTGTTCATTGAAACATTGTTATCTAATGAAATGGATAAGTGTACTGGAAGTCATAAAATTTGTCATGAAAGGACAATCGAGTCTTACAAAACTTTCAAAAAGTATGATGAAGTTCTAAAATTTGTTACGAAAGTGCAATCGATAGAAAGACTTAATAAACCAATTTGACAAATTTTATGATTGGATTGCATTTTTCGGAAGACTAGGTCATAATTGTACTTTCGTGACAAGTTTTAGAATTTCCAACGTTCTTATTTCTAATGAAAATGTATACATGCACGGACTGCCCTTATGTTAACTGACTATTGGCAGGTTGCTTTTAACTCAAATTCATATTATGTCATTAATATAATGAACAGAAAAGTCTCCTATTGTAATTTGAGGAAACAACCAGGACACATCACTGGAGCAAATCCCAGAAATTTCCTGGATACTGTCATTATAATATGAGAAAGCAAAACAGGTTTTTTATAGTGAACAACCGTACCCTTCAGATTGAGCAGAATCTTAAACTAGTCTGGTTTATGTGATGGGATCCACCGGGACAAGGAAACGCAGACAAAAAACCATCCCTATCAGCTATCAATCACGATCAAGATTTTTATAATGTCCACATTCAAGAATTTTGGTAACTTCTCCAAGAAGGGAAGACTTCCATAAGACCCTCCCCAATGGTAGTGTATTGATGCTCACTCTCCTGCTTCCACAAACTGAAGTGAGCTCAGTAGATTTTACTTGTGGGTTGAGTGAAGAACAGAACAGAAGGAGATGGGAAATGTGATCATCCCAAACAATTTGCCGGTCGGATATAGATTCCACCCAACTGACGAGGAATATGTCGATTATTATTTGAAGAACCGAGTCCAAGGATTCATAGATTATCCCTGCATAATTCCTGATGTCGACATCTGCAGGTGGGATCCTTGGGAATTACCACAGAAGTTTCATGGTAAGAACAGATACTCCTATTCCCTTTGCTTGCTCCTTTGGTACACTCCTTCTGCAACCATGATTTTCAGAAACTTATTTACCTAAAGTACATGGGTATTTGGAGCATAATATTTATCATCAATTGGTGAAAAGTTGAGGGAATGTGCTGATGAGATGTGAATCTGACAGTTTCTGGTGTGGAAATGTCATTTTATAAGGTGCAAACAATTGTGGAATGCAAAATTTTTTTATTTCATCAAAAAGAGAAATATTAGTTCTTGATAATAATAAGATTGACAGGTGAATCAATTATTCGCCTTGATGATAAAGTTCAAGAGTGGTGGTTCTTCTGTCCGCAAACGCCCCAACAGGTTAAAAGATCAACTCCCTCTGGCTATTGGAAGAAGACTGGTACCGATCGGAATGTCAAGGCCAGAGATACAAACAGAGTAATTGGTAGTAAGAAAACATTAGTCTTCCACACTGGTCGGGGCTCTAGGGGAGTCAAGACCAACTGGGTCATCCATGAATATCATCTACCCGCCAATGAGGTACTCAATGTATCCCTCGCTTATTCGTTGCAATAGATTAGATTCACTCGATACATGAACTTGATATCATATCATATGAGAAGTACAGCTACAATAATCTGCAGAAACACTCAATTAAAAGTTTCCACGAAAGAAGCATATTGCAGAATTTGACCGTTGATGATCTAATGGTATGAACTGGTATAACATGGTCTTTTGACAGTTGAATAGGAATTATGTTCTGTGTCGCTTGAAGCATAAACGAGATGAGAAGGCTGATAATTCAACCAAAGAATTAGAGCAAGGAGCAAATATCTGGGCTGGTTGGGATTCAGATCTTCGTCAACCTGATCATGAGGACTCATTTCATTTGGTGCGGAGGAAAAATGTTCTGTTTATACACATAATATCTGTATTAACGAGCGCCCAAAACATGTTAATGACTAATCTTTTACTTTTAAATACAGAATTGGATCAAAGCAACATATAATTCGGAGCCCTCATTTCAGTTTGAGAACCGAGTTCAATTTTCCTCGCCTAACATCCGGCAGATTTTTCAGCCTGAGAACCAAGTTCATTGTTCCTCGCCTATCATCCAGCAGTTGGTTCAGCCTGAGAACCGAGTTCAATATTCCTCGCCTATCATGGTTCAGCCTGAGAACCGAGTTCAATATTCCTCGCCTATCATGGTTCAGTCTGAGAACCGAGTTCAATGTTCCTCACCTATCATCATCCAGCAGTTGTCTGAGCCTGAGCACCGAGTTCCATGTTCCTCACCTATCATCCAGCAGTTGTCTCAGCCTGAGAACCGAGTTCGATGTTCCTCACCTAACATCCCGCAGTTGTTTCAGCCTGAGAACCGAGCTCAATTTTCCTCTACTATCCCGCAGATGTTTCAGCCTGCGCAGCGATCACAAATTAGTATCCCCCCTTTCAACATACCCTCAAACTTAATGAATATTGAGAGCCCGTCTTCTATGGACTTCTCATTGGACAACGGTCTTACTGAGGAATCTATTCCATGGGAATCTTTGTTCCGAACAAGCGAAGATGATGAAGATGTTGGTGACGTTCAAATTTCAGATTATTTTGATGCTGACTTCTTCGCTGGGGACCAAATGCAAACACCGGTCAAAATTCTCCCCTTGAATTTTCGTTTGGTTGCTGTGATTACTTCTCCAATAAATTTAGCTTTAAGATGGTTTCTACTGAATCGCAAGGGCACTTCCCTTTTCCATGTTATCTGAAATTTAAGAATAATTTTCTTACAATCATTTTTGTGTAAATAGAAAGTTTAAGGAAGAACAATGGACAATTTAAAATCTAATCTTGAAGGTTTGTATGAAATTAAGTTGATGCCTCAGCTATTTCCTCTGATGCATTTTACATCATGCAATCTGTCAGCTACAGTGTGGCCAAGTATCTAATTCGCAGGAGCATCCTGTTCTCAAGGAGAATCGGCGAACACGAACAATTGACTCATTCCATGGTTTTGTTCCTCTTGAGGAAAAGAAAGGCACGGTGGAGAATAAGTTCAACGGCTCACGCGTCGCCTCTGAGAAACATACGCCAGGTCCTGTACCTGTGGCGACTCATGAACCTATGCCACCTCCCTTGGACACTGCAAGTGTAAAATATTATAGCAAAGATGAAGAGCAGAGGTTTGAAAAGGTTAAGCAGGAAACTGCAGCCAAAGATAACAAGCCAGAATGCACATCTTTGGATGAAATAGCAGCCGAAGAAAAGGTGAAATCAGCTCCTAAACTAACCCATTGTGTCTTATTACTATTCTCATGTGTTGATGTGCTTGCTTGGGTAGTTTATTAGACGGTGGGATTCCGTTTATGACTGCAGGGAAACCATACATGGGATATGTGGTTCATAGGCACTTAAAAAAAGGTTAATGTTGTTAAATCTGCTTAGAGAAACACATAATCTAGCATTCTTCTACCAAGAGGAAGTGACACTTCACTGTAAATTGCTCATGCTTTATTAAGTTCTGATCCGAATAATAAGAAGAATGGTGAAGAACTACGAACAAAATATATCATTAAATATTGCAGCTAAGATATGGAATAAGGTAGTAGATGACTAAAAGGCTGATTACTAGAACTTACGAAACTTCCAGACAATTTGAGAACAAACAAATGAGTGTTTGTCATGTTATTCCCATTGATCCATTTGATCTTATGCAATGCTTTGTTGCGGTATTTAAAAATGCCCGAGTCACCAAGAATTTATATCAATGAAAAACTGAGGTTTGAAAAGATTAAGAATCAGGACATTGCATCACGAAATATTAAACCTGAATGTGTATCTTTGGATGAATCTGCAGCAAAAGCAAAGGTGAAAGAAGCTTCCAGTTCAATTGATTTGTCTCACTATTGTCTTCCACTCTTGATGTGCACTGTTGGACCATTTAGTTTGATTGGCGTTGTTCCTTATTTTCGAAATATCAATCGAAAAAACTGGGGAAACCCCTCATATTTTTAGTCTCCTGTTATTCCTTTCTTTGTTTTTTCCCATCAGCTCACTATTTGAAACATTTTGGCAGGTGCTAAAATACAAAGAGGACGGTTCAGCCAGTAATTCACCTAAGCAGACAAACAGCAAGGAGACTGAACATGTCAAAGAGAAATCAAATTCAGTGAATGCATTGACCAGAACAACCACCAATCGCACACAAAGTTCCACAAATATTCCACTGCCTAATCTTGTGAACGTCATCGTTGGAATTTTCCTGCTGTTTGCCATAACTTGCCAAGTATTTAAATTCCGATTTCCACTGCTATTTGGTCCTGCGGGTGATGCAGCACAATTGACAATTACTAGTGTAAAAAAGGGTTTTGTATGTCGTGTCGCATTCGTGTGTATTTATGCTACTGCTGTGTACCTCTATTTGGTTTAATGAAATAGGACGATCTAATTAGAGGTGCGACTGCTCTGAAAATTTTCTATCTTCATTGTCTGCTGTATGTAATGTGAAGAATCAACAAGTTGCCATCCTTTAAAGTTAACTTGTGGTCCATCTTCCATGTCTTTCTTTAGTTTATCAAACTCATTGAAGGATTGGTGTCACAAGATTGGTTGATCTTGTAGGCACGGTCCATGGCAATAACATGCGAACTAATCAGTCTACAATGGACAATAAGAAGTTCAGATCTTTATCAGTATGTTCAGGACAAATAGAAGCTTTTATCTTTAGCAAAATGAAATAATAGCCGCTGGTGGTAGCGCTGTGTTTTCCTAGAATCGAACAAATGTTTGCAGAACACATGAAACAATAAAAGAGCACCAAGAATACTTTTGTGCCGACACTGAACATTAAGAGTGGGGAATAGGGGGAGAGAGAGAGAGATTATACTTAAAGACATCAGAACATCCATGATCTATATCAATCCACCTAACAAAATCCGAAACTTAATTCATTATATGAGAAGGCCATAAACATATGGATCGCCTTAAGACAAGGTCCATGGCATGGTTTCATATATGTAACGACAAGCTGTTTTCTTTGCAAATATGAAATATTCTAGTATAGATGACAGTTCATATAAGGAGTTTCAACGAAATGGCCTCTCTGTCTCTCTCCCTCTCTGCCTGTCTGTCTGTCTCTCTCTCTCTCTCAGAGACCATGTAAGACAATTTGTCATGCCAGCACAGCATCGTAGCATCATCGATGATAAATCTTGAAGGAACAGATTGAGTGACTCAATTGTACAAGAAAGAAGAAAAGACAATGTTGAAGGAACAATGCAAGGTAGAGACCATAGTTAGGCTTGACCGTTTGAAATAGGTTAATTTACTCCAACACCGCTCTAGTTTTTGACCAAATTATTTTTGACACTCGCTGCAATTTCACAAGCCACTTTTCCAGGACTGATAAAAGTATTTTACCTGGGGGACTTAATTTTGTAAAGTTCCTTGAGATGATTCAAGGGAAGTGGAATGGTTATTTCAGGATGATCTAGTTCTGTTTGTATGAGCTGTAAAGAAGTAATTCTTGTGTTATTGCCTTCCCTCCAAATTGGCGTGGTGTTAAGAGCTGGGTTTTGGGAACGCAGGCGTGTTCGAGTGATTTGGCCAAAAGCAGGGCAATATTGGAGTAATTCTCGGGACCAAAAAAAAAAAAAAAAAAAAAAAATCCCATTAAATTCCCAACGTTTACATCCTTTCTTTTGGCAAAATGACCCCACCTGAGGAATCTGTCCACCATAAAGGGGGATAGATGGAGAAAAAGAGGAGTTGAGAAGGACATTCACAAGACTAAAAGATGATAGAAAGGGCCATAAAACTTCCTCAAGAAGGTGAACAAAGTCTTGGAGAATTCTGCAAAAAGGACAAAGGGGAAGGTATAAGCAAGGACAGATGTGGGATCCATCCAGCACTATGGATTAACTTCTCGAGCAAGGGGAAGACTTCACCGGACAAAGTTGCCTGGCATGAATCAAGTGTCTCGGACAGATGTGGGATCCATCAACCACTATGCACTAACTTCTCAAGCAAGGGGGAGAAAGACAAAGTTGTCTTGGATCTACTATAAATATAGTACTTCCATGCTCTAAGTCTAACAAAAATTTCGGACCAAAACCCTCTCTCTCTCTCTCTCTCAGCTGAAGAATCACCAGGAGAGTATACTGTCAGAAAAATATTGTTTGGTGTCCTTGTTCTGTCTGCTACCTTCTTCATGAGTTTTTCATTTCTTGTGGCAGTCCTCTAGTTACGCCATTTTACTCCTCTTCGACCGTTATCCAATGTGATTGGCGATGTTTTAGAGACAACTTCCACGGATTTTAGAGCAACTTGCCATCCTTTCATTTTTTTTCTGCATCTATTATGGTTGATAATTGTCACATAGAGAAAATGTAGTCTCAACCTCTTTAATAAGCACCTCTTTTTGATGGTTTAGGACATTTAACTAACCGACTAGGCGAAGTTGAAAGTGAACTTTTTGTCCTAGTACGAAGTTTCATTTTCATCGATGTACTGCGCAATTCTTTCACTTTAGTCCATGTCTAACTTTTTTCTACTAGATTTTCTCTCCTACCTACTGATTCGCTGCCTTAGTTGGCTGCAAAACAAAAGCACGTACTAAGTACAGGGACTAAGTAGCAAAACAGCCGTTGAGTGACTAAAATGAAAAGAACGGGTAACACAGGGATGAAAACATTGCACTTCTCGTACACTTCTTGTACCTCTTCGCTCTTTCTTTTTTCCCTTCTCTCTTTCCCTGAATGATTAGTAGCATGGCAAGAATAAAAACTACCTTTTTAGGGAAAAAAATGAAAAAGAAGTACTGCCATTAGGAAAGGAGTCAAGTTTACCAACTCCACCAGTCGCCATTGAAGTTCACCTTAGTCGAAGTTGGCAATTTCACGAGGATTGCTGACACATTCCGATGCACGAAAATCATCAAAATGCTTCCGTCACGCGAGAAAGCTTGAATACCCTGCACAAAACATGTTACCATGTTATGCACGAATATCACCATTCTTTTTGCCCCTAGAAAATCACTCTATCCTGAAGAACCAGTCCTCCAATTTTTCTCAAAGAGATCAGAAACCCCTTTAACTGCCTCCTTTCATTTTACTAGAATCGAATTGTTGCGTCATAGAAAGAACTCAGCAGTTTGGCATACACGTAGCGCCAACATATGATTTGATATGAGTCGTTGTTCAGCATTACCAATCAAAAATATGATTGTGATAGCAGGTTTATGTTGGTTTTTGTTTTAGGATGCACCCTTTGGGTCTGAAGACAGCCTTGCCATTCCCCTTTCCTTAGTAAGAATAGGGACACGACAATGATCGTTTTCTTTTTAGTTCCATCGAGTATTTATGGTATACCTCTTCTTCTGATCTTAACGCAACATCTTCTTATGTCTCTTTGTCCCTCTTTTCGAGTAGAAAATTTGTTGTGGTCAGCCTCTCAGAGAAATCAGCAGATGAGAAGGCTGCTGATACAGCTGCTTCATCAAAGGCGACACAGGTGAGCTTCACAACACATGATGCCTCGACCGAGAAGTCATCAAATGTTCTGTTGGGAAATATATCAAACGCTTACCCCGTCTATTCATGTAATTCCCTTGCAGCTTATTTAAGTTCTCATTTCTTGCCTGCTTATTGTATCTTCAGCATTTGCTTGATGCAGAATAAATCATCAATGCAGTGTACTTTCGAACTGAAACAAGGATGACTTCATGGGTCTCATGTAAAATAAAGTGCAAGTTATGTCTTGAGTTTGAGCTTTTAAAAAAAATCTGATTCAGATAAATTTTTAAGTTTAAGTAGGTTTCGTAATTTGGATCCATATATTATATATATAAGAAGTGATTTTTGGATTTTGCCCAGCAGTGAGCCGCAGAGCTTTTGGCCATAACAATCACTTGTGCGGTGGTTCCATGAATTATATCTTAAAAAATAGCAAGTATTTTGAAAGATTCTATACGAAAATGTGGTCATAATCTTTGACCTACAGTGGAGTAGGTAACATTAATTTCGGTGTTAGAATTATTTGTCCGTTCTATTCATCACTGTGTTCGATCTCATCTTTTCGCAGCACATTTCACCTTCAAGTAAAAATAGCTAGGCCTCATATAGTTTTTTGTTTCTGTCTGTCGCGCTATTCGCGACAATCAATCCTTAAATTGTATGGTCCAAAGAAATACAACTTTAGGACCATTGAAAAAGCTAATTTTGCATGGCCTAGTTATTTCAAAATTAGCATATTTCCAATGTAATCTCTTCCTAACGTAACGAAAGGCAATGCTCACGCTTCTCCATCCCACGAAATCCGCACCCTTCAGTTGAACGCCAATGCATGCTCAAAGAGGATCACCCAACGAGAAGGCGCCACGTGTCCGCTCAAGAAGATGCAGAGGTTTTTTTGGCCCTATCCAAGTCTCCACGTGCCCCGGTCACCCTTGTTTTTCTCCCTCGTCTATCAATCGGAGCTCTATATAAGGTGGCCGCTGAAAGTTTCTGTTCAG
Source organism: Eucalyptus cladocalyx (assembly GCA_017140615.1). NCBI lineage: Eukaryota > Viridiplantae > Streptophyta > Magnoliopsida > Myrtales > Myrtaceae > Eucalyptus > Eucalyptus cladocalyx. The sequence goes on from CM029522.1 coordinate 26,148,499, forward strand.
AAGATCACATTCATATCCATTTATCAGAGGAGAGTTCGATTCTGATTTTGACCAGAGAAAAATGGCTTATAGAGCAGCTGTGAGGGTCTTCTCTCTTCTCAATTCCTATTAGCTTCTTCATTGTCAGTGAATGATCTTGGTTTTCTTGATGTGTAAATGATCTTGTGGCTCTAGGGCTATTGGCGATCGATGCTGAGCCGAGCGGGGGCGAGCCACCGGTCGTTCGCGACGGCCACCAAACCCAAGATGTTCGCTGCGACCGCCGGTGCCACACACTCCGATCACCACCACGAGAGGTTTGCTCGATCGACTCGATTCTCGAAATTGTCTTGCGCATGAGAGGAAAGTGAACAGACAATCCTCATGACTCGCCCGCAGATGCTAATCAACCGTTTGCGCAGGAGCTCGCTGCTGAGGGGCGAGTATGCGCCGGTGGGGATGGTGTTCGCCATGTTGCTGGTGGCGATGACGATAGGGATGCACACGATGAAGCAGCAGCTGGCGCACTCGCCGGGAGTCCGCGTGAGCAAGAAGAAGCGAGAGACGGTGCCGGAAGTGGACGACCCAGACGGTGTGGTCAGGTCGGCCGACAAGTTTCTCAACAAGTCCTTCCTGAGGAAGGTGGCTCACATCCAAGAGAACAACCGCACGCTCCCCGATCCCGTCCGCGCCAACCCTTACACCAAGTACGTCTAGCAATGCTCATCTCTTTCTGTGACGATTTCATAACGAGATGAAGAGTTCTGATATAAGTTTAACTTGATGTCTAGTAGGCCTCGAGAGGCAGAGACGCTGAAAATGGCGGGGGTGAATCCAACACGTCGTTGAAGGAAAGGACCCAACCAGGCACATCTCAACCGTCCATTTATTCACCTTTAGTTCCCAATCTGATCTTGTACATAGAAAAGTATTTTTCCATTTATCTCTACCTCATCTGCTTAGGGTTTGAGCCCTTTGGACAATCCATTTGGAAGGTTGGCCCACAGTGGCTTCAAATTTTGTAGTTTTTGAATAAAAGCATAGCTAATTATCTAGTTCCGAGGGTTAAATCACCTCGTATCTCGTCTCGACGCGTGTTATGATGCCTAATACATTTTGATGATGATCATTTGTGTGTATTGATGATGGAAGGAAGATGGTTAGAGTGATGTGCTGTTAACACTTTGCTATGTATTAGAATAACCCACAATGCTTTGGGTAGAAACTAGGGATGGAATTGAGTCAAACTACTCGCAAGTAATTTGGACTCGACATGATAACTACTTGGCAATGACTCGTTTGATTGTAATTGAGTTGAGTCGAGTCGAGTCAATCCCGAGTGAAAATATGTATACTCAATTGACCCCCTAGCTCAGCACCATAGCATTGGCTTGACTCGCCTTGATAATGTCCCTCATCAGGGACGGTGCTAGGCGGATCGTGGGGCGAAAGAGTGGGGATTTTGGTGGGCAAGATGGGTTAGTCTTAGCGCAAATCCATTTGGCTATAAATTGTTTGAAGTTATGTAGATTTATATGTATACTTAGTTTATGTAACATATTTAAAGTGGCTCTACATTGAATAATCATATAAATTAATTCTCTTATTTTAAATGTTTATGTTTGCTTGATTTGTATCTAATCTGCTATATATATATAAATTAGGCCAAGTCCATGGAATGTGAAATTTTCAGAGTGGGCACCCTTGACAATATAAATAAAATCGATCAAGATAATTTTGTTTTTTATTTTGGTAAAACGATCAAGATAATTTTTTTATGCTCTCCAAACTCTAATATGTTCTAGCATAGATCAATCGGTGGATGATAAGTTACATGAAATTACATAAACTATTTTCAATGAGTTATATTGGTGAGAATAAGTGATTTAGTACTTTCATATAATGAATTTCAAATAGCTTTTAACACTCCAACTTTTCTTTTTTCTGGTCTCCAATTTGTATTTTTAATTTATTGATTATAATCTAGGAGTCCTTATTCAAGATTCAACCTCTTTCGCATATCCGTTTTTAGTATTTTGAAACATATGATATCTAGGTATGAGCACTTTCAAGATGAAATTCTGGACATTACATTAACAAATCTAATATTATAACATTTAAAAGTATAATGTGCGTGCCGCTAGGCCTTCACTGTTTTCCAATTTTATAAGGCTTTCCGTGTTTCAAACCTCACAAAACTTCATTCACTAAATTGTTCAAAACATATTGATCTATAACATACTTTAATTTCAGATTTTTCTGAAGTGAAATGATTGATACGAAAGCCTATTCTTTTACCATGTGAAAATTGCCTAGTGCAGTAAAAACGGCGACCTATTTGTCTTCTTGATTTATTATAAATTTATTCCAAAGACTTACAAATGTTGTATAGGACATCTATGTCTACAACATACTAAAATTTCAAAGTGTTTTATGAAGATTTAGATGTCAAAATAGGTTTTCTTCTATGGTCATTGAGACTGTTCAACAAATGAGATTTTGGGTTGTCTTTGGTGATTTGCTACTCTTTTTACAAATGAATTAGGCTTGGATTCCTCATGAAAAAAATGTTATTTAAAGTCTTCTCTACAACATATTAAATTTTTATAATTTTTGGAATCCGTTTGATAAGGTGATGACTTTTATTTCGTAAATTGCTTAAAACCATTTTTCACATTGGAGGGAGAGGGCCACATGCCCAAGAAGTAGGTGGCTCTAGGGAGGGCTATGGACCCTCCAATCTCATCAAGCCATCATTGTAAGATCTTAGCTGTTGACAACTAATTTTAACAAATCTAGGAAAATAAGGAAAATAAAAATTGCATTGGAACAAATAAAAGGAAAAAGTAAAAAAAATGGGGAAAATTGATTTGATTGATTATGCATGGAAATTTGAAATTCTGATGAGCATTCGGATTTCGTCAAATGCAGAAGTAATTTAAAAATCAAGTGAATAAGGGGTAAGAATTTTGCAAAATGGAAGAAATCTGAGCAGGATCGAGCTGATTGCAAAATCATACTCTAATTTACAGATTTGATATAATGTGGCAAGAGATGGAAATTTGGAAAATGCCATAAAAATACAGCCGTTTGGAACCACTATAAAAGAGTGCTGCATTTTCAAAAAAAGGGGGAGGTCACGCACAATAGAATACACGGCCATTGAGAGAGATACGCATTGAGAAGAGAAAGTAGAAAAGGTTTTTCCGGAGGTCTTTCACGGTCCGAAGTCGGCGGAAGCACGGAGAAGAAGAAACCAAAAGAAAAAGAGGAAGTGCAGCTTTGAGACACCATTAGCGAGTGGAGATTTGTAGAGATTAAAATATGTGAATCGGGGGCATTATCTCTCGGCAATTCTCACATCTCGGAAGTCACTTCTCCAAGACGAACATCCACAACACCGGTCCTCGCCACTCCGCAGCTTTCCGGTGTCTCATCCGGCACTTCCTGCTTCTACCGCATTGATTCCAGCAACACCACAGCGAGTCTTGACGGCCTGCCACACTTCCGCTAAGACGACGCAGCCGCTGCTTCTCTTGACCCGTTGCCGGCCCTGCTAAAACAACAACGCCGCTGCCATGAGACCACACGTGGATTTGTTGTCCAGCTGTTGCCTCGTTGACGCGGTCCCTGCTTTGCTGATCAGCTTCGAACCGAGAAGGCCCTGCACTGTTCGATCCATTCACGAGCCACCGCCATGATCCCATGAATTGCTTCAGATTCATTCCTCCAATTTGAGTTTTCTTTTTATTTATTTTCTCTTGACTACCACTAACCAGGAAGAAAACTTTTAGGGGGGCCACACAATTCGATGGAAGGAACGTTGAGAGAAGAGATAGAGCGAAGGATCCAATAGAGAATAAAAACCGAAGTTCTTTTTGCTCTTTGGGTCCCAATTCTGAGATCGCTCCATCACCGCCTCCCGAGATCCACTAGCCATCATTGTTGCTGCTAGACATCCACGTTGTACTTGCACCGCGACGGCCCCCTCTTGGCCGAGTCTACACTACAGCATCGCACTAGCTGCCCTTGAGTCGCTCTTGAAGCCGAGGTGAAATCCATCCCGTGGTGACGTTTCTAGATCATTACAAGGCTTCCATAGCTACGTCCTTGTCTCCAGTCAAATATTGCATGTCTTGATGGTGTGTCCAGTGGCAGCAACATCACATGCAATTGTGATATTTTCAAAGCAAGAACTGTCCCAATTTTGGCCATGACAATACCAGGATTCTATTGGTTTTCTTTAATTTTCCTCGTGCATGTGTTCTGACTATTCCTCCTCATGCTTAGCAATTTTCCAGAGTACTTGGTAATTCACCAAGGGAGAACATGATACAGGTGAATATTGTGGAAATTCCGATCGCCACCACCGGTCATCCGTCGAGCAGATTCCATTCGATTCAAATTTGAAAATATTATTTGCGGAATTAGGTAATTATCTTATCTAAGTTTGATTTGGATATTTTATTGCCTAATACATGCTTTTCAATATCTTACGTGCATATTTGAATTATGAACGTACTTCCGGTTAGGATTTATTGCCTAATTCGCAATCGCACACGGATGTTTTATTCTATCTATAAGGCTTTAGATGGAATAATTATTCATGCGGGAATAAAATTGATATCTTGATCTTTAAGGCTTAAGATCAACTTATCAGTTTTATTAGCGAAATAATCAAGTTTGATTTAGATATTGTTTCCTGATTCGGATGATGTGTGATATCTTTGATAATTCCGAATGATTTTGTGCTTATCTTTTAATTTTTTTATCTATCCCGAAAATACAAAAAAAGATTGCATTTGCATATCATGTAGATTATATTTGATTTCCTATATAGAATTGCATGAAAGAATAGTTAGGTACATTTTTAATTATATTAGAATGCATGTTTAGATGATATCTAGGTTAGATAATATCTTGGAATTAAATTGCATGTCAAGATAAATTTCTAAGTTAAGATAGGATTCAGATTAGTCTATTTCCTAACTTAAAATAGATAATATCTCATTTTAGTTAGATTTTTATTGTTAGTTATTTTTAATTACGAATTTTTATTAAAAAAATACAAAAAAATCATGCGCATGTCATATAGGATTAGATTAATGAAATGCACGTCATTTAGTGATTCTTGCTAGGTCCATTTAATTAGAAATTGCATGTCATTAGAATTAGGTCATTTACTTAATTGCATATTGCATGATTTTCATTAATCAAGTGAAAATAAAAAAAAAGAAATTGCGTGTTAATTAGAAATCATATCTAGGATTGTAGATGTGAATTCGATCTAATAACGTAAATGCTTTCGTTGCTATGATGTAAGTCCTACAATTTATTTACTGCTTTACTTGGGTGTTAAATTGGTGGTTTGCGCACCTGCATGATCGCCTCATAAGTTAGGAAATTAAAATCAATCCAAGTTGCCTGCCAAACATTTTTCAAAATAAAAGAGAAAGGTACCGAAAGGGCGTTAGAAAAATCTAGCATAACCAAGTCCTCGAACTCATAAATCTCTGGTTCGTAGAAGTAAAGTAAATCTCCCGTTACTTTACTTGGGTTTCTAATCGACCCACCAAAAATAGATTAGTGGCGACTCATAATTGAAAATAAATTATATATTAAGAACTCGAACCTAAGTTGCGAATTGGTATGAGCTTGGGAGAGCCCGAGTTAAGTTCAGGCTTAACAATCTATTAGCTAAACCCTAGGTGGCCCACACCCGAAAAATAGGTCGCGACATTAGCATTTATTGCACTTAGGTACATGAATAGTGTGAAATCTTAGTAAAATGACCGAATTGCCCTCTCATTCAACTAAGGACAAAGGGTAAGATGGGAAAGGAGTAATGAAGGGGCACCCATGTGCTTAAGATGAGGGGAGTGATATCATCCCCTAACCTAGTCTAAACCTAACCTAAACCTATGCACTCAAGTGCGTATCTCCTTATTAATACTCACATTTTTCTTCTTCATGAAGCTTTCTTTTGATTGATTGAGAAATGTTCTAAGAGATTTGGATGGGATGGGCATTAATGGCAAGATTTCTTCCTCTTTCTTTCTCTCCTCTCATTCCCTTTGGTTCCCACAGTAATTCTCTCTCTCTCTCTCTCTCTCTCTCTCTCTCTCTCTCTCAATTTCTATTATTTTCTCACATTTTCTCTCTCCCTACCCTTTGGACGAGTTTCCCTCATCCTCTTCCTCATTTCATGCCAATTTCTCTCTCATTTTTGTCTCTAGACTCACCGGAAACCAACTACCACAACCGCCACCCTTAAATCGCCCTTCACACCATCGTTTCTGTTGCTGAGTTAGAGCTTTAAAATTGAGGAAACTACTGTCTAGCCCCTCACAGCAGGCCCTCTCTCTCTTTGTCTCTCTCTATTGGCGGTTTGGACACCGCTAGCCTAGGGGAGGCCATCCACCATTGAGTTGCCCCCGTAGCGCCGCTCGAGATGCTGTCCAGCCCACTTAGTGAGCTGTGAAGGCGTGACCAGCAGCTAACAATCGCTGTCCAGCCTTGCCACTCCTCCCCCGATGCTTTTTAAAGCTTGGACTTGGGTGTGAGTGGCTTTCTAGCCCTTAATTAGGGTTGTTGTTTTTCATTTTGGAAGTAGTTTAGGGTGAGATTAAGGTTAAATGGTGCTTTGTTGATGTGATAAGTGATCATTGGGTTTTGATAGGTTATCTTGATATGTTATCGAGTTTTGGACGATAGGTTATCGAGCTTTAGATGATAAGTTGTCAAGTTTTGGATGATAAGTTAGCGAGATTTGGGTGATGGTTTATTGAGTTTTTGATAGGTTATCATGTTTAGGGTGATAAGTTATCGATTTTTACAGATAGGTTATCACTTCTCGGTTCGATAAGTTACATTATAAGTAGTTACGCAATAAATTATTAAGTTATGACAAGTGAATTGTGATATGTTCTTATATTGTGCCATAATAGGATGGTAGACTATTATGCAGTGATATATGTTTTATGAAGTGACGTCATGATAAGGCATGTGATTGAAATACATTATGATATTATGATATGTTATATAAATTAAAGATGAGTTATTGGATAGATTATGATGGCAATGTATTATATGTGTTCATTGAAAGTAGTCGTCATACATATGTTATGTTCATAGTCTATGGTCGACGTGTGAGAACATTCTGAGCCTCCGAGACAAGATATACGATGATTCTTGGACATGCAAGGAAGCACTTCAGATCAAGTCTCTCTCTTGGGATCAACGATATTGAGACGTATGGTCCCCGAACCAAGTCGAGTACCAGATTGATGATCACATCACGACAAGCTGTTCTTAGTCTCAGTGCGACACTAAGACATATCGTTCCCTAGCTAAGTCTAGTACTAGGTCAGTAATCATGTCACGTTGGATCAGTCTTTTCTTGACCTCGGCGCAATATTAAAGCATATCGTTTCTGATTTGGATAGGACTAAGGCCGGTGCTCAATGTAATGTGTCAAACTACGGACTCTCGTTTTGTGCTGGGCATATTTTATTGATGTACTTTCGATAGATTATGAGACACACTCTATTTGGCATGCATTTAAAGTATTCATACTTAGCTAATGAGAAAGATAACAATGGGCATGAGTGATGAGGTGCTCGTGTGATCATATAAAGACCCCGATGCGTTTTACGTAGGGTGTGAATCCGTCCTAATGCTTTTTATGTGGGACAATGCCCAATTAAGTTCGGATGTCCCCAAGTCAACGGAATGTCATTTGTGGATGGATCTCGAAACGAAACTCCTTACAGGAATTCTATCTTGATGCGTTTACGCAAGATGACGCCATACTTGATGGGGTGAGACGATGCCTGATTATGTCGGATGATTGTGAACCTTCGGGTTGGCCTTGGGCCCTGAGCGGCCATAATAATCTCAAAGCATGGTCTCGAGGGTTGGCATCTTGCTCGGGGGAAAGGCTACATCTGGTACTGGACCAATGATTTGAGCGATACGTCCCAGGTTTTTTTTTTTTTTTTTTTTTTTTTTTCAAGTGTGGAAACTCCAAGGCCCGAAGTAGTAGGATTGATTCTCATAATAATAAAAGTGAAATATATTGAAATTTTTTGCGAAAAGTGTCGTATAAAAAAAAATGTTTGATAGCAACTTGATATGTTAATTCGATAAGAAATGGTAATTATCACTCGATTTAATTGGTACCATCCAACCGAATCCAATTCTATTTTGTTTACTTATTCAATTTCAATGAGTGAATTCTCAAGTTCAACCAACCTATTTTCAAAATATCAAGATCAAGTGGATGAATAAAAATAACATGGTAGTATGGGATGCCATCCATTTATTGTGACGCCACATGTGTAACGTGTATGAGTGCATGAATGCATATTTTGAGAAGTGATGCTAGAGTCAACACACGTGTGACCTGAGCTCAATATATGAGCAATTCTAGAATATAGCATGGCATGGATGCATGATTATAATATGTTGCATGCTCTCGTGTCTAACTCATGAATATGGAAAGTGTTATAAGAATTGCTTATGTGCTTTGTTATGATGGCTTAAGAAGGTAAGATGATCATTCATGTTTATAGTTAGGGCAAAGCACGAGATGCTTTGCTATTGATTTGCCATCAATGAATAACTTGCGTGTTTAAAATGTTTCCGAGGTGAATGGCTTCCCTACACGAGATCTAGGGTGTTCACTCACTGAGTTTATCTTACTTCTTGTTGTTGAACTTTTTCAAGCCTTAATCATGACTATTCGAGCTCGAGCCAAAGTACTTTGAGATTGATGTGTACTAGATGCCTAGGGGATACCACTTTATGAGCTCATCCTCATAAAATAGAGGTGCTAGGTTAACCCCAACACCGATACTTGTACAAGTATGAAGGAATCTGCTATGTGGACAAGTAAATGACTAAGCTTTTGATGTAAGGAAATATTATATTTGATGGTTGAAGCATATATATAAAAGTGTGTTTTGATGTATGCCTTATTCTATTCGTATTGTTTGTTAATGGTTAGTAGATGTTTACTTTGCTTCCACTTAAGTATAATCAAAAGATAAAATGAATGGGTTGGTGACACATCTTAGAACATCGCAAGCAAATGAACTAAGCAAAACGTGATGGCGCAGGTTGTCGCGAGCCCATAGTAGGGCAAGGCGTGACAATAACATTGTAAGCACTAGCAAAAAAGATGACAAGTCTAATTCAACTCATCTCTAATGGTCATTAATGTCCGAGTCTCCATGCTTTCTTTCACTTCTCATGGATAGTCATCTAACTAGGGTGGTTGGGGGAGCTGGGATAGAATTTAAATGTGACAAGTCCTTCTTGAAATGGACAATTTTCTATATTTTATTATTCCTTTACTTGATTAGTCACCATCACCAATGTCTTTCTCCATGTCCTTACACCCACTGCCACTAGACAAACATTTGAGAATATGTAAGATGGCTTTAATTAGGGTAGACGAGAGATATATTAAATATGAATAGTTGGGGGAGTTGAGACTACGTTTAATGCATCAACTTCTTTGTCACGCCCCGAACCCCGAGCGCGCGCACATCCCTTAGCGGTCGATTAAAAATGTGATGCCCTAGGACGCATTACCGACCCATTCTTTTTATCTTTGGATTAAGCACGTGCAGAAGTGAATTAAATAAACACCACCCAATCAATCATCAGAAACAGGGATAATAAAAGCACAACACAAAAGTTGATGAAAACAACTTATTTATTTAACCACTGTTGTCCCTAGGAAGTTTAATGATTTACAAGTCCTTACGCTAGCAACTTCCAACCGACCCTCTCAAAATCCTCAGGGATCAGGGTCGCCCTAAATTTTGCTAACGGCAGGGCCAACCAAAGGATGTTGCATCTCACGTTCACCACATCTGCACTCAGCAAATCTCCACACTACGGCCTTGAAAAAAGGTTAACTTACGATGGGGTGAGATAAAATCTCAGCGAATCAAAACCCTAAATCCCAATTAGGACGCAAATTTTCCTTGAAGGTGGTCTTAAGTACACACCATACAAAACTCACCTTGCCTCGTCACGTACTTGCACGTTAGCTCATCACATATGCTATTATCAATGTAGCGAGCCCAGTTTAATAACCGGAACACATCATTTCAATCACATGGGTCCCAATTATAAGGCCAAACCGTTATAACACGTCTCATACCATGCCACACAATTTTATCCCATAATCAGATGCAGCTATCACAACCATTCAGGTGTGTTCCAGTTATTACGACTCATCGACCACGACCAACTCACAAGTCGACGGTCATTCGGCTTAATCGGGCATCATCTCGTCTCGTCAGGCACAGCATCATCTAGCATCCTCCGCCTAGATGGCATTCCATATAAGAGTTTCGTTCCAAAATCCATCCGCGAACAGCAACGTCTAGCATCCTTCGCCTAGACGGCATTCCACACAGGAGCATCATCCTGCGTATTCGTACGCATCAGGACAGGTTCCACTTAGTGACCATGCAAGCACGTCATCAATCAACCCATTTCTTATCTTTTGTTAATTAGCCCAAAACACCAAAATCCTTTTAAAACAATAAACCTTGTAATCCTTTTTTTTTTCAAACCTTTCCGAAAATTTTTTATACACGATCACGTACTCAAAATCAAACTATCAAACTTTGCACACTTCTACTATAAAACCTCCTCGTTTTATTGAGCACATAAAATTCGGTGTCTAAACTTGACACCTTATTTATTTTCTATTTTCTTTCCCAACCACCCTTTTTGGAACTAAATTTGGGTAATCCCCCCTTTTTTTTAGTTCAAAACCTTTGGAAAGAAATTCATAAGTGTTCACGTACTGAAAATTAATCCGCCAAATCTTGCACGCACCTAGTTTAAAATCTCATTGTTTTATTGAACAAATAAGTTTTGGTGTCTAACCCGACACCTCATTGTTTTTCTAATTAAAAGCCCATAATGCCATTTTTTGCATTACCAATAAACAACCACCATAGAACAACCATTTACATATTATCACGCATAAGTCTTAAGCATGCCAAAAGTCAACCACATCACCAAATATGTATTGTCTAGCAAGCACGACACCAAAAACAACCACAAAACCACAATCGGCCCTAACTGGCAGAAACCAGTCCACTCGCGCGCCTCCAAGTTTAATTCAAAAAACATAATCAAACGAGCTCAGAAAATTCTTAAATTTGAATATGTTTTAAAGGACACTTAAAAAAAAAAAAATTCATGAAGACACCTTGACCTAGATCTTTCTAGATTAAGAGCAGTAAATCGCTCAAACCATTGCCAAAACTGTGTCCGTGTTTAAAAATTCTGTTTTCCAAAATCAGTTTGGTTTGAGATGTAAACCTTTATGTTTGCTTTGAAATTTGACTATGTTAAACTAAAAGATGTGAAGAACAACTTTCGTGAAAAACCTCTTTCAAAAATTGGATCCTAAGAGCTAATAAAAATCATTTGAACACCAAAATGTCACAAATTCCAGCACAAACTGAGATTCTATTTTGCAAACGACGAGGCTGAAATCTTGTTCTTTTGAATCCATAAAATTTTGAGTAAAATATATTTCATAGCTGAAGATATCTAGAATATTTTTTAAGAACCTCAAAATCGTAACACATTTTTCCCCACAAAAATAGCAAATGGCGAGTGTTCAGTAAACCTAATATGAAATTAAGTTAATCCATTTAACACTAATCTAACCAAGCTAATTAACACTAATCTAAACCTTAAGCACAATTTACAACCTAATCAATGATTAAAGAGTTAACTTACTGGAATTCGACGGTGGCGGGCTCACGGCGACGGCGACGCGACGATGGTGAGAACCTGAGATTACCGTGTCTTGCACGGAGGCTTGACAGAGGCTATTACGGCCCCTCATGCTCTTGGCCAAGGGCTGGTCGGACGGTTCAGTTTGGGCTGAGCTTGTTGCGAAGTTAGTGGCTGGTGGTGCTGGAGTTGCGGTATGAGGAGGTGCAGCTTGGTGGGCTGAGCTGCTGGACGGTAGCTACGGTGAGATGATGGCTTGGAAGTGTTGGCATGAGTGGGGCTGTAGTTGGACAATGGATGTGGGATGGGATGATGGTGCTGTGGTGGTAGTGACGTAAAGTGAGCGTGAGGTAGGATGGGGGCTGATCGGGGATTATGATGGAGTGATGGAGGGAAAATGGATGGTGGAGATGGCGTTGATGTGGGCGGTTGGTGTAGTGGTGTAGAAGGGAAAATTGAAAGGGATGCTGGAGTGAAGGAGACATGAGGGAAAAAATGAAGTGAAGAGGATGGTGGTCTACTGAAAGGGGAGGGAATGTGCATGAATGGAGAGGAGGGAAAGGGGAGAGAGAGAGAGGGAAAACAATTAAGTCAAACTAACAACCAATAGAAACCCTAGCTAAATATCTCCCTCATCATCACAATGTCACTAAAGTCTTCATGCCTAAAGTCTATGGCCCAACCAATGGCCATTTTTCCCTTTAATTTTGACAAATAAACCAATTTGGAGATAGAAAACACCCACTTTTCAGCCCATACGAATTTTCTTTTCTTTTCCATTTTGTTTGAAATTCGTTTTTTCCGCAAAATTCCATACTCGACGAAAAATCTCCGAAAGATGAGATGACATATTATAAAAGAATCGTGACACACTCGAACGTCTGATTCTCGAAAACGAATTCAATTTCGTGGTTAAAATTGACCGAACGCGATTTTAGTACGATCAAACATATTAGGTAGCTTTAGGGATTTTAGCGTGTTTGACCCATGGTCGATAATTTTTTATCCACATTTATGTATCTCCGAATCGTAGATGACTCTCAGTTGTCATAAAATCGCGAGGGTTTAATTACGTGTACCGAGTATAATATCGGTAGAAAATCGGTTTACTACCATTCAACGCAAATATCGCAGTCGTGCAAAATCACCCACCATTCGACTATGTGATTCCATCGAATCGACTTATATCTGATTGCAATTCAATTATTACAGTGTTGTATTGACCACTGCCGATTATTATGGTCAAGTAGTCGATTTATGATCGAATTCTCTAGTCTACCGCGTTTATATCCCTTAATGGCCTCACCTAATAAATTAGTTAACTCGTGAGTGATTAGTTTCGAATAAATTGACCATAGGCGCATCGACTAAGTCATATATTTGGGACAGGGTCAAATTTCAGGATGTCACATTCTTTGTAGATTATACCTGAATAACAAGCCATATTTAATCATTAACGACAATATCCCATGCCACTTATTATATCATATTTATGAAACTTTCTTAGTGTGTTTGACGTTTCCCTTCCTTGTTTTTGTTGTAATAATGAAAACTAGCAAGAAAGTTGATACATGAATGACACTACATGTACTAAGACTTTACTCGAGTTTATTACATGAAGTGGTGCTCAGTGGCGTATGTGCCAGTGTCATCGATGCTTGTTTTCTGTGACATCCAGAATTTCAGGCTCTGATTTCGATGGGATAAATTGGGCATTTCATCGACACGTTTGTAGTGCTTTTTTCTGAGTTGGCTACTCATGAGATAATTAGATTAGCTGGGTGAGCTATTAAGGACTTTAGGGCAGATAGACTTGAGATTTCGACCAGAAATCGACTTCTCGACCGTGCTCATCTTTAGAGGTCATTACGGCACAGTTAAAATTCGAATTAAAATCATAGATAGGTCGGTTCGACTAAGGTGTGTGGCTGATCGTGGTGACTCCACTAAATTGGAAAACTCTCATCGAATGACACCAATTTGATTTTACTGTCGTTTTGTTACCTTGTGTCCGTATTTGAATCCTCGAGATCTTCACGACAAACGAGAATCACAAATGGGTCGAGTGGGTTTATCGTGGCTCGAAGAAAATCGACCACGGATAATTTGTCCTAAAAATTTCTGAAAACTACTTGATAGCCTAGTCACGCTAAAAGCACGTCGGAGTGAAATTAACCGTCAATCAAGTTCGATTTCAGAAATTGAAGATTATGTGGTGTCACGAGCTCATCTAAGAACGTCGACTTAGTCTCGGAAGATTTTTCGGAGATTATGAGATTTTTACAGAAAATGGATTCAAACGTCGCAGAAAATTAACTGAAATTCAAATGGGCTAAGTCGATGGAAATTTGGACTTGGCCGTTCAACCTTTGGGTGTCGACTTGTAGAAAATTGTTCGAGATTTTTCTACAGCATAATTGGATGTTGATTTGAAGAATCGAATGAAGAATTGGAGCCAAGAAAATTAAGGAAATTCGGAATAGGACTAAGGGCTGCATTTTGGCAGCAATTTTGATTATTTATGGAATTTTGGGCTAGAAAGAATTATGGGGGACCAAAAGTGACGTACATAAAGATCTAGGGGACAAGCTTTTAATGTAATGGCTAGGACTTTAAGCTTCCTCTTCCATGTTTACACGCCAACATCGCAGTTGGCTCCAACCTCCTCGCACGAGCTCTCCCCACCGAAGGCTTCTGCCTTCATTTTTATTTCCTCAGCATCTTCTCATCTCTCTCCGTTTGTTTCTCACGCTCTCAGCCCACGAAATCCCCTCCACCGAAGCTTCATCTTGGACCGCACCCACACAGCTCCACCGAAGTTCCTCTCCTCTGCCACTCGTCCAACGTCGAACGCCCACCAGTCAACGTTGCAAATTCCCCAGCCAGTTTGTTGACCAGCAACGACACCCACGTATCCTCCACTGAAGCAACTTCTGCTTTGCCGCCAGCCCACGATCGAGAAACCTACGGCCCAGCAACTCCACCGAAGCTTTCTGCCTCCACCGAGCTCTCTCTGTCCACGCGGCCTCACTCAGCTGCTTCCTCGTGTGTTGCTCGGTCAAAACCTCAATAGAAACTCCCCAAAGTTGACCCAGCTGCAACCGACTCCAGCAAGCCCACCGAAGCAGCTTCCTCGAAGACCTCTGCCGCACGCTCATCAGTCCACGCCGCCTCAGCATCAACGGCTTCACTGCTTCGTTCTTCTCAGCATTCACCGAAGCCAGCAAGCTAGCGAAGCCCACTCGAGCTTCAGCCATCCACGTGCATAGTTCAAGCGGCCACTGAAGACCATCGAGCTCTCATCTCCACGCCTGGTCTTCTCCACGCTCGAGCAATGCCAGCAGCTCCTGCACGTCTTCTTGCTCGGCCCATCTTCGCTCCTTGGTGTCTTGGCCCAACAGTAGCTTTTGCTGCTTCTTCTCAGCTCAGCAGCCCAGCCCGTGAGAAAGATCAGTCGTGAATTTCCAGTCCATAGTTCGGCCCAACAGTTGGGCCCGTGTCTTCGGCCCAATTCCATTGCAAGCTTGAGGCCCACTTGAATTCAGGCCCTGCAGAAGCCCATGAATTTTGTTGCAAGTTCAGCCCGCCACTTGAAGCCCAGCCCAGTTTAGTTTGTTTCAAGCCTAGTCCAACAGATTCTTTTAGTGTTCGGCCCAAGCCCAGAATTTCTGCAGGCATGCAAAGTTTCTTCGCCCGGTCTAAGTGTCTATCGTCACCGCCAAAAATTTGGATTTCGATCATTGTCGTTTCAAATCATGATGTCCTTGGTCCCCGCTTTTAATCAAGTGAGTTTTGCTCACTAATGCCTTCTTAGTTTGCTAATTATACTTAAAGGTTGCTTAGATTTAATTAAGTACAATTATGTGGTTAGATTAGAATGGATTAGCGATTATTAGTTAATTGCATTGCATATTAGTTAAGTGGTTAGTATACCTAGATAGAGAATTGCCTATAGTATTTATTGGATGCTTCTTGGGATTTTTCCCGACCCTTATTGGGTGTTAATTAGGCATTTCAGGCCTAAATGGAATTTTTAGGAATTAAATATTAATTTTCGAAATTAATTATTTAATTATCTATTTTTCAGATATTCAACTGGGATGGCCAGTGACCAGGATTTTATGCTAATGATCATGGTGCAGTCCATTTATTTAATTAAATTTTATATTGTGCAAAATTAAATTTATTGTATTTATTTATTTAATTTTAGAAATTATTTATTTAATTATTTATTTTCCGAAAATTCAACCGGGATGGCCGGTGACTAGAATTTCGTGCTAAATGTCGTGGTGCAGACCATTTATTTATTTGAGCTCTACATTGTGTTTAATTGAATTGATTATGCAATTTGAGGAATTGTTCCTTAATTGTTTGGAATTGAATGAAATTGAATGATTGATTGGTAGATGGCCGAGTATGTTTATTTAGCAATTATAATGCTTTGATGACTTGTAAAGTGGATGGAATCATGAGAGTGAATTGGAAATACTATGGACTATAACCGATTAGGTACGGTGTGATGGGCCTACGTGGTTCGGTGACTAAGGACGTCACTGGCGAAAATGGTGCCTTAAAGAACGCACTTATCGATCTAGTACTCACATTGTTATAGGCATGTGTGGTTCGATGATTAAGGACATCACTGGTGAAAACGGCGTCTTAAAGAATGCACGCAATTGTCTATTGAATACATTGTTATAGGCATGTGTGGTTCGGTGATTTGGGATATCACTGGCGAAAACGGCGCCTTAAAGAACGCACACAATTGTCTATTGAATATATTGTTATAGGCATGTGTGATTCGATGATTTGGGATATTACTGATGAAAACGGCGCCTTAAAGAACGCACGCAATTGTCTAGTGTATATGTCACATTGGCGAAGTTGATGCTCGAGAGCATTGATATGGTTCTGTGACTGAGTGTACTATTGGAGGTTATATGGGATAGAATGAATGACCTAGAAAATGGTCCGACTGACATGTAATCGACTAGATCGATTGATTATTACTTTGATCTGGTGTTGTGAATCGATTGATTGAATGGAAATGACCATGAGTGGTCTTGTTGGCGTATAATTGATTAGGTCGATTTGATCGATATTTTGATTAGTGATGTGATTGCTTGGGTGCCTATTTGATTTGTGCTAATATGCAGGTGGAATTTGAGGCCAAGGTAAGCCATTTAACTCATGTTGTGCATAGGCAACCCTAAGGTGTATTAATTTACTAATCGGGTCTTAGGAGGTAAAACTTGCTGAGACGTTGTCTCAGTGGTTATTGAATAACCATTTAAGTACCCGAATGAGGAGCCTAAGGAGGAGGAATTTGACGAGGAGATCCCTAATGAGGAACCCGAAGAGGAGTACGTGTAGAAGGACCCCGAGGATGACCCCGAGTACGACCCGGATGAGGACTGAGATCCTGTCCTATCTTGTCAGACCTTGTCTGCATGTGAATAGATGTTAGATCATACTTACATATATATAGTATTGTAGAATAATATGAGATGCGTGTAAAAAGGTGTGGTTGTGAATTTTCAGTATGAAAAATATGGCCTGCTTTTCTATCCCATTGTTTTATTATCTGGGGATTTATAATTGCTTCCGCATGTGCATATTGAAAATGAAAGGGTCGGCGATACGTAATCCTGGGATATTGCATTTTAAAATCGACCAAAGGTAAGGGATGTACGCGTGCTTGAGGATTGGGGCGTGACGTTTTCTATTGATGTGTAGTCTTACTTGTTCTATTTAGCATTCAACTGATCTCTCATGGTCCCTAATGTCCAAGTCTCCATGTCCTTTCTTCCATCGCTCATGGATAGCCATCTAATTAGGGTAGTTGGGGGAGCTGAGATAGCCTTTAATATGACAAGTCCTTCTTGAAAGGGACAGTTTTCTACATTTTATTATTTGTTTACTTGATCAGTCACCATCACCAATGTTTATCCCCACGTCCTATTGTCCACCGTCACTGGACAAACATTTGAGGATAAGATGGCTTTAATTAGGGTAGATGAGAGAGCTATTAAATGAGAGTAGTTGGGGGAGGTGAGACCGCATTCAATGCGTCAACTTCCTCATAGAATCCGAGGCATCGTTATTAATATTGCTTTCTATCCCCTAAACATTTTAAAGGTGTTGGACAATGCAATCTTATACATTAGTAATGATATACCAAACCACATGACAATTCAATAATTCATAACAATATACCACATTGTTGTAAAATATTGCGTTACAAATATGTAATAGAGAGAATAAAGTAATTGAGAAGAAAAAGTAAGTAAACATCAAAGATAGTAGAGAAAGTTAGAGGAGAATATTTTATTTCAGTATATCACTATTATATCTATGACAAAAATTAAGCTTATATTTATAAGAAAACAATGATGTATTTATTATTAATATCAATGTATCGAATAATACATGTATTGGATATGGAGATGAACATTCATTATATAGGGATATGTACTTACAATGTTATGATACAAATGTATCATAATAAGTACATTAGATAAGATGAATATAATGAATATTCATTCATGTATTTCATAACACACATCACTTATTACACCGGATTTATAAAAAATTCTTAGAGTTTTTGGCATTTCCCTTTTTTTTTTCATCGTTAAAGTGAGAACTAGCGAGACACTACATGTAGTAAGACTTTATTCGAATTTATTAAATAAAATGGTGCGCATTGTGGCATGCGCCCATGTCATCAAATAAGTGTGGAATTAGATTTAGAATGAAGTTTGTCAAAAGGGGGAAGAGATAAATTGAGGAAAATACTTTAAAAAGTTCTAAACATTTTAGTCCTAAAATTTTTAATAATTTACTAATTTAGTCCCAAACTTTGCCAACTTAATCCAATCAAATTTAATTGAAAATGCTAATATGACGTAGCGGTCTAGTCTGCATCAACTGTCCTACGTGATACGGTCAGCCCTGACATAGATAATTTTTGCAATCTTTTAATTTTTGTTTTTTGTTTTTCCTTTTGCTCTTCTTTTTTTCCCCCTTTTTCCTTAGTGGAGGTTGTCGCCCTTGAGCGAGGGATGCCTACGCCTGGGCTAATGATGGCCGCCCTCACCTAGGCGGGCATGGGCAACCCTCGCCCTTTTAGTTTTCACAGCATAATCCAAAGCATTAGCAAATCAATTAGACTATTCTATTACAAGAATCACTTGTAGTTTTCTTGAATCCAAGTACATGGGACGTGATCCCTTTTCATTGGAGGGCCAAAGGAAATTCCCAAGTGCTTTTGATGACCTGAGCAAGAAAAGCATTGGACTAATTGCACGATGCACCCACAATAAAAATGATTTTTGCTTCAATAATAATATAGATCACGAAACTCACACATCACACCATGATCAAAGAAAATAAAAATAAAATTATTTTGCTATAATAAAAGTGAGTTTTGCTTTCCCATTTTTAAATTGAAAAGATGCCAAAACACATTTCATTTGATCAGAAAAAAATTGTTAGATGACTTCTCCATTCAATAGAATTTTCAATAAAAATTGTAAAAAAAATTTATGTCGTGTTGGCTGTACTATATAGAATAATTGGTGTCCACGTCAGCGATTTCCAATCAAAATTAGCTGGAATGACTATATTAAAAAATTGCCGATAGATTTAGAATTAAATTGATCAAATTAAAAAGTTGAGAACTAAATTGGCTTTCGTGCAATAAGTTTATTTCTTTTTGGACAATTATCAAAAAATCTTGGTGCAAACACACATTTCCCTTCTTTTATCTCGTGATTTCTATATGATCCATCCTCCTACTATTTGAAAAGGTTTATTTTAGAAGGCTTATGTTATTAGTAGTTAAATTTTTTAAGACCTCGTCCAGTTTATGGCGACTAACCTTTATAATTAACCAAGTCAAAATATTTAAAACCCACAATAATTAACCAAGCATGTTAATTTGTGATGACGTGGTCTGCAAGTTAGCATTTCCATCCATTAATTTGACAGATGAATCAACTCAAACAAAAACGCATATAGTTTAAGATCCAATTGCACAAAAAACAAAGCTAAGGGACCTAATTGAAACTTTTGCAATAGTTTAAGGATCTCCTTGGCAGTTCAAAAGTTTTCTCATTACGTGCATCAAACTCAAGATCCCATAAAAGACATTTGACCTTTAAAAACCCAAGGCCTTTGGCATTTAACATGTATGGACGTAGATTTCTTTCCTTTTAAAAGTCCAAAACACCAATTTTAAAAAAGTAGGAAACCAATACAAATGGTTTCTAAATTTTGATCCAATGTGTAATATCATATCCGAACTTTTAATTTAGTTAATATGATCTCTAAGTTTTAATACCTTGTATAATATTGTCCTTACACTTTTAATTTGTTCAATATGATCTCTAAATTTGATTCAATATTTGATGTGGTATATGAACTTCTGACATTTGCATATAACTTAGAGATTACATGGAATATAACCAATAGTTAAGGAACCGCATTTAACAGATAAAAACTTTAGGAGGACATTGCACGTTTGGTCAAAGTTTAGAAATTACATTACACAAATTAAAAGTTTGGGGACCATGTTGCCCATTGGACTAAAAATCGGGGATCATATGTGCTATTATTCCTAAAAATTACCACATATAAGAAATAAGACTACTTTGGCATCCGACGTTACTTGTGATCACTAGTTAAGGCTGTGCAACCGTTCGATTCTACCCTTGAACCAAATTAGGCCACTCATAAAAACAGGGTTAGTTATCCATATCAATGGAAACACGTCCGTTCTCGGGATCGATCACCCCTCATACAAGGAGGGTAGATACCAATGAGTAAGCCAAGGTCAAAGCTCCAAGGATTGACTCAGCATTCACATGCCAAAACAGCCACAGGACCACACAAATCGAAATGGCCGTAAACTGTAGAAAAAAACTCACGACAAGGGGAAGAAAAGCAAGATGGGAGCGCATTAAATTTCCGCAACCGCGACCATGGGAAATGGGGCGCTTATGATGCTGCAGGGACCTGCGATTCTCACGGTGGACCGCGCCTTGAAATCAGCCAACTGCGTTGCTTTCGTCGACTGCTCAATTCAATGAGGCAGTTAGAGAGACTATAGAGAGAGAGAGAGAGAGAGAGAGAGAGAGAGAGAGAGACGTTTCCTGTAATGTGCCAGCGAGTCACTGCACCGTTTCTCTTCACCTCGCGCGGTACCTCCTCTTGTCTCCTCTTGTAGGCTATAAAGGACACTCTCTAATAGTCTTCGTGTCTTATCTGACACTTCGATATGTATCCAACACTTTTTGACACTCTCAAACACTTTCCGACACTTAGTCAACATGTGTCAGAAAATTCGCTACGTGGTCAACTTTCTCGATACTTTTTGACACTTGAGTCCGAATTCTGACATACGAGTTTCCGATACATAATTCCAATATTGAGATCAATTTTAATAATTTAATAAATGAGAGGTCAATATATATATATATATATATATATGTGTGTGTGTGTGTGTGTGTGTGTGTGTGTGTGTGTGTGAAAAAATAAAACACAATAATAAAAATAATAAATGAAGAAAGAAGAAAAACCTAGTCTTCTGTTCTCTTCTGACTCCCACTTCCCGTGATACACAATTCACCCATTAAGTTATTTTTCTCATCTTCCAACACATCTAACATGCAAGTCTAGAATATAGATCGCTTGTTTTTCTCTAAATTTTATGAATTATTGAAATAGAGTTGAATTTGTCAAATTGAAATAATGAATGATATTAATAAATGGTGGATTAATTTTTTTAGTGTATATTCATTCTAGACTTTTTTTAGTTATTTATTTATTTATGAATTTGATTCAAATTAATTTAATTGAAATAATCATAAATATATATAAATATATATTTAATATACAACGTGTCCCAACGTGTCGAATTCTCTATTTTTTGATAAATGACGTGTCGTGTCGTGTTGTGTTACGTGTCGTGTCGGTAGCATCTACTTAGCTTACAAGACCCTTCTCCTGAATTTCTTACTTTTTTTTTTTTTTAATATTAGTCAATAATTGAATTGTGCACAGGACGGAGGTGTTAAATACAGCCAAGACAGAGAGTTAGTTACGAGAGAAGATGGGAAAACAACTGTTTGTTATTCTCAACTCCTCCCTCTTGTGGTGGTGGAGCTCAATCACAATCCCCGGAGCATGCTTGCAAAACCAAACGGATTGGCTCGCATTAGCTTCCTTCAAAAACGCGATACATGAAGACCCATTTGGAGTCTTGAGCTCTTGGAATGATTCTACCCATCATTGTGAGTGGCAAGGTGTTTTGTGCAGCAAAAGGCATCCTGGGAGAGTCACATCTTTATTCCTAAGATCACAAGGCTTGGGAGGCTTCCTATCTCCTCACATCGGGAACCTCTCTTTCTTGAGGGTCATGCTTTTGCAGAACAATAGCTTCCACGGTGAAATCCCACCACAAATTGGCAACTTGCTTTGACTCCATGATCTTGATCTTACTAACAACTCATTTGGCGGGCCAATACCCTCCAATCTTTCCCATTGCTTGAACCTTGAGACCCTGAATTTCTTTGGCAACCAACTTGTGGGGGGAATTCATTCTCATATTGGTACTTTACCAAGGCTTAAAAACTTGACCTTGTCCAAGAACAATCTTGTAGGTCCTATTCCTCCATCGATCGGAAACCTCTCTCAGTTACAAAAGCTCAGCCTTGGAGTCAACGGATTGCGTGGAGAAATACCTGAAGAATTGTCCAGACTCAAGAGGTTGATTTTCTTCCAAGTATGTAGCAACGAACTAACCGGTGAGATTCCACCAGGGATTTTTAACATCTCCTCCCTTTGTAATATCTTTGTTGGTTGGAACCAATTGTGGGGAAGCTTTCCCTCTGATATCGGCGCCACTCTTCCTTCTCTCAGTTATCTCAGCGCAGCCAATAACTTGTTCACTGGGACGATTCCATCATCGTTAACAAATGCCTCAAATCTTTGGTTTTTTGAAATTTACAACAACAGTTTCCATGGGCCAATACCGAAAAATCTAGGAAGGCTGAAGGGTCTTAAAATAATTTCATTGGCTGTTAATCGCTTGGAGGGTGACTTAAGTTTTATTTCCTCTTTAGGTAACTGTTCCAACCTAGAAATTCTCGCTGAGCTCAAACATGATTCATGGATCCTTCCCGAGATCTATCTCCAATCTCTCCACTAGCATTAAGCGAGTATATTTGTCAAACAATCAGATCCAAGGAACTATTCCTTCAGCTCTAGAAAATCTCTGCAACTTGATTTTGTTGGATTTATCTGATAACTTTCTTACCGGTCGCCTTCCTGAGTCCGTCGGAGCACTTCATAGCTTGCAGCAATTTTTTTTGTACGAAAACATGTTTACAAGAGAGATACCATCTTCAATTGGTAACATGACGTCCTTATATCTCCTTGACCTTCACTCCAACAATTTCAAAGGCTACATACCACAAAGTCTCAGCAACTGCAAGCAACTAAATGGGCTCGATCTTTCGAACAACAGCTTAATTGGCTCAGTTCCACTCAAAACCATGGATCTTTCTTCCCTGTCCATCCTCTTCAGTTTAGCACATAATAATTTAAGTGGATCTCTTCCATTGCAAGTTGGCTCTTTAATAAATCTCGCCGAGTTAGATCTATCTTACAATAGATTGACCGGCTTAATTCCAGACTCCATCGGTGGGTGCTTGAGATTGGAACGGCTTCACTTAGAAGATAATTCTTTCCATGGTCAAATCCCCCAAGCTTTACTTCCATTACGGGGTCTAGAACACTTGGATCTTTCCAATAATAATTTTTCTGGTCCAATCCCGAGCTTTCTCACAGAGCTCTCACAGCTCGAGTACTTGAATTTGTCCTTCAATGAACTAGAAGGACAAGTTCCGGAGCATGGCGTCTTTCTTAATGCAAGTGCTGTATCGGTTTTTGGAAATAGGGAACTATGTGGAGGTGCTCCAGGTCTGAAGCTTCCTCTTTGTGAATTACCAAGCTCTAACAAGTCTTCTACAACAAAGGCCATAGTGATATCTGTGGTAGCCGTCAGTTTGTTATGTTTAGCTTTGTTGTTCCTATCTATCTTCTATAACTGCAAAAAGAAGCAGATGAGAACCGATGCCTGGACGTCATCAACCTTTGGGCACCAATTCTTGAGGGTTTCTTATGAAGAACTTTTGAGAGCTACTGATAGATTCTCCGATACCAATTTGATTGGTAAAGGGAGATACGGCATAGTTTATAAGGGTATTCTAGATTGTGGTGCCACGGTGGCAGTGAAGGTGCTCAATTTAATGCAAAAAGGTGCTTCAAAGAGCTTTGTCTCTGAATGCCAAACTCTAGGTACCATTAGACACCGAAACCTCGTGAGGATACTAAGTGTTTGTTCAAGCGTGGACTTTCGTGGCAATGACTTTAAAGCTCTAATATATGAGTTCATGGCTAATGGGAGTTTAGAGGAGTGGTTACACCCTAGGACTATAGGACAAGATGATAAGCATGGTGAATTGAGAAATCTAAGACTAGTGCAGAGGTTAAACATTGCCATTGACATAGCTAATGCGATCGAGTATGTCCACAAGAGTTGTTCTTTAACAATCCTTCACGGAGATCTGAAGCCAAGTAATGTGCTTTTGGACAATGACATGGTGGCTCGAGTTGGAGATTTTGGGCTTGCAAAGATCATTTCCATGGTGTCTACCGAAGCTGTAGGGGTTCCTTCCCAGGGCAGCTCAACTTCAACAATAGTTAGAGGATCCATTGGCTATGTGCCGCCTGGTATGAATTTGTCATATTTTCTTGATTAGTTTTCCGTTGATTGTGACGTTAATATGAGATAGTGTCAAAAGTTTGAATGAACATGATCCTTGATGTTATATTATGGTTAGTATGTTCTGACACCTCTTTCCCACAACACAATTTCCCCTTCGCCCTATTAATAGTTTCAGCAGGAAAAGAAAATACATATCCTTGTGTGCGAAACGATTAATAGTAGCATTTTCTTCTTGTATTTGAAATTAAGATGAGAATAAGCCATCGGAATTTTTATCAATGAGTAGAAATATTTTTGGTCGAAACTTGTAAATTCATGCCAATAAACAAATGAAACATATCCTATCATGTCACATTCGCATTTTTTTTCCCATAATTCATATTTTATCTTATATCATCTTCATGGTAGAACGGACTATAACTAATATTGTGGTAGACCCAATTACGGTATGAGAAATTGATGAGAACTAGTGATTCTCTTTTGGTATGCCATGACTTAAGGTTTTGACAATAAGTAATTGATCCCTTACCGTGGACCCTTTCCTGTTGACCTGACCTATAATTCTACATTTATAATATATGTTTAGGAGTTTTACGTCACAAGACAAATTTATACATTTTACTGGCATAAATCCATCATCATCAACAAATCACTCCAAGTCTCTTCTTTTGTCCCTGTTGTGTTCTTTTTTTCGCCGGTTCTTCTAGGTATTTTCATCTCCTGTCCCGCAGAAAAGAAACAGTGTGGTATAGGAATTAAACTTATTTCAGATTTTGAAAATAATGAGCCTCGTGTGGATTCCATGTGTGTCCAGTAAAAAACGATGGTTCAAATTTAGTTAATACATGCACTAAGTTCATTAAATAATTTCCCCGTGGCCTTCATTACAGATATTTTCTTCTTTTTCTGTGTTCATCCGTACCCTACTGGGGACAAAGTCACTCTTGATGTTTAGCAATTTGTTTAGTCATTATGTGACAACTTTGGGTGCACTCTGAGAAAGAAGAGCTCAAATGTTATTAACTGATATTTGGTGCACTTTGTAAATCCTGAGATCTCATTTCTCTACGGTTGATGCATTCTGTCTTTTGTAAAAAAATTTACCACTTAGCATACAACAGGCGCTGAACATTAGCCATAGCCAATAAACTAAACAAAAGTCAAATAGTAGAAAGTTTTGGGACCCTGCTCCGGCAGAGGATCCCTTGCCCTTTGCCATACACAACGAACTGGATCGCAAAGTGAGTGAGGCGCAGCTAGTGCGAGCCCTCACAATTGTCCTTGACAAGCTCTTGCAAATAGACATCAAGCAAAATCCCATGTGATTTAGGAATTTTTATAATACAAAGAGCTTCAAGAAAAAGTGTCAATTCATTCCTATTTAATGTCTTGATGAAATTTTCAGAGTATGGCATAGGACACCAAGTTTCCACACTTGGGGATGCATACAGTTATGGCATTCTATTATTGGAGATGTTCACTGCGAAGAGACCCACCGAAGAGGCCTTTGGGCATGGTCTTAACCTTCATAGTTTTGTCCGAATGGCTCTTCCGGATCAAGTGATGGACATTGTAGACTCAACGCTTTGGAGTGAAGCTAGTGATCAACAACAAGAGATTAGGATCAGAGATTGCATGATCTCTGTATTCGAAGTTGGAGTCGCATGTTCGATGGAATCACTGCCGGATCGGATGGACATGACCCAGGCGATCAAGAAATTATACTCAATCAAGACGCGTTATGAAACCAAATAGAGGAGGACAAGTATGTAGCTAAATCAGTTTTCTCATTTCATCTTGGAACTCTTTCACTAGTAGAGAAAATCATCATGCAAAGGCAGTGCTAGCAAATTGACATGATTATCTCCCTAAAAGTCTGCCTACCCATATCTATTCTGTGTATTTTTAATAATTACACCTATACTTATATTTGAATATTGTAGAAAGCAGATGTATGGAGTTCTAGTTTGCCTATTTCCACCGAGTAACCATGTAAAATTTGATGAATTTGCTTATTTGCATAGTTCTCTTCATTGCTCTCTCTCCTTCCCTTCCTCTGCACACTTGTGCTGGAACGCAACCTCACCGTGAGGTCACGAAGACTAACTCTTAATGTCATGCTTAACTGTGAGCCCGCAGTCATTGGAGACCAAGCTTGATCAAATCTAAGAACACAAAAAAGGAGGCAATCTCATCACAAGATCATAAGGATGTTAATACCTTATTCTTAGTCAACACATAAAAAAAGAGTCAAAAAAACGAGATTTGGGTTTTTGATCGCGAAAGAGCTCGTTTCTTGCCAAAAAGTGTCATTTTTCATTTCTTTCATTTCTTTCTTTTGCATTGTCATTTTTAAGCAATTTCAAAGTTATTTTTGAGAAAAACCCGAAAAGTCAAATGGTTAACTTTCGAGTTGACTTGTTAGTCAATCCTTTGACCAAAAGTCAACATCGAGTAAAAATTAAATTTTTACCCAAAAAGATTCTATTTAGCTTTAATTTCACTTTTGTTAAGTCAATTTCTCAAAAACTCCAAGATTTGACAAAAAAAAAAATCAACATTTTAAGAAAAGTCAACTAAATGGTTGATTTTTTGTCAAACCTTTGACCAAAAAAATTAAAAAAATAAAAAATGCATAAATATATTTCTTTTCATGCCAATTTGACTTTTTTGTCAAAAATTTTACGAAAATTGATTAAGAACTTTGTTTTCCAAATTTTTTGGTTTCGGGTCTTAAATTGGCTAAAAATCAAATTAATTTTATTTTAGTCATAATTAAGTATAGTTCCTTCTTCAACATTTGGTTTAGGGACTATTTTATATCTGCTTGTGCATTCAATTTTGTGATTTACCGAGTCAAAATTGCGAATTGCCATTTTGCGCCATAATTAGGGGATCAAAATCGATCATTCACAACTTATGAACAAATGATTGTTTGTCACTTATTTCATTATGATAAGTCCAAATTTGAAATTGATTTTGAGAAATTCACATCAGAACTGATCAATTTAAAGGATTTGATCCTCTCAAGCAAAAGAAAGTCAAGTAATTAAGCTTTAATCGACATAATTCAAATTGACTCATTCATGATTATGGTTTAATTTCATAAATCTTGGTCCAATTTGGATATTAGGCCTAGATTCATTTTTGACATAAGCTCGATCACTTCAATTCAAGATCAATTTGAAGGTAATAAGTGAGATATCTTGCCCCATGTCGGGCAATGCCTCTTGGGGATGGGAACCGGTGGATTGCCTTGCCTGACACAAGGTGTGGGGTGGCAAGCAAATCTTCCCAAGCGGTGGAGACAAAGAATTAAAGTGTGAGCATCTATTTAGGTGGACCTTGGAACCGGATCGAATTGGCAATGTGCAGTTTATTCTCATTCAAAATGGTTCGATTATTGATCTCCAAAATTAGGAACTAACACTATGTGGTTCGGTTTTAAGGTTAGGGTGTTAAACCGAACCAGCGGAAGGACCCTAGGGCAAATCAATTCTAACTATATTTTTATTTGTGCTTGTTTTTAAGTGGACAGAATTTGGACTAATATTTAAGGATAATAGGGAATGAAGTTACATCACTCATGTTTTAAACTGTATATTGTTTATTTCATTTTACCAATGTTTTACTTCTCATAGTTTTTTTGGCTAAGTATCGCTATTCAAAATATTACATATTGATGGGCAAGCACCTAAAAGAAAAAGTTTGTCCTCCCAATAATTTTTTTTTTTTAATGAAGAACAATAAATGAAGAGGTGAAGGGTTCAAAACCCAAGAGAGGCGCTAGGTGTATTAAGTGTGACTCGGGGGTGGTGGGTCCTCTCCCAGCTTAAGTGTCACACCAGGGTTTCTGGCCATTGCTTTGGCCATTTCTAATTCCTCCAAAGACAAAAAAAAAAATAAAATAAAATAAAATAATCAGCTGATTCCCTGACCAACATCCGAAATGGAAGGATCTGTTTTAAATTCCAAAATATGGTAAACCATCTTATACATATAAATTATAGATTCTAGAGTTGATTCAATCTTGAAATCGCTCACCCTTCCAAGAAATGCTATCTTTAGCCACACCTTGCCTGACCCAAATCCATTGTTGTTTTTAAGAAAAATAATTTCCCAACCAAACAAGGATGTTCTTATTAGCCAAAATTAACATATAAGACTAGGATGAAGGAGGAAGTGATGTTTTGGATGGGAAGTCCACACGAGGAATATCAAATAACGTGTCAAACACTGATGGAGCTTTCCGAATGCACTACAAGGCTATTCCGGTCGTTGGCTATTCTAGCCTAATTTTTAGAAAATAATTAATTAATTAATTACGAAAATATTAAATAAATAGCAATAAATCCAATTTAGGCCCGTAATGCCTAATTAGAAGCCGAAACAGACTCGGAAAAATCCCAAAGTTTGTTCAATAAATAATAAAGCGCATCTACTCGCTAATGTCATTAACCATTTGTCTAACATGCATTGATAAGTCACTAATTTTATTGCTCTACTCTAATTTATCCACCTAATCTCACTTAATTAAATCTAAACAAACCCCTAAGCATCATTAGCCTACTAACTGGGGTTTAGTGAGTAAAATTCACTTGTGCAAAGTGAAGACCAGAACACCGCGACGACGGTGCGATGGCGGCCGAATTTGGGCTTGCGACGACACCAATGTTCTTGGACCGGGCTTGGAACCAGCCCAACACAGCTCAGCAAGGCTGAGCTTCGGCCTTGGGCTTCTGCAGGGCTGCTGGTTGCGGGCTTGGGCCTGCTTAGCGGGCCTCAAGTGGACTTAATTGATGGGCTGAATTCGCTGGTTTCAAAACTGGGCTGCTGAGGATGGGCTTCGCTGGTCTCTTAGGCTTCAAATTGCTGGGCTGCTGCAAGGCTTATGGGCCCAGCCGGACTGGAATTTCGCTGGGCTTCAAGGGCTGAAGAGAAGACCGAACTGGGCTGAAAACTTGGGCTGACCTGACTTCTTTGCTGGGCTTCGTGCGTTGCTGCAGGGGAACGCTGCTTCAGGCATGGCAGCCGGCGTGAGCTGCTGGAGGACGCTCGGATACGAGTCAGCGAGAGAGAGGGTTTGAGGGAAATTCAACGGTCAGCTGCAAGAAGAAATCGTGGAGTTGGCTGGGTAGATGTGCAGAGACGTGGAGCAAACGGGCTGGCTTCGGTCAAGAGGGGGAAAGGGCTTCGTTTGTTGATGGTTGAACGGTTGAGGTGACGTTGGCAGCTTCGGTTGATTTGCTGGACGCACGTGGAGGCTTCGGTCAAACGAGGAAGAAGAGAAACTTGATTGTTGACCGGCGTGGGGGAACAAAACGTGATGGAGAGGCAGGCGGCAGAGAAGAAATGATGGAGCAATTTTGATGGTTGATGGGCAGCTTCGCAGGGAAAATCAGGAAGAAAGAAAAGCAAAGCAGGAAATGGAGGCAGAAGGGGTAGAGAGAAAGGGCGGTGTGCGAAGATGAAGGGGAACGGACGAGGGGACAAAAGATGGTACAAGAAGTCAACTAAACATATCTCAAGAATTAATTGTTTGGTCCCCCAATCATCTTTAATCTTATCTTACTTGATCTCTAATATTTTTTTCCAATAATCTTCACAAATAAACTTAATTTTGAAGTCCAAAATTGCTGCCCTTTTCCAATTCCGAATTTCACAATTTTTGGTCTTCAATTTGTTCGACAATTTCCCAAATTAAGATCCAATTTCGATGAAGAAAAAGTCCACAAAATTTCTATAAGTTCCCATCAGCACATAGCCTAGCTTTGGAAGTCCAAATTTCCTTCAAATGAGCCTATCAATTTCCATTAATTTTCCACGACGTCCAAAAGATTTTCCTTAAAAATCTTGGAATCTTTGAAAATTCTTCGGAGGATGAGTTGATATTCCTAAAATAGATCATACGTACAGAACTTTCAATTTCTGAAATCGGGTTCAAATTCACGGTTAATTTCAATCCAATGCGTTTTTAGCATAACCTAGATTACATGGTAGTTTTCATGAATTTTTAGTGCAAATGACTCGTGATTGATTTTCTTGAACCATTGGTG
The DNA here is from genome assembly GCA_017140615.1 of Eucalyptus cladocalyx. NCBI lineage: Eukaryota > Viridiplantae > Streptophyta > Magnoliopsida > Myrtales > Myrtaceae > Eucalyptus > Eucalyptus cladocalyx. The sequence goes on from CM029522.1 coordinate 26,179,099, forward strand.
ATTCTTATTTGTCGTTAAAATCTCGAGGATTCAAATACTTTACAGGGTACCAAAATGACAGAAAAATCAAACTAGTGCCGATCGATGAGAATTTTGCAATTTAGTGGGATTACCCACGTTTAACTACTCATTTCAGTCGAATCGACTTATCTTTGATCCCTGATCGATATTTTTAACTGTGTCGTAATGATCTCGGCAGATGAGCTTGGTCGAGTAGCTGATCTCTAATCGAATTCTCAAGTCCATTGCATTTAGATTCTTTAATTGCTTTCCAAGATAGTTCAGTTATCTTGTGAGTAATCAGTTTAGAGAATAGCACTATCGGCGCGTCGATGAAAGACCCGATTTATTTAATCGAAAATAATTCTGAAAATTCAGCTTGTTACAGAATGAAGTTACATCATTCTTGTTTTAAACTGTATATTGTTCGTTTCATTTTACCAATGTTTTACTTCTCGTAGTTTTGTCGTTAAGTATCGCTGTTCAAAATATTATATATTGATGGACAAGCACCTTAAAAGAATAAGTTTGTCCTTCCAATAATCTTTATTTTTAAAAAAAAGAACAATAAATCAGCCGATTCCCTGACCAACATCCGAAATGGAAGGATTTGTTCTAAATTCAAAAATCTAGTAAACCATCCTATACATATAGATTCTAGATTCTAGGGTTGATTCAATCTTAAAACCACTTACCCTTACAATAAATGCTATCCTTAGCCTCACCTCACTTGACCCAAATCCATTGTTGTTTTTCAGAAAAATAATTGCCCAACCAAACAAGGATTTTCTTATTAGCCAAAATTAACATAAGAGACTAGGAAGGAGGGAGGAAGGGATGGTTTGGAAGGGAAGTCCACGCGAGGAATATCAAATAACGTGTCAAACACTGACGGAGCTTTCCGAAGGCGCTACAAGGCTATTCTTGTTTTTGTCGGACCCACGAGAAAATATTGCTCTACACAACTCCATTCCGCGAGCCACACATGTCGCTCGCGAGCCCATCTTTTGCAACCCCCTCTCTCATTTGTTTATAACGGGAGGGGGTAGTGTTGTGGCCCTGTGGTTGGCAAGCATCGCTTTTGTCAGATTCGGTGAGGGCTTGACCCTCACGGCTAGGGCAAGGGTTGTCCTCGTCGAATCTGACGAGACTTTGGGAGGCAACAACATCGATGAGGTGTCGCGGCTCTCGCTGGATCTGGCGAGGGTTCAAGAGGCGACAACATCGGCACCACGAGGGACCTCGAGAGGGTGGCCTTTCGAAGCGTCACGAACGACCGGGGGAGGGGCCTTGCGTTCATTCTTGGACCAAGGGCGGAGGCGTGGTTCGCCAGGTGGCGAAGAGGTCAAGATAGAGCAAGTCGAGAGAAGAGTTCTGATCTAAGTTTGACTTGATGTCTAGTAGGCCTCGAGAGGCAGAGACGCTGAAAATGGCGGGGGTGAATCCAACACCCCGTTGAAGGAAAGGACCCAACCAGGCACATCTCAACCGTCCATTTATTCACCTTTAGTTCCCAATCTGATCTTGTACATAGAAAGTATTTTGCCATTTATCTCTACCTCATCTGCTTAGGGTTTGAGCCCTTCGGACAGTCCATCTGGAAGGTTGGCCCACAGTGGCTTCAAATTTTGTAGTTTTTGAATAAAAGCATAGTTAATTATCTAGTTCCGAGGGTTAAATCCCTCGTATCTCGTCTCGACGCGTGTTATGATGCATAATACATTTTGATGATGATCATTTGTGTGTATTGATGATGGAAGGAAGATGGTTAGAGGGATGTGCTGTTAACACTTTGATATGTATTAGAATAACCCACAATGCGTTGGGTAGAAACTAGGGATGGAATTGAGTCAAACTACTTGCAAGTAATTTGGACTCGACATGATAATTACTTGGCAATGACTCGTTTGATTGTAATTGAGTCGAGTCGAGTTGATCTCGAGTGAAAATATGTATACTCAATTGACCCCTAGCTCAGCACCATAGCAGTGGCTTGACTCGCCTTGATAATGTCCCTCATCAGGGACGGTGCAAGGCGGATCATGGGGCGAAAGAGTGGGGATTTTGGTGGGCATGATGGGTTAGTCTTAGCGCAAATCCATCTGGCTATAAATTGTTTGAAGTTATGTAGATTTATATGTATACTTAGTTTATGTAACATATTTAAAGTGGCTCTACATTGAATAATCATATTAATTAATTCTCTTATTTTAAATGTTTATGTTTGCTTGATTTGTATCTAATCTGCTATATATATATAATTAGGCCAAGTCCATGGAATGTGAAATTTTTAGAGTGGCACCCTTGACAATATAAATAAAATCGATCAAGATAATTTTTTTTTTTTTTTGGTAAAACAATCAAGATAATTTTTTTATGCTCTCCAAACTCTAATATGTTCTAGCATAGATCAATCGGTGGATGATAAGTTACATGAAATTACATAAACTATTTTCAATGAGTTATTTTGGTGAGAATAAGTGATTTAGTACTTTCATATAATGAATTTCAAATAGCTTTAACACTCCAACTTTTCTTTTTTCTGGTCTCCAATTTGTATTTTTAATTTATTGATTATAATCTAGGAGTCCTTATTCAAGATTCAACCTCTTTCGCATATCCGTTTTAGTATTTTGAAACATATGATATCTAGGTATGAGCACTTTCAAGATGAAATTCTCGACATTACATTAACAAATCTAATATTATAACATTTAAAAGTATAATGTGCGTGCCGCTGGGCCTTCACTGTTTTCCAATTTTATAAGGCTTTCCGTGTTTCAAACCTCACAAAACTTCATTCACTAAATTGTTCAAAACATCTTGATCTATAACATACTTTAATTTCAGATTTGTCTGAAGTGAAATGATTGATACGAAAGCCTATTCTTTTACCATGTGAAAGTTGCCTAGTGTAGTAAAAACGGTGACCTATTTGTCTTCTTGATTTATTATAAATTCATTCCAAAGTCTTACAAATGTTGTATAGGACATCTATGTCTATAACATACTAAAATTTCAGTGTTTTTATGAAGATTTAGATGTCAAAATAGGTTTTCTTCTGTGGTCATTGAGACTGTTCAACGAATGAGATTTTGGGTTGTCTTTGGTGATTTGCTACTCTTTTTACAAATGAATTAGGTTGGATTCCTCATGAAAAATGTTATTTAAAGTCTTCTATACAACATATTAAATTTTTATAATTTTTGGAATCCGATTGATAAGGTGATGACCTTTATTTCGTAAATTGCTTAAAACCATTTTTCACGTTGGAGGGAGAGGGCCACATGCCCAAGAAGTAGGTGGCTCTAGGGAGGGCTATGGACCCTCCAATCTCATCAAGCCATCATTGTAAGATCTTAGCATTTATTACACTTAGGTACATGAATAGTGCGCAATCTTATTAAAATGACCGAATTGCCCTCTCATTCAACTAAGGACAAAGGGTAAGATGGAAAATGAGTAATGAAGGGGCACCCATGTGCTAAAGATGAGGGGAGTGATGTAATCCCCTAGCCTAGTCTAAGCCTAACCTAAACCTATGCACTCAAGTGCATATCTCCTTATTAATACTCACATTTTTCTTCTTCAAGAAGCTTTCTTTTGATTCATTGAGAAATGTTCTAAGAGATTTGGATGGGATGGGCATTAATGGCAAGATTTCTTCCTCTTTCTTTCTCTCCTCTCATTCCCTTTGGTTCCCACAGTAATTCTCTCTCTCTCTCTCTCTCTCTCTCTCTCTCAATTTATATTATTTTCTCTTACTTTTTCTCTCTCCCTACCCTTTGGACGAGTTTCCCTCATCCTCTTCTTCATTTCATGCCAATTTCTCTCTCATTTTCGTCTCTAGACTCATCAGAAACCAACTACCACAACCGCCACCCTTAAATCGCCCTTCACACCATCGTTTCTGTTGCTGAGTTAAAGCTTTAAAACTGAGGAAACTGCTGTCTAGCCCCTCACAGCAGCCCTCTCTCTCTTTGTCTCTCTCTATTGGTAGTTTGGACACCGCTAGCCTAGGGGAGGCCATCCATCGTTGAGTCGCCCCCATAGCGCTGCTCGAGACGTTGTCCAGCCCACTTAGTGAGCTGTGAAGGCATGACCAGCAGCTCACAATCATTGTCCAGCCTTGCCACTCCTCCCCCGATGCTTTTTAAAGCTTGGACTTGGGTGTGAGTAGCTTTTTAGCCCTTAATTAGGGTTGTTGTTGCATTTTGGAGGTAGTTTAGGGTGAGATTCAGGTTAAATGGTGCTTTGATGATGTGATAAGTGATCATTGGGTTTCGATAGGTTATCTTGATATGTTATCGAGTTTTGGATGATAGGTTATCGAGCTTTAGATGATAAGTTGTCAAGTTTTGGATGATAAGTTAGCAAGATTTTGGTGATGGTTTATTGAGTTTTTAATAGGTTATCATGTTTAGGGTGATAAGTTATCAATTTTTACCGATAGGTTATCACTTCTCGGTTCGATAAGTTACATTATAAGTAGTTACGCAATAAGTTATTAAGTTATGACAAGTGAATTGTGATATGTTCTTATATTATGCCATAATAGGATGATAGACTATTATGCAGTGATATGTGTTTTATGAAGTGACGTCATGACAAGGCATGTCATTGAAATACGTTATGATATTATGATATGTTATATAAATAAAAGATGAGTTATTGGATAGATTATGATGGCAATGTATTATATGTGTTCATTGAAAGTAGTCGTCATACATATGTTATGTTCATAGTCTATGGTCGACGTGTGAGAACATTCCAAGCCTCCGAGACAAGATATACGATGATTCTTGGATGTGCAAGGAAGCACTTCGGATCAAGTCTCTCTCTTGGGATCAACAATATTGAGACGTATGGTCCCCGAACCAAGTCTAGTACCAGATTGATGATCACATCACGACGAGCTGTTCTTAGTCTCGGTGCGACACTAAGACATATCGTTCCCTAGCTAAGTCTAGTACTAGGTCAGTAATCATGTCACGTTGGATCAGTTTTTTCTTGACCTCGGTGCAATATTAAAGCATATCATTTCTGATTTGGATAGGACTAAGGCCGGTGCTCAATGTAATGTGTCAAACTACGGACTCTCGTTTTGTGTTGGGCATATTTTATTGATGTACTTTCGATAGGTTATGAGACACACTCTGTTTGGCATGCCTTTAAAGTATTCATACTTAGCTAATGAGAAAGATAACAACGGGCATGAGTGATGAGGTGCTCGTGTGATCATATAAAGACCCAAATGCGTTTTACGTAGGGTGTGAATCCGTCCTAATGCTTTTTATGCGGGACGATGCCCAATTAAGTTCGGATGTCCCCAAGTCAACGGAATGTCATTTGCGGATGGATCTTAAAACGAAACTCCTTACAGGGATGCCATCTTGATGCGTTTACGCGAAATGACACCATACTCGATGGGGTGAGACGATGCATGATTATGTCGGATGATTGCAAACCTTCGGGTTGGCCTTGGACCCTGAGCGGCCGTAATAATCTCAAAGCATGATCTCGAGGGTTGGCATCTTGCTCGGGGGAAAGGCTACATCTAGTACCGGACCAACGATTTGAGCGATACGTCCCAGGTTTTTTTTTTTTTTCAAGTGTGGAAACTCCAAGGCCCGAAGTAGTAGGGTTGATTCTCATAATAATAAAAGTGAAATATATTGAAATTTTTTGCGAAAATTGTCAAATAAAAAAAAATGTTTGATAGCAAGTTGATATGTTAATTCGATAAGAAATGGTAATTAGCACTCGATTTAATTGGTACCATCCAACTGAATCCAATTCTATTTTGTTTACTTATTCAATTTCAATGAGTGAATTCTCAAGTTCAACCAACCTATTTTCAAAATATCAAGATCAAGTGGATGAATAAAAAAAACATGGTAGTATGGGATGCCATCCGTTTCTTGTGATGCCACATGTGTAACGTGTATGAGCGCATGAATGCATATTTTGAGAAGTGATGCTAGAGTCAACACACGTGTGACCTGAGATCAATATATGAGCAATTCTAGATTATAGCATGGCATGGATGCATGATTATAATATGTTGCATGCTCTCGTGTCTAACTCATGAATATGGAAGTGTTATAAGAATTGCTTATGTGCTTTGTTATGATGGCTTAAGAAGGTAAAATGATCATTCATGTTTATAGTTAGGGCAAAGCACGAGATGCTTTGCTATTGATTTGCCATCAATGAATAACCTGTGTGTTTAAAATGTTTCCAAGGTGAATGGCTTCCCTACACGAGATCTAAGGTGTTCACTCACTGAGTTTATCTCACTTCTTGTTGTTTAACTTTTTCAAACCTTAATCATGACTATTCGAGCTCGAGCCAAAGTATTTTGAGATTGATGTGTACTAGATGCATAGGGGATACCACTTTATGAGCTCATCCTCATAAAATAGAGGTGCTAGGTTAACCCCAACACCGATACTTGTACAAGTATGAAGGAATCTGCTATGTGGACAAGTAAATGACTAAGCTTTTGATGTAAGGAAAGATTATATTTGATTGTAGAAGCATATATATAAAAGTGTGTTTTAATGTATGCCTTATTCTATTCGTATTGTTTGTTAATGGTTAGTGGATGTTTAGTTTGCTTCCACTTAAGTATAATCAAAAGATAAAATGAATGGGTTAGCGACACATCTTAGAACACTGCAAGCAAATGAACTAAGCAAAATGTGATGGCCCAGGTTGTCGCAAGCCCAGAGTAGGGCAAGGCGTGACAATAACATTGTAAGCACTAGCAAAAAAGAATTAGACTTGTCTAATTCAACTCATCTCTAATGGTCATTAATGTCCGAGTCTCCATCCTTTCTTTCACTTTCCATGGATAGTCATCTAACTAGGGTGGTTGGGGGAGCTGGGATAGACTTTAAATGTGACAAGTCTTTCTTGAAATAGACAGTTTCTATATTTTATTATTCTTTTACTTGATTAGTCACCATCACCAATGTCTATCTCCATGTCCTTACATCCACTGCCACTAGACAAACATTTGAGAATATGTAAGATGGCTTTAATTAGGGTAGACGAGAGAGATATTAAATAAGAATAGTTGGGGGAGTTGAGACTGCGTTTAATGCATCAACTTCTTTGTCACGCCCCGAACCCTGAGCGTGCGCACATCCTTCAGCAGTCGATTAAAAATGCGATGCCCTAGGACGCATTGCCGACCCATTCTTTTTATCTTTCGATTAAGCATGTGCATAAGCGAATTAAATAAACACCACCCAATCAATCATCAGATACAGGGATAATAAAAACACACCACAAAAGTTGATGAAAACAACTTATTTATTTAACCACTATTGTCCCTAGGAAGTTTAATGATTTACAAGTCCTTACGCTAGCAACTTCCAACCGACCCTCTCAAAATCCTCAGGGATCATGGTCGCCCTAAATTTCTTTAACGGTAGGGCCAACCAAAGGATGTTGCATCTCACGTTCACCACATCTGCACTCAGCAAATCTCCACACTACGACCTTGAAAAAGGTTAGCTTACAATGGGGTGAGATAAAATCTCAGCGAATCAAAACCCTAAATCCCAATTAGGACATAAATTTGCCTCGAAGGTGATCTTAAGTACACACCATACAAAACTTACCTCGCCTCGGCACGTACTTGCACGTTAGCTCATCACATATGCTATTATAAATGTAGTGAGCCCAGTTTAATAACTGGAACACATCATTTCAATCACATGGGTCCCAATTATAAGACCAAACCGTTATGACATGTCTCATACCATGCTACACTATTCTGTCCCATAATCAGGTGCAGCTATTACAACCATTTAGGCGTGTTCCAGTTATTACGACTCATCGGCCACAACCAACTCACAAGTCGACGGTCATCCAGCTTAATCGGGCATCGTCCCCGTCCCGTCAGGCACAGCATCGTCTAGCGTCCTTCGCCTAGATGGCATTCCATACAGGAGTTTCGTTCCAAAATCCATCCGCGAACGGCAACGTCTAGCATCCTTCGCCTAGACGGCATTCCACACAGGAGCATCATCCCGCGTATTCATACGCATCAGGACAGGTTCCACTTAGTGACCATGCAAGCACGTCATCAATCAACCCATTTCTTATCTTTTGTTAATTAGCCCAAAACACCAAAATCCTTTTAAAACAATAAACCTCGTAATCCTTTTGTTTTTTCAAACCTTTCTGAAATAAATTTATACACGGTCACGTACTCAAAATCAAACTGTCAAACTTTGCATGCTTTTACTATAAAACCTCCTCGTTTTATTGAGCACATAAAATTTGGCGTCTAAACTTGACACCTTATTTATTTTCTATTTTCTTTCCCAACCACCCTTTTTGGAACTAAATTTGGGTAATCCTTGATGTAGCTAGTATAATCACCTAGAGGAGGGGTGAATAGGTGTAAAAATAATTTCTCGAGATACCACAGCGATACTAGGTAGACGATAGAAAGGCAGTACTTTTTTGACTAACAAAATGAATTACGATCAAAGTAAAGTAAAGAGTAAGGAAGAGAAGATTAAACACAAGATTTTATAGTGGTTCGGCTTATCCCAAGCCTACATCCACTCTTCTGTAATGACAGCCTATCGGCTAGATTCCACTATGAACAAAAGAGATTTTACAGCACAGTTCTTCCTTGATTCCACAGTGTAGATATTCTACCACACTTCATCAAGATTTCTCACGAATATAAACGCTCTTTTGCGTACAGGTTTTCACTCAAATGTATTGACTAAAAACAAGGAGTTTCAGACTTTTGAATTCTTCTATCGTGCACTCTTTGAACAACTATAACATCTTCCTTATATACTCATTTATGCCATCATACCCGTTGGCATTCACCAAAGGAATTCTTCAAATCTTCCCGTTGGACATAATCAATTAGAAAGAGCATTCGAGCTATTAAAGGAACATGTCGATAGCCCATCAATCATGTTCGCCCATACAATCAAGATCTCGGTTTCCATAAGTAGAACCTTCCACAAATATTTCACCAATCATCGGATCCTTAATCCCTGAATCAATCTCGATCAATGAAAGGATTCCATTATGTCATATCCAGCCAAGAGATCTTATCCAGTCGATAAGGTCATATCCTTACATCCAGTTCTGGATAGCCTTTCTTCAACGGATTATAAACTGTCAATGAGGATAGACTTTGAGTCTTGAGTCCGGCTGTCCGGAGGTCTTCGACTTTAAACAACAGAGTCTCGCAAACCTTCGACTAGATCGATGGAAATGTTTTGTCAGCTTCAAAATATTTCAAGAAGATTTCTCCAACAATCTCCCCATTTTTTTTGTGACAAAACTTTCCTGCAAATTTGGATAACTTTGACCTGCAAAACATTTCTCAAACACATATGCATATCTTATAAATATAAATGGCTAAATGAATAACACTAGAATCTGCAACCACATAAAATAGGTTAGTCTTGTATATGATAAAGCCATCCATAAGATATCAATAGCAGTCAAGTCCAAAGTCAAATTCAGTTCTCAACCAGACACAAAAATAAAGTCAAACAACGTCAAACATCAAAACAATCCAATCCAAACGATTTAAAAATTCAAAGTTTGATTCAAATCTTGCATCTCTCCCCCTTTTTGTCAGCATTAAAACGGATGAGATGAAAATTGAATAAAGTCAAGATTTCTTGGGAATGCGAACAAGCTGGAAATCTCCCATGGATTGAACGATCCCTTCTAGCCTTTTCAAGTCTTCCTTCAGTTGTGCAATCTCTTCACCCTTAGCATTAGCCTAAATCTGAATAGAGAGAGCTTGGATCTGATCTATCAAAGAAACGAAAGAAGCTTGACCTTCATTCAGCAAGTTTTGAACCTCGCATCCCAGAGCATAAATTTGACCACGCATCTCCAAGAGAATATCCAAAATTTTGCGAAAATCTGTTGAATTATCGTTATGCGTACTTGCTTCGGCACAATCTGATGGAGTAAATGCAGACGATGGCATATCATAATCATGCAGATTTGGCGATAAAGCATCATGTTCTTCCTCAGGAAAATGAGATGCATGAATGTCTTCTGGATCTACTGGAGAGCGACTAATTCCCTCACTGTGAGCGGGATAAGAGGACATTCCTCTTTTTTCATGATCTCCCCCTCTTTCCATGCCTTCAGGTGGAGAAGAGTGTTTTTCATGCTCTCTTTCTTATTGATTTTCTCTCTCTTCTTCTTCAAACCTTTCCTCCTCTGCTTCTTTTTCTCCAGCTTCTCTTTCTTCTTCTTCTTTCTCTTGTCCTTCTCTCTCCTCTACTTCTTTCCCCTGTTGTTCCATTGGTTCTGGAATAGGACGACTTAGCTTCTTCAATGCTATAGTAGAAATGGTGATGTCATCATCATCATCATTTTCATCTTCAACAATAAGAGCTCTTCTTTTCTTGGATGGAGCAACCATGGGCTCCTTCCCTTTTCTTTTTGCTACAGAAGAGATTTGATAAGTTTTAACAGGAGTCTTCTCCTTGAATTTCTCCAACGCCTTGCTTAGTTCCTTCAGACGCATTTTAGTCACCATTTTCAGTCCTACCACCATATGATCACACGATCTAACACAGAGGATTTATGGAGGCTGAATATTCAGATGTCTGAATAATTTCGTCACAAGACCTGGATAAGGAAGTTGACCTCTATCCTTCGTCACTACTCTATACATATGAAACATAATAGTGTGAGGAAGAGAAAACTTTTTCCCATTAATGATGGCATACATTAGCTTTGCCTCTGAACTTGAAACATCAGTCTTGGAAGTTGATTTCGGTCTGAGGCAATTGATCACAATCTTGTGAAGCAGAATGTTAAATGCACTCATTCTCAAGTAGGAAATCTTTTCCTCTATTCTTCTATCCTTAACAAGCTCCAATGTTGCACGAGAAGTAGAGACATTGATCGGTTGATATCTTCCTCTCTCAAACCCAATCACAGCTGCCAGCATATCCACATCAACCACAAAGTCCTGATCTCGGACACTAAAGGATATTCTATTCGCATCCAAGAAACTAAGATTTGAATAGAAATATGCATTTAATTGAGCATAGGCCTCTGTGGTGTCAGAGCATAAATTTTCAAGTTGAAGATAACTGAACTTTTCCCTCAAGTTCACATTTACAGCATCCAGAAAATCAAAATCCACACTCCTAGGGTTTATCACCCCACGCTTCAGCAATTTTGAGTATAATTCCTTATGTTCCTTTGATTTAAACAACTCTCCCATTTTTCCTTGAATTTTCGCTGCAATACCAATTCTTGGTTGAAATTGGCTATACAATTTGTCATCATCATTTCCATCTACCGGATTAAGTCCTCCAACACGCGGATCACTTGGAATGTTTGCAAGGGTTTCCTGCCAACCCTTTGGGAGCAATTCCCAAACTTTCTATTTTCCGCAAAAAGATGTACTCATTCCCATATCATTTGTCCTTAAGAAACTCATCGATGTAGTTCAATGGAGTACCAGTCTTCTTTAAAGCACGATAAATCTTATAAATAAAAGAGGGCCTTTGAATTCTTACAGGATCTGCGTCTTCAACGATTTCTTCCTCTTGTTGATGGTGAAGAATGACGCTGCTGAGAATGTTGTGGGCTCTGTTGCTGATTAGGAGACTCCTCTTCCTCGGTGAGATCAAAGTGCGTAGGCCCCTCACTCATTCGTTGTGGTCCCCTATTTGCGATTCTCGAAAACTTTCTTGAAGACGACATCTTTCTCAGTTTTTGAAAGATTCCTTGCTTGACTTTCCCAAAAAAGGGAAGAAAACAGGAATGGAAGATCGATGCTTTCTTAGGGTTTTTGGAGAGTAAAATGAAAAAGAATCAACAGTGCATAATCGGTTAAAAATGAGAGGTATATGGAACGTCATAAAGGAAAATAAAAAAAATGCCTTTTAAAAAATAACTACATTTTTTGAGAAAATAGTCATTTAAAAAAAAAAAACTTCTTTTTCGAAAAGGAAACATTGCTATAATCACGTCAATTAAAGATAGTAATAATCAAACACGGTTGATAATCGTACCTTTTCAAGATGAAATTCGAGAGAGAGAACAACTTAGAGTCAAAGTCTTGTTTGTCTGAGTCTGAGAGTCTCTAGACTTTAACTTCTTTAAACCTCAAAATGTTGAGTTTGGAACGGATAATTTCAAATTGATTTTTCTCCAAAGGCTTTGTGAATATATCCGCTAGTTGGTTCTTTGAGTCAACAAACTGAATCGAAACTTCTCCATTTTGAACATGATCTCTTATGAAGTGATGTCGAATCTCTATATGCTTTGCTCTTGAGTGAAGAATTGGATTTTTAGTAAGATTGATTGCACTGGTGTTGTCGCAGTTAATCTCCGTGCATGAATCTTTAATTCCAAAGTCTTTTAGCTGTTGTTTTATCCACAGAATTTGTGAACAACAACTTCCAAGAGCTACATACTCTACTTCTGCTGTAGAAAAAGCTAATGTAGTTTGCTTCCTTGAAAACCAAGATACTGTCCTGCCTCCAAGTAGTTGACAAGTACCCGAGGTGCTCTTTCTATCAACTCTGCATCCAGCTAGATCTGCGTCTGAGTATGTGAGAAGAGTAAAGTCTCCCTTTTTAGGATACCAAAGACCAATGCTTGAAGTTGAAGCAATGTATTTGATAATACGCTTTGCAGCACTTAAATGAGATTCTTTAGGATCTGCTTGAAATTTGGCACAAATGCAAACACTAAACAAAATGTTAGGTCTAGAAGCAGTAAGATAAATAAGTGATCCAATTATACTCCTGTATAGTTTCTGGTTGACTTTCTTTCCTCCTTCATCTTTATCTATCTTCAAGGAACTTGACATTGGTATTTCAGCCTTTTTGCAATTGTTCAGTCCAAACCTTTTGATGAGATCATTAGCGTATTTTTCTTGATAAATAAAAGTTCCTTCCTTTAATTGTTTCACTTGAAGTCTGAGAAAGAAGGTTAATTCACCCATCATGCTCATTTCAAATTCATCCTGCATAGTCTTATAGAATTTCTTGCACAGACTTTCATTAGGAAATCCGAATATAATATCATCGACATATATTTGAACTAGAATAAAACTTTTGCTTTCTCTTTTAATAAACAGAGTAGTGTCTACTTTACCTTTCACAAAACCGTTTTGAATTAAAAACTTACTTAGCCTGTCGTACCAAGCTCGCGGTGCTTGTTTTTAACCATATAAGGCCTTTTTGAGTCTGAATACCGAGTCTGATTTCCTTGGGTCTTCAAACTCAGGTGGTTGTTCCACATAGACTTCCTCATAGATGAATCCATTTAGGAAAACACTTTTGACGTCCATTTGGAATAACCTGAAATTTTTATGACAAGCAAATGCAAGTAATAAACGAATTGCTTCTAACCTTGCTACTGGTGCGTAAGTCTCGTCATAGTCTATCCCTTCTTCTTGAGTATATCCTTTGGCCACAAGTCTTACTTTGTTTCTTATGACTTTCCCGTTATCGTCCATCTTGTTCCTGAAAACCCACTTTGCACCAATAATAGATTTACCTTTTGGTTTAGGAGTTAACTCACAAACATTATTAATGCTGAATTGCTTGAGTTCTTATTGCATAGCTTCAATCCAGCTTTCATTAGTTAAAGCTTCTTCTATGCTTTTGGGTTCTATTTCAGAAATAAGAGCCACAGCACTAGACTCTTCGCGCCTTTTGGATCTTGTGTGAATTCCTTCATTGATGTTGCCAATAATAAGATCTTTGGGATGACTAGACTTATGTTTCCAGTTGTTGGTTAATTTGTCAGATTGATGGTCACTTCCTTCACTTGAATCTTCAACAATCACTTGTTGCTTGGTCCTTCAAAGTCCGAGTTGTTTCCCGATATTTAGACTTTGTAGAATGAGCAGATTCAAAGCTCTTCAAGATGAGTCTCAATAGATTCATTTTGCATAGAATCTTGGAATTTGACATTCATTGATTCCTCCACAGATTGACTCTTCTTGTTATAAACTCTATAGGCTTTGCTTGAGGTTGAATATCCAAGGAAGATACCTTCATCTGATCTTTCTTCAAACTTGCCAATTCAATCATTTGCATTTTTCAATATAAAACATTTGCATCCGAACACATGAAAATATGAAACAATAGGCTTCTTTTCTTCGAATAATTCATAGGGGGTTTTTTCTAGAATAGGCCTTAGAAAAACTCTATTGATAATATAACAAGCTGTAGAAACTGCTTCAGCCCAAAATCATGAAGAGATGTTGCTTTCAATTAAAAGAGGTCTAGCCATTTCTTGAAGCGATCTATTCTTTCTTTCCACAACTCCATTTTGCTCTGGAGTATATGGAGAAGAGAATACATGCTGAAAACCAGATTTATCACAAAAGTTTGTAAAATCTTGATTTTCAAATTCACCTCCATGGTCTGTTCTTATATTTGAAATAACATACCATTTTTCATTTTGAACCTTTTTAGCAAAATTTTCAAAATAAGATGAGGTTTCAGACTTACTTGCTAGGAAATATACCCAAGTAAATCGTGAGTAGTCATCCACAATTACCAGGCAATATTTCTTACCTCTAATGCTCTGTGTTCTGGTTGGTCCGAAAAGATCCAAATGCAAAAGCTGCAGTACACGATTAGTGGAAACTTGATTTATTGGTTTAAATGAATTTCTTACTTGTTTTCCCAATATGCATGGTGTACAAAGATCAGCCTTTTGGTATGATAAATTGGGTAGACCATGAACAAGCTTCTTTGCTGAGATTTTGGCTATCTATTTCATATTAATATGCCCAAGCTTTCTATGCCATAAGCTTGCTTCGTCTTGGATTGAGATTAGACATTGCGATTCATTTGGTTTCACATCCAAGAGGTAGATATTTCCATGTCTTCGACTCATGAATGACTGAGTAGAGTCTTTACTGGTTCTTGTACATATTCCCTCTTGAAAGTATATTTTGAAACCGGTATCGCACAGTTGACTGACACTGAGGAAATTGTAGTTGAGTCCTTCAACTAAAGAAACATTGCTTATTGTGAGGTTTCCAATCTTTACAGTTCCAAATCCCACTATTCTTCCTTTGCTATTTTCTCCAAATGAGATTTTTCCGCCATTAACTTGAACGAGCTTTATGAAACACTTTGAATCTCCCGTTATATGTCTTGAGCATCCACTATCCGTGATACCATTTTACCTTTTTCTTGATAGTGACCTGCATTTAAAAAGAGACTCAAACTTTCTTTGGTACCCATATTTTCTTGGGTCCATTTGAGTTAGTATGAAATGCGGTTTTTGCCCATACTTTCTTAACAGGTTTCCAAACCATAGGACATTCTTTTTCAAAATGATTTGCATTATTGCACTTTGAACATCTGAGAGCATTGCGACCTGCTGGTTTTACAAAGATCTTTTTAAAATGATTTTTGTAAGTATCTATTGTCGGTCTTTGCTTAATTCTTTCTTTCACATTTGGAAAATCTATTAAAGGAATGGTTTTAACAGTCATTCCCAAACCAGATTTGTTGAAATAAGGTTTTTGAACAAAACGAATTTTTTCCAGTTTTTCAGATCCTATAGAAATTTTTTAGAAATATTTTAGATATCATTTTTCAATAGTACATTTTCTTTTGAAAGATTATCTTCACTTTTTCTAAGAGAAGAAACGTTCATATCTAAACATTTCACCTTTTCTTTCAAAATATTTTCCTGTTGTTTTAGAGCAAAATTTTCTCTTTTGATTTTGGAAATCCTTTTAAGAGAAGTTTTAAGACTAAAACACAACTCATTAATGTCTGAATCTGATTATGTCTCGGAGTTTGAATCTGAATCTGATTGTGCCATTAGACATATATTGGCATAATCATCATCACTTTATTCACACTCTATATCACTCCAGGTTTCTACTTTAAGAGCTTTTCGATACTTTTCAGCTTTTCCTTTCTTCTTCCTCAGAAGAGGACAGTTGGGTCTGATGTGTCCATTTTTCTTACATTCAAAGCAGACTACATCTTTGTTTGATTCATCATCCTCAACAAACCTAGTCTGTTGCTTTTTAAAACTTTGTTTCTTTGGATTGAATCTTCTTCCTTTTTTGTTCAGCTTTATGAATCTTTTTATCATGAGAGCAAGCTCCTCATCATTCATATCGTCTTCAGAATCTGTAACGTTAAAATCATCATTGGATTTTAATGCAATGGATTTCTTACCTTTAGGGTCTTCGTCTTCATTGATTCGTTCCACTTCATAAGAATGAAGAGTCCCAACCAATTCATCAACAGATAGTGGCATAATTCTTTGGGTCTCTCTGATTGAGGTCTTTATGTGATTCCAATCCTTGGATAGTCCACGCAGTAGCTTGTTTACCTTCATGGGATCAGAAATTGGTTGACCTTGATTTTCAAGACCATTCACAATTTCTGTAAAACGACTAAACATGTCAGTTATAGATTCTCCCGATTTCATTCTGAAGGCTTCGTATTGACCGAGGAGAATGTTGATTCTAGTCTCTTTCACTCGATTGGTTCCTTCATAGGTAATATGTAATCTATCCCGACTTATTTAGCTGTAACACAAGAAGATATTCTGTTTTATTCAGTAGGAGATAAAGCACAATATAATGAATAAATTTCTTTTGCATCAAGAGCTTGTCTCTTGATTATCTCTTCCTAAGTCATTTGACTAGACTCCACAGTATCTTTTCCTCTTTCTGAGACAGATGCAGCTTTAGGAATGATTCATTTTTCTACAACGTCTCATTCTAGAGGATCCTTTGATCTTAGGAACACCTTCATCTTGTTTTTCCATATGTTGTAATCCTTTCCATCAAAGTAAGGTGGCCTGGTATTGCTTTGCCCTTCTACCAGCCCTGGAGCCAATATACTAGCCATGGATCTTTAACTCAAGTAAAACACTTCAAACAAAGTGAGTACACAAACATCTCGATACCAATTGATGTAGCTAGTATAATCACCTAGAGGGGGTGAATAGGTGTAAAAATAATTTCTCGAGATACCACAAACGATACTAGGTAGACGATAGAAAGGCGTACTCTTTTGACTAACAAAATGAATTACGATCAAAGTAAAGTAAAGAGTAAGGAAGAGAAGATTAAACACAAGATTTTATAGTTGTTCGGCTTATCCCAAGCCTACGTCCACTCTTTTCGCACCGATGACCTATCGGCTGGATTCCACTATGAACAAAAGAGATGTTACAAGACACGCTTCTTCCTTGATTCCACAAAGGTAGATATTCTACCACACTTTCTCAAGATTTCTCACGAATATAAACACTCTTTTGCGTACAGGTTTTCGCTCAAATGTATTGACTAAAAACAAGGAGCTTCAGACTTTGGAATTCTTCTATCGTGCACTCTTCGAACAACTAGAGCGTCTTCCTTATATACTCCTTTATGCCATCATACCCGTTGGCATTCACCAAAGGAATTCTTCCCATCTTCCCGTTAGACAGAATCAATTAGAAAGATCATTCGAGCTATTAAAGGAACATGTCGATAGCCCATCAATCATGTTCGCCCATACAATCAGGATCTCGGTTTCCATAAGTCGAACCTTCCACGAATATTTCGCCAATCATCGGATCCTTAATCCCCGAATCAATCTCGATCAATCAATGGATTCCATTATGTCATATCCAGCCAAGAGATTTTATCTAGTCGATAAGGTCATATCCTTAATAAAACATCCAGTTTTGGATAGCCTTTCTTCAACGGATTAGAAACTCGGATCAATGATGATAGACTTTGAGTCTTGAGTCTGGCTGTCCGGAGGTCTTCGTGACTTTAAACACAAGAGTCTGCAAACCTTCGTACTAAACTGATGGAAACGTTTTGTCAGCTTCAAAATATTTCAAGAAGATTTCTCCAACAATCCCCCCCCCCTTTTTTTGGGTTCAAAACCTTTGGAAAGAAATTCATAAGTGTTCACGTACTCAAAATTAATCCGCCAAATCTTTCATGCACCTAGTTTAAAATCCCATTGTTTTATTGAACGAATAAGTTTTGGTGTCTAACCCGACACCTCATTGTTTTTTCTAATTAAAAGCCCATAATGCCATTTTTTGCATTACCAATAAACAACCACCATAGAATAACCATTCACATATTATCATGCATAAGTCTTAAGCATGCCAAAAGTCAACCACATCACCAAATATGTATTGTCCAGCAAGCACGACACCAAAAACAACCACAAAACCACAATCGGCCCTAACCGGCGTAAAACCAGTCCACTCGAGTGCCTCCAAGTTTAATTCAAAAAACATAATCAAACGAGCTCAGAAAATTCTTAAATTTGAATATGTTTTAAAGGACACTTAAGAAAAAATTTAATGAAGACACCTTGACCCAGATCTTTCTAGATTAAGAGCAGTAAATCGCTCAAACCGTTGCCAAAACTATGTCCATGTCTAGAAATTCTGTTTTCCAAAATCAGTTTGGTTCGAGATGTAAAACTTGTCTGTTTGCTTTGAAATTTGACTATGTTAAAGTAAAAGATGTGAAAAACAACTTTCGTGAAAAATCTCTTTCAAAAATTGAATCCTAAGAGTTGATAAAAATCATTTGAAGACCAAAATGTCACAAGTTCCAGCACAAACTGAGATTCTATTTTGCAAACGACGAGGCTAAAATCTTGTTCTTTTGAATCCATAAAATTTTGAGCAAAATATATTTCATAGATGAAGATGTCTAGAATATTTTTTAAGAACCTCAAAATCGTAGCACATTTTTCCCCACAAAAATAGCAAATGGCGACTGTCCAGTAAACCTAATATGAAATTAAGTTAATCCACTTAACACTAATCTAACCAAGCTAATTAACACTAATCTGAACCTTAAGCTCAATTAACAACCTAATCAAGGATTAAGGAGTTAACTTACTAGAATTCGATGGTGGCGGGCTCATGGTGACGGCAACGCGACGATGGTGAGAACCCGAGATTACCATGTCTTGCACAGAGGCTTGACGGAGGCTATTACGGCCCCTCAAGCTCTTGGCCAAGGGCTGGTCGGACGGTTCAGTTTGGGTTGAGCTTGCTACGAAGTTAGTGGCTGGTGGTGCTGGAGTTGCGGTATGAAGAGGTGCAGCTTGGTGGGCTGAGCTGCTGGATGATGGCTGCGGTGAGATGACGGCTTGGAAGTGTTGGCATGAGTGGGGCCATAGTTGGACAATGGATGTGGGATGGGATGATGGTGCTATGGTGGTAGTGACATGAAGTGGGTGTGAGGTAGGATGGGGGCTGATCGGGGATGATGATGGAGTGATTGAGGGAAAATGGATGGTGGAGATGGCGTTGATGTGGGCGGTTGGTGTAGTGGTGTAGAAGGAAAAATTGAAAGGGATGCTGGAGTGAAGGAGACATGAGGGAAAAAAATAGAGTGAAGAGGATGGTGGTCTACTGAAAGGGGAGGGAACGTGCATGAATGGAGAGGAGGGAAAGGGGAGAAACAGAGGGAAAACAATTAAGTCAAACTAACAACCAATAGAAAGCCTAGCTAAATATCTCCCTCATCATAATGTCACCAAAGTCTTCGTGCCTAAAGTCCATGGCCCAACCAATGGCCATTTTTCCCTTTAATTCTGACAAATAAACCAATTTGGAGGTAGAAAAGACTCACTTTTCAGCCCATACGAATTTTCTTTTCTTTTCCGTTTTTTCTGAAATTCGTTTTTTCCGCAAAATTCCATACTCGATGAAAATTCTCTGAAAGATGAGATGACATCCTATAAAAGAATCGTGACACACTCAAACGTTTGATTCTCGAAAATGAATTCAATTTCATGGTTAAAATTGACCGAATGCGATTTCAGTACGATCTAACCTATTGGGTAGCTTTAGGGATTTTGGCGCGTTTGACCCATGGTCGATAATTTTTTATCCACATTCATGCATCTCCGAATCGTAGATGACTCTCGGTTGTCATAAAATCGTGAGGGTTTAATTACGTGTATCGAGTATAATATCGGTAGAAAATTGGTTTACTACCGTTCGACGCAAATATTGCAGTCGTGCAGAATCACCCACAATTCGACTATGTGATTCCATCGAATCGACTTATATCTGATTGCAATTCAATTATTATAGTGTTGTATTGACCACTGCCGATTATTATGGTCAAGCAGTCGATTTCTGATCGAATTCTCTAGTCTACCGCGTTTATATCCCTTAATGGCCTCACATAATAAATTAGTTAACTCGCGAGTGATCAGTTCTAAGTAAATTGACCATAGGTGCATCAACTAAGTAACCATTTCATATATTTGGGACGGGGTCAAATTTCAGAATGTCACATTCTTTGTAGATTATACCTCAATAACAAGCCATATTTAATCATTAACGAAAATATCCCATGCCAATTATTATATCATATTTATGAAACTTTCTTAGTGTGTTTGACGTTTCCCTTCCATGTTTTTGTTGTAATAATGAAAACTAGCAAGAAAGTTGATACATGAATGACACTACATGTACTAAGACTTTATTCGAGTTTATTACATGAAGTGGTGCTCAGTGGGGTATGTGCTTGTGTCATCGACGCTTGTTTTCTGTGACATCCAGATTTTCAGGCTCTGATTTCGATGGGATAAATTGGGCATTTCATCGACGCGTTTATAGTGCTTTTCTCTGAGTTGGCCACTCATGAGATAACTAGACTAGCTGGGTGAGCTTTTAAGGACTTTAGGGCAGATAGACTTGAGAATTCAACCAGAAATCGACTTCTCGACCGTGCTTATCTTTAGAGGTCATTACGGCACAGTTAAAAATCGAATTAAAATCATAGATAGGTCGGTTCCACTGAGATGTGTCGCCGATCATGGGTGACTTCACTAAATTGGAAAACTCTCATCGACTGGCACTAATTTCATTTTACTGTCGTTTTGGTACCCTGTGTCTGTATTTAAATCCTCAAGATCTTTACGAAAACGATAATCACCAATGGGTCGAGTGGGTTCATCGTGGCTTGAAGAAAATCGACCACGGGTCATTTGTCCTAAAAAGTTTTGAAAACTACTCCGTAGCCTAAGTCACGCTAAAAGCACGTCGGAGTGACATTAACCATCAATCGAATCCGATTTTAGAAATTGAAGATCCTGTGGTGTCACGAGCTATTCTAAGAACGTTGACTCTGTCTCGGAAGATTTTTTGGAGATTCTGAGATTTTTACAGAAAATGGATTCGGACGTCGTAGAAAATTAATGGAAATTCAAATGGGCTAAGTAGATGGAAATTTGGACTTCCAAGCCGAACCTTTGGGTGTCGGGGACTTGTAGAAAATTGTTCAGGATTTTTCTACAGCATAATTGGATGTTGATTTGAAGAATCGAATGAAGAATTGGAGCCAAGAAAATTAAGGAAATTCGGAATAGGACTAAGGGCTGCATTTTGGCACCAATTTGGATTATTTATGGAATTTTGGGCTAGAAAGAATTATGGGGGACCAAAAGTGACGTACATAAAGATCTAGGGGACAAGCTTTTAATGTAATGGCTAGCCCTCTTTGCTCACTAATGCCTTTTTAGTTTGCTAATTATACTTAAAGGTTGATTAGATTTAATTAAGTGCAATTAGGTGGTTAGATTAGAATGGATTAGCGATTATTAGTTGATTGATTGCATATTAGTTAGGTGGTTAGTATACTTAGATAGAGAATTGCCTATAATATTTATTGGATGCTTCTTGAGATTTTTCCCGACCCTTATCGGGTGTTAATTAGGGAATTCGGGCCTAAATGAAATTTTTAGGAATTAAATATTACTTTTCGAAATTAATTATTTAATTATTATTTTTTCGGAAATTCAACTAGGATGGCCAGTGACCGAGATTTTATGCTGATGATTGTGGTGCATCGTTTATTTAATTAAATTTTATATTGTGCTAAATTGAATTTATTGTATTTATTTATTTAATATTAGGAAGTATTTATTTAATTATTTATTTTCCAGAAATTCAACCGGGTTGGCCGATGACCGGAATTTTGTGCTGAATGTTGTGGTGCAGACCATTTATTTATTTGAGCTCTACGTTGTGTTTAATTGAATTGATTGTGCGATTTGAGGAATTGTTCCTTAATTGTTTGGAATTGAATGAAATTGAATGATTGATTGGTAGATGGCCGAGTATGTTTATTTAGCAATAATAATGCTTTGATGAGTTGTAAAGTGGATGGAATCATGAGAGTGAATTGGAAATACTCTGGACTATAACCGATCAGGTACGGTGTGATGGGCCTACGTGGTTCGGTGACTAAGGACGTCACTGGCGAAAACAACGCCTTAAAGAATATACGTATCAGTCAAGTACTCACATTGTTATAGGCATGTGTGGGTCGATGATTAAGGACATCACTGGCGAAAACAGCGCCTTAAAGAACGCACACAATTGTCTATTGAATACATTGTTATAGGCATGTGTGGTTCGGTGATTTAGGATATCACTGGTGAAAACGGCGCCTTAAAGAACGCACGCAATTGTCTATTGAATAAATTGTTATAGGCATGTGTGATTCGGTGATTTGGGATATCACTGACGAAAACAACGGTTCGGTGATTTAGGATATCACTGGTGAAAACGGCGCCTTAAAGAATGCACGCAATTGTCTATTGAATAAATTGTTATAGGCATGTGTGATTCGGTGATTTGGGATATCACTGACGAAAACAACGCCTTAAAGAATGCACGCAATTGTCTAGTATATATGTCACCTTGGCGAAGTTGACGCCCGAGAGCATTGATATGGCTTTGTGACTGAGTGTACTATTGGAGGTTATATGGGATGGAATGAATGACCTAGAAAATGGTCGGACTGACATGTAATCGACTAGATCGATTGATTATTGCTTTGATCTGGTGTTATGAATCGATTGACTAAATGGAAATGACCGGGAGTGGTCTTGTTGGCGTATAATCGACTAGGTCGATTTGATCGATGCTTCGATCAGTGATGTGATTGCTTGGGTGCCTATTTGATCTGTGCTAATATGCAGGTGGAATTTAAGGTCAAGGTAAGTCATTTGACTCATGTTGTGCATAGGTAATCCTAAGGTGTATTAGTTTACTAATCGGATTTTAGGGGGTAACTTGCTGAGACGTTGTCTCAGTGGTTATTGAATATCCATTTAAGTACCGGATGAGGAGCCTTAGGAGGAGAAATTTGATGAGGAGATCCCTGATGAGGAACCCGAAGAGGAGTAGGTGTAGAAGGACCTCGAGGATGACCCCGAGTACAACCTAGATGAGGACTGAGATCCCGTCATGTCTTGTCAGACCTTGTCTGCATGTGAATAGATGTTAGATCAGACTTACGTATATATAGTATTGTAGAATACTATGAGATGCGTGTAAAAAGGTGTGGTTGCGAATTTTCAGTATGAAAAATATGGCATGCTTTTCTATCCCATTGTTTTATTGTTTGGGGATTTATAACCGCTTCCACATGTGCATATTAAAAATGAAAGGGTCAGTGATACGTAGTCTTGGGATATCGCATTTTAAAATCAACCAAAAGTAAGGGATGTACGCGTGCTTGAGGATCGGGGCGTGACATCCCCTTTTTGTGGTATCAAAGCAATTGTTAGGTATTGGAGTAATAAGGTATGATGACCTATGGGATAGTAATAGGAAAAGCCTTTAAATTCATGATTGGTGCATGTCTTTGATAGCTGATTGATAGAATTATTTGTCGTGTGTGAATCACTTGCTTTTAATTATTGTGGATTCGGAAGGCAGAGTATTGACTCTTGCCAGCTCGAGTGTAAGAGTGCCACCGCAGGTTGGTACTAGTGTAGCAGCGTTGATTGATCATTAGTCCGATAAGATCATTCTGATGCAAGTGTTCCTTGGGATCTGGATGAACCGGTAAGATCAGGATCAAGTTGTTGTTGTTGCTACCTTTGCTGAGGTCCAACCTGGAAGGATGATCTGGGAACAGATTTTGATATTTGAGTCAAGATTCAGCGCAGGCAGACTTGGAATTCGATAAGGGAAAAGATTGATGTTGAGAGAAGAGTATTATGTTCCACTTAATAGGAATGGCAGAATATTAAGGTCAATATTCAGGCAAATGGAACATGTTCCATGGAAGATGATATGGATCGGTCTCATGTATTCTGAGGACAGGAGTTTGTGTTAAACGTCGCCAGCACAGACAGTGATTTATGGGTTGTCCGCATAAGTAGATGGAATCTCTACAATAGTTACTGCTGTCACCGTCGATAGGACAATTCAGGAGAAGTGCGCCATAGAATGCATTGTGGAATTTTTGGGATAGGTCTCCGGTACAAGAAATAGTGCATGATGGCACTTGGTAGGAGGTAGAAGACTCACTAGATAGGTGTCGAAATTGTGAAAGGAAACCTGGATGAATTCAGTGTCCGGGTATGGTGAGAAGAACGGAAATGGAACCGATCTGACACTAGTCAAAGAAAGAATGTTTTGGGGAGAATTCTATCAGAGTATTGTAGCAAAGCTTTGACGAAGTTTAGAGAAACTTCAATTAATTGAAATAAGTGAAAGAAAGGGGAATCACTAGTAATTGTCATGCTTGACTAGTTGCCGAGGTGTAACTTTGACGCTACATAAGTAGAATGGGCTTATGGAGCATCTTGTAGTAATAGATCACGGTCATAAAACAATTCAACTTAGTCCAGGAGCACATGAAAGTGTTGAGTTTATTGGGAGTTGAAATGAATCTTCGATTTCTTTAATCTCGTCGATTAAAGACAACCCACTTGTTCGATGGAGATTGCCGAGGTTACTTTGTGATGGTTATAGTTAAGACAGATTGGAGAATTGGAGATAGAAGACATCTCAGTGGTTTAAGAATTTCTAGATGTGTTGTCATAAGCACTGTCAGACTGTTGCCAGAGAAAGAGATAGAAATTACGATCGAGCTAGCACTAGCATAGAGCCACTCTCGAAGGCTTCTTACCATTTATTGTTGTTTGAATTGATAAAGCCGAAGGTACGGATGTGAAGATTGATGAATGAGGAATTCGTGCATATCAATGCATCACTTTAGGGAACATCAGTTTTGTGGAGAGAGAAAGGAAGATGGTTCATTGCAATCATGCATCAACCATTGTCAACTCAATTGGGTGACTTGTTATAAAAAGTGTTGATGTCTTCAAGGATTGACTTGAGGACATGTTATCGTTAGTTGAGAACCAGGAAGGAGGTTATATAGAAGACAACATTTCGCACTTGATTTAGCCCTTGTGAGAATAATGCAAAGTCATTTGATTTGACGAACGCTCCAACCGTTGTCATAGATTTGACAAACCGAGTGTTCAAAGAATATCTAAATCAATGGTGATCGTGTGGTATAGTGACATTCTAGGGTATTCATTAAGTGCTGAGGATCACGAGAGCCCCTAAGAATGGTCATGTGAGTACAGGTAAAGAAATCTTCATGGGCTCAGCCAAGATCAAATTAGTTGTTCATGGACCGAGACCGACAACAATGTCAGAGATCAGAAGCCGTGGGGATTGGACAGATTACTACATAAGGTTCGTGAAAGAATTTTCAGCATCAGTATCATCGCGGGCTTGACCTCTTAAGAAAGGAGAAATTCATCGGCATAGACAAGTACGAGGATAGTTTCCAGAGCTTAAGTAAGAGCCGGCTACTGCACTTGTGCTAAACTTTTCATTTGGCTCTGGAAAGCACGAAATCTTTAGTGATGTGCCTTGCAAAGGACTCAATACGTGTTGACACAACACGATAAGATTGTTGCATACACATTCTGCCAGTTGAGACACAATAAGTTGAATAAGAAACGGTGTCGTGAATCAGAATTTTGGCAAGACTATAATGGTGTTATCTAGTATCACCTTGGAGGAACGAGAGGAGTCATTAATGTGTTGAGCCGAGAGTCTTCAATTGTGCATAGGCTGGCTAAAGTGTAGACTTTACTTGAAAATGGTTCGAAATTCAGTTTTCAAATTTGAGGTAGGCTACCTTTTGAATTTTATAGCAATCCTCGAAATTGAACCAGATGTTCAAGTTAGATTTAGTGCCTAGTTGACAGACAGAGATGTTCAGAAGATTTTATAAGAGGATACTAGTAAGAAAGAATCTAACTTTAAGACTTCTGCGGATGGAACGTTCGGGTTCTATGAGGGATTGAGTGCACTTGACAGTGTAGCACTCAGGGAAAAGATCTTGTCAGAAATTCACTATAGTATTGCAGTTTTTGACCAAACGATGCAAGTAGATTAGAATCGGCATCAACTAGATTAGTCGATTGATATGAAAATAGATACACCGGGGCAATTTGTGAGTGCTAGATTTGTCAGTAAATGGAAGTTCATTAATGCGAACTAGGACTTTTATCATCACTTGAGAGTCCCTAGTGGGAATGAAAATATATCACAATGGAACATTGTGACAAGCTTACTAAGGATTCGGGGGAGTACTAATTCCTTATAGGGATAGTGGTCGACCGATAGATGAAATTGGTCCACTTCAATATAGTACGAATAAATCTTGTTTTGAATGGGTATGCCGAAGCATGTGAGTATCAGATAATTCAATGGCATGGAGTGCCGAGGATGAATTATATTTCGAATCTAGATTAGAGATTACGAGTTTGGCAGAGTTTTCAAATAGTTCTTTCTTAAGCAGTGCATAGCAAAGGGTACAGAATTTCAGTGGTGAAAAGAAAGTGAAGTGAAGAAAGATCACAGGCCAGAGTCAGCTCAGTAATCGGTGATTGCAATTGTCAGATCAATGTCTGAGTAAAGACCGCACAAAACCGTTAGAAAATTTGAATCGTTGAACTTCGAAGGTTCATTAGGGAGTCGAGAAAAAGAGATCAGATGTGAACGACAGTGTGACATCCTGAAATTCAACCCCGTTTCGATAAAGTGAAATGGGCATGTCGTCAATGTGCCTATGGTCCTTTTTCTCTAAGCTGATCACTCACGAGTTAACTAACCTATTGGGTGAAGCTATTAAGGGATGTATCTGCAGTAAAATCCCTAAAAGTTACTCAATTGGTTGGATTTGACTAAAATTGTGTCTGATTGATTCTAACCATGAAATTTAAATTGGTTTTGGGAATCAAATATTTGAGCGTGTCACAATTCATGTTTAGGACCGTCTCATCGTCCATCAAATTATTGATGAGTCCGAAATTTCGGGAAAGAAATTATCAGAGGAAAAAATTGAAGACCAAAAGAAAATTGAAAGGGGAAAGGCAAAGAGAAAAGAAAAGAAAAATAAGAATACACCCCTTCTCTCTCTCCCTTTTCTCTCCTTTTCTCTCTCTTTTCTCTCTCCTCTCCCTTCCTCCTTCATGCGAAGCACCCTCCCCACCGACTACACCCCTGCTGTCTTCCACTTTGCTTTCTCTTCTTCCTTTTTGACTAGTCAAATCTCTCTCATCTCTCATTCTCTCTCTCTCTTTCGTCACTCTCTCCCTTCTTCTTTCTTCTTCGTGCAAGCGAATAGAACCAGAAGCAGAAAACAGAGACAGCAGCTTGTCGTCGCTACTCCGTCGCCGCCCACTGCTCACTGCCATCCAGCCACTCGCGCGCCGCCCATGCTCCGCTTCCCACCGCCCTCCTTCTCTTCCTCTCTGTTCGTGTGACCCAGCGAACTGAAGCGGAAGCCGCAGCTCGCCGAGACAGCAGCCAGCCGCCGTCGCCACCCACGCACCGCCGCAGCTCACCACCAGGCCGTCGTCCCACCATCCACGCATGCCCCCACGTCCGCCGCTTGCTACTGTGTGCCGCCTGTCCTCTCCTCCGCCTAAGCATCCTCCCCTGCGCAACTTCCGCCTCTACCCAGCCCCTATTCAGCCACCACCGGCGGTTGTCCGACCATCTTCGGCCATCGTTCGGATCGCCAGAGCTCCCTTCACCCTCCGCCGGCCTCCCCTCGCCGCCCTAGCCACCGGATCAGCCTCGGCCATGCCAAACCAGCAACCCACGAAGTGGGTTTCAAGCTGGTTCGAGCCCGCTTTTGGGCTGTTTCTGGGCCCCAAACCCGAGGCTCACTTTGGAGTATGTTGTTCCTCGCGTCGCCCCCGTCGGATTGATCAGATTTGCACGCGATTCCGGTGAGTAATTTCACTAATCCTTGATTAGTTGGCTAATTATGCTTAAGACTTGTTTAGTTTTAATTAATTAGGTTTAGGTGGTTAGATTATTATGGATTAGTGTTTATTAGTCAATTGTGATGCGAATTAGACAAATTAAATGTGCATTTAGCAAGTAGACATGGTCTACTATTTATTGAAAGTATCTCGGGATTTTTCCCGACCCTTAGTGGGCTTCAATTAGGCTTTTCGGGCCTAAGTGGAATTTTTGGTATTTAAATATTATTTTTCGGAATTAAATTAAATAATTATTTATTTTCCGAAAATTCAACTGGGATGGCCCGTGATCGGAATATTATGCTGATGACCGTGGGGAAGTCCCTTTATTTAATCAGGCTTTATTTTGAGCTAAATTGAATTATTAATATTTATAAATAAATTTTTGAATTAATTAATTATTTATTTATTTTTGGGAAATTAAGTTTGAGATGGCCAGTGACCGAAATTGTATGCTGATGATCGTGGTGCAATCTGTTTATTTAAATGGGCTTTATTTTGAGCTAAATTGGATTTATTGTAATTAATTATTAATTTTCAAAATTAAATAATTATTAATTTATTTTCGGAAATTGAGGTTGGGTTATCCGACGACCGGAATTTTGTGATTATCATCGTGGTGCAGTCCATTTATTTAATCGAGCTTTATTTTGTGCTGAAATGAATTAATTGTGATTATAAGATTATTTTCCTAGATTAATTAATTTGGATAATTACTTGGAAAATAATCGGGTGTCAGTTGACAGCACCAAAAGTGTTTTGATGGACGCAAATAATTGTGGAATTTGTAGAAATGAAATTATTATATTTTGGCTAAGGCCAATCGTGTACCCACGCACGATATTTTATCGTTGATGAAAAAAAATGAGAAGAAATGCTGTGTGATGTGGCTCGGCGATTGTTACATCACTTTGGCATGTAGGATGCCTTAGAGAATGCACGTAAATTGTTGAATATTGATCATGCATGTGTGGCGATAGTTGATCATGCATGTGTGGCGATAATTGATTATGCCTATGTGGCGATAGTTGATCATGCTCGTGTGGCGATAATTGATCATGCCTGTGTGGCGTAGATTGTGCCTATGTGGCGTAGATCGTGCCTGCATGGCCGTATTTCTGTTTTTTGAGTATCGTGCCCGTGTGGCTGACAGTAATTGGAATGCCTAAGAGAATGCACATAAAGTGTTTATTGTACATCACCTTGGCGAATAGACACTCGAGAGCATTATGGTAGCTCTGTGACTGAGTGTACTATTGGGGATTATATGGTGTGGAGTGAGATGACCTAGAAATGGTCCAACTGACATGTAATCCACTAGGTCGATTGATCATTGCTTTGATCTGATGTTGTGAAATGATTGATTGAATGAAAATAACCATGAGTGATCTTATTGGCGTGTGATCGACTAGGTCAATTGATCGAGATATCGATCTATGATGTGATTGCTTAGGTGCCTATTGAACTGTGCTAATATGCAGGTGGAATCTGAGGCCAAGGTAAGTCCTCTGCCCTGTGCGTTTTTAGGCAGCCTATAGTATAATGGTTTGCTAAATGGGCCTGAGTGGGGTAGAACTCGCTGAGACGTAGTCTCATCCCGGTTTGGGAAAACATTTCAGGACCCCGATGAGAAGCTAAGGAGGAGGAATCTGAGTGGGAGAACTCTGAGGTGAAACCTAAGGAGAATAATTTTGGAAGAAGAAGATAATCCTGAGAGGCGCCTTGAGTACAGCCCGGATGAACTGAGATTTTATCTTCTTTTGAGATCTCCATTTTGATGTGAATAGTTATGAAGTACTCTGGTTTGCGTTTGTATAAAATTTTGGTTATAAGTTTCAATATGAAAAATATGGCCTTGCTTTTCTATCCCATCGTTTTATTGTCTGGGGATTTTAACTGCTTCCGCATGTGCTTAATAAATGAAACGGTCGGCAATACATAGTCTTGGGATATCACATTATAAAATCGACCAAGTGAGAAGGATGTGTGCGTGCCCGAGGATCATGGCGTGACAGACAGAGTGTCATATATGAGAAGCTCAGTTCAGTCGTTGGTTCAGAAAGAGCAGATTTTGTGTACTAATATGATCTCCTTGGTCAAAGTGGTCTAACAATGCCACGAGATGAATTAGCTTCGAAAAAGGTGAGACTCGATGAGACGACAACACCCACACCTTTTGTATAAGGATTGGTAAAGGTTTAAATTTCGAGGAAGAAATTTTTATAAGAGGGGAAGAGTTGTGACATCCAGATTTTCAGGCTCTGATTTTGATGGGATAAATTGGGCATTTCATCGACACGTTTGAAGTGTTTTTCTCTGAGTTGGCCACTCATGAGATAACTAGACTAGTTGGGTGAGCTATTAAGGACTTTAGGGTAGATAGACTTGAGAATTCGACCAGAAATCGACTTCTCGATCGTGCTCATCTTTAGAGGTCATTACAGCACAGTTAAATATAGAATTAAAATCATAGATAGGTCGGTTCGACTAAGATGTGTGGCCAATCGTGGGTGACTCCACTAAATTGGAAAACTCTCATCGACTAGCACTAATTTGATTTTACTGTCGTTTTGATACCCTGTGTCCATATTTGAATCCTCGAGATCTTCACGACAAACGAGAATCGCCAATGGGTCGAGTGGGTTTATCGTGGCTCGAAGAAAATCGACCACGGGTCATTTGTCCTAAAAAGTTCTAAAAACTACCCGATAGCCTAAGTCACGCTAAAAGCGCATCGGAGTGAAATTAACCATCAATTGAGTCTGATTTCAGAAATTGAAGATTCTGTGGTGTCACGAGCTATTCTAAGAACGTCAACTCAGCATTGGAAGATTTTTCGGAGATTCTAAGATTTTTACGGAAAATGGATTCGAACGTCGCAGAAAATTAATGGAAATTCAAATTGGCTAAGTCAATGGAAATTTGGGCTAAGTCAAATGGGTGTCGGGGACTTGCAGAAAATTGTTCGAGATTTTTCTACAGATAATTGGATGTTGATTTGAAGAATCAAATGAAGAATTGGAGCCAAGAAAATTAAGGAAATTCGGAATAGGACTACGGGCTGCATTTGGGCACCAATTTGGATTATTTATGGAATTTTGGGCTAGAAAGAATTATGGAGGACCAAAAGTGACGTACATAAAGATCTAGGGGACAAGCTTTTAATGTAATGGCTAGCCCTCTTTGACTTTAAGCTTCCTCTTCCATGTTTACACGCCAACATCGCAGCTGGCTCCAACCTCCTCGCACGAGCTCTCCCCACCGAAGGCTTCTGCCTTCATTTTCATTTCCTCAGCATCTCCTCATCTCTCTCCGTTTGTTTCTCACGCCCTCAGCCCACGAATTCCCCTCCACCGAAGCTTCATCTTGGACCGCAACCACACAGCTCCACCGAAGTTCCTCTCCTCTGCCACTCGTCCAACGTCGAACGCCCACCAGTCAACGTTGCAAATTCCCCAACCAGTTTGTTGACCAGCAACGACACCCACGTATCCTCCACTGAAGCAACTTCTGCTTTGCCGCCAGCCCACGATCGAGAAACCTACGGCCCAACAACTCCACTGAAGCTTTCTGCCTCCACCGAGCTCTCTCTGTCCACGCGGCCTCACTCAGCTACTTCCTCTTGTGTTGCTCGGTCAAAACCTCAGCAAAAACTCCCCAAAGTTGACCCAGCTGCCACCGACTCCAGCAAGCCCACCGAAGCAACTGCCTCGAAGACCTCTGCCGCACGCTCATCAGTCCACGCCACCTCAGCATCAACGGCTTCACTACTTCGTTCTTCTCAGCATTCACCGAAGCCAGCAAGCCAGCGAAGCCCACTTGAGCTTCAGCCATCCATGTGCATAGTTCAAGCGGCCACCAAAGACCATCGAGCTCTCATCTCCACGCGTGGTCTTCTCCACGCTCGAGCAACGCCAGCAGCTCCTGCACGTCTTCTTGCTCGACCCGTCTTCGCTCCTTGGTGTCTTGGCCCAACAGTAGCTTTTGCTGCTTCTTCTCAGCTCAGCAGCCCAGCCCGTGAGCAAGATCAGTCGTGAATTTCCAGTCCATAGTTCGGCCCAACAGTTGGGCTCGTGTCTTCGGCCCAATTCCATTGCAAGCTTGAGGCCCACTTGAATTCAGGCCCTGCAGAAGCCCATGAATTTTGTTGCAAGTTTAGCCCGCCACTTGAAGCCCAGCCTAGTTCAGTTTGTTTCAAGCCCAGTTCAACAAATTCTTTTAGTGTTCGGCCCAAGCCTAGAATTTCTGCAGGCATGCAAAGTTTCTTGGCCTGGTCTGAGTGTCTATCGTCGCCGCCAAAAATTTGGATTTCGGCCATCGTCGCTTCGCCGTCACAGTGTCCCGGTCCCCGCTTTTAATCAAGTGAGTTTTGCTCACTAATGCCTTCTTAGTTTGCTAATTATACTTAAATGTTGATTAAATTTAATTAAGTGCAAGTAGGTAGTTAGATTAAAATGGATTAGCGATTATTAGTTGATTGCATTGCATATTAGTTAGGTGGTTAGTATACTTAGATAGAGAATTGCCTATAATATTTATTGGATGCTTCTTGGGATTTTTCCCAACCGTTATCGGGTGTTAATTAGGCAATTCGGGCCTAAATGGAATTTTTAAGAATTAAATATTAATTTTCGAAATTAATTATTTAATTATTTATTTTTCGGACATTCAACTGGGATGGCCAGTGACCAGGATTTTATGTTGATGATCATGGTGCAGTCCATTTATTTAATTGAATTTTATATTGTGCTAAATTAAATTTATTGTATTTATTTATTTAATTTTAGAAATTATTTATTTAATTATTTATTTTCCGGAAATTCAACCGGGATGGCCGGTGACCGGAATTTCATGCTAAATGTCGTGGTGCAGACCATTTATTTATTTGAGCTCTACGTTGTGTTTAATTGAATTGATTATGCAATTTGAGGAATTGTTCCTTAATTGTTTGGAATTGAATGAAAATTGAATAATTGATTGGTAGATGGCCGAGTATGTTTATTTAGCAATTATAATGCTTTGATGACTTGTAAAGTGGATGGAATCATGAGAGTGAATTGGAAATACTTTGGACTATAACCGATCAGGTATGGTGTGATGGGCCTACGTGGTTCGGTGACTAAGGACGTCATTGGCGAAAACGGCGCCTTAAATAACGCACGTATCGGTCTAGTACTCACATTGTTATAGGCATGTGTGGTTCGGTGATTAAGGACATCACTGGCGAAAACGGCGCCTTAAAGAATGCACGCAATTGTCTATTGAATACATTGGTATAGGCATGTGTGGTTCGGTGATTTGGGATATCACTGGCGAAAATGGCGCCTTAAAGAACGCACGCAATTGTTTATTGAATACATTGTTATAGGCATGTGTAGTTCGGTGATTTGGGATATCACTGACGAAAACGGCGCCTTAAAGAACGCATGCAATTGTCTAGTGTATATGTCACCTTGGCGAAGTTGACGCTCGAGAGCATTGATATGGCTCTGTGACTGAGTGTATTATTGGAGGTTATATGGAATGAAATTAATGACCTAGAAAATGGTCCGACTAACATGTAATCGACTAGATTGATTGATTATTGCTTTGATATGGTGTTGTGAATCAATTGACTGAATGGAAATGACCATGAGTAGTCTTGTTGGCGTATAATCGATTAGGTTGATTTGATCGATGCTTCGATCAGTGATGTGATTGCTTGGGTGCCTATTTGATCTGTGCTAATATGCAAGTGGAATCTGAGGCCAAGGTAAGTCATTTAACTCATGTTGTGCATAGGCAACCCTAAGGTGTATTAATTTACTAATCGGGTCTTAGGAGGTAAAACTTGCTGAGACGTCGTCTCAGTGCTTATTGAATAACCATTTAAGTACTCGAATGAGGAGCCTAAGGAGTAGGAATTTAATGAGGAGATCCCTGATGAGGAACCCAAAGAGGAGTACGTGTAGAAGGACCCCGAGGATGACCTCGAGTACGACCCGGATGAGGACTGAGATCCCGTTCTGTCTTGTCAGACCTTGTCTGCATGTGAATAGATGTTAGATCATACTTACGTATATATAGTATTGTAGAATACTATGAGATGCGTGTAAAAAGGTGGGGTTGTGAATTTTCAGTATGAAAAATATGGTCTATTTTTCTATCCCATTGTTTTATTGTTTGAGGATTTATAACTACTTCCGCATGTGCATATTGAAAATGAAAGGGTCGGCGATACGTAGTCCCGGGATATCGCATTTTAAAATCGACCAAAGGTAAGGGATGTGCGCATGCTTGAGGATCGGGGCGTGACATTTTCTATTGATGTGTAGTCTTACTTGTTCTATTTAGCATTCAACTGATCTCTAATGGTCCCTAATGTCCAAGTTTCCATGTCCTTTCTTCCATCGCTCATGGATAGCCATCTAATTAGGGTAGTTGGGAGAGCTGAGATAGCCTTTAATTTGACAAGTCCTTCTTGAAAGGGACAGTTTTCTACATTTTATTGTTTACTTGATCAGTCACCATCACCAATGTTTATCCCCACGTCCTATTGTCCGCTGTCACTGGACAAACATTTGAGGATAAGATGGCTTTAAATAGGGTAGATGAGAGAGCTATTAAATGAGAATAGTTGGGGGAGGTGAGACCGCATTCAATGCGTCAACTTCCTCATAGAATCCGAGGCACCGATATTAATATTGCTTTCTATCCCCTAAACATTTTAAAGGTGTTGGACAATGCAATCTTATACATTAGTAATGATATACCAAACCACATGACAATTCAATAATTCATAACAATATACCACATTGTTATAAAATATTGCGTTACAAATATGTAATAGAGAGAATAAAGAAATTGAGAAGAGAAAGTAGGTAAACATCAAAGATAGTAGAGAAAGTCAGAGGAGAATATTTTATTTCAGTATATCACTGTTATATCTATGACAAAAATTAATCTTATATTTATAAGAAAACAATGATGTATTTATTATTAATATCAATGTATCGAATAATACATGTATTGGATATGGAGATGAACATTCATTATATAGGGAGATGTACTTATAATGTATGATACAAATGTATCATAATAGGTACATTGAATAAAATGAATATAATGAATATTCATTCATGTATTTCATAACACACATCACTTATTACATCGGATTTATAAAAAATTCTTAGAGTTTTTGGCATTTCCCTTTCTTTTTTTTCATCGTTAAAGTGAGAACTAGCGAGACACTACATGTAGTAAGACTTTACTCGAATTTATTAAGTAAAATGGTGCGCAATGTGGCATGCGCCCATGTCATCAAATAAGTGTAGAATTAGATTTAGAATGAAGTTTGTCAAAAGGGGGAAGAGATAAATTGAGGAAAATACTTTAAAAAGCTCTAAACATTTTAGTCCTAAAATTTTTTATTAATTTAGTCCCAAACTTTGCCAACTTAATCCAATCAAATTTAATTGAAAATGATAATATGACGTAGCGATCTAGTCTGCATCAATTGTCCAACGTGATATGGTCGGACCACGACATAGATAATTTTTTAAATTTTTTAAATTTTTTAAATTTTTTTTTTTTTTCTTTTGCTCTTCTTTTTTTCCCCCTTTTTCCTTAGTGGAGGTTGTCGCCCTTGAGCGAGGGATGCCTAAGCCTGGGCTAATGATGGCCGCCCTCACCTGGGCGGGCATGGGCAACCCTCGCCCTTTTAGTTTTCACAGCATAATCCAAAGCATTAGCAAATCAATTAGACTATTCTATTACAAAAATCACTTGTAGTTTTCTTGAATCCAAGTACACGGGACGCGATCCCTTTTCATTGGAGGGCCAAAGGAAATTCCCAAGTGCTTTTGATGACTTGAGTAAGAAAAGCATCGTGCTAATTGCACGATGCACCCACAATAAAAATGATTTTTGCTTCAATGATAATATAGATCACGAAACTCGCACATCACACCATGATCAAAGAAAATAAAAATAAAATTATTTTGCTATAATAAAAGTGGGTTTTGCTTTCCCATTTTTAAATTGAAAAGATGCCAAAACACATTTCATTTGATCAGAAAAAAATTGTTAGATGACTTCTCCATTCAATAAAATTTTCAATAAAAATTGTAAAAAAATTTTATGTCAGTGTTGGATGTACTATATAGAATAATTGGTGTCCATGTCAGCGATTTTCAATCAAAATTAGCTGGAATAACTATATTAACAAATTGCCGATAGATTTAGAATTAAATCGATAAAATTAAAAAGTTGAGAACTAAATTGGCTATCATGCAATAAGTTTATGACTTTTTGGACAATTATCAAAAAATCATTGTGCAAACACACATTTCCCTTCTTTTATCTCGTGATTTCTATATGATCCATCCTCCTACTATTTGAAAAGGTTTATTTTAGAAGGCTTATGTTATTATTAGTTAAATTTTTTAAGACCTCGTCCAGTTTATGGCGACTAACCTTTATAATTAACCAAGTCAAAATATTTAAAATCCACAACAATTAACCAAGCATGTTAATTGGTGATGATGTGGTCTGCAAGTTAGCATTTCCATCCATTAATTTGACAGATGAATCAACTCAAACAAAAACGCATATAGTTTAAGATCCAATTGCATAAAAAACAAAGCTAAGGGACCTAATTGAAACTTTTGCAATAGTTTAAGGATCTCCTCGGCAGTTCAAAAGTTTTCTCATTACGTGCATCAAACTCGAGATCCCATAAAAGACATTTGACCTTTAAAAACCCAAGGCCTTTGGCATTTAACATGTATGGACGTAGATTTCTTTCCTTTTAAAAGTCCAAAACACCATTTTAAAAAATTAGGAAACCAATACAAATGGTTTCTAAATTTTGATTCAATGTGTAATATCATATCCGAACTTTTAATTTAGTTAATATGATCTCTAAGTTTTAATACCTTGTATAATATTGTCCTTACACTTTTAATTTGTTCAATGTGATCTCCAAATTTGATTCAATATTTGATGTGGTATATGAACTTCTGACATTTGCATATAACTTAGAGATTACATGGAATATAACCAATAGTTGAAGAGCCGCATTTAACAGATAAAAACTTTAGGAGGACATTGCACGTTTGGTCAAAGTTTAGAAATTACATTACACAAATTAAAAGTTTGGAGACCATGTTGCTCATTGGACTAAAAATCGGGGACCATGTGTGCTATTATTCCTAAAAATTACTGCATATAAGAAATAAGACTACTTTGGCATCCGACGTTACTTGTGAGCTAATACTAGTTAAGGCTGTGCAACCGGTTGGATTCTACCCTTGAAACAAATTAGGCCACTCATAAAAACAGGGTTAGTTATCCATATCAATGGAAACAGGTCCGTTCTCGGGATCGATCACCCCTCATACAAGGAAGGAGGGTAGATACCAATGAGTAAGCCAAGGTCAAAGCTCCAAGGATTGACTCAGCATTCACATGCCAAAACTGCCACGGGACCACACAAATCGAAATGGCCGTAAACTGTAGAAAAAAACTCACGACGAGGGGAAGAGAAGCAAGATGGGAGCGCATTAAATTTCCGCAACTGCGACCATGGGAAATGGGGCGATTATGATGCTGCAGGGACCTGCGATTCTCACGGTGGACCGCGCGTTGAAATCAGCCACCTACGTTGCTTTCGTCGACTGCTCAATTCAATGAGGCAGTTAGAGAGACTATAGAGAGAGAGAGAGAGAGAGAGAGAGAGAGAGACGTTTCCTGTAATGTGCCAGCGAGTCACTGCACCGTTTCTCTTCACCTCGCGCGGTACCTCCTCTTGTCTCCTCTTGTAGGCTATAAAGGACACTCTCTAATAGTCTTTGTGTCTTATCTGACACTTCGATATGTATCCAACACTTTTTGACACTCTCAAACACTTTCCGACACTTGCTCAACATGTGTCAGAAAATTCGCTACGTGGTCAACTTTCTCGATACTTTTCGACACTTGTGTCCGAATTCTAACATACGAGCTTCCGATACATAATTCCAATATTGAGATCAATTTTAATAATTTAATAAATGAGAGGTCAATATATATATATATATATATATGTATATATATATATATATGTGTGTGTGTGTGTGTGTGTGTGTGTGTGTGTGTGTGTGTGTGTGTCCGAATTCTGACATACGAGTTTCCGATACATAATTCCAATATTGAGATCAATTTTAATAATTTAATACATGAGAGGTCAATATATATGTGTGTGTGTGTGTGTGTCTGTGTGTCTGTGTGTGTATTCCAATATTGAGATCAATTTTAATAATTTAATAAATGAGAGGTCAATATATATATGTGTGTGTGTGTGTGTGTGTGTGTGTGTGTGAGAAAAACCTAGTCTTATGTTCTCTTCTGACTCCCATTTCCCCGTGATACACAATTCACCCCTTAAGTTATTTTTCTCATCTTCCAACACATCTAACATGCAAGTCTAGAATATAGATCGCTTGTTTTTCTCTAAATTTTATGAATTATTGAAATAGAGTTGAATTTGTCAAATTGAAACAATGAATGATATTAATAAATGGTGGATTAATTTTTTTAGTATATATTCATTCTAGGCTTTTTTTAATTATTTATTTATTTATGAATTTGATTCAAATTAATTTAATTGAAATAATCATAAAAATATATAAAAATATATTTAATATACAACGTGTCCCAACGTGTCGGAATTCTCTATTTTTTGAGAAATGATGTGTCGACGTGTCGTGTCGTGTTGTGTTACGTGTCAGTGTCGGTAGCATCTACTTAGCTTACAAGACCCTTCTCTTGAATTTCTTACTTTTTTTCTTTTTTTTTATAAATATTAGTCAATAATTGAATTGTGCACAGGACGGAGGTGTTAAATACAGCCAAGACAGAGAGTTGGTCACGAGAGGAGATGGGGAAACAACTATTTGTTATTCTCAACTCCGCCCTCTTGTGGTGGTGGAGCTCAATCCCAATCCCTGGAGCATGCTTGCAAAACCAAACGGATCGGCTCGCGTTAGCTTCCTTCAAAAACGCGATACATGAAGACCCATTTGGAGTCTTGAGCTCTTGGAATGATTCTACCCATCATTGTGAGTGGCAAGGTGTTTTGTGTAGCAAAAGACATCCTGGGAGAGTCACATCCCTATTCCTAAGATCACAAGGTTTGGGAGGCTTCCTATCTCCTCACATAGGGAACCTCTCTTTCTTGAGGGTCATGCGTTTGCAGAACAATAGCTTCCATGGTGAAATCCCACCACAAATTGGCAACTTGCTTCAACTCCGCTATCTTGATCTTACTAACAACTCATTTGGTGGGCCAATACCCTCCAATCTTTCCCATTGCTTGAACCTTGAGACCCTGAATTTCTTAGGCAACCAACTTGTGGGGGGAATTCATTCCAATATTGGTACTTTACCAAGGCTCAAAAACTTGACCTTGTCTAGGAACAATCTTGTAGGTCCTATTCCTCCATCGATCGGAAACCTCTCCCAACTACAAAAGCTCAGCCTTGCAGTTAACAGATTGAATGGAGAAATACCTGAAGAATTGTCCAGACTAAAGAGGTTGGTTAACTTCCTAGTATGTTGCAACGAACTAACCGGTGAGATTCCACCAGGGATTTTTAACATCTCCAACATTTATGCCATCTCAGTTGTGGAGAACCGGTTGCGGGGAAACTTTCCCTCTGATATCGGCACCACTCTTCCTTCTCTCAGTTACCTTAGCGCAGCCAATAACTTGTTCACTGGGACGATTCCATCATCGTTACCAAATGCCTCAAATCTTTGGTTTTTTGAAATTTACAACAACAGTTTCCATGGGTCAATACCGAAAAATCTGGGAAGGCTAAAGGGCCTTAAAATAATTTCGTTGGCTGTTAATCAGTTGGAAGATGACTTGAGTTTTATTTCCTCTTTAGGTAACTGTTCCAACCTAGAAATTCTCGCGCTGAGCTCAAACATGATTCATGGATCCTTCCCGAGATCTATCTCCAATCTCTCCACTAGCATTAAGCGAGTATATTTGTCAAACAATCAGATCCAAGGAACTATTCCTTCAGCTCTTGAAAATCTCTACAACTTGATTTTGTTGGATTTATCTCATAACTTTCTTACCGGTCGCCTTCCTGAGTCCATTGGAGCACTTCACAGATTGCATCAATTTTTTTTGGACGAAAACATGTTTACAAGAGAGATACCATCTTCAATTGGTAACATGACATCCTTATATCTCCTTTACCTTCACTCCAACAATTTCAAAGGCTACATACCACAAAGTCTCAGCAACTGCAAGCAACTAAATGTGCTTGATCTTTCGAACAATAGCTTAATTGGCTCAGTTCCACCTAAAATCATGGATCTTTCTTCCTTGTCGATCCTTTTCAGTTTAGCGCATAATAATTTAAGTGGATCTCTTCCATTGCAAGTTGGCTCTTTAATAAATCTCGCCGAGTTAGATCTATCTTACAATAGATTGACCGGCTTAATTCCAGCCTCCATCGGTGGGTGCTTGAGATTGGAACAGCTTCACTTAGAAGATAATTCTTTCCATGGTCAAATCCCCCAAGCTTTACTTCCATTACGGGGTCTAGAACACTTGGATCTTTCCAATAATAATTTTTCCGGTCCAATCCCGAGCTTTCTCACAGAGCTCTCACAGCTCGAGTACTTGAATTTGTCCTTCAATGAACTAGAAGGACAAGTTCCGGAGCGTGGCGTCTTTCTTAATGCAAGTGCTGTATCGGTTTCTGGAAATAGGGAACTATGTGGAGGTGCTCCGGGTCTGAAGCTTCCTCTTTGTGAATTACCAAGCTCTAACAAGTCTTCTACAACCAAGGCCATAGTGATATCTGTGGTAGCTATCAGTTTGTTATGTTTAGCTTTGTTGTTCATATCTATCTTCTATTACTGCAAAAAGAAGGAGATGAGAACTGATGCCTGGACGTCATCAACCTTTGGGCACCAATTCTTGAGGGTTTCTTATGAAGAACTTTTGAGAGCTACTGATAGATTCTCCGAGACCAATTTGATTGGTAAAGGGAGATACGGCACTGTTTATAAGGGTATTCTAGATTGTGGTGCCACGGTGGCAGTGAAGGTGCTCAATTTAATGCAAAAAGGTGCTTCAAGGAGCTTTGTCTCCGAATGCCAAACTCTAGGTACCATTAGACACCGAAACCTTGTGAGGATACTAAGCGTTTGTTCAGGCGTGGACTTTCGTGGCAATGACTTTAAAGCTCTAATATACGAGTTCATGGCTAATGGAAGTTTAGAGGAGTGGCTACACCCTAGGACTATAGGACGGGATGATAAGCATGGTGAATCGAGAAATCTAAGACTAGTGCAGAGGTTAAATATCGCCATCGACATAGCTAATGCGATCGAATATGTCCACAAGAGTTGTTCTTTAACAATCCTTCACGGAGATTTGAAGCCAAGTAATGTGCTTTTGGACAATGACATGGTGGCTTGAGTTGGAGATTTTGGGCTTGCAAAGATCATTTCCATGGTGTCAACCGAAGCTGTAGGGGTTCGTTCCCAGGGCAGCTCAACTTCAACAATAGTTAGAGGATCCATTGGCTATGTGCCTCCTGGTATGAATTTGTCATATTTTCTTGATTAGTTTTCCGTTGATTGTGACGTTAATATGAGATAGTGTCAAAAGTTTGAATGAACATGATCCTTGATGTTATATTATTGTTAGTATATTCTGACACCTCTTTCCCACAACACAATTTCCCTTTCGCCCTATTAATAGCTTCAGCAGGAAAAGAAAATACATATCCTTGTGTGTGAAACGATTAATAGTAGCATTTTCTTATTGTATTTGAAATGAAGATGAGAATAAACCACCGGAATTTTTATCAATGAGTAGAAATATTTTTGGTCGAAACTTGTAAATTCATGCCAATAAACAAATTAAACATATCGTATCATGTCACATTCGCATTTTTTTTCCATAATTCGTATTTTATCTTATATCATCTTCATGGTAGAACG
Organism: Eucalyptus cladocalyx; assembly: GCA_017140615.1. NCBI lineage: Eukaryota > Viridiplantae > Streptophyta > Magnoliopsida > Myrtales > Myrtaceae > Eucalyptus > Eucalyptus cladocalyx. The sequence continues at coordinate 26,221,197 of CM029522.1, forward strand.
GACTATAACTAATATTGTGGTAGACCCAATTACGGTATGAGAAATTGATGAGAACTAGTGATTCTCTTTTGGTATGCCATGACTTAAGGTTTTGACAATAAGTAATTGACCCCTTATCGTGGACCCTTTCCTGTTGACTTGACCTATAATTCTACATTTATAATATATGTTTAGGCGTTTTACGTCACAAGACAAATTTATGCATTTTACTGGTATAAATCCATCATCATCAACAAATCACTCCAAGTCTCTTCTTTTGTCCCTGTTGTGTTCTTTTTTTCGCCGGTTCTTCTAGGTATTCTCATCTCCTGTCCCGCAGAAAAGAAACAGTGTGGTATAGGAATTAAACTTATTTCAGATTTTGAAAATAATGAGCCTCGTGTGGATTCCATGTGTGTCCAGTAAAAACCTATGGTTCAAATTTAGTTAATACATGCACTAAGTTCACTAAATAATTTCCCCGTGGCCTTCATTACATATATTTTCTTCTTTTTCTGTGTTCATCCGTACCCTACTGGGGACAAAGTCACTCTTGATGTTTAGCAATTTGTTTAGTCAACATGTGACAACTTTGGGTGCACTTGGAGAAAGAAGAGCTCAAATGTTATTAACTGATATTTGGTGCACATTGTAAATCCTGAGATCTCATTTCTCTACGGTTGATGCATTCCGACTTTTGTAACAATTTTTACCACTTAGCATACAACAGGCGCTGAACATTAGCCATAGCCAATAAACTAAACAAAAGTCAAATAGTAGAAAGTTTTGGGACCCTCTACCATGCCCCGGCAGAGGATCCCTTGCCCTTTGCCATACACAACGAACTGGATCGCAAAGTGAGTGAGGCGCAGCTAGTGCGAGCCCTCAGAATTGTCCTTGACAAGCTCTTGCAAATAGACATCAAGCAAAATCCCATGTGATTTAGGAATTTTTATAATACAAAGAGCTTCAAGAAAAAGTGTCAATTCATTCCTATTTATTGTCTTGATGAAATTTTCAGAGTATGGCATAGGACACCAAGTTTCCACACTTGGGGATGCATATAGTTATGGCATTCTATTATTGGAGATGTTCACCGCGAAGAGACCCACTGAAGAGGCCTTTGGACATGGTCTTAACCTTCATAGTTTTGTCCGAATGGCTCTTCCGGATCAAGTGATGGACATCGTAGACACAAGGCTTTGGAGTGAAGCCGATGATCAACAACAAGAGATTAGGATAAGAGATTGCATGATCTCTATATTCGAAGTTGGAGTCGCATGTTCGATGGAATCATTGCCGGATCGGATGGACATGACCCAGGCGATCAGGAAATTATACTCGATCAAGACGCGTTATGAAACCAAATAGAGGAGGAAAAGTATGTAGCTAAATCAGTTTTCTCATTTCATCTTGGAACTCTTTCACTAGTAGAGAAAATCATCACGCAAAGACAATGCTAGCAAATTGACATGATTATTTCCCTAAAAGTCTGCCTACCCATACCTATTATGTGTATTTTTAAGAATTACACCTATGCTTATATTTGAATATCGTAGAAAGCGGATGTATGGAGTTTTAGTTTGTTTATTTCCACCAAGTAGTCATGTAAAATTTGATGAATTTGCTTATTTGCACGGTTCTCTTCATTGCTCTCTCTCCTTCCCTCCCACCGCGCGCGTGTGCTAGAACGCAACCTCACCATGAGGTCACGAAGACTAACTCTTAATGTCATGCTTAACTGTGAGCCCGCAATCGTTGGAGACCAAGCTTGATCGAATCTAAGAACACAAAAAAGGAGGCAACCTCATCACAAGATCATGAGAATGTTAATACCTTATCTTTAGTTGACACATAACAAGAGTAAAAAAATCAAGATTTGACTTTCTGATCTTGAGAGAGCCCGTTTCTCGGCCAAAAAGTGTCATTTTTCATTTCTTTCTTTTGCATTGTTGTTTTTAAGTAATTTCAAAAAAATTTTAAAGAAAAACTTGAAAAGTCAAACGATTAACTTTCGAGTTGACTTGTTGGTCAATCCTTTGACCAAAAGTCAACATCGGGTAAAAAATTAAATTTTTACCCAAAAAGATTCTATTTAATTTTAATTTCACTTTTGTTAAGTCAATTTCTCAAAACTCAAAAATTTGACAAAAAAATCAACATTTTAAGAAAAGTCAACTAAATAGTTGACTTTTGGTTAAACCTTTGACCAAAAAAATTGAAAAAATAAAAAATGCATAAATATATTTCTTTAAAATGCCAATTTGAAATTTTTTGTCGAAAATTTTAGGAAAATTGATTAAGAACCTTGTTTTCCAATTTTTTTGGTTTCAAGTCTTAAATCGGCTAAAAATCAAATTACTTTTATTTTAGTCATAATTAAGTATAGTTCCTTCTTCGACATTTGGTTTAGGGACTATTTTATATCTGCTCGTGCATTCAATTTTGTAATTTACTGAGTCAAAATGCAAATTGCCATTTTGAGCTGTAATTAGGGGACCAAAATCGATCATTCACAGCTTACGAATAGATGATTGTTTCTCACTTATTTCATTTAGATAAGTCCAAATTTGAAATTGATTTTGAGAAATTCACATCATAACTCATCAATTTAAAGAATTTTATCCTCTCAAGCATAAGAAAGTTAAGTAATTAAGCTTTAATCGACAAAATTCAAATTGACCCATTCATGATTATGGTTTAATTTCATAAATCTTGGTCCAATTTGAATATTAGGCCTAGATTCATTTTTGACATAAGCTCAATTGCTTCAATGCAAGATCAATTTGAAGGTGATAAGTGAGATATCTTGCCCCATGTCGGGCAATGCCTCTTGGGGATGGAACCGGTGGACTGCCTTGCCTGGCACAAGGCATGGGGTGGCAGCAAATCTTCCCAAGCGGTGGAGACAAAGAATTAGAGTGTGAGCACCTATTTAGGTGGACCTTGGAACCGGATCGAATTGGCAATGTGCAGTTTATTCTAATTGAAAATGGTTCGATTATTGATCTCCAAAATTAGGAACTAACACTATGCGGTTCGGTTCTAAGGTTAGGGTGTTAAATCGAACCAGCGAGAACGACCCTAGGCCAAATCAATTTTAACTATGTTCTTTTATTTGTGCTTGTTTTTAAGTGGATAGAATTTGGACCGATATTTTAAGGATAATAGGGAATGAAGTTACATCATTCATGTTTTAAACTGTATATTGTTTATTACATTTTACCAATGTTTTACTTCTCGCAGTTTTTTTGCTAAGTATCACTATTCAAAATATTATATATTGATGGGCAATCACCTTAAAAGAATAAGTTTGTCCTCCCAATAATTAAAAAACCGATTCCTGACCAAAATCTGAAATGAAAGAATCTGTTTCAAATTCCAAAATCTGGTAAACCATCCCATACATATAGATTCTAGATTCTAGAGTTGATTCAATCTTGAAATCGCTCACCTTCCAAGGAATGCTATCTTTAGGCTCAACTCGTCTGACCCAAATCCATTGTTGTTTTTCAGGAAAATAATTGCCCAACCAAACAAGGATTTTCTTATTAGCCAAAATTAACATATGAGACTAGGACGAAGGAGGAAGTGATGGTTTGGAAGGGAAGTCCACGCGAGGAATATCAAATAACGTGTCAAACACTGACGGAGCTTTCCGAAAGCGCTACAAGGCCATTCTTGTTTTTGTCGGACCCACGAGAAAATATTGCCCTGCACAAGTCCATTCCGCGAGCCACACGTGTCGCTCCGCGAGCCCATCTTTTGCAACCCCCTCTCTCATTTGTTTATAACGGGAGGGGTAGTGTTGTGGCCCGGCAAGCATCGCTTTTGTCAGATTCGGCGAGGGCTTGACCCTCACGGCTAAGGCAAGGGTTGTCCTCGTCGGATCTGACGAGACTTTAGGAGGCAACAACATCGATGAGGTGTCGCAGCTCTTGCCGGATCTGGCAAGGGTTTAAGAGGTGACAACATCGGCACCACAAGGGACCTCGAGAGGTGGCCTTTCGAAGTGTCACGAACAACCAGGGGAGGGGCCTTGCGTTCGTTCTTGGACCAAGGGCGGAGGCGTGGTTCGCCAGGCAGCGAAGAGGTCAAGCTAGAGCAAGTCGAGAGAAGAGTTCTGATCTAAGTTTAAATTGATGTCTAGTAGGCCTCGAGAGGCAGAGACGCTGAAAATGGCGGGGGTGAATCCAACACCCCGTTGAAGGAAAGGACCCAACCAGGCACATCTCAACCGTCCATTTATTCACCTTTAGTTCCCAATCTGATCTTGTACATAGAAAGTATTTTTTCATTTATCTCTACCTCATCTGCTTAGGGTTTGAGCCCTTTGGACAATCCATTTGGAAGGTTGGCCCACTGCGGCTTCAAATTTTGTAGTTTTTGAATAAAAACATAGCTAATTATCTAGTTCCGAGGGTTAAATCGCCTCATATCTCGTCTCAGACGTGTGTTATGATGCATAATACATTTTGATGATGATCATTTGTGTGTATTGATGATGGAAGGAAGATGGTTAGAGTGATGTGCTGTTAACACTTTGCTATGTATTAGAATAACCCACCATGCGTTGGGTAGAAACTAGGGATGGAATTGAGTCAAACTACTTGTAAGTAATTTGGACTCGACATGATAACTACTTGGCAATGACTCATTTGATTGTAATTGAGTCAAGTCGAGTTGATCCTGAGTGAAAATATGTATACTCAATTGACCCCTAGCTCAGCACCATAGCATTGGCTTGACTCGCCTTGATAATGTCCCTCATCAAGGACGGTGCTAGGCGGATCGTGGGGCGAAAGAGTGTGGATTTTGGTGGACAAGATGGGTTAGTCTTAGCGCAAATCCATCTGGCTATAAATTGTTTGAAGTTATGTAGATTTATATGTATACTTAGTTTATGTAACATATTTAAAGTGGCTCTACATTGAATAATCACATTAATTAATTCTCTTATTTTAAATGTTTATGTTTGCTTGATTTTTATCTAATCTGCTATATATATAAAAAAAATAAAAAATGAGGCCGAGTCCATGGGAATGTCAAATTTCTAGAGTGGCACCCATGACAATATAAATAAAATCGATCAAGATAATGTTTTTATGCTCTCCAAACTCTAATGTGTTAAATCATGAAATTACGTAAACTATTTTCAATGAGTTATTTTGGTGAGAATAAGTGATTTAGTACTTTCATATAATGAATTTCAATTAGCTTTAACACTCCAACTTTTCTTTTTTCTGGTCTCCAATTTGTATTTTTAATTTATTGATTATTTAGGAATCTAGGAGTCCTTATTCAAGATTCAACCTCTTTCGCATATCCGTTTTTAGTATTTTGAAACATATGATATCTAGGTATGAGCACTTTCAAGATGAAATTCTGGACATTACATTAACAAATCTAATATTATAACATTTAAAAGTATAATGTGCGTGTTGCTGGGCCTTCACTGTTTTTCAATTTTATAAGGCTTTTTGTGTTTCGAATCTCACAAAACTTCATTAACTAAAATTTTCAAAACATCTTGATCTACAACACACTTTAATTTCAGATTTTTCTGAGGCGAAATGATTCATACGAAAGTCTATTCTTTTACCATGTGAAAATTGTCTAGTGCAGTAAAAACGGTGACCTATTTGTCTTCTTGATTTATTATAAATTTATTCCAAGATTTAACAAATGTTGTATAGGACATATATGTCTACAACATACTCAAATTTCAAAATGTTTATGAAGATTTAGATGTCAAAATAGGTTTTCTTCTGTGGTCATTGAGACTGTTCAACGAATGAGATTTTGGGTTGTCTTTGATGATTTGCTGCTCTTTATACAAATGAATTAGGCTTGGATTCCTTGTGAAAAATGTAATTTAAAGTCTTCTCTACAACATATTAAATTTTTATAATTTTTGGAATCCGTTTGATGAGATGATGACTTTTATTTCATAAATTGCTTAAAACCATTTTTCACATTGGAGGGAGAGGAACACATGCCCAAGAAGTAGGTGACTCTAGGGAGGCCTATGGACCCTCCAATCTCATCAAGCCACCATTGTAAGATCTTAGCATTTATTACACTTAGGTACGTGAATAGTTCGCAATCTTAGTAAAATGACCGAATTGCCCTCTCATTCAACTAAGGACAAAGGGCAAGATAGGAAATGAGTAAGGAAATGGTGCCCATGTGCTAAAGATGAGGGGAGTGATGTCATCCCCCAACTTAGTCTAAGCCTAACCTAAGCCCATGCACTCAAGTATGTATCTCCTTATTAATACTTACATTTTTCTTCTTCAAGAAGCTTTCTTTTGACTGATTGATAAATGTTCTAAGAGATTGGATGGGATGGGCATTAATGGCAAGATTTCTTCCTCTTTCTTTCTCTCCTCTTATTCCCTTTGGTTCCCACAGTAATTCTCTCTCTCTCTCTCTCTCTCTCTCTCTCTCTCAATTTCTCTTATTTTCTCTCACTTTTTCTCTCTCCCTACCCTTTGGACAAATTTCCCTCATTCTCTTCCTCATTTCATGCTCATTTCTCTCTCATTTTCCTCTCTAGACTCACTGAAAACCAACTACCACAACTGCCACCCTTAAATCGCCATTCACACCATTGTTTCTATTGTTGAGTTAGAGCTTTAAAGCCAAGAAAACTGTTGTCCAGCCCCTCACAACAGCCCTCTCTCTCTCTTTTGTCTCTCTCTATTGGCGGTTTGGACACCGCTAGCCTAGGGGAGGCCATCCGCCGTCGAGTCGCCCCCGTAGCGCCGCCCGAGACGTTGTCCAGCCCACTCAGTGAGCTGTGGAGGCATGACCAGCAGCTCACAGTCACTTTCCAGCCTTGCCACTCCTCCCCCAATGCTTTTTAAAGCTTGGACTTGGGTGTGAGTGACTTTCTAGCGCTTAATTAGGGTTGTTGTTGCATTTTGGAAGTAGTTTAGGGTGAGACTAAGGTTAAATGGTGCTTTGTTGATGTGATAAGTGATCATTAGGTTTCGATAGGTTATCTTGATATGTTATCGAGTTTTGGACGATAGGTTATCGAGCTTTGGATGATAAGTTGTCAATTTTTGGATGATAAGTTAGCGAGATTTGGGTGATAGTTTATCGAGTTTTCGATAGGTTATCATGTTTAGGGCGATAAGTTATTGATTTTTACCAATAGGTTATAACTTGTTAGTTCGATAAGTTACATGATAAGTAGTTACACAATAAGTTATTAAGTTATGACAAGTGAATTGTGATATGTTCTTATATTATGTCATAGTAGGATGATGGACTATTATGTGGTGATATGTGTTTTATGAAGTGACGTCATGATAAGGCATGTTATTGAAATTTACGTTATGGTATTATGATATGTTATATAAATAAAAGATGAGTTATTGGATAGATCATGATGGCAATATATTATATGTGTTCATTGAAAGTAGTCGTCATATATATGTTATGTACATAGTCTATGGTCGACGTGTGAGAACACCCCGAGCCTCCGAGACAAGATACACAATGATTCTTGGATGTGCAAGGAAGCATGTCGGATCATGTCTCTCTCTTGGGATCGATGATATTGAGACGTATGGTTCCCGAACCAAGTCTAGTACTAGATCGATGATCACGTCACGACGGACTGATCTTTTCTTAGTCTCGGTGCGATACTAAGACATATCGTTCCCTAGCTAAGTCTAGTACTAGGTCGGTAACCATGTCACGATGGATCAGTTTTTTCTTGACCTCGGTGCAATATTAAAGCATATCATTTTTTATTTGGATTGGACTGAGGCTAGTGCTCAACATAATGTGTCAAACTATGGACTCTCGTTTTGTGCTTGACATATTTTATTGATGTACTTTTGATAGATTATGAGACACACTCCGTTTGGCATGTCTTTGAAGTATTAATACTTAGCTAATGAGAAAGATAACAAAGGGCGTGAGTGATGAGGTGCTCGTGTGATCATATAAAGACCCTGATGCATTTTACGCAGGGTGTGAATCCGTCCTAATGCATTTTACGTGGGACGATGCCCAATTAAGTTCGGATGTCCCCAAGTTAACGGAATGTCATTTGCGGATGGATTTTGGAACAAAGCTCCTTACAGGAATGATGTCTTGATGTGTTTACGCAGGATGACGCCATACTCGATGGGGTGAGACGATGCTCGATTATGTCGGATGACTGCAAATCTTCAGGTTGGCCTTGGGCCCTAAGCCGCCGTAATAATCTCAAAGCATGGTCTCGAGGGTTGGCATCTTGCTCGGGGGAAAGGCTACATCTAGTACCGGACAAATGATTTGAGTGATAAGTCCTAGGTTTTTTTTTTCTTTTCAAGTGTGGAAATTCCAAGGCCCAAAGTAGTAGGATTGATTCTCATAATAATAAAAGTGAAATATATTGAAATTTTTTGCGAAAATTGTTGAATCCAAAAAAAAAAAAAATGTTTGATAGCAAGTTGATCGGTTAATTCGATAAGAAATGGTAATTAGCACTCGATTTAATTGGTACCATCCAACTGAATCCAATTCTATTTTGTTTACTTATTCAATTTCAATGAGTGAATTCTCAAGTTCAACCAACCTATTTTCAAAATATCAAGATCAAGTGGATGAATAAAAATAACATGGTAGTATGGGATGCCATCCATTTCTCGAGACGCCACATGTGTACAGTGTATGAGTGCATGAACCCATATTTTGAGAAGTAATGCTAGAGTTAGCACACGTGTGACTTGAGATCGATATATGAGTAGTTCTAGATTATAGCATAGTATGGGTGCATGATTATAATATGTTGCATGCTCTCGTGTCTAACTCATGAATATGGAAAGTGTTATAAGAATTGCTTATGTGCTTTGTTATGATGGCTTAAGAAGGTAAGATGATCATTTATGTTTATAGTTAGGGCAAAGCACGAGATGCTTTGCTATTGATCTGCCATCGATGAATAACCTGCATGTTTAGGATGTTTCCAAGGTGAATGGCTTCCCTACACGAGGTCTAGGGTGTTCACTCATTGAGTTTATCTCACTTCTTGTTGTTTAACTTTTTCAGGTCTTAATCATGACTATTCGAGCTCGAGCAAAAGTACTTTGAGATGGATGTGTACTAGATGCATGGGGGATACCACTTTATGAGCTCATTCTCGTAAAATAGAGGTGCTAGGTTAACCCCCAACACCGATACTTGGACAAGTATGAAGGAATCCGCTACGTGGACATGTAAATGGCTAAGCTTTTGATGTAAGGAAAGATTATATTTGATGATAGAAGCATATATATAAAAGTGTGTTCTGATGTATGCCTTATACCATTCATATTGTTTGTTAATGGTTAGTCGATGTTTATTTTGCTTCCGCTTAAGTATAATCAAAAGATAAAATGAATGGATTGGCGACGCATCCTGGGACGTCTCAAGCAAATGAACTAAGTGAAAAGTGATGGCGCGGGTTGTTGCGAGCCCAAAGTAGGGCAGGGCGTGACAATAACATTGTAAGCACTAGCAAAAAAGGATGACAAGTCTAATCCAACAAGAAGAGTATAACAAGTTTGATCCAACAATGAGCATATGAACAGCAGAATCAAAATGGTTGCACTCGAATTTGGCAAACACACTTCAGTATTGATTTAGTTTCATATAGGACTCATGTGCAAGGATGGACAATGACTAACTTACCACCGATTAAACGAGGACCGAAATTCTTTACAATCTCAAAGCATGAATAGCAACCAAAGAAGATTTAGCTTAATGATACTCACTTCTTTACTCTTCACTCATTTACAAACATACATGCACAAGTACTCACCAAACACCCCACTGCCCTCTCTTTTTATTCTATCCTCATACATTTTAATGTCAGTTCGTGGCATAGACGTAATCCATCTAAGGTAAGACCTTCCAGGCTCTCGATAGATTCAAGAGTAAGGCATCTCTCCTCTTTACCCCGGTCAGAATTCAGCGGTCCATGTATTTTGCACGACAAACGGTTCTACCTTCCAGACAAAATCACATTATAATACAAGCCAATAGGTGCATCTGCCGCTTGAGAAATTTGCTATTCTATCGTATCAATATGAAAGCTTCCCCTGGCCACTATCACGAATAGCAATCAGCGCAATTGAAAAATCCTTAGCCCACGTGACAGCTCAATTCACGGGATTTTTTACTCCCCCCCTTTTTTTCCAGGGAGATCTGCGCCTTTGGGCTTGAGAGGAGCCCCAAATGACCCAAACAGGGCAAACTATTTTTAATAAAAAAATATATTACAATATTAAATATAAAGCGTAAATAATAGAAAATAAATTATTAATACTAAAAACACTTTAATAAATTCATAATTAAGTTAAAGTAAACATGTAAAAAAAAAAAGTGATTTTAGAGGCCCAAAATACGATGACCGTTCTATTTTTACTTTTAAAAAGAAAAAAAGAAAAATTTGGCCTAGGTCTGAACAGTCCTAAAACAGCACGACCGAGTTTGCTGTAGGCTTTTTTTTATTTTAATTCGGCCTAGACAGAAGTTCCATAGACTAGTCAATTGTTACGCAATTTTTCGATCATATTGTTACATAATTTATTTATTTTTGTCATAGAATTGCTATGTAATTGACGGAGTATAGAATGACTCCTTTTTCTATTGGGGGTTAGGTAATGGTTGTCAGCATACATGACGTATTTGATGGAATGTCGAGTCTTCGCTAATTTTCAATTTCCTAGGAGTGTAAAACAACGGTCAAAATCTAATGCTTCTTTCTTAAGGCAAGAGAAACAATATCATCATTTGAATTGACCGAGACAAGAAATCAACATGGGGTGTCCCAACTTTTTAGAAAAGAGAATTACTCTTCGAAACCAAATCAATCACTCTTGGAAATCTAATTTTATATTTGCAAAAGACAATGATGTCAAGAAACTGGATTTTTATCCATGTAATGACTTATTTAGATTACTAGACTGAAGCGGTTCGTATATGAAGTGGGTAAATCTCACTAAGTTGAAGTTGTTTAGACACATTTGAGGCGTGCACTCAATATACCTAAGGTTAACTTTAGCACTAAAACTAAAACGATTAGGTCAACAAGGATAATCTTTGCCATATATCTCTAAAGAAGCTAATCCCTTTTGAAGGCTTTCTGGTAACTTAGCCAAAAAGATCATGCAATTTTTTTTTTTTTTTTTCAAAAGATACCATGCCATTAAAAACTGCTAAACATAATACCTCACGTTTTTTCTATTGATATGTAAAATCCCACTTGTTATAGTCAGTATTCAACTCATCTCTAATGATCACTAATGTCCGAGTCTCCATCCTTTCTTTCAACGCTCATGGACAGTCATCTAACTAGGGTGGTTGGGAGAGCTGGGATAGACCTTTAATGTGACAAGTCGTTCATACAGTTTTCTACATTTTATTATTCGTTTATTTGATTAGTCACCATCACCAATGTCTATCTCCATGTCCTTACATCCACTGCCACTAGACAAACATTTGAGAATACATAAGATGGCTTTAATTAGGGTATATGAGAGATATATAAAATAAGAATAGTTGGGGGTGTTGAGACTGCCATTAAGGCATCAACTTCTTTGTAGATTATACCTGAATAACAAGCCATATTTAATCATTAATGACAATATCCCATGCCACTTATTATATCATATTTATGAAACTTTTTTAGTGTGTTTGACATTTCCCTTCCTTGTTTTTTGTTGTAACAATGAAAACTAGCAAGAAAGTTGATACATGTACTAAGACTTTACTCGAGTTTATTTCATGAAATGATGCGCAGTGGGGTATGTAACTATGTCATCGACACTTTTTTTTTATTTTATTGATGTGTAGTCTTACTTGTTCTAGTTAGCATTCAACTTATCTCTCATGGTCCCTAATGTCCAAGTCTCCATGTCCTTTCTTCCACAGCTCATGGACAGCCATCTAATTAGGGTAGTTGGGGGAGCAAGTCCTTGAAAGGGACAGTTTTCTACATTTTATTATTTGTTTACTTGATCAGTCACTTGATCAGTCGCCATCACCAATGTTTATCCTCACGTCCAATTGTCTAAGTAGCACTGACATGCGACATGACACGTTGATACGTCATTATCAAAAATAGAGAATTCCGACACGTTGTGACATATTATATATTAAATAAATATTTTTATTTTTAATTAATTTGATTCAAATTCACAAATAAATAAATAAATAAAAGAACTTACAATAAATTTACACTAATAATATTAATAAATCTATTCATAGAAAATTTGAAAAACATATTCATAATTAATGCGTACCCATATTTGGGAATATGTTTTTAATAATAACAAAAATTATGAATGACTAACAAAAGAATAAAATCAACTTTATTTAAATAAATCTATGATTTTCTATAATAATTAAATTTACCATTATTTAACATTTAATATTTTTATTTTTTGAAATCACTTTTTAACTCGTTTATTTTTTTTTAACAAAAATAACTTTACCGCCCCCCTCCTCATTTCTCTCTCCCCCCATTCCCCACGCCACCCCAAAATCCCCCTTGATTTCTTCCCCTTCTCTCCTCTCTCTCTCCCCCTCCCCTTCCCCCCATACCACCACTTGCTCCCTGCCCCCATCAATCATCCCACCCCATCCCTACTCCCCCGCCCCTCAATTTCTTCCCCTTCTCTCCTCTCTCTCTCCCTCTCTCTCCCCCTTCCCTTTCCCCCATGTCACCACCTGCTCCCCTACCCCCATCAATCACCTCCATCCATGTTCTTCCCCTCCTTCCCCCCCTCCCCCCCCCCACGCCACCACTTGCTCCCTTGCCCCCATCAATCACCCCCATCCATGTTCTTCCCCTCCTTCCCCTTCCCCCCACGCCACCACCTGCTCCCCCGCCCCCATCAATCACCTCCATCCCTATTCTTCCCTTACTCTCTCTCTCCCCCTCCCCTTCCCCCCACCACCACTTGCTCCCCGCCCCCCATCAATCACCCCATCCCATCCCTACTCCCCCGCCCCTCAATTTCTTCCCCTTCTCTCCTCTCTCTCTCTCTCCCCCTTCCCTTCCCCCCACGCCACCACCTGCTCCCCGCCCCCATCAATCACCTCCATCCCCGTTCTTCCCCTTCTCTCTCTCTCCCCCCTCCTCCCCCCCCACGCCACCACTTGCTCCCTACCCCCCATCAATCACCCCACCCCATCCCTACTCCCCCGCCCCTAATTTTCTTCCCCTTCTCTCCTCTCTTTCTCTCTCCCTCTCTCTCCCCCTTCCCTTCCCCCCACGCCACCACCCGCTCCCCCGCCCCCATCAATCACCTCCATCCCCGTTCCTCTCCCCCCTTCCCTTCCCTCACGCCACCACCTACTCCTCGCCCCATCAATCACCCTCATTGACATAGAGAAAGTTATGCTTGAAAAGAATTTCAAAAGATAGTGTTTACTTTGAATAAAGAAGTGTAGATTACAATATTTTAGGCGCCTATTTATAAGGAGGTCGCATCTAGAAAATAACCAAATAATTGAAATCTAATAACAAAATTAAAGAAAAAATATTGATAAACCATAAAATCTGAAATCTAATAACAAATTAAGAAAAACACATGAATCAAATATTGTAACACATTTGTAATATCGAAGATTACGCAATCATCTTTGATTTGTGGGACCATCCGCTCTTATGACACTCTAATGTTTCCATAAAGGCATTTGCATGTTGTTCTACATCAGTTTTCTCCACTTTAGAAGAACTCGACCCCAAGTTATGATTAGGATAAAGAGGAGTATCTGGAGGATGATACTCAAATAGGTCCGCTACATTGAATGTCGGGAAGATGTTGAGGTCACCAGGAAGATCAACAACATAGGCATTATCATTGATTTTCTTCACGATTTGATAGGGACCAACTTTCTTGTGCTTTAGCTTGTTATATGTATCAACTGGAAAGCGTTCCTTGCGGAGGTGGACCATCACTTCTTCACGCTTAGCAAATAGTTGAGGAACCACATTTAACAGATAAAAAATTTAAGAGGACATTGCACTTTTGGTCAAAGTTTAGAAATTACATTACACAAATTAAAAATTCGGGGACCACGTTGCCCATTGGACTAAAAATTGATGACTATGTGTGCTATTATTCCTAAAAATTACCGTATATAAGAAATATAACTACTTTGGCATCCGATGTTACTCATGATCTAATGCTAGTTAGGGCTGTGCAACTGGTTCGATTCTACCATTGAACCAAATTAGGCCACTCATAAAAACAGGTTTAGTTATCCATACCAATGGAAACAGGTCCGTTCTCCGGATCGGTCACCCCTCATACAAGGAGGGTAGATACCAATGAGTAAGCCAAGGTCAAAGCTCCAAGGATTGACTCAGCATTCACATGCCAAAACAGCCACGGGACCACACAAATCGAAATGGCCGTAAACTGTAGAAAAAAACTCACCACGAGGGGAAGAGAAGCAACATGGGAGCGCATTAAATTTCCGCAACCGCGACCATGGGAAATGGGGCGATTATGATGCTGCAGGGACCTGCGATTCTCACGGTGGACCCATCCGCACGTTTTTATCTTCTTCGCACTCTCGCATCATGCGGGCGAATTCTGACAGCCACCTCCGTCGGAGGAGAGCTTGAAGTCGCCGGTGACCGATTCTCCTCCGCGTATGATGTTTTGTGCGCGGTGAAAATAGCCACCTACGTTGCTTTCGTTGACTGCTCAATTCAATGAGGCAGTTTTAGAGAGACTAGAGAGAGAGAGAGAGAGAGAGAGAGAGACGTTTCCTGTACTGTGCCAGCGAGTCACTGCACCGTTTCCTCTTCACCTCACGCGGTACCTCCTCTTGTCTCCTCTTGTATGTTATAAAGCATTGACACTTTCTAATAGCCTTCGTGTCTTATCGGACACTTCAATACGTATCCAATACTTTTTGACACTCTCAAACACTCTCCAACACTCGATCAACACATATTAGAAAATTCGATACATGGTCAACTTTCTCAATACTTTCTTATACTTGAGTCGGAATTTTGACATACAAGTTTCCGATATATGATTATGATATTGAGATCAATTTTAATAATTCAATAAATAAGATGTTGAAATATATATATATATGTGTGTGTGTGTATGTGAAAAAATAAAACACAATAATAAAAATAATAAATGAAGAAAGAAGAAAAACCCAGTCTTCTCTTCTCTTCTGACTTTCATTTCCCGTGATACACAATTCACTCCTTAAGTTATTTTTCTCATATTCCAACATATCTAACATGCAAGTCTAGAATATGGATTGCTTGTTTTTCTCTAAGTTTTATGAAATATTAAAATAGAGTTGAATTTGTCAAATTGAAATAATGAATGATATTAATAAATGTGGATTAATGTTTTTAGTGTATATTCATTCTAGGCTTTTTTTTTAAAATTATTTATTTATTTATGAATTTGATTCAAATTAATTTAATTGAAATAATCATAAAAATGATAATTTATTATGTATATATAAAAATATATATTTAATATACAAATGTGTCCCAACGTGTCGGAATTTTCTGTTTTTTGAGAAATGACGTGTATGGCGTGTTATGTTGTGTCATGTTACATGTCAGTGTTGGGAAGCATCTACTTAGCTTACAGGATCCTTCTCCTAAATTTCTTACTCTTTTTTTTTAAATATTAGTCAATAATTGAATTGTGCACAAGACGGAGTTGTTAAATACAACCAAGATAGAGAGTTGGTCACGAGAGGAGATGGGAAAACAACTGTTTGTTATGCTCAACTTTGCTCTCTTGTGGTGGTGGAGCTCAATCACAATCCCCGGAGCATGCTTGCAAAACCAAACGGATCGGCTCGCATTAGCTTCCTTCAAAAATGCGATACACGAAGACCCATTTGGAGTCTTGAGCTCTTGGAATGATTCTACCCATCATTGTGAGTGGCAAGGTGTTTTGTGTAGTAAAAGACATCCTGGAAGGGTCACATCTTTATTCCTAAGATCACAAGGTTTGGGAGGCTTCCTATCTCCTCACATAGGGAACCTCTCTTTCTTGAGGGTCATGCGTTTGCAGAACAATAGCTTCCATGGTGTAATCCCACCACAAATTGGGAACTTGCTTCGACTTTGTGATCTTGATCTTACTAACAACTCATTTGGTGGGCCAATACCCTCCAATCTTTCCCATTGCTTGAACCTTGAGACCCTGAATTTCTTAGGCAACCAACTTGTGGGGGGAATTCATTCCAATATTGGTACTTTACCAAGGCTCAAAAACTTGATCTTGTCCACGAACAATCTTGTAGGTCCTATTCCTCCATCGATCGGAAACCTCTCCCAACTACAAATGCTCTGCCTTCAAGTCAACAAATTGCGTGGAGAAATACCTGAAGAATTGTCCAGACTAAAGAGGTTGGTTTTCTTCATAGTAGATTCCAACGAACTAACCGGTGAGATTCCACCAGGGATTTTTAACATCTCCAGAATTTATGCCATCTCGCTTATGGAGAACCGGTTGCGGGGAAACTTTCCTCCGATATCGGCACCACTCTTCCTTCTCTCGCTTACCTTAGCGCAGCCAATAACTTGTTCACTGGGACGATTCCATCATCGTTAACAAATGCCTCAAATCTTTGGTTTTTTCAAATTTACAACAACAGTTTCCATGGGCCAATACCGAAAAATCTAGGAAGGCTAAAGGACCTTAAAATAATTTCGTTGGCTGTTAATCGGTTGGAAGATGACTTGAGTTTTATTTCCTCTTTAGGTAACTGTTCCAACCTAGAAATTCTCGCGCCGAGCTCAAACATGATTCATGGATCCTTCCCGAGATCTATCTCCAATCTCTCCACTAGCATTAAGCGAGTATATTTGTCAAACAATCGGATCCAAGGAACTATTCCTTCAGCTCTAGAAAATCTCTGCAACTTGATTTTGTTGGATTTATCTCATAACTTTCTTACCGGTCACCTTCCTGAGTCCGTCGGAGCACTTCACAGCTTGCAGCAAATTTTTTTGGACGAAAACATGTTTACAAGAGAGATACCATCTTCAATTGGTAACATGACGTCCTTATATCTCCTTTACCTTGACTCCAACAATTTCAAAGGCTACATACCACAAAGTCTAAGCAATTGCAAGCAACTAAATGTGCTTGATCTTTCGAACAATAGCCTAATTGGCTCAGTTCCACTCAAAATCATGGATCTTTCTTCCTTGTCGATCCTCTTCAGTTTAGCACATAATAATTTAAGTGGATCTCTTCCATTGCAAGTTGGCTCTTTGATAAATCTCGCTGAGTTAGATCTATCTTACAATAGATTGACCGGCCTAATTCCAGCCTCCATTGGTGGGTGCTTGAGATTGGAACGGCTTCACTTAGAAGATAATTCTTTTCATGGTCAAATCCCCCAAGCTTTTCTTCAATTACGGGGTCTAGAACACTTGGATCTTTCCAATAATAATTTTTCTGGTCCAATCCCGAGCTTTCTCACAGAGCTCTCACAGCTCGAGTACTTGAATTTGTCCTTCAATGAACTAGAAGGACAAGTTCCAGAGCGTGGTGTCTTTCTTAATGCAAGTGCTGTATCGGTTTCTGGAAATAGGGAACTATGTGGAGGTGCTCCAAGTCTGAAGCTTCCTCTTTGTGAATTACCAAGCTCTAACAAGTCTTCTACAACCAAGGCCATAGTGATATTTGTGGTAGCCATCAGTTTGTTATGTTTAGCTTTGTTGTTCCTATCTATCTTCTATTACTGCAAAAAGAAGCAAATGAGAACCGATGCCTGGACGTCATCAACCTTTGGGCACCAATTCTTGAGGGTTTCTTATGAAGAACTTTTGAGAGCTACTGATAGATTCTCCGAGATCAATTTGATTGGTAAAGGGAGATACGGCACTGTTTATAAGGGTATTCTAGATTGTGGTGCCACGGTGGCAGTGAAGGTGCTCAATTTAATGCAAAAAGGTGCTTCAAGGAGCTTTGTCTCCGAATGCCAAACTCTAGGTACCATTAGACACCGAAACCTCGTGAGGATACTAAGTGTTTGTTCAAGTGTGGACTTTCGTGGCAATGACTTTAAAGCTCTAATATACGAGTTCATGGCTAATGGGAGTTTAGAGGAGTGGCTACACCCTAGGACTATAGGACGGGATGATAAGGATGGTGAATTGAGAAATCTAAGACTAGTGCAGAGGTTAAATATCGCCATTGACATAGCTAATGCGATCGAATATATCCACAAGAGTTGTTCTTTAACAATCCTTCACGGAGATCTAAAGCCAAGTAATGTGCTTTTGGACAATGACATGGTGGCTCGAGTTGGAGATTTTGGGCTTGCAAAGATCATTTCCATGGTGTCTACCGAAGCTGTAGGGGTTCGTTCCCAGGGCAGCTCAACTTCAACAATAGTTAGAGGATCCATTGGCTATGTGCCTCCTGGTATGAATTTGTCATATTTTCTTGATTAGCTTTCCGTTGATTGTGACGTTAATATGAGATAGTGTCAAAAGTTTGAATGATATATTATGGTTAGTATGTTCTGACACCTCTTTCCCACAACACAATTTCCCCTTCGCCCTATTAATAGCTTCAGTAGGAAAAGAAAATACATATCCTTGTGTGCGAAACGATTAATAGTAGCATTTTCTTATTGTATTTGAAATTAAGACGAGAATAAGCCATCGGAATTTTTATCAATGAGTAGAAATATTTTTGGTCGAAACTTGTAAATTCATGCCAATAAACAAATTAAACATATCCTATCATGTCACATTCGCATTTTTTTTTCCATAATTCGTATTTTATCTTGTATCATCTTCATGGTAGAACGGACTATAACTAATATTGTGGTAGACCCAATTACGGTATGAGAAATTGATGAGAACTAGTGGTTCTCTTTTGGTATGCCATGACTTAAGGTTTTGACAATAAGTAATTGACCCCTTACAGTGGACCCTTTCCTGTTGACTTGACCTATAATTCTACATTTATAATATATGTTTAGGCGTTTTACGTCACAAGACAAATTTATGCATTTTACTGGTATAAATCCATCATCATCAACAAATCACTCCAAGTCTCTTCTTTTGTCCCTGTTGTGTTCTTTTTTTCGCCGGTTCTTCTAGGTATTTTCATCTCCTGTCCCGCAGAAAAGAAACAGTATGGTATAGGAATTAAACTCATTTCAGATTTTGAAAATAATGAGCCTCGCGTGGATTCCATGTGTGTCCAGTAAAAAACGATGGTTCAAATTTAGTTGATACATGCACTAAGTTCATTAAATAATTTCCCCGTGGCCTTCATTACATATATTTTCTTCTTTTTCTGTGTTCATCCGTACCCTACTGGGGACAAAGTCACTCTTGATGTTTAGCAATTTGTTTAGTCAACATGTGACAACTTTGGGTGCACTTGGAGAAAGAAGAGCTCAAATGTTATTAACTGATATTTGGTGCACTTTGTAAATCCTGAGATCTTATTTCTCTACGGTTGATGCATTCCGACTTTTGTAACAATTTTTACCACTTAGCATACAACAGGCGCTGAACATTAGCCATAGCCAATAAACTAAACAAAAGTCAAATAGTAGAAAGTTTTGGGACCCTCTACCATGCCCCGGCAGAGGATCCCTTGCCCTTTGCCATACACAACGAACTGGATCGCAAAGTGAGTGAGGCGCAGCTAGTGCGAGCCCTCAGAATTGTCCTTGACAAGCTCTTGCAAATAGACATCAAGCAAATCCCATGTGATTTAGGAATTTTTATAATACAAAGAGCTTCAAGAAAAAGTGTCAATTCATTCCTATTTATTGTCTTGATGAAATTTTCAGAATATGGCATAGGACATCAAGTTTCCACACTTGGGGATGCATACAGTTATGGCATTCTATTATTGGAGATGTTCACTGCAAAGAGACCCACCGAAGAGGCCTTTGGGCATAGTCTTAACCTTCATAGTTTTGTCCGAATGGCTCTTCCGGATCAAATGATGGACATTGTAGACTCAAGGCTTTGGAGTGAAGCTGGTGATCAACAACAAGAGATTAGGACCAAAGATTGCATGATCTCTATATTTGAAGTTGGAGTCACATGTTCGATGGAATCACCACCGGATCGGATGGACATGACCCAGGCGATCAGGAAATTATACTCGATCAAGACGCGTTATGAAACCAAATAGAGGAGGATAGGTATGTAGCTAAAACAGTTTTCTCATTTCATCTTGGAACTCTTTCACTAGTAGAGAAAATCATCATGCAAAGACAATGCTAGCAAATTGACATGATTATTTCCCTAAAAGTCTGCCTACCCATACCTATTATGTGTATTTTTAATAATTACACCTATACTTCTATTTGAATATCGTAGAAAGCGGATGTATGGAGTTATATTATGCCTATTTCCAACATGTAACCATGTAAAATTTGATGAATTTGCTTATTTGCATGGTTCTCTTCATTGCTCTCTCTCCTTCCCTCCCTTTGCACAGCTGTGCAGGAACACAACCTCATTGTGAGGTCACGAAGACTAACTCTTAATGTCATGCTTAACTGTGAGCCCACAGTCATTGGAGACCAAGCTTGATCGAATCTAAGAGCACAAAAAAGGAGGCAACCTCATCACAAGATCATGAGAATGTTAATACTTTATTTTTAGTTGACATGTCAAAAAAGAGTAAAAAAATCGAGATTTGGGTTTCTAATCGAGAGAGAGCCTATTTCTCGGCCAAAAAGTGTCATATTTCATTTCTTTCATTTCTTTCTTTTGCATTGTCGTTTTAAGCAATTTCAAAGTTATTTTTAAGAAAAACCCGAAAAGTCAAATGGTTAATTTTGAGTTGACTTGTTGGTTAATCGTTTGACCAAAAGTCAACATCGGGTAAAAAATTACATTTTTACCCAAAAAGATTCTATTTAGCTTTAATTTCACTTTTGTTATATCAATTTATCAAAAACTCAAAGATTTGACCAAAAAATCAACATTTTAAGAAAAGTCAACTAAATAGTTGACTTTTGGTCAACCCTTTGACCAAAAAAATTGAAAAAATAAAAAATGCATAAATATATTTCTTTTAATGCCAATTTGAATTTTATGTCAAAATTTTACGAAAATTGATTAAGAACCTTGTTTTCCAATTTTTTTTTGGTTTTGGGTCTTAAATCGGCTAAAAATCAAATTAATTTTATTTTAGTCATAATTAAGTATAGTTCCTTCTTCAACATTTGGTTCAAGGACTATTTTATATTTGCTTGTGCATTCAGTTTTACGATTTATAGAGTCAAAATGCGAATTGCCGTTTTGAGCCATAATTAAGGGACCAAAATCGATCATTCACAACTTATGAACAGATGATTGTTTCTTACTTATTTATTAAGATAAATCCAAATTTGAAATTGATTTTGAGAAATTCACATCAGAACTCATCAATTTAAAGGATTTTGTCCTCTCATGCATAAGAAAGTGAAGTAATTAAGCTTTAATCGACAAAATTCAAATTGACCCATTCATGATTATGGTTTATTTCATAAATCTTGGTCCAATTTGGATATGAGACCTAGATTCATTTTTGACATAAGCCCGATCACTTCAATTCAAGATCAATTTGAAGGTGATAAGGGAGATATCTTGCCCCATGTTGGGCAATGCCTCTTGGGGATGGGAACCGGTGGACTGCCTTGCCCAGCACAGGGCATTGGGTGGCAAGCAAATCTTCCCAAGTGGTGGAGACAAAGAATTAGAGTGTGAGCACCTATTTAGGTATACTTTGGAACTGGTTTGAATTGGCAATGTGCAGTTTATTCTCATTGAAAATGGTTCAATTATTGATCTCCAAAATTAGGAACTAACACTATGTGGTTCGGTTCTAAGATTAGGGTGTTAAACCGAACCGGCTGAATGACTCTATGCCAAATCAATTTTAACTATGTTTTTTTTTTTTATTTGTGCTTGTTTTTAAGTGGATAGAATTTGGACCAATATTTTAAGGATAATAGGGAATGAAGTTACATCATTCATGTTTTAAACTATATATCGTTTATTTCATTTTACCAATGTTTTACTTCTCTCAGTTTTTTTGCTAAGTATCGCTATTGAAAATATTATATATTGATGGGCAATCACCTTAAAAGAATAAGTTTGTCCTCCCAATAATTTAAAAAAAAAAGAAAAAAAGAACAATAAATGAATCGGCCAATTCCCTGACCAACATCTGAAATGGAAGAATCTGTTTTAAATTCCAAAATCTGGTAAACCATCCCATACATATAGATTCTAGATTCTAGAGTTGATTCAATCTTGAAATCGCTCACCATTCCAAGGAATGTGATCTTTAGCCTCACCTCGTCTGACCCAAATCCATTGTTGTTTTTCAGAAAAATAATTGGCCAACCAAACAAGGATTTTCTTATTAGCCAAAATTAACATATGAGACTAGGACAAAGGAGGAAGTGATGTTTTGGACGGAAGTCCACACGAGGAATTATCAAATAACGTGTCAAACATTGATGGAGCTTTCCGAAGGCGCTACAAGGCCATTCTTGTTTTTGTCGGACCCACGAGAAAATATTGCCTTACACAAGTCCATTCGGCAAGTCACACATGTCGAGCCCATCTTTTGCAATCCCTCTCTCTCATTTGTTTCTAACAGGAGGGGCAGTGTTGTGGCCCTCACCTATGGTCGGCAAGCGTCACTTTTGTCGGATTTGACGAGGGCTTGGTCTTCAGGGCTAGGGCAAGGGTCCTCCTCGCCGGATCTGACGAGGCTTTGGGAGGCAACAACATCGATGAGGTGTCACGGCTCTCGCCGGATCTGGCGAGGGTTCAAGAGGCGACAACATCGGCGCCACGAGGGACCTCGAGAGGGTCGCCTTTCGAAGCGTCATGAGCGATTGGGCGAGGGGCCTTGCGTTCATTCTTGGACCAAGGGCGGAGGCCTGGTTCGCCAGGCGGCGAAGAGGCAAGATAGAGCAAGTCGAGAGACAGATGGAGAGAAATACACGGTGTCGTTCAGCATGGTTTCGTCGGACGGCGGAGACAACGGACGAGGTGGACATGGAGGCGGCGGTGGCGCGGTTGTCTCCGCCGTGTGGCAAGAAAAGAGGGAGAAGAAAGAGAAGGTTATCACTTACGGTGGGCCCGGGCCACACGTGGCGCTGAGCTCTACCCAATATTTCCTAGATTTGACTTCCGCAATGACAGAGTTGTCAGCGTCCAACTCCCAAAAGCGTGAGTTATCTTCGATGACCGAGAATATAAGATGGGATTCTCCCGTGCACTGACGTGATTCCCTCTCATCAGCTCGAGCGGCAAGAATCTGAGCCGTACGCCGAGACCTGGCCGCCCGTACCCGCGGTTCCTGGAGACAGGTAAATCGCTCTGCAAACACCCAGGTCGATCTTTCCCATGTTTTTGGTCTCTGCGTTCCGAAACGAAGGGATTTTCTCTTGGGATTCTTCCCCTTTTGAGCGTTCTTGCTGGGTTGGTCAACTCTGTAAATTGGTTTCTGCCCCCCCTCTTCCCTGCCCTTTTGATGGGTGAAGAAGAAGAGGGCATGTCCAGTGATTGCCAGAAGCCTGCGAAGACCAGCCCGAAATTGACCCTGCTCCCCCTGATTGCGCTCATCTTCTATGAGGTCTCCGGGGGCCCGTTCGGTGTCGAGGACTCGGTGAAATCTGGGGGCGGCCCTCTCTTGTCCCTGCTCGGTTTCTTGATCTTCCCGCTGTTCTGGAGCGTCCCCGAAGCTCTGGTCACTGCCGAGCTCGCCACCAGCTTCCCCGAGAATGGTGGCTACGTGTTGTGGATCTCGTCGGCTTTCGGGACTTTCTGGGGCTTCCAGGAGGGGTTCTGGAAATGGTTCAGCGGGGTCATGGACAATGCGCTTTACCCCGTGTTGTTCCTCGATTACTTGAAGCATTCGTTCCCGATCTTCAATCGGTTGATCGCCCGAGTCCCGACTCTTCTGGGGATTACGGCCTCGTTGACATATTTGAATTACCGAGGCCTGCATATAGTCGGGTTTTCTGCAGTTACCCTTGCGGCTTTTTCACTTTTGCCATTTGCTGTCATGGGTATCCTGTCGATTCCTCGGATACGGCCTGCGAAATGGGTAGCAGTAGATTTTAGCAAGGTAGATTGGAGGGGGTACTTCAATAGTATGTTTTGGAACTTGAATTATTGGGATAAGGCGAGCACATTGGCTGGTGAGGTCGAAAACCCGAGCAAGACATTTCCGAAGGCGCTTTTCGGCGCAGTAGTTTTGGTCATGTGTTCATATTTGATTCCGCTTTTGGCTGGCACGGGGGCATTGAATACTCCGGCAAGCGATTGGAGTGATGGTTATTTTGCCCAAGTGGGCTTCTTGATTGGGGGTGCTTGGCTCAGGTGGTGGATACAAGCGGCTGCCGCGATGTCCAATATGGGGTTATTTGAAGCAGAAATGAGCAGTGATGCTTTTCAACTACTTGGAATGAGTGAGATGGGCCTGCTTCCGACCATATTCGCTCAAAGGTGAGCTAGTTCGCCAGGTGTACCTTTTCAGCATTTGGTAACTGCCGCATCTGGTCAGTGTAAATTGAAGAAGTTAATGGCAAATTGTAGCTACAATGCTTGAAAATAATCCTCTGAAGCTACATGATCTAATAGGAATCACAGGTTTTGATGGAGTAGTGCATTTGGCACGTTTGCTTAGCTTTTTGCCTCAATGTAAGGTTGAAAGCATGATGCATCCTTTTGCCTATTATCATAGTTCCTGTGCCACTATTGAAAAGTTTCTTTCCATCTTAACTGTGTGCTTTCTATGGTTAAATCATGATTGTTTCATAAAGCAACAAGTAGGACATCAATTACATATAGTTTCCTGCCTAAGTATGAGAGAAAATTTTTGTTGAGATTCCAGCAATAACTGCGTCAAAGCCTTTTCTCTTTTTTCTGAACACTTTACTAGTATCTTTTGTTTAAGGGGCATGAAAATTCTCAGACATCAGCAACATGAATGACCTGTCTAGAAGTGGTTACTTTTTGTTTTTGGGTGTAAAAAGAATTGGATCATTAGAAGGTTGATAGCGGATATATTTCCATGTTCTTTCATGTGATAATGTCTTCTGCGTTTTTCTGCTGTTGTATGTTCTTATGAATAACAATGTAGAATTTAAATCTTGCAAGGAAAGATAATTCTTACAACAATTAACTATAATATCAAATATTGCTGCAGAACCTCTAGAATATAAGCTGTGAAAGAGTTGATGTTATATTAATTTCCTGATGAATATGAGCTGCTAGACTGACTAAATTGTTTGAAGCATCGTGCTCCTAGATTCTACGTCAACATTCCTCATGAGAGTTTTCCCAATGTTTAATGCAACTCCTGTAACTTCATTTCCAGAATCTGAGTAAAAACAAAAGTGAATCTCCTGTATTGCTTGATGTTGCCTTCTTTTCTCTTGGTTAAAATTGTGAACTTCTGGTTGTACCTCTCCGTCAATATTTTTGCTCCTTCAATGCATTTTCCAGGTCGAAGTATGGGACACCAACCATTAGCATACTATGCTCGGCTACTGGTGTTGTGTTCTTGTCATGGATGACTTTCCAAGAAATCCTGGAATTCCTGAATTTCCTCTATGCCATCGGCATGATACTCGAGTTTGCTGCTTTCATAAGATTAAGGATAAAGAAGCCGGAACTTCATCGACCATACAGGGTACCGTTGCAGACATTTGGGGTGACAATGCTCTGTGTGCCTCCAACCCTGCTGCTCGTGCTTGTCATGTGCCTGGCTTCTGCAAAGACATTCTTAGTGAGCGGAACTGTTATTTTGGTGGGTCTCTTATTATACCCTCTGTTGATTCATGCCAGAGATAAGGAATGGGTCAGATTTGAAGCACAAGAAGGATTGCCCTCAGATGATAATCCAGTTGGTCATTCTGTTGAGTCGAAATTACCACAGGAAGACACAGATGATGCAACGGTTACTCTGCTTTCGGAATCAACATCATCCAAGACAAATCAGGAACTTTCTTCGGTTCTGGTGGAAGAAGTCCTCAAGTTAGAGTAAGAGATCATTCTCCATTTTTTTCCTTCTGTCCACATAGTCAGATCATTAAATTGGGAAAGGAAATCGAAAAGAAATGGTGGTAACTGATCCAGTCCTCGAGGCATGCTGCTTATGTAAATTTTGCGCCACATGCCAGAACTTGCGAAACAAGACTGGTTATAGATGGCAATAAGAGTTTGGGAGATGTATCAGTTTCATGAAGCAGATCATGAGTCATAGCAGCTTCTCATCATGTCGTGTCTTGAGACCGAACCCTCAAAACGGAATTCGTTTTCCGCAGTTTGATGAGCTTTCCCAAATGCAAAACTTATTGAAATCTTCTCAGCATTTGCCATTGAAAAGTTTCTCCCTTCTTGTACAGTCACAGACCAATCTGTGAAAAGAGGTTGTATGATGTTTATAGCTTGGGTTGTCTGATGCAATGCGAAGGTAATAAATCGGTTTATCAAACGCTGGTCCCTCCTTTTGGTTTTCCTCTGCTCATTTTCCCAAACAAAAGCATTGAAATTGATTCAAGTAGCTGGCAGGATCTTAATCTCGAGTGAGATATAAAGAAGTCCTTGGAAATTAGGTTGTATAACCTTGTTTTGACTGGGATTTGGCTGAGATTGGCTTTGAAATCACTGCACTGAAATTTCCAACGTCATTTTTTAACAACTCATGTTTAATTTCATCGACCATCAGTTGGTTGACCTAGTGGTAAAGGGGTTATCGGTCTTTTGTGAGTTTAATTCACATCCTAAACAAACTAATGAACGGCTCATATTACATTGCCTAGTTCCCAATGTATATCATATGGAACGATGTCCCGACTATTAACATGTTGGTGAACTTGCAATAATCGGCTCACCAACCTAGAAATTTTCGGTCGCAAATTGTACGAAATATTTATGGCTCCAGCCAAATATTCCATAGAGAATATGATGCCCTTCTGGTAATGCTCAGAAGTGGGTTGTTAACGTTGGTTGCGCTTTCCCTCCCTGCACTTTTATCTACAAAACAGAATTATATTCATAATTGGCCAACTACACAATATTCAAAGGCCCAAAAACAGAATAGAATTCACAAAGCTATAGAGGCCCAATAATGATACATTCAAGAACAAATGCCAGAAAGGCCCACATGAAGAGATGGCCTTGGTCCAATTGTGAAGAAATGGGCCCAAAAATAGGTCCATCATTTAAAGCCTAGGAAGTCCTTGCAGCGACCCTCTCTGGGGCGGCCGAAGCTCTGACCAGAGGCATTGAAACTTGAAAATGTCTATATGTATAATTTGTAAAGTAGAATATATGTATCTTGAAAATCTGACTATATAACAGAAGTAATGGAATTTTTCACCATCACAGTCTCACCTCTTTTGTTCCTGAGGCTCCTTTTATTTAGCAACAAATAAATTATATGAAAAATAATTTCCTAAAAATATCATCAATCGAAATATCGATTGAAAAATAATTTTATTTAATGAATATCTAAACGATTTCTGAATATGATAAAAGTATTTTCGTTTGTTCATTTTTGTGAAATTATACAAATGATTATTTTTAGAAAAATATTTTTCAAATAATTCATTTTTCACGAAATAAATAGAGCGTAAGAAGAGCAAATTGTCATAAAATGAAGGCTCAATGTAAAGAAAGGATCTGGAATATACCATTGGCATACTGCAGATCTTTAATTTAAATCGATTGTATCAATCGAAAAATGATTATTATTATTATCATTATTATTTTTTATCATGGACACTAAGGGCCTATCGATGACGTAATACAGTGTTGAGAGTTGGAAACACCAGCACCTAATAAGATTGTGTTGATAATCATTACTAACAATGATTCTAAAGATTATTAAGTAATAAAATCACTTCATGGGGTTAAGTAACGAAGGGGTTTTTAATTAATTCATTTTGTAGAAAAAAATTGTTGATGGCAAGTCGAATCTGCTTATTTACAATATATGAATGACGATCACAATTCCATGTATGGTAATAACATCACAATATTCATTTATTATCAAACAACTTTTAATTTCTATTTTCAGCATTTAAAATTGTCAACACTTAAGATTTAGTGCCTAATTTTTCAGCTTTTATTTTTCAGTTGTATCAAACGAGTCCTGAAAGAAAAATGTTCAGCATCACACACTGTTCAAAATTAAAATTCATTTACTCACTCAACCTGGAGCTTGAAGAGATTTGAAATGAATGATTGGAAAAACATATATAGGAATGTCTCTAAGGCCCTATTTCACATAAGATAAATAATTTGAAAATAATTTCCTAAAAATGTTTACATGTATTGCTCATAAAAATGAATGAAACGAAAAATAGTTTCATCATCCTGAAATTATTTAAAGATATATTATAATTGGTGATGAAAAAAATTTCAATTGGCTAATTGTTTCTAGCAATAGTGATCTTTTAAATCATCTATTTTTCGCATATTTGTACACAAACATCAAATGCTTAATTACATAGACTTATTGCGGGCTAATTGCAATAGCATGAAATCTGACTTTAGACAATTGAAAAGTAGATCAAAATTCAGTTCTAATTTGACCATAAAGTAATCAAATTATAAAAATGCTCGCTCTCGGAAGTGGATTTTACAGAAAGTGTAAATGTGAAATTTGAAGAACTTTTATTTGGTGTTTGAAACAGTCAGAGTAATATGATATTTGGTCTTGTTATCTAACCATATGTATAATATCCTAAAGAAATGTATAATGCATAATTTTCCTATATTTGATGATGAATCAAACAAATTTCAAAAATGCTAAACATGTTAAGATTGTGTTTGGTACAACATTTCAAAAAGGCTTTTTAATAGCCTTTGAGCGGAAGTTAAGGTGTTTGGCAACAAAATTTTAAAGGCTTTTGAATAGAAGTTAGCATTTCCAAAGTCCCTTAGATTGATGCATGTTCTACCTGACTATGGCTTTGATTTTTTTGGAAATGGCAATGAATTATTTTCTTCAACCTTCAACCTCACTAAACTCTGCAATTCTAATTTTACCTTTACCCATGCATGACGACAATGAGGTTAGATCTAACCACTGGTGAGCTTGATCTAGCACTAGCAGCCCTTGCAAGGGTTTCTTAGGGTTGCACAACCTTGACTTGGGGTCACCAGGGTGGCGTGACCCTAGGCGGCCGTTGCTGATATTGCAAGACCTTCTGCCTAGGGTTGTGCAACCTTAGGCAGTCCTAATCGAGGTCATGCTTTGTATGCAAGGATCGTTGATGCCAAATATGGCTTGCCGGCATCTGATTGCCACCTGAATCCTTTGCCTGATCACCATCGACTTCTGAGCTTCGCTTTTTTCTTCTTCTTCTTTCTTTTTTTCCAAATAACTAAAGTCCCTTACAAGTGTAGTGTTTTTTTCCCCCAAACAACACTTCAACCAAAATTACTTTCCAATGTACTTTTTAATTACAATTGGCCAAACACTATTTGAAAAAACCTTTTAACTAGTGTTCTTTACATTTTCCCAAAAGCTCTCCCAAGCGCACCCTAAGATCCACAGTAAATTTGTTTGGTTAAATCAGGTGATAATTTTTCTAGTTAAGTGCTTAAATGGGCATACAAGCTTTTCTTCTTCTTCTTCTTCTTCTTCTTCTTCTTCTTCTTCTTCTTTTGGGGTCTGGGCATACAAGCTTTAACTAATTATTGACAGATTTTCACATTTCTTACTAGACAAATCTCGATATCTCTAGCATTGCTCATTTGACGTGATTTTTGACAGGGGAGTACTAATGGCGTTTGCTTGTTGGATGCAGACGCTTGGATTTGTTCCGCCATTCTAAATTCTAGCAAAGATATCGAGGAACTCAAGAAAGTACTCCGGCAGAACTCTCGGTGCCGCATCAACCCCCGGAGGTAGGGGTTTTCTCTTTGTCGAATTTGGATATTGATCCTAAGTTTGTACCCACAAAGCTTTAAACAGATCGGAGCGATTACACTCGTACACGCAAATTTATATAAAATTATCTCCGTCTTTAAAGTAAAATGGCCACCAGGACTGTTGATAGAGCCACTAAAGAACCTGCTTTGGATACATGAAATCCATCCAGTAATGGATCTGCAATTATTAGCCTGACTCCAATCAGTTTGATGAAGGATGGAGATCACATGGAAGCTCTGCTTCCGGAAAAGGTCACTTGGTTTGCCATCTTTTCAAAGTTATTGGAGGACGTCTTTTTTTCTCATGCGTAGTAGCAAATGATCACCGTTATTTATGGGACTGTGATCCGTCTCCTCTCACAAAGGATTGGGGAAGAAGGAGATCTGCTTTTGCAACCAAGTCCCCTATACTTTGAATTTCCTTATGCTCGTGCGAAATGCGTAATCAAGTCCCTCAGATACAAAGTTCGGCCAAACTCAACTAATGTGACTATCGAAGGAAGTCAAAGAATAACGTGAATCAGGTATTGACTATGTGAATACCCACCAAGGTTAGTAGAAAGTGAATGGACTAAATTTTTTTTTTTTTCAATTTGATTTTTTATGTCCCACCAATTTATTAACTATGGCGGTGTTTATTTACATAGGTAATATGTGTTGACACCTAAATTTTGCCTAAAGATCTCATGCCGAATTTCATAAAAAATTACAGATCAAATTCGTTGGTAACAATCGAATTTGACTTCACATTAAATTATCGATAATGCATGATTTTGCATTCACATTGCATTTGGGCATTGGGAACATGTCCCGACCGATCTCGCCATCGGATTCCTCTCACGAGGAGAGAAAGGTCGGATTTAGGGATATTTGACCATGAGAGTTCCCTCTCGGTTCACGTTCCAAAAGACGTTATTACCTCATCTATTGGATTGAACCTCTTGTGAGTTCCCTCTACAAGGTCGCGAGTTCTCCAAAACTCATAACTCATGTGACAGCGGAGTGTCGCGACCGGTACCCACACAGGTGACACACTTCGAGAGTGGAGCTTAAGTGTAAATATTGGATTTAATGGTACCTTTGCTGTGGTAGCCCTCCCTTTGACACTCTCTTCCCTTAGGATGGTGTCACTTCATCCATTAGGAGTTTTCCACATGCGGGTATACTAAACCATGGTGAGTTTCATCAAGACCCGCACTTTGTGTGACGAGTTCATTTATACGATTTAATTATTTAAGACATCCTAGAAAGAAGATGCAAGTTGTCACTAGTATCGTTTTTGGGGGTTGGCTAGAAACCCAATCAAGTGTCAGGAATGTTCCCTCGATTTTTACGCAATCAGATATCTAGGTTTGGGAACTTGGGTTATGCCAATGTTTCTATTAGCGCCATTTCGGTACCTAAACAATATGTTGTGTTTACCTAACGTGTTCATGCATTTTTTTCTTACATTTTTGGGACCATTAGTCCTATACTAAGCGATCATATGTGGTTGGTCATTTTGTGCTATTTTATTTCTAAAGAAAATCAAAAGAAAGCATACAATTGAATTGAAAATTGTGAAGTAGTAAGTAAACAAACAAGGAAAATGGTAAATCTACCATGCAATCTTAGAAAAAATATAAAAGAAAAACATAAATGAAAAAGATAAGAAGAAAATAGAACTTGCGACTCGTCGGGCTTTATACAACAAAAGGAACCTGAGAAATATGTTGGGGAATGAATAATACATAATAATGGTCGGAATGAATATCAACCTCCATCGTCTTCATGTCTTCTCAATGTTCAAGATCCTAATCTAAACCTAATCTAAAAAAACTATTTAACTAGGTACATACAATGGAAATGAATAAGCATACACATCAAAACAGTAAAAAACACGACATCATGCCAAGGTCAACTCTCAAAAGAAGTTCAATTTCACAAATTAGATTTGGTCATCGGGGTCGGCCTTTGTCTTTCATGTGTAGGTCCCTCTAAGACATCTACCCAGTTCATGTTATGTGACTTATAGCAATTAATGATCAATTGTATTCTTGTATAGCTGATAACACTTATAAGTTTTTAATGAAGCGATTTATGTAATCCCAAGATTTCCCTCGAATATCATGCATTGACCCTACCATTTATTTAGAAATCACATGCTTTTGCAGGAATTAAATATGCATGCAGGTCTTTTGGACCTTATTTCTCAATCAATCAAACAAATTATTGAACCGTCGGCGGGTCACTTATTACCAAGAGAATGCGACAATCACAAACATAGGTGTTTCTAATGAATGGCATGATTGTGTGTATGAGGGTACATGTGATGTTTTAAAACATCTTTTGAAATCATCCATAAAAATTTTTTGAGACAAAGTGATATTTTGGTTATGAAAGGCATTCAATTGTCAAGGCTAACTTCGGGATCGCATAAATGCACTCATAAGTATCGCATGCATTTTGAATACAATTCAAACCGTGACTTCTCACAATGTCAAATAGAGTTTTGAAGGAATTTGAAGAGGCTTAAAAATATTTTAGATTAAAAAACATCTAGGTTATAAAACACGTTCAATTGCCAAGGCTAGCTTGGGGCTCGCATAGATGTACTCACAAGTATTGTAGGCATTTTGAATATGGTCTAAACCATGACTCTTCCTTAAATCAAATAGAGCTTTGGAAAAGAATTTCTTAACAAATTGTTTTTAACATCACATGTGTCAAAGCATTTTTAAATTTGATTTTAAAAGAAGACTTGTTGAAAATTATTTAAGAATGAATATCAAGATATTTAAAGCAACTTTCACGAAGATGGAATAATCCGAGTTCATGCACAAACTAACTTAGGAAGTTTATCTAAACAATCACAATCAAACTCATGTTAGGAAATTTAAGAACAAACATGTAAAGACAAAAAAATTGGGGAATGCCTAATAATAATTTGGCAATAAAAAAAAATCTCTAATATGCATGGCATGATAACGAACAACTCTCATGAAGAAGGTTTTCCTAAATGAGTTACACATGATTTTACAAAAAAAAAAAGCAACAACATGTTAGAAAATTATCAAAACAACAAGACATTTAGCCAATATTATAAAGATTTGTCCTATCAAAACATGTCTAAAAATGATTAAATTTACACACAATATAACTAACATGATGACAAACAAATTTCATTAAGGGGCCAAGTGTAGAATCATTACAAAAAAAATGGAACAAAAATATCAAATGTCTATCCAAACAGGGGTCAAAACAAGGGTTCGAATTTGATCACATGTCCAAATTCTAGTCTAGTCTTGAAAAAATGGAAAGTGACCCTAACAATGAACGATCTACATGAAATTAGTGACATTGGAAACTTCTAAGTGTGCCTCACGACTTCTTAGGAGGGCTTAAGTCCAAACTAGGTCAATTTGGTACCCCAAGACTGAGATCTCTAAAGGTTCGCATGTTAGTAACTAAAAAAAACATAATACAAGCATACATTAGGGAACCTCAAAGCCAATCAAGTAATACATAAACGGCTTGAAGAAATCACATGAGACTTAGAATCGGATGCAACAAACAACTTGGGTAATCATCTAACCCTAAGTCGGCATGCAAAAATGTCATACAATTTAATGACATTACAAGATAATTCAAGATTCCTAATGACATACTTGGAAATCTTTAGTGTGATGAACACCTTTGTAACACAAGTTTAACATGCGAAATAATGTTTAAACAATATGACTTAAACATGTATACAAACCTTATAACATGCGGTTTAGTTATCAAGAAGGCATGATATGACTCAAACAAGTATGGCAAGATGCATATATAATAAGGTTTCGTTCTAATCTCAGCATCACAAAACGAGTATGATTTCGGTTCTCTAAAGACGTGCAAAAATTTAATGAAAAATCTCACATATAGAACATAACATGGGGAATATTTTTCATTAGAGTTCGAGACCTATATAAAATCACATCAGTCATGGCAAAAATGACAAAAAAAAAAAAAAAATATGCCTATCTAAGTTATATGTAGTACTTTTTTCACATTAACTCATGTTATTGACATACTAAACAACTTTAAAACTTTGCAAATCATACATCAATTGAATAAATACAATAATTATTTCATATTTCATGAAAGATTCTAGATCAAACAAACTTATTTATCACTCAATTTCACCGCAACACAATTTGGATCAGAGTAGAGGGAATCGTCCTATGCTCAAATCTAAGTAATTTTGACATAGTTAAACACGTCCAAAAATTCCGAAAAAATTTACAGAGTATTTTTCACACAATTATGAGCAACTTTCAAGAAGAAATATTCCTTTAAAAATCAGATCAACAAATAACATATTGACCTAGGGTCAGATCTGAGTGGTTTTGATCTAACTATTCATGTCTAAAAATTCTTTAAAAAAAAAAACTACATAATATGAACAAGACAATAAAAAAAACTTTTATGAAGGAAAGTTCCTCCATTAATCAACACAAAAAGCTGCATAAAAATAGCAAAATCACATTTCAGAACAGAATAGAACTGAAAACTAACCTAAACTACTGCAGAATCACTTGTCTTTGGAGATGTTTTTTGAGGACCAAACGTTACTCGGTTGTGGTGTACGACCTATCGATTTGAAGCAAGTGATGTGTATTATCAAAACCCAGAAGAACTCTAACTAAAATAAGGTCATTTAGGATCTCATTTTGGCTAAAACATTAGGCCTATTACAAAACCGCGAAAATACAGATTAAGACCGAATCAAGTTCAATCATCCATATCATTCAAGAACAATCAAGCACAGAAAATCAACATCCAAATCCTTCAATTTAACATCTAAATATAACATATTAACCTAGAATTTACCACTAGCCCTGACTAGTTAATCTAGTCTCACTTCACAGGATTCAAGATCGAGATTATTACATTTTGATGCGTTGTTGTCGATTTAGATCGCAATCGATCATATTAAACTCTCTAGATCAATCCTCAATCTTCAGAATCACGTTACGGCCTCCACGAACCACCATGAAATTGGCAAGATCACCTGTAGCAGCAAAAAACAGAATTGGTCCAAATTTGGACCGATTTTGATATCGTCGGAGGAGATCGAGTTGTTTGAGCTGTCCAATGACCAATCGGTCTACTTCTGATCACAGAGAGGTGTGGACTCCTCCCTAGGATTGATCGGGACTGGTCAATACCTTTGAAAATCCACAGAAACCATTGGTCCTAGCCAAAAACAAAACCGGTCCAAATGGACTAGCCTTCGATCGCCGGTAGAGATCAAAGTCGTCGGAGGAGATCTGGTGACCAATCCACCTGTTTCTGATCACGATCACACCAATGATAGCTATAGCTTGAGGATTCAATCGGAAGTGATCAGCACCTCCAAGAAGCTTCAGCGGCTATTGATTTGTGCAGAAAATCAAAACTGGTCCAAGAGATGAACCGATCTTCACGTCGGTGAAGAAGATTGGACTTGCACAGGCAGATCATGGAACTGCTGGAGGTGAGATTAAATTCTAGCAATTCGAGCAGGATGAGTACATCATCGGTGAAGATGAATCGTCATCAGTGGGGGTTGAACTAGTGGCAATCTGGTCGTCGGAAAGAGGAATCAATCGGACCAGAAAAAAGAAAAAGAAGCAAGGGTTTTGGTGACAAAACAGAGAAGGGAGAGAGAGAGAGATCTGAGAAGAGATAGCGTGTTTCATTCTAAATGAGCCATCCCAAAAAAATGGAGGGAAAATGGGCCTATATACTATCCCAAAACCATCTAATTTTGTTTGTCCGTTCGATGCAATGGTTAAAATTTTGATCCAACAGTTAAAATTTGATTTTGAAGGTTGGATCATGATCTCAAGGCATCGCGTAATCTATCCAATGGATTTAATTTGTGAAAACCCGAGTCAAAAATGAGAATTGCGTCAAAATATCCAATTAGGGTTAAAGTGCAATTTGATGAAATTTGAGGATCAATATGTAAAATTTTGAGAAATTGAAGATGCATGAGTGAAATTGACATTAGGAGGATCTCGGAACCGGTAACCGGAGGTTAGAAATTGGTTGAAAAGGGTCTGAACTGATCATCCCCGCTGGCGGCTAGTTGGACCGTTCAGGCAATTTCACTCTGGTTTGACCAATTTTTGACCACTTTGATATGGTTTTAGCTATTTCGCCCACTTGGGACTCCTGTGGATTCAAAATTTATGCAATTCGGTCCATAAAGGACCAAGTTGAAAATGAAATTTATCCTATTTAAGAAGAAATTGGCCGATTAAAAATCAATTAAGCTAATCAAATCTTATGAATGTGATCTAGGGATTTTTTATTGATCTAATTGAATGATTATCTTGAAAGACAATAGACCAAAACCATAGGTGCTTTGAATTGAGCCTAAATGGCTAAAATGATCAAATTTGGAATTCAATGGGTCAAATTGCGAATTGATTGAGATTGAATTCAACTAATGCTACAATTGCCCCCACCTAATGAACTACTCATGTGTAAGATCACTTATCGCATTCAAATCGAATCTGAATTGAAGCGCTTGAACTTATGTCAGAAATGAATCTAAGCCTAATATAAAAATTGGACCTAGATTTATGAAATTAAACCATAACCATAAATTGGTCAATTCGATTTTTGTTTATTGAAGCTTAATTGCTGGACTTTCTTATGCTTGAGAGATAATCAAATTCCTCAAATTAAGAAGTTTTGATGTGAATTTTCCAAAATCAATTTCAGATTTGGACTTATGTTAAAAAAATAAATGAAGAACGACTGTCCGTTCGCAATTCATGAAGAATCGATTTTGGTCTCCTAATTAGAGCTCAAAACGGCAATTTATATTTTGACTCGGCAATTTGTGAAATTGAATGCACAAGTGGATTTAAAATAGTCCCTAAACCAAATGTTGAAAAAGGAACTACACCTAATTGTGAATAAAATAAAAGTAAATTTATTTTTGGTCAATTTAGAACCTAAAATCGAAAAATTCTGGAAATCAAGATTCTTAGTTGAATTTTGTGAAATTTTCGACACGAAAGTCAAATTGACATTAAATGAAATGTATTTGTTTTATTTTTTCAATTTTTTTGACATTTCCTAAAATGTTGATTTTTTTGGTCAAATCTTTGAATTTTTGATAAATTGATTTGATAAAAGTAAAATTAAAGCTAAATGGAAATTTTTGGGTAAAAATTCAATTTTTAACCCGGGATTGACTTTTGGTCAAGGGGTTGACTGAAAAGTTAATCCGAAAGTCAACTATTTAACTTTTTGGATTTTTCTTGAAAATGACTTGAAAATCATTTAATAAGGATAGTGCAATAGAAAGAAATGAAAAATAATACTTTTTGGCCAAGAAACGGGTTCCGTCACGATTAGAAACCAAAATCTCGAATTTTTTACCTTTTTTCGATGCGGTGACTTAAAATCATATGTCAACAAAACAATTTTTTGTTTAACATGTCCGCATGGATTAAATTTCATTTAAATTGGCCCTGTCATGAATTGCATTTGACTTTACCAACATCCTAAATAATGTTAAATGCAAGCACTAATAATCATTTGAATTATCAATGGACAAAATACCTAATCAGTCGAAAACCTATTATATGGATATTAATTCAGTCATAAACTTTCCAATTTTGACAATATAGTTATAAATCTTTACACAACATTCTATTATAGTTCTTTCGGCCA
Source organism: Eucalyptus cladocalyx (assembly GCA_017140615.1). Classification (NCBI taxonomy): domain Eukaryota; kingdom Viridiplantae; phylum Streptophyta; class Magnoliopsida; order Myrtales; family Myrtaceae; genus Eucalyptus; species Eucalyptus cladocalyx. The sequence goes on from CM029522.1 coordinate 26,258,800, forward strand.
ATTCCCACTAGAAATCACTAACGTGGAAAATGTTAATACGGTGAAATTATGACGAAGAAATGGAAGGAATTATGAGTTAGGGATATTTGCATGGTACAAGCTTAATATTTTGTAGACTCTGAAGGATTCACTTGGCAAAAGCACTTGGAACTAGAGGGAACATAGGGAGGTGTGGGCTAATACTTGACTATTATGTAAAGAGCTTGGTCAAGCATTTCTAGAGAAAATTGTTTAAATTTATTACACTTTTGTTAATTCAGTGTTAAACCATTTAATTTGGCCAATTGAGTCCATCCTATTAATTTTGACTATAAATTACTAATATGAATGTCAACTATCCTACATGGCATGCCCAATGCTAATGTGGATAATTTTTAATAACATTTTAATAGTTTTTCAATTTTTTTTTCCTTTTCTCCTCTTTTCATTCTTTTCTTTTCTCCCTTTTCTCTTGTTTGCTTTTTCCCCTTTTCCCTTTGCCAATTGTTGATGGCCGACAAAGGCCGCCATCCTCAAGTGAGGGATGCTCGAGCCTGAGCTGGCGAGGGCAACTATCGCCCCAGGCCGGTGAGGGTGGCCCCTACCTGAGGCGGTGGAGGGAAAAAGGAAAAAAATAAATAAGAAAAAAAAAAGAAAGAGACGAGAATAGGGAAAAAGAGAAAAGAAGCAAAAGAGAAGAAAAGAAGGAAAAATAAAATAATAAAAATAATAAAATAATCGAATAAAATATTAAAAATTATTAAAAATGGTCAATATTTGCATTGATCGTGCTATATAGGAGGATCGATGTCCATGTTAACGATTTCCAGTCAAAACTAGCCGAATGGACTTGATTAACAAAATGTGAAATTATCTAGGACATATTAACAAAATAAAAAGGTTTATAATTGAACCGACACAATATAATAGATATATGACCTTTTAGAAAATTCTTCCCACATTCATAAAAGGGCAGTCTAAGAGTTGATAAAAAAATAAAATAAAAAAGTGGGGTCATGAGTGGAGAGCTCGGAGAAAGAAAAAGAGCAAGAAGCCAGAAGAAAAGACAAAAACAAACGGAGCCGAATAAGGAGCTTAGAAAAGTTAGAAAAAGCAAACGGAGGAGTCCGGCATTTTACGGGGTCTCAAGGTAGAAGTTACATGTGACGCCCAAAATTTCATTAGTAGATTAAGCGTATTTAAGACTTTATATATATGTAAATAATAAAATAAAATAGTAATAACCCAGAAAAATAAATCAAAACTCAAGAAGAAATATTTAGTCAAAAAAAAAAAAAAAAAAGATTGTCAAAAGACTTTTCTCCATAAAGCAAGAATATACGAAACCCCACCACTTCTCCCCCACGTGATGGTAGAAATAATAATAATAATAAAAAAAATTAAGAGAAACATTTGTTCTGCTTTCCCACGTTGCGTCCAGATGTTGTCGAAGAAGGGGGAGGCTACACTTATTCCGTTTCCTTTTCTCTCTCTCTCTCTCTCTCTCTCTCCCTCTCTTTTGCGAAGAACCCACACTCTTCTGCGTTTTCTCTACCGAAACACACCGCTTTCCTCTCCTCTTACTTATGTTTGTCTCCACCGAGCCCAACCCATCTCAGCCCCTCATGACCGGCGCCTTCATCCAGTAGCAGAATCGTTGCTGCTCAATTCTAATCAAAGCTTCGACGCCGGCTACGAAGCTTAGCCGCCCGACGCCTCCTTTCCCTTCCATTGACGAAGGATCCAGGCAAGTGGGCTATTCTTGTAGTCTCGCGTCCCTAATTTTGCTCGCTTGGTGCAGCATGTTAGTTTAAGGTTGGGTAGCTGCGATTGGGGGTGCAGGGGATGGCTAGTAAAGCCCTGTCCATGGTTGGGATCGGTAGATGGGGAAGTTGGTTGCTGTCCGATGGGTAAACCAGAGGGAGCCATTTGTGCGTGCGTTCTCTATTCTTGTTTTTGTTACACGATTTCTTCAACTCCGTCTTCTGGGTTCGACCTTCCTCGAGCGGCGGGTTGCTCTATCCAGAGAGTTACGATGTTTCTGGGGCTGTTATTTTGTTATTATTGAGGAGCTTTGGGTTGTTGGACTCGAAATTAAGTAATGTAACACTGTTCTTGATTAGAGTTGGTTAAAATAGATTCTGGCTTTTTGTGTTCAGCCATTGCCAGGGGAATATGGTGTTGGGTTCTAACCAGGTCGGTAACCCACGAACCCTGAGCGCTGTGAGTGGCACCCTTGGGCTAAGTTTTGATGACGAGTATTGAGGAATAAGGTGATTGAGGGGTAGTAGTATCAAAAGGGAAATTGCCAAGTGTTAGATTATTTCATTTTTCTTTTGGGCGCGGAGGAGGGCTGGTTTAGTCCCATCAAATTTAATTGAAAATGAAGCTAGTATGTAGTCTAGAACTTGTGATTTTAATGTGTTCTTGAGTTAAGATTCGCGCGTGGTTGGAGTATTGCAATTTACAATGCAGTATAGATTTCTAGAACTAGATTTACTGGACTCTCTTTGTTGGTAAATGTTATGACTTTTGCTGTGGAAGAATTCTAAGTGAGTGGAAATGTACTATGACTACTCATAGATGTTGTGTAAGTGTGCTGAGATGCTACATGATGAATTTGTAGTAAAACAAATGGTTTGGTTGTGCTGAAAATGAAGAGAAAAGCATTGGATGTGTTCTGTCATAGAGGAACATGAATAGAAATTAGTTTATATTGTGTGTAGATAGAAGCAATTCATCTTAAAACAGAGAAACTGTTATGTAGAAAACGGCCTGACCTTTGATTGTTCTTCGAATTTTCTGTAATTATCTATCCGAAATTTGACTTCGTGTCCTTGATAAAAGTTGTAAATGACATCTTTAGGAGTAACATATTAAAATTTGAGAAGAAACAGATAAGTGTTGGATGGTGAAACGAATTTCTTTTGTAGATACTAAATCTGAGAGTTGCTGCAGAATTTTGAGGAGAAGACAGCAAATTACTGCAATACACTGATATTTAGGCTTAAGTTGCTGCGCTCCTCGACTGCTCGATTGCTTCAATGATTGCTGGTCCAATCTCTAGTCCTCTTTCCAGACTGAGGTCGACAAAAGCCCTTATCTTGTTTTGCTCAAGAGCAACGCGAAGATGGCTCACAAAGTTACGCGTGTCGGCCTGTTTATAACTGATGAAGGTATCGTGACTGCATCGAGGGATGGAGGAGGGGGCCAAGAAGAGTTGTGGTCTGGCTTTGAGGCTACGTTTGAGAGAAGAGAAGTGGAGTAGAAAGAAAGAGAAGGGAGGCGATTGCAGAAGGAATTGTGATGCTCTCTTGTTAAGGAGGCTTGGATACAATGTAGGGGGAGAAAATGGAGGGAAAAGGCTCTTGAGTTGGCCAAGTTGGATCATCATCTTACTAGAATTTGCCATTCAAACTCCCGCAAAATCAAAGTAAAGAAAGATCTGCACCGAGTTCATTCACGATGCAAGCTCCCTTGACCTACTTATGATAGATATTTAATTTCTGAGCGCTCGCACACGCATGCACGCAGGCGTCATTTTGTTCCTTTTTGTCCGTTTGTCCACCTGTCCGGTTTCTCTGACGCCTCGCTTTTTTGTGTGTAGGTAAATGAACTATGTACAAGCAAATTGAGATGGTGAGAGTTTTTTCTTTTTCCTTTTCCAAGAAATTTCTACGAGAAGAAAATTTAAGAATATCCAAACAGTTATAAGCATCATAAATTTATCCCCCTCTTTGGACAATTTGCTCAACAGCTACTTTTGCGGAGCCCCATCCTTCCCTTTTTGCCAGCTCTTGTGTTACATTTCCCAGGTGACAACCCCTCCACTCCACCTACAAATTGTACGATAAACGTCCATCGTGATGGTTATGACTTGGACCTTGGGCTATTAGTGGGCGGTTTACTCAACCACGGAGAGAGTCATTTGAAATCATTATCACTTATTTAAAAAATTAAACTTGTTTGATAAAATATTTAAATACTCTAACATTTCTCATCATGCATAGGCTGGACTATTAAATAGTGATTGAAGCACAAATAAAGGCTTATAAAGATTTGAACTCAACACCTCTTGCATTGATGTGATTTTCTGGGATCACTACTAATTATTAAAAATGCTTAAATTGTTAGACTGAGATGTGATTTAATATTAAAATCCATTAGGTTAAAGTTTTAGAAGTTCCACAAAATCTCACTTGCAGATGGCGGGAGACCACATATATATAATGAGCATATGAAACCCTTGTCAAGCAATGGCGAATTAGGAATGGCATGTGAAATTTGACTAATGGGGTGAACATACGCGTGAGAGGGGCAAACAAAATTTGGGTTTGCTTCCATGATAAAAATAATGGGGAACAAAGAATTGTGTGATTTTTGTATATACAATAATGAAGAATACATGAACTTATTTATATGTTTTACAAAATAACAATCTAAGGTAACATAATATTACAATAGTAATTATAATCAATTAGAATCAATCAAGGATATGCATAATCAAAGTAAGTTAATTTATAATCCTAAGAGATATGAAAATCGAGGGAGAAATACAGAATTTCTAAATATATCTTTAACATGCTCCAAGCTGTGACATCCATCATTTCCCCTAAAATTGTAATATAAGCGTTTATTATGATGGTTATACTTGTTGTTGGAAAAATTATTAGAATACATAAAGTAATAATAATTATTGGAAATACATTACAAAAGATTAGAAAACAAAAAGAAATGTCTAAGGCGTGCAAACACTGTCCTTAAGGATAATTATGCCCCTCGGAGTACGTAACTCGGTGCGTAAGGGTTCAGCGGTTATCCTCCCAAGATACAACAGACCTTCCTCTATACTCTGCATTGAATATTAGAAGGAAACATAACAACCTTTGTGTATAACCCAGCAAAAAGGAAAAGGAAAGGAAAGATTTTTAAAGAAAGAAAGGATATTTTCTCTTTTATTCGGTGTATATTTCTAAATTGTCTTATGAGATCTTATTTTATATTCAGACAAAATAGAGCCGTTAAAAGAGCCGTTGTAAAATAATGAAGAGTTTATGAAGTAATAAATCAAAAGATATAAAGCCGTTAGACGACCGTTATACAATCATTAGAAAGCCATTATATGACCGTTGAAAAAGCCGTTACAAAAATGATGACTTTCATAACGATCATAATTTCTAATAAGTATTTCAAAACTGCTAAAATATCCAACAATCCCCCACATATTTTAGAAAGTTTTGATAAGAAAAATAAAATGATGATGGGTTATTGGAGAGTTATGCATCGGAATTGGTGCTTGTTAGGCTATGAACCAATCCTAGAAAGAATGAAATATAATTCACGAAATCATTAGTGAAGTTTGAAACTTCTATGAACCAAGAATTTCTTTTTGTGAATTATAATTTTCACCAATCACATTACACTCCCACAAACTTTATTGTTCAACGCGGTTTTGCGCTAATAGGCCATGCGCGTGCTTGGTTTATTCATAAGTGCTTTAAAGATTTTTGCCAAAAAATCTCATAGGAGCGGCCCCACTCCACACTTATATAGGTGATTCCATCAAGTGTATATTGCAGATTACACCACCAATGATGGCTATGGAATTTCATTAAGAGCTTAGCTCAACCTCTTTTTCCTTGCAATTTTGCACTATTTTCACCTTAGAATGGACAATAAATTTTAATAGTGCACTAGATCAACAAATGACTTGTTATTACCCATATGAACCTAATTCATGGGATTGCCAATCACATAGGTTGGGTTACTGTCATTGTTTGATTTTCTTCAGTTGGCTTGTCCATTCCCCTCGATGTATAGTCAAAGGATTGGCCAAAATCCATTTCTGACTTCATATAATTAATGGACATAATTCCATCATTAAGCAATTGCTTTATCACATCATCCTTCAATCAGATGTGTCCATTTTTACCATTGAAATTTTTTCATTGCAATGGTTATTGCCACTTGGCAATCATGATACTTAGACACATAAGGTGTCAATTTATTCCCAAAGGAATATCTGCTAAGAGTTTCTCAACTACTTAGCCTCATTTTCATATATGAGTGAGAAGAATTTTCTCTTTTCCTCAAGAACTTGAATAGTTCTCAATTTACCAAAAAATAGTAAATATTTTCTTCTCCTTCCTTACTAGAGGTTAGGATGATAAAGCATTATGTTTTTAACATATATGCTTGGTAGTGCCTGAGTCTACCTCCAATTCTTTTGCATTTGCCAAAATATTGGCTTGAAAAATGACTACAATAATTACATCAACAAATCATCTACTTCAACCAAGTCAAATTTTGGTTGAGCAGGATTGTCATTTCCCCCACAATTTCATTCGACTGCTTTTTATGTTAAGACACCTCCACAAGGTGGACACATATTCATTAGTGAATTTTGTCTCATATGAATCCGAGATCCACTTAACATCACTATATTCTTCTAATACAGCGGAAAATCCACTATGTAAAATGCCTTAATTATATCACTATGAGGCATCCCATACAGTAGGGAACATGTAGCCTTTAGCCATGTCTTCATATCAGATTGTCAAACTATAAATCAATCTTGGAGGCATCCCTAATAATGAGAATATCAATACAAAGAGCAGAACAACCAATGGCTAGAGCCCATATCAAAAAAAAAAAAAAAAAAAAAAAAATTCACCATGTCATAACAAGTAATATAGTTAACATCGCATCAAACATACAAATGTGCATGTTCATGTTCATGTAATAAAGCAAAACAATGCTAGTCACATACGTTATCTCCAAATTCATGTATTATTTTCTTAGTAGAAAATAAGAAATTTATAACACGAATGCTATTGGGAAAAATCCTAAACTTCTCATTACACTCGGATCTCAAAGAAGCGAAACAATCTCAAAATTTTTAGATCAAATGCCACAAGATGTGCAATGCACATTATATCTTAGCAATCCAAACATGCATGGCCCAATCAGCCCCTCATTCATAGGATCGTACAGTCAATCAAACAATTCAAAGATGAAAACAAAGCATCATTAACCAAACCGGAGTATTGCCTTTCGAGGATAAAATCAAGATTTACCAAAATTTACCTGATAAGTTGGCTAGAAACACAATGTCACAAGCATTCTCAAAGACTGCCTCCAAATTAAATACCACGTAAATCCAACATCAAATGGATTGATCATACTAAAAGTGAAATTCCAAACACTGACTAATGAATTCATCAATGAACAATATAAAGTCATTAAGCGCCCCAAACTCCATTCCTAGATGCATGCTTACCAAATAATAATTACAAACTTGAGAGAGAAAACACTAACAAACATCTGTCTTCCTCTCGAAAAGACATAGATGATGAAGTTTCAAAGAACAATCTTACCTAGCACTTGATAACCTTACCAAAATGATCAAAAGCTCTTTTTTGTTAATGCTTAGCAATGTCGCACAGCAAACCATCCACGAATATGCAAAACTTGCCTTTCACCATCTCCAAATCCTTGTTCAATTCCAAGGTTGGTGGAAGCACCAGCAATTCCAACTATGAAAGCTTTAAGGCAATTATCCTTAAGATTGTTGGAAAAATTATTAGAATACATAAAGTAATAATAATTATTGGAAATACATTACAAAAGATTAGAAAACAAAAAGAAATGTCTGAGGCATGTAAACACTGTCCTTAAGGATAATTCCGCCCTTCGGAGTACGTAACTCGGTGCATAAGGCTTCAGCGGCTATTCTCCCAAGATACAACAGATCTTCCTCTATACTCCGCACTGAATATTAGAAGGAAACATAACAACCTTTGTGTATAACCCAGCAAAAAGGAAAAGGAAAGGAAAGATTTTTAAAGAAAGAAAGAATATTCTCTCTTTTATTCGGTGTATATTTCTAGATTGTCTTATGAGATCTTATTTTATATTCAGACAAAATAGAGCCGTTAAAAGAGCCTTTGTAAAATAATGAAGAGTTTATGAAGTAATAAATCAAAAGATATAAAGCCGTTAGATGACCGTTATACAATCATTAGAAAGCCATTATATGACCATTGAAAAAGCCGTTACAAAAATGATGACTTTCATGACGATCATAATTTCTAATAAGTATTTCAAAACTGCTGAAATATTCAACACTTGTGTCATCATAATTGATGGGATAATTATTGTTTTCGGAAAGGACACTAACTTTATGCTCTTGAGTTGCACATGGTACCTGAATTTTACGTTTCATATGAGAATTAATGGCATTTCGTGTATGGAGGGAGGGGGAGATATTGGAGAAACTATTACATGATTATTGTATATATGATTAATTGAATCTGGCATAGTAAAAATGATAGGTCTCATAGGGTCCTAAGTGAATCCTATCATGACAGTGCTCATTTAGAGAATATGTACAATACTTTGTTAGGGATAATGTTGTGAATTAATTATTGTGCGCGTGCGTGTTAAACTGTAGATCTGTTCTTTATAGTTTCCTAGATTTCTCTAAAGTACAATTATAGTGGCTGTTAGGTGAAGTCTTGTGATAGTTAAAAGTAGTGGCTAATAAATTGTCCAGCACATCTTACTTCTTTGTAATTTCTGCCAAATATTAGGCAAGGAAAGCTTTTAATCTCCGACCCGAATGGTCATCATCTGCAAATATTGAGCGATGTGCCTTTTTTTTTTCTTTTTTCTTTACCAAAAATTAATCAGGTCATCGACAAAAGCAAGCATGTGCTTAGGGGTTGTCCGAGCGGATTCCCAATTTTCCTTGATTTCCAAATTTGTCACTAACCTTCCACTCCCTCCTCTCTCTTCCCTGCGAACCACACCAGACGTAAAAGATCCAATCCTAGCAAATTAGCACACGTGTACCTCGCAACTTTATACGTAAATGATCCAATCGTCGCTGCCACTTGTGGGGGTGGGAACAAACTGTCGCATTTGTCAGGCACTTGTCGGGTACTTGTCGCTAATCTTTAGACGTAGAGGATCCAATCCTCACTGCTATGTGTGGGAGTTGGGAACGTACCGTCGTAACTATGCCCCCAATAATTGAAGCTCTCAAGTACTAAGGCAAAATTGGCTAAAAAAAAGAAGTACTAAGGCAAAAAAAAAAAAAAAAAAGTACGAAAGCAACCCTTAACAAATGCATCCTTTATTAGTTTTTGAAAAAGAATCATCAAAGACTTCAGACTATGCCCCAAACTATGCCGATGATGATGTATTTATTCATAACTTTTTTTTTTTTTTGGTGATATTAACAACTCCAAACCATACATGACACATATATCTTAAACTTTTTCTTATAACATAAAAATCGTAAACTTGTATATATGTAACATATTTACCATTCTGTTAAGGTTTTTTAGATGATCTTTCAGCAAAAATATTATGCTTATTTCACTTAAGTTACATGGACGTCATGTCAATATTATTTGCTTTCTAGAGTTCAAATGCACTTTTTTCTTTTTTTCCAAAAAATTTTTAAGAGATGAATATCTTAGATTATTAATATAGTCATAAATATCATAAATATTTATAATAATATTGAAAGTAAAAAAATTTACTCCATACGAATGAGAAGATATTTATGCTAAAAAATTTAAGTAACTATGACTATATGTCTTGATAGGAGAAAATGATGTGATATTCTCTTGATTTGGTGTTCTTTTATTGTTAGGAGAAGATCATATGATATTCCCCTGATTGGTGATACTTTATTGTTCAATTGTTATCTTGTATATTTCTCGTAATTTAGCAAATGGTTATGAACCTCTATAAATAAAAAGGCAGTCCCTCTCTCAAAGAATTCATAGGAAGAAAAAGGAAAAAAACTTTGAGAGAGAATTCCCAAAGAAGTAGGCTTACTTAAGCTGAACCTCGTTAAATTACATTTGTATTATTTGTCTTTAAATTTATCATGGTATCAGAGCAGATTCGAGCATAACCCGTTATTGTTTGTTTCGGCTAATTTTCTAGTTACTTTATTGCTGTGTTGTCACCATGGAAGAACATGATGCCGGCAAGAAATTGCCGACTACAACTTCTTCAACCAAAGGCCTTCTGTAAGAATCTCACGGCCAAAGTCTCATCAACACGCTTCTGAACGAAAGGAATTTCCTTCCTTGGTCATGAGCTATAACCGTAGGTCTCGGTGGCCGTTCGAATTTAGGCCACATCAATGGTAAAATTGAAGCTCCTCCAGAAGATGAATTGTTGAATTATGTCTCAAGTCGGATAGGCGCAAAACATTTTCACGTTGAAACGAGGAAGAACGTTGGCGAAGCATTTAATTAAAATTAAGGAGCGTGCGATAGGAGCCGAAAAAGATCCGACCCTTGGCGTTGGAAATAAAGTCTTCAATCCATGAGATTCTTCTCATTTGTCAGCATGAAATCTGAAGGGGTGATCGTCCAAATTCTTCTACGTCATTAAATGCATGCACATGGCCATGTGCATGCATGCTTGTAGAAGAATTGGTTGGTCAACACTTGCTGCTTCTGAAGCTATCTCGTAGGCGCCCAATTTTCTTCTCTTCTTGGTCATCTTTGTGGACTTCTTTCGTCTTGTTGCGGATAAAGAAGGAGAGAAGGCAGAAGCTCTTCTACGTGTGTCAGTACATGCTGCTCAGCTCACACGCTAACATTAAATGCATGGAGGCACATGCTTTGAAGATTGCTGCCTTCTGACAATTCTGGAGTACAATATTATTTTGTTTCCTTCTCTTCCACCGATAAAAAGGAGAAGACATATGGAGCTTGATAAGCTGCAAAAGAAAACCAGCTCTGCAGTGAGCGAGAGAAAAAGAGCTCAAGAGAGAGTGAGAGGCGTGAGCTCCGAGAGTTTTGTGCGGGTTCGAGTCCATTGATTTGTTTTGTTAAATACTGTGGGTATCGGGTATAAAGTAGGGCTGGGAAACACTTGAGTGCATATGTGTGATTGTAATCCTGTAATTCTCCGATTTATAGTGGATTGATTTGCTGGCTCTCCCCGTGGACGTAGGTTCCGACACTCGGACCGAACCACGTAAATTTCTGGTGTCCTTTATTTTATTGTTCCTTGTTTTTATTTCGATCGATTTCTATAGCTCCCGACATAATTGCAAAATTACGATCCGCTTCCGCTGCGACACCGATTAACAACAATTGGTATCAGAGCTAAGACGTTGCAATTATGTCTGGAGCAAAAGTAGAAATTGAGAAATTTAACGGGAGGAATAACTTCGGGTTGTGGAGTGTCAAGATGAAGGCGCTATTAACAACTCAAGGATTAGCCAAGGCATTGGAGGGCAAGGCTCAGTTGCTCGAAACAATGCGAGATGCTGAAAAGGACGAGCTAATGGAGAAGGCCATGAGTATCATCTTGTTGAACTTATCGGATGAAGTGCTAATAGAGGTGGCCGAGGAGGAGGATGCCGCAACGTTATGGGCTAAACTTCAAGCCCTCTATGTAAAGAAGGGTTTGAACAATCGCTTATATATGCTGAAGAGAATGTTCCGTTTCGATATGCGAAGGTACGTCCATTAGATCCCACCTAGATGAGTTTAATAAACTCATGATGGACTTGAAGAATGTTGGCAAGATTTTAGATGATGAAGAACAAGGCATGCTGTTGTTGGCATCTCTGCCGGAGTCATGGGAGCACTTTACTGACTCCTTGTTACAGGGGCGTACTACGATTACCTTAGAGGAGGTAAAATCTGTCCTGTTTTCAAAGGAGTGGCAGAGAAAGTTGCGTGATGACAGTCTAGCGCAAGATGTAGCGCGTGGACTAGTGATTCGAGGTAGAGACCAACATTGGAGGCCCAAAGAACGAAGCCAAAGCAAAAGCAGGTCGAAGTCGCGACATAGAAAATCAAAAGGTCGCATGAAGTGCTTCGAATGTCATGAGGAGGGGCACATAAGGAGAAATTGTCCAAAGCTAAGAAATAAAGGCGTTTGGCAAAATGCCACTAGTAGTGTGGTGAATGTTGCCGAGGAGAGTACCAGTGATGCCGAAGCTGTCCTATGTGTATCTACGAGTTCGTCAGGAGACGAATGGGTGCTAGATTCTGGATGTTCCTATCATATGACTCCTCACAAGAACTGGTTCACTACCTACCGATCACTGAGATAGTGGTAGAGTTCTTTTGGGGAATAATGCAGCCTGCGAGGTTGTAGGGATAGGAACAGTTCGGATCCGAATGCATGATGGTGTAGAACGGACGTTGACAGACGTAAGGCACGTACCAAAGCTCAAGAAGAGCCTTATTTCTTTGGGAACACTCGATGACCTCGGGTGCAAATACACAGCTGAAGGTGGAGTGCTGAAGATTTCTCGAGGTGCCCTGACAGTGATGAAAGGGAAGAAGGCGAATTCTCTCTATCATTTACTGGGAGAAACCGTGACCGGAGTTGCTGCAGTTTCATCAGGTGAGTCAGACTCAAATTTGACTCAGTTATGGCATATGCGATTGGGACACATGAGTGAGGCAGGTATGACGATGCTGAGTGAGAAGGGGTTGCTGAAAGGTCAGAAGACAGGAAAGCTAGACCTATGTGAGCACTGCATCTTCGGGAAGCAGCGTCGTGTTAAATTTGGTACAGCTCTACATTCGACCAAGCAACCGGTAGAATACATTCATTCAGATGTTTGGGGACCGTCTCCAGTTCCATCAAAAGGAGGTGCCAGATATATGCTGACATTCATCGACGACTACTCAAGGAAGGTATGGGTGTACTTCCTGAAGCACAAATCCGAGGCATTTGATTGGTTCAAGAATTTTAAGGCATTGATTGAGAAGCAGTCAAGTAAACAAATCAAGTGTCTGAGAACTGATAATGGCATGGAGTTCTGTGGTAAGGACTTTACCGAGTTCTGCCAAAAGGAAGGGATTGTGAGACACCGCACAGCTCCCGGGACACCACAGCAGAATGGTGTAGTAGAACGGAAGAACAGAACTCTACTCGAGCGAGCTCGGTGCATGCTTTCGCATGCAAGATTGGGCAAGGAATTTTGGGCCGAAGCAATAAATATGGCGTGTTACCTGGTTAATCGATCTCCATCTTCTGCAATCGAGTGGAAAACTCCTGAAGAAGTATGGTCGGGGAAACCTGTTGATTACTCCGGATTACGAATATTCGGATGTCCTACGTATGCTCATGCGAGAGATGGTAAGCTTAAGCCGAGGGCGAACAAGTGCATATTTCTGGGTTATGCACAAGGGGTGAAAGGCTACCGGGCATGGTGCACCGATCCCGATCACCCGGTTTTATAATCAGCAGAGACGTGATCTTCGACGAGACTACAATGCTTCAAAAGAGGAATCTTGAGACTCAACTAGCAGATCAAACGGATCATGGTGTTAGAAGTGAGGTGGAGATTCAGGCGGAGTCTCCAAAGACCTCAGAGTTAACACGGAAGAGATTGCGAGATGAGGCCACAATTCCTTAAGACGGTGATACGAACAATCAGCGAGCCACAACACAACATAGCCACGAGCGACAAAGAAGGCAAATTAAACCACCGGTACGTTATGGTTATTCGATATTGCCTACGCATTAACCGTAGGTGATGAGGTGGAGATGGATGAGCCTTCATCCTATTCGAGAGGCGATGCCTAGTGCTTTGAGTCATCACAAGTGGCTAGAGGCTATGAGTGAAGAAATAGAATCACTCTATCGGAATCAGACATGGGAGTTGGTCAAAGTACCCAAAAGTCAAAAAATTGTCGGATGCAAATGGGTCTACAAACGGAAAGAGGGCATTCCCGGTGTAGAGGCAGCCAGGTTCAAGGCGAGACTTGTTGCGAGGGGGTATACTCAACGAGAGGGCATCGACTACAATAAAGTGTTCTCTCCTGTGGTAAGGCATACCTCTGTTCGTGTATTACTTGCCTTAGTTACTGCACAGGATCTTGAGTTGGAGCAGCTAGATGTGAAAACGGCATTTCTTCATGGTGAATTGGAGGAACAAATTTACATGAAGCAGCCTGAGGGATTTTCTATTCCAGGTAAGGAAGATCATGTTTGCTTACTGAAGAAATCCTTGTATGGATTGAAACAATCTCCTAGACAATGGTATAAGCGTTTTGATGCTTTCATGACTAGTCAAGATTATTCGAAAAGTCAGTTTGATAGTTGTGTTTATTTTAGGAAATTGGAGGATGGGTCTTTGATTTATTTGCTATTATATGTTGACGATATGTTAATAGCAGCTAAACATATGTCGATATTGATGTGTTGAAGCGGCGGTTGAGTGCTGAGTTTGAAATGAAAGAATTAGGTGCTGCTAAGAAAATATTGGGTACGGAAATTTTGCGTGACAAAGCTGCAAGAACGTTGTGTTTGCCTCAAAAGAAATACATTGAGAAGATCGTGGCACGTTTCAATATGCAGTCAGCAAAATCTGTAAGTACCCCTTTAGCCGCACATTTTAAACTTTCTGATAGGTTATCACCGCAAACTGAGGAGGAGGAGGAACATATGTCCCGTGTTCCTTATTCTAGTGTAGTTGGTAGTATTATGTATGATATGGTATGTACTAGACCTGACATTTCACAGGCCGTAAGTGTTGTCAGCCGTTACATGAAGCACCCAGGTAAGACACATTGGAAAGCCGTGAAATGGATCCTCAGATATCTAAAGGGGACAGTAGACGTTGGCATTATGTATCGGAGAAACATCAATGGCAATGAGACCACAGGGTACGTGGATTCAGATCACGCCGGTAACTTGGATGATCGCAGATCGCTAGCAGGGTACGTGTTTACGCTAGCAAGTGGTGCAATAAGTTGGAAAGCGTCTTTACAAGATGATGTTGCATTGTCTTCGACTGAGGCGGAGTACATAGCACTAACTTTTGTTGCAAAGGAGTCGATATGGCTAAGGGGTTTGCTCTCGGACCTTGGACTGGAGCAGAAAAGTGCCACCATACACTGTGACAATCAAGGTGCGATATATTTGGCTTACAATCCAATATATCACGAGCGAACAAAACATATCGACATCAGGTACCATTTCATCCGAAATGTCATAGCAAAGGGTAAAATTGTTGTGAAGAAAATAGCAACAGCGGAGAACCCGGCAGATATGATGACGAAGCATGTTCCTTCAGCAAAGCTCGAGCTCTATATGAGCTCGATTGGCGTCTGTAGAGTATGAGCGCCCATCGGGGCGTTGGGAGAGCCGAGCATGGAAAATAATCACTATAACTTGGCTTCAAACGTTGAGTAAAGGTGGAGAATTGTTGAATTATGTCTCAAGTTTGAATCCATTATACGATACCCGATACGCGCAAAATATTTTCACGTTGAAACGAGGAAGAACGTTGGCGAAGCATTTAATTAAAATTAAGGAGCGTGCGATAGGAGCCGAAAAAGATCCGACCCTTGGCGTTGGAAATAAAGTCTTCAATCCATGAGATTCTTCTCATTTGTCAGCATGAAATCTGAAGGGGTGATCGTCCAAATTCTTCTACGTCATTAAATGCATGCACATGGCCATGTGCATGCATGCTTGTAGAAGAATTGGTTGGTCAACACTTGCTGCTTCTGAAGCTATCTCGTAGGCGCCCAATTTTCTTCTCTTCTTGGTCATCTTTGTGGACTTCTTTCGTCTTGTTGCGGATAAAGAAGGAGAGAAGGCAGAAGCTCTTCTACGTGTGTCAGTACATGCTGCTCAGCTCACACGCTAACATTAAATGCATGGAGGCACATGCTTTGAAGATTGCTGCCTTCTGACAATTCTGGAGTATCTCTTCCACCGATAAAAAGGAGAAGACGTCTGGAGCTTGATAAGCTGCAAAAGAAAACCAGCTTTGCAGTGAGCGAGAGAAAAAGAGCTCAAGAGAGAGTGAGAGGCGTGAGCTCCGAGAGTTTTGTGCGGGTTCGAGTCCATTGATTCGTTTTGTTAAATACTGTGGGTATCGGGTATAAAGTAGGGCTGGGAAACACTTGAGTGCATATGTGTGATTGTAATCCTGTAATTCTCCGATTTATAGTGGATTGATTTGCTGACTCTCCCCGTGGACGTAGGTTCCGACACTCGGACCGAACCACGTAAATTTCTGGTGTCCTTTATTTTATTGTTTCTCATTTTTATTTCGATCGATTTCTATAGCTCCCGACATAATTGCAAAATTACGATCCGCTTCCGCTGCGACACCGATTAACAACAATCTCGGATACAAAGAGTGGCTTGGCAGCGACAACTTCGTCATGTCCTAGATCTTCAACTCCATGGAGCTCCAAATCTACGAGATTTTTGCATACTCCAATTCAGCTCAAGCACTATAGGATGTGTTGGTTGGAATGTATGGGCAACTCAGAAATGCCTCTCGGATTTTTCAAGTCCCTCAAGAATTGGCAAATTTCAAGGCAAGAAGAGAATCAATCATTCACCTTACACCTCGGAAATTTCAAGAGGAGGTGGGAGGACCTCCGACAGTACCACCCCACCACTTAAGGGTTGTAAGAAGTATGGCCAACTCATCAATGTTTACCAAGTTTGATGAGGGTGGTATTGTAATACTACTCATCTACGTTGATAATATTGTAATCACCGGAAGCAACAAATTTGAGATTGAGGCTCTAAAGCAATATCGAGAATTTGATATCAAAGATCTTGGAAAATTGAGATTTTTCTTAGGGATTGAAGTGGCTAGCTCTCACAAGGGGTTGTTTCTATCACAGAGAAAGTACATTTTGGACTTGTTAAAAGAAACAGGGAAAATGGGGCCAAACCTGCAAATGTTCGGATGGATTACAATAGTAAGTTTGCCGTTGATAATATTCCCTTGTAAGACATTGGAGCGTTTCAACGTCTCCTAGGCAAGTTGATTTACTTGACTATTACTCAACCAAATATTACTTACGCAGTTAGCTATGTAAGTCAGTTCATGCAAAATCCGACTCAAGGGCACATGAATTGGGTTGATTGACTACTGAGGTACTTGATAGCTACACTTGGAAGGAGTATTTTAATAAAGAACAATAGGCATACAAATATTGTCGAGTATGCAGATACAAATTGGGCAAGAAACCCTAGTGATAGGAAGTCTACTATAGGTTTCTGTACCTTCGTAGGAGGTAATCTTGTTACTTGAAAAAGTAGGAAGCAAAATATTGTTGTCTATTCAAGTGTTGAAGCAGAATATCGAGCAATGGCTATTGCCACTAGTGAAATAGTTTGGCTACAACTTTTCCTCCAGGAATTAGGGTGCAAACCAAGAACATTACCTACAAAGTTGTTTTGTGATAATCAAACTGCTGTTCATATTGCCTCAAATCCCATGTTCCATAAAAGAACAAAACACATTGAGATGGATTGCCATTTTGTACAGGAAAAGTTTTAGGACAACACCACTAAAACTCCCTATGTTCGAAGTGAAGATTAGTTGGCCAATATTTTCACCAAAAAGGACCATTTCAGGACATGGTGAACAAGTTGACCTCTGATGATACATTCGGTCCAACTTGGGTTTGGTCCAACTTGGGGGGAGTGTTAACCAAATCGACAGGATCCTCCTATCTTGGTAGGAGAAGATTATGTGATATTCTCTTGATTTGATATTCTTTTCTTGTTAGGAGAAGATTATATGATATTCTCCTACTTTGGTGATATTTTCTTGTTCAATTGTTATCTTTCATATTCCCTGTAATTTAGCAGATAGTTATGAACCTCTATCAATAAAAAGGCAGTCCATCTCTCAAAGAATTCATAAAAAAAAAAAAAAAACTTTGAGCAAGGATTCCCGAGGACGTAAGCTTACTTAAGTCGAACCTCGTTAAATTGCGTTTGTGTTCTTTGTCTCTAAATTTATCACTATTTTAGGCAGGAGAGGTTGTACATAGAAAAAAATATATGCAAACATCTCTACACAATAATAAAACAAAAAAGTTGACTTTGTCGGGTGTAATTAGACTGACATTTGTGCAAAACAATGTATTTTGTTCTAGAAAATATCTAGATAATTACTGACAAAATCGATACCACTACTACATGAAGCGCGAATTCTCTTCCACATAACTTTTTCAGGGAAATTTCATGACAAATAAGAAATTACTAAAAACTAGTAGGAAAAAGGCTACAAGAGCACATCTATTGTTATTTCTCCTACTGCAAGAAGTTTGAGTGGGCAAGATTTCGAGAGAGTATAACTCATTGCTCATGTGTCTTTTTTGGGCTTTTTTCATTCAGCATAAATTGTTTAAAATATCTTTTTATTTCAGCATAATTACACTATTTTTTGAATTATAAATATCTTTTCATTTTAATTTATTTCCTAAACAATAAAAATATGGATATATATATTTTTTGTTTCTTACTTTTTTTATCTCTATAATTATTACGATATTTTGATTTGAGCATTTTTTTTTTTATTATGAGCTCCATAATAATAAAATAGAACCTCATTTAGAGTTTTTTCGAGTTAATATTCCTACTTTTCTAATTTCCTAATTTACAGAATTAACTAAGTATAATCATGAAAAGGAGAAAAAAAAAAACTTGTGTATCTAAAAAATTAGAACATGATTTAAATTAATAAAAGGACAAGAAATCTATAGATAAATTAATGTCGTTATTAAATATTCTTATGAAAACAATTGTTTTTAAAATAAGAGTTTTTTTTTTTTGGTAAAAGGTAAGAAATATATTGAGGAAAGGCCAGATGTACAAAAGATCTCGTCACTGGAACTTACACTCCAAATACAGGAACAAAAGGAGTGGAAGGGTGACAAGATGAAAAAGCCGCAAAACGCGGCACATACACTACAACACCTAGACCAAAAAGAAGCACGGCATGGTCAACCGGCTACAAAAGACGCCACAAGCGAGGAAGAGGTCACTGTCGAAACGAACTACCTACAGGTCCCCAATGAAAATAATCGGGTCTAGGCCCCAACTTCTCTGCAACCTTCTGTTTCTGAAATTATCTTCGACGTTCCTAAAAGTGATAGCCTTGTCTTGGACCACTTTGAAGAGGTGGTTCTTCATGGCCAGGACCATCAGGGGCTGGTCTCTAAAGATGATGTTATTTTTGTTTTTCCAAATGATATGACAAAGTGCGCCAAAGGAAAAACAGGCAATGCACTTGTAGCAATCTTTACCCATCAAATAGGTAGCAGCCCAACGAAGGTTCTCCCTCCAAGTTCTATTGCGCCAAGGCAAATTACATCTGGAAGCCCAAAAGTAAGCAACGCCAGCCGTGACACAGCAATAAAAAAATAGGTGATCAACAGAGTTAGGCATACTCTTGCAAAACGCATAGGCAGCACTTCCAATTCTACCATAGGACAGAAGGAGAGCCTGGGTTGGAAGTCTGCGCTTGGCAATGAGCCAAAGATTAAGCTGATAGCGAGGCACTATGGCGTTGTCTCACACAAAGGAGTGCCAATGGACCTGTGATCTCTTCTTCCTGATGGAGTTCCACGCTGTGATAATTTACCAAAATTTTTTTTTTTTTACCATGAAAAGCCTTAAACTAATACACTTGTGATGAGTTTATCCTCCATTAGTTTCCTTTAAATTTTACTGTTAAATTATTGAGTTGAATAACAATGATATTTGATGTGTGTACCAATTTGGAATGTTTCGTGGTAGTAATCTATTTTAATGAAAACTAATGGAAGGTAAATTTATCATAAATGTAGTAGTTTAAAGTTTTTGATGGATAAAAAATTAGTTATAAATAAATTTATCAGATGTATACCAATTTGGGGTTTTTTGTGGTAAAAAAATTAGTTTTTGATAAATTTGTCATAAGCGTACCAATTTGTGATTTTGTGTAGTATTGACCCTTAATATAAAAGGAAAATGAATCCAATATAACTCTAAATGAGTCTATATTTTTACTGTTATAGAGATCACAAGTTAAAATATACTAAAAAGGCAACTATAGTAATACTAGACCAAAAAGGAAAAAATATACTAAAAATACAACATATTTATTGTTGATATAGGAAATGGATTGAAATGAATAAATATTCTAAAATATGAGTACTAGTATAGCTATGAAAACTTGTGAATATTATTGAAGGATGATTTCAAAAAAAAGTTGAGGTCCTAGATTGTAGAGGTAAGCATGCTTTCGAGGTAAAATCGGGAACTGGAGAATTGATTGGCGAGAATTGGTTTGGTTCCAAGATATGCAAGATAGCTTCCATGTTCCGAAATTGGGGAATAGTTTCCAATAGGTGGGTTTTAGGTGGAACTTGAAAATTGGAACAAGTCTCCATGTTTTTTTTTGTTCTATGACTTCATAGCGTCTGATTACTACAATAATTCAATTAAGAATATGTTGGGTTTACCGGATCCCCGAAAATCAGATTCGACACTAAATCGAACCCTTAAATCAATGCGGAAGACGAGCCCGGAAAAACAACACGTATCACCGATCCTAAAGCACACCACGGATTCGAGCGTATCTTTTAAGTCACAGATTAAACACCGACGCCAATGGAGGAAGAGAAACTAGGCCCTGTTCAATCTGAGGAGGCAAAATCCTTCGAGCGCTTCACTGGTTTCGCTTTGAAGAAAAACGAGAGAGAAAGAGTACATAGAGAGAAAGCGTACGTCTTTTTCTAAAAACAAAACGGTGCCTTTTTCTCTCTCTCTCCTCCCTTTTATACCTCTCCCCTTCCATGGGCCCTATTCCCGTGGGTTGGGCTTTCTGGGCCCAACTTGGGCGGACGGGCCTTAAGCCCCATACTAATAAAGCCTTCATCTCCCACTCGCACATGGTAGGCCGAACAGGATTCTCTTTACCTCTCTTCAACATTCATACCGGTGAATAATCCGTGCGACCAGCATACTTTGAGAGCTCGTTGCTATACATCTGTTAGGAATATATAGCAGCTCATAATGGGCGTCTCACTCCGAGTCGGTTTAGTATGCAGTACCTTAGATCGATCGATCACATTTATATCTCTCTTGATCTCTTTTAAACAATGATATATATATTGTATTCACAATTATAATTATCACAAAAACAGTCATAATTGGTCGACCGGTGAATACAAAACTATAATGTGATTCTCCAAAATCGATCTTCCTCTTCCCTTCAAACTCTCAATTTCAGTTTAGCTTGCTTTTCTAGAAATGCCCCATTAGATCGAATCATCTCATGACCATTGGTAACACCCTAAGATAGCAAACACTAAATAGAAACCTTGAGAATGAGTAAGAGTCATGAGGGGACTAAAAATTGAGGAACTCTTTTCCTCAAGAGTCTCACATGTCATAAAAGTTGAGATCAAAATTTTTGCCACTCTTATTGGTCGTCTCATGCATACGTAGTATGAAATACGTATTACGGTATTAACTCATTTCCCATGGAGCGTATGTCTACACTTTTCAATACCGTACAGATGATAGTTCAGACATACCCAATGTCTAACTTGAGTTCACGTATCTACTCATTTACAAAATTTATCAGAACTCACATCTGGCATCTTAGACAGATAAAGTAAAATATGTGGGTTACTTTACTTTCGGACATCTTTAGTATTATGTCCTCATCTTAACACTCAGTTAAGGTGACATACGTATTTTAAGCTTGAGCTCTCGATTATCACCTAGATAATAAGCTTAAAAACAGTTTCATCTCTATTTATCACACAGTAAACAAAGGCGATTACCCGTGTGAGTGGGCTAATCTTATATCTGTCTGACATACTTCTCAACTTAACGTAATGCACTGAGCATTAAGATGCATAAAGATCATACAAAGATTTATAGGCATTAATGATGAAACAACACTAGTTCATAAATGTGAACAACTTAGGGAATCAGACTCTACGCAATCCTAGAGATTTTACATGACCACAAAACACATCTCTAGGTATTGACTTTGTCATAGGATTTGCTACCATTCTATGCGTAGATATGTACTGTAAGTTCACATCCTTTCGTGCAACCATATCCTTGACAAAGTTATACTTGGTATCTATATGTTTGGTCTTGCCATGATATTTTGGATCTTTGGTGTACGCTATAACTGCTTGGCTATCACAGTTAACCAACAATGGATTTGCAGCTTTCTCAATAACACCTAAATGATCCAAAAATCTCTTAAGCAAAACTTCTTCTTGTACCGCTGCTGATAATGCCACGAACTCAGCTTCCATCGTGGATAAGGCTATACATGTTTGCTTCTTACTGCTCCATGATATGGCGTCATTGTTCAGTAAGAAAGCAAATCTTGAGGTAGATTTTCTTTCATCTAAATCTCCTCCCCAATCAGCATCTGAATAGCCTTCAAGTCGCAGATCCTTTCCTTGGTAATTCAACTTGAAATCAGCAATTCCCTTCAGATATCTCAGTATTCTCTTAACGGCTTTCCAATGTGCTGGACCTGAATTGGATTGGTATCTACTCACCATTCCAACTGCAAAACATATGTCGGGTCTTGTACACATCATAGCGTACATCAAGCTCCCAACAACACTAGCATAAGGAACATGTTTCATTTGTTCTTTCTCTTGTGGAGTTCCTAGACACAGTCTATGGCTCAATCCTTCACCTTTTGCAATAAGAGTGTCTATGGGTTTACAGTCTTGCATACGAAATCGTTCAAGAACCTTATTTATATATGTTTCTTGCGAAAGAGACAACGATCTCTTCGAACGATCTCTTGAAATCTTAACTCCAAGAATGTATGCAGCCTCACCCATATCCTTTATCTCAAAGTTGGAAGACAACCAACTCTTGACAGTATTAACAAACTCCATATTGTTTCCGGCAATCAGTATATCATCAACATATAATGATATGATCACAAATTGATCATTGGGTCTTTTGATATATACACAATGATCCTCATCAATCATTGTAAAATCATATCCCATTATGGTATTATGAAAACGTATATATCATTGTCTCGAAAACTGCTTAAAGCCATATATCGACCTCAAAAGTCGACATACATTTTCTTCTTGGCCTTTCACTATGAAACCAGCAGATTGTTCCATGTATATTTCTTTCTCTAATTCTCTATTAAGGAAAGCAGTCTTTACATCCATCTGATGTAACTCAAGATCCATACTAGCTACTATTGCCAAAATAATGCGAATCGAGGTAAATCTCACTACATGAGAAAATGTATATTCATAATCAATTCCTTCATGTTGATTATACCCCTTCGCCACAAGGCGAACCTTATGCCTTTCTATCGAGCCATCAGCTTTTCGCTTTATTTTGATAACCCACTTGTTCCCAATAGCTCTGCGTCCTTTTGGAAGATCAACCAGTTTCTAAACTTGGTTTGATTTCATTGACTCCATTTCCTCTTCCATTGCATGAATCCATTTTTCCTTACTTGGGCAATTCAGAGCCTCATTGATATTTCTTGGCTCATCCTCATCTTGTGGAGCAACCATAAAAGTTTCCCCTTCAATGTCAAAACGTCGACGGGGAATACTTTGGCGACTTGTTCGCCGTATGGGAGATTGTACACTTTGCACATCATTCTCCATTATGCTCCCACTTGTATGAACTCCACTAATATTATTATCTTAATCCAAGGTTTCAAATAGGGAGTGATCTTCCCATATTTCGCCCTTCTTAGGAAACTCATCCTCTAAGAATGTGACATCTCGTGATTCAAATTCAGTTATACTCCCACTTTCCTGCTCACATATGAACACATACCATTTCGAGTGTTAAGAGTATCTTATGAAAATACTCTTATTTCCTCTAGGACCCAATTTCCCAAACTTGTGAGAGGACTCATGTGTATAGGCAGCACAACCCCATGACTTAAGAAAACTTAAGTCCGGTTTTCTACCTGTCCATAACTCATATGGAGTGGAAGTAACTGATTTGGAAGGCACCCGGTTAAGTATATAGGCAGCAGTTAATAATGCATCACTCCAAAAAGTGATAGGTAAGTTAGCATGCGCCATCATGGACCTAACCATTTCCAGTATGGTTCTGTTTCTTCTCTCCGCAATACCATTTTGTTGAGAAGTATATGGAATAGACAACTGACTTTCTATTCCTTTTTCATCACACAATTTTTTGAACTCATCAGATAAATATTCTCGACATCGATCGGATCTCAATGCTTTTATTTTCTTGTCTAATTGATTTTCTACCAGGTTCATAAACCTTTTGAAACAACTTATTGCTTCAGATTTATGATAAATCAAATAGACATATCCGAATCGAGTATAATCATCAATAAATGTGATGAAATAAATAGCAACATGCCTTCCTCTCACATTCATTGGACCACAAACATCAGAATGGATTAAATGTAGAGGAAATTCAGCTCTTTTACCTTTTCTAAATGGTTTATGTGTCGTTTTCCCTTCTAGGCAATGCTTGCATATAGGCAAATCGATTTTTTCAATGTTGCCCAACAAGCCCTCTTTGGCTAATCTATTCATACGATGTTGGCCAATATGACCAAGTCTAGCATGCCACACATTCACATCATTATCATATGTATTAGAAGACGTGAGAAGGGAATAACAAACATTTGCATTAACATAATCAATATCTAATACAATGAAACCATCCAGGAAATAACCACAACCATAGTATTTTGTATCTAAAAACAAATCCACACCTCTATTATAGAAGTTCATATTAAAACCTAATTTAACCAACACTAAAACAGTCTTCGAATTCCGACGAATCTCCGGAGCATACAACACATCATGTAGGAACAAAGTGCGTCCACCACCCATATTCAGTTGGCATGTGCCAATTCCTTTCACTTCAGCTCTGGAGTTGTTTCCCACATAGATCCACTTAGTTCCAGTAGGTACTCGTCAGAATTCCATGAAGGATCCTTTATCCTTCGCTACATGGTCCGTCGCTCCTGAATCCACAGTCCACAAAGTATTAGACTCAGTTAAGAACACAGAACTCGACACAAAAGCAAAGTTCTGAAAAGTACAGGGGGTGCATATCTTCTTTGGCTCACGACAGTCGCGAGCATAGTGACCCTTCTTATCACAGTTGTAGCATTTCACCCTTGCAAGCTTCTTCATGCAAGGACGCTTTCCTCTTTCATGTTGGTTAAACTTGGGTTTCTTCCCTGAAGGACCTGCTTCTTCCTTGCCTTTCCCATTATCAAACCAATTAGGGCGCTTGCGCTTGGAGCTCGAAGCTCTATTTGAGCTAGAACTAGCATGATAGAGTTCAGCATCCGGCTTAGCCGCCAAGAGGCGGTCCTCTTTCAGCTCAAGATGACGCATTGCATCCCCGAAAGTTTTGATATTATCATTATGGGTTAGGTGCACCTTCATATGCTCCCAACTCTGAGGCAAGGAACGAATCACTGCTTGCACTTGCTGCTCATCTGTCAGGACATGGCCAGCATCTTTCAGCTCATTTATCATGTTTGACATCTTTCTAAGATGTTGCTTCATGGTCTGACCATGAGGCTTCTTATAAGAGTCAAACCTGATAGTGAGCTACCTCAGTCTGGTCACCTAAGTATGACCAAATCTTGTCGCCAATGCTTCCCACATTTCTTTGGCATTGTCAAAATGCCTAAACTCTCGCATGACGTCATTGTCCATGCTGCTCAGCAACGTAATGCGAGCAAGAGAGTTCTTTCTTTTCCATGCAGCAAAAGCTTCCTTATCTCTAATGTGTTGTGCAGTGTTTCCTTCTTCAGGTTCTACCACGGTCAGGTTAAGAGCCTCAAGTGCTTCTTGCTCTTCCAGCACATACTAGATTTTCATTTGCCAAATTTCATAGTTGTCATCATTGAGCTTTTCACCTTTGTTCAGCTCGGCAACTATGCTCTTTGTGGTCAAGCCATTGATCGAACACATCGGACAAATATGTACGAATTATTAATGCCTATCATTTATGCATCCCTTTTTACATAGACCCATCATATTAATGAATAATTTCAAGTAAGGCTTCAGAATCAAAATGTCACTACGTTTCCAATCATCCTCCAAAAATCCTAACTTAGAACTATCATTAATATGATTGTCTCATGCAAAATCAATTCTATAAGTTACCAAAACTTCTAAAACTACCAACAGCTAATTACCCACAGCAACCAGCAATAACAGAAAGCAACAAATAATTGACATTCAATAAAACAATAATGCTTTAAGCTAATACAACCAATATATAGGTTGCTACATCAACAACAATTAGGTAGTAAACAATACATAAGATGTCCACAAATCACACTTAACTAAGATCAGCCAATACAACTAACACCAAGTTAGCACACGAACTGGGAAAGATCCTCTTTTGTTCAATTTCTTGATCTTTTCCTCCGTTGACATCCCATATGCGATTTAACACATCTTGCCATTCAGGTGGAAGAGTGTTTATGAAAAATTGCACAATCTCTGACTGTGGCATAGGACGACCATTCCATATGACTTTTTGGATTTTCCCGTTGACTTCAATGACATGATCAATTAAGTCACCACTCTCCCATCGATGATCAATCAGCTTAGCTATCAACTTAGACAGCCTTTCCTTTTGTTCATCGGTAATCGCGCGAATAGCCGTGCGCAACCTCGGGGAGGCATTGTTCCGCAACAAATGCAGAACAAATAAGTGATTACATATAATCCACATAGACTTAATTGAAAAAGAAACACATACTTTTCCCTTCTTCTTTTTTTTCGGTCAACGGTCAACGGTCGTCGGTCAACGGATCAACGGATCAACGGATCGGGTCGACGGGCACGCGGGTCAGACCGGTCGTGCTGGTCGGACCGGCCGGGTCGGAAGGACCGACCGCACGTGCCGCGTGCGTGCGCTGGCTGACGTCACGCAGAAGTCAGCTGGCACGTGCCGCGCGCGTGCCAGGCGTTCGCAAGGGTTGGGTCAGGTCGGGTCGCCATCGGGTCGGTTCGCCGACCGGTGACCGGCCGGCCAACGGTCGCCGGCGATGATGTCATCGGTGACGTCATCCTGCGGTTACGACCGTTGGGTGACATCGCAATGACGTCATCGCGTGACGCCAGCATGCATCGGTTCGCCAAACGGCGCGTGCCGGTTCGCCGCCGCCGGCGCGCACGTGCCGGTTCGTCGACCGGCGTGTGTGGCGCATGCGCTGGTTGATGCCAGCGCTTCGGTCGCATCGCGCCCACGCACAGCGGCTTCTGGCTGCGCGTGTGGGCGCGTGCGGCGTCGCCCAGTGGCGCATAACCTGTCGCCAGACTCGTCTCGACGACCTCTTTCTCCCCCATCCCATCAGAATTCGATTTCGACTTACGAAAACTTGGAACAATGGTCGAATAGCGCTCGGGTGTCGGGATTTCTCGCCCCAATCCGTACGGCCGAATTACTTTTGCGAAAAATCAATTAAAAAACGTCAAACAGGTCGGGAAGACGTGAACTAGGGCTCTTATACCAATGTTGGGTTTACCGGATCCCCGAAAACTGGATTCAACACTGAATCGAACCCCTAAATTAATGCGGAAGACGAGCCCGGGAAAACAACACGTATCACCGATCCTAAAGCACACCACGGGTTCGAGCATACCTTTTAAGCCACAGATTAAACACCGACGCCAATGGAGGAAGAGAAACTAGGCCCTGTTCAATCCGAGGAGGCAAAATCCTTCGAGCGCTTCACTGGTTTTGCTTTGAAGAAAAACGAGAGAGAAAGAGTACGTAGAGAGAAAGCGTATGTCTTTTTCTAAAAACAAAACGGTGCCTTTTTCTCTCTCTCTCTCCTCCCTTTTATACCTCTCTCCTTCCACGGGCCCTATTCCCTTGGGTCGGGCTTTCTGGGCCCAACTTGGGCGGACGTGCCTTAAGCCCCATACTAATAAAGCCTTCAGAATACAAACAGAACTTGGGTAGGCCCTAACACTAGTGGCAAAGGAAATTTCATGTTGTGAGTATGCATGGCAAGCTTTAGGTTCTAAAAATTTGGAAATTGATTTCGATGGGTAGCTCCTAGGTGGAACACAAATCAATGCTGAAGCTACTCCCCCTACTAGATTGAACAAATAAAAAAAAAAATTAAGAACTACATGAATATTTAGGATTAATTCAAGAATCACATTAAATGATGTAAAAATTCAATGGAAATTTAACGATTATTTGTGTTATTTTAAATATTTTTTCCATAGAAGGAATCGAAGTTTTGGGTCCAAAGGATGCGCGTGCTCAAGTGATCACTGACTTACTGATTACTTTGAACTGGCAACGAAAGTAGCAAAGTCAGTTTGGATATCAAGTCCTTTAAGTCAATACAATCATTTCTCTCTTCTGCAAATTGCATGGTCTACCATCTATCAAAACATGCAATCATTACCATCCACCTAGGTGACGCTGCTGGCGGCGAGCTTCTCCCCTAACGCAAGGGGAGGAGTTCGATTCCCGAGCGTCGCAGGATGACTTACCTAGTGGCACGTGTGTGGTGGCTAGCACGTGTTGCCCCCAGGGTTTACCCCCGTTACCCCGAGCCTCTCGGGTTGTTCGTGTTGATACGGTACACGGGTTCCCTGGATCACAAAAAAAAAAAAAATGCAATCATTAGTCCCATTACTCGAATCTTTGATCGGTTTGGGAAGTATGTTTTATTAATTCAAATGACATTAAGCCGCATTTTCTATAAGCCGTTTTATAACTTATCTTTGCATCTATTTCTTTTTGGTCTAACCCTATCTCTACTTTAAGTAATGATGCATGATGTGTCATCGCAATGCCACAAATAAAATCAAATGGCCCCAAAGGGTCGGTGCTGGGACCATCCCTTTTGCAGTTATTGAGAGACGTGGAGGTATTGTCCACGTCTCTCAACAACAAATTCTAAATACTTTTTATAATCCTGTAATTTTTTTCTATCTATTAATTATTGTGGGTTCAATTTTTAATTTTTTTTTCCAAAAAATCATAACTTATCAATTTAGTTATTAACTTTTTAATTTTGTCAATTAAGCCATATTTTTCTTCACATTTTATTAATTAAGTCCACTCGATCAATTTTAACTGAAAATTACTAGTGTGAACATCAGCCATCCTACACGGTATGGCATGGTCAGTGCTGACAGCCATATTTTAAATGTTTTTACAATTTTTTATTATTTTTCTTTTTAGTTTTCCTTTTTTTGCTTTTCTTCTTCTTTTCCTTCCATTCTTCTTTTTTTTTTTTTTTTTTTTTACTGTGATCGGTGAGGGTTGCGGTCCTTTCCCGACTTGTGCAAATCTGGGCCTTGCTCGCAACTGTGGGATTGCGGCTCGTGATCAACCAGTTGAGGAGGAAATTATAGGTGGAGATGCAGGGAAGGAGCAGAATACGGTATCAACAGCATCATCGAAGAGGCTAGCTTGAACATGGGTCTTGACGACGAAATCGATAGACCGAAGGAGGAGAGGGAGCTGAACCAGCAGAGCAAGAGGATCAAGCAAACAAGGAATCGCATAGCGTTGTGCGGCATGGAAGGAGGCGATGAGGCAAGAGAAGACGAAATTGAGGCGGGAGTAGAAGGGTCGAGAGGAAAGCCACTGGAATCCAGGTGAAGAAAGAGGGAGAAGGCGAGGTCGATATGATGCTCAAGCTGGTTCACGGCAACGGCGACGGAAGCAGGAGAGTTGATTCGTGGGGAACGTCGGAGTCGAGGAGACATGCGAATGCATAGAGGAACTTGGGTTTGGGGAAAGAGGAGGAGGAAGAGAGGAGCTTCTTGGTGAACCTTACAACTGCAGGGGCGCCAACCCACGTCACCAACTATTAGGAAAAAGTACCAAAAAAATCATGAATTTTTTATATGGGTTAATAACCTAAAAAACCTCAAACTGGTACACATGTGACAAATTTACCCCAAACTATTTTTTTGACCTTGAAAAATCTCAAACTGGTACATTTATGACAAATTTACCCCGACCGATCATAAAAAACCTTAAACTGGTACATTTACGACAGATTTACCCTAAACTAATTTATTCGACTGCAAAAAAACCCCAAACTAATAAATTTGTGAATGAATTAAATTAATACCAAAAAAAGTCACAAAAATTGTAAATTGTAACAAACGATGCGTAAAATCCTAAATCGATATATTAGTCAACTGTTACATGTAATTTAACTTAATAATTTGACAATAAAATTTAACAAAAATTAACATATGGTAAATTTGTCATAAGTGTACCAGTTTTGGGTTTTTGGTGGTCAAAAAATTTGTCAAAATTTATCACAAATTATCAGGTGATTTTTCGGGGTATTAACCCTTTTTATATTGATGTTAATTTAGTCATAAATTTTCTAATTAAATCAATTTAGTCTTTTCCGTCGCTGCAATCATTGTCTCTTCTACAAATTGCGTGGTCTACCTGCTATCTGGATATGCAATCATTAGTCCTATTGTTCGAAGCTTTGACCGTTGTGGGAAATAATATGTTTTATTAGTTCAGATGATATCAAGCCACATTTTCCACAAGCCATTTTATAACTTTTCTTTTACCTTTAATTCTTTTTGGTCTAACCCTATCTTTCCTTTAAGTAGTGATGCATGATGTGTCATCGCAACGCCACAAATAAAATCAAATGGCCGCAAAGGGCTGGTGCTGGGACAATCCTTTTGCAGCTATTGAGGTGTTTTCCACATCTCTTAACAACGGATTTTAAATGCTAATTTTATACACAATTTCCTTCTACCTATTAGTTTAATATTGTGAGTTGGATTTTCTAGAGGAAATTGTCCAAAAAGTCCTAACTTATTGCATTTTTTGTCAATTCAGTTCCTAAATTTTTAATTTTGCCAATTGAATTTTAAGTTTTTTTATATTTTGTCAATTGAGTTCACTAGACTAATTTTGGATATAAATTGCTGACGTGACACAAGTCCGCCCAATGTGACATGGCTGTGCTAACATAGACATATTTTTAATATTTTTAAATTATTTATCTATTTCAAGTGATCCAATCAATCATTTTTTGGAATCATTCATTTTTCGTAAAACAAACAGAACCTAAGTAATGATGCATGATGTATTATCACGACTTCATTAAAAAAAATTAAATAGTTATCCTATACAAAGAAAAAGAAAAAAAACTAATTGGATACTATCTTCGGTTCGTATATATTTCCTCAATTTTAGAAGCTTGGTGCCTTAGACTTGGAGTGCTAACCTTCTAAAGTTGATGATAAATGTGTCATGTGGGTATAATTTGGATATATATATTTGACTTTTTCCCATAAACCAATCTATCATCTTTGAGCCTCCCACTTTCCTTCTTGCACGTGCCTTCTTCATTCAGTCAAAGCAAATAAAGTCTTGAAAGTGCCTTCGATTTTACTTTCCTTGGCCGGTACAATGATTATCTTCCGTATCAGCTTGTTCCTTCAACCTCTTATTTTCTTAATGCTAGTCCCCATCCCAAAGGTATATCCTGAAGTTCAGTGAATTTTTACACTATTTCTAATGGTTAGGTTCAAAGTTCTAGATAGAACTTAAATAGGTTTTTGTGTTTTTTTTTTTATTTTATTCTATGTCTTTGAGCAAATTTATGATTTTTCAAGGCATCCAATGATGAGTATATAATATAAAATCATTAGTATGAGTTTTCACTTATGGTGATATTTATGATTGAAATTTTTATTTTGCTAATGTTTCATATTCTTCATGCTTCTAAACATGAGTTGTGGTTAGTACTATAATCATTCAATTAAGAATACAAATGAAATATTAACAAATCCTAGAACCGACCCTAAAACTTCTAATATGATAAATTCCAAGTTTCAAGATATGCTTGATAGGTTTCAAGCAAAACTTGGATCGTATATTGAATATATTGAAAGTTTATGAACTAGATTGAATATTTAGAATTAATTCAAGGATCATATTAAACGAAATATTAATTTAATGATAACATTATACATTGAATACAAGTTTGATGAATATTTGTCATTTTGTACTATCTAATGAGTCAGGTTTGGGCCACAAAAGGATGCGTGGCTCAAATGATAACTGACTTATGGATTACTATGAACTTTCAAAGAAGGTAGCACGGTCGGTTCGGATCTCGAGTCTTTTCAGTCGCTGCAATCATTTGTCTCTTCTACAAATTGCATGGTCTACCTGCTTTCTAGATATGCAATCATTAGTCCCATCGTTCGAAGCTTTGATCATTGTGGGAAATAATATGTTTTATTAGCTAAAGATGATATCATGCCGCATTTTCTACAAGCCATTTTATAACTCTTCTTTTACCTTTAATTCTTTTTGGGCTGACCCTATCTTTACTTTAAGTAGAGATGCATGATGTGTCATCGCAACGCCACAGATAAAATCAAATGGCCACAAAGGGCCAGTGCTGCGACGATCCCTTTTGCGGCAATTGAGATATCGCCCACAACGGATTTTAAATACTTTTTTTTTTATATTTGATTTCTCTTTACCTATTAATTTAATTTTATGAATTGGATTTTTTTAGAGAAAATTATCCAAAAAATCATAATTTTTTACAATTTTTTTTTCAATTCAATCTCTAACTTTCTAATTTTGTCAATTGAATTCTAAACATTTTTATATTTTGTCAATTAAGTCGATTTGGTTAATTCTGAACATAAATTGCTGATGTGGACATTGATTACCCTACATGGTATAACTGGTGTTGACATAGACATTTTTTTAATATTTTAAAATTATTTTTCTATTTTTTCTATTTTTTCTATTTTCTGTTTTTTTAATATACAGTGGCTGGTGAGGGTTGTGGTCCTTGCCTGGCTGCCTTGCCCAGATCTAGGCCTTGCTCGTGGCCGCAAGATTGTGGCTCTTGATCAAGCGGTTGAGGAGGAAATTACAGGCGGAGACGCAGGGAAGGAGGGTGCCCCTCTAGAAGTAGAACGGGGCATCGATAGCATCATTGACGAGGCCAGCTAGAACATAGGTCTCGACGAGGAAATCGACAGACCAAAGGAGAAGAGGGGGCCGACCCAGCAGAGTAAGAGAATCAAGCAAGGAAGGAATGGTAGAGCGTCGTGTGGCATGGAAGCAAGCCACGAGGCGAGGGAAGACGAAATTGACGTGGGAGTGGGACGGGACGGGGAGAGGATGGAGATGAGGGAGGCAAAAATGGGAGGGTCGAGAGGGAAGCCATAGGAATCGGGACGGTGCTTAAGCTGGTTCATAGCGGTGGTGACAGAAGCAAGAGAGTTGAGTCAGGGAATGTTGGAGTCGAGGAGGCAGGCGAAGGCAGAGAGGAACTTGGGTTTGGGGAAGGAGGAAGAGAGGAGCTTCAACAACCCAAATCAGGGTGAGGCCGGGCGAGGGCTGTGACCCTTGCTGTGGCTAGCAAGAGCGTTGGGGCCCTCGCTATTGGCAAGGGCCTGGAAACCCTCACCCAATGGCTAGTGATGGCCCGACCATCCTCGTTGGCCATAGTAAAATGAACATAAGGAATATTTAAAAAAAAAAAAAAAAAACTATTATTGTCCATATCAGCTTCGATGATGCCACGTCGGATGGCCAATATCAACATTAGTAATTTCCAATCAAAATTAGTTGGATGGACTCAATTAACAAAACTTGAACATGTTTAAAACTCAATAGATATAATTAAAATGTTGATAATTGAATTGGGGAAAAAGTAATATATTTAGGACTTTTTGCACAATTTTCCCGATTTCTAACATGATATTGAAGCCGGTGCATTCACACGAGGTTTGTCCCCACATGGTCAAATGTTTTTTATATTTGTATGGTCTTTCTTAACCTATTAATTTCAGTTTTTGAGTTGAATTTTCTAATAGCAAATGCAATATTGGGAAGGAAGCGACCAATTTCTTCCGTGCCACTCTCGTTGAATCTAGCCCCATATTGATAAAGCATAACAGACAATCTAAGTTATTTAAATTGCAGTTTCGTTAAAAAAAAAAAAAAAAAAAAAAAGGCTACATCATAATTACATGGTTGTTTTAGGGCATATAACTAACACAGTTAAATTTTTTTGTTCTTTATTTATCTAGATTGTGCGCAGCTGAGTTGAAAATTTTCAGCATGAGCGGCGTTGGAATTTCGTTGATCAGCCGGCAGATGATAGGATTACAAGAGGGATCAAGATGAACATTTTGGATCGGTGGCATGGTCATTTACCGCTAACTGCAGCTGTTTGGACTTGTCGTGATCGCCATTGCTTTCCAAATCCTGCTTGCTCGGTCCTTCCACGACTCCTCTTTGCCTGTACTTGCAGTAGACTATCAATTGCAGCACCCCCATAGGACTCCCCACCAGATTAGGCGACTGTCGAATACGGTTTGAGAAAATGTCAGTCCCATTATAGAATTCAGTCGGACCTCCCTCGAGCCCCGGGAAAATACACATGTTTTTAGTATGAATGATTCTATCTATCGCGCCATTCTTGGAATGAGTCTTCATGGGTATGTTTTAAGATAACATGAAGACGGATTTATAGTTGTACAAACCGCGAGGAAGAGATCGTGGCTCAGTAGTCCATAGGCCAACCAAAGGGAACTAGAGAAGAATGTGAACAGCGACAAGTAGAAGGGCATAAATTCCACGCTCTTCGTCTTTATCACTTGTTTCTGCAAAGCGGAAGCGGATAAGAACCATTACAAGATGCTAGCCACGGACTTGATATTAGCATACACAGATATGCTGCATGGATGATGCGAAATAGTTTGTCGATCACCGGTGCCTATTTAACTATTCGATACTGAGAAGCGAAAATGAAGAACTCGTGTTGATAAATGAGCCAACTTATTGCCCACCTCTAACTGGTCGTCAGCCTCTCTTTTGCACAAATTCATATACAGATCATTAATAAGTCTATCAGAGCCAGGACCTTTAAGTAGCTTACGAAAGTCCACAAATCTTTGCTTATTGCTATGCATGTCGCACCCGATTGAATGAGTCTATGGTAGATATGATAAATACTTGGACTTATATTGGTTTTTAACGAGTAATATAACTTTGAAAATGACCTGTGTGATTGGGGATGAAACTGCTTATCAACTTACGCATATTAGAGATAAGTTGTTGACAAGTATTGACAGAAGAAAAACAAGTTGGTCGCTTTAATTACTCAGCTTTCCCGTCTTTGTATTGGTCTACTGCTACTTATAATATATGCATGAAAAAGACAGGGAAGAAGTGGACTTACAACAACAACCAGTGGAGATCCATACATCGCGACTGCGGCCACTAGCCCTATACTTCCAACAAGTACTCTACGGTGATGGTGATCATGAAATATAAAAGTCGATACAATGGCAATGATAATGAAAAAGGTGAGCACTCCCAGCACCATCGCAGCCACCTTTATCTGTGAATATACATGTCAAAGATCAGAAAAATTAAATCACCTGGTGCATTGGCACACCGGAACAATAAGCTAAAATACTGTGTTTATGCATATTGAAAAAATTGTCCTTCGCTGAGCTAATTTAAATGAGCGGATGGCAGCAAAACTAAATGGACTCAGCTTACCTTCTGTTTCGTGGAAGTGAACCAAAAGTATATGGCAATGAAAGAGATCTCGAGAAGAATCCCGACGCCGTTGACCGTGACGACTGAAAAGTTTTCCCATCGGTAGCTCACAACCGGAAGCCCGTACCAAGTGTAAAGGAAGCAGTTCCAGAGCGAGAGGATGTATGGAATGCAAGAGAACTCCTCCGTGCTCTTCCTTTTTATAACCCTTGCAAAAGTCAATCTGCAACGCATGATACAATTATTAGGTTAATTGCAATCTATTTATGACACGAAATTCATAAATAGATTGCAACAATAACAACGATGGAGCACGGAGTTTACTGGAAACATTACATGGGAGCTGCATATAATAACAACGAAGCAGCATTTCCTGCAACAATAGAAACAACCATGCGCACACTCGATAAATATGTATAAACCATAGATGATTACAAACTGTTTATGCTGCTGATTTTGAATTTAGAAGAACAAACATAAAAGGGAAAGATGTATAGTAGTGTACCCAGCACTCCAGTTGCAAGACGCAATCTATCTCCCATGCTTTTGCGCTGTCGAAAACAGACGACAAACCCTAGGACGAACGGTGGGGTGTCTACAGACACTAGAGACACTCTCAAACTATCCACCCGTTATGAGCTATTTTTAAAGTGCTTTGTGGACTTTGCTTCCCACCTCAGGCTATTTATATGTTATAGGACAGAGGGAAATAGTAATATTCTTTTAATGAATTATAGAGGCGCAAGTGCCGTCTACGTCTTTTATGCAGATTGTAGAGGGTTCTTGAACTAGTGGATGGAAATCGGATCAGATCACATAAAGAGGAATTTTTA
The DNA here is from genome assembly GCA_017140615.1 of Eucalyptus cladocalyx. Taxonomy (NCBI): domain Eukaryota; kingdom Viridiplantae; phylum Streptophyta; class Magnoliopsida; order Myrtales; family Myrtaceae; genus Eucalyptus; species Eucalyptus cladocalyx. Next base: position 26,294,964 of record CM029522.1, read on the forward strand.
TTTTTCTCAAGTGCTAAGTGCAGAATGTTATCGTGTTCGAACGACGCAAAAAGGGAATCATATTTGCTGGTTTAGGTTCTGGTTCCATACCATGAGCGCCAGCTATCGCAGAGAACTTCAATTCCTTTGTAGGTTGTAAGTTCGAAAGGCACAAGGCACGGTCTACTTGACAGAATAATTCTGGGAACTCTCGGGTGTATCCCTCCTGCGGTTATGTGATATGCTAAGTTAGGTTTTGCTCCTCGAGCTAGGTCTACCTTATTTTATGCCGTAAGATCGCTATGTTGCTAGTGGAGTAATCGCCTCCACTAAGGGGAAATGTATAGATTCGTTCCTGGCCATGCAATTAAGCTAACTTCCCCAGAAAGTTAGTGAAGGATCGACCAAACAACTAGGAAATTCGTATGGGGAGATACTGGCGAGAAAAGAAACTCCACCGGAGATTTTGGGCGCAACTTTCTTATGGATTTGCTAGGGATTTCTAATTTTGAATATGCTTTGTAGTAATTAAACCTCTTTAATTATTACTGTAATTTCTGTTCGGTAGATATTAATCTTCATACAAGAAAAATGAATATTTGCTCATATTCTCATTTTATTCAATACTTCAAATGAAGACATCCCTGGACATTAAATCAACACATTCACGTATGGTCTAATTTCACTGTAGTTTCATCGAATGGTATACTTTCGAGTGTAAATGTACGCGTATAAATCACAAGGAGGCTGCTTGATATATAAAAATAAACTGTAGTGATTGACAAAAGAATATTACGCAGTCAGCACACTGTGTAAATCAAATCCACCTACCGCTGATCATCATTTGACCAACGCAATTAATGATTTCAATGATGCCAATTTTTTTTTTTTTTTTTTTTTTTTTTTTTGGTAAAAGGTAATAGGTATATAGATTTTTGCATAAAAAGCTATACAGATGTACAACAAAGGGAGGGGACCCGGCACCAGCTCGCACTCAGAAGGACAACAAATCCAAACGAGTGGAAGGGGGCCGGGGCCAAGGGAAAGGGGGAGGGAAGAGCTGCAAGAGAGATAAAATGCAGATAAAAGCAGCAGCAAAGAAGGCCAAACAGCAGCCAAGGGCAAAGAGCACACAACACTGTGGCCCGCACAAGTAAAAGACATAAAGAGGAGAAGAAAAGGAGAGACACCAAGATGGGAACCCAGGCCACAACAGGGCGCCAATAAGCAAAATCAATCAAAGATGGAAGGGGGGATGCCCCAACTAAGTTGAAGTCTTCTATTACGGGGGTTGTCCGGGACCTTTGGGAATGATAAAGCCCTATCATTGACAGCTTTACGAAGGAGGTCTTTTAAAGCCGGTATAATATTTCATTACGGAAGATAATGCTATTTCTTACTTTCCAAATGAGATAGCATAAGGCACCAAAGGCAAAGTGAGCCAAGGATTGGTGGAAGGATGCATCAGAAAGGTGTTCAATAACCCATAAAATATTGTCATTCCAAGCATGATTCCTCCAAGGTAAGTTACACTTAGCCGCCCAAAAGGATGCAAGGTGATTAGTGATAGAACATTCGAAGAAAAGGTGATCAACCGAGTCTGGTGTAGAAGAGCAGAAGGTACAAGTAACATTAGGGATTCTCTCGCGAGCTATTAAGAATACTTGGGTTGGTAGACGATTGCGGGAGATTAACCATAGATGGATTTGATATCGAGGAGGTAAGGAGGGGTTCCATATAAATCTCGACCAGGGGACCACAACATCCCTCGGCCTTAGAAGGGACCAAGCTGAGGCAATAGAAAACACTCCCGAGGAATGACCAAGCCATAGAAGACGATCACTGGCTTCATTGAGGGTTGGAAGGGGATCATCCCAATTACTTATAGAGGTGGCAATAGCAGAAGATAGGGGAAAAGCAGTTAAAGCAGTAGCTACCGTAGTAAGCCTTAATATACCAGAGCAGTAGATTTCACGGTTTGAGAACAGCTTGTAGAGTGGACCACGAGGGTGCCAGTGATCAAACCAGAAAGAGACAAATAGCCCATTACCAATGCGCCATTTAAAATGATGTTGGATCAAGTCACGAAGGCCAATCAACTTTTTCCAAGCCCAAGAGCAATAGGAAGGTCTTGGGACAATCCAAAAATGAGACAATTCAATGATGCCAATTTATGTTACATATAAATGAGACAATAACTTTTCTTTACTTTAAGGCTTCATGTGTTTTGCGAAAAGGAAGGATCTAGAAAGTATTTTCCTAGAAACTATCATTTATATCACTTACAATGAGATTTGTGCATAGAAATGTTTAATACATAAATTGTTGTTGATAAAATTGGCTAATTATTTCAAGTGATACAAATGATATTATTTGGAAAATATTTCGCAAATAATTTATTTTTCGCAAAACAAACAGAACCTAAGTAATGATACTGATTTATTATCATGACGTCATTAAAAGAAATTAAATAGTCATCCTATACAAAGAAAAAAGATTTGAAAAAAAAAAATGTTCGGATACTATTGTCGACCTGTATATATTTCCCCAAATAAATAGTCTAAAAAGCTCGGTGCTTTTACACTTTGGGATGCTGGCCTTCTAAAGTTTGGAATAATGTGTCATGAGTATAATTTGGAGTTGTTTTGTGGCTTTTTCCCATAAACCAATCTAGCATCTTTTAGCCAGTCACTTCTTGCACGTAACTTCTTCATTCAGTTAAAGCAAATAAAGTCTTGAAAGTGCCCTCGATTTTACTTTCCTCGGCCTGTACAATGATCATCTTCCGTATGAGCTTGTTCCTTCAACCTTTTCGTTTCTTAATGCTGGTCCTCATCCCAAAAGTGTATCCTAAAGTTCAATGAATTTCTTTTCTATTTGTTCACTTGGCGTAAGGTTGAAGAAAATACCGCGATCGATCGGCCTTTTTTGACCTATCTGCGTTGGCATAGTGGGCGATTGAACTTCTCTACTTTTTACGACTTTGTGATTCTTTCCTAAGAAAAATTATTATATCGATCAAAAAACCCAACGTGCGGGTGTCGTTGTAATTCTTATTTTATTCGCATCGATAAACCCTGAAGTTTCGCCGACGACACGAACTGATTCGAGGTACCCTCATTTCCCTTCGACCACGTTTCTTTTTAACGGATCTGACGTAAGCTTAGGCACGTATTTCCCACATGAATTGTTAGGATTATGAATTTCGTCCCAATCGATCTATGAAAGAATCGTTGAAATCCATGGAACTTTATCCAAATCGAAGATATGAACCTAATCAATTCATAAGATTCATAAAATGTTTTATGAGTATATGGGTTTCGAGACAACCAACTCTCCATGTACGTGCCCTAGGGTTCTTTTGGTAATTTGCTTTCAAGATTACAACTTAACTTTGCTTATTTTTCACACTTGCTGCAAAATATCTAGACATGCGATGTATAATGAACATTGCAAACCTCTTTATTATAAGACAAAATAGACATGGGGTTTCTTTTAGCAACATCTCCAATATAAAAACATTTATTACACTTTCAATCGTTGAAAAGAAAATATTCTTCATTTAGCAAAATTAAAACAATTGTCAAAATTAAAACTTGAATATCTAAATTACACAACTTAAAGCATCGATTGCTTCTAGTCAAGCCATGACAATCCACATTAACTCAAAAATCAAAATCATGATTATCGCATGGATGGCCATGAATGAAAATTTATTTGAAAAAGTATTGAATTTATTTGATTAAAATTTTTACCTCACTGCTTTGTCAAAAAATGGATGGAAAAGCGCAAGTCTTTATGCATTTATTCTTTTTTCATCATTGCTCATTTAAATGTTAAACCTAACTACTTATTTATATTTGAGTTGATGTAAGTAAAATAAGGAGATAATATGATGAAATTCTAAAGTCAAGGGCTGTACGGTGGTTGGAAAAAGGAGAGGCCTAGGAGGTAATTTATAATAGATTTTACTTACATATTAATACATAATAATTGTTTTATAAAATTTTAATTTCGATCTTTGTTAAAAATTAAATTTAAAATATTTTGAATTTTATATGCAATGGTTTCATTCATGAGAACTACCTAGTTCTATATCCACCTCTTAATAATATGTCTTATAAAGAATTAATTAATACGAGGCCATCTATGGTAAAGTTCATAAGGATAGTTGCATTGGCCCTCCCCAACCTTTTTACTTATAAGGAAAAATATTGAGATGAGGATAGTAGAAGTGCCACAACTTTTGTATGGAGCACACTTAAGTATCATGACAATTTTTTTTTTTGCTCAATCTTGACATCTAATTACTTTCATTTAGGCTAATTATCGGAAGCACACCCAAGCCTCCAATGATAATTACTTGACCACCCCTGATAATTACTTGACTAGATTAGCTTGGACAGATAAAAGAACATCTTCTGTTGCCTCTACTTAAAGCAAACACTGGTGAATTTTTTTGGTTTCTCATTTAGTGTTACTGGATGTGAAACCATCAAAGAAGGAGAAACCATTGACTTATATCTATACCCCATAGATGGTCTTTGCCTAAAGGCTCTTAACATTGGTTGCCACAGCACCAAGTCCCGAGGTATGAACCTTTCCTCCAAGAGTGATTGAAATGACCATAAGAACATCTCTAGAAACATTATGGGCATTAATGGGTACTTCATTGTTATCCGTCATCTTGATAAATCCAACAAACGGGAAGAGATAAATAATTGCCTTAAGATTATTGGAAAGTTAACAAATTTGAGGAAAGGTGCGTAATGCTATTTATTGTAACTAGAAAAACAAAAAGAGAGATTACAAGCTGATAATGTGATAACAAATTTAATAACCACCAAGCCAATGTATATATTATATTTTCAAGTAAAGATGATTGTTACAAACCAAATATAGATTTGCTAGATGCTATAAACTCGTGAAAGAATTAAATAAAAGGAGAGGTGCCGCTAACTGAATCTCTTTAAAGCAATTAGTTCCTGCCAATGATGCTAAGTAGTTTCATGAATTATACTTTCCAAGGGACAATGCCTTGTATCTCTTTGTATTAGCACTACAGGAATAAGGCTCTGTTGAACGCTTCTAAAAACATTACACTTAGAATATGACTTTCTAAAGAAGAATTTTTATGCAAAATGACTCTTTCTAGAACTAAATAGACTCGGTATTTAAAGACAAAGAACTCTATTATCTAAGTTGAAGACGCATTTAAATCGATGTCAGAGCTGAAGATACGTGTCAATTAACACTTCCATTAACTCATCCATTAATGTCAATTAAAGTTGCAGCATGTGAACTAAAAAGACACGTGAATTGAAGAGACATTTCACTGGTGTTAAGCCATTAATAACCTATTATTACAACAAGACCCACACACATAGGGGGCCAAAGAGGGATATCCCTTTTGAAACTTGCGAGCATCTCTTAGCCTATCTTTCTTTCTTTGTTTTTTGTTTTTTGTTTTTTTTTTTTTTTTTTGGGGGGGGGGGGTGTGGGACGGGAGGGAGAGAGCTTTTGGAACTGGGGCGCCCAAAGAGGATGTCCCTTTCGAAACTTGGGTGCTAAACTCTATAAACTCTTAGCCCATCTTCTGTGCTCGACTGGGTTAGGGAGAGAGAGAAAGAGAGAGATCTTTATAAGCTATTGACCCATCTTTTGTTGTTGAATGGGCTTCCGTTAATAAGCCTATTTACATCTCTATTCTCTATTATCTTCACTTTACTTGTGGAGAGAGAGCGAGAGCGAGAGAGGGAGAGACGAGGATGGGGAGGCAGTAGGGTACAAAGGGTTAATTCGGTTTGGTTTTACCAATGCCCTATGAGACTCCAAAATTTCTTGGGGTAAATTTAAATGATGTTTGATAAATTTTTTGGAGAGTTTAGGGGAAATGTAAGTGCATTTTCTATATAACTTGATGTGCTTGTTCCAAATGGAGAGAACAAGGCACGTGCATTGAAAGGATACACGTTCCATGTGAAATTTGCTTGTGCTGTATACTAGGGGTGAGCATGGTCCGAGTTGGTCCAGTTCACCCTCTAACCTTAGGATCAACCCGTACAATATCTATCCTCAATTTTTATGACCGATGAATGACCTTATTGAGCCTAGGACCAAGGACCGGACCGACCCAATGGGTTCGGTCGATTCCAGGGTCAACTCGGGACCGATTAATAATTTTTTTTTGTCTTATTTTTTATACTCCTTAAAAAAATAAACATACAAATTCAAATTACATATCCATCGATAATGCGGCATTATGCAACTAAACTATAAATACTAATATATATTTAGCAAATTTAAGATGACACAATAATAGAAATTTCGTACTTGCTAACCGCTCATCGAGATATGGGACAATATATAAAGTTCTTGTAATCATCTATCTTTAATATTCATAACACCATATGCAAAAGCGTTTTCCTGCATTTGATTATATATAGTCCACTCAATCAAAAAATGAGCTTCACATCACTTGACTAGCAAATCACCGTAACAACTACAGTACTATTCTACTCTTCAAAAACTTCTACCATTTGACACAAATTGAAAAGCAAAGTAAAGTTGAAATTCATTAATAAAATACAATTAAACCATAAAAAGTTCAAAATACTTAATATAAATCATGAATATATAACTTTACATCTTGTTAATTAATTTGAACTTCTAAACACCTGAAAACAAAACAAACGACACATAATTAATACTCAACAAAAGTTTTAAATTGAAATTATTATTAATGCTATTGATAGAATATCTCAATATAATATAATATAATATAACAGACATTTTACTTAGGTTTGAATATATAAAAGAATTATAAATAATATAATATAATATAATATAATATAATATAATATACAGGGTTGGTCCAGGGTTGGACTGATCCAAAACTCTTAGGACTGAGGACCAACCCATATAATGTTGGTCTTGGAATTTCATGACCAAGGACCGACCCAGTCCCCTTGGGAACCAGACCAAGACCGGCAGGGTTGGGCCGGTCCAAGGTTGGTCTAGGGTCGACCCTAGACCGTTGCTCACCCCTACTGTATACAGACATATAAAGCACACATAATTAAAGAAATTGTAACATATAGTTCTTTTGTTTTTATCTCCTTTGCCTTGTCCATTAAGCAGAGCCCCAAAAGATCAAACATCTCGTCCGAAAGTACACATAAATGAGCAACCACCTCAGCTCGTCGGGGCAGGGTCAGAACCATGATGCCTTCACTCGTAGGTTTGTTATTATATCCTTTGGTGATTCTGGCGAAAGATAAGAAATGGATCAGATTTAAAACACAAGAAGGATTGCCGTCGGATGATAATCAAGTTCATCAATTTGTGGAGTCAAAATTACCACACGAGGACACGGATGATGCAACAGTTACCCTGCTTTCGGAATTGGCATCGTCCAAGATACAGCAGGAACTTTCTTCTGTTGTGGTGGACGAAGTCCTCAAGTTAGAGTAGGAGGTAATTCTCCATATATTTTCTTCTCTTCACGTAGTCATATCATTAAATTAGGAAATAAATTGAAAAAGACATTGCGGTGACTGCTCCAAAAGGGCGATATTATTCTAGAGGCGTGCTGCTTGTGTAAATTTTGTGCCGCGTGCCAGAACTCGCAAAACAAAACTGGATATCTAGATGGCAATAAGAGTTCAGGAGAAGTATCAGTTTCATGACGCAGATTATGAGTTATAGCAGCTTCTCATTATGTTGTGTCCTGAGACTGAACCCTCAAACGGAATTTGTTTCCGCAGTTTAATGAGGTTTCCCTAATGCAAAACTTAATGACATCTTCTCAGCATTTGCCATTGAAAACTTCTATCTTCTTGTATGGTCACAGACCAATCTGGGACGAGAGGAAAGGTTGTTAAGATGATGTTTATAGCATGGGTTGTCCAATGCAAAGCAAAGGTAATGAATCCATTTATCAAACGTTGGTCCCTCCTTTTGGTTTTCGTTTGCTCAAATTTCCAAACAAAAGCAGTGATACTTCGATTCAAGAAGCTGACCGGAGCTTAATCTCGAGTAAGATATAAAGAAATGCTTGGAAATCAGCTTACATAACCTTGCTTTGACTAGAAGATGGCTGAGATCGGCTTGGTAATCAAGGCGCTGAAATTTAACGTTTTACAACTTCCAACTACCTATGTTTAGTTTTTGCTCGGGATCCATTGGATTTTTCACAAGATTTGCCAAAATCAAAATTTTGTCGTCGACTGGATGTATGTGTAATCACGAATTTTTCATTAACTCGGTACTTTTCTCTTCTCATTTCGTACGATAATAAAATGGCGACTGAAAACTAGCGGGGAGTTGTGCCCTGAGGTCTTGTTTTTCGTAATTTTCTGAGCAAATTAAGATTATATCCATAAATCACTCAGGCAGTTAACCTAAATGGGTTACTTGTCTTCCACAAAGTTGATTTACATTGTAAGCAAATTGCCGAACGGTTCGTGTCACATTGCGTAGTTACAAAATGTTTCGTGTCGAGAGATTTTCTAGCTGCTAACATTATGGTGGAGCTATGATAACAAGCTCTCCAACATCAGACTTTCAGGTCGTAAGTGGTACAAAGTAATTATGACTCAAATCAAACATTCCGTAGTGGATATGAGACTCCTATGATAATGACTAAAAAGGGTTGCTAGTGTAGATCGGTTCTCCCCGCCTTTTTACTATTAGAAGAAGATTAATATGCATAATTTGCCAACTAAACAATCGAATTGACAATACAGAAAGGCCGAAAAACCCCAAAAATATTATAGAATGCATAAAGCTATAGAGGCCCCATAACGATACATATGAGAGCCAAGGCCTAAAAAGGCCCACATAAAGAGAAGGACGTGGAAATGAGCGGAAAATGAATGCATACTTTGAAGTCCTAGCAGCACCCGCCTTCGCAACTCCCTCTGGGGTGACAGAAGCTTCGACGAGAGGCACGGCCGCAGACAATGGTGGTGATGTGCACGGTAGTACTGAGGTCTTAGCATGAGGCCAATATTATAGGGATGACGATCGCTTATATATTTTGAAATAATTAGTTAATGAAAAATATTTTCATTATCAATAACAATTCATAGCTAAACATCATCGAGACAATAGAAATATTTTTCTTTCATTCATCTGTAGAGTGATATAAGCAATCATATATAAGAAAATATTTTTCAATTTATTCTTTAACGAAATGAACTGAACCTCAATATACTAAAGTTTTCTCAAGAAATGTCTTACCTTGGGGGCTATGTCGTAGTGACGATGACGTAGATAAACAAATATCGTGTGATATTTGATTGTTCATAATTTGGAAACGGACACACGAGTTGATATCACTTGTAAAATATATATATCTTGAAAATCTAACCAGGCAAGAAAAAGTCGTGGTATTTTCTACCATCACAGGATAACCTTTTCATTCCTTAAAAGGACCAAATTCTCGAAAAAGGGTTATGGAATACACCATCGGCATACACCTTTAACTTAAACCAATTTTTTAGGTTAATTATTTTATGATCATCGACGTAAAGGGTCTATTTGATAACCCAATTAAGTACTTAAAATTGAAAAAATCAGCACTTCGACAAAGATTAAGCTTGTTTGGTGATCGTAACTATTAACTAATAATGATTTAAAATATTCAATTAAATAACAAAAATCACTTATCCGGTTAAGTAAGGATGGGGTTTCTAACCAATTATAAGTAGAAAAATAATTGACGGCAAGTAGAATCTCACCATTTATTTGTTAACATATATCAATAATGATCACAATTCCATGTATTTTAAGAAATTATTAATATTCAGTTATTATCGAACAACTTGTAAATTCTATTTTCAGTATTTACGTTTCGGTTTTATCAAATGTGCCCTAAGAGAAGCATGGTCAGCATCATAAATTCACTCACTCACGCAACTTCGAGGAAGAAGACATTTCCGAGAGAGAACTTTTGCGGAAGAAGAATGTTAAGAAATTAATAATGTGTTCCAACTTGATTCATTGGATCGTGGAATCGTTTCCTCTCACGAGTCACGATTGGGAGAGACGGAGATCTACCTTTGCGGCCAAGTCCCTGTCGTCTCCACTTTTCTTACAAAGTCCTTTTACTTACACTAAAAAATTTAATCAAGTCCCCCGGCAAAAAATTCGATCAAATATAACTGGCGTGACCCTTGAAAGAAGCACAAGAGTAATGTTAATTGAATTTTGACTATGTGGACACCCTTCTAGGAGCAGCAGACAGTGAGTGAATTGAATTTGTTTCAATTTGCTTTTGTTCACATACATGGTGGGTGTTTAGTAGGCGATATTCAATCCACCTCACGCTTTGGTTTCTTTTGCAAAAGAAAATGAGAGAGAGAAGGGAGAGAAGAAGGGGTGGGGGAGGGGGTGGGGTGTGAACGCGCAGAGATGTTTGACGGGAAATCTAAATTGGTCTAATGGGCAAAAGTCAAGTCTGTTGGACCCATCTGGATAGAATTATGGGGGTGGAAAGTTCTATCTACACGAAGGTCAACCCATTTTGTTTCTAGAGTCTTTATTTTCTTAGGAGTTTATGTACATGCCGCTCCTAGCATCCGTTGATCTTGATCTTCAAGCTCCGCGGGACCAGAACTTGGAGACTCTTTTCACCAGCGCCTCCCAACGCGCAAGCATAATACCTTTGCCGTTCCGTGCGAAACGTGTCCACAACTTTTCAGACAAATATCCAGCCGGTCCACAGTGAGGGACATGATCAGTCATCATAAATAACCTGAGTTTCTTCATCTTTTTGAACGACTTTGCATGCAAAACCAAGTCTTCTACATGGATCTTGTCTAGTTTAATGCCTTCAATGGCATTTGTTCCCTGTTAGTGTGCAATAGAAATTTTTATGCATGTTGCAAGCACTTGAAAATAAAAACGGTTATCTAGGTTGTACCCCCACAACAAAAGTCTAACTCTAACGATAATATTTAAATTTGGTTTGAAACCATGCTGGTCTAAAAACCATTATAACACAAGCAGTTTCTAAATGAAGATATACTTCTTATGATGAAAGGGCAAAAGTGAGGATTTATGATAGGTTGTATAACCGTCAATTTTGTTTAAAAATAACATTAACAAAGTAGAAAATAAATATCTCAAACCCTAATGTATTACTTAAATCCTAAGTGGCAATAATAAAAATCTTGTTTGTCTCTCTCTTAATTATGCAATCTTAAGTTTTTAAAGCGTGTGTAAATATGAAGTCCGCAAAAAGAAGATATACATATGCATTCAAATTAGTTTTTCTTTAGGACGTGCTTAAACTTACCAAGTTTTGCCTAACCACTTGTAGAGCATCCTCGTGACACCATATTCTGCTTCGCTTACTAGGGTTATTAGGGCACTCTTGAATCACGATCCATCTACCAATTTCTTGAAGCAAATCATGCATCCATATTTTTTTATTTTCATCAATGTATACAAGTGACTTTTGAACCAAAATCTCAATCCCACTATTGGCTAGGATGCCGCATTGTTCTAGGGACTTGATGATCTCTTCTTTGTCATATCCATTGAGAAAACATGCGATGTCAAGAAAAATTGTCCTCTCGTTGGTCTCTAAGCCATCAATAACAATCCTCAGTATTTCATGAACCTTTCCTTGAGGGATTTCTTTCAATCGATCAAAAGCTCCTTGCCATTCCTTGACGCTTTTTCCATTCAAGAAAGAACCCATCACAGTGAGTACCAAAGGAAGCCCTTTAGAAAAACTAGTGAAACAATTTGAGAGCATCTTATAATCACTTTTGGGATATCTTTCTCGGAATGCATTCCAACTAAAAAGCTCGAGAGCTTGATCATCATTCAATGGTCTTACCTTATAGATTTCCTCACTTAGACCAATTAAGGTTTCTTCTTGTTGAGGGATCAAAATAACTCTACTCCTCATGCCTAAGTTTATATCCTCGATTAGGTGGCTTAGTGGATCCAACAGCCCTTCAACATCATCAAACACCAACAAAACCCTCTTGTTGTGAAGCTTACTCCTAATCAAGTTTGTTACTGCATGAATACTGTTGCCAAACTTTGAAACTTTATTGCCGAGAATGTCAGGAAAAAGGGTCTCTTGCATTTTAACAAGTCCATCTTGGCTCGTTACATCCTTCACATTCGCAAGAAAGCAACTCCTCTCAAATTGATCTGCAATTTGGTGGTACAAAGCTCTCACAATTGTAGTCCTACCTATCCCCCTCGTGCCGGAAATTCTCAAGATTCGGACCTCCTCAACCTCTAATTGGAGTAAGGAGAACAAGGCTTGTACTTGAGAATCTAACCCAATTGGATAGAAAGTAAGTAGGCTCATGTATGAGCAGCTCAATCTTCTTGAGATTTTCTCCACAACAGATTGGATAAATTCAGCTTCAAGTCTGCAAATTTCAACAACTAAATGGTGTGACTTTGGCTATTCATGCTCGTAAAAAATTGAAAAAGATCAATAAGGTTATATTCTCTAACTTAAAAGTATTATCCATTTAATCTAATTTACTATCAGATATGAAAGAAAACAGGGGCAAGTGAGAGATTGACATGTGCTCTCATAATGGTAGTACATCTTCCTCTCATGTTTCTGCTACTTTTTAGTTGATGGGAAATGATAGATTTCTGAAACAAACAAGAGATAAGCTTTTGTCTAATCCTTAAAGCAAAAAAATAAAAGGGGGATAGTTACAATTATATGAAAAAATTCTCTAAGCTCACCGGAAAGGAGGTTCTGCTAGAGAGTATCTTGAACAGAAAAGGAACAAAAAAAAAATCGAAAGTCGAGAGAGAGAGAAAGAGAGATTTAAAAGCTTTAAGAGCGGGCAATCTTAGATAGAAGAAAAAAACTGGAGACCGAACTCTCTTTCAAGCCCTTGCTAGGTACCACAGGTCCACAGTCCAAACAAAACAAAGACTGACAACTTTTTGCCTCTGACAGATAGGTCATTCCATAGCGGAGAGCTTTGGTGGCGAAGGGAAAGGTTGCACCGCAGCTAGGGTTTTCCATGAGAAAATATTCAGTGGTTTAATATCACCATATCAACATCCTACCTGGTATATGCTTTTTCACTCATATTTAATCATATCTTGACATGTGTTCACATATCCATGTCAGCGATTCACGTGGAAATTAAATGAAGATCTTCTCTCTCCTTCATCTCTACTCTTTCTTCCTCCTCCATCTATAGTAGCCTACCTCTACTCCACCGTTGCCACTAGTGGAGTTGCCGGTGACTTGAATAGGCCAACCACCACATCTTTAATCTGGCCTGTCCATGGCCGAAATTATTGGCATTGATCCATCGCGTTCAGGCATCTATGGCCGTCGGGATATGGGAGCTCCGTCCATGGTCCAACAGCCATGGTCAGTTGGGATCTCGACCTTGCCCATCACGGCCATGGATGAGCAGTCAGGGCCAAATCTGAAGGCGGCTATAGATCTGGGAGCCATGCCCTCAGTGACATCCACTATTGAAGAAGCCATGCTTTCTTCACGAGCATGACCCAATCAGTCCAAATCTGAAGCCCTGTTGATCACTGAACGTAGTTCATTGCCGTCTGAACCTCGAGCTTGCCGTCAAGGCTCACAACCATGGACAAACCTTGCCAGCCATGGACGAGCTAGGCTTGCAGTTCTGGAGGCATGACTCTAGTCCAGATCTGAATGGGCAAGGACTTCGCCGACCGCAAGGATGATGAAGGGGTAGCTTGGGTCAATTGCACGTGACGCGGGAAGCAATGGGGATACTAGCCGAACGGGGTGGTGCTACATGATGGAGGAGGAAGCGCCAGTGGCCATGAAGGCCAACCAGATCGGCAGAAAAAGCAAGAAGAAGAGAAAATTCAATTTTTTGTCATTCCACCTCAACTAACACTTATTGACTTATTATTGGGCATAAGTAAAAGGATTCCAAACATTTCCAAATTTTCCTACTGCCTATAGACCAAAAGATTGGGCTTTAAGAACAAGTTTTGTTGTTTCATGGATAAAATAAGAAACTTCCTCTAGGAATCCTCCCAAGGAAACGCTTAAGGAAGACAGAAAGTTGGTACCTGTTTCCGAGAGACCAACCGGTGAGATTGCCGGCCTTTCGGAGAGCGTCTCTCCACCTCCGGATCTTCTTGGTGTTATCCTGCCCGAAACACTTCTCACTTTGGCCAATCCATGTGAAAGATCCGGATTGCTCGCGCATCTCTTTGGGGTCAATGCCCATGAAAATGAGGAATACCAGCTGGCCTTTCTTTTCCTTGCAATCGAAGATCTTATCCAGCTCATCCAGGCACCACGGCGAGGAGGCAAAGGTCTGAGAGATGACCACGATGGCGCTCCTTGACTGCTCTATGGCTTCGTTGATTGCCGGTGCAATCTCTAGTCCTCTTTCTAGACCGTGGTCAACGAAGACCCTTATCTTGTTCCTCTCGAGAGCATTGTGGAGATGGCTCACGAAGTGGCGCGTGTCAGCCTGTTTGTAACTGATGAATGCATCGTGAATCCACCGAGATATGGAGGAGGGTGCAAAGAAGAGTCGTGGCCTGATTGTTATGTTATGTTTGAGACAAGAGAAGTGGAGGGGAAAGAAAGAGGGCAAACAGATGGGAGGGGATTGCAGTTGAAATTGCGATGCTCTCTTGTTTCTGAGGCCTGGATACAATGGAGGAGAATGACGGGAGAAAAGCTTGTTGTTGAGTTGGCCAAGTTGGATCATCATCTTGCTACAATTTGCCATTGAAACATCACCAAAACCAAAGCAAAGAAAGAACTGTACGGAGTTCATTCGTAGTACAAACTCGCTTTACCTATTTATAATAAAAATTCGATTTATGAGCCCTCCCCCGCTCTCCCGGCTCACTATAATATGGATTTTTCAGCCGTGCGGTGATGGTGGAGAGCACCTTTTGTCGTTACTCTGCAGCCTTTTAAATAGGATCCGCTTTGACTGCATTTTCGCCTTGCTGGAAGGAACCTTCGATCTAATGATTAGAGGATTAGCATTCTCACGTGTCAAATTCGATGTGTAAGTACAAATCTTATATTTTCATTTTTTTTCTTTTCATTTTATACAAGTCGATAGAATCTAATTACTTTTTCGATGAATATAAACATGATAAATATGTAGCTAATTCTTTCGAAGAGATATCATTGTTATGTGGGGAAAAGTACCAAAAAAAGTCATAAATTTATTGCATTAATCCTAATTTAGTCATAAACTTTTCAATTGAACCAATTCAATCATAATCTTTTTTATATGTATACCAATTGAGTCTATCTGACCAATTTATATTGGAAATTGCTAACATGGATGCTGATCATCTTATTTGATATGATCAGTGGTGACGTGGATATTTTTATATAATTTTTATTTTTTTCCTTTTCCTTTCTCTTTTCCTTCATTTCCTTTTTTTTTTTTTTTTTTTTTCTTCATTATCTTCCTCCACCTACCTCTAGTGGGTGGCGATCACTAGCTGTCTGCGAGGGTGAGCGCTGGGGTGCCCTATCATGCCTCGAACCTCGAGCGTGTGCATATTTCTTGGTGGTCAATAAAATTGCGACGTCCCAAGACATATCGCCGACCCATTCATTTTATTGCATATGTGAAAGCGTATAATAAATCCCCAGACGACACAAATATGTGATAGAAAAGCAGGACAACAAAATCACAAAAGTCACACTTTATAAACAGACTAAGTTAATATACAAAAGTCTATACCAAAAAGAGGCTACCGGGCTACCTTATCTTGGACCCTATCTACTTGGGATCCCGGTCTATCACGACACCGTTAAGGGTGTCGGTCTCTAGAGGCTCAACTACCTCTATTGCAGGCTCCTCACCCTCGGGTCCCTAGTACGCCTCGATCTCAGCTATGAGTTCGGTGTCATGCACAGGGTCGAGATCCACCAAATACTCATCATCGATGGTAGGTCCGTCAAAGCCATCCAAGGGGCCCTCTCGCACACCATTGGGCCTGTGGCGGAACCACGGCTTGAATCTATAAGGGACCAACTGAGGTAGGCCCTCATCAACCCAAATAGTAGTAACCACAAGTTCATGGGTCCAGTCGGGATTCTCGTTGATAGGGAGTACGGTACGCTGAATCTCGGCCTCCCACGGCCATGCAAAATGATCCGGCCTCACCATGATCTAAAGACCTGAAAAGATTGAGCCCACGACGAGGTGAGATAATGTCTCAGCAAGTTCACCCCCTAAACCCCTATTAGGAAGGAAATATGCTTAGAGGTAGTCTAACCACATATCATAGATGACTCACCTCGTCTCAGTTCCTTCCTGCATGTCAGTACAATTCATATTACATATGCATATAATAGATGTAAATGCATCAATTGGAACACCTCACTTAATCTCAATTAAACACAGGAGTCCCAATTATAGTGCTAAGTCATTAAGACACGTCCCATTCCGTGTCACACAATTTTGTCCCATAATCTGGCGCATCTATCTCAATCAATCACACGTTCCAATTGATTACAACCACTAGGGCACGGCCTACTTGACGTTCGGTGGTCTTCTGGCGTAACCAGGTATTGTCTCACCCCATTGAGCACGGCAACGTCTACACGAGACGGCAATCCCGAATGAGCATCGGTCCAACCTCTATTGCGATTGACATCCGTTGTCCAGGGGCATCCCATATAGGGGCAACTTCCACCTAACGCACATTGGGGACATGTTCTCATAACCATCATACGATCACTCAATACCAGCCAAGGACACTATGCATTGCACTTTAATGTCTCAATTAAGATAATGAACTTGGCCTATTTTCTTCGTATTAAAAACACCCGGTAAAAATAATTGTGTGTGGGTATACGATCAGATCGAACTTTTAAAAATTAATATCCTTCCTTTTATAAACATTTTCGGTGTCAAAACCTGACACTTGGTATTTTCTAATTAAATACCAAAATTTCATAATTTTGAAATAAATACTCAAAATCACAATCATCACTCAAATTTACACAAATTAACATTCAATTGCATAAACTAAGCACACCACTACAATTGGCATGAAATTCCAGTGACCGGCTATCTTGATATAATTTCTGGAAAATAATAAATAATTACAAAAATTACAAAAATAATTAAATAAATGCAAATTAATCCAATAAATGCATACTTAGGCCGTAAATGCTAATATAACCACCTAAACGGGCCTAGAAAAATAATGCACCTATCCACATAAATAGTACAATCTATCTAGCCCTTAATTAATCTAATATAATCACCTAACAATCCTAATTAACCAACTAAATCACTAATTAAAACTAACTAACCATCTATACCATACTTAGCATAATCTAATTACCTATTAAACGTTATTAACTCAATAAGCAGAGTTTAGCAAGTAAACTCACAGGATTAGCGAACTGGTAAGTCCACGACGACGGCGACATAGAGGCGAGCGAGACACAAGTCTGCGGCGATTTTGTTCACAGTTGGGCTGGACAGGCATGGAAAAGGCCCACGAAGCTCACAGTTGGGCTGTGAGGTTCGATTTTGTTCTTGGGCTGTAAGGGTTGCTTGAGCGGCTTGGATAGGTTGGAATGGCCATGGCGGGACGACATGGTTGTAGCGGGTCCAAGTAGTGGCTTCGGTGGCTTGGAGGTGGCGAACGGTAGCTGGACGACGGAGGTGGCTCAGGATAGTGAGTTGGGCTCGCGGGGACATCACGCGAGCAGGACGGCGAGCGGACGGCACCGACGGCGTTCAATTGGCGGTAAGGGGCTCAGACAACCGACGACAAGGCTGCTGGTCTCTTGGTTGGCTTTTGCTGGTTTTCTTGAGCTCAAACAACACCACAGCAATGGAGAAAGGAGTGAAGAAGAGGAAGAAGAAGGCTACAGCTGGAGAGAGGGGGCCACAAGCCTCACAAGTCAACTAGAAATATCTCAAACACTCATCACTTGCCCCCACCATCCTTTACCATCATCCTCAGCTAAGTTTCCTCCCTCAAGCTTCTTGTAGAAGCCTCCCAAAGGGTCCAAAATGTTGCAGCCCCATGGACCTACGGATTTTGCAACATTCTCCTCCAATTTCAATTCAATTCCCACTCAAATCAACTCAATTGATAACCAAAACTTCAGCCAAGGTCTCCACACTTAATTCCACATTTTCTTGCCAATTAGTCCAACATGAACACCAAAAATGCAACAAAAGGCGGTCCTCTAATTTTTTCGGTCTAAAATACCCCAACTTTGAATTTTCGCCAAAAACTAGGGTTTGTTGAAAAATCTTTGGAGGATGAGTCAACACTCCTAAAAGAAATTGTGACACGACATAACTTTTAATTTCTGAAATTAGGTTCAATTTTGCGGCTAATTTCAACCGGATGCGATTTTAACGGGACCTAACCTATCGGGTAACTTTTAGGAATTTTTAGCGCATTTGACCCATTGTCGATTATTTTCGAGCCACATTGTACATCTTTGACTCATTGGTTACTCTCGGTTGTCGTGAAAATCTCGAGATTTTGAATATGGGCACAAGGTACGAAAATGACAGAAAAATCGGTTTAGTGCCATTCAACGAGAATTTTGCAATTAGGTGGAATCACCGACACTTTAGGCTGCGCATGACAAAATTTCTGAAACATAAATTGATTTCTGGCCAGAAATCAATTTCTTAATTTCTATTCCCCGGACAAGTTTCTGAGCAAAGAAACCCGTTTGATAATGACTCAAAATTTCTATTTCTGAAACAGAAATCCGTTTGATAACATAATAAAATTTATATTTCTAGGAATAGAAATTAATTAGATAACAACATAGGAAATCCTAAAATACAAAATAATAGCCGAAATAATATTAAAACAATATAGGAATCCTCAAATACAAAATAATAGTCGAAATAATATTAATACGTTACAAAAGTTGAAAATACAATTTCATGGAATTTCCGGCATATTATTATCCCTTGCCATTTTATTAGCAATTTTTTTCCTAAGCATATTTATTTGGTTTCCCTCCTCGGTCAATGTATCGTTTGCAAGCTCATCCTACGTAGGTTCAGACAAGTACTGCGGAAACATGAATATGGGTGCCATAAATGGCGCCTATACAGCCTTGTCATTTTATCAAAAACTAGTATTATACAAGATTATCAACACAATAAAATTAATGGTGTAAAGGAATATATGAGAATTCTACCTTAAAGTAACATTTATGGTTAGGAACCAATCGGGGGAAGGTCAGTTTATTTTGATTCTCGAATTGAATCAGTCTAGTTGCTCATCCCTAATTTCTTTATTGTTGCTCAATAAACCTTTAATGGCCCTTGCATAGTAAAGAAAGAGATTCTCTTGAATCTCTTGCCTTCGAATTAAAATTCAAGATTGTGTAACAATCTAATTATTTTGATTTTGTAAGAATTTTGAATTCGTAAAAAAAATAAGGTTAAATTTCTATGCACGTTTTTTATTCATCTATTATGTAAGAACTTTTTCTTCAATTGGCCATGCGCATGCTTTTTCTATGAAGAAAGAGTCTCATTGTTTTTTCTTTTTGGTAAAAAGAAAAGAGCCCCATTATTTTTAAGTAAGCATTTAAGAACTTTGGTAGTTTTTGAAAATTTGGAACCCATTTGATTGCCTTTCATCCTAAAAAGGAAGTTATAAAAAAAAAAAAAAAAAAAAAAAAAAAAAACACAAGCAAAATAAGAAAAAGAAAATTAACAATAATTTGTGAAGTTGTGGTTATGAGTGAATTAAGTTAGCAAGAAAGCGCAAGGTTCTTTTATATGGTTTGATTTCGTTTCGATTTCTATTTCGAAACGAGAAGTTAAAAATTTCAGCTTGATTTCTTCAATTTCTCTATTTCGAAATAGAAATCTGTTTCAGAAATAGAGAAATCAAATTGCGTTACCAAATGGATTTCTGTTCCAAACTTGTTTCGGGGAACAGAGAAACAAAGAAATCGAAAAACATAAATTTTGTCATGCGCGCCCTTAATCGCATGCCTCAATTGAAATGACCTATCTTCGGTCTCTGATTGATTTTAACCGTGCCATATTAACCCTTGCGGATTAGCATGGTCGAGTAGTTTTTTTTTTTTTGGTCGAATTCTCAAGTTTATTGTGTTTAGATTCCTTAATGGCTTCACCTAATAGATCAATTATCTCGTGAGTGATCAGCTCAGAGAAAAAGGCTATAGGCACGTTGATAAAAAGCCCAACTTATTCAATCGAAAACAGAATTAGAAAATTAGGATATCACATGCCCCCCAGGCCATCGGTGAGACCTGCCCTTGTCAACCTTTGGCGATGACTAGCAAGGGCTTGGTGAAGCTACCCCTCGCCAAATCTGAAGAGGGAACCCTCGCCTAACCATTGCCAGAGGCCAATGATGGCTAGCAAGTGCTAGGAAGCCCTCACTTGGATGATGTCCCTCGCCATATGTGATATTTGGACTTCGCCCAAGCCTCGTATACGCAACGGTCCATGCCGTGTCGACAAGCTTGTCATTGAAATATGATGTTGGCACTATTCACGGCCACCGTTTCACCACCACCATAAATGTACCAAACCGTTTCGTCTCATCACGTCCCTGCGACACCACCTTATTGTCACATCTTGTGGCATCCCAAAATTCAAGTCATCCTCTAGAGAAATTAAAGCCTATAATTAGGTAATGAAATTACCTATGGTCTATGTGTTAGCCATTAGTTTTCTTAAGGCTATGTGTTATTGTGTTTGTGTTTATGAATTTTGAATTTAGGACTATAGGATAAATTAATAATTTATGCTTGGCTATGCACCTCATAAATTAAATTCCTATATGTAAAATATTACAAGATTTTGGCCATGTGGAATTTAGTAATTTAATTCTTAAAAGAAAGAATAAGAAAGGGGTAAAATTGATTTTAATTGGGTTGGGCCTTAGGCCCAATAGCTTGAGCGTTTGATGGGCCAAGCTAGTCGGCCCAATTAGGCCCTCGAAAAGGGGGCTGTCGCCAGCCCAAGAGGGAGGCCCAATAGTGGCCGGCCCAAAAGCCCAAGCCCAAAAATCCATAGGACAAGTGGCACAAGACTCATGCATTGGCTTAGGGAAGAAGGCCATGCATTGGCTGGTTTGTAGGCAAGTAATCAGGAGGATTTGGGGGTATAAGAGGGAAGAGAGAGAGAAGGTGGCCGGTTTTACCTCATTCGGCCAAGAGAGTGAGAGAGAGAGAGAGAGAGATTTCGAGAGAGAGAGGAGGAGCGGCCGAGAGAGAGAGGAGGAGGAACCGCCGTCCGTCTGCCGTGTGCCGCCATGTTCGCCGCCCTACACCGTCGACTGACCGGTCAAGAGGCAAGTGGGAGTCCTCTAGCTTCTCTTGCATGCTTGTATGTTGTTTGCATGTCGAATTTTTGGATGTTAGATGAGAAAAACCAAAGCATGGATGAGTTGTGTGTGAATGGTGTGACTGTTCTTGCTCGGATCGTGTGAGTCAGAAACTTGTTTGAGCTTGCATGTGTGTTTAGAGTCCGCTTTTGGCTTCGATTTCTCCATGATAGTTGTAGCTAACATCTTGAAGTACAACATAAAAAAATTTCGTGGAAAATAATGGCGATTTGAGGGGTTAAAGTCTCACCCTACGGAGACCTCAGATCTGGAGAGTTTTTACTGACCTCTTGCTGGATTCGTGATTGCATGTTGGTTTGTGATGCGAATATCACTTCGATTTCTTCATGAAAGTTGTAGGGGATATATTAAAATACAACATACTCAAATTTGAAGTGAAATGAACAAGTATAGCCTAGTAAATCGACTAGATCTTGAAGACGATGATTCTGGTGATGTGTTCCGAGACACCCGAGACTTCAAGGACCTAAATGGTGACTATATTCTGGTTATTTGACCTAGATCTCTTCATGAAAATTGTAAAGGATACCTTGATGCATAACATATCTAAGTTTCAGAGAAAACGAAAGAGAATAGGTAGGTTAAAACTTCATATTTCGGAGATGGAGGCACTGGACGATGCGGTAATGGGTCCCGAAGCTTCATGACGTTAAATAAAATAATATATAAATAATCTGGCTTGGTTATTAGTTGTACGAAAATTTCTTGGCTATAATCTAGAAAAATTTCATAATTATGGGAGGCCATATGGATATTTTAATTGAATTTATTCGGAAACCGTGCATTCTGGTTTCATCCGAAAATTATATGATGTTTTGTGAAAATTGGGAAATTGTGTGAAATGCTATTTGGCCATGTATTTTGTATGAAATTATCATCCTATTGGCTTGTTTAATATTTTCTGTAATTTTTATAATTTTGGGAATTTGTTGATATTAAATTTAATATTTATGGAAATGACAAAAGTTGGAATTTAAATAAATAAATAAATAAATAAATAAAAAAAAATAGATTATTTTATTGGCCATAAATTCCATTAAATTTATAATTTTATCTTGTTGCATGAATGATAAAGTCTTGGTGTATGTATGACATTGAATCGAGGTGCTTGTGTGATAAAGTCTTGGTATGTGTATGGCATTGAATCGAAATGTATGTATGAATTCAATGATGAGTATGATCTTGATTTGTCATCACATCACATGCCATGATAAATTGAATCATAATGATGTGAATTGAGATAAATGAGGAAGCCATCGGGGGTGAGCCGACGATGCCCCGGGAGTGTCAGGATGCCTGGCTAGAAGGGTACGGCTGGTTGCCCGGTGGTCATGAATGGCCGAATACAGGAGGGTCCTCGGGAGACCGAGTGGTATCGAGATGCCTGGAGAGTGGGGGAGCCGGAAGCTCGGCATGGTAATTATGCCGAGGGATACCTCGCGATGCCGGATTGGGTGCGAGATGCTTGGCCTGAAGGGTGCGGCCGGTTGCCCGGTTGTGTCATGATACATGCCCGGAGGTTTGTGTTGGATGCCCGGTTGTATCATGATGCATGCTCGGAGGGTCCTCGTGATGCCAGTTGGGGTACGAGATGCCCGGAGAGTGGGGGAGCCAGATGATCTGTAATTGTATCTTGGATACATGTGGGACGCAAACATTGGTCCCGGGAATGAGAAATGTGGCAGTCCAAGATGAAATTGGAACTAAATCATGCATAGTGATATATGTGTGACATGATGCATGATGATATATGCATGACATTATGCATGACAATATATGCATGGTAATGATGATGATATGCATGATGATATGCATGATGATGATGGATGAGGATGATATATGATGATATGCATGATGATGATGGTGAGGATGATATATGATGATGATGATGATGATGATGATATATGATGATATGGCATGATAACATGTGTAATGTGATGATGTCATGATGATGATGACATATATGATATGATAGTGCATGATAGTATGCGCATGGCTTCAAGGTAAGGAATGCCTGCAATGCGTGTATGATTTGTATGATGCATTGAGTTGTTATTGGATTATTTACCTGCTGAGTGGTTGTACTCACCCCTTTTGGGGACCAACATTTCAGATTAGTAGATGGTTTAAGCGGTTGGATATGACCGCGAGGAGAAGGATAGCAAAGGAGGGAACCTTTGGACGCTGACACTGGTTAATGGACCTTAAGCATACGATTGTGGGAGGAGATCTCGGTCATCTTTTGAAGTGTAGCCGAGTATAGGAAACTATGGCATTTCGATATACCGACTAAAGATGTCCATCTGCTTTATGTAAATAAAAGTGTACGGCTTTAACTTTTATAAGATGTTTAGTTGGTGTGCATCGTTTTCCGAATATAGGGAAGGGAGCTTGTTGGATGTGCTTCCGTATATGGATTGCGCAAGGGACCTATCAAAAAAAAAAAAATGTAAACCCCCATGGTTGTATGGACCTGCTACAATTGAAATGGTATCAGAGTGATATGTTAATAAGGAAAGTGAATGGTAAGCGAACTGTGGCGACCCTAATCGGATCGGGGGCCGTCGAGGGGTGCCACACATCTTTGCTGCACTGTGACAACTCGATCATCATCTAGTCCATCATCTCATTTAAATTGTTCTTCACAAAACGCCACAAACGAGACCAATGTTGACCCTCATTAATACCTTGCTAAGTGAGCCTTCCATGCAAATTTTCTTGATTCCCATGCACATGTCCAAGTAGTCAAAGAAATGGAGACTTTGACCACAGAATTTATGGCCATGTCTTTCTCTCCTTAGTAGGCCACCAACGAGGACTTGCACTTCACAAAGTAGCCACCTTTTTCCTTCTCTGCTGGCTAGCAAATAAAAGACCTTGACCAAGCTGCGGCCACTTCCATGCATGAAGTAACAAGGTGTCATGAACAAAGGAAAGGATTCTTACGCCAATACACGAAGTCATAGAGTTGTCTCCGCCCTCCGCTGCCACGAAATTGAAGAGAAACGTTGACTAAGATAGTCAACAGCAGAAGAGAGACCATTGTAAGTGCTAGTATGAACACCTAGAGAGGGGTGAATATGTGTGAAAATAATTTTTACAAATAACAGTGAAAATATTTTACTTTTGAAACTGAGTTTGAAGAACAATAGACTTTGTGCAAGTTCAGATTTTAGCAATTGAATAGAACTACGAACAAAATAAAAGAGTTCAAGGAAGAGAATGAGAACACATAATTTATAGTGGTTTGGCTTAGATCAAGCCTACGTCCACTCTCCTATGCTGACAGCCTTCTAGCTGGTTTCCACTATGAATCAAAAAATAATTTACAATCTTACAATCTCGACTTCACAGTGAGGAGTCTCTACTTCTCTATCATGAAATCACACTATAAGTCTCTCTCTTTTTAGTACAACTTTGAGCTTAGTATAGGAAGTACAAGAGAACAAGAAGTTTTAGACTTTGGAATTTCTCTTTTACGCACACTATCGAATAACTAGAGAGTCCTCCTTAAATACTCCTTCATGCCTTGTCGATCATTGGCACTTTCCGAAGGAATTATTCCAATCAACGTGTTGGATAGAATCAATTAAGGACATCTCAAGCCATTTGAAAATTGTGATAAAAGCTCGTCAATCATGTTCGTCTATACAATCAGGATCTTGGTTTCCATAAGTAGATTCTTTCCAAATTTACTTGCCGTCTGAAAAGATTTGATGTATCTAAATTGATTCCAATAAAGATATTCAATCTCGTAGGCAATATTTCCAACCAGAAGACCATATATAATCCATATGAATGGATCCCTAGAAGAAAGAAAGATAATCCCACGTCTAGATAAGTTTTCATTCTTAACTTGTGTTCAGTTTGGAATTTGTTAGCGTAAGCAGACTTTGACACAAAGTCTGGGAGTCTTTAGACTTTGACGCAGAAGTCTGGATTGTCAGAGATTCTCTTGGGTCAGACTGAATTCTTGCACAGATATAAACACTGAATAAAATATCAAGTCTAGAAGCAGTAAGGTAGAGAAGTGAACCGATCATGCTTCTGTATAGCTTCTGATCTATTTTCTTCTCTTCTTCATCCTTGTCCAGTCTCGAAGAACTTGACATTGGAGTCTCTGTTTTCTTGCAATTCTTCAATCGAAATTTCTTGATGCGATATTTGGCATATTTTTCTTGGTGAATAAATATACTTTTCTTCAATTTTCAAACTTGCAATCCCAGAAAGAAAGTTAACTCACCCATCATGCTCATCTCGAATTCATTATGCATAGATGTTGAAAATTTCTTGCAAAGACTTTCGTTAGGAGAACAAAAAATAATATCATTTACATAAATTTGTACTAGTAGAAAGTCTTTTCCTTCTTTCTTTATGAACAACGTTGTATCGACCTTTCCCTTTTCAAAACCATTCTGAGTTAGAAACTTACTCGACCTCTCATACTAGGCTCGAGGTGCTTGCTTCAGTCCATACAAGGCCTTTTTCAGTCTATAAACTGAGTTTGGCTTTCTTGGATCTACAAATCCTGGTGGTTGTTCCACATATATTTCTTCTTCTATGAACCCATTTAAGAATGCACTTTTGACATCTATCTGGAATAATCTGAAATTTTTATAGCAAGTAAAAACAAGTAATAATCTAATTGCTTCTAATCTTGTTACTGGTGCATAGGTCTCATCATAGTCTATCCATTTTTCCTGTCTATATCCTTTTGCCATGAGTCTTACTTTGTTTTTGATCACTTTACCGTTCTCATTCATTTTGTTCTTGAAAACCCATTTCGTTCCAATAATAGATTTGCCTTTGGATTTTGGAATCAGCTCCCGTACATCGTTGATGCTGAATTGCTTGAGTTCTTCCTGCATAGCTTCTATCCAGCTTTCATTAGACAAGGCTTCGTCTACTCCTTTTGGTTATATCTCATAAACAAGTGCTAGAGCACTGGACTCTTCTCTTCCTTTGGATCTGGTGTGAACTCCTTTATCAATATTACCAATGATGAGTTCTTGGGATGACTTGACTTGTGCTTCCAGTTGCTACTTGGTTTGAAAGTTGGTTGACCCTCTGCATTGATTGAATCTTCTTGTTCTACTTGTCGCTATTCTCCAAAAGTCTAAACCTCATTGGGAGAAATAGACTTTGTAAAGTTTGTAACAGGTTCAAACTCTTCAAGTTGAGTTTGGTCTGGTAGATTCTTCACATCATCTTAAAACTTGACGTTCATAGATTCTTCCACGGATTGAGTCTTCTTGTTAAAGACTCTTTAAGCTTTGCTTGAAGTCAAATAGCCAAGAAAGATTCATTCATCTGATTTCGCTTCGAACTTTCTAGATCGATCATTTGCATTCTTCAGAATAAAACATTTATAGCTAAAGACATGAAAGTAGGAAACATTCGGCTTCTTTCCTTTATACACTTCATAGGAATTTTCTCTAGAATAGGCCTTAAGAATACTCTGTTAATAATATAACAAGCAGTTGAAACTGCTTCTACCCAAAATCAAGAGGATATTTTGCTCTCTATTAAGAAAGTTATGGCCATCTCTTGTAAGGATTTGTTCTTCCTTTCCACAACCCTATTTTGTTCTGGAGTGTATGGTGAAGATAAAACATGCTAAAAACCAAATTCATCACAGAACTTAGCAAAGTCCCGATTCTTAAACTCACTTCTTGGTCAGTTCGTATGCTTGAAATAGCATACCTCTTTTCATTTTGAACTTTCTTGACAAATTTCGAGAAATAGGAGAAGGTTTCAAACTTGCTAGAAAGTAAACCCAAGTGAAGTAAGAGTAATCATTCACGATTACTAGACAATATTTCTTTCCACCAATACTTTGAGTTCTAGTTGGACCAAAAAGGTCCATATGAAGAAGTTGCAGAGCTCGATTGGTAGACTTGATTCATAGTTTTAAAGGAACTTGTGACTTGTTTTCTTAGAACATAGGGAGTGCACAATTCATTCTTCTGGTAAGCCAGATTTGGAAGTTCTCGAATAAGCTTCTTAGAAGAAATCTTGGCAATTTGCTTCAAGTTAACATGACTAAGCTTCCGATGCCAGAGACTTGCTTCCTCTTGAATGGAAATAAAACACTAAGAACTTTTTAGGTTTACATCCATAAGGTAAATGTTGCCATGCCTTCACCCAGTGAAAGAATTGAGAGAAGTCTTGACTCGTTCCAGAACAAATGCCTTCTGGGAAGTTTATTCTGAAACCAGTATTGCACAGCTGACTTATACTCAGCAAATTATAGTTCAAACCCTCCACCAAGGAAACATTGTTGATAGTTAGGCTTTCAATCTTCACAGTTCCACATCCTACAATCTTTCCTTTGTTGTTTCCTCTGAAAGATACTTTTCTTCCATTCAATCTAACAAGCTTTATAAAGCAGCTTGAGTCTCTTGTTATATGCCTCGAATAGCTAATATCCAAATACCATTTAATCTTCCTTTTGATAGTGACCTGTGATCATAAGAAGAATTCAAACTTTCTTTGGTACCTAGATTTTCTTAGATCCAAGAGGGTTAGTATTAACAACAGTCCCCAGTCCTTCTTAACTGGTCTCTAAACCTTGGGACATTCTTTCTCAAAATGTTCTAATCTGTTACACTTTGAACATTTGAGTGCATTTCGGCCAATAGGTTTTACAAAAACTTTTTGTAAATGATTTTTATAAATTGCCTTTGCAGGTTTTTTTTTTTTAATTCTTTCTTTTACTTTGGAAAAATCGATTAATGGAACAGTTTCTGAAGTCATACCCAAACTAGATTTGTTA
Source organism: Eucalyptus cladocalyx (assembly GCA_017140615.1). Classification (NCBI taxonomy): domain Eukaryota; kingdom Viridiplantae; phylum Streptophyta; class Magnoliopsida; order Myrtales; family Myrtaceae; genus Eucalyptus; species Eucalyptus cladocalyx. The sequence continues at coordinate 26,323,087 of CM029522.1, forward strand.
AAGTAGAGTATTTGAGCTAAAAGAATTTTCTCCAATTTCTTGGATCCTTTTGAACATCTTTTTGTTATATTTGAGATATCACTTTTTAAAAAAGTATTTTCCTTTGAAAGAGAATCAGAATTTTCTTTCAAATTATCAAAACTTGTTTTTAGACTTTCAAAATTTTCTTTCCAAGAAACTTCCTGTTGCCTGAGCTTAGAATTCTCTCTTTTTAGTTCAAAAATTCTTTTAAGAGAAGATTTGAAATTGAGACAAAGTTCATCTATGTATTTAGAAACTTTGGCATGAATTTTTGAATCACTAACCTCAATTTTTTTCTCTGAATCTAAATTAGAGTCTGTTTCTAATTCTAAGTCTGATTCGAAATGAGCCATTAAACATATGTTGGATATTTTTCTTCATTTTCCTCACACTCGGTGTCACTCCAAATTTCAGCTTTGAGTGCCTTTTTGTATTTCTCAATTTTTCCTTTCTTCTTCTTCAACAGAGGACAGTTAGGTTTGATATGCATATTTTGCTTACATTCGAAGCATATCACATCTTTGCTGGTTTTGTTGTCCTCAATTGGTCTTTTATGGAAATTTTGCATGCATTGCTTCTTCAAGTTAAATCTTCTTCCATTTCTATTCAGCTTTCTGAATTTCTTGATCATAAGCGACAACTCCTCATTGTCCATATCATTATCTGAATCTGTATCATCAGAATCAATGTTAGACTTGAAAGTAATTGACTTCTTACCTTTAGGATCTTCTTCATCATTTATTTGTTCCACTTCGTATGACTGATGCATGCCTATCAATTCGTCAACTGATAGAGGCATGATCCTCTGGATTTCTCTAATTGAAGTCTTCACATGATTCCGGTCTTTCAAAAGCCCATGCAGTAGCTTGTTGACTTTCATTAGTCCTGAAATTGGCTGACCTTGATAAGCCAGGCCATTTACAATCTTTGTAAAGCGACTGAACATATCAATAATAGATTCTCCAGGCTTCATTTTGAAGGCTTCATACTATCTGAGTAGAATGTTTATTTTGGTTTCCTTCACATGGTTAGTCCTTTCGTAGGTAACATATAATCTATCCCAAACTTCTTTGCTATTGCATAGGAAGAATTCGGTTATACTCAATAATAGATAAGGCACAATATAAGGAGTAGATTTCTTTTGCGTCAAGAGCTTGTCTCTTGGTAAATTCAACTCGTGTTGCTTCGTCAGTGTTGATGATTTCTTTTCCTCGGTCAGAAGCTGATGTTGCTTTAGGATTGATTCCTTTTTCTATGACATCCCACTCCAGAGGATCTTTGGATCTGAGAAATGCCTTCATCTTGTTCTTTTAGACATTGTACTCATTTCCATCAAAGTAAGGAGGTCTGGTGTTGCTCTGACCTTCAACCAAATCTGGAGCCAAAATACTAGCCATAGAGAATCTTTAGCTTAGAAGTAAAACACTTCAAAAATTAAGCACACAGGCTCTGATACCAATTGTAAGTACTAGTATGAATACCTAGAGTGGGTGACTAGGTGTGAAAATAAATTTTGCAAAGAACAGTGAAAATATTTTGCTTTTGAAATTGAGTCTGAAGAACAATAGACTTTGTGCAAATTCAAACTTTAGTAGTTGAATAGAACTATGAACAAAATAAAGGAGTTTAGGGAAGAGAATGAGAACACATAATTTATTATGGTTTGGTTTAGATCAAGCCTACGTCTACTCTCCCACACTGACAGCCTTATGGCTGGTTTCCACTATGAATCGAAAGAGAATTTACAATCTTGCAATCTTGACTTCACAATAAGGACTCTCTACTTCACTCTCATGAAGTCACACTATAAATCTCTTTCTTTTGAGTACAACTTTGAGCTCAGTATAAGAAGTAACAAGGGAATAGGAAGCTTTAGAGTTTGAAATTTCTCTTTTACGCACACTATTGAACAACTAGAGAGTCCTCCTTAAATACTCCTTCATGCCTTCTCGATCGTTGGCACTTTTCAAATGAATTCTTCAAATCAACTTGTTGGACAAAATCAATCAAGGAGATCTCGAGCCATTTGAAAATAGTGATAAAAGCCTGTCAATCCTATTCATCCATACAATCGGGATCTTCGTTTCCATAAGTAGATTCTTTCCAAATTTACTTGCCTTCAGAAAAGATTTGATGTATCTAAAGTGATTCCAATAAAGATATTCAATCTCATAGGTAATATTTCCAACCAGAAGACCATATATAATCCATACAAACGAATCCCTTGAAGAAAGAAAGATAATCTCGTGTCTAGATAAGTCTTCATTCTCCACTTGTGTTCAGTTTAGAATTTGTCAGAGTGAATAGACTTTGACACAAAGTCTAGGAGTCTTTAGACTTTGACACAAAAGTCTGTAAATCTTCAGAATAAATTTTGGATAAGTTTTGTCAACTTCAAAACATCAAAAAGTTTTTTCTAACAACCATCTCTTCTCTTTTTTTCCTCACCACAGCTTCATTCGTCCATCAATTTCCTCAACAAATTTTCAAGGAAAATTATCACGGTTTCGTTCTTACTTTGTTGCTTGACATTAACCATCCGCTTCGCCGTCTATCTTTCTTTCCGCTGCTAACTAGAGACTGCATAGACACGCCCCATTCAGCTTATGTTGCCTTGTTGCTTCGCCACCAGCTCGCACCCCGTGGATTTAAGGCAAGTGGAGTTCCTATTTCTCGATATTACGTGGTACTGCCGTTACTCAGATTTCCATTGTAGGAATCGATAAAATTTGTGTTCGGATGCTTTGAACTACCGCTATATTCGGGTTTGTTTCTTGTCGAGTAAAGCTGAATTCAATATTGACTCGTATAGTCATGTATGGTGATGACCGTCGGCATGGTCGGCACTAGTTCGGGTGGTAAAGCTGTGGACCGCATCAATCGTTCAAAAATTGGCACTAGTCTTCCATAGGTCGAGTTGTTGCAGGTTGGTTCGGTCCTGATACGGTCTTGTTCTGACTTGAGGTGAGTAGCGTGTAAGTGGTACATGAGGAGTCGAGGCCGTAGCCGTACTCGTAATCTATGGCCACACAAGGTTTCAAAACCACTAGGCGTGTACAATGGTGTTAGGACAATTCTATGTGGTTCATCTAGGGCGCGCATGATAAAATTTCTATTTCTCTATTTTTCTATTTCTCTATTCTCCGGAACAGGTTTGGAACGGAAATCCGTTTGGTAATGCAATTTGATTTTTCTATTTCTAGAACAGATTTCTATTCCAGAAATAGATTTTAAGAAGAAATCAAAAACTAAAATTTTTAACTTCTCAATTTCCAAAAATAGAAATTGAGAAATTAATTTTTGGCTAGAAATCAATTTCTATTCCATAAATTTTGTCAGGTGCACCCCTAGTGTTCGGGGACTAGAATTCTTTAGGTGAATCGGTAGGACTAAATCGATTTTTGAATAGTATAGGTGTGGCTAGAATCATGACCATAGACTTGTGCATCAATGAGGGATCAATCTAGTTATGTTGGATGCATCAATAGAATCCTTAAGTGCTACGCCATGGTTTGAATTGATATTGATACTGTCGGTCCACTATTGCGACGATGCCCTGGGTGTTGGGATGCTTGGAGAAGCGTGAAAATGGTGCCCTCTAGATGCTTGGGGAATGTGATTGAGCCCTAGAGGTCCTCTTGATACCAAGTGGGGTGCGAGATGCCTAGAGAGGTGTAATGCGACTCTCTTCGGATGCCGGGGGAATAAAATAAGAACCCAAAGATCCTCGTGATGCTAGGTGGGATGTGAGATGCTTGGAGAGGTGCAAAATAGGTCCCTTTAGAAGATGGTGGCAGTTAGAACCAAAGTAGATATGATTATTGAATTCCCTGAACATCTATTTACTACCTGGTGTGTCATTTTGTTGAATCCCTTTAGAGTTATGGTAACCTGAGTTATTTCAATTTCACATATTACATGTTTAGGATTCCGTCAGATGAGTAGTGGTAGACTTATGTAATATAGTCTAACATACTTTCATTTGCTAAGTGGTTGTACTCACTCCTTGTGGGATCATTACATTTCAGACACGTAACCATGCTTCTCCAACTTGCGTCTTCCACTATGCTCTATGGCATCCCCACTAATCTCATGTGGGACCAAGTGGAGCATGTGGACCCCGACTTCTTTGATGTTATGTTCGTTCGGATTACTGTGATTTTGACGGTGGATGCTGGTCTCCCATCAGGCCCCGTACTGATGGGGTTCATTGCACTATATGCCCAGGTCAATGGGCGCACGGTGGGACCGCTTCCACTCTCGGATGATGACGACGATGGTTCTAGCGGGGTCGAGTAGTTGGAGGGCTCGGGGGAAGTGAAGGTAGCATTTTTGGACAAGACCAAGACGTGATACGCAAACGGCTGTGTGAATAGACTGTAGGATGGTTGGGATAGAGTTTTGGTTTAGCTAGAAAAAGGAACTTTTTGGCCTCAATGTACCGACCTAGGTCGTTTAAAACATATAAGTAAATAAAAGTGCCCGGTTTTATATTTCATGTGCATCAATTTAAGTTATAATGGAGTTATCGTTACACTCTTTCGTAGAGCAATATCATGGGAACATTGTGGCAGACCTAACGGGCCGGGGGTCGTCACACCATCTAAGTGCGGCCGCCTTTATTGCAAGGTCCCCTCATTAGATCTGGTGAGGGGTGGCGTCGCCAGCCTTTGGCATTGGCAAGGCGCCTCCTCCAAGTGAGGCTAGCTAGGGCTTCCCAAGACTCACTAGCCCTCGCCACCCTTGCCAATAGCCGATGACCTTCACTGGCTAGAGGTGGGTGGAGGAAGATGAGGAAGGAAGCGAAAAGCAAAAAAAAAAAAAAAAAAAAAAAAAAAAAAAGAAATGAAGGAAAAGAAAAGGAAATAAATAAATAAATAAATAAATAATTATATAAAAATATCTATGTAAACACTAGTCATGTCATGTAGGACAACAAATGTCCATGTCAACAATTTCCAATATAAATTGATCGGATGGATTCAGCTAGTATTAATGTGAAAATATTTATGACTAAATTGGTCAAATTAAGAATGTTGGGACTAAATTGGTACTGATGTAATGAATTTATAAATTTTTTGGTACTCTTTCCAATGGATATGGCGACTCCTATTCTTGTATGAGAGTTTAAAAAATTTGAAGAACAACACAATCATCTTAAAATTGTTCATATTTTATGTTTTGCGTGATTTTCGTTTCCATCTTATTATCCCCACAAAATCTTAAAACTAATAAGAGCGGAAGATGACACGGACGTCCTTCATTCTGAAGAACGCAACCTCAAACCACCAAAATGTAACTCCCAAAAGTCCCTTTGTTGATATCGCTCTCATACTGCTCATTGCTTATTGAAGAACCTAAAAAAAAAAAAAAAAAAAGGAAGATAGAGAGGTAAACAACCATAGCTCAGTGATTAATGCATTTCTTTTAAGTAGACCGAGCACCAACTATGCATATTTGTAAACAAAACCACAACTCTTTTAACTCAAATCCATAATATAACAAACATAAAATAAGAGAATGAGTTACATTTGCTTTAGTAGAAATATTCATTTCATAATAATATCAAAACAAACATCTATGATCAAATCTATTAATTAATCTCATTAATTCACATTCCAATGTTCCATCCCATTGGTTTATCTTATGCCACACATCAATGGTATATTCCATTGATCCATCTCATATGAAACCACACATCAATGGTCTATTTCAATAACTAAACTCAAATCATATGTCAATGGTCTCCTCTATTGACCAAACTTATATCACATGTCAATGGTCCACTCTAATGACCAATCTATGATTACAATACAACGCTTAGTGACAAGATGACCAAGATTCCCCATTTGGCAAGGTCTCCACCTATTGTTAGGCGGTGGCTCAGCCCATAAGAATGTCCTAAACTAGTTTGCGTATACCCACAAACCCCTCATTGGGCTCACAGAGATATTGAGCATTAATACCAATCCAAAACAACACCATCCACAATCCACAGAGCCAAATCCATAAATCATTTTTTATATATCACCAAAAGCTTTTGCAATTTAACTCATCCGCTAGAAATGCTTCTCATAAAACATTCTTAAACAATTTCCAAACTCATCTCATAAACCAATTTTACAAACCGAATCAAATCAAATGCATGTCATAAAGCATTTTACAAATCAATTTATCTATAACATTCCATAAATCATCTCAAAATCAAGAGCTTTTATAAAAAAAGGTTTTGCGCACCCAAAATGTATATATTTCTCAACTTCATTTCCCAAGCAAAACATATTATTCCACAAACTAGTTCTTATTTAATTCATAAATATCACAACGTAGCAAATGTCCGATCCAAATTTCATGTCATAAACATTTTTATCCATATCTCATAACATATTAAATCTTTATCATTTTAAAAACCACGTGTTTACAAATTCTTAGAAAAGATAGCACCACTCACCTTGAAATACTTATGACCAAATAACAAGTGTTACTCGAATCATCAAACTTGCGATCTTATCAAATAAGCGAGAAACAATGTTAAAATCAAGTGAAATGCTACATCAACTATGACTTAACTAAACTAAGCATGTGTCACGCCCTGAACCTCGAGACACATGAACAACCCGTCATGGTCATGTGAATGCGACATTCCCAAGTAGTGTCGCCGACCCCATTCATTTAATATGTGCATGCGGAACGTACTAAGAAACTCCCATCAAAACTTACGACATAGGACAATAGGAAAAATCAATTCAAAATCAAACCAACATACTTTCATATATCATTATTCCAGAGTTTACATACAACAACAGGATGCAAAGACTATATGCACCAAAAGTGGGTCAGAGTTTATGTGCATCAAAAAGGGTCAATCTACACAACATGGATCGGCCCACAAAAAATAGGAACATTCCTATGACTACTAGTTGGACTCGTTCGTCAATCCCACATCCTCCACATCTGACTGCATTAGGTCCGAAGACGATGGGTTGTCCACCCTACCATTAGGAAGGTCAGCTACACCTTCACCCAAAATAGCATCCACCATAGCTAGTGGAATATCAAAACTATATGGTGGACCAATCCTAAAGCCATTAGCCCCAAAACGAAACCATGCCCTAAATCTATGTGGTACCCTAACATCCTCAGTCTCCTGAATCCATACGGTGGTCCTGATCAACTCGTAGACCTAATGGCTCCCAGGATCGGGAAAGTTGTGCACCTGCTCGATGATCTGCACTGGGATGCCATTTTTCTCCAGAAGTCCTGCCATCTACGGTCCTATAATATTTTCCCACAACGTGGTGAGACATTGTCTCAGCAAGTTTACCCCTCCTAAACCTCTATTAGAAAGAAAATACGCCCAAGAGTAGTCTAGCTACACAGCATAGAAGACTTACCTCGTCTTATTTCCTTCTTGTATGTTAGTATAATTCAAATCACTCAGTCATAGATAGTAATAAGAGCTTAAACCATTGGAATACAATCAATTTCATATAATTCGCAATCACAGCAAGCGTTCCAATTATTATTCACTACCACACAAGGGTATAGCCTACTCGCAGTTCGGCTATCTACTGACATATAGCTAGGCATCGCCTCCCCACCTTGGAGCGCGGCTTTGTTAGTACATCGACGGCGTTCTCGAAGGAGCATGGGCCCATAATCAATTGCGACCCGCATCTGTTGCATGAGGCATCCCATATAGGAGCAGTTCCAGCTCAATAGCTCAAGACAATTCCTTTTAATTGTCATACAACAATTCATAGTCAATCCAAGGAACTTTGCACATCACTCACATACTCCAATTACAATATTAATCTTTAAAAGTCCAGTTTCGATGCCAAACCCGACATTTGGGATTTTCTAAATAAAATCCATATTTTCCACAATCAACACTTAATTTGCATTAACCACTCATCATATTCAAATTCTAAATACACAACAACGATCAGCACGAAATTTTGAGCAATTTGGATCAAAAATAAATTTTCAATTTTTTTATAAATAATAATATTTTAATGATTTTCGGAATATAATATTTTATTAAATAATCCAAAATTTTCAAAACATTTATTTAAATCAGAAGAAAATCTCTTTAAGTCACATCAAGGCTTATATTAAAATAAACCTACTTAACTTTAAACTAAACATACTTTATCTTAATTAATCACCTTAATCTAATCCGCAACTAAATAAACTAATCTAACCACTAATCTCAAACAACCTAAGCTAAACACACTTAAGGCATCATTAACCCTCTAATCAAGGCTTAGCGAGCTAAACTCACTGAAATTGCTTTCCGATGAGTCTCCGACGAAGAGCACGACGATGCCGACGACAAACCTACACGGATCAACACCAAATGAGAACCAAAAGGCAACCAAATCAAGCTTGGAAGGGTCGGATTTCACTAGAACTTCTAGCCACTGACCAAGCTTGGAGGAAGGTGGCACGGTGGTCGATTGGACGCGAAACTGGAGGGAGAGAGAGGCGGCAGCTCGAGTAACGACCGATGGTGGCTCGGGCGGAGGAACGGCGGCGATGGAGACTTCGGCAAGGTGTTGAGACGTCTAGCAGCAGCTATGGGACGACAGACGACGGGCTGGAACTAGCGGGTGAAGGTAGGGCAGCTTGCACGCAAGACAACGCGCAGTCGTGCGCGGATGAGTGGCGACGACAAGCTCCAACAGCGAATGGCAAGTGGCGACGAGCGAGCGGGCGAAGGGCGGACGAAGGGGAGTCGGGTTCGCTAGTTTTTCTTCAGCTTTTCTCTCCCTCTCTCTCTCTTCCTAAGCTTGAAGATGATGGAGACAGTGGGGAAGTGACATCCCACCTTTTTGGGATTCAATCTCCACCTTCCAAGTGTCACCACCCTAGCCAATCTTGCCCCACCCCATGACATCACTTGTGATGTCACAATCCACTAACTCTATCCTGCCACAACCTTAATCCAATAGGTTTCATTTCATTTTCTGCCGGGGCATAGAATCTTGTGAGCTAATTTCTTCAATTCGATTCAATTCTTTTCCAATTGAGTCCAATTAAAGTCCATAAATTAATCTAATGTTCCTAATAAGATTTGTGACGCACCATGACTTCCAATTTCAAAATTTGATCTCAATTTCACGGTTAATTTCACTTTTGCACGATACTAGTGCATCCTGATCTACCTGGTAGCTTTTAGAAATTTTCATGCATTTGATTTGTGGTTGATCAATTCAAGCCACAATGTACATCTTTGACACATTTGCAACTTTCGGCTGTTAGTGAAATCTCAAGGTTTCAAGTATGAGCACATGGCACCCAATCGACAAAAAAGTCGGTTCAGTGCCGATCAATAAGAATTGTGCGATCTGGTGGAATCACCCACACCCGATCAAATGCTTCTGTCGAGTCAACCTATTTCCGGTCTCTAATCGACATTTATTTGTGCTGTAATGACCTTTGCAGATTAGCTCGGTCGAAAGGTCGCTTCTAGGTCAAATTCTCGAGTCTGATGCAAGAGAATCTCTTAACGGCTTCTCCTAATAAACTAGTTTTCACATGAGTGGCCGACTTAAGAAAATGAACTATATGCGTGCCAACGAAATGCTCGTCTCAATTTATTGAAATGAGAATTGGAAAATCGGGATATCACAACATGAGCGGTTACAAAATGACTCCCACACACCAATAAATCGCTCACCCAAAATAATTACTCGAAGCCCTCCATAGCACAAAGCTTGAGCGTAAAGTTTTGTCATGCCATAATTTTCTCCCATGAAACCCCGTTTCAAACGTACTTATAGTCAATGGAAAGCCCTTCCAACATATTACAGAAACCCCAATTTAGCCAACCCGAAATCATGCTGAAAATCAACAAAAAATGGCCCCGAAGTCCTGGTCGTGCACTGTTCATTACGTTTAATAAATTTCAAAATTTTGTTTCGGGCAAACTGTAAGCTCAAATCACTATCCATAAAATCCTACAGCTCCACAACACCATAAACTATCATTTCTATAAAAATACGCGGCTTAATGACTCAAAAATCATACTTTGTCACTCGATTTTCCCAAAATTCTAAATTTCAAGTCCTAGATTCGAAATTACTCCAATTGAATGAACCAGGGGGGGGACGAGTGCATACTGGGCATTGCATTACGTAGTTGAGGTGGCTTGGCGAGGCTACGATGGCAAGAATGCATGAAACCCTTTTTCTTCTTTTCCTTATTCTTCTTTTTTCTTTCTTTCTCTTCCTTTCTTTGAGTGAGCTCTCTGGTCTCCCTTTCTCTCTCTCCTTCTTTTTCCTCTTCTCTTTTCCTTTTATCTCCTCATTTTTCTATTTCTTTCTTTCTTTTCTTTTATTTCCATCTCTCTCTCTCTCTCTCTCTCTCTCTATATATATATATATATATATATGTCTATCTCTTTTTTGACATGGTCAAACCCATATTTTACATTCTCCCCTCCTTAATAATATTTCGTCCTCAAAATTTAAACATATGTCAATTAACAAACGAGTGAAGGTATTTGCGTCTTGCTTCCTCCTTGAGCTCTCAAGTGGCCTCTCTCTATTGTTGTGATTTTTTCTATTGGATCTTCACATATGTTTTCAACAATCACAACGACTCATGACATGTAGTACATTTAACTTTATATTAGGTTTCTTTGAGGCTCGGAAGCTACATTAAGGGGGTGCATGACAAGTGCCTATTTCTATTCCAAACCTATTTTTGGAATAAAAATCCATTTGATAAACTTATTTCATTTTTCTATTTTTGGAATAGATTTCTATTTCAGAAATATGTTTGGAATAGAAATTAGAAATAGAAATTTTCTAATTCTCTATTTCTGGAATAGAAATGAGAAATAAAAAATTTTCTCATCGTTTGTCAACCGGTCCTTCATCTGTTGCTGCCGACCACCGTCCGTCGGTCGCCGATTGCCCGCCAGCACTCATCAGCTGCTGCCGCGCCTGCTGGCCGCCATCAGTCGCCAATCGCCAGCCGCTGCCGCCAGCACTATCCGCCGGTCCGCCACCGTTCGAAAGGAAGAAATTTTGTGTCGTTATCGAGACAAATTTCTATTTTTAAAGTAAAAATTTTGTGTCGTTATCAAATGGTTATTTTTGCTTAGAAAATCTTCTAAAAATAGAAATAGAAAATTCTATTTTTGTTCCAGAAACTATTTTTAAAACAGAATGATTGCCATACGCTCCCTAAGGTTCCTGTTATTTGTACCATTCCTTGCAAGATACGACCCAAACTTCCTCATCAGTAGCTTCTCTTGAGTGGCGAGCATTGTTGCACTAGTATTAGGTCGGCTTTCGCAAACTTCATTTACTCGATTACCAGCTCAGTAAAATCTTCATGATTGGAAACATTTTGATCATTTCCCATTGAACCTCAACTATATTCGCTTGAGCACAACTCAATAGCCAACTTAACATCCTCGGACTCCTTCCCTTATATTGCTTAAACTAGACAGTTAAGGAAACATCAGAATCGTAATTGCTCTGAGGGTGCTTCTGCAAGGCCATGGGCTTCTAAAGTAGAAACATCCGATATCATAGGCATGCCCTCAATAAGCTACTTTGCTTCTTTAAGCTTACCAGTATGCCCCAAAATGTCCACCATTTAATGTAATGCTTGAGATTAGGTTGTTTCTCGTGTTCTTGTACCACGAAATCAAAGTGAAAGCATTTCTTGTTTAGTAAGCCCATATATCTACATGCTCTAAGAACTCCAATAAAGGTTTTGTCATTAGGTGTTACTCTGCAATTTTTCATCACTAGGAAGATGTTTTGTTACCTCCTTATCAAGCCATTCATTGCCAGCCTAAGAATCATAACATTCCACGGGGAGACACATTTGTCCTCCCTTAACTAGAAAACATCAAATGCATTTTAAACACAACCACACTTCGTGTACATGTCTATCAGAGTCATACCCATAAGAACATCAACCTCAAGACAAATATTCCTAATTTTCGCATGAACCAATTTTCCTTGATCAAGGGCAACCAAGTGAGTACAAGTTTAGATGATGCTCACAAAAATGATTTCATCGCGTTGCATCTCAATATGTTTGACTAACTTCATATGCCTCGATGATGGCAGTCCAAGTCCCGAACTTTAGACATGGATTGAAATAAATTTGGACTTTGCTTTATACACTTTCATTATTTCTGAAGAAACGAAAGGGATTGTCTCAATTTATTTTTTTCAAAACCTGTCCATGGATCTCCTTCTCGATTATCAAATCTCTAAATTAAGCAAAAATTTCCTATAGAAGACCGAAGTTTCAGAGAGAAGGAATTACTCCAAATTTAGTTACATTGACAATAATCCTAACGATTGGGCCAGGAGGTTCATGCTATATGCTGAAGACAAGGAGTGACTCGAAGCAACTGTTCATACAATTTGGATTAATTGATTTGTATTGCGAGCGTGGTGACATAGGATATGGAAGACATGTATTTTATGGTTCATAAAAAAGAAATGTTATTTCTTGGACAGCTCTAGTGTCGAGCTATATCTCAAAATTGCCTAATAGTGTCACAATTGCGACTGTTTTGTCGATTTGTGCCCATTGAATGACTTAAACCATGGGAAAGGGATTCATACTTATACTACAAAGAATGGATTTGTTGATAAGGTGTTTTCGGTTACTTCCTCGATTGTGATGTACTCGAAATGCATAATCTTAAATTATTCACTCAAGTTGCTTAAAGATATGCCTCAGAGAAATGTGATCTCCTAGATAGCAATGATTGACTCATGCAGAGAGTGGGTTTCTCTACGAGACTTTGGACGTATTTATGTTGACATAATACATTTATTTTCCTTCATAGCACCTTAATGCAAAATAGGTTTTTGGGTACATGAAATTTGCTTATAGTGAATTTTACGGTACGTACTCTAAATTGTTCACGCAAAGCACAGGTAGATGACTAATTTCGACAGATGATATTCAAACTAAATTCGGCATTCACATCCCTCATACTGCTTTATTCATATGCTTTCTCATATCGATTTTTTTACCTTTTGTTTCATCGGTTTTGGTCCCCATGAAAATCTTTCACCAAACGATGTTTTTTAGTTTTATTATAAGAGACTCAGGTTATGTGTTGAGCTTGGACAGAGAATATCAAATGCAAGGAAGAATTTTATTTATCAACTTATATAAACAACCATGACAATTGATACTTGGACAACTCGAAGATTAACTGCTCCTGAGCATAATTACACCAAAATATAATCAATAATGCAATTTGGGCACTAATGCACTAATGTACGACACAACTAAGGTGTAAAGTTAGAATTTAATCAACAGTAATACTCTTGGATAAGAAACACAACATGGAATTTAATCGATGACATTATGCTTGTGGAACAACACCGGAATTCAATCAATGATGCTGGACCAGATAGAGATGCATGTCGGAATTTAATGAATGATGAGAATCTGGAAAGCTACAACTAAAATGTGATAAAGTAAAAATAAAGCAAAGATAATTATTGTGTTGATCAAGGGGGTTCTCAATGGTAGGGCTGCAATATCTATATAGTGGACTAGTTGTCCCTCAGTCAGTCACTCTTCCCTGGGCACTACTCTTCACATTCTCCACGTTTTCTATTTCTTCTTGACGACCTTATCCTTTAACAATCTCTTCCTACTTCACCAACGATGCTCATGCAACTTGTTCTTCAAGTAAATAACCGCTCCCTATTTTTATGCGCATTTCCCGTAGTAGTTATTCTTGCTTGAGTTTTAATGCCAATTGTGCTTTATCTTCAATTTTAATGTATTATCTTCGTAGCTTGATATGTGGCAATTAATCTTCTAACCATCGACTCTAGAGTTTGCTTTTATAGTCCCATCGAGGCTTGGCTTAAGTGACCTTCACGAAAGTTGTTTTATCCTTACAATAATTTTGGGTGTCAACATATACCCCATTTTAAAAAAAAAATTGAATTGATTTCTTTTAAAGAAATACCTTATTTCTGCACGGCTTTCCAAGGTGATCATGCCTTTTTGCCTTCTAACATCTTTTCTTTAATATGGATTTTCATTCCCTATATTATCTCGATACATCTCCTCTAATTCGTAACTTTTCCTTTCTCTTTCTTATGGTGTCGTCTTCTACTAATATCTTCTCGAGGTTTCTATTACTGTATTCCGTCTTCTTACCTTGCCCTATCTCCAAATTCTCTTTGCGATTTCTTTCATCTACACTTCATCACCTACTATGGCACCTAAGAAAACCTCTAGATATAACTCAACAGACTACATTAGTATTTTGATCACTCTTCAAACAAAATAACATGCCAAAGATTGTCGTTTTGGCCTGTTGGACGAAGTTGAGGATGTAGCAGGTTGCTTCCTTCTGGATCCTAGTATTGTAGACTATAATAGAATCCCTTCTCTAGTCAAAACTTGCTTTCCTACTTAGTGTGAGACTTTGGCTTTTTAACACAGCTCCTTTTGAGATGTTTGGTCTTTAGTTTCCCCTCAATTTCATAGGTTCCCTTCATTTGAAGCAATTTCCATAAATGGTATCTTCGATTAAGGGATGATGAACCAACCCGACTTGCTTGGATGAATGTTGCGATTGAGAAGACGCCTGCAATCAGCATATCTTCTTATGATGTAAATTGTGGATTGGTAGGGTCTATAGTAAGCTTCTAGTCCCCTTCAATTAACTGCTTCCTTTTCCCTTTGAGGCCTATGACTGTTACCTACTGGACATGTATACTATAGCCGATTTTCAGCTACTTTGTTGTTCTTTTGAGCAATTGCCTACAATTGAAATTTCTTTTTTCATCTTGGATGGAGTTCTCGCACATAGTAAGTTTCTTGAGCAGTTTGGTAGAGAGATTGGACATGTTGATGAAAAAGAGCATCTCGTTTTCTTACTGCATCGGTTGTCAAGGTACATTTTCTACTATGCCACACTTATGGTAAATAACAATTATCTTCAAATAGCACCAAATTTTGTGCGTGGTAAGCACATTGTTCTCGCGCCAATAGTCCTTGGTTCCTTGTACAGAGGACTGGCATATGCCTCAATGGTCATGAAGGCTGAAAAGAGTGGTGCTTTATCTAGTCCCTTCTAGATTTTATAAGCCTCCCTCTCATTATACTTTGAATTTTTTTTTTTTTTTTTTTTTATCTAGGTTCTTATGACCTGCCTTATTACCCTCTGTCAAGCACAACATCCATAAGGCGTCTTCTAGGCTATCAACTTTTCAGCCATTCGCCTAAGAAATGTTAACACCTAATTTTTAGTCGATTCGTCGAAAAAAATGTAAAAATCAGGATTTGGATTTCTAATCACAACAAAGCTCATTCTTTAACCAAAAAAATGTTGGTTTTTATTTTTGTTTCTGTTGCATTGTCACTTTTAAGTAATTTCCAAGTCATTTTCAAAAAAATAAAAAATCAAACAGTTGATTTTCGAATTGACTTTTTTGTTAACTCTTTGAGCAAAAGTCAACTCTAAGTAAAAAATTAGCTTTTCATCTAAAAGGATGCCGTTCAGCTTTAATTTCACTTTTATCAAATTAATTTCTCAAAGATTTGACCATGAAATCAGCATTTTAGGAAAACTAAACTAAAATGTTGACTTTCGGTCAAACCTTTGACTAAAAAAATTAAAAAATCGAATATCCCCAAAAATACTTCTTTTAGTGTTAATTTGATTTGTGAGTTGAAAATTTCACAAAATTTGATTAAGAATCTTATTTTCCGAATTTTTCAATTTTAGGTTCTAAATTGGCCAAAAATCAAATTACTTTCATTGTAGTCATAATTAGGTGTAGATCATTTTTCGATATTTGGTTTAGGGACTATTTTAAATCCGCTCATACATTCTTCTTCGCTTACTTTCTTAAGATAAGTCCAAATACAAAATTGATTTTTGAAAATTCACATCAAAACTTCTTGATTTGAAGGATTTTAGTCTTTTAAGCATAAGAAAGTTAAGCAATTAAGCTTTAATTGGCAAAATTCAAGTTGACCTGTTCAAGGTTATGGTCCAATTTTAATATTAGACCTAGATTCATTTTTGACATAAACTTGAGTACTCCAATTTGAGACCAATTTGAACACAATAAGTGATCTTACCCATGGGTGGTTAATTAGATAAGACAATTGTGGCACTACTTTAACTCAATTTGAATCGATTTACAATTTTACTCATTGAATTGCAAATTCAATCGTTTTAGCCCTTTAAGCTCAATTCAAAGCAGTCACAGTTTTGATATGTTGTCTTTCGTAATAATTATTCAATTAAGTCAATAAAAGACCATTAGATCGCATTCATAAGGTTCAATCTCCAGACAACAAAAAAACATGTGATAGAAAAACAAGACAACCAATTGACACAAAACATGCTTTATAAACAACCAGGTTGGATCTACAAAGTTATGTACAAAAGGTCTAGATCCCAAAAAGAGCTACCCGGCTAACCTTGCCTAGACCCGCCTTACTTGGGATTTGGGTCTACTACGACACCGTCAGGGATGTCGATATTTAATAGGTCAGCTACTACAGCTGCGAACTCTTCACCCTCGGGCAACTGGTGCGCCGCGATATCTGCCAAAATATCGGCGTCGAACACAGGGTTGAGTATCTCCTCCAACTCTGCACCTTCGACAGAACCATCAAAATCGTCCAAGGGGCCCTCTCGAACACCATTGGGCCAATGATGGAACTATGTGTTGAATCAGTGAGGTACCAATTGAGGTAGGCCCTCATCAACCCAAATGGTAGTCACGATGAGCTTACGGGTCCAATCGGGGTTCCCATGGATAAGGAGTATGGTACGCTGGGTCTTCGCCTCTCGTGGCCACCCAAAATGAATAGGTCTTACCTCCATCTAAGGACCTGAAAATTTAAACCATGGTGGTGTGAGACGATAACTCAACGAGTCTACACCCTAAACCCCTATTATGAAGAAATTCACCTAGAGGCAGCCTAAACACATCATATAAGACTTACCTCGTCTTAGCACCTCCTTGCAAGTTAGTACAGCTCATATAACATATGCATATGGTACATGCAATCAATAATTGGAACACTTCATAACACGTATCAATCAATCAAAAGGGTCCCAATTATAAGGCCAAATCGTTCTTACACGTCCCATTCCGTGCCACACAATTTCGTCCAATAATTAGATGCGGCTATTTCACTCATTCAAACATTCTAGTTAGTTACGACCCAACGGCCACAACTAACTCAACAGTCGGCAATCATCCGGCATAACCGGGTGTCGTTTCGCCCCATCGAGCATGGCAACGTCTACATCTAGATGGCATTCCCGAAGGAGTATCGGTACGGCCTCCACCACGATCCGGCATCCGTTGACATGAGGCATTCAATATAAGAGCATCACCCACCTGACTTTTATCGGGTGACAGTTTCTCATAGTGATCACACGCACATTCAATCTCGGCCAAAGGCATCGTGCTTTGCACTCAAATGCCTCAATTTCAAATAATGTACTTTGCCTATTTTCTTCATATTAAAAACACCCGGTAAAATAGTTGTGCGTGGACACATGATCAAATTGAACCATAAAATGTGATATTCTCTCATTTTAAAATTCTACGATTTGATATAGTACTTGAAAATACGTTTTGGTGTCAAAACCTGACACCCGATTTTAGTATAATTAAATACCCAAAATCCATATTTTTGAAATAATAATTAAAAATTATCATCCATCACTCAGTTGCATAAATTATCAATCAATTGCACAAACCAACTGCACCACAACGATTAGCGCGAAATTTTGATAACTAGTTATCCCGGTATAATTTATGCTAATTAATAAATAATTAAATAAATTGTAAAATAATTAAATTAAACCACTAATTAATCTACCTAAGCTAATCTAACCACCTAATTGAACTAATTAAATTAATCTAGCTATGTAGTAACCTACTAAACCAACTAATTACATTAACCAACCACCTAATTGGCCTAACTAATTAATCTAATTAACTAAATAAGCTAACTAAATTACACTAATCTCACTTAGCCAAATCTAACCCTCCCTTAAGTGCAATTAACCCCTAATTAGAGCTTAGGAGGTTAACTCACAAGTTTAGCACAAAAATCGGTTCACGGCAATGGCGGTGCGACAGCAACCACAACTCGAGTCTACGACGACACCAAAGGAGGTCGGGAAAGTGCTGAAAATAGCCACAAGGCCCATGGCTTGGAGCTGGCCTTCGGTTTTGTGGAGCCGAACCAAAGGTTGGTCAAGGGGCTCAAGGACGGCAAGATGGTTTGATGGGCGGGCAAGGGCGGACGACGATGGCTCAGGCAGCTAGAACAATGGACCGCCGAAGCTAGGCGGATGAGCAGCTACAAGCGGTCGCTGGACCGAACGTGAGGTGGATGTAGCACAGGCAGCCTGGCTCGCGGCTTTGAGCTGGCTCGAACATGGAGAAGGGGTGGCGAGAGGGTGGCAACTTCAGTGAGGAGCTATGCTGGTTTGTTTGCTCTAGAAATGGAGGTTCAAAAAGCTGAAAATGAAGAAGAAGCTACTGCTGGAGGGGGACAAGAGGCCTTCAAAGTCAAGCTTAAATATCTAGAACACTTGAGTACCGGCCCCAAAAGTCTTCAGCCATCACCAGCAACCATTTTTCCCTCCCAAAACTTCTTAAGCAAGCCAAATTGAAGTCCAAATGTTGTAGACTAGTAGCCCCTATGAATTTTATACCTTTCCCCTCACCCATTTCCTCACTAATAAACCAAATTGGCCTCCAAAAATGCCAACCAAGGTGCCCACACCACTTTCCATAATTTTCCTCACCAACTCATCCATGTTGAAGACAAAAAATCCACTTAATTTTGCCTATCTAAATTTCTCGATTTTAATTTGCCTAATTTTCTTTTTTCTACCAAAAATCTAGGCTCACCGAAAATTCTTCAAAGGATGCGGCGGTGTCCTAAAAATAAATTGTGATGCACTAGAACTTTCCATTCCTGAAACCGAGTTCAATTTCGTGGTTAATTTCGACCGGACGTGATTTTAGCGTGACCTAACCTATTTGGTAGCATGACCTAACTAACCGGCAGCTTTCAAGGATTTTATTGCATTTGACCCGTGGTGGATAAATTTCAATCCACATTTGTGCATCTTCGACTCATCGGTGACTCTCGATTGTCGTAAAAATCTCAAGATTTCAATTAGGAGCATATGGTACAAAATCGACAGAAAAATCGGTTTAGTGCCATCTGATGTGAATTTTGCAATCATGTGAAATCATCCACAATTTAATTACGTACTGCTATTGAATTAATCTATCTCAAATCTCTAATTGATTTGAACGGTGCTGTATTGACCATTGCCAAATAATACTGTCAAGCAACCGATTTCTGATCGAATTCTCAAGTCTGTCGCGTTTATATTCCTTAATGGCTTCACCTAATAAATTAGTTATCTCGTGAGTGATCAGCTCAGAGAAAATGATCATAAATGCATTGATGAAAAGCTTAGTTATTTAATTGAAACAAGGTCGAAAACCAGGATGTCACACCAAGTGAGTGGATTAGCCAAAACCGAATCAAACCAGTTAAGACTAGCCAAACCAAAATGAATCGATCTAACCAGTTTTATTAGCCACCGACATTGTTGGCTGGTTTAGTTGCTTGCTGGCCAATTCTGGACCTCCAGCAATTGGTTCCGAGATCTTCGTTGTGTCAATTTCACCTATGCATGTTCAATCTCCCATGACTTCCCAAATTAACCCCCAGATTTCATAAAATAGCAATTTAACCCGTACTTGGGCGTTTTGATACAATTCTCGATTTTGGCTTGGGTTTTCACAAATCAAACCAATTGGATCAATTACCCGACACCTTAAAATCATAACAGACCCTTCAAAATCTACTTTTGGTCATTGGATCATAATTTTGACCATCGAATTGAACCGACAACAGAGATTGTTCGATTTAGGGATAATATATATACTAATTTTCCCTTCATTTTGAGAGTTCATTCTACACATAATTCACTCGGTCTAAACTAACTTTCTCTCTCTTCTCTTGATTTCCTGCCATTTCTCTCTCTTTCCTTCATTTCTCTAGCTGAACCGACTATTTGTTGATCCAAGCGCATCGGCCTCACATCGGCGGTTGGCTAATCGCCAATCAACCCCTTTGGCGGTCCTCTCTCACTTTTTAAGCTTCCCCAGGTGAGTGGGAGGTGATTGAGGTCGGATCGGAGCCTTTTTCAAATCAAGCAAAGCTCGGCAACTGTTGAATCGGTTGTTCTCTATGGCTGATTTGATGACCGATGGTGATCAAGCTACTATCGGACCGAGTCTGGCTTTGTCCTAGCACCATCCCCAACCTCTATGTGGTCTTGGATTACTAGATCAGCCATTGGAATAGTTCCGATGGCCAAATCTATTTTGACGATTCAAGGATCGGTCCAACCGAACCGATCTCTTCGCCAACATTAAACTGGCATCCGGCGGTGACTCATTAGCTACCAGATCTATTCCAATCGTTCCCTGGGACCATCCTTGATCAAGTGGTGGTTAGTCATTGGAGAACCAATCACCAAATCCTCTCCAGCAACCTCAAGTCCTTTTAGCAATCCCAAATCAGTCCAAGCAAATCCGATTCTACTCAATACTAAACCGATGATCCAACTAGTCCTCTAGGCAATCCATGTTTGTCCAAACTTGATCTTTGAAGTCTGATGTGGATCAAAATCAACAAAAAAATTGCGTAAAGGTAATCTCCTCGATATCAAACCCCATAAAGTGAGACCAAATTAAATGGTTAGGGCTAGGGTTCAACTTTAGGACTAAATATTATGTTTAGATACTTGATTGGTAGATTACGATGTTGATCTGTTGTGATTGATTGTTCATTGATAATAAACTTAGATGATTAAACTTAATTTGGCCTTAAATTTGTATTTTTGTGCTACTGAACATGACTTACTGTTTTAACTAAAACGAGGTCCAAAATGACCTTATATTAGTTCAAGTCCCTTTGAAAATACACATTATATAATCTTCAAATCAATAGGTGGCACACCTTGATTGAGCAATGTATGACCCTAAAAAAACACCTCCGAAGTTGCTCGATTCTACAGTAGTTTAGGTTTGTTTTAGATTTAGTTTGGGTTCCACATTCTAATTTTCCTATTTTTGTAATGATCACTATGTTAATTTTTAGATAAAATTTTCTTCATAAAAGTTGTGTGTTTTTATGTTAAGAATGTCCTGTAATTTTTTTTGGAAATTTTGGACATGTTTAGCTAGGTTAAAACTGCTCGAATCTGAGCTAAGGTCAATCTGCCATGTTTTGGTTCAAGAGGAATTTAGGTAGATTTGAACATGTAATTGACTTTATTTAACCTCTAGTCCTTCATGATGAATGAATTGTATGTGTTCAATTGATGCATTATTTGCAAAGTTTGATGTCATTTAGTGCATTAATTGCATGCATTAATGTAAAAGGGTTTTGCAATAACATATAGCTTGGTGATGTAGGCCTTTTTTTGTCATTTTTGTCACGATTTGTATGATCTTAATTGGGTTTCGGACTCTTAATGGAAAACGTTCATCACTGCATGTTCTATATGTGAGAGTTTTCATTAGATTTTTGCATATCCCTAAGTGACTGAAATCATGTATGCATTTATCGTGGTTGTCTGGGTTTCTTAAGGACCCAACCTCACAATTTTGCCTTCTTGACTTTTAAAATGTGCATAACAAGGTTCGCGTTCATATGTGCTATGTATGATCGAACGTCATTTAATATGTGAACACTATGCCTCAATTAGGCCAGTCGCATTCCAAAATCATCAAATATGTTATTTAGGTCTTAAGTCATTTGACATTGATATTGACTTGCCTTAGATGTTTATCCAAATCTTTTGTCGAATCAAATCCTTTGTCATTTGTGAATTTCATGCCGTCTATGCATTCCATGAGTGATTTCTGGACTTATTGATGCATGCTTATGATTCTGGTTTTTAATTATTGACATGCGTACTTTTGGAAATCTTGGTCTTAGAGCACCAAGTTGACCTCGTTTAGACTCAAATCCTTCTAGAAAGTTGTAAAGCACACCTAGAGCTTTCCAATGCAATTATTTTCATATTAATTACCCATCATTTAGTCCATTTTCCATTTTTCCTAAGATGGGGTAGAATCTAGACCTAGGGTCAAAATTCGGACCCCTGTTTTTACCCCTATTTTGACAGACTCTTGGCATTTTGTACCATTATTTTTCGGATTCTCAACTTAGTCCCTTAATGAAGTTTGTTCGCCATCATGTTGACTATGTTATGTGAAAATTTCATAATTTTTAGACCTCTTTTGATAGGATAAATCTTGATTGCAATGGTATGATGTCCTGCTGTTTTAGTGATATTTTGATGCATTATCATATGTTGTCTGATTTTTATAAAATCATGCTTAACTTATTTATGAAAACTTTCTTCACAAAAGTTGTTCCTCATCATGTCATACATTTTAGCTGGATTATTAATGGGTATCATCCAATTTTTCCGATTTGTTATGCTTGGTATGAAATTTCTTGACATAAATTTGGTTGTGATTTTTTAACTAGACTACTTAGGTTAGTTTGTGCATGAATTCAGGTCATACTGTCTTCATGAAAGTTGCTTTAAATGCCTTGATTTTCATTATCAAATGGCTTTTCATGAATGAATATTTTATACCACATCTTGAAAATGCTTTGGTACATGTGATGTTTCCAAAAGTAACATTCTTAGAAAATATTTTCGAAGCTTGATTTGACTTAAGGAAGAGTCGTGGTTTGGATCATATTCAAAATATCTGCAACAATTGCAAATGTATTTTTAGGAGTTCCAAATTAGCCTTAGCAATTGAATGTATTTCATAGCCTAAATGTTCCTTAATCCATAATATTTTCAAATCTTTTTAAATCGTGATTTGACAATTGTGAAAGTCATGGTTTTTTACTGTATTCAAAATGTTTGCAATGCTTGTAAATGCATTTATGTGAGCACAAGCTAGCCTTGGCAATTGAATGCCTTCCATAGTCAATACATCACTTTGTCTCAAAAACTTTGTCAATGATTTCAAAAATATCTTTGAAACATCATATGTATACTCCATGCATATAATCACGCCATTCATTAGAAATGCCTATATTCGTGATTTGCGCATGCCCTTGGTGATAAGTGACCCACCGCTGATTCACTCTCTTGTTTGATTGGTTGAGAAATAAGATCCAAAAGACCTACATGCATATTTAATCATTGCAATGCATGTAATTTCTAGAATTATGCTAGGGCCAATGCATGATATCAAGGGAAAATCCTAAGATTACATAGATCGCCTCATTAGGGACTTATAAGTGTTATTGGCCATGCGGAAATACAATTGGTCAATATTAGCTATAAGTCATAAAACGAATTGGGTAGGTGTTTTCAAGGGGCCTACACATGAACTACAAATGCCAATCCAAATGCCCAAATCTGATTTGTGAATTGAACTTCCTTTGATTGATTGACTTTGGCATGATGTTGTGCTTTTGTTTGTTTCGATGTGTATGTTTGTTTCTTTCCATTGTATGTACCTAGTTATAACTCTTAGACTAGGTTTAGAGTAAGATCCCGAAGACAAAGATGAAGCAAAGATGATGAAAGGTCGATGTCCAATCCGACTGTATCTCTATACCATTCATCCCTGACATATGTCTTGGGTTCCAATTATTTGTATAAAAGCTTGACGAGTTGCAAGCTCTTTTCTTTCTTGTTCTTTAGTTCTTTTTCTCTTTTGATCTTTCTTAGGATAGCATGATAGATTTACTACTTTCCCTTATTGTTTACTTATTGTCTCGTAATTTCAATTAAATTGATTGATTTCTTTTCACATTTTCTAGAAGGCCTTGATTCAAATTAGACTCAAGATCACCTAGGTCAATCCTCTTCTTTCAATAAGCCCAATGCTTAGTAGGATGAACTAGCCCATTTGGAATTGGTCCTTTTCGAGATGGAATCGTGGGTCTTGGGTTGTTTTCCCTACTAATTCCCCTTTGGATAAATCAATGACACTGATGCTTGAAATTATCCTCCTACTGTCTAATCACCTGCTTACACCTTGCACATAGCTGAGATTTGTGACGACCCTTAGGTAGAGGTCTAACTCTAGATGATATCATTCTTGTCATAATAAGGAATGGGTCCACATTAACCTCCATAGGAACCTTATTCTTATCATATGCTAACTTTATCTTCCCTTGCTTGATCGCATCCTGAATGTTCCTTTTAAAAACGACACAATCATTTGTATTATGACTCCACAAGTAATGCCATTTGCAGTATCTCTTCCCTGCCAATTCTTCTTTAGCAAGTATACTTTGTCCTTCAATCAATCCTATCTGATCGCCAGCCAATAATGGATCGAATATTTCTTCAGCCTTATTGGCATCGGAGGAGTAATAGATAGGTTCTTTAGCTTTTGGCATGAGGTTAGACTTCTCTTTTACTCTTGCTGGCTTTCATGCTTGACAAACATACAGTTTGTCAATTATCATTTTAGCCAAGGCCACCTCTACTTTGTCAAATTGCTCTAGCTCTTAATATGCTTCCATAGCATCGGCCCAATTAACATCTGCTCACCCGTCATGCCTTTTGTCTTTTTCTTTAAACAAGCTCTCATGCTTAGTGGCTATGGTAGATAGTTGAAACAAATCAACATAGGTTTGTCCAACCATTCTTTCATGGATTTTAAATTTCAAACCATTAAATGCAAGATCTACAAAGGTCTTCTTAAGCAAGGGGACCAAGCACTTATTTCTAGCTCTCTTAAACCTAGAGATGAACTGGTCAACTGACTTGTTATGTAGCTATTTAATGGTTGATAAGTCTACCACTAACAAGTCTGGGACAGCCCTTTGGAACTAGGTGTGGAGTAATCTCTCCATTTATTCCCATGAATTAATTGAGTTTGCTGGCAATGCAATGTACCAAGTAAAAGCAGTTTTTGATTATGATAAAGGGAATAACCTTAGCTTCTAGTGATCTACATGTGTCGCAACTTTGCATTGTACCAAGAAATGGTTAACATGCTTAAAAGTCAATTTGATCCCCTTCTCCAGTAGACAGAGTAAATTCAAGCATTTTGAAACCCCTCGGGTATGGTATAGTATCCATCCAATCTGGGTACGGCTTTCTATAGATATTGACAAAAAACACAATGTCATTGTCGTATCTCCTCAACAACAACTTAACTATTGGCTGATTTTGATTTTGAGCCATGTAAGGAGATCCCGAGACCTATTTGCACAGCATAATCAGGCTGTAATACTAGATAAATACTATATTTGCATTTTGCTGAGGTGGTTAATGGTATTGTTGTTGGGGCCTAAAGAATTGTTGTTGTGGCTAGACTACTGGTACCAAATTCATTTGTGGATTGGGCATGTTCACTTGAGTAGGAAGAAGAGGTTGTTACAACATTTGAGATTGAACATTTAGAGGTGCCTAGGCCTTTATATTTGGAACTTATTAGGCATTAAATACTGCTAATTAAGTTGCTTGTGGTTGAACATTTGAGACTCATATCCGAGGCTAAATGTTCATTTGTGGCGGTTGGTCCTGCCCCCTAATTGGAGTCATTACTACTCCGGGAACCTCTACTATGATAGGGAACACATTCACCCGAAGCATAAAAAATAAGGCCCAGTTGAGTTAGACCCATTTTTGTGGCATTCTCCAATAATGTATTTAGTTGAATCGCTGCGAAGTCAGGATTCTCCAATAAAAAATCAGCATTTGCAATGACATGCGCATTGGTAGACCCATCTGCTTGCACAGTCGCAAGAACTTCTCCCTTTTGAAGGATTCTCACTAAGGGTCCAGTCTACGTGGTTTATCCTACATTGTTTAATGTCATTTGTGAAGCTAATGACATAGGAACATACCTGGCTAAAACAATGACCTATCTAATTTGAGGCTAAACAAGGTTTGTTAGACCACCATATTGTCCTTATGCAAACTTGTGGTATGTGTTGATGATTAATGATTTGATTACATAAGTCATTCGTCTAACCATATAATCAACAATTCATTTTGAGTTTCCTCCATTGTTCGCTTTATAGTAGCAAACTTGACCAGTGTGAGGTATGCCTATCTTCTTTCTTCTGCACGATGCCTTGAAGCATTAGCACCTTCTTATTGGACTTGATTTGTGACCTCATTTCAAGGGTGTTGTGCTAATGATAACTCGACTTATGCATTGTTCTCAGCCATTAGCACCAACTCGTCACTAGTATTATTCAAGTCGATCCAACTTCATGTTCGTGGCATAACACTCTTTCAACTCTACACAATGTGTCCCATCGGGATACCAAAAAGATATTTCACCGATTTTGATCCCCATGAAAGTCTTTCAACAAACAATGCGTTTTGGTTTTATTATAGGAGACTTAGGTTATGTGTTGAGCTTGGATAGAGAATCTCAAATGCAATGAATAATTTTAATTATCAACTTGTACATACAAACATGACAATTGATACTTGGACAACTCGAAGATTAACTACTCCTAGGCATAAATTACACCAAAATTTAATCAATGATGTAATCTAGGCACTAGTGTAGCTATACTTTGAACTTAAACAATGATGGAATTTAATCTATGACACAGCTTGTTTTAGGTGTAAAGCTAGAATTTAATCAACAGCAATACTCTTGGGTAAGAAACACAATGCAAGAATTTAATCGATGATGTTGAGCTTGTGGAACAACCCCGGAATTCAATTAATGATGCTAGACCGGATAAAGATGCATGCTGGAATTTAATCAATGGCAGACATATAGAAAACTACAACTAAAATGCGATAAAGTCAAGATAAAGTAAAGATAATTGTTGGGTTGATCGAGGGGAGGGGGGTTTCTCAGTGGTAGGGCTACGGTATTCATAGAGTGGGCTAATTGTCCCTTAGCTGGTCACTCTTCCTTAGGCACTGCTCTTCACATTCTCCACATTTTATACTTGTTCTTGATGACCTTATCCTTTAACAATTGCTTCCTACTCTGCTAACAATACTCGTGCAGCTTGTTCTTCAAGAAAATAATTGCTCCCTATTTTTATGTGCATGTCCCGCAATAGTTATTCTCTAACGTCAATTTCGCTTTATCTTCAAATCTAATGTACTATCCTTATAGCCTGGCACGTGGCAATTAGTCTTCTAACCATTGACTCTAGAGTTTGCTTCTATAGTCCTATCGAGGTTCAGCTCAAATAGCATTCACGAAAGTTGTTTTACCCTTAACTTCGCATACTGAAATGGTGCATCTCACCCAATGTTTTCTTGTGACCATCATGTGGTTCCGAAGGTAATTTTGGGTGTCAACACCTTTACATGGTTTGACTAATGTGAGTCTATGACGTTGATCAAGAGGTTGTTCGTCCTATGATACTCTTTTTTATTCTCTTATAGAATGTTATAAGTATACTGACAAGTAATAGCACGATCACTTTATGGAGGAAAAGAGATATCTTTCAACTTTGTTGGTCCTAGGGGCATTCTTTAAAAAACACACGGATTTGAATAAACTCTTTACGCTTATTTGATTGTCAAGATTACTCACTGGATTGCTAACGTAATAAATAAACATAATATTTCTCATACGAAAAAAAAAAATTCTTTGACAAATGATCCTATATAACTTCAGATATAGTACAATTGGGTGTTTGATGCTCATAGATTAGGACTAGGATTAGAGCTAAAAATATACATACTATATATATACACACACACTTCGAGTTGGGAAAAAAAAAGTACGGCTGAAAATCAACAATTAAGTCGTTGCAATTTTGCAATAATTCTCGATAGATTTATTACATATTTATAGACGAATGTGTAATTTGTGTCATTTGCTAAGAGTTATTTTGTGACACTTAGGAGGAGTGCTTTGACGCGGGGATCGATGGGCTATATTATTTTCGTTTAGCTTTGGGCCGAGTTACGCAAACATTTTCCATGTATATAAAGATTTTATTTTGAAATATCAACAGACTAAAAATTTTCAAGTTGATAAAACAAATTCCTGCGTCTAAGTTATAAAAAGAAAAATTAAATGTTTGAAAAGCTATATTCCATGATTGTGCACATTCTCCATTTAATTTTTTAGTAACACAAATATTCTAGCAATAAAATTATATAATTTTCCAAGTTAATGAGAAGAAAGTCTTGGATCTAAGTTACATTAGATGATAACCCGTATCACTAAAAATAAGTTTAATTTATTCTGGAAATAAGGTTGAACTTCAAGTTGATGGAGCAAATTCTTGAACTTTTAATAAATAATATTGAAATATTAATAAAAAAATCATATGGCACGGTAGTCCATATTGCGTTCATATTGTTAACACCTAAATTTTAACAACATTTTTGGTCATATATTGCATAGAAAATTAGGATTGCTTCAAACCCCTCACCAAAATATAAGCATTTACATGTTTGGAGCATTTTTTTTTAAAGCATCAATTATGTGTTTTTGATTGGTGCAAAGGATGCTCTGAGCTTAATTATAAGTAAAAAAAGTCTGCTTTTTTATTTCGGGGAAGAAAAAATAAAATAAGGCCATTTCAGTAGAGATACAGGTGGACAAAAGGCGAATATCAATGAACGTCTTGAAGCTGGCCGGATCGTCTTGCGCCCGTCGCGTAAAGAAATCAACCTCGGACCTCCCATGAAAGGGACTCGCAGCAGCATTGGTCGGAAAATTCAAAACCTTCGACATCAACGTCACACGGAAAACAAAAGACCAAGTGAGTAACCGAGCAGTTCTCGGTCCCAGTTTCCGCGTTTCATTCAGTAAAGTCTGCAGTGTCTGGTCTTTTTGACCGTCCTGCTCTGAATACTAAAATATTTTTAACGAAAGATCATTAGTAATAGCTTTACAAATTCTCCACCCCTAGCTTTTATCGACTACCCACATCACCTTTTCGCCGCTTCACCGGTTCATTTTTCACGCTGTAGGCCCATCTTGTGCCCTGCTCCGGTTTCTCCACCTGAGAAGCCACGCGATCACTTTTTGCAATACCCAGCATGGGTTATCGATGTAACCCAATACCGACGGAGTCATGATTTTTCTTTTGTCCAGTGTTCGAAACTTTGGGAATTACTGAGAGATTCGGGAAAAAGATGGATGCTGAAGCAGAGCTGTATGTTACCGTGGGAATGATAACTTCAAGACCTTGGAGTGGGCACTGAAGAAGTGGTCTTCTCAGCCAATTCACATAGTCATCCTTCATGTATCAAGAAACATATCCAAGAAATTTATATATAGTCCATGTAAGTTTCACAATTGTTGAAGCATCTTGCAGTTTGTCTTTTGCTTTTTAAAGATATATGCTGGAGCTTATGAAGTACATATGGACTTTACTAATTGGAATTGGTTAATGCTATTACCATTTGTCTTGTGTTCATAGCAATCGAATAAGCCTGTGACACTCCATGAATTTCCGATGTAATTTACTTGAAGATATGATGAGTTTGTGCAAATAAGTGCACCAACTTTAGGATCGCTTTTATCCTCAGTTATTTCATCATTGCCTATCTAATAGGTAGTGTTTGTAACATCCTCAATTTCGCGCCCTTTACATGATAAAAGAGAAGTCCGAACTTGGTTTCACCATTTAAGCCTGGTTGTGTCCACTTCCTCTGATCATATCTTGGGCACAAATCTCGAGCCAAATAAGATAGTCGATTGTGGTCAAACTTGATTAGTCCCTACCTGATGACAAGGTCTTCAAAACTGAGATATTCCAAGTTGCATTTAACATTCTCGTCTTGTCGTTAATTAAGGAGCATCGACTGAAATGGACACATGACACATAAGGCCTTAGCATTGGAAGACAAGTATGAAATTTGGACTAATCAAACTTTCTTAGAAAACCAAGTGTGAACAAATGTGAACTAATGTGAACGCATTAAATTATGAGTGGAAAAGGGTATCATACCCTAAATACCTAAGTGTGAAATGTGGACTTTAGAGCCCGCAAGGAAAGGGCCACACACTCAAGAGGAAAAGAGAGAGAAGCTAAGTCAAGTTCAAACTTTGAACTCAAGATAAGTTCACATTAATGTCTTTAGAATTTAGCCATTCAATGAGCAAGATAAAGTGTCCAAGCTAACTTAGGACCTAGTTGGAAACTTGGAAGATAAAGATGGCGGACAATTATTGCTTCTTGACAAAGTAGGTTGCCACCTCTCTCCAATTAGACATACTACCTTTGATATTCAAAACTGTTGGATTTTCACTATTTTCAAATTTTATAGAGTTTTTTTATTCGAATTTGGAAAAGTTTCATCCATGAAAGTTGTTCAAAATCTTTTGATCTACAATATACTTAAATTTCAGGTTATTCAGAGGTGAAATGATTGTGACGAAAGCCAATTACTTGAAGATATGATGAGTTGGTGCATGCGTTTGTAATATCCTCAACTTCATGCCCTTTACATGGTCAAAGAGAAGTCCGAACTTGGTTTCTCCATCAAAGCTCGGTTGTGTCTGCTTCCTCTGATCATGTGTTGGGCACGAATCTAGGCCAAATGAGATAGTCGATTGTGGTCAAACTTAATTAGTCCCTACCTAATAACAAGGCCATCATAACTGAGATATTGTAAGTTGCATTTAATGTCCTCGTATTGTAGTTAATTAAGGAGTATCGACTGAAATGAACACATGGCACATTAGGACTTAGCCTTGGAAGACAAGTATGAAACTTGGACTAGTCAAACTTTGTTAGAAAAACAAGTGTAAACAAATGTGAATAAATGTGAACTTATGTGAACGCATTAAATGAATGGTGGAAAAGGGTATCCTTATAACCTAGGCCTAATCATACCTTAAATATGTAAGTGTGAAATGTTGACTTTGGAGCCCACAAGAAAAGGGCCACACACTCAAGTGGAAAATAGAAAGAAGCCAAGTCAAGTTCAAACTTTGAACTCAAGATAAGTTCACAATAATTTTTTTTGGAATTTAGCCATTCAATGAGCAATATAAAGTATCCAAACTAACTTAGGACCTAGTTGGAAACTTGGAGGATAAGGATGTCCAACAATTAATGCTTATTCACCAAGTAGGGTGCCACCTCTCTCCAATTAGACATGCTACCTTTGATTTTCGAAAGTGCTGGACTTTCACTATTTTCCAATTGTATAGAGTTTTTTTATTCGAATTTGGAGAAACTTCCTTCATGATAGTTGAGGGCAGCTCTCGCCAGCCCAAGCGAGGGCGACCTTGGCCAGGCCCTCGCGGATGTCGAGCAAGGGGTGGCCTGGCTAGGCCCTCACCGACGTCGAGTGAGGGATGCCCTCACCAAATCTAGCGAGGGCTGTCCTTGCCCAACACCAGCGAAGGCCTAGCAAAGCCACCCCTCATCGGACTTAAGCGAGGGCGTCCCTAGTCGGACTCAAGCAAGGGTGGCCCTCACCGGCGTTGAGCAAGGGTTGCCCTCACTAGATTTGGCGAGGGAGGCCCTCGCCCAACCTAGCTGAGGACTGCCTTTGCCCAATGGTGGCGAGGGCAGCCCTCGCTTGACTCTGGCTTCCCTCCGCCAGCTTTGTCATGGCTCGCGGAGGGAAGAGAAAAGAAGAAGCAAAAACAATTTGAAAAGCAAAAGACCAAAATACCCTATAATTTATGGTAAATGTACTGTACGGATACAAGTTCAAGGTTTTTTATGTCACAAAAAAAAGCTTGAGATAAATGTGTGACGGTTGGCAAAGTTTGGGATTTTTCATGTCATAAAAAAAAAGTTTGGGGTAAATTTGTTACTTTGGGCAAAGTTTAGGCTTTTTTGTGGTATTTTCCCTATTTTGAAATATCAACAAACTAATTTTTTTTTTGGTAAGTAACAAACTAACATTTTTCAAGTCAGAAAAACAAATTCCTGCGTCTAAGTTATGAAAAGAAAAATTAAATGTTTGAAAAGCTATATTCCATGATTGTGCACATTCTCCATTTAAATTTTTAGTAATGAAATACTGTAGCACTAAAATTATATAATTTTCCAAGTTAATGAGAACAAAGTCTTGGATCTAACAAAGTCTTGGATCTAAGTTACATTAGATGACGATCTGTATCACTAAAAATAAGTTTAATTTATTCTGGAAATAAGATTGAACTTCAAGTTGATGGAACAAATTCCTGAACTTTTAAAAAAATAATATTGAAATATTAATAAAGTATCCTATGGCATGATAGTTGATATTGTGTTCATATTGTTGACACCTAAATTTTAACAACATATTTGGTTATATATTACATAGAAAATTAGGGGTTGCTTCCAACCCCTCGCCAAAATATAAGCATTTACATGTTTGGAGCATTTTTAATTTTGTTTTTTAAAAAAAAAAAAAGCTTCAATTATGTGTTTTTGACTGGTGCAAAGGATGCTCTAGCTTAATTATAAGTAAAAAAAGTATAATTTTTTATTTCGGGGAAGAAAAAATAAAATAAGGTCATTTCAGTAGAGATACAGGTGGACAAAAGGCGAATATCAATGAACGTCTTGAAGCTGGCCGGATCGTCTTGCGCCCGTCGCGTAAAGAAATCAACCTCGGACCTCCCATGAAAGGGACTCGCAGCAGCATTGGTCGGAAAATTCAAAACCTTCGACATCAACGTCACACGGAAAACAAAAGACCAAGTGAGTAACCGAGCAGTTCTCGGTCCCAGTTTCCGCGTTTCATTCAGTAAAGTCAGCAGTGTCTGGCCTTTTTGACCGTCCTGCTCTGAATACTAAAATATTTTTAACAAAAGATTATTCATTAGTAATAGCTTTACAAATTCTCCACCCCTAGCATTTAAAAAATCGACTACCCACATCACCTTTTCGCCGGTTGAACGATTCATTTTTTACGCTGTAGGCCCATCTTGTGCCCTTCTCCGGTTTTTCCACCTGAGAAGCCATGCGATCGCTTTTTGCAATACCCAGCATGGGTTATCGATGTAACCCAAGATCGACGGAGTCGTGATTTTTCTTTTGTCCAGTGTTCGAAACTTTAGGAATTACTGAGAGATTCGGGAAAAGGATGGATGCTGAAGCAGAGCTGTATGTTACCGTGGGGAATGATCTGCAAGATAACTTCAAGACCTTGGAGTGGGCAATGAAGAAGTGGTCTTCTCAGCCAATTCACATAGTCATCCTTCATGTATCAAGAAACATATCCAAGAAATTTATATATAGTCCATGTAAGTTTCACAATTGTTGAAGCATCTTGCAGTTTGCCTTTTGCTTTTTAAAGATATATGCTGGAGTTTATGAAGTACATTTGGACTTTACTAATTGGAATTGGTTAATGCTATTACCATTTGTCTTGTGTTCATAGCAGTCGAATAAGCCTGTGACACTCCATGAATTTCCGATGTAATTTACTTGAAGATATTATGAGTTTGTGCAAATAAGTGCACCAACTTTAGGATCGCTTCTATCCTTAGTTATTTCATCATTGCCTATCTAACAGGTAGTGTTTGTAACATCCTCAATTTCGCGCCCTTTACATGATAAAAGAGAAGTCCGAACTTGGTTTCACTAGTTAAGCCCGGTTGTGTCCAGTTCCTCTGATCATGTCTTGGGCACAAATCTCGAGCCAAATAAGATAGTCGATTGTGGTCAAACTTGATTAGTCCCTACCTGATGACAAGGTCTTCAAAACTGAGATATTCCAAGTTGCATTTAACATTCTCGTCTTGTCGTCAATTAAGGAGCATCGACTGAAATGGACACATGACACATAAGGCCTTAGCATTGGAAGACAAGTATGAAACTTGGACTAATCAAACTTTCTTAGAAAACCAAGTGTGAACAAATGTGAACTAATGTGAACGCATTAAATTATGAGTGGAAAAGGGTATCATACCCTAAATACCTAAGTGTGAAATGTGTACTTTAGAGCCCACAAGGAAAGGGCCACACACTCAAGAGGAAAAAAGAGAGAAGCCAAGTCAAGTTCAAACTTTAAACTCAAGATAAGTTCACATTAATGTCTTTAGAATTTAGCCATTCAATGAGCAAGGTAAAGTGTCCAAGCTAACTTAGGACCTAGTTAGAAACTTGGAAGATAAAGATGGCAGACAATTATTGCTTCTTGACCAATTAGGGTGCCACCTCTCTCCAATTAGACATACTACCTTTGATTTTTGAAACTGCTGGATTTTCACTATTTTCCAATTTTATAGAGTTTTTTTATTCGAATTTGGAAAAGTTTCCTCCGTGAAAGTTGTTCAAATTTTTTTGATCTACAACATACTTAAATTTCAGATTATTCAGAGGTGAAATGATTGTGACGAAAGCCAATTACTTACGATCTGGAATTTACTCAATGTAGTAAAAACAGTGACTAGATTGCCTTCTCAAATTTTTATAAAATTTCCCCTTTTTAATTTGGAGATAAGTCCTTCAAAAAAAATTTAAATGGCATTCATATCTACAACATATTAAAATTTCAAAGATTTTATGAAGATTTGGATTTTAAAATGGGTCTTTCTCTCTGACAATTGAATCTGCTTAACGGATGAATTGTTGAGTTATTTCAGTGATCTGGTTCTCTGTCGACAAAATGAATTTTTCTAGGCTTCATTCATAAAAAAAAAAAAAAAAAAATAATTATTTAAGATCTTCTCTAAAACATATTGAAATTTCATAATTTTTCGAGCCCATTTGATAGAATAATGACACTAATTTTGGAAATTGCTTCAAACTATTTTCATTTCAGGATAAGAGAGTCACACGCCCAACTTGGAGGGTAAGGGGGCTGCCTGCCCAACTTGAGGAACAAGCCAATCTAGAGTCTTCTTAGATTAGGATGAGAATAAATTAAATATCTCTGGACTCTAGTTCTTCAATGCCAAGTTGAGGTGTCCCTTAAAGAAATAGGCCATAATGCCTCATAACCTAAAAACTTGGAGAGCAAGCAAATAGGTTGACAAATCACAAGCCAACACCAAAGAACCTACGCACCAACTTGAGAAGATAGGTAAGCTAACTCATTATTTAGGTGTAATCATGATTTTGCATAAAAATCTAAGAGGAAGAGGGCTATAAATAGGATGAGTCATCCTCACATTTTAAGAGTTAATCATTCTCTCATTTCCTCTCCCTTTCTCTCCTCCCTTTCATGCCTTTCTCACTAAGCCACCTTAGGAGTCGTCTAGTCACCAAATGAGCATCTTGGAGCTAGGTTCAAAAGTTGTAAGTAAACTTTCCTAACTCTTTGGTAAGGCGATGTGCTACACATATCGATTTTAGGATCATGTCATTGTTTGCTTGTGTTGGCTTTGTATTATTATGCTTGTTGTGTTTCTATTTGTTTGTTGTTGCGTTAAGTAAATTCATGGTCTCACATGGATGTCGAACACACCCAAATGTCGAGGAAATGTCTCATGTGACTTTGGATGTGTGTCGAAGTGGGTGCACAACCTACACTACACTTGATTTAGGGACAACATTGAAACGTGTTGTTACTCAAGACAAGTCATGGATCGATGTCAAAGCCAAGGCGAACGATTCTAAGTTAGACCATGAGCTTGAATCGCATCCAACAAGAATCTAGTAATAAGGCATAAAAATCATTGATTCACTTTGTATGGCACGCCTTCAACCTTTCATTTGGCTAATGATTCAAGATAAAAATGGATTGATTGATGTTTGAATGCATAGATACATGATGGACTTTTACGGTAAATGTTGGGGTATGCCAGGTCATTGCCTGGGGTAAAGCCTTGGATGCCATCCCAATATTGCGTTTGTGGATGATGCCGGCTCAGGTGAGGCCGATGCTTGGAGGCGCCCTAGATGCCGTCCTAATAATGAGATCAAGATGATGCTAGTTGCCAAATGGGAGACCGATGCCCGATTGATATCGGAAGAATCGATGGATTTCGACTAACTGAACTGACTGAAATAAACTGGAAGTCCACGTGTGGTCCATGACTGATGCATGTGTGATGCTTGAATTGATGCTTGCACTAATATCAGAATTGAGGCTTGCAAAAGCTGGTTTTTTGTATATGTATTGTTGAGTCATTGCATCAATTTGAGTATATGTTTGCATCGGATCACTTAGTGTTTAAATAAGTTTTATGTGATGCACGCATCCCTCTTAGTTATTGAAATGATTATAAGCCATGGATCTTTGGAGGACTTGTTTTTATGCACTAACTCATTGTCTTTGATGCTTGAAAGAACATAACTGATCGAGAGTCCTTCATATGCATAAACAAGGTAAGGCATGAATCTTGTTATTGATTTGCCATCAGCAAGTGAGTGGTAATATTGTATCCGAGGATCAATGGCAAGACGTCATCCTATAGGAGAATTATGGATTTCTACTTATTGAGTCATTGACTCACTTTTGTTGTTTTCACCATTTTAGGTGTGGGATGGTGAACCGACCCTACCGCCCGTCCCTCCCAATCTTCCAATTGATATAATTACTACCATGATGGATATGGTAAACTTAGAAGAGGACGTCACTTACCGGAAGTATATTACCATTGTATGGGTCCAAGAAGGGGTAGACACCTTAGTTCTCCATGTGTAGGAGGCTTGGTGCCTCATTCTTGATGGGGACGCTTTAGGTCCCATTCGAGGCCTCATCCTTTTGGTGGATCCTACGGTAGCATCATGGAAAAAGGGCCTAGGATAGAGGTCATTTTTGGAGGAGCTCGATAGAGGAGCTAGGTTACCCTGGCCTTTTAATCGTCGATGCGTGGTAATGAAGATAAGTAGCCCAGTACTAACATGGGCATGTAATCATAATAACTTTTGATATGTGTATATATGTATGAATATATGTTGCTTTTGTTTGCTTGACTTGTATACATGTTGCCCGACTTTCATGTTTGTTTGTGTATGGGGGATTGTTTTTAATTCGTTTCTGCATGTTCTTAATCAAAGATAAAATATTTTTGGGACGATCGACATGCCTGGGACGTCGATGCTGACCTGTCGGGTCATGCTCTCATATCAGAGGTGTGGTGGGAGTGTGACATTACAATGTTTGCTCTCTTTTTTTGTAGCTAAAAAAGCTCAAAAGGTTTATGCATTTGTTTATTAATGCCCAAAGATTTATTGTCAATCTCCTTATATTGTGAGTTATAAACTAGTGAAACTTTCTGTTGCCATTTCCAACCATTTATCTTTGACAAACTATTACATTGGATTTACTAAGGCTTTACAAAAGTCTAGTTTTATCCAAACATGAATTGTTAAGTCTCCACCGACATTTTTATAAATTAAAAATGAGAAAATTGGGAGTATAAATTTTTAGGGTAGTACCAAATGCATTTATATTCTTTTTCTATTATGGGAATAAAATTTTATGTAGTTATCAAACGCATTATTTTGCTCAAAAATTCATCCAAGAGTAAAAAATAGAAAAAAAAATAATTTTAGTACAAATTATTTTCGAGAATAAAAATGTTACTAAATGCACCCTAGTTGGGTAAAGAATTAGATTCTTATGTGAACCAAGAAGGAAAAAATGGGCTAAATATATATGGTTCTTGGCAAGAGAAGAGTAGTTTTGCTCAAAAATTCATCCAAGAGTAAAAAATAGAAAAAAAATATATATTTTTTAGTACAAATTATTTTTGAGAATAAAAATGTTACTAAATGCACCCTAGTTGGGTAAAGAATTAGATTCTTATGTGAAACAAGAAGGAAAAAAATGGGCTAAATATATATGGTTCTTGGCAAGAGAAGAGTAGTGGGCGCGTGATTGGGGCAATAAAAAATTAGTGAGAAAAATCCGGCTGTAATCTTCACGGAGTGAACCAAGAAAAAGGAATCTGATTGGACCATTAGATTGGATGAATCAAGGCTCTCTCAATAACCTATTTTACAACTCTGTGATTCTCTCATGTCAACCGTACTAATTGAAAACCAAACGATTACGTGAGGTACACACTATATGTTTGGATGTAACCTTTAGAATTAAGAAAAAATTGAGTATGTGAGCAATTGTATGATTGATTTGCAGCACACTCTCTCCCTGAAATAGGGGTGTGCAAAAGA
The DNA here is from genome assembly GCA_017140615.1 of Eucalyptus cladocalyx. Lineage (NCBI taxonomy): Eukaryota > Viridiplantae > Streptophyta > Magnoliopsida > Myrtales > Myrtaceae > Eucalyptus > Eucalyptus cladocalyx. The sequence continues at coordinate 26,361,154 of CM029522.1, forward strand.
ACCGGGACCCACTCGAATTGCCCGGAACCAGTGGTTCTTGAGGGAACCGGTCCGGTTCCCGGTTCCAATTTATGGGAACCGGTGGGTACCGGTCCAGTTTCTGGTTCCATGGGCGAATCCGCCCACCCAGACTGGACCAATTATATTAAGATAATATATTAATTTTTAATATTAAAAAATTAAAATTACTAATTAATAAAGCCAAATCAAATAACTAAAAAAATTAAGTCAAGATTGCGAAGAAGCAAGGCTGGCTAATCTACGGTCAAACCAAATTGAGAGGTCCATAAGCTAAAAAGTCCAAAGCGCATCTTGAGTCCTTGACAAAACAAGAGCAGTGAGTGGGCAAAAAGCAAGCATGCAAAGAAGCAGGGCTACAAGAGGAGGAGAAGAAGAATAGGTTGGGCGAAAAACTTGCAATTTTGATTAAAAACCAAAATTGTTTTGCGTCAAGATCGGTTCCATGGATCCACCTGGAAATCGGACCGGACCGGTGGTGCGGTTCCCGGGTGGATCCCAGTTCTAATTTTTTGGAACCAGTCCTTAGCGAGCGGTTCTTGGTTCTAGGTCTGAAACTGCCCGCCCGGACCATGCACACCCCTACCCTGAAGTAAATATCTATCGGAACTCCGATCAAATTACGTGAATCTTTTGTGTCATTTTATTTTCCTTATTGATTTCTTTTGTAATTACTTTAGCTCTCGTTTAACTTAATTGCAACATCGATCCGATTCTGCATCGCACCAGTTTTCACAACACATGTGGTGGGATTGATCACTGACACTTGAATTCTTATGAGTGGTCATGAAACTAGCACGCTCCATTTGGAGCTCAAGTCGTTCCGAGAGCTACAATCATAAGTCTGGATGCTGCGGAGACTCACCCAGATCATGCAGTCATCAGTCCAATTGTTCGCATCATTGATACTTGTGAGACCTCTTATACTTTATCAATTTTGATAATATGGAGCCACATTTGCTATATAAAAACGGATGTAGCTTTTTGGAAAAATCTTTTGAAAAATATAAAAAAATTTAGGTTAGAGGAGTTTCTCATGATGCAAATAGTATTTGCCAAGGTGCAATTTTAAAGTGCATTGCAAAACAATTTTGATTAAAAATGGTGCTGTGAAAAATTATATTTTATCAAGGCTTTTGCTTTTCTTAATATGTCACGAATTCCTAGAGGCCCTACTTGCAAGTGTGTGGAGGCTAACGGTTCACTAAGTATTAGACTTAGCATAGGCTCTCCCTTACATTTTTAGGCCTTTGCTAATTTCAGAAATTTTTGAAGGATTTTTCATGCAATTTTGAGAGAAAAAAAATGCTCAAAATCAATTTTAGGCCTTTCCTTGACAAAGAGAAAATTTTTTCAATTTTTTATTTTATTTTTTTTACTTTTTTCATTATTTAATTAATTTTTAAAAATAACAATATTATAAACTGACCCGGGCCGGTCAGACCTGGGCACCAGCCCTATTTGGATCTGGCCGAACCGACCCGGATCGCGCCCCTTCCGAACGGCTAGCAAGAAAAAAGACTCCTTTTACATTTTTGCTTTTTACCTCTCCCTCCCTGCACGCCGTCAGAATAGAGAGAGAGAGAGAGATAGAATGAGAAACGCCCCAACGTTCAGGACGACCGCACGAGGATCTTAGAATTCAAAGCTCAGCCCCACCTCTCTAGCCAATCTCTCCTCTCACTCTTGTGACTTCACACAAGCATCCATATCATGCTTCAATTTTTCCCCAAGGACCGAGAACGTGGGCTGACGCAAACAACTAAAGGGACTCAAACTTTAATCTAAATGATTCGGGCGCTGCACGAACCACTACCAAAACGCATTTGACAAACCATGAACGCCAAAAAACGGACGGAAAACGCATAACATTGCAGTCAGTCATTTCATCAAACATGCAATGGGTGGCGGCCAAGAGGAAGCTTCAAACTTCCCCGAAACATGAACTTAGGCCAAAAAGCAAGTAATGGACGAGTGAGGCTCAACATTGGCGTAGGGACAGCTCATTTATGCTCAATATAAGCAAAAGGACAGCAATTCCTTGGAACAATGAAAAGCATGAACGGGCGTCTAGCTCAGACATTTTATCGAACACTTAACATACGCAAACCAAGGGGTGAAACACGAGGACGACCAAGCCTGGGCACGAGCCAGGATTCACAGAAATTGACATCTAAGACCTTGCGACCACAGCCCCTTCCTAGATGAGGTCGAAAACTCGCACGAACCGGACGACGGTGGTTCGGTCCGGCGTGCCCGAACAGGGGATAAAAACAGGGCATGAGGGGGCGTTCGGATGGAGGAACCCTACTCGGCGGCGGCGGCGGCGACGGACGCTGGACGAGCTCGATAGACCGGGCTACATCCGTTCGCCTCGCTTGCCTCCGAGCCGGGATCCTTGGGAAATCGACGCTGAAAGAAAGACGCAAGAACTCGGACCAAGACCTACCGCGAGTTCTGATCTCACTTGGTTCTCTCTCTGTGTCCTCGACGCCCCCCCCCCCCCCCCCCCGGATTTCTCTCTCACCCAGCGCGCCGAACTCACTCGGCCTCTCCCTTTTACAGGCGCGGCTGGCCTGGTGCCGGCACGTGCGGGGAGCGGTTTTTCCGTTGGCCGGACGTCCGGCCGGCTGCCCCCAGTCGTGTTGCCGGCTGTCCGCGCTGCCCTTAGCCCGGCGAGCATTGAAGGCGCTTGATCCGCGTCCCATCCGTCCAAATCTCTTGCCGGTCTTTGCGCTGCTCCAGCCCATGCGCGCGCGAGTTGCAGGGGAAGGAATTGGGAGGAGGAAGGAGAAAGGAGAAAATGAGGGGGCTGGGCCGAGGGAAAGAAAAGGGACGAGATGGGTTTGGGCGAAGTGGGCCCTAGGCCCGCTCGAGAGTAAGAACCCTAGCCCCCGAGCCCCTCGTTTCTTTTTCTATAATATAAATAATAATTTGTTAAAATTTTATTTATCCGAAAATAGGGTAAAATAAGTGTTGACACCTAATTTTGACCATGCTACTTACTTGTTCATCATATAAAAATTACATTAAGCATTTCATAGCATTGCATTTATGTAATAATAACATTTAGGATCAAACTTATCTTTTAGAAAAAAAAAATAGAGGATAATAAATAACATATAAAATAAAAACATTTGGTTGTGGAGGGGGATTTTGAAAGATTTTGGATAATGGAGCATTTTTCTTGTTGAGCGTATCCTCGTTTTAAAATACGATTGTCAGCGGTTGTGTGAATTATCTTAGAAAATCTTCACAAAAGATTTTAGATTTTGGAGCCAATTTTTTTGTTGAACGCATCCTCTCTTTTCGAAAGATGATCTTGAGCGGTTGAGTGAATATATGCAATCATATTGGAAAATCTTCACTTGCAAAACAAACTTGATTTGTTTCCACTATAAATAGAGAGTGCAAGGCTTCGTTCACGGGGGAGAAATTGGCAATCTGCTGGTGAGGTTTCATGTGGGTGGCCATTGGAGAGGGAGAGATACCGAGAGAGAGACACGAAGATCCTATAGCTATTGCCGTTGCTGTGTGATTTCATCCTGATGAGAATCTGAGACCGTGCCTCTTTGTTCCGGCGTTCACACCTAGTGAGGCCCGCGCAAGGACGTACTCGTTGACTGTAGCATTGCTGTCTTTTACTGTTCGTCACTGGTCATCGCCGCTGCATCACTCCTGTTCGCCGTCTTTTGTCACTGCTGTGTTGCTGTCGTTCGTCGCCGTTCACCACTGCAGTTCTTTGTCTTTCACCACTGCTGCTCGTGGTCAATTTGCTGTCCAGTTTTGCCGCTGTTGCCCATTGTTGTTGGCTGTCCAGTTTAGTAGCCGCCGCTCGCCACCACTGTTTTCTGGATCATTTGCTGGTTCCTGTGGCCCTAGGGTTACCGTCCAATTTTGTGTCAACTCGGTGGTTTCGTTGACCGGTTTTTATCACTTTTGTTACCGGACGAACCAATGTTGCTATCAGTTTGACGCGGCTACTCTGATATTGGTTCTCTCCCGTCGTTCCACTCGGTCAAATTACACCCCCACATCGAGACGTGATTTTTCCTTGGGGCTGTTCTCTAATTTTTCTTTGTGCAGGTGCTGTTATTAGCAACAAAAAGCCGTGCCCTTGACTAGGTAATTTCTTTAGACTAAATTCAGATCAAATATTCTGTTTCATAGTTTGTGATTTTGACTTGATTTGTTTTGATTTATTTTATCATTATTCGATTAGGAAATTTGACATATTAAGTCATAATAATCAAAACTATTGAGCCGAGAGACGTCGGGTTAGATTTTTGATTATTTCGACTTTTCACGGCAAATTTATGGATTGCTTCGCATAATTGATTCACATTAAGATAATATGTCATTGAGTTGAACTAGTGAATTATCAATAGGACATGTGTTTCGATGCGTCATTTGGTACTTAATCTTTACGTACATGTCACATATCATGCATCATATGTCATATTTAGAACTTAGGTCCATACACATTTCATGATTAAAGCGACGCACCTTGATTTTTTGAGATTAGGTTAATTTTCCTTTAATAAAACAAAAAAGAACAAAAAATGTTATTTAGGTCATATAGATTTCATAATATGCACGCCATCCTTTACTTAGTGAGTCATAATTTGATGTTTTAGTATTCCCATCGTGTAACTTTTCTATAAAAAAAAAAAAAAATGGAAAAAAGGAAAATGCCAAAGGATGACCATTGCATCATTATGTTACTTTCTTTTCAATAAAAACTATATGTCATTTTTTTTTAAAAAAAAAACTTTATTATCATGAATTGAAGAAACATCTTAAAATTTCTACATGAGAGCTAACGAGATGCATCCATAAATGCATCCATTAACTCGTCCATTAAAGCTATTGCACGTGAATTGAAGAGATGTCTCACTAATGTTGAGCCATTAATAACCTATAACTACAACAATCCTCCACATTAATAGCACAACATAACTTTTTTGACTCGAACAATTCCAAGTGTGCCTATGGAGATAAACTGCAATTGGTAGCTTTCACTTTGAATATTCTTTAATGAAAGCCTATCGGGCTTACTTAACTAGTCGATGAACTAAGTCTTGACTTGCCAGTTATTGTTGAAGCCCAAACAGTAGACCTCACAGAGAGTGTCTCCAATTTAAGATTGGTTCTCAGTTATGTTAATTCTTTTAGCCTTGAACCTCTTGAGATTCATGCATGCTTTAAAATAATCTAGCCTTTAAAGATTTTTATGGAGTTGGCTAGTTCCATTTGTATAGGTACATTTCTATTAAAGATATCCTACCATATCTTACTAGAATGTTGAAATCCTAGTTCTAGAAATCATTAAATGCATAGTGTATCTTTGAAATGATGTAGAAAGCATTGTTGCATCATGGAAATGGGAGACAATGCACACATTAGAGTTTCCAAAATTTGCATTATCCTATTGAACCTTGTCTATGGGATCTCTAATCCCCTTGATGTATAATTTACCTACTCTCTCGACAAATCTTTTGTTAGTAGAGTAGTATTGTTTTCCTTTGACTTCACAAAGTCTAAAGAAATTATTCCCCTTGAGAGTAACTACCTAACAATATTGTGTTTAAGACAGATTTGTCTATGCTTACCATTATATATTACATTTGTTTTGGCCATAACGAAACATCTTCTAATAATTGTTGAATCCACTCTACTTCTTAAGCAATTTTATCCAAAGCAACAAGCTCAGATTTCATCATAGAGCATGCTATTAGATTTTACTTTGATGATTTCCATGATACTGCAACACCTCCTAGCGTGAACAAACATCCGCTAATCAATTTTGATTTATTGGAATCTGAAATCTAGTTGGCATCACTATAACCTTTCAAAACAGCTAGATATTTGCCATATTACAAAATGTAGGTTTTAGTTCTTTTTAGATAACATAACACTCTCAATAGAGCATTCTAATGAGACTAGGATTACTTGTTTATTTGCTCAATTTTCGTATTGATTAAGCTATATCCAATCAAATACAATTAATAATGAACATGATGTTGCCGATTACTTAAGAGTATTCTAGTTGTTTGATACTATTTCCAACATTCTTTTTTAAAGTTACGTGGAAGAAACTGGTTATTCTCATCTTTAATGCTAAAATCTTTAAACCTCTCAATTACCTTTATGATATAATGAGGTGGTGTTAAACCTAAAACATCATGATTCCCTCAAAATTTTATGTTGAGTATAACATCTGCAACACCTAAGCCTTTCATCTCAAAGTTCTTCTTAAGAATATTCTTGATGTTTTTGATAATTTCATCATAATCTCCAATTTCCCTGGATGGTACACTATCTCGCAATCATAATCCTTAAATAACTCCATCCATCTTCTTTGCCTCATATTTAACTCCGTTTGCAAAATAAATATTTCAAACTTTTATGGTTGGTGTAAATTTCAAATTTCTCCCCATATAAATAATGTCTCCAGATTTTTAATGCGAGGATAATGGTAGCCAACTCTAAATCATGGGTAGGATAGTTCTTTTCATAAGGTTTCAGTTGTCTCGATGCATAAGCTATGACCTTTCCATGTTGCATCAAGACACAACTGAGTCTTTGGTGGGAAGCATCACTATACACCGTGAATCCACCAGATCCTGAAGGTAGAGTTAAAATTGGTGCCGAGGTCAATCTTCTTTTAAGTTCCTGAAAACTTTGTTCACACTTATTATTCCATTCAAATTTCACACTCTTCTTTGTTAAGTGGGTCAAGGGATTTGCAATTCGTGCGAATCCTTCTATGAACCTTCGATAATACCCTGCAAGCCCTAAGAAACTCCGAATCTCTATCGGTGTAGTGGGTCTTGGCCATTCAACTATGGTCTCAATCTTCGCTGGGTCCACTGTTAATCCTTTTTCCGACACCACATGACCCAAAAATGCTACTTGGTTTAACCAAAACTCACATTTACTAAATTTAGCATATAATTTGTGTTCTCTAAGGGTCTGTAGCACGATTCATAGGTGTTCCTTATGCTCTTCTGACCCTTTTGAATATACCAAAATGTCATCTATAAAAACAATCACAAATTGATCTAGATAAGATATAAATATCCTATTCATCAGATCCATGAAAGCAGCAGGTGCATTGGTCAGACCAAAGGGCATAACTAGAAATTCATAATGCCCATACCGAGTCCTAAAAGCTGTTTTGGGGACGTCTTCCTCTCTAACTCTTAATTGATGGTACCCAGACCTCAAATCAATTTTTGAAAAGACCAAACTACCAGCTAGTTGATCAAATAGATCATCGATCCTTGGTAGGGGATATTTATTCTTAACTGTAACTTGGTTCAATTTTCTATAATCAATGCAAAGACGCATTGATCCATCATTCTTTTTCACAAACAAGACTGGTGCCCCCCACGGAGATACACTCGGTTTTATAAATCCCTTATCCAATAATTCTTGCAGTTGGATTTTTAGCTCCTTCAATTCTGTCAAAGACATCCGATATGGAGCTTTTGATACAGGTTCCGTCCCTGGAAGTATTTCAATAGCAAACTCAACCTCTGCGTCGGGGGTAATCCGGGAGTTCTTACCGGAAAGACATCAGGAAATTCACGTACTACACTAATTTCCTCTAGTTTTGCCTCTTCCTTTTCTTGATCCTTAACCATTGCTAAATATCCTTGACATCCCTCATCTAAGAGTCTATGTGCTTCCATTGCCAAAATAAAAGTCATATAGAGAGTCGGTTTGTTTCCCAAAAACTCATAATGAGGTTCGTTAGAGGGGTTAAACTGAATCCTTTTTCTATAACAATCTACAATGGCTCGCTGCTTACTAAGCCAGTCCATGCCTATAATGGTGTCATAGTCATACATACCTATTTCTACCAAATCGATAGAATGTGTCTTTCCCCCTATTGAGATTTCACAATTTTCACAAACTAATGTAGACAATACTTCATCCCTTAATGGTGTGGAAACACTGAGAGGTGTTACAAGAGGTGTCACTTCTAGATTATGTAATCGCCTATATCTTTCAGCAATAAAGGAATGGGTCGTGCTCGGATCAAATAATGCATAAGCCTTTTGATCATTCAAGGAAATCGTACCGGTGATAACGGTCTCGGAAGCTTCTGCTTCCTCCTGAGTCATTGCATACACTTTTCCTTTTGCTGGCGGTCTTTGCGTCCTTCCTGGTGGAAGTGTTTCCCTCGAGCGTGGCAGCGCATGAAGTAATTGATTATTGTTGGCTTGTTGTCTCCCTTGAGGACACTCTCTTTTGAAATGACCCTCTTGTCCACACTTATAACATCTCAAGGGATCAAGGCAAGGCCCTGGTCCATGTCGCCGGTTACATCGTGGACATAAGTTGTTCTGAAATATAGCCCGATTCACGTATTGTCCCTTACTTGTCCCTCCAAAACTTCCATAAGCGGGCCTCTTCTTGGAACTCCAAGGTGTATCCCGAGATGGAAAAGGTCGATTGCCACTACGCACATCCCTTGTGACTCCTTGTAGCCTCGATCTGACCTTTTCCTTATCCTCCATCTCTTCTCTAATGAGTTCTTGCTCGACCCATTGGGCTCGAGCATACCCTTCATTATAGTCCCTTATACCCAAAGGCACTAACTGCTTCCTAATATTAGTCCTTAGGCCATTCAGAAACCTCTTTGCTTTATCCTCTGGATCTTCGATCAATTTAGGAGCATACCTAGAAAGTTCTGAAAATTTTGCCTCGTATTGATCTACAGTTAGTCCCTCTTGACTCAGTTGGACAAACTCAATTATCTTTCGATCCTTCATACACTCAGAAAAATGTTTTTTGTAGAAAGCTTTCACGAACTCATCCCATACCATTTCCGTACCTGTTGAAAATATGATATCCTTCGATGCTCTCCACCAATACATGGCGTTCCCTTCCAACTGATATTCAGCGAGTGTTATCTTATCTTGGTCATTGCAACCAAGCAATTTGAAAATTCTTTCCATACTATCAATCCACCGCTCTGCTTCCTCGAGACGTCCTATTCCCGAGAATTTTGGTGGCTTTAATTTCAGGAACTGCTCTACCAGTCCCTGGGTGCGATGCTCCGCCAGAAGTGGCTGTTGGGGTGGCGGCAGAGGTGGTTGTTGCAATGGAATTTGGGCCTATCTCTCCACCAAATTCCCCAAAGAAACCAAAGCTTGCAACACATCCTCCATCCTCGGCCCTGTCCCTGATGCAGCCGCCCCTGACTCAGTCACTTCTCTCTTCGGCAGAGATGAGCTCCTCGATCGCACCATCTTTCTCCTAACTTTGTACACATTACCCACATTAGGGGTTGGAGATTTATGCTATTAGTTAAAAGTAACGTAATATTCTCATGTTACTCAAACCACACAGTCATAAGACTAACTGCTCAAAGCAATAATTGTCCCAATTTACATGGACAATCATGTCTAAACACTTAAGTACACTAGCATTCATCTAAAATCCTAAATCTTATCACTCCAACAAAATCCAGGCTCTGATACCACACAATGAGACATCCCTGGATCTCATATACATTGATTTCTCTCAACTCGTTTATACTTCAAGAATTGTAAGAAAAATGAATTTAAGATAAACTAAGTCATAAGAAGATTGAGCTACTTGGCTCTATTATCATAAACTTGGTTTCTTTACACGTGGGGAAGACGAGATTGAGAAGGGAATTTCTACAAAAAAAAACACTATAAACCACGAACACTAACTATCCCGCCTCTCATTGGTTATATACATGTTGTTAAACAACCAAAAACAAAAAGTCCTCCCACACGTCCAGCACCTCTCTGCACCTCCTACTCCGCAGGACTACCACCCTGCCCCGGTCCATCATCATACAGCGTCAAGGGTCCCACCAGCCATCCATCTACCCGAGCGTAAAGGGCAACGGAGACCATATAAGCCGGTCCCGTAGGCGCCCCTATATCTATTGTCAAACAAGAAGTGCATTTGACAAATACGACTCCTGGGAAATGGCGGTCCTGGAAGTCCTCTTGCCACCAAACAAAGTCGGCGGGGGAGCCATAAAGGATGGTCGTCGTGGCAGCAGGCGAGGTAGGCGGTGCAGTAGACATCTTCTACTCTGAAGAAACATCATAATAACAAGTGTGAGTTTTTAAAACAAAAACTCAGCAAGTGGGCGGTTAGTCCTAACTTGGATTGGCCAAAAACAGTGCTAATAAGTAAACAAAATCATCAAGTTATTGAATCCACAGAAACCTAGCTGCAACAATCACCCATGGGGGGAGACGACACTCCGCGCTGAACCCCCTCGCACCCAACCTAGCATCACGAGGTCCCCTGAGAAGTTGTTCAACCCTTCTCAGACCTCTGGAGAGAACGTCATTACTTCTTTTCATCCCTCTCCAGGCATCCCGACACTCGGGGCCTCACATTGGCTCATTAGCCAATCATACATTCATAGTTCCACCATGTTGCAGCACCAACAATCTCAGCCAATTAAGAATCCAATACAAAAGACAACAACTAACACATATACTCGGATCAAGCAATTTATGAACAAAAAGGAGCAGTTTTGTTCGCAGACATAAAAAGTACATCAATCCTTATCAGAATATTACAAAATTTTGACACATTATTGATAAGACCTAGAGGAACAAATATCAAGAAGAACACTAAGTCAGATTCCATAGGCACCGAGGGTAGAACTTCAATTTTCTTCCTACCCAACATTCTGTAAAATTCCATATTTTACATTTTTGTAGGAAAATTATTTCGAGGGTCATACTTTATTCGTTTTCTCTGAATTTTGGATATGTTATTCATGAAGATGTGCTCTAAAACTTTCATCAAGGGTTGGAAATTAAATTGTGGTCCGATAATTACAGAAAATTTAAAATGTCGCCTGAGGTCAAACTGATTTTCACAAAAACAGTTCACTAGTTCACAAAACTCCTCCTATATATTAGATTTCGACCTCCCGTCATTATACTCTTTGTCCATATACACAATACACCTTACCACAGCATCTAGGAGTAGTCATAGTACGTTTTCAACTAAATTTGATGGAACTACACCAGCCCTCCTCCACGCCCAAAAGAAAAATGAACTAATTTAACACTTAGCGATTCCCTTTTTTTCTATACTACTACCCCTCAATCACCCCATCCTCAATATTCATGATCAAAACTTAGCCTAAGGGAGCCACTCACGACGCTTGGGGTTCGTGGGTTGCCGACTTGATTAGAACCCAACACCATAACCCACCGGCAATGGCTAAACTCAAAAACCAGAATCCATTTTAACCAACTCTGATCAAGAACAGCGCTACATCACTTAATTTTGGGTCCAACAACCCAATACTCCTCAACGATAACAAATTAACAGTCCCAAAAATATCATAACTCTTTGGATACATCGACCCGCCACTCGAGGAAGATCGAACCCAGAAAACAGAGTTGAAGAAATCGTGTAACAAACCAAGAATAGAGAACGCACGCATAGATGGCTCCCTCTGGTTTACCCATTGGACAGCAACCAGCTTCCCCCATCCACCGATCTCAACCATGGATAGGGCTTTACTAGGCATCCCCTGCACCCCCAATCGTAGCTACCCAAACCCTAAACCCACATGCAACACAAAGCAAGCCAAATCAGGGACACGAGACTACAAGAACAGCCCACTTGCCTAGATCCTTCGTCAATGGAAGGGAAAGGAGGCGTCGGGCGGCTAAGCTTCACAGCCGGCGTCGAATCTTTAATCAGAACTGAGCAGCAACGATCTGCTACTGAATGATGGCGCCGGTCGTGAAGGGCTGAGATGGGTTGGGCTCGGTGGAGACGAACAAAGGCGAGAGGAAAAGAAGGTGATGTGTATCGGTAGAGAAAACGCGGATGGGGTCGGTTCGTTTGAGAGAGAGAGAGAGAGAGAGAGAGAGAGAAACAGGGTGCGTGTAATCCCCCCCCCCTTTCTTCGACAACATCTGGACGCGACGTGGGTAGAGCAAAACAAACGTTTCAAAATTTTTTATTTTTTTTTAACTAACACGTGGGGGAGAAGTGGTGGGGTTTCGTATACTCTTGCTTTACAGAGAAAAGTAATCTGCTCACTTTAGTAGATTAAGTGTATTAAAGACTTTAATCTACTAAATCAAAACTCAAAAAATTCATTAGTAGATTAAGCGTATTAAAGACTTTATTTATATATATATATATATATGTATGTATATGTATATGTATATGTATATATGTAAATAATAAAATAAAATACTAATAACCTAGAAAAATAAATCAAAAATCAAGAAGAATATTTTGTCAAAAGACTTTTCTCCGTAAAGCAAGAGTGTACGAAACCCCACCACTTCTCCCCCACGTGTTAGTTAAAAAAAAATAAAAAATTTGAAACGTTTGTTTTGCTCTACCCACATCACGTCCAGATGTTGTCGAAGAAAAGGGGGGGATTACACGCACCCTGTTTTTCTCTCTCTCTCTCTCTCTCAAACGAACCCACCCCATCCGCGTTTTCTCTACTGATACACATCACATTCTTTTCCTCTCGCCTCTATTCGTCTCCACTGAGCCCAACCCATCTCAGCCCCTCACGACCGGCGCCATCATCCAGTAGCAGATCGTTGCTGCTCAGTTCTAATCAAAGATTCGACGCCGGCTGTGAAACTTAGCCACCCAACGCCTCATTTCCCTTCCATTGACGAAGGATCCAAGCAAGTGGGCTGTTCTTGTAGTCTCATGTTCCTGATTTGGCTCGCTTTGTGTTGCATGTCGGTTTAGGGTTTGGGTAGCTACGATTGGGGGTGCAGGGGATGGCTAGTAAAGCCCTATCCATGGTTGAGATTGGTGGATGGGGGAAGCTGGTTGCTGTCCAATGGGTAAACCAAAGGGAGCCATCTATGCGTGCGTTCTCTATTCTTGGTTTGTTACACGATTTCTTGAACTCTGTTTTCTGGGTTCGATCTTCCTCGAGTGGCGGGTCGTTGTATCTAGAGAGTTATGATATTTCTGGGACTATTAATTTGTTATCGTTGAGGAGTTTTGGGTTGTTGGACCCAAAATTAAGTGATGTAGCGCTATTCTTGATCAGAGTTGGTTAAAATGGATTCTGGTTTTTGAGTTTAGCCATTGCCGGTGGGTTATGGTGTTGGGTTCTAATCAAGTCGGCAACCCATGAACCCCAAGCGTCGTGAGTGGCTCCCTTGGGCTAATTTTTGATCATGAATATTGAGGATGGGGTGATTGAGGGGTAGTAGTATAAAAAAAAAAGGGAATCGCTAAGTGTTAAATTAGTTCATTTTTCTTTTGGGCGCGGAGGAGGGCTGGTGTAGTTCCATTAAATTTAGTTGAAAACGTACTATGACTACTCCTAGATGCTGTGGTAAGGTATATTGTGTATATGGACAAAGAGTATAATGACGGGAGGTCGAAATCTAATATATAGGAGGAGTTTTGTGAACTAGTGAACTGTTTTTGTGAAAATCAGTGTGACCTCAGGCGACATTTTAAATTTTCTGTAATTATCGGACCATAATTTGATCTCCAACCCTTGATGAAAGTTTTAGAGAACATCTTCATGAATAACATATCCAAAATTCAGAGAAAACGAATAAATTATGACCCTCGAAAAAATTTTCCTACAAAAATATGAAATCTGGAATTCTACAGAATGTTGGGTAGGAAGAAAATTGAAGTTCTACCCTCGGTGCCTATGGAATCTGAATTAGTGTTCTTCTTGAGATTTTTTCCTCTAGGTCTTATTAATAATGTGTCAAAAATTTGTAATATTCTGATAAGGATTGGTGTACTTTTTATGTCCGCGAACAAAACTGCTCCTTTTTGTTCATAAATTGCTTGATCCGAGTATATGTGTTAGTTGTTGTCTTTTGTATTGGATTCTTAATTGGCTGAGATTGTTGTTGCTGCAACAAGGTGGAACTATGAATGTATGATTGGCTAATGAGCCAATGTGAGACCCCGGGTGTCAGGATACCTGGAGAGGGATGAAAAGAAGTAATGACGTTCTCTCCAGAGGTCTGAGAAGGGTTAAACAACTTCTCAGGGGACCTCGTGATGCCAGGTTGGGTGCGAGGGGGTTCAGGGCGGAGTGTCGTCTCCCCCCATGGGTGATTGTTACAGCTAGATTTCTGTGGATTCAATAACTTGATGATTTTGTTTACTTATTAGCACTGTTTTTGGCCAATCCAAGTTAGGACTAACCGCCCACTTGCTGAGTTTTTGTTTTAAAAACTCACTTGTTATTATGATGTTTCTTCAGAGTAGAAGATGTCTACTGCGCCGCCTACCCCGCCTGCTGCCACGACGACCATCCTCTATGGCTCCCCCGTCGACTTTTTTTGGCGGCAAGAGGACTTCCAAGACCGCCATTTCCCATGAGTTGTATTTGTCAAATGCACTTCTTATTTGACAATAGATACAGGGGCGCCTACGGGACCGGCTTATATGGTCTTCGTTGCCCTTTACGCTCAGGTAGATGGACGGCTGGTGGGACCCTTGACGCTGTATGATGATGGACCGGGGCAGGGTGGTAGTCCTGCGGAGTAGGAGGTGCAGAGAGGTGTTGGACGTGTGGGAGGACTTTTTTTTTTTTTTGGTTGTTTAACAACATGTATATAACCAATGAGAGGCGGGATAGTTAGTGTTCATGGTTTATAGTGTTTTTTTTGTAGAAATTCCCTTCTCAATCTCGTCTTCCCCATGTGTAAAGAAACCAAGTTTATGATAATAGAGCCAAGTAGCTCAGTCTTTTTATGACTCAGTTTATCTTAAATTCATTTTTCTTACAATTCTTGAAGTATAAACGAGTTGAGAGAAATCAATGTATATGAGATCCAGGGATGTCTCATTGAGTGGTATCAGAGACAAGTCATCGACATATAGACAATTAAATATACATCAAATAGTCGTGGATTTACTAAATACACATTTGTCACACTTTGTATTCTTGTTCTTTGACCTTGAATCCTTCAAGTTATTCCATATAAATCTCCTTGTCAATATCACCACTAAAGAATGTAGCTTTCACATCCATCTAATGTGCTTGCAAATTGTATGGCAAAGTTATAACAAGCAACAACCTAATCAATTTTATTCTTGTTACAGAAAAAGCATAAAAGTTGTGTATATCCTTTCTTTGTCTAAATTAATTGGCAATAGGTCGTGTTTTATACTTATCAATGGAACCTTCAATTTTATGATTCCTTTTTAATATCCATTTACATCTAATTGGTTTATTTCCAAGTGGATGAACCAATTGTCAAATATAGTTAGTTAGGATAGAATCAATCTCATTGCCAATAACTTATTTCTAGAAAGGAGCATTAGGAGATGATATTGCCTCTTTAAATGTTTGAGACCCACCTTCTCACATGTAGTTCAAATAATATTTGAGGCTAACTTTCTAACATGAAAGTCCGAAAAAATTTTCAATCCGCAACCTCTTGCTTCTTCGAAGTTTAGCTTCTTTGGTTTCAACATCATCATTCTCAAAATTTGAATTTCTAGTTCTCTTCTGAGAAGTTTAACCTTGATTTCTTTTTGCAAGATATGTATTCTCAAAGAATTCAACATCCCTTGATACTAAGATAGTATTGGTATGGATTTCCACATTTTCATATTTATGAGCCAAAAATCTATGTGCATTGCTATTTTGAGCATATCTGATGAATATGCAATCCATAGTTTAAGGTCCCACACAAGTTTGTTTAGAAGGAAATATCATCACCTTGGCTAGGCATCCCCACACTTTCAAAAATTGTAGGATGATAACCTTCCATTCAATAACTTATAAAATGTTTTATCTACATTCTTGTGGGGTACTTTATTAAGAATATAATTTGTAGTGAGAACTGCCTCCCGCCACAAGTTTTGACATGGTAAGCTTGAACTTAAAAGCATGGCGTTAGCAATTTCTTCTAGAGTTTTGTTCTTCCATTTATGGTTTGTTTGGTAACAATCCCAACAGTGCCAGATTCTGATTTTTTTTTGTTATCGGAGTAGTTTTGGAACAAAATCGTGTTTGATAAAATTTTTGTTCTCGGGAACATATTTCTATTTTTTTTGTTCTTGGAAGTAGATTTGGAACAAAATTAAGAATTAAAAAAAAAAAAGTTGATTCTTGTTCTCGGGAACAAATCTAAGAATCAAGCCATTTTCTTCTTCTTCTTCCATTTTCTCTTCTTCTTCTTCTTCCCTCTTCTTCTTCTTCATCTACTGCCACTGCCACCCACTGTTTGCCGCCCATCGCCGCCGGTCACCGACAAATGGTTTGGCAATCTCGCTGAAGGCTCACCAAGCTAAGGCGAGGTCTAGCGAGCTCGCCAGAGGCAAACCTAACCACTAATGAGGCCGAGCCTCGCTAGTGGCCAAGCGAGCCTCGCCCAGCCCTAGGGAGGCTTGCCCAACCCCACCAGTGGCCAAGTGGGCCTTACGATCTGGCGAGGCCGAGCCTCGCTAATGGTCAGGTAGTCCCCCCTCGATCTGGCAAGGCTCACCCAACCCCACCAATGGCCAGGCGAGCCTTACCCAACCCTGGCGAGGCCTACCTCGCCAGATCTAAGGAGGCCGAGCCTCACCTGACTGCTAGCGAGGCTTGGCTAACGAGGGTCTACCTTGCCAAGGGTTGGCAACGCTCTAGTGAGGTCGCCAGCCCTCATCTAGTCAATCATCGAACTGACGATCGGCCACTTGAAGAAGAAGAATAGGAGAGAGAAAATAAAAAAAGAAAAGGAAAAAAAGAAAAGGAAAAAAGGAAAAAAGTAATAAAATTATTTAAAAATTAAAAGAAAATGATTTGGAGTAGAAATTTTGAGCACGGTACCAAATGCAATTCTATTCTAGAATCAAAAATTTTGGACAGTTACCAAACGGCTTAAAATGCTTATAAATTGCTTATAAAATGCTTATAAATTGTTCTCGGGAATATAATTAAAATAATCATTTCTGATCAAAAATTGTTCCCGGGAACAGAATCGTTACTAAACGCATTCTTAGCTACTCAATTTTGTTGTGGGGTATATGGTGTAGCTTTTTGGAGAATTATTCCCAAATTAGCAAACAACTCGTTTAAATTGGAAGAACTATATTCTCCTCCTTTGTCAGATCTAAGCACTTCAATTCGTTTGTCAAGTTGATTCCCAACCTCATTTTTTTGCTTAACAAACTTATGCATAGCCTCATCTTTGCTAGTTAATAGATAAAAATAGCAAAATCGAGAACAGTCATCTACAAAAGTGATGAAGTACTTCTTTCTAAATCTACTTTCATCAAAATTTAAATTACATAGATCACTATAGATTAGTTGTAGGTATTCACTCATTCTTTCAATGGATTTGAATGATTATTGAACAAATTTAGCCTTAAAACAAGTCTCACACTTGTCATGGGAATTCAACTCAAACCTTGGAATTACCCCAGTTTGCGAGCTATTTCATCGTACTATAGTTTACATGTTTTAATCTACCATGCCATAGATAAGGAGACATAACAGTGTAAAATGAAGAATTCTCTTCATTAATAGTCTTTCGGTACAAAAATTTCAAGTTGACATCAACGACAACCACAATAGTTTTGACAAGATCATTATATAAGTACCATTTCCCAAAATATATCCCACCTTTGGGAAGTACAAACTTGTTAGATTCAAAACCCTTCTTGACATGATAGGATTACAAATGGGACTTTTTCAAATCTTTAGTACATGTAGGACATTTAGTACGACAATTTCTTCGTCGGAGATAAATTTAAGGATCACCTTTCCTCTCTCAGCAATATTTACTAATGTATAGTTAGCCATATAAAGCTTCTATTCTTCATAAGCTTTCTCATAAGACGACAAGATATGTTTATCCACACAAATGCAATTTGTGGCACCCGTGTCCAAGTACCAATTGGTATTGTTAAATACTAAGGATACCTCAAACACCATTGCAATAGTCGATCTTTCATCATCTTCCTACTTTGTCAGATTCAGCATTTTGGTTGTTCCATCTCCTTCACCTTTGTTTAGTCGCTTCTTGCAATGCTTAACCCGATGGCCAAGCTTATTGCAAATAAAACATGCCCATTGGAAACTCTAGGAAATTCCTTCTACTTGCCTTTTCCTTGAAAAGATTTCCTCCTCTTCCTATTTTGCCTTTTATGGAAGACTAAAAAATGTTGACTTTTGATTTAATAGGAGGGTTTGCATTCCTTATGTAGTCCTCCTCGACTTTGAGGTGCAAAATGAGATCTTCAACTCTTATCTCTTTCCATTTGTGTTCCAAATAATTTTTAAAATTTGACCAACTTGGAGGTAGCTTCTCAATAATAGCCGTCACTTGGAATGATTCACTAAACAGCTTTCCCTCAACAAAAATGTTATTTAGAATTATTTTTAATTCCTAAATCCAATTTGTCATAGATTCAAAATCTCTCATCCTGAAGTCTAGGAATATGGCAACCACAAATTTCTAGGTGGCTACGTCCTTAGTCTTGTATATCTTTTATAATTACTTCTATGACTATTGTCATGCCCTGGGCCCTAATCTCAGCTTGGGAATGTGACGTCCTCAGCCTTAGGATTAATTCGCAACATCCCAAGAGGTTTCGTCATCCCATTCATTGTTATCTTTCATTAAGCACATGCAGAAGCCTATAATCTCCAATCACACAAATGGACAGTTAGAGTGAAACACATTCACAAGCTTACTCCATAACTTTCTAGCTTTAATTATTTAATTAGAACATTTACAAATTTACTGACCCTCACTTCTCGAGCTTCTGCTCTAGTCAAGCCTAATAAATGGGGGAGGGGTTGAAAGTTGCAAAGGGGGAGTCTATTTCCTCCACCAAGATCTAAGCAAAAGAGTCTTCCCTACTCAGACCTGCTACCTAAGCATCATCCATTGGGCTGTCTGCAGGACCTACGTCCTCACCTAGCCTAGGAAGACCACGAAACCCATAGAGGGGTCTGAACAGGTCTCCATTGAACCATGCATATCACACTCGGCAGTAATGCGGGACAAGGTTGTGGTACCTCTTGTCAACCCAAATGGTGGTGATGACCCGTCAAAAGACAACGTCCTCCCTAAATACATATGTCACCATGGTCTCCATGTGAACTGGCACTCCAAAGGGCATGAAGTAGTGCAGTAAAGGGTCCATATCTATCGACCTTATAAAGGTTAAGCAACAACTATGAATTGAAAACTCAATATATAAATATCCTAAACCTTGTATAGGCGGATGCCTCGCATGTGAGCCTTATGATTCTTCAACCTAAACATGTTGATGGTAGATCAATAGCAAAGCCTAAATTTTGCCTTAACTATAAATAGAAAAGGATTTAACCTTAACCTATATCCCTCGAGTCATAAACAAAGGCATTTAAATCCACACGAGACACAATTAATGCAAAAAATAACTAGAATATCCACACATGACAAATATGAGCGTCCACATCATCATTAACGCCTTTAAGACTCAAACATCAACTTGGAGGACATCTACATGCCTCTTAATTTATAGACGAAGTCAATCAAAGTATGCACGTGCCACATAAGTCACTAAAATGACATTTAAATCATATACGTATCTCATGCAACTCATATAAGACCATGTCATACATGTGCAAGCCATAATATCACTTTCAAGGTATATGTATAGCACTCAAACACTTCACACATATTTGATGCCTCGAGAATCACATGACATCCCATACTACCATGCTATCTCGAGTTCAGTTATTAATCAAACATAATTAAAACTCTATGACTCTTTCAAAAACCTCCTGGACATTGTCTCGCTCCCTCAAGCATGGCATCCGAAATCCATCAAGCATCATTTTGATAAATAACATATCCTATGAACAGCATTCCATTGACGTGGGGGCATCCTGTTGACTTGGGGGCATCATCCCGAAATCCATCGATGATGGCATTCCTCGTATGACCACACAAATCAAGCATTCAAGCAATCAATTTTATCTCTCATTAGTCCAAATATGAATGCCCCAAGGGCATGCCAAGTCATGTGTAATTCATGACCATATATGCAACAATAAAGCATGTCAAGCACAAAACTAGAATCATGACTTGACCCATAACGCTCGAGTACTAGCCTAAATCAAACCCAGATTGAACAATATGCCTCAATATTGCTGAACCAAGAGAATTACCTGACTCAACACACTTCCACACACGTCCAAGAACCAATGCCGTTCTAGATTTAGCAGCTCAATGTGAATTCAAGTTTCAACCATGACCTATGGACATCTATATACCAAGATCACATTATATATCACTCATACGATCATCCATGGCATTCAAATAAGGAAATCAAGCATAAATAACCATAACAAACAATCCACAACAACTCTCACGACGAGTCTAGCCTAAGTGAACCTTTTCCAATAACCTACGTCAAACCCAAGTAACCTCAACCTTCATATACTTGTTCCTCAATCAAACCCAAACCATATGACTCAAGCATATAATAAGCAAACCATACAAAATTAAGCACATGATGCTCCACAACCTAGAATAGTCCTATGGCACTAAGGACGATCTGAAATCCAAGTCATGTAATGCAATGGCATAGCTAACGATTAGGAAATCTACTTATAACTAGGACAAGAGGTGTTTACGTGAGGCTTGTGGGCAATGGCCAAGCGGACAACAGCTCACAGCGTAGCAACCAGTGACAATAGGGACTATGGATGGCGCGACACGGTCAAATGGACGAGCGGCATGAGGATGGCAATGGCGGCGTGTAGCAAGCAGCAGCATAACGGGTGGCAACCAAAGTAGACAAGCAGAGGGACACAGGCGTGAGGAGAAAGATAAGGAAAAGAGAGAAAAAAAAAAAGAGAGAGAGAGAAAGATAGAGATGAGGGGTGTTCGGAGAATGAAGAGGGAGAGAAGGGGAGAGAGGAGGAGGAGGAGGAGGAGGAGAAGAAAGCTTGGAGAGGAAGGTTATCCATCAAGCATTAATGCCACATCCATTATTGTCATTATCATCATCATTGCCCCAAACTTGGGATTCAAGAACACATCTTGGCCCTCCATTAGGCCATATGCTTTATCCAAGGCCAAATGCCTAAAGAGCAATTTGGTCCTTTCCTCCATTCATGCCCAAAAGTGGGGCCTACCTTAGTGTCTATGGCCTAACAAAGTTTGTCCCACCTCAATTTAAATCTTAATAGGCTAAATTGGACTCACATCTAGATCTGACAAAGTCCATATCCTTAAATTAGCGCATTTCCTTAATTAATGCATTAATAGGCTCACTAAAAATATTTCAAATTGAAAGAAATGTCTTGATAACATCTACAATCCGTGCTTGCAATTGAACCGGTGCTTGTGGCTAAGTTTCCATCGAAAACAACTTTAATGTGACCTGCACGAATTCAAGTGGCATTGGCAAAATTCACGCGACCAGACTCAAATTAAGTTCGATGCCTATCGAGGGTTTTATGCATGACTTTCAATTGAGCTTGGTCGATCCATGAATGACCCTTGATTGTCATGTAATTGAGTAAGATTGATTAGCCTATCTTGACTCACGATCGCTTGGGGTCGGATTAGGGTCATTCATGTTCAATAGATTGACCATGCAACGTCACCCATGACTGGTATATATTTGAGCTAAATCGATCTATACCTATCCATTGACTGACTCATGACAACACGTGATCGTCCACAGTGATCCTTATGGTCAAATGGTCCTTTCATGGTTGATTGCTCTAATCTATCGCAACCCTGATTTTGAATTGCCTAGCCCCTAATCAGCTAGTCAACTCATGAACAATTCCTAGGATTGAATCATAGCTTATTTTCATTACCGATGTACCGATTCTTAGTTCATCCCTCGTGGTCTAAATAGGGGTTTGAATTGAGGATGTCACAACTATTTAGCAGTTTAATGTTATAATAAACGTTATATAGGAAATTTACTAAACTATTAAGAATATAGTTTAGGCATAGGAAGTCCCATTGCTTTCAAGCCTCCAATGCCCGGAGTGTTGTGACATCTCTCTTATATAGACTAATTACTAGGCACACCCCCAATAATTACTTGACCAAATTCAACTTGGTCAGATAAAATAATATCTTATGCTACCACTACTTAAAACCTACACTAACGAATTTCTCTGGTTTCTCATTCGGTGTTACTAGATTTGAAACCATCAAAGAAGGAAAAAAAAAATCCGTTGGTTTATTGGAAAGTTAACCATCCATTGACCATCTTGATTTTCTAATAAATCCAACAAACGACCAAAGATAAATAATTTCCTTAAGATTATTGGAAAGTTAACATATTTGAGAAAAGATGTGTAATGCTATTTGTTGTGACCAGAAAAACAAAAATAGAGATTATAACACTAAGAATGCAATAACCAAATATAGATTTGGTAAATGCTATAAACTCGTCAAGAAATTAAATAAGAAGTGAGGAATGGCTAAACGAATCTCCTTAGGGCTATTAGTTCCTGCCAACGATGCTAAGTGGTTTCGTGAATTATACTTTCCAAGAAACAACACCTTGAATCTATTTGTATTAGCATTATATAAAATAGGGTTTTGTTGAAAACTTCTCAAAAACATCACTCTTAGCATATGACTTTCTAAAGGGAAATTTTTATTGAAAATGACTCTCTTTCTAGAACTAAATAGACTCGTCTATTTAAAGACAAAGAACTCTATTATCTAAGTTGAAGAGACAACCACTAGGGTTTACATCTGTGACTACCCTTCCAACATGGAAGGGGAAAGTGGAGGGTTTGAATACCCACATTCTCAGGGAGGTTGGGGTGGAGACGAATTAGTTTTAGGTGTGGGTTTCGACTCCCACACCTTATAAAGAGGAGGGCAAAAGTCTGAGAGCGAAAGTTAAAATAGGAATAGAATAGGACTGACCAAAAAAAAAGTTGAAGAGACATTTAAATTAACGTGCGAACCCTGGAGTGCCATAACTTTGCACAAAGAGACATTTAAGTGCCATAACTTACGAAAGGTACACTTAAGTGTCAAAATTGGAGTAAAAGAAATCACTTGAGTGCCAATCCGATCAAAATCCGGCCAAAACACCGACGTGGCATTTTTCCGGCGAAGCGAGCCCAAAACGACGCCATTTTGCACACTAACGTGGCCAAATAATGCAAAAATGGCGTCATTTTGGGCTGACGTGGTAAAAAAAATAATATGAAAATTAATTAAATTAAATTTAGTTTAAAATATTAAATAATAATAATTTTTAAATTAAATTTAGTTAAATTTAAAAATTTAAAAATTTAAAAAATTTAAAAATTTAAAAAATTTTAAAATTTTTTAAAAAAAAAAAAAACGAAAGGGGGAGGCGGCTAAGAGATCGGCCCTCGGCCGCCGCCGCCGTTGCCGGAAGGGCTAGCGATGGCGGGGAGGGTCGGCCGAGGTCGCCGGGCCTTGGCCGGGGCCGGCAACCCCGAGCAATCGGTGGTGAGGGCTCGCAAGCCCTCGCCCCCGGATCAACGCGAGGGTCGCAACCCTCGCCCGGATCCAGCGAGGGTCGGAGACCCTTGGCTCGGCTGGGCAAGAGCCGCCAACCCTCCCGAATCCGGGTGAGGGTCGCGAGCCCTTGCCACCGGCCACGATCTAGGGGGTTTCGGGGTCATGGCCCTCACCCCAGATCCGGGGCGAGGGCTCGCGAGCCCTCGCCGCCAGTCGGCCGAGGTCGCCGGCCCCTAGCCAAGGCCCCACAACCCCGGCTGACCCTCCCCCGCCGTCGTCGCCGACCCTTCCGGCGGCGACGGGTGGCGGCGGCCCTCGGCCCGCCTCTCCCCCTTTCCTTTTTTTTTTTTTTAATTTTAATATTTTAACTAAATTTAATTTTAAAATTATTATTTTTAAATATTGTAACTAAATTTAATTTAATTAATTTTTATATTATTTTTTTACCACGTTAGCCTAAAACGACGCCGTTTTTGCATTATTTGGCCACGTCAGCGTGCAAAACGGCGTCATTTTGGGTGTGCTTCGCCGGAAAAATGCCACGTCGGTGGCCGGAGTGGCACTTAATGGACACTTAAATGATCCGTTTTTCTTCGAATGTGGCACTTGAGTATACCTTTCGTAAATTATGGCACTTAAGTGTTCCTTTGTGTCAAGTTATGGCACTTGAAGCGTTCTTTTGCCCATTTAAATTGATGTAGGAGAGTTGAGGAGACTTGTCCATTAATGCGTCCATTAACTCATCCATTAACACATCCATTAACGTGTCAATTAAAGTTGCAGCATGTGAATTAAAGAGACGCGTGAATTAAAGAGATGTTTCACTAAACAAAATCCACACACATGCGTTGGGGGAGGAGGGGGGGAAGCTTTTGGAACTGGGGTGCCCAAAGAGGGATATCCCATTTAAAATTGCATGCTAAACTCTATAAGCTCTTAGCTCATTCTAAGGGGGCCGGGGGAGAGCTTTTGGAACTGGGGTGCCCAAAGAGGGATGTCCCTTTTCAAACTTGGGTGCTAAAATCTATAAGGTCTTAGCCCATCTTGTGTGCTCGACTAGGCTAGAGAGAGAGAGAGAGAGAGAGAGAGAGAGAGAGAGAGAGATGGCTCTTTTAAAACGAGAATGTTGATCTTTATAAGCTCTTGACTCATCTTTCATTCTTAAATGGGCTTCCGTTAATAAGCCCACTTAGACCTCTATTCTCTATAATCTTCACTTTACTTGTGGAGAGAGAGCGAAAGAGGGAGAGAGGAGGATGGGGAGGCACTAGGGTACAAAGGTTGTGTTTGGTTCGGTTTTACCAATGCCCTTTGAGACTCCAAAATCTCTTGAGTAAATGCAAATGATGCTTGCCAAATTTTTTGGATGGTTTTGGGGAAATGTGAGTACATTTTTCATATAACTTGATGTGCTTGTTCCATGTAGAGAGAACAAGACACATGCGCTAAAAGGATACACGTTGCATATGAAATTTGATTATGCTGTACACAGACATATGAAGCTAATTAAAGAAATTTAACATATAGTTCTTTCGTTTTGATATCTGCCATGTCCGTCAAGCAGAGCCCTAAAAGATCAAACATCTCGTCGAAAGTACAGATAATTGAGCAATCGCGTCAGCTCTTCGGGGCAGGGTCAAAACCATGAAGCCTTCACTCATAGCTTTGTTATTATACCCTTTGATGATTCTGGCGAAAGATAAGAAATGGGTCAGATTTGAAGCACAAGAAGGATTGCCCTCCGATGATAATCAAATTGGTCAATTTGTGGAGTCAAAATTACCACACTAGGATACGGATGATGCAACAGTTACCCTGCTTTCGGAATCGGCATCATCCAAGATACAGCAGAAACTCTCTTCGATTGTAGTGGATGAAATCCTCAAGTTAGAGTAGGTGGTAATTCAACATATATTTTCTTCTTTCCACGTAGTCATATCATTAAATTAGGAAATAAATTGAAAAAGACATAGTGGTGATGATCCAAAAGGCCGATATTATTCTAGAGTCGTGCTGCTTGTGTAAATTTTGTGCCGCGATCCAGAACTCGAAAAACAAAACTGGTTATCTAGATGGCAATAAGAGTTCAGGAGAAGTATCAGTTTCATGGCGCAGATCATGAGTTATTGCAGCTTCTCATTATGTTGTGTTTTGAGATTGAACACTCAAACGGAATTCGTTTCCACAGTTTAAAGAGGTTTCCCTAATGCAAAACTTAATGACATCTTCTCAGCATTTGCCATTGAAAACTTCTATCTTCTTGTACAGTCACAGACCAATATGGGATGAGAGTAAAGGTTGTTAATAGGATGTTTATAGCTTGGGTGGTCTGATGCAAAGCCAAGGTAATGAATCCATTTATCAAACGTTGGTCCCTCCTTTTGGTTTTGGTTTGCTCAATTTCCCAAACAAAAGCATTGATACTTCGATGGAAGTAGCTGACAGGAGCTTAATCAGCTTAAATAACCTTGAATTGACTAGAAGATGGTTGAGATTGGCTTGGAAATTACTGCACTGAAATTTCACGTTTTACAACCTTCAACTACCTATGTTTAGTTTTTGCTCAAGGTCCATTTGAATTTTTCACAAGATTCGCAAAAATCAAAATTTTCATCATCGCCTGTACTTATATTTAGCGATAAATTTTTCATCAACTCAGTCCTTTCCGCTTCTCATTTCCTACTATAATAAAATGGCAACTGAAAACTAGTGGGGAGTTGTGCCTTGAGGTCTTCTTCTTCTTTTTTGTAATTTTCTAAGCAAATAAAGATTATATCCATAAACCACCCAAGTGGTTAACCTAATTGGGTTACCTGTCTTCCACAAAGTTGATTTATGTCATGAGTAAATGATGTCACTTTGCATAGTTACAACATGTCTCGTGTAGAGAAATTTCTTAGTTGTTAATATCATGATGGAGTTACGATGACAAGGTCGCTAACATCAGATTGAGTGTCACAAAATACTTACAACTCAAATCAAGTACTTTGTAGAGGATATGAGACTCTTATGATAATACTAAAAGAGGGTAGCTAGTGCTAATCGTCTCTTTCCGCCTTTTTACTCATAGACAAAGATTAACATCCATAATTTGCCAACTAAACAATCAATTTGACAATATACAAATGCCGAAAAGCCTCAAAAACATTATGCAATACACAAAGCTATAGAGGCCGCATAACGATACATATGATAGCCAAGGCCTAAAAGGGCCCACATAAAGAGAAGGCCGTGGTTTAGTGGCAAAAGAAATGAGCAATAATAAGCGCGTAATTTGAAAGCCTAGCAGCATCCGCCTTCGCGCTCCCTCTGGGCTGGTCGAAGCTTCGGCCAGAGGTGAGGCGGCGGATAATGGTGGTGATGTGCACGGTAGTACCGGGGTCTAACTAGGAGACCAATGTTGTAGGGACGAAAATTATTTATATCACTTGAAATAATTAGTTAATAAAAAATATATTTATTATCAGTAACAATTCATAACTAAACATTGTTGAGGCAATAAGAATATTTTTCATAAAAGGACCAAATTCTCGAAAAAGGGTTATGGAATACGCCAATGGCATACACTAGACCTTCAACTTAAATAATTTTTTTAGGTGAATGATTTTATGATCATTGACACAAAGGGTCTATTTGATAACCCAATTAAGTACTTAAAAAATGAGCACTTAATAAAGATTGACTTTTTCTGATGATCATAACCATTAACTAACAATGAATTAAAATATTCAATTAAGTAATCAAAATCACTTATGCGGTTAAGTAAGGAAGGGGTTTCTAACCAATTATAAGTATAAAAATAATTGACGGCAAGTAGAATCTCGCCATTTATTTGCTAAAATATATTAATAATGATCACAATTCCATCTATTTTTCAGTTTTATCGAAAGAGCCTAAGAGAAGTACTGCATCACACACTGTTGAAAATTAAAATTCACTCAATCACTCAGACAACTTTGAGGAAGAAGACACTTCAAAGAGAGAACTTAAAGAGGAATGTCTCCTATCTGTACGCTCACATCAGATGCTAAAGCACATAGACTTAATGAGAGCCAATTGCACCAGCATGAAAGCCAGCTTTTGACAATTGGGGAAATAAATCAAAATTCAGTTCTAATTTGACCACAAAGTAGCCAAGTTATCAATTTGTTTGTTATGGGAAGGTGGATTAGTGAAAATGTGTTAAGGTCTCATAGTTTGGACTTAAATAAAAGTAAAACCGCCAAATCAAATTACTATTCAAAATTTTAAGGGCAAAAGTGAACTGGACCGATAACCGGCCCAAACCCACCCTAAATAATTGGGTAAGGGTGAATGTTTTGGTAACCGAGAGAGAGAGAGAGAGAGAGAGAGATATTTGAAGAATCTTTGTTTCGTGCTTGAAACAGTCATAATGATACAATTTTCAGTCTTTTTAGCTAACATGTGTATACTATACTAAATAAATGTATAACCTATATATTTCTCTATGTTGGATAAATCAAGATAAATGCTACATATACTGAGAATCATAGTAAATTCGCTTGGCTAAGTCATACGATAATTTATCAGCTGGGTGCCCAAATGGGCATGCTCGGTTGAATAACTATTTAGATATTTTCATATTTATTTAGCAAACTAATTTACTAGGCAAATCTAGATATTTCTAGCATTGCTCAAACAGTAAACATACTTTGACGAACTCAAGAAAGTAACTTGTACTTTAGATAACCTGTTTTGGAGATTTGAAAGTCAACCAAAAGCAATAGATCTGCAATCATTAGACTAATTAATTATCTAATGTCACTTCGAATACTCAGCACTAGAAAAGATTCCTAAAATAGCATCAAAGACGGCTGAAATAGAATGGATGAATGTTTCCTTTATTTAGTCGAAAATAAATGATTTGAAAAATATTTTTTTAAAATAATAGTTTGTGAATAAATGAAAAATATTTTTACTATTCATGAAAAATTTTACACGTAAATTTTTGTTGCTAATGAACCCATTTTACATTGATCAATTATTATAAAACAATATAAGAGATCATTCTTAAGAAATAGTTTTTAATGTATCTATTTTTTTGCAAAACAATCGGAGCTTAAAGTCCAAGTCTTTTCTGACAAGAAAAAAAAGGTCCGAGTCTTTTTCTTTATTATTCTTCATCCCTCAATCAAGTGTTCATGCAAGTATTTGGATTCCAACGAGGGAAAAGGCTGGACATTTCTGGAATTAGTCAAGGGCACCTCCAATCAGTTTGAAGGAGAATCGGAGATGTAATAGGATCGTTTACAGCTATTATAGCTATCATCTTGATTCGTCCGATTATGGAATCGTTTGCTCTCACGAGGATTGAGAGAGACGGAGATCTACTTTTGCGGCCAGGTCCCTGTAGTCTTCACTTTTCTTACAATGGTAAGTCCCTGAAGTCTCCACTTTTCTTACAGAGTCCTTTTACTTGCACTAAAAAATTTAATCAAAGTCCCTCGAATATGAAATTTGGTCAAATACAACCGGCGTGACTGTCGAAAGAAGCCTAACAGTAATGTTACTTGAATATTGACAATGTGGACACCCACTAAGGGACCACGGACAGCGAGTGAATTGATTTTTATTTCAATTTGCTGTTTATGCTCCCATCAATTCACATTTATGGTGGGTGTTTAGTAGGCAATATTCAATCGACCTCACGCTTTGGTGTCTTTTGCAAAAGAAAACGAGAGAGAGAGAGAGAGAGAGAGAGAGAGAGAGAGAGAGAGAGAGAGAGATAGCCTTTATAAAATAACTGTGCAAAGCATTTTGAGTAGACATCTAAATTGGTCTAATGGGATTGTGGAATCGTTTCTTCTCCCAAGGACTGGCAGAGATGGGAGATCTACTAGTGCGGCCAAGTCCCTGTGGAGACGTAGCCTTTATAAATTAACTGCGCAAAGCATTTTGACTAGACATCTAAATTGGTCTAATGGGATTGTGGAATCGTTTCATCTCCCAAGGATTGGCAGAGATGGGGAATCTACTCGTGCGGCCAAGTCCCTGTGGTCTCCATTTTTCTTACAGATTCCTTTTACTTACCTGTAATATTTAATCAAGTCCCTCGAATACAAAATCAAGTCAAATTTTAATAGGCATGATAGTAGAAAGAAGCCTAAGAGTAATGTTAATTGAATATTGACTACGTGGACAACCAGTGAGTGAATTGATTTTTTCCTTTCAATTTCCTCTCTATGCTCCCATCAATTCATTGCGCATGTTCGCTGTTTATTAGGCAATATTAAATCTACGTCGCGCTTTGGTGTCTTTTCCAAAAGAATGTGAGAGAGAGAGAGAGAGAGAGAGAGAGAGAGAGGGCGACAGAGGGAGAGAGTAAACGCGCAAAGCTTTTTGACCAGAAATCTAATTTGGTCTAATGGGCAAAAGTCAAAGTAAACTGAAGTCTATTGGACCCACGTCGATAGAATTATGGGGGTGAGGGAAGTCTTATCTACACGAAGGTCAACCCCTTTCGTTTCTAGGTCTTTATTTTCTTAGGAGTTTATGTACATGCCACCCCTAGCATCCGTTGATCTTGATCTTCAAGCCCCACGAGACCAGAACTTGGAAATCCTCTTCACCAGCGCCTCCCAAAACGCAAGCATAATACCACCGTTCCGTGCGAAGTGTGCCCGCAACTTTTCTGATAGATGTCCAGCCGGTCCACAGTCATGGACGTGATCAGCCATCATAAATAGTGTAAGCTTCTTCATCTTTTTGAATGAGTTTGCATGCAAGATCAAATCTTGTACATCTATCTTGTCTAATTTAATGCCTTCAATAGCATTTGTTCCCTGTTGGAACACAACAGAGATATTTATACATGTTGCAAGCACTTGAAAATAAACGGTTATCTAGCTTGTTCAGGGAAAAAACAACAACAACAACTACTTTACCTCTAAGGATAATGTTTGAATTTGTTTTGAAACCTTGCTGGTCTAAAAACCATTATAACACAGGCAATTCCTAATTGTCTTTGTGTCTCTCCTAATTATGCACAATCCAAAGTTTTTTAAATCACGTGTAGATGCGAATTTCACAAAAAAAAAAAAAAAAAAAAAAAAAAAAAGGAAGAAGAAGAAGAAGAAAAGAAGATGTGTGTGTGTTAGCTTTTCTTTAGCGCATGCTTAAACTTACCGAGTTTTGCCTAACCACTTGTAGAGCATCCTCATGATGCCATATTCTACTTCGCTTAATGGGGTTATTAGGGCACTCTTGAATCACAATCTGTCTACCCATTTCTTGAAGCAAATCATGCATTCATATTTTGTTATTTTCATCGATGTATACGAGTGACTTTTGAGCAAGAATCTCAATCCCACTATCTGCAAGGACACCACATTGGTTTAGGGATTTGATGACCTCTTCTTTGTCATATCCATTGAGAAAACACGCGATGTCAAGAAAAATCGTCCTCTCATTGGCCTCTAAGCCATTGATAACAATCCTTGGTATTTCATGAACCTTTCCCTGAGGGATTTCTTTCAGTCGATCAAAAGCCCTTTGCCATTCCTTGACGCTTTTGCCATTCAAGAAAGAACCCATCAAGGTGAGTATCAAAGGAAGCCCTTTAGAAAAGCTAGTGAAACAATTTGAGAGCATTTTATAATCACTTTTGGGATATCTTTCACGGAATGCATTCCAACTGAAAAGCTCGAGAGCTTGATCATCATTCAATGGTCTTACCTTAAAGATTTCCCCACTTAAACCGGTTAAGGTTTCTTCCTGTCGAGGGATCAAAATAACTCTACTTCCCAAGCCTAAGTTTATTGCCTCGATGAGGTGGCACAGTGGATCCAACAATCCTTCAACATCATCAAACACCAACAAAACCCTCTTGTTGTGAAGCTTACTCCTCATGAAATTTGTTACTACATGAATATCATTGCTAAACTCCGAAACTCCATCGCTGAGAATGTTAGCAAAAAGGGTCTCCTGCAATTTGATGAGTCCATCTTCGCTTGTTATATCCTTCACATTCGCAAGAAAGCAACTCCTATCAAATTGATCTGCAATTTGTTGGTACAGAGCTCTCACTATTGTAGTCCTACCTATCCCCCTTTTGCCGGAAATTCCCAGGATTCGGACCTCCTCAACCTCTAATCGGAGTAAGGAGAACGAGGCTTGTACCTGAGAATCTAACGCAACTGAATGGAAAGCAAATAGGCTCGTGTATGAGCAACTTAGTCTTCTTGAGATTTTCTCCACGACATATTGGATGAATTCAGCTTCAAGTCTGTAAATTCCAACAAGAAACAGGTGTGACTCCGTTATTCGTCCTCGTAAAAGATGAAAAAAGGATCACTAAAGTTATATTCTAGAACTTAGAAATCATCCATCTAATCTAATTTACTATCTGTTATAATAGAAATTAGTGGCACGTGAGAGTTTGACATGTGCTCTCATAATAGTGGCACATCTCCCTCTCATGTTTCCGCTACTCTTCAGTTGATTGGAAATGATACATTTCTGAAACAAACAAGAGAAAAGCTTTTGGCTAATCCATTAAGCAAAAAAATTAGAAGAAGAGGGATAGTTATAAGTATATGAAAAAATTCTCTAAGCTCACCGAAAAAGAGGTTCTACTATAGAAAATTTCTTGGCCAGAAAGGAAAAAAAATTGAAAGTTGAGAGAGAGAGAGAGAGAGAGAGAGAGCTTTATCAGCGGGTAATCATAGATAGAAGAAAAACAAACTAGAGGCTCAACTTTCTTTTAAACCCTAGCAAGGTACCATATTCCAAACAATACAAAGACTGACAACTTCGTTTTTTATCTTTCTTTTTTGCTTTTGACAGATAGGTCATTCCATAGTGGAGAGTTTAGGTAGGGAAGGGAAGGGTTGCATTAAAGTTAGGGTTTACCCCGAATTGGCTGTGGAGGATGTCTGGACTTGCCAACTTTCCTTGTCTTTAACAAAAAGAAGCATGGAACTCCTGAGAACCTCCTATAGAATAAGAAGCTCATGTGCTTCGGAACACCCACTTGTATGATTTCAACAACGGGACTCGGAGTAAGTGAGGGAAATGATGCATGAAGGAGATTGGCAACGGCAAAAATCATTGTTCTCTAGAGATTTCTTCATGCTTGAGGGATGAAGTGAGGAGAATAAACTCGTTTGCTTGTTTGTTTAGTTATGAAATATAAAGTATGGGATGAGGGTTACCACTGGAAGAAACGGGATATCCATCAATTCTTTTTCTCTTCCTTGAACTCTCAACAGAAGGTTATCTATCGTTTTATTTAGCTGAACACATCTAAAATTTGCTATATATGGAGGAAATCGGCATATGCTGAAACATATGCTTCTGGGGTAAAACCTAATAAATGCAAGAAAAAAGGTTGTTTATAGAAAATGACAGATGGTGTCAAAGAGTGTAACTTCAACAATCAAAGTTTTTGCAAAATGTCGTTTTTCTTTGTTTTCCTGCAAGCTGTAAATATCGAAAATGTATCTGAAAATATGCTGCAGCATCAATGTTAAATGTCTTAGATGAGCCAAACAATAGAATGGGATTGTTGTTTTAGGAAAGTCCGATTCCTAGTAAAAGGATTCCAAACATTCCAAATTATCCCACCACCCATAGACGAAAAGATGGGGCTTTAAGAGCAAGTTCTGTTGTTTAATGGATATAATAAGAAAGTTCCCTTACCTGTTTCCAAGAGACCAACCAGTGAGGTTGCTGGCTATTCGGAGAGCGTCTCTCCACCTCCGGACCTTGTCGGCATTCTCCTGCCCAAAACCCTTCTCGCTTTGGCCAATCCCCGTGAAAGATCCGGACTGCTCACGCATTTCTCTGGGGTCGACGTCCATGAAAATGAGGAACACCAGCTGGCCTTTCTTTTCCTTGCAATCAAGGATCTTATCCAGTTCGTCCAGGCACCACAGCGAGGAGGCAAAGGTCTGAGAGATGACCACAATGGCACTCCTCGACTGCTCTATTACTTCGTTGATTGCTGGTGCAATCTCTAGTCCTCTTTCCAGACTTTGGTCAAGGAACGCCCTTATCTTGTTTCGCTCAAGAGCATTGTGGAGATGGCTCACGAAGTTGCGCGTGTCAACCTGTCTATAACAGATGAATGCATCATGAATCCACCGAGGGATGGAGGAGGGGGGAAAGAAGAGTTGTGGCCTGGTTGTTAGGCTAGGTTTGAGAGAAGAGAAGTGGAGGGGAAAGAAAGAGGGCAAAGAGATGGGAGGAAATTGCAGTTGGAATTGCGATGCTCTCTTGTTTCTGAGGCTTGGATACAATGGAGGAGAAGAAAAACGGAAGAAAAGCTTTCTGTTGAGTTGGATCATCATCTTACTAGAGTTTGCCATTGAAACACCCCAAAAGCAAAGTAAAGAAAGAACTGCGCCGTGTTCATCCCCAATGCAAGCTCGCTTTACGTATCTATAATGGAAATTTAATGCCCGAGCCCTCTATCTCTCTTTCTCTCGGCTCACTATGATATGAATTTTTCCGCAGTGCGTTGATTGAACTGTGGAGACCTATGAGGCTACTCCGCCGCCTTTTATATAGGATTCGATCCCACGGTGGGATATTAGAGATCCGCTTTGACAGCTTTTCGCCTTTTGCTTCTTTCTATGAAGGATTTCTTGGATCCAGCGGAGCTTTATTTCCCGCTCAAATAAAGAAATTGGGTCATGTGAGAGAGGAATTCCCATTTGGCCTCTACTTATGGAAGCTCCTTTACCGTCTGCTTTAGCACTAAACGAGATTATCGATGTAATTAGAAAGATAAAAGGAACGGAAACGTGCATACCATCTACTAGAATTAACTGATTATTGGACGTAATGATTAGAAGATTGGTAATACATTTTCATGTGTAGAATTCTAATGTGAGTACAGAATCTTGTACTTATATTTGACATGGTCAAGAATAATCTATTTTGAATTCATGTCGATTAATATCATTCTTGATTTTATCAATATGAATATTCCTAGACTCGTCAATCCATGTTAGAAGTTATCATTTCCTGTATCATCAAATTTTGATAAATCGTTTAGATTCACTATATGTTCATTTTATTTTTCAGATGTTCACTTTAGTCGAATATAATAATAATTATTATTTTATGAATATCAATGCGATTAATATGTGGCTAGTTCTTTTGAGTTGATGTCCTTGTTATGTGGCCATTGCATCAGTATTTCACTAAAGAAGTATGTCAAATACTGGTCAAAATGATAGTGTGTAGCACTTAGACCTTGATTATGTATATCACTAATACAAGGCTCTAAAGATGGCTCTTGCGCGACTTGCATTATCAATAGTTTGAGGTTCTGGAGGTAGCTCCCAAGAGACTTACACCATGAGACTTGCATTGCCATGTAGCACTTAATCCTTAACTATAAGGCCCTAGAGGTGGATCTAAAGAACCTCACATCCCTGTGTAACACTTAGCCTTAGTATGATGTGCATACTTGTAACTCTTCGTTGGGTTCCTAGCAGTCATGAACATTAATCCATCAACTCCAATAATTCACAAACCAATCCATATTATATATCACAAATTGGTTTCACAAATCAAAATAAATAACCTTTTCACAACATAGCTCATTCGCCAAAAATACTTTTCGTAAAGTATTTCTCAAATCATTTCCAAACTCATTTCATAAACGAGTATATATATCCTTTCACAATACATTTTCTAAAACCATTCTCAAACCATTGCATCAGTAATTTACTAAAGAAGTACGTCAAATACTGGTCAAAATCACAGTGCGTCACTTATGTAAGGAAAAAAGCACTTGGTAATTAAAAAATTGAAATTCAATTGCTTGAACGTGAAATCTGTCAAAACTCAATTGTCATTAGTCAAATTTACCAATTCAAAGGAATGTGAGCATGTCAATCACCTATGTATTCCTTTCCTTTTTCTTTTTTTTTTCAAATTATTAAGTACTATGTATTATTTTGGAGCAATACTGACCTGTCAATAAAGTTGGTTAATTTCCCATGAAGTTTTCTATTCTTGAATAATATCACCGTTATAAGCAGAGTAATTTGTGGTCCCAGTTGCACGGTCACTAATTGGAAGTGAGGGTGCCGTTATCCTAGCGGGGTTGTTTAAAAATATACATGAAGGTATTTTCTTTATCTATTGTTTCTAGGTTATACTCATGTATTTAAGTAGACGTTAAAAAAGACAAAAGCTGTGTTTCGAAACAAAAAGTATGAGCTTGTCCTTATCCATTTTATTGAAATATTTGATAAATGCATTTCTGTATTCACTCTATTATTTTTTAATCCACCGAATCAAATCATTTGAACAAAACTTAAAAATTTCACGAGTGTTGTTTTTACTTTGTTCCACTTTCGGCTAGTTTTTATGGAGCGACTTTCTTTATTAGATTAAATTTTTTAATTTATTTTTTTTTTTGGATAAAGAGATTTCACTGTATCAATAATTAATCAATTTAGTTAATTATATCATTGCTGGATATATTTAGTGGTAAGAAATTTTATTTAAAATTAATCATATCTGTTAAGAGTATATTATAAGATAATTTATTTAATTTATGCATTATTATGTATAGTTTGAACTCAATGAGAGATAATATATGGATGTATACTTTGTTTTTATCATTTTGTACAATTTAAACTCAATAATAGATAGAAGTTTGCAAATGACAAACTAAAAGCCGACTAATTGAATATGGGCCACTTGGCAAAATTGCATCACAGGTCTTGTCACATGACATTTTTGTCATATTGTCATGACAGAGATAAAGTGAAATGCCATGTGGCCAATATAAAAAGAATATTATTTTATGAGAGTTACAAAAATTTGAAGAACAATTATGTTCATTTCAAAAGTGTATATATTTTTAGTTTTGCAAGGATTTCGTTCCCATCTTAATGTCCCCATAAAATACTAAAATCAATTTTCATCAACATTATTTTGAGTTTTTTCCCCCTTTTCCTTGACATAAAATAAGGGTAGTAAATTTTCTTTATGTTGACATAATGCAGTTATTTTCCTTCATAGCACTGAAATAGTTTCGGGTACATGAAATTTGCTTATAGTGCATTTTACAATATGTACTTTAAATTGTTTGCCCATCACACAGTCGGACGACTAATTGCAAATAAAATGATATTCAGACTTAAATTCAGCATATATATCCCTTATACTTCTTTAACATGCTTTCTCAGATTAATTTTGTTCCCTTTTCATGGTTCGACTAATGTGAGTCTATGGCGTTGATCAAGAGTAAGCCGCATGATCCTCATTACCACTAAGAACTTCGTTCTTCTTCTTGTTTCAGTGCACTGCACATCTATATTAAGAGGTCGTTCATCTTAAAATACTCTTTTTTATTCCCTTATAGGATATTATGACTATTCTGACAAGTGATAGAGCAATCAGAGAAGTGTAATGTTTGAAATATGTTGGTCCTGCGGACGTTCTTTTCAAAAACACGTGGATTTGAATAAACTCATTATGCTAAATTTGATTGTCAAGATTATTTACTGAATAGCTGACATAATAAATAAACACGGTATTTCTAATACAAAAAAATTATTTGACGGACGACCTCATAAACGTCAGATATAGGCATGCAATATTTAATTGGGAATTTGATGTTTATAGATTAGGACTAGGACTAGAGCTAAAATATATATATACAGACACACACATTTCGAGTTGAAAAAAAAATATGGATGAAAATTCACAAATATGCCATTGCGATTTTGCAATAATTCTCGATAGATTTATATATTCTTTATAGATTAATGTGTATTTTGCGTCCTTTGCTAAGAGTTATTTTGAGACATTTAGGAGAAGTGCTTCGGCGCGGAGATCGTTGGGCTATAAATTTTGGTATTAGCTTGGGCCAAGTTATGCATATATTATCTGTGTATATAAAGATTTTATTTTGAAATATCAATAAACTAAATTTTTAAGTTGATGGAACAAATTATTTCATCTAAGTTATAAAAAGAAAAATTAAAGGTTTAAAAAGCTAGATTTCACGGTTGTGCACATTTTCCATCTAAAAGTTTTAATACTAAAAATACTGTAGCGTTAAAATTATAATAATTTTTCAAATTGATGAGAACAAAGACTTGGATCTAAGTTACATTAGATGATGATCCGTATCACTAAAGATAAGTTTGATTTTTTTTTCCTGGAAATAAGGTTGAACTTTAAGTTGATGGAGCAACTTCTTGAACTTTCAGTAAATAATATTAATATATCAATGAAAAATCACATAGCACGGTAGTCCATATTTGACAAATGAACGATGTAAATATGACTTTAATAAGATAATAACACATATTTTACATACAAACGAACATTGCCAAATTAAAAAAAGTTAACCATCAACACAAACCATTTATTGAAGAAAACAGTTACTTCAAACAGGCGCTATTACATGACAGTGCAGATTATATAGATATATGATGTTAAAGGATCGTTAAAAGAAATCTGACAAACAAATGACATCGATGATCAGTTGTTAAGTTCAACACTACAATATTATAGCTCATCTCTGGGAATTTAATGAATATTATAAAATCAATAAAATAAGTATGGTCAAATAAATAGAGGAACCGCCATTATATAACTTTTACAGTATATCTTTAATGGGTATTAAATGAATAATTATGACTAAGAATATAATCAACGATGACCCTTACGATTAAATGCATAATCATAGATAACTTCTAGCATTTTGCAATCTAGATATTTTAGAAGAGTTGGTTAATATATTGATACATGATATAACAATATGTTTGTTGATCATTGAAAAACTACACGATATGATAGCACGTATTTGATGATTATATAATATTAGTGGATCATTAAAAAAAAAAACTTACACGGTGGTATTTGCAAATAATATAAATATAAGAAAATTAATTAAAATAAATTTAACCAAATAAATCAAAACCTTATGTTTCTTAAATAATAGTAGATTTTAATATATTAAAATTCCCCTTGTTTCATAAATAAATATGACCGAATGCACAATTATCGATGACCCCTATGATTGAGTGCATAGCTAAAGATAACTCTAACAATAATATTCCAATATTATATCTGAATATTAACCGTCAAAAATCATGTAAAATGTAAAAATAAATCCTATTACTTTATAATTCATGGTGATAATTAATGTCTCTTTATAGTTAGTGAGAATAACTTTGAATAAATGGATTATACTAAATTTATGAAATCAGATTTTGAAGAAGTTTCAATATTACAATGGAATTTAGTTAGTCTTGAAGAAATTCTCAAAATAAACTCCACAAATAAATGATACTAAACTATCAATAAAAAAGTTATTCCGCATTCAAAGTATATTAATGACAGGTATTTCACAAATAAATGGACATTATACAATGATAAGAATGAAAATTAGTAAAATAACATAAAAGTCACCTATGATTTACAAATATATATATATATATATATAAAAATATATATTATTATGCCTAAGGGTTGGACAATGATGAGGTAATTAATATTAGCTGTGCAAAGAAAATTATGTCACTACTCTATCTATGGCGCAACCTTAATTAACACCCTTTTTCATTCTATTGTCACACATGTGCTCGTCTGGTTTATTTTCAATAAAGTTGTTAATATTGAAGTATATTGGTAGCATATGGACTTCTTTCTATTTTCTACCAAATGTTAAGCCAGAAAGCTTTTAATTTCCAAACCGAATCATCATCCCCTGCAAATATTGTGCAATTTGCATTTGTTTCTCTAGACTGAAATAGTTTTCAGTTCATAAAGTAATGACTATCTTAAATGGGGCAACGTTTCGTCGCGAGAAAGAACCACCTTGGAGGTGTCAGCCATGGTTGATCAGGAGGGAGATCAAGAGACGAAGCGAAAGGGAAGATGGAGATGCAGGGGCCTACCTAAGAGCATCAGTGGCGTTGATCGGGGGTTGCGGTGGCTGTAATGGGGGATCAGCGGCGGCACTAGTCAAGGATGGAGGTGGTTGAGGGTGCAGTCAAGAGTGAACCGGAGAGAGAGACAATGTGCGACCATTGGTTTGGGGGAAGAGGGATGGTTGTGTTGTACTTTAGCTAGTACGTCCATGATGGGATGCAATTGGACTGTACCATTTAGACTTGATATGCTCGATGAAGGGGTGTGATAGGGTCATATAAAAGACTCCTGAAGACAACCATTGGACGGGTTGGACAAAAATGTACGTTCATAAAATTTTCTTCATTTCTCTCCCCTTTCCATCTAGGCGTTTCATTTTCTTCTTTACAAGAACGATTTGCATTTGCGCCGTGGAAATCGGGTGCTTTCCTCTTGATCGCATCCAGACCGACATGAGGAATAATTTTGTTCATGATTCATTCGCAATTCAACGTTCATTCCGGGGTTAATTGCTATTTGCGCATTGGAATCAAGTAAGTCTTCTTCCGCCGACTTAAATTCCAACATTGGTATCAGAGCCCGATCGTGATTTCTACCTTGTTTTTCATCGAGTTTTCTCATTTACCATTTGATATTGAGATCAAAAATTGTATTCTACACTATTTTTGATGTTTATTGATCAGAATAGCAATCTAAAAACTCAAATTCGAATTTACGTGAAGAACGAGTTCGGGTCACATTCATCCGTACGGTTTTGGCCATTTTTCGAAATAATTTTTGGCCAAAATTAATTTTTCAATAATCAAGGTAAAAGAGCTCATCAAGACGAGTTCAACGATGGGTCAAGCGCCACCGGACGACGTTGGACGCGCCTACACATGCGGCCAAAAGCCGCTGTGCATGGGCACCATGCGCCTAAAGCACTGGCAAAGCCAGCGTGTGCACCACACGCGCCGGTCAGCGAACCGGTAGGTGCGCGTCACGCGCCGGTCGGTGAACCGGCGCATGATGACATCAACAATGACGTTATCGCCGGCAGCAGTTGGCAGGCCGGTCACCAGCCGGCGACCCAACCCATGACCCAACTCGACTTGAGATCCAATCCAGGTTGACCCGACCCGACTCGACCGTTGACCGATCAATAGCTAGACCGGTCACCGGTCGGACTAGTTGGACCGGCCATGAGCTGTTTGGCTCGCTGGCACATGCGCCACATGCACCGCACACTCAGGTAGCGCATGGGGGCACGTGCAAAGTCCGATTGGAGCGTGGTCAGCAGTGTTTGGTTTGTATGAATGTTGTCTACACAGTAGTATAATTATTTTATACTTTTGAATTTTATAAATGTATGAAAATGCATAGGAAACCCTATGTACACGTAATTTTTGGGGTTTAATACGTAGTTTATTCATTTGTAGCTTGTATTTTCTTGTGGTTTAGGAAATAAAGTAACTAGCTTGTGTGCAAATAATGTCATATATGTTGTGTAGAGTTTGGTTCGATGATATCATGTATATAGTTTAATATACTTGTAATTTTCTAGTTGCTAGAAAATTTGAACAATGGTAGGAAATCCATTACATGTTGAATTGCGATTTTGATTATGGTTGAAACATGATTGTTATTTGCACGTTGGTTCATATCATACTATGTTTTTGTGTTAATGGAAAAATGTGGAAATTACATGAGGTCATGTAATTATTTTTCCTAGTGGGAGTTCGTAGGTTGGTAGAATTTGAAAGAGTTCTCACCTAGAACTTAAAATTTGCGCAAATTAAACTAATTAATGATAATAGAACAATTGTACATGAAAGTTGATTAGGAACATAGTAAACTATTGCTTTTGTGTCTTTTGTTGAATTATCATT
This sequence comes from Eucalyptus cladocalyx, assembly GCA_017140615.1. Lineage (NCBI taxonomy): Eukaryota > Viridiplantae > Streptophyta > Magnoliopsida > Myrtales > Myrtaceae > Eucalyptus > Eucalyptus cladocalyx. The sequence continues at coordinate 26,402,369 of CM029522.1, forward strand.
AATTTAATTTGTCTTTACTGCAAGTTAAATATGTGTGTTACTTTGTAAAGTGTGCTAGTATTGATTCTACGTTTATTATGTCAATGTGTTATGACAATTGATTATGGTTTCGACATCCAAGACCATTGTGGCTAACCTCAATAAGGATGAGAAGCTGATGGTGACAATTATGATATTTGGCATTGAAAGGTTTAGTACATCCTTGAGGAGCAAGAGATTTTGGAAACCCTCAACCATACCATGGATGAACCTGAGCATGAAATTTCGGCTCAACACAGGAGAGATCTGGAAGCTCATCAAGCTTGAAAAAAGAAAAATAACATTGCTCGCATTACTTTGCTGAGCTTTATGTAAGATGATCTCATGTGCAAGTTTGAAAGTTATGATAAAGCTCAAGTTATGTGGGTTGCCTTGAAGGACAAGTTTGTGGGTACATTTGCTACTAAGTTGAGGAGATTCACCATCAAGTTTGATACATTCCGAAAGTGCTCAAATGTAACGATGAGGCAGCATCTTCGGGAGATGTCAAACATGATTCATGAGCTGAAGTCAACAAGTTACTCCCTTATTGATGAAGAGCAAGTTCAGACTGTTATAAGGTCTCTTCTTGATAATTGGGAGCATATGAAGATCAATATGACGCATAATGAGAACATTGTCACTTTCGATGATATTGCGCGTCATTTGGAATTAGAGGATGAGCGCCTAAGGCTGCAAGATTCTCTACCCATGCTTATGTTGCTGAATCGAGTTCCCGCAAGGTTTCGGACTTCAAGCGCAAAAGGAATTCTCAATTCAACAACAAAAGGAAGATGACTGATCAGGTACCTAAGAGGGCTAAGACCTTCCAACGCAAGAAGCGTGGTGGGAAGAAGGACAATACCAAGATGAAGTGCCACAATAGTGACAAAATGGGTCACTTTACTCATGAATGCACTGAGCCGAAAAAGGTACCATATTACTCAATTACTTTGAGTAATGCTTTTGTTTCTAGTAATATAATACTTGCTGAATCTCATCCAATATGGACTGTAGATTCAAGAGCAACAAACCATGTAGCTAGAGACCGAGAAGTATTTGTGGAGTATCGTCGGATACCGCCTGGAAGAAGATGGATATATGTTGGGAATAACTCAAGAGTTGAAGTGAAGGATATCGACATATGTAAATTAATCTTATGTGGTGGTTGAAATCTATTCTTGCATGATGTCTTTTTATGCTCCAGATATTCGACGAAACTTGATCTCTGTAGTTGTTCTTCTTAACTTAGGTTATGTATTGAATTTCCATGGTGATTGTGTTGACATTTTGTATGGAATAATTTATTATGATTTAGGTCATGTATCGAATGGTTTTATGGTGTTAGACATTAACTATGATTAGTACAATGTTAATGTTGATGGTTGTTTTTCTTTAATTGCATCTTCTAATAACGTTGAGATTGATGCAAGTACTTGGCATGCTAAATTAGGTCATATTGGATTGCAAAGAATGCAAAGATTAGCTAGAGAAGACCTTTTAGGGTCACTCACTAATGTTAGTCCATCCGTATGTGAACATTGTCTAGCCAGAAAAGCAACTAGAAAACCATTCAGTAAAGGGACTAGAGCTGAATTTACATTGCATCTCATACATTCTAACATTTGTGGTCCTTTGAATGTGAGGGCGAGACATGTAGTCTCATATTTCATCACTTTCATAGATACTTCACACATTTCAGTTATGTCTTTTTGATCTCCCATAAGTCAAAAGCATTAGACTGCTTTAGATGATATATAGTAATTGTAGAGAATCAGTTGAACAAAACAATAAATGCATTGAGAACCAATCGTGAACGTGAGTATCTATCGGAGCAATTCAAGGCTCTTTGTGATGAAAAGAGAATTGTACGACAATTAACTATTCCTAGTACTCCACAACAAAATGAGGTAGATGAGAGAAGGAATAAAACCCTATTGGAAATGGTTAGGTCTATGATGGCACAAGCAAATTTACCTATCTCCTATTGGGGAGATACGTTATTGACTGCTGCCTATATATTTAACCGACTGTCCTCAAAATCGGTCACTTGTACCATTTATGAATTATGGACTAGTAGGAAACCAGACTTGAGTAGTCTACGTCCATGAGATGTACAGCTTATGTTTATGATTCTTCTCATAAATATGACAAATTAGGTCCTAGAGGGAAGAAATGTATCTTTATAAGATATTATGAACACTCCAAAGGGTATGTGTTCATAAGTGAACAAGCTAATGGAAGTGTGACTGAAATGGAGTCACGAGATGTCACGTTCTTGGAGAACAATTTTCCTAATAGATGTGAGATTGATAAGGACTTCCAATTATATGAGATTAAAGATTTTGATAACACACCCATTGATATTGTAGAGGGAAATGAAAATTTACCTCCAAATGCAAAACCTAGTGGGAGTATTGCATCGCCTAACGAATTGAATTTAAGAGAAATTTAATTGCGTAAAAGTAATCGTAAGAATATTCTTCGTCGTCATTTTGAGATGAAGTGGAAGCATTTATGATTGCTCAGAATGACGATGCCGAGCCTAAGATTGTTCAAGAGGCTTTCTCATCCTCTGATAAAGAAGAATTGAGAAAAGCTTTGGAAGATGAGATAGAGTTAATGAGGGCAAACCATATTTGGGACTTGGTTGATCTACCACCCAATCATAAGGCCATTGGAAACAAATGAGTCTTCAAGATTAAGCAAAGGGCGGATGGATCCATTGAAAAGTATAAGACTCGCCTTGTGGCAAAATGTTATACTCAACAAGAGAGTATAAACTATGAAGAAACCTTTTCATCAGTTGTAAGGTTTACCTCAATACGCCTTATTCTAACCATCGTTGCACATTTGGACCTTGAATTACATCAAATGGATATAAAGACGGTATTTCTCAATGGAGAACTAGATAAGAAAATCTATATGAAACAACCGATAATTTTCATAGCTAAAGGTCAAGAGCATAAAGTTTGCAAGTTTCGTTGCTCAATATATGGCTTTAAGCAATCATCTAGATAGCGGTATCTTCATTTTCATCGAGTCATAACCACTTTTGGTTTCACGATGATCGAGGAAGATCACTATGTATATGTCAAGTGGTCCGAAGATAAATTTGTGATTTTATCACTTTATGTGGATGATATTTTATTGGCTGAAAATGACAAAGTTTTGGTTATCATCATAAAAGAATGATTGTCCTCTAATTTTGAAATGAAGGACATGGGAGAAACTGCTTATATATTAGGAGTTAAGATCGAAAAAGATCGATCAAGGAAACTCCTTACTTTATTACAAAAGTCCTATATTATGAAGATTTTTGGAGGGAAGGCTCGCCTTTCCACCCTTCGAATCCTCACCGAAGCATTTCGCTCGAATCATCATATACCACCTCTTGTGGCTACTGATATAGACCTGGTTACATCATCCCCATCAGATGATGGATGGAAGCAAGTTTCCAATAGAAAGAAGAGGCTGAATGTGGGCCAAAGTGATAAGGCGGTAGTTAACCCCCCTATCTCGGTTCTTAAAGCTCCATCTATTGAAAACCAGGCGATCCAGATTGCCTCTGATGATCATGACAACCCGAACAAAGGAGAAAATACTGGTTCTATGGCTCTGGTAGTCTCCAATCCTGCGGAGGCCTCCGCAGCTCTATCCTCTGAAGAGGAATCTGAGGATGAGGCAAATGCTGTTAGTAGTAGCAGCAGTGAAGGGGAGGACCCGGTTAATGTTGCGCCTGAATGTTTGAATGACCCTTATCCTAAACCGAAAGTCCCCCCTAATCGAAAGATCATTCCAAAGGCTGCTCTTGAGACTCCTGCTTCTGTTTCGAAGGGCTCGAGCAGGAGGAAGCCCTTCAGGCGTCGGTAAGGGTCCTCTCTCTCTGTTTTTTGACTATGAATTTTGGTGTTTGGAATATTAGTTTCAATATACAGCATTGTAATCACATTGATACCCTGTCATGCAAGGTGAATGTCTAAGTACTAAGATGTGTCCTAAGACTCTAGAAGAAATTAAAGTGATGGAAATTGTTCCTTACGCTAGTGCAGTTGGAAGTTTGATGTATGCTATGATGTGTACTCGATCCGACATATGCTATGCAGTGGGATTGGTGAGCCGATATCAATTAAATCCCGGTCAAGCACACTGGAAAGCAGTGAAGAGGATCTTGAGATACTTGAAGGGCACCATGGACTATCGACTTTATTACTAAGGGAATGAGTTACGTCTATTAGGCTATTTAGATGCCGATTGAGGTGGAGACCTGGATGAGCGTAAATCGACATATGGATATGCGTTATTACTCAATAGAGGTGCGATTTCTTGGAATAGCAAGAAACAGACATGCACGACCTTATCTATGATGGAGGCATAATTTATTGCATGTTCTGCCACAATACAAGAAGCAGTATGGCTAAAACATTTCTTAGAAAATTTAGCTATTGTCACTGAGGTTCTAAGACCGGTGATAATTTATTGCGATAGTCAAGCAACCATTGCCTATGTGAAAAATCCAAAGTATCATGGAAGGACAAAGCATATTGACATAAAGAACAACTTCATCAGAGATATAATAGCGCAGAAAGAAGTGATTCTACAATATATTTCAACTAATAGAATGGTTGTTGATCCATTTACGAAGGCTATTCTTAGAGACATATTCTTGACCCATAGGATGTCGCTAGGATTGCATAGAATGTGATATCTGTTATTGTAGAGAATCATTGGTTTATGTATTTGTGAATAGATGTATTGTACTTGTTTGTTTATTAGTGATTTGATATTTTATCAATAAGTACAAATCCACTATGAGACTAACACAAACACACATATATTATTGAAAAGTATGTCAGCAGGCAATTATTGACTCACTCACATGAGCAATTGCCTCAAGTACTTTAGAAAGCACATTGGGATGAGATGTTATGTACAAATAAATGCTGAAGAGCAAGTCTGGTACATAAAATATGTCGCGTTGATTTGAGTCAAGATGATGTCTATGATTTATTTATAACAATACTGAATATGATAGTCCCATAATCATGTATACCTGTAAAATGCCGGATTCGAGTATTTAATTGGACGCTATAGAAAGTGAGATGATATAGCACTCGGGCTAAACATAAGTACATGAGAAGCACGTGACTATGTTTAGACTAAGATCCGTATAGTGGATATATTTGATAAATGACATACACTTTTATAGAAAGAGTAATCTACTATAACATGTAATTCATACTACATGTGCATTGTACAACCAATAAGGGAAGATGAGTAAAATTATCCATATTTACTCATCATGTGAGCCCTTGAGGTAATTTGTAATTTACCTCAATTTTGTGCGCTATGTTACTTCTGACTATATTCTCGAAGTAAAAGATCAATATTGCTACTTTAGCATGTTACGGGCGGTCATGAATAGATATGGCCTTATGAGACGTGTCTAGGAAAGCAGTTGTTCTGAAATGGAGAGAGACGTGAGTGCGAAGGAAGACTATTGTATTTTTACATTTATCACATGTATTTACTGATCAACCAATTATATTGCCCTTTGTGATTGCGGATATAATTGTAAATACATGGTGTTTTTTGGAATAGTCAAGTATAGCCTTTAAAGGATATGTATACTTGGACTAATGTAACAAAATATGTTTGGGGCACTATGAGACATCTATTGTTTATTTCTTTTCAGGGTTGTAGCCATTATGTTATCCCTAATAGGTGTATAATTTGAGCTCTCAAGTGTAGGTGTACTCACTATCACACGGCTTATTTGCTAGTATGGATTGTTCTGTAAAATCAATAAATGTTGAATGCATTATATTCTTGATAGAGCGATATCAAGCCCATCATGTCCGAGTGGGAGATGTTGTACTTTAGCTAGTACATCCATGATGGGGTGCGATTGGATCACACCATTTGGACTTGATATGCTACGATGAAAGGGTGTGATGGGGTCATATAAAAAGACCCATGAAGACAACCGTTGGACAGGTTGGACAAAAATGTACGTTCAGAAAATTTTCTTCCTTTCTCTCCCCTTTCCATCAAGGCATTCCATTTTCTTCTTTACAAGAACAATTTGCATTTACACCGTGGAAATCGGGTGCTTTCCTCGTGATCGCATCCAGACCGACGTGAGGAGTAATTTTGTTCGTGATTCATTCGCAATTCAACGTTCGTTCCGGTGTTAATTGTTGTTTGCGCATCGGAATCAGGTAAGTCGTCTTCCACCGACTTGAATTCCAATAGGTTGGATATTTTGATCCTTATAATTTGGAGTTTTTGTGAGAAGATGCAAATCACATATTTACAAAATTGAGGATCACGATTTAATAAAGAGGAGTTTTAAAATTTTCTTGGAAAAGTAGATAACACCATCATTCATTGTCATTGTGGTAAAAAAGTCTAAAATGTTATTGAATTTCCATTGATTATTCTAGAAGACTGCTTAATGTAGATGAATAGATTGAAGTGACTAGTCTGTCCAATTCGTGTAATCATTAGTCACGTCATTTACAAAATAAGTTGAGTTAATACTATGAAAAACTTTAAATTTATACTTATATGATAAATATATCATAAACAAATTTTTTCACTATATGAAATTCCAAAGGAGTACAAGTGTCATAAATTTAACATATTTTAATTTTTATTAAATTTTACCATTAAAATTATTAAAGTATATGACATGTGGCAATTGATCAGTGTATTAATTTAAAGTTTCATTCTCCATATATCACAAGGTATTGGTTTGTAATTTTTTATGATATTAATAAAATTTAACAGAAATTAATATGAATAAATTTATTACAAATATATTAATTTATGGGTTTTTCATAATAAAAAATTAGTTTAAAGTAAATTCTCTACATTTGTATCAATTTGAAATTTCTCATAATATTAACTCAATAAAATTTGCACGGTCTAAATGATTTTGCCTCGTCATTTAGATCGTGCAATCATTACTTCTTTCCTTTAAATTTAGCGGTGCATGTTTATTTGGATACTATCGTTGACTTGTATATCTTTTCGCCAATCAAATTAAATAGCCACGAAAGCTCAGTGCTTTGTGACGACTTCGTTTGGGCCAGCTACATAACAGGAAGGGAGTTGACTTTCATTTTTTTTTTTTTTTTTTTTTTTTGGGGGGGGTTCGGAAAAAGGGAGTTGACTTGGAGTGTGCTCATGCTGTCGACCACTTGCGTTTCACTCATTTCACTCCGGGCCTGCATATCGATAAAGTTCGCCAGACAATTGTCCACGTGCTAGCTTGCTGCAGACAAACAAAATCTTAGAAAGATTTATGTTAGTACTGGTGATGTACGGTCTAATCCCCCGGTAGTTTCGGCTAATTTTAAGCTTTCAGATACAGTTGATGATGATGATGCTCAATTGCTCAGTTGAGTCATTGCCTTGCTAGGATGAAAAGAAAATAATATATTTAGGCCATGTTTGGTAATCATCCAAACATTGCCAAATTCTGATTCTTTGTTCCCTAATCGGTTGCCTAGAATCGCGTTTAGTAAAATTTTTGTTCCTGGGGAGCAGTTGGGAACGAGAATCAAGAATAAAAAAAAAGTTGATTCTTGTTCGGGAACGAATTTGAGAATCAAAATCAATAAATTTGCTTCTTCCCTTCAGCCATCTCGCGACCGCCATCCACCACCGCCCGCCATTGTCCGCCATCCGCCACCGCCGTCCACCGCCGCCGCCGCCGCCGGCCGCTGTCCACCAGGTCCGGCGAGCTCGCCGGAGGCTTGCCCGGCCCACCGGCGAGGCTCGGCCTCCCTAGATCCGCGAGGCCGAGCCTCGCCGGTGGCCGAGGCGGGCCTCGCCGGGGCCGGGCGAGGCCGAGCCTCGCCGGATCAAGCCCAGGCGCGGGGCCGGGCGAGCCTCGCGCGCCCGGCCCACCGGTGGCCGAGCGAGCCTCGCCCCCCCCGCCGGTGGCACAGCGAGCCTCGCCCAACCCCGACGAGGTCGGCACAGCCCACCGGCGGGGCTCGGCCCGCCCGGATCCGGCTCGGCCGAGCCTCGGCGGGGCTAGGCGAGCCTCGCCGGCTACGGCGAGCCTCGCTCGGCCGCCGGCGAGCCTCGCCGGCCGCCGGCGAGGCTCGGCCGACGAGGGCCGGCCTCACCGAGGGCCGGCGACGCTCCGGTGAGGTCGCCGGCCCTCATCGGCCGTCGCCGGTCCGGCGACCGGCAAGAAGAAGAAGAAGAAGATGAGAAAAAGAAAAGAAAAAGAAAAGAAAAAAAAGGAAAATGAAAAGAAAAAATTGAAAAATTGAAAAAAAGAAAAGAAAACAAAGGAAAAAAGTAAAAAAATTATTTAAAAATTAAAAGAAATTGATTTGGAACAGAATTAATGAACACGGTACCAAACGCAATTCTATTCCAGAATCAAAAATTTTGGACAGTTACCAAACGGCTTAAAATGCTTAGAATCGCTTCCGGAACGAGAATCAAAAAGAATCGGTTCTAATCGAATCGGCTCCTGGAACAGAATCGTTACCAAACACGCCCTTAGTATTTTCAGTCTCATGTCACGTCCGTTTGTCATCCTTCAGTTTGTATTCGCATTTGGGCTAGAACATTAAATAAGGAATCTATTTATTTCACGAAAAAACCCCATTCAAAAATTTTAATTTATTAAAAAATGACTATTTGTATCACTTACGAATATATATAAAGAAAATATATTTTCATCGTTAACGAAAATATTTATAATTAAACTGTTGTTGATAATAAATATTTTTCTTTTGCTAATTATCCAAACAATATGACCAACCATTTAAAAAAATTAATTATTTATTTTTCATGAAATAAATAAATTCTTAATATGACATTCGCTTTCCATGCACACGGAATACAAGCACTTTAAGGTTATAAGAAAACTGATATGTCATAAAATAATGCACAAAATATCGAGTCTCGCAATTAAATCACGGTGGGTTCTCTGAAAAAATAAACGAAATTTGGCGCAAGTGCCGATACTCACTGTACGGGGAGAGTCAACAATAATTAGTTCACTTAAAGAACCGAAGACTTGGTATTGGTCATGCAAACAAGTGCTTTCCCTACTTAAATTATACTCAAATTTATAATATTTATAAATAGGACAACTCGATTGGACGTATAATTAGCGACACAAAGTTCGAGTGTCGACCGGTCCCTCTTTGTGCGACTCCTCAAATGACGATCGCATGTGCGGCTGAATTTCTTGAGTCGCACGCTGGGGCATCATGATTGAAGTGGCTGAATATATAAGAGTAAATAGGGCACGTCCACTCACTACATCGGGCGCCTTTTAAGTCCATTCTCGCACGGTTAACCATGGATATAATAGATTTGCACTTTTCTTGAACAACGAACAAAGACTTCCCAAAGACTTACTAAAGACAAAAAGCATCTCTCTCTCTCTCTCTCTTTTTAACTCCATTCTCGCACGGTTAACCATGGATATAATAGATTTGCACTTTTCTTGAACGACGAACAAAGACTTCCCATAAACTTACTAAAGACAAAAAGCATCTCTCTCTCTCTCTCTCTCTCTCTCTCTCTCTGTGAACGTGAATATTCCTGCAAGACAATTTCTAATTCAAATAAAAAGGCGAGATACTGGAATTTCTTTCCTAATAGATTTGATTTAATGGACTTACATCCTTCCATTGGGTCAAATTCTGTGCACGAGATCAAATTCAAGACATAATTAAATGTATACATAAACAATCTATATCTAACCTTTACTTCTTGTTTGTTGATATTTAGAGTTAGATAAGAGAATGACAACGTAGTATTTATGATGACCTAATCCTAATTAGAGTTGTGTGATATGTAATTATAAGAGTGATTAATTATAGATAATAACTTAATTATTAAAAAATCCCATTACATATTAATACCTAACAAAGAAAAGGATACCGATATGGTCACAACTCCATCTCTAAGATATTGCGAATGATTTATACCAGTTTCAGGTACAAAACAAGCAATAAAGTCTAAGTAAGTGTCCTCAAATTTTCTCTTCTTGGCCGGTACAAGTATTATTTTCTATAACATTGTACCTTCATCTATTTTTATTTAAATTTTAATCCTAATCCCATTTCCTCTTCACTAAGTTGTAGGGTTACGATTTTCCCGATAAACTATATTTTAAAGTTTAATGAATGACCATTTATACAACGTTCAGTAAAAAATTTGGCCTTCTGCGAAGCTGATGTTAAGTGCTAGAGCTATCTGTTTTACTCAAGTGGGCTCTCTCAATAACCCTATTTTACCATCTTGTGATCCTTTCAGTGACCCTATTCTGTGAGTAAATTGCCCGTTGTGGTTAACGTTATGTTTTTTTTTTTTTTTTTTTTTTGATTCTGCAGTTCTAGAATTCTTCCTTTTGAAATTGGGATCTTCGGTTCTATAAGTTTATTCCAGTTCCATGAGGCATGCCAAATCTCTTGTTTCCTTTGTGAAAACGTGAGTGCTTAATGCTGATAAAATAATTTTTTGTGATTTGTTTTATTGGATGATTATGTGAGGCTAGATTCTATGAGCTTGGATGTAACTCTAAAATTGGGAAATGCTCAAATATGTGAGCAACTTTATCAATTGATTTGCGGTTGGCTCTTTCCATGAAGCATAGCATCACGTAAATTTCTTGTGTCATTTATTTTTTTGCCGACTTTCTCTTTTAATTACGTTTGCTGACGTTTAACTTAATTGCACCATTAATCCTCTTCTGCATCGCGCCAATTTTCACAACACATGTGGTGCAGTTGATCACTGACAGTTGGATTCTTATTAGTGGTCATGAAACTAGCACGCTCCATTTGGAGCTCGATTCTTCCCGAGTGCAGCAATCATTAGTCCCATCGTTTACAAATTGCATGATTTGGATGCCGTGGAGACTCACTTAGATCATGCAATCATCGGTCCAATTTTTTGGATCGTCGATACTCGTGAGACTCTTGTACTCTATCAATTCTTTTAATATAGAGCCACATTTGCTATAAACCACTTCAGCTGCATTTGGTTGAGCTTTTTGGAAGAGTCTCTGAAAAATTATAAAGAACTTTACTTTAATAGGGTTTTTTAAAATTTAAATAGTATTGCCAAAGTGTGGTTTTAAAGCGCATTGCAAAACAACTTTGATTTAACTAGTGTTAGGAAAATGCACAATATACAAAGGACTCTTGCTTTTTTTTTAAAAAAATAAATAAATAAATAAAAGAACTCAAACCAACAAGCCAGATCGCATCGGCAGCCCTCACCACCTAGGGTAAGGGTTACCAGTGCTAGATATAGCCAAATTTGGCTCATGGGTTGCCTGAGCCCTTTATTGGCAATCTTTTTAAGGGAAGGACCTTTCTAGAATTACAAAAGTTTGGTGAGGTCAAAGTTGTAAGAAAAAATGTATTAACATTTTGGAAATGTTAAAACTCAAAATTAGTCCGACCCTATCTCGGGCTAAGAGATTTTGGGGAACTTTGGAAGCATAATACATTTCCCTAAAACTTTCCAAAAAAAAAAAAATTGCAAAATGGCTTGACCTTTTTCTAAGGTCCTTTAAAGGCCTAAAGGCATTTATTAAAGTGATTGCCAAAACAAACCCTCGTAACTCTTTCTTTACTTTAAGCAATGATCATGTATTATAACAATACCACAAATAAAATTACATCGTCATCATCTCGCAGAAAGACCTATTTGGAGAAATCCAGGAGCTAGCAATATCGAAAAAGAAGTAGATTCGAGAATGCACAAGCTATCGACAACTTCCTTAAAATACACTTGTGAATTGTGTCAGAAAAGTCCTATATTGGATAATTGACGTGGTGTGAAGCAGTTAATATATTTTAGTTGACTCACAACTTATTCATTAACTTAATCTTTTGAGTGAAAATGGATCCAATTGGATATGTTCATTGGCTTAGACTTGAGCTCTCTCTTGGCGATCATTTATGTAAAGGTATCGGGCTTCTGCTATGTCCTCCCAACAATTGGTACTAGAGTTGATTAATGCTTCACTTGTAATATGTTCTGGCATTTGATAAATATCTCAAGGAAGGAATCTCATGACTAACACAATTTTCGAACGGTGGCCATTATGATGTAGAAATGTGGTCTCGATGGCAAACTTCATCTTTCAATTGGGAAAAAGTGACCAATGAGGAAGTGGGCATTGATGGAGATTCAAGTTGAGATATGTTAGTGTATAATAATTTTTGAATTAAAGAGGAGTAGACTTAACACTAAGCTCGCACGGGAGGGGATGATTGTTGAGATACAAATATGATTTATGATAGAAAAGTCTCACATAGGATAATTGGTATGGTGTGAAACAATTTATATTTTTTAGTTCACTTATAACCCATTGGACTAAGCTTTTGAATAGCACAAATAAAGGCAGAATTTTGATGAAAAATAATTTGATGAAAAAGAATAGGTTGTGGGGATATGGATAGTTCACATTCGGATTGTAACATCTAGAAAATTCCTATATTAATATGTAGGAATTTGGTTGCGATTGATGTCACATGCTAGGAATTTTATGTCATTGACTAATATGACTGTTACGCTTGTGCAATGGGTTAGAAATTTACTAAGTTAATTATTTGCTTATGTTTAGAAAGTCTTACCAAAAGTTATGATGAGTTCAAAAGTTAATTATTAACTTATGTTTTGAAAGTTTTGCTAAAAGTTTTGACAAGTTCAAAATATTTTTCAGATTTATCAACATTTACAACAGACACTGGATTTTGTATATGTACTGATTTCCTTAATTCCTTAGTATTTCAACCAAAGGCTACTTTGAAAAGTTGTCCTCTTGGCTCTTCTTCCGTCGACAGGTCTCACTTTGGACCTTACATTCTAGTTTTCTTCCATTGGCAAGTGAGACATTGAACTTGGCTTTGTTGATGTCATGCCTACTTCATATATAATAACTTCTATTTCATTAAGACAAGGGGTGACTCACCTCTTTACTTGGTCAAATGAGATTAATACCTCCTAGACTCTTAGCTTATGAGATTGTGCTACATGCCTGAACTATTCATTTAGGGGTTACATGAACTCTTTCAATTGGAGCAATAAACCTCTCTACTCTTAGATCTCATAATTTTAGCCTTGGTTAATTGAGCATTTGTCAATTCACTCTTAAATACTGACCCTACCAAAGGGAAAGTGCTCAAATTCGAGAGAGAGAGAGAGAGAGAATTTCCAAGAGAAGGCCCCACTTCACACTTCACCAATCACTCTCCACTCCCCTTTTAACTTTTGCCTTCAATTCTAAGAGTAAAAGAAAAATATCTCATGTGCATTTTTTTTTTTTAAAGTCTCGAGTTCAGAGAATTTCCAAGAGAAGGCCCCACTTCACACTTCACCAATCACTCTCCACTCTCCTTTCAACTTTTGCTTTCAATTCTAAGAGTAAAAGAAAAATATCTCACGTGCATTTTTATTAAAGTCTCGAGTTCAGAGAATTTCCAAGAGAAGGCCCCACTTCACACTTCACCAATCACTCTCCACTCTCCTTTCAACTTTTGCCTTCAATTCTAAGAGTAAAAGAAAAATATCTCACATGCATTTTTTTTAAGTCTCGAGTTCAGAGAATTTCCAAGAGAAGGCCCCACTTCACACTTCATCAATCACTCTCCACTCTCCTTTCAACTTTTGCTTTCAATTCTAAGAGTACAAGAAAAATATCTCACATGCATTTTTATTAAAGTCTCGAGTTTAGAGAATTTCCAAGAGAAGACCCCACTTCACACTTCACCAATCACTCTCCACTCTCCTTTCAACTTTTGCTTTCAATTCTAAGAGTAAAAGAAAAATATCTCACGTGCATTTTTATTAAAGTCTCGAGTTCATTTTTGGATTTGAACGAGGCAACTATTAAATTTCCAACTACTCTCAATAAATGAGTTTTATCATTTTCAAAGTAGGATTATTGATCATCTATTTTGTTCTTTTTCATTGAAGGAAGTTAAAGCTTTGGTCTTTTGTGCAAGTTATTTAAGTGAAAACTCTAGGTGCTAAGTTAGGTTATTCCAATGAGTAATAACTCGGTTACTTGATGGGTGTTTACTTTAGTTTTATGAACATGGGTGAATAAGTTTGGTGATAGCATGTTGGGTTCTTCACTTACATGAATCTTGATGATGACATATTGAGTTTTGCATTGATGATTTTATTTGTTTTAATAAGAAGCATGAGTAAATTCTTTGGTGATTAGTGATGTTTTGGTGAAAAGAGTGTTAAAAAAAAAAAGGTTACTGAATATGGTGGTACTAATTATTGAATATAGTGGGTTATTGAATATAGTGTGTGTGTTCAGACTTTTGCCTTGCTTCCTTGCAGGGCGTGAGAGTTGAAACCTACACTTGAAACTAAATCATCCCCACCCCAACCCTCCCTGAGAAGGTGGAGATTCGAAATTCCCACCTCCTCCTTCCATGTTGGAAGGGTGGCCACATGAAGGTGACGACATTGCCATATGTGTCAGAATGCCTCAAGAATAAAGATGCCCCACGTTAAAAAAAAGAAAAGAAAAGAAAAAGATTATGTATAAGTATAGCGGGATACACTGTAGATATGTTACAGGATGCCTCGGAGTTGAGATGCCTATTGTATCAGGATGCCTCGGAGTTGAGATGCCTATTGTATCAGGATGCCCCGAGAGTGTTCAAGAGGTGAAGCAAATAAGATTATGCAAGCTCATGAATATACATATATGCATGTTGATAAGGCATCAAATGACACTGATGCATTAAGAAATCACGTGAGGCACTTGTGTGAGGCACTTATAAAGGAAGTAAGATGTGTGCTCATGCATTAATTATGTCGCTTCAAATGTTGTGATTGTTATGCCAGGGCAAGTGCGAAGGTGAACTCCTACTTTAGACTTAGAGATTTTTTACATGTTGGGTTTCAACTCACTCCTTTATTTTTCAAACATATAGCAAGGCTCTTCCGTTGCCATTGCTTTTTGGAGACCCGATACATATAGAGTATGGGTATGAGGAGGTTGTGTTGCCTAATATGATTTTTACAGTATAGGTTGACATAGGACTTACTGAGTGGATTCCTCATCAGTATGTAACCTTATACCTGATCTTCGATGGTGACTTGCTGGGACCGCTTAGAGGCTTTGATGGCTTCCCTGGTTACATTGTGGAGGAGCCAACAATGGGGGAAGTTATTCAATCCTTAAGTGTAGGATCGATGTTGTACAGGCAAGTTTTTGAAAGTTGGGGGTATAATAGCAAAGATAGGAGTTACCGAACCCTTCCCAAGTGTTTTGTATTGTAATGTTGTATTGTGATGTAAGTGTTGCCTATGTACATTATTAAGAATGTGAAATAACGTTTTGATTTGTTTAATTCAATTATTGTGCTTCTGCTTGTGAATAAATTACTAAGAAAGAAAGAAAGAAATATGATGTGTGTAGCACTTGACATACCTGGAGCGTCACATTCAAATGCATGATGGTATGGTGTGCACACTAACAAAAGTGAGGCATATATCGAAACTCAATAAGAATCTAACTTCTCTAGGGACACTCGATAACTTTGGGTGTAATTATATCACTGAAAGTGAAACGTTGAAGATCTCTCGAGGTTCTATGATAATGATGAAGGGGAAGAAATCTATAACATCTCTTGAGAGAGACTGTGACCGAAGCTTCTACAATTTCATAGGTGAGTCAAACCCTCACTTAAATCAATTATAACATATGCGATTGAGGCACATTATGAGGCATGTTAGGCGAGTGAGAAGGGATCGTTGAAGGGTCAAAAGATAAAGAAACTAGACTTGTGTGAGGACTAAATCTTTGAGAAGCAATGTCAGATAAAATTAGGTATAACTATTCATTTGACCAAGCAACTAGTTGAATACATTCATTCAAATGTCTAGGGCTTATCTTAGGTTCCTTCAAAAGGAGGTGCTTGATATGCTGACATTCATTAATGATTATTCGAGAAAGGTGTGGATATATTTTCTGAAACATAAATATGATGTGTTTAATTGGTTCAAGAAGTGTAAGGCATTGATTAAGAAGCATTTAGATAAACAAAACAAGTGCATAATAACTGATATTGGCATGGAATTCTGTGATAGAGATATTAATGAGTTTTGCAAGAAAAAAGAGATTGTGAAACACTGCATATGGCGGGACACCACGATAGAATGGCATTACAAAACGGAAGAATAGAACCTTATTTGAATGAGCTTGATGCATGCTAGGTGAGTAATTTTAGGCTAAGGGAGAAGTTATTAATTGCTTTAGATTACAAGTATTCAAATGTCTTATGTATGTTCATGCCAATGATGGTAAACTTGAGCTGATGACGAAAAATTGCATATTTCTAGGTTATACACTTAGGATGAAAGGCTATTAACAATGGTGGACTAATCCTAGATTACATGATTATCCAATAAGTAGATAGGTATCTTCAACGAGATTGCAATGCTTCAATAGATGAATCCTAAGACATAACCAGCAAAATAAAAAAAATCATGGTGTTAGTAGTGATGTGGAGACTTTAGAGATGTTAGAGGTAACAGAGGTTGAGACTGTAGATGAGGCCACAAATCATGAAGTCAAAGCTAGTGAACAACCAGCAAAACTATGGGTTATGAGTGAAGAGATGGACACTTCATCAAAATCAAACATGGGGGTTGGTTAAAGTACCAAAAAGCCAAAAAATTATTGGAAGTAAATGGGTCTACAAATGAAACAAGGACATTCTTGATGTCAAAGCAACGAGGTATAAGGTGAAACTTGGAGCGAAGGGGCATACACAATGGGAGGGCATTGATTATACTAAAGTGTTTTATTCTATGATAATACAATGAACATTGCATGTTATTTGGTTAATTGATCTCCATAGTTTATCATAGAGAGGAAAACTTTTGAGAAAATATGATTGGGAAAACCTGTTAATCACTTTGGATTACTAGTATTCGAATACCTTGCATATGCTCATGTAGGTGATAGTAAGCTTGAGTTGAGGGAAAATAAGTGCATATTTGTGGGCTATGCATATGAGGTGAAGGGCTATCGGATGTGGTGCACTAATCTTAGATCACCTGACTTTTTAATATGAAGAGATATGATCTTCGACAAGATCGCAATGCTTCAACAAATGAGTCCTAAGACACAATCAATAGAGCAAACATATCATGGTGTTAATAGTGAGGTGGAGTTTCAAGTGGAGATTTTAGAGACCTTAGAGGTAATAGAGGTTGAGACTACAAATGAGGTAGTAGTTCCAAAAGTCGATGCTCTTGAATAACTACTAGAGTCGCAACAAACTATAGCCGCAGGCCAATAAAGAAGGCAAATCAAACCACGGTACATTATGGTTATATAAATATGGGTTAATATCGAAAAATTCTAAACTAATACACCTAATAAAAAATTATCTTGAAACTAATTTTTTTATCATTAAAAGCCCAAAACTAGTACACTTATGATAAATGTACTTACTGTTATTTTTCATTAAATTTTACCATTAAATAATTGAATTGGATAACACGTCGTAGTTAATGAGTGTACCGGTTTTGAATTTTACATTCCATTTGTCGCAAATATACCAATTTATGTTTTCCGTGATATTAATACAATTTAATTGAAACAGATGATAGATTTGTTATAAATGTATCAATTTAAGGTTTTTCATGATATTAATCCCATAAATATTATTTATGCATTGATTGTAAGTGACGAGATGGAGATGGATGAGCTTTCATTGTATTTTGAGGTGATGGCTAGTTATGGGTCATCATAGTGGCTATGGGTTATATGTGAAGAGATGGAATCACTCTATTGAAATAAGACATGGGAGCTAAAGCACCAAAGTGCCAAATGATTATTAGAAGCATGTGGGTCTACAAATGAAAGAGGGCATTCCCGTTGTTAAGGCAATAAGGTATAAGGCAAGAATTGTGACAAAGGGATATATACAACATGAGGGCTTTAACTATAATAAGGTGCTCTCTCCTGTAGTAAGACATACTTCCATTAATGCATTACTCACCTTAGTTGCTATAAGGGATCTTGAGTAGGAGTAGCTAGATGTGAAAATGGTTTTTCTTCATGGTTAGTTGAAGAAGCGGATTTACATGAGATAGCCTAAGGGATTTGCGATTTTGGGTAACGAAGACCATGCTTTTTATTAAAGATTTTTGTATGGGTTGAGACAATCTCCTAAGTAATGGTATAAATGTTTTGATGCTTTCATGGTTAGTTGGAATCATAGAAAAGTCAAATGGATAGTTGTGTTTACTTTAGATATCAGAGCAGATGGTTGATTGGTTTTCTACTCCCAATTTATTTCGGTGTTTGGTTAATATCTCAATCAAAGAATATTGTGATCAATGTCTTTTTGAGTAAAGCATTGTAGTATAGTAATGCGATCTCTTTGGCACATTTCATGTTTTGGTCTGGAGGAAGAGACAATGAATGAAGTATGCATTGATGTAGATTTAAGTTGAGATATATTGGTGCAGAAGGATACCTGAATTAAGGGTGAACGGATCTAACACTAGGCTCACATGTGAAAGGTAGATTATTGAGATACAAGTGACTTATGTCAAAAAAGTCTAACATTGGATAATTAGTGTGGTGTGAAGTAATTAATGTAAAATAGTTGGCTCATAACTCATTAGTTTAAACTTTTAAATAAATATGGGTACAACTAGATATGTTGATGGGATTGTACTTGAACTCCCTCTTAGTGATCTTCTTGGATGAAGATATCAGGTTTCTACTATGCATTATTAACACCTTAAATGATGTCCACCACTCTTTGACAAGTCACTGTCAAATAATTTGGCCCTTCATGTTGTTTAATTTTAATAAACAATTCTAAAATCCTAAATATGTGATTTAATAGACAAACAAAATATACAATTAATGAGTAATCGTATTTTAAGAGTAAGATCATTACATTACTAGCGGAACGATCAATTACCAGGTCTTGCCTCCACTAAGTAAAAATAATAGTTCGTTCATTGCCATGCGAATAACCTAAATTACCAAGAAAGTTTGCAAAATGCTGACCAAATAAAAATTTTGTGTGGGAAGATATTAACGAGAAAATAAATTCCAGTTGCTTAATCGGGATTCGGTAGCTTTGCCCAAACAACAGATGTTTATGTCTTAAAATTTCTTAAGTTTCGGAATCTCGCACGCTTAGCAAAACTCCAATGGTAATTCCTCCAACAACCAGAACTTGAATTGTTCATTGCAGTTTCTCATTAAACACAGTCCTACACAATCTACAAGGTCACACCCAAACTTGGTACTCATGAATGATTGCAGGCTGTTTCTCCCAACAATACAAGAGATTCGGATATGTTGTAACATTAAGGCAGAAGTTAATTATTCTTTGTCTTCTCTATTTAATGAAGGAGCACGGAGGAACCCATTGGCGGCTGTGGTGCTCTCTCTTGGGAACCGATGCCTTAATCCTCTCTTCTATAGGGATCAATGTCGCGACCTCCCTTTTCGACGCCTACATATGCATGGGCGCATGCAGAGACTAATGGCTCGCTAAGTATTAGTTGTAGCCTAAGCTCTCCCAAGCCCACTAATTCATGACTTATAGTCCGAGTTTTTAATTTGCAAGTTAATTTCAAATATGAGTTGCCACTAATTGATTTTGAGTGAATCGATTAGAAACTCAAGTGAAATATCGGGAGAAATATTTCAAACTTGTGCAACCAGAGAAATTAGGCTAAGAGCAACATAGAGGAGGATTCCCAAGTTACCTTGTCCTAAGCTATCATGATATGTATGCTTCAAGTTCAACCATGTGTCTGTGCCTATTATGTCCTATATTTCATCTCCTGTAAATAGAAGATAGAGAATGTCATTCCCAAAATTATGTTTAGGGAACAAAACATATCATTTTTTTGAAATGGGGTGATCTTTTTTGTTTGCCCCTACTTTCTTAAAAGAGTGTTTTAGAATCTGACAAGTCCACATGACATGCCATTTTTAAATGCCCCCTATCACGCTAAGTCAATGGGATGATGTTCTGAGACACGAAGTAAGTCAGAAAAATAAACAAGGTTAAATTTAACATCTTGCTTTGAAAATTTTTTTTAGTAATGAAATATTTTTTGTTTTAAAAAAGATGTGTTTTTTTTTTCTTTTTCGGGGGGAAGAAAGCATGAGAAGCCTAGTCCTCAAAATTCTCCTTGAATGATATTCTCTTTTCATGGTTGGATAACATCAAGTGGGAATGATGTTCAAAAAATAAAAAATAAAAAATAAACAAGCAGACTTAAGAAAGACGGATAGGTTCCCACGTAGGGGAATATGCAAGAAAATTAAAAAGGGTTCTATTGGAGTGGGCCTGCACCAATTTCCTCTGATGGTCCTTTGTCAATAGTGCCCATGAAGAAATCTTCGAACCAATCACTGGTCATGCCTTCTTGTGCCCTTTCTTTCATTGTCACCAAGCACAGTACATTGTCACCTGAATAATGCCCAGCCTTCACTAGCCCCCGATAGATATCAACGGTGTGTGCTTTGACATTCCTAATCTGACCGGTGTCAAAGCTGAACACTGTGTTTACTTTGTCTGCATGATCAAAGAGCGGATTGCTCTAGACATTCGACTTGGTGGTTTGGAATGAGAAAGTTTTAGTGTCCAACAGGTTCTAGATTTGACTCTTAAGGACAAAGCACTCATCAGTCAAGTACCCTGCTTTGCCCATGTGGTAATCACACATCTTTGATGGGTCATAGTTGGAAAAGTTTTCACATTTGGTCGCTTTGGCTTGGACGAAAGTAAGTTCTTTTTTTGGAGGATTTCTAGCACTTGCGATGGTGACCCAAGGAGAGGAGTGAACTATCTCTTGTTGTTGTGACATTGGGACGGCTGACGACTAGTAGTCTATTGTTGTCTCGTACCTATATGAATTGTTGGGGGATGACTGATGTTTGCAATGTAGGTTGCACTAACGTCTACGGGAGTTCCTTATCTTTATTCATGCTAAGCCTCCTACTGGCAAGAGCAGGCTCGGTAAACTAACCATCCCTCAAACCAATTTGAATCTACTTCCCTACCAGAATGAGTTGATTAAATGATTCGGCGATCGTGGTTACCATTCAATTACTGTACTCATAGGGGAGAGTTTGATAAACATTTTTCTCAACTCAAAATCAATTGGTTCAGGATTGATTCGGGCAGTTAGATTCCTCCATCTGATGGCATATTCCTTGAATGACTCAGACTTTTTCTTCTCAGTGTGCTCAAGATCCTCATAAGAAAGGGTAATGTCCATTATGAATTTGTACTGTTTGAGGAATGCCCCGCTCACCTCGCTCCATGTTTCAGGAGGTTCATGTTCTTTGTGATGTACCATCTCAAGGCAAGGCCTACTAGATTTGATTGGAATAACTAGATCATCAAGGGTGCATTATTGACGTATTGGGCCATCCAAACCAAGTACATTTGCAAATGAGCTCTCGGGCAAGTCGTGCCATCATCCTTATCAAACTCAAGCATTTTGAATTTTTCCAACATTTTGACTTTGGAATAGACTGATAGGTCCGTCGGAGTTGGATCTTGGAGGTCTTGCAGTTATTTCAGCCTCTCCTCAAGCTTCTCGAGGCGTTTTTATCATGCTCAATCTTAGACAAGTTGTCAGGCTTAGCTCTCTCAATCGTGATTTGGTGTGGATCATCCTCCAATTCGAGCATGTTATCATCGGTATCTCTACCTTGATCACCCTTGATGGATGATTGTGGTAACAATACTTCGATTGAGGCCGGGGAGGGAGTAAGTTTGCCCTGGATTGAGTGTATATGCTTCGAGAGTTGTTGAAGCACACTAAAGACTTGCTTCGTTTCGCTTTTCATGACCATGACACGGCTTGGTACATTCTCTTTGACCATTTTTACTCTCGTGTTTGAGCAAGTTTGGATTGGCAAACGTTGACGTTCCATAATTACCTAGTCATGAATAAATAAGCATGTGTAAACATAAGGCATAAATAGGGAGTTAGTCCATGATGACGACCTAATCCTACTCTTTTTGTTTATTCACAAAAAGTTTGTATATGGAGGGGATTTCCTAAGCATGGATTGGAAAAATAAAGACATGAGACATGTTAGCATAAACTAAAAAGATATCCAATTTGAAAGATGACAAAAGCATGAATTGAAAATAAATTTTCAAAAATCTTCCATCCTTTTTTTACACCATTTTTTTTTTTTTTTTTTTTTGGAAGCAACAATAAATTCCATGGGCAAAAAAGAAATTTATAACATGCTTGAGGAAACAAAGGCATCAATTGAAAGTAATTAATTAATTTTTTTTCAAAATTTTTTTCTTAATTTTTTCCCAAAAAAAAAAAAAAATACTCAATAACAATTACTTCCAAATTTAAATGACCATAGTATTAAATCCATAACTAATTTAGACTAATCATGGAACGATCAATACATATAGGAAGGTAAGTAAATTGCAAAGTGCAATGATAGAAAACTTCATGAGAGAAAATTGATGACTATCACACACACATGCGCATAATATGTGCAATTCGATTTCTAACTAAAAAAGGCTTGGTGAAGTTAAGAGGTGATTTGACTGTCATAGTCTCACGTCAGTGTCAGGTCCTCCTAACCTCAACTCTACCTAAAGAATTTTGAGAAAAAGAAAGGCAACCTCTACATCACGGTCTTGCGTTCAAAGTTGTATCTTTCTTAACACCATTCTAAAGTATCATGTGGCAGCCTAGGTCCAGTGGCCGGGTTGTGTGTGCCACATGTAGTGCTAAAACATTAAAGCATGCACAACAATTTATATAGAAAATTTACTTTAACAAAATCAATGCTTACCTTTAACCCACCAACCTAAAAAAAACAAGTTAGTGAAACATTTAAACAAGACAAAAAGGCCTAAGTCCACAAAAATCTGTTCCTAAAGTCGCCAAGCTGTTGTGACCGCCCTTTTCGGCGCCCACATATGCGCAGGTGCGTGCGGAGGCTAATGGCTCGCTAAGTATTGGGTTTAGCCTGGACTCTCCTAAACCCACCAATTCACGTCTTATGGTCTAAGTTTTTAACCCGTAAGTTAATTTCAAATAGGAGTCACCGCTAATCGATTTTAGGTGGGTCGATTAGAAATCCAAGTGAAATATTGGGAGAAATACTTCACTCCTACACAACCAGAAAAATTAGGATCGATGATTTGCTTACATTAGTTAATCACTAATGCCCTTTCAGTACCTAATCTTGTTTAAACATCAAGTAAAGCATTTATGCATCATTTTATACCAATCACGAATTCTAGGATTCAATTCCTATTTAGACTGAGGAAATAGAAATCCATGCATCACAAAGACAGAATTGGAATGCAGGAGAAAAGTCAATATTTGCTTCCAAGAGGTTAAACACGATTTCTTTTTTTGGATTTTTCAAGGGTTTTATATGCATTTACGGAGAAAACTAATCAAAAATCATATTTTTTGGTCTTTTCTATTTTTTGGAAAATAAAAAATGATTTTTGAATATTTCTAATTTTTTGGAAAATATAATTTTTTTGGAATTTTCATTATTTTTATATATTTTATATTTTATATTTTATATTTTTATTATTAAATTATTATTATTATAAAAACGACACTGGGTCGATTCCTAGGTTGGGGCCGAGCCAGTCACTTGCCCCCAACCCAAATTGGTCTGAACTGTGAGCCTGGCCTCGAACCCTTTTTAAAAAATACTTTATGCCCATTTAAAAATAAGCCAAGGCTAGCCCACGATTTTTTTTTTTAAACAAACAAACGGCCCCATTATAAGTATGTGAGCCCATCTCGAGATACAAACCTTAGACTCAGCCAGGTCACACGCTTGACCTGACCGACCCGACTTTGGATGTGCCCTCATTTGGCTGCGGCTGCAAGGACCGAGATGAACGGCGTTGCTCGGCTACGCGTAAGCCGCAGCGCCGTTTCACATGCTCGGGTTAAACTTAGCCACCACTCAACCAGCCACCGCCACTGACCATCATCACAGATCACTACAACTCCAATCGAGCCCATTGAACGAAGTGATTCGAAAAGCAACTCTTTGGGGCAATTCATTGAACAGTTGGCCAGCTAAAAGGAACAAAAACAAACCCACTAAGGCTCAAAATCAAAACGGGACTCAAGGCAAGCATCGAGCCTCAACTGGAGTAGCCTAATGGAGAACGGCCGGGGTCAGAGCTCGCACGAGTTGGACAGCCACGAGCTCCAGCATGACATGGTCAAACAAGGCTAAACCAGAGCCCTGGCTTACTACTGCTTGACGTGTGGATGGTGGGCAGTAGCGGCAGGGTCGACAGAGAAGAGGCGACGCAAAGCTCAGTTCACAGCCATCAACTCGGCTCTGATCCGTGAGAGGGGCGGCGATGACGAACAGCAGCTCGACGAAAACGACATCAGGATGGGTAGCAGCTCTTCGTCGAGGGACCAACAGATGATGGCGGGCGGCGGTTGGTGGTAGGTTGGCCACGTGAGGTTTGATCACCTTGGATCTCTCTCTCTCTCTCTCTCTCTCTCTCTTCTCTCTTGTCTTTCTATCTTCGGCCTCCCCCTCCTTTTATAGGTGAGAGGTCGGTCGACGGAGGAGCCTCAACTGCCGATCTTTGGTGCACCGACCAGCCTCTCCCCGTCGGTTGAGTTGGTGTTAGCTCCCACCTTTTCCACAGAGGCCTGCTCCCCTCCATCACCGGCTGCCTTGGTAGGGCGTGCGTGAGCGGCAGAGGAAGGAAAAGAGGAAGAAGAAAGGGGGAGGGGGTCAGGCCAAAAAAGAACAAAAGGGAATGGGCCTTGGGCTCGTGCGAGGAAGAAAGAATGGGGGCACTGGGCACAAAGGCCCAGCCCCATGGGCTCATCATTTTTTTAAATATAAAAATATTTTATTTAAAATATATTATAAAAAAATAAGTTAAAACAAGGGAAAAGAAAAAGAAAACAATTTAGTAGATGCTAATGATATTAATACCCATGTGATGTGAAAATTTATTTATTTATTTATTTATTAGGGCCAAATTGGTCTTTGATTTTTTATACAATTTTTATCATAAATATTTAGACAAAATTTAGATTTCAACAATCAACAACTTTACCTCTTTTTGACCCAAACCCACCAAGCAAGCTCATTCATATTATAGAATATGCGTGCCCATTCTTTGTCCTCTAGTGGCTTCCTTCTTGTATTCAAGACAAGCAAACCCAAGAAGTCAAACCGGTCGAAGATAAAGATCAACTCCCTGCGCCCGAATAATCCGGATTGGCGCAAGGTGAGAAGATGCACACCAAGATTTTAAACAAATCAAAATCTTTCAACGGGTCGGGTTCCTTACACTGTTTAAACTTGAGATACAACTTAACAGGACCGTCCGCTCCTTCCGCAAAGGGAATCATGAACCAGTGCGTTGATATTTCCAGCCAAATATAAACACGCCTTCATATTCTGGAAATAAAATACCATATATCTTGATTATGGTTCATGAAATTACATAAACCTTAATTGTATCTTACCATTGGACAGAGGAAGCAGCAACGGTGTCCTCTATCTTAACAAAACTAAAGAGATTTCGGTGCAACTTTCTTTCATTGTCGATTAATAAAGGTTGGAAAGAAGTATCCGAGGACATCTTTCCCCCACAGGATTTCTATTGTTTCATGTTTTGTATGGATTCTCTTAATTTTAATGTTATCCCCGTTCGAGGGGAAAAAATGAAGAAAAGATTCAATTTGACTATCCCGAGTGTATCTGCTGCTCCTAGCTAGAGTTTGATCCTTAAAAAAGGTCAGCCTCCCACGACGAAACCACACAAGCATAAACAATTTATAATAGAGTAACGTTTATACAAAAAAAAAAAAAAAATGTTCGTTGACGACGATCCTCTAATAATGATTATACACAATTTCTTTGAGTCGTCATGTATTTATCACTAATTATCGTGAGTTTGGGTTTTCAGCATTGTCTCTTAGCTTTATATGGTTATTTAGTGCAATAGCTAAGGACCAACGTTGAACTCCCAAAAATTACAGAAATAAAAAGAAATATGAATTCCACTTAAAAGAAATTACGGAGGGTTTCTAGGTTTAGTGTGAAAGACTATCATGTATTCCCCCTAAAAGACGGTACAGAATAATGTTCATACAAGAAAAATGAATATTTGTTCATTTTCTCATTTTATTTAGAACTTAAATGAAGACATCCAGGGATGTTAATATAACACATTCACGGATCGTCTAATCTAATTCCCAGCAGCTTCGTCTAATCTTAAAAGTTGTGATGCAAATGGAAAGATTTCGTCAAGTTGATGCTCAAATTAAGTCATCGTGCCGCTGCTGCGGTGACACCAAAAGATTACAGTAAGGTATTTTCATTCTTGAAGTGGGTACGTTTGTCATCTTCGTATTGTGTTGCTATTTGGACAAGAACACTAAACTGATTAATAGTATTAAGTTCTACCGTAGAAAATGATGCACATAAACAACTAATAAATAAGGAAGAATCAGATCCATATATCACTGTAAAACACTTAGATCAATAAGCATAACATAATTAAAGCATATCTATTTGAGCCATTACTTCACTTGAAGAAAAATAGATCACTCTGATAATTGAGATCTATCAAAATGCCAGATCTTCCTCTCTATGACCTATTTTGATATAGCTTTCAATGGGATTAAAGCAATTGATAGATATAACCTACCCTTTTATAAGCCATAGAGGGGACCTTGCAAACCTTAATCAACAGCGTGTTAACTAGGTCTTTCCCATTACGGGCTTCAATTAACATAATTGCCTACAATTTGCTGCTCAACTAGGCATGTTATCAATAAATGACAATACCAAATTTAATAAGATCACTGTAGGTTCAACAAATATTTGAAAATCCATTAACCTGATTATTTAAAATAGAAAATTAATTAATAATGTAAACCCATATTATAGAAAATTTTCAACATTCTCCCACTTGGGCTACATTAATTAACTTATTTTTATATTGAAAATGACAAATTTGGTTTTATGTGGTCACAACTTTAAAAAAATATTCAAATAACAGTATCTCAAAACCAATCTAATCCTATATAACCCCAGTATAGGACTATATGGCATTCCATAATCACATATAATAAGCTTTATATTTTCATGGATCATTGGCCTAGTAGTGTAGTAAAAAATAATGCCAACATGTGATCAAAATATACGCTATTTCTTATCGTTCTCAATGCAATTTCTCAACAACATGAAATTGCATGATTATGTCACAATCTAACATGAGATCTCATAATCAGTGACATCAAGTCATCTTTAAACTAAAATTTATTTAAAGATACTATTTTATAATTTCATTTCTCAGTCAACAAGAGAAATAATAACAATAGAATCAATAACAACAATCATTGAAAATAAATGCTTTAGTAGACATCATAAAAGCATTAACAGTCTGTATATAACTGTAATATCCAGAAATACAAATTATATAACTCTCACTAACAAAAGAAATAAAAAAAAAATCTAAAACACTCATATTCTTTATATGTTCTTTAAACAAAATAAGTCCTAAGTCTTTTGTTAAAGGATCAGCCAACATGAACTCATTTATAATATTCTCAATCACACTGTCTCTCTTTTTGACCAAGTCTTTAACAATATAATATTTGATCAAGTTAATATTTTAACCGTGGCATTATTGTTGTTTACAGTAAAAGTAACTATTTGTCACACATAATGCAATAAGATCAATTATGGGCAATAAGCAATCAACAAAAATAATTTAGTACATTATAAACTCCATTTTGGGCAAAGTGTATAATGCACCATTATTTTCCACAGTATGAAGTTTATAAAGTAACAACAAGGAGAATTACATATAATTGTTAAGGATCAATCCCCTTTGGGCAGATAAATATTTTTCAATTATACATCCCCATCTTTTAAATATGGGAATTAATCTTCATGCTTTTTGCCAAATTAATATACACAATAACCTCCTTTGGACGAGTAATTGTATATACTAATTTTTATCAATAGGGAACTCCAATAAAATTTATAAATAATGTTCCATGTAATCAATGCCCAAAATTCATCTAACAATATGAAGCACTTTACAATATGTGCTTCCCAAGAACATATTGCATTTATCAATCAATAATTTTTGCCACAATTTTTTTCTTATTCAAGAGAATTTGTCTTTTCTGATTAAGAATTAATTTCCTTCATTGGTCATATCTATACAGAAGAATCTTAGAACTCAAAAGAAATGACATTGATAGTACAAAGATGAGAGATAAATGCACTGAAGAATCCCCGCATGTTACTGACCATCGAGGAATTTGGGAAGAAATTTGTTATGTACAGATTGAATTATTGACCAAAGCATTTTTCATGAATTCTATTTGCAATTGTTAATGGAACAATTGTTAGAATCCAAACCAAAAATCAAAACGCACAAGCTGCAAGAACTTCCGGTCATTTGGCCCCCATCTTTGGCTAGAACTGAAAGAAATAATGTATTAAGATGAACACTCGAGGGTGAATTAAGTGATCCCACCAATTTTAACTCACACTTCTGGTATTTCCTTCAGCAAAGGCTGCAAATTCAAGATCATCCTCTAACTTCCCACAAACAACACGGAATGGCAACACAAATGCCCTAGAGGAGGATGTAGGTGGTGCCAAGCAACTCCAAAGTGTAACATATATATACTCAAGGTCATATGATTCCTTGAGTTGACCAAATACTGCAATCAAATAATGAAGTCTTACAAAGCACTTTAAATAATACTATTTACCATGAAAGGGATTTACAGAAATTTTTGGTGCTGGCTCATTCTTTATCCATCATATATTTCTAACCTAATTTAGCCTTGTGCACTCCTAAAAGAACAAAAACAACCACACACAATTTGAGTGATTCTTATTCAAGCACTCTAGCCAATATTCTACTCCATATGTAGTTTCTAAACAAAGCCTATATAAAGAGGCACCACACACCTGCCGCTAGTAGTAAATGAGCCCGAACCAACTGCTTCAAAAATGTATGGCGATCAGTTCTTGTTGAACCGTAGTTAGGATGAGCCAGGTAGCTATGCATCGCACTAAAAGACCAAGGATGCTTGAGCACGACGTATCTCGCGTTGAGCGACATCATCTAGGCACGAAAAAAAAAAAACCCTAACCAAGCTATACTTAAAAAAAGAAGAAGAAAAAACCATCATCAAACAAGCATTTCCTCCTCGAGCCAAATTTAAAAGGAAAAGGAAGTTTAGTTCGGAAGAAATCAGTAATTTACATAGTAATGCTGAAGCATCGTTTAGCCTCCATATGTAATGGTCAATTGCAACAATATATCAACCGTAGCTGTTGCAATATCTACATTAACTCAGCCGTTCTATCTAAAATAGACCAGAGGCAGCTCAACGGAGGATTTTCGCATCAGGTTTTTACTTATGCAAACTTGAACTATGGATTTCTGTTTGCTATTAGTGATGAGCCTAGCCTAGACTTAGGCTAATGAGAACTACGTAGTCCCAAAGATCTATCAATTTACATTGGCTGAGTTTTACGCTATTTTTTTTTTTTTTTTTGATTCGTATGCTTCTCATCTGAAAGTATATAAATTTATATAAGGTTTAGTGCCGATTTATCCTTTATGGTGTAATATGGGTCATTTTGCGGCCTTGGGTCAGCAAAACGGATTGTGAGCGACAGTGCTTATCCACAAGAAGGTCAAAATATTGCTGCTATCGAAGGTCCAAGGAACCGAAATCAAGAGTCAGAATCAGGACATGAGAATTGATGCTTCTTTGCCTGAAACATACGGATACTTTGCTTGCTTGATATATATTATAAAGTTTTAAGATTTGACAGCTCAAAATAGCTCCAAAATCCAATCTTGAATAATAATAATAACAAAAACAACACGAACTTCACGAGTCCGCAATTCATCCTACGGAGCCTCCTTCATGTATGCATTGTTGAAGATACGCAAGAATATTTACAATAATCCTTCGGATATTTAGATACCTATGGATACAGCAACCTCAGAAGCACAAGATCTTGTGCAGAACATCACAGGTCGAACTGATTAGCCCACAATGGGGCAATTTTTTCCATGGCAACCCAATTTGGGGCAGCCCACTTTGGGGGCTTCCTACTAGTGGGTACGATACCTATGTATTATGGGCCAAGCCCAAATATTTCCTTTTCCGGAGGACAGATTCAAGACGGCCCACCAGTCGCAAGCAAGGCGGGCCATTCAGAAACAATCGAGTCTTCTAATGCAAGCGAAAACCCTAACGGGTCAGGCGATTCAAATGTGGGAACTCGGGGCAGTTTCAATCCAGGTCAACTAGCAAATCCTACTTGGGATTTCCACCCGGTTTCCTGCCGATCTCCATGGCGGCTACCATGGGTCACCCAGAATCCGGCGACGCACTGTGTGTCTCCAATTCCGACGGGCCGGAGTTGTGGCTCATCAGCCACCCTCTCACAGGACCAGAAAATTACTCAAGCTGGGCACGGGAGTTTCAGTGAGCCCTCGTCACGAAGGATAAATAAGGTTTTATCGATGGAATTATTCCGATTCCGACCGACGAGAAAATGGGGCAACAGTGGAAAAATGCAATCAATTGGTGAGAACGTGGATAGGCAATTGCATCAGTCCAAAAATCGCAGCCGATTTACCTCCCACAGAAGACTTGAAAACAATTTAGGAGAATATTATAGAGATGTACAAGAAACTTGATCGAGCGAAGATTTTTTCGTTACACGAAGCTCTCAGTGAACTGAAGCAAGGAAACATGTCTGTAATGACATGCTTCAACAAACTTTTAGCCCTTTGGAACAAGCTGGAAGCGGCAGAAGAGAGACTCGAAGGACCTGAGGCGACCCTCCAACAATACAGGGCAATGAAAGACAGAGAGAAAGCTACTCGTTTTTTGTTGATTCTCAATAAATCTTACCTCCATTTCAAATTGCAGATTTTGGCCATGGAACCAGCTCCTCCCCTTGGCCGGATTTTTCAACTCGCGGTTCAGGAAGAAAATCAACGACTCACCGCGTCCGATGGCAAAACCTCCGAAACCCTAGCACTGGCGGCAAGAATCGAGAAAGGGCAGAAAGCCCTAGAGAAACGGAGAGAATCAATGTCGCTAGGGTTCGGGGAGCCAAAGGGGGTGCTAGGGTTTGCGGAGCCGAAGGGACCTTTTAAAGGTTCTACGATGGACGGTCAAGATCGAGCCCAGCGATCTAATGGTCTGAAAGGCGTGTGGTACCCGGTTGATCTGAATGGTGGAGATGCTCTCGGACCAAAGGCATACAACGGTCCTAATTTCTCGAAAACTTATGGGCTGAATTTTAAAAATAAAGGGAAGTTATTTTGTGATTTTTGCAACGGCCCCATCACACAGTTGACAATTGTTGGAAACTACATAGCAAACCTGAAAGGAAGGGAAAGGAAACTTCAATTGCAACTTACCAACTTATAACATCAACAGATATAAATCAACCCATCACACATGGAGAGTATCAACAATTGATGCAAGCTTTACAGAAATTGGAGGCTCCTAAAAGGGGAAGTAGCTTTACAGGTATTTATCATTGTCTGATAAATACTATATCAAAAAATACCTAGATTATTAACTCAGGAGCAAATGACCATATTACATGCAATAAGGGATTATTTTTTGATATTCATGAGGATCTAGATAATCTTGTTACTGTGCAACTGCCAAATGGAAATATTACTCATGTCACTTTAAATGGGACAGTCACTCTTAGCCCCCAGATTATTCTCACAAATGTCCTTTATATTCCGGATTTTCGATTTAATCTTATATTTGTGTCTAGAGCCTGTAAGGAAAATTCATGCCAAGTATTTTTCAATGCTAATATCTGTCTATTTCAGGTCCTTTCGACTGGGAAACTGATAGGCTGGGGTAATCTCTCTGAAGAATTATTTTTCTGGAAAAGTCCACCAAAAAATCTTGATTTATTCTCTTGTAATAAAAAATCATTGTGTAATTTGACTACCAATGATAAGAATTTCCTTTTGCATTCCAGATTGGGTTACAGTTCTTCATTTCCCTATCCTCAATGTCCTATGTGTCCACTTGCGAAACAATCGCGAACTCCTTTCCCATTAAGTCAAAATCGTTCAAGTAATATTTTTTCCTTGCTGCAAATTGATGTCTCGGGGCCATACCATACATGATGGATCTTGATTCTTTCTTACCATTGTGGACAATTATTCCAGAGCCATATGGATTTTTCTCATGCAAACTAAGGGTCAAATTTTGTCTCATTTAAAGACTTTCCTTTCCTTGTCAAGAACCTAATTTGGGAAAACTGTCCAAAAAATACGAACAGACAATGGAAGTGAATTCTTCAATCATGAATGTGCTGCTCAATTCTCATCACAAGGAATATTACATGAGAATACATGTACCTATACACCACAACAAAATGGGGTGGTGGAATAGAAGCATCGTGACCTGTTAGAAGTTGCACGGGCCTTGAAATTGCAAGCTTCTGTTCCAGACAATTTTTGGGGAGATTGTGTCTTGACTGCCGCTTATTTGATAAACCGTATGCCCACTAAGATCCTCGACGAGCGAACCCCCTACGAGATGCTTTTTGGAAAGAAACTAGATCTAGGTCATTTGAAGATTTTTGGATATCTATGCTACGCCACAATAGTGGGACCTAGAGATAAAATGGGTCCTCGTGCTCGTTGTTGCATCTTTATGGGATATCCTAGTCTACCGAAGGGATACAAGGTATTTGATCCTTCCATAGGAGAATTTTCAGTTAGCAGGGACGTTTCATTCCAGGAAAATATTTTTCTTTTTGCTGCTTCGAAATCAGGGATAGGTAGAGATGGGCATTCCCATACTTCTCACATAGAGGAGACCATGGAAGATCCAGGATATGTTCTATTTCGCTCATCAGCAGATATAAGGACCTCTTCTACATCAGCTGCAGACATGACACCCTTGATGGAAGTGATAGATCAACGCCCGGAAGAAGTCGCTCCCCAAGATTCGAGTATTGTTGACAATTCAGATACTCACTCACCACTAGAGAATGATGCGCCAAGGCGATCCGGACGTACCACACGTCCACCTATTTGGACCAGAGACTACATATGTGGGGTTAGGAATTCACTAGGTATTCTATTTCCAATTGCCTCCTATGTTTCCTTTGATAGACTTTCTCCGGAACATAGGTGTTGCATTACCCGCATCTCCGATGGGCGAGAACCATCAAATTTTGATGAGGCAAGCACTGATCCGCGTTGGCAGAAGGCTATGGAGGCAGAGTTAAATGCCTTAATGGATAATTAGACATGGGATCTTGTCACACTACCTCCGCATCGCAAAGCCATTGGATGCAAATGGGTATACAAGATCAAATATCGTGCAGATGGATCCATTGAGAGATATAAAGCTCGATTAGTGGCTAAGGGTTTCACACAACAAGAAGGTTTTGACTATCACGGAACATTTTCTCCCGTAGCCAAAGATGTTATTGTCCGCTCATTTCTTTCGGTAATGGCATTTCAGGATTGGTCATTGCATCAGATGGATGTCAACAATGCCTTCTTGCATGGCGATTTGGATGAGGAAATTTATATGGAAGTGCCACAAGGTTTACGGAGACAGGGGGAGAATAAAGTATGTCGTCTCTGTAAATCCTTGTATGGGCTTAAGCAAGTTTCAAGACAGTGGTATGCAAAGTTTGTTGAGTCACTGATATCTGCCGGTTTTCAACAGTCTAGGTTTGATTATGCTGTTTTTACATGGACTAAAGGTACGTCATCTATCTACTTGATGATATATATAGATGATATACTTATTATGGGCAATGATAAAGTAGCTATCAAAGATTTCAAGAACTATTTGCATTCTACATTCCATGATCTAGGATCTCCAAAGTATTTCCTTGGAATCGAAATTGCACGATCAGACCAAGGGATTTTTCTTAGCTAGAGAAAATTTGCACTAGAGATTATATCAGAAGCAGGTCTATCGAGATGTAAGCCAGCTGTAATTCCAATTGAGCAAAATATCAAGCTAACTACGACAGATTATGATGCTAGTCTATCTTAAGAGACTGATCTTGTACTCAAAGATCCATTGGGATATCATAAACTTGTTGGGAAGCTTATATATTTGACTATGACCAGGCCAGACATAAGTTTTGCAGTCCAAACACTTAGTCAGTTTATGCACAAACCAAAGAAATCTCATATAAATGCTGCACTTAAAGTGGTGAAATTCTTGAAGAGTTGTCCAGGACTTGGGATTCTTTTTTCCAGGAAGTGCGATATGAGGATGACTGCATATTGTGATGTGGATTATGCGACCTGTCTAATGAGCAGAAGATCCATAACCGATTTCTGTATTAAATTGGTGCATTCTTTACTTTTCTAGAAGACAAAGAAGCAACCGACCGTTTCATTATCCTCAGTAGAGGCAGAATATCATGCCATGGCCAAAACCACTTGTGAAATAGTGTGGTTACGAGGATTACTTCGGGATCTTGGGGTACATGTTAGAGGACCGACCAGATTATTTTGTAACAATGATACAGCCCTCAAACTTGCGTCAAATCCTATTGTACATGAGAGAACAAAATACATAGAAGTGGACTGTCACTTCACTCGAGAAAATATCCAACAAGGAATGATCGAGACACGGGGGATTGGAATAGAAGAACAACTAGCGGATGTCTTCACCAAGCCTTTATGTCAAAGACAGCATACGTATCTTTTGAGCAAGCTAGACGTCTTGGATATCTACAAGCCACCAGCTTGAGGGGGAGTGTTGAAGATACGCAAGAATATTTACAAGAATCCTTCGGATATTATTGGATAAGTCGAGATCAATTAATATCAGATCTAATTGTGTATATCATATTGTTGCCTTTTCTTTACATACAATTTGTATTATAATACTCGCTCTGTATATTGTGTTTAGAGATATAGAAATACAAAGAAAAATTTCCCCTTCGTTCTCTTTCTTTTTCGTTTTCCTTCATCTTCTTTCATGCATCGAAACGAGACAGACTCAATTCTACAAGTGGGAGCCATAGCCCCAAACCTTCAACAACTCACTAACTATTTAATATAGAAATAACCAGAATCAACAAAAATAGGGCACAAATCTCAACTCTATAACAACAAAAACCTCGAAAAGCACATCATAAGTGTCTCCCATTACGTACACAGATCAATTGACGCATAATCTCGGTCCACCAAGTAAAGCAGCAATCCAGGAAAAGGAAGGAGGCGCAAGAACCTAATGTGAATGCACAGAAATCCCGTACGCCCAATTGCACTGAAGCATGAAGCTGGAGGAAGAGAAGGCAGAATGTAACTTCAAATTCTAGAACTTTTTATTTTATTTTATGTATAAACCCTAAAATTTCAAATTTCAAATTCTCACTCAATTCTTAACGAAATTATACAAATTATATATAGTTGGAAAGATCTTGACATGTAAAACAAAAACCCTATGGTTTCAAAATTAATTGAGCAAAAATCCACATGAAAAAAATAACACCCATATTTGGCTCAAAGAGAAAAATTACGAATTTTGTTCATAAATTTTTTTTGGGTTCTACAATCATATATGATTAGCTCTGATACCACATGTAGAAAATTATGCACATAAACAACTAATCAATTAGAAAGAATCGGATCCATATATGATTGTAAAACACCGAGATCAATAAGCACAATGGAATTAAAGTATATCCGTTTGAGCCATTACTTTACTTGAAGAAAAATAGATCACTTTGATAAATAGAGATCTATCAAAATACCAAACTTTCCTCTCTATGACCTATTTCGATATAGTAGCTTTCATTGGGATTAAATCAACCGATAGGTATAACCTACCCTTTTATAGACTAAAGAGGACCTAACAAACCCTTATCAACAACGTGTCAATTGGGCCATTCTCATTATGAGCTTCAGTTAAACAATTGCCTACACTTTGCTGCTCAACTAGGCTCATTATCAATAGATGCTAATACCAAATTCAATAAGATCACTGTAGGGTTAAATAAATATTGAAATATCCATTAACCCAATTATTTAAAATAGAAAACTAATTAATTAATGTAAGCCATATTATAGAAAATTTCAAACATCTACGTCACATTGAACAAAGTTTTTTCACTTTACATGCAAACAAAACACAAAACATTTAGACTTATAAGAAAAGAGAACATGCATAATCTGCGATAGACCTCTACCTTTGTACTGTTGATCGTTAGAGTAAGAGAGAGAATAAAGATGGAATATCTACGGCGGTTTAACCCTAAATAGGTTGGCTTGCTTTGTATATAAAAGAGCGATTAATCAGAGAACAAATAGAGATGTAATTATATAAAGAACATATAATACATACCTATTACATATTAATACTCGAATAAGGACAAGGGTACCCACCATGCCATAACTCCGTCTCACACAACGGAATTCAGTGATTAATTTGCTCACGTTTGCGGCACAAAGCAAGCAACAAAGTCATGCGAGTGTCCTCAACTTTTCTTTCCTTGGCCGGTACAAGTATCATTATATTTAACAGGTTGTTCCTTCAACTTTTTTTTCCATGTAAACCCTAATCCCATTTTCTCTTTGCTAATTTAAGTGTTATGATTTTCCCACTAAACTACATCCTAAAGTTCAATAAATGATCAGTCATACAACGTTCAGCGATAGATTGATCTTTTTAGAGTTGGTTTTAAGTGCCTGACCAATATGTGTTGGTAAAGTGGCCTCTCTCAATAACCCTATTTTACAAATTTGTGAGGATCTCATGTTAACAGCAGATATTAAAAGAAAATTAAAGCTCACTAATCCAGGTAATTCTTCTGAGAGTAATTGACCCGTGTGGTTAATGTTATCTTCTTTTTGTTTTGATGTTGCGATTCTGAAGCTCGTCCTTTTGAAATTGGGATGTTGGTTCTACAAGCCCATTTTGGTTTTCATAAGCCATGCCATGTCTCTTGCTTACCAGTCACACTCAACTCTATTAATTGGGGTTCTATTAAGAGCCCAAATTGCAAGACCATGCTCAGCATTTGTATGTGTCGATGGACTGGGCTTCGCGTCAATAGTTGATTTACATTGTATTATTCTCTACTTTTGCTTTTTCTTTTTCTTTTTGTTATTGCAATCGCTAGTATTCCTTCCTTCCAATTGAATAAAGTTGCAAATAAAGAGGCACTATACCTTATCTTTTGAAATGTTTCATTTTAAGGAAAAGTGCCAAAAAAGTTATAAACCTATTGCACTATTGTCAATTCAATCATAAACATTTTTATATTATGGTAATTAAATTTTAAATTTTTTTACATTTTACCAATTTAATATATTCGAAAAATTTTAATTGGAAATTATTGACATAGACGCCGATTATCCTACATGTCAAAGCTAATGCTAACATGGATATCTTTAATAATATCATAATGATTTTTTGAATTTTTATAATTTTTATGGTGTAGGTGAGGACCACAACACCCTCCTTGTGGCTAGCAAGGGCTTGGCAACCCTTGCTAGATGCCATAACTGCCAAATCGAGACATCATGGCCCTCACCCAGAGGGTCGTGGCACCCTTAATATGGCCATTGAGGGCTTGGGCAAGGGTCACAACACCCTCGCCAAGCAATGCAAGGGCACACGAGCCCTCACGCAATACCAATGATGGCTACCTGCCCTCACTCCAAAAATCAAAAGAAAAAAGTAAAGAAAATGAAAAAAAATATAAAAAATTCAAAATTATCTAAATATTACTTTAAAATGTCCATGTTAGTAGCGGTTGTGCCACATAGGATGGTTCATCTATATCGGCAATTTCCCATGAAATTTGGCTGAATAGATTCAATTGATAAAATGTGAAAATATTTATGATTCAATTGATACCATTAAAAGGTTTATGACTCAATTGAAAAAAAAATTGAAGTAAATTTAGCACTTCTTTGATAATTTTCCTTTTAATTTCAAATTTTACTTTATGTAAAACCAAAAATGAAGACAAGTTTCTATTTTCAATTCCCTACTCGTTTTTGAAATGTGGTTGCTTCAAGAGAATTAACATTTAATATTTTGAAACAATGTTGGGCTGCATCATTTGGAAACATGATAAGATGGGAAAAGTATGAAATAATGTCTAATATACAATTTTTCATTAGAATTTTGTTTAATATAGCCATTGATAATCTCTAAACTTTTGCAATTTATTCAATCGAGTCCTTAAGAGTGCGTTTGATAATATTTTTGTTCATAAGAACAATTTCTATTTCTGAAATATATTTTTTTTATTTCTATTCATTGGATGAGTTTCTAAGTATCCAAACGCGTTTGTTTACTATACAAAAATTATATTCTTAGAAGAGAAAAATAAGAAGAATGTATTCGCTGCAACCCTTGAATTTTTTTATGACTAGGGATGGAAGGCAATTCTGGCACATACCTTAAAAAAAAGGTCATTCGCTAGGATACCGTACTTCTCCAAAACACTCTCGACATATGTATAATTCATTTTAGTTTTTCTGATACTTTTTTGAGATTTCTCTAATTCTTTTGAAATTTGTTTTTGTTTTTCTTTTTTTCCTCCCTTCTTCTTTCTCCTCTAGCCGGTAGTGGAGCCTTAGCAATGGCCAATGACCATCTAGAAAAGGGAGTTAGTGACCTTGTCACCCTAGGGGGGCCTCCTGGTGAAGCTGGACCTCACTAGACCTCGCCTAGATCTCGTGAGGTCGAGCCTCATCTAGCCATGACGAGGTTAAGAGTTGCCGAGGGTCGATGAGGCTCCCTTGAGGTTGGTGAGATCATTGGCCATGTCGCCACCTCTTTTTTCGGTGCCTGATTAGGGACAAGCACCTGTGGAGGCTAATGGTTCGGCTAGGTCAATTAGGCTTAGCTCGGGCTCTCCCAAGTTCACCAATTCACGACTTAATAGTTTGATATTTTTTTATCTATATGTTAAGGAATCGCCACTAATCAATTTGGAGTGGGTCGATTAGAAACCCAAGCGAAGTGTTGGGAGAAATACTCGCTCCCGTGCCACCAGAGAAACTAGGTTTGGGGTCTTAATTATATTAGTTAATCACTAATGCCCTTCTGGTACCTAATCTTGTTTAAACTCTAAGATTTTTTGGATTTTTGAGAGGTTTTCCATGCAATTTGTGGGAAACACATTTTTTTTCTTTGGGTCCTTTTTCTCATTTTTTGGACATAAAAGCATTTGTTGATTTTTTGATCTTTTTCTGAAAATATAAATCATTTTTTGGCATTTTTGGGAAAATACGGGATATTTATGATTTTTCTGATTTTTGGAAAATAAATTATTTTTATTATTGTATAATAATAATAATAATAATAATAATAATAATAATAATAATAATAATAATAATAATAATAGTAGTAATAATAATAATAATAATATTATATTATATTATATTAATCGACTCGAGTCAGATCCTCGAGTTAGGTTCGACCCGATTGGTCAAAACCAGCGGCCTAGGTCGGATCCTAAGTTGGGCCTGACCCGGGTCGCTCACCGGATGGGCCTACTACGTTGGCTCGGCCTAGAGTTTTCTTCTCCTTTTTTACTAGGCCCGAAATAGTCGGGCCCAGAAACACTCGACCCTAACAAATAACTAGCCCGCTTGTGATGGTCCAGGCTGGCTGGAACCCTACTCGAGCGAGATGCACTCGACTTAGCTCTAACCCAGTTTCCGGCTACCTCTAGTTCCGCGAGCCCTACCCGAATGAAGAGTCGAGTCCGACCCAGGCTTGATTTGGCGCGATGCTTCCACCCTCTCTCCCTATTCACAGCACCGATGGAGGGGCTGGGGCGGTAGCTTGGTGTCGACAACGACAACGACGTAGAGGACAACGGTGGCTGGTCGTTCATCAGATTGGAGGGCATGATGCGGCAGCAGCAACATGGATCTATTAGGCCAATCGGGACTGAGATCAAGGCTTTGCGGAAGGGGGTGATGGCAGTGACGAGACAGGTGATGTCGGCGGCTAGGGTTTAGAGAGAGAGAAGTGACGGTGACGACGCTGTGAGCCGTGCTATTACTTGTTCATAGGCGCGGCACGGCAACGTGGGAAATGGACTCATCGGGCGATGAGCAATGGCGGCGAGGAAGCAACAGCTTGGTGCAGTGATAATGTTGGGATCCCACGGTGGCTCGAGGCCGATGCTATGACGAGGCTGACTTGGCACGGCGGGGACCCAAACATGATGATAGTCATCGAGGATGGTGAAATGGCAACAACAGGCATCGACGAAGTAGTGTTATCTCCCAGATCTGATTAGAAACGATCAAATCTGGGCTCGTTTGACGTCTCTCCTTCTTGGGCTCGCTCGCCGCCAACCTCCCCCGATGTCTCTCGGGGGGAGGTCGTTTGAGCTTGCAACCCGTCTCCTCCCTAGCTCGCTCTTCGATCTTCCCTTAAAGTCTCTCAGGGGAAGGTTTCTGAGCTTGCTTCCTATCGTCGACGGAGGTGGTGCCCTCTATTTATAGGCGAGGGGTGGTGGTTCGACCAGAGGTTTTTCGGCATTCCAACCGCCCTTGGTGCGGCCGGATCAGTGTCATCTCAGCTTCCCACTTGCGTGCTACACTTTGCATTGAAGGCATGCTCCTACTGCCTGCATCGTATGTAGACATCGCTATCCTTGCATGCATCGCTAGACTGTGAGCGTGAGGTGCAATGCCGAGGAAGAAGAAAGGGGAAAGAGGAAGAAGGAGAAGAGAGCTAGGCTGGGTCGCAAAGCTTGGGCCTTAGGGCTTGGTGAAGGAGAAGGGGAAGAAAAAGGGGGGTCTAGGCGCGAAGGCCCAGCCCCAGGGGCTGCTGCCTTTTCTGTTTTTTGCTTTTCCTTTTTTTGTTTGTTTGTTGTTTTATTTATTATTTATTATTTATTATCCAAAAAAGAGAATACAAATTAAAGAAAGAAATAAAGGCCTAATAAAAAAACCTAATCAAAATTTATGTGTCAACAGCTATCCCTTTTTTTTATGGTGAGCTCGTAGAGGTTACATTCAAAGACAAACTGATACCTAAATTTTGTCTATGCTCTATGCACATGCAGTAGACTATATCTTATTTGGGACCTCTTGTCCTATGCAAAAAAAGAACAATATAACATTACACATATTAAGACAAATAAGAAGATACTTGTAGTTACTTACCGGGAATGAGTGAGATAGGGTGCGAACCCCGAGTTTAGCAAGTATTAGGCCATCATCTTACCTGGAGACGTGAGGAGGTTGCTTTTTCAAGACCCGAAACTATCTTCGGTCACCTTGATGGGAAATTTCCTTTCCATGACCCGAGCTATTCTTCGATCACTTGTTAGAGTAATAAGTTATTTACTTGACCTTTCTCAGGGGATGTGCTGACCTTTCTTGAGACATCTGTTTATGGGTGCCTAATTTTTATCAAGGACATCGGTTTGTACCCAACCTTTCTCAGGGGATGCGCCGACCTTTCTCAGGGCATCTGTTTGTAGGTGCTTGATCTTAATCAAGGACACCATATGGTACCCGACCTTTCTTAGGGAATGCGTCAACCTTTCTCAGGGCATCTATTTGTGGGGTGCCTGATCCTCTGTTAAGGACACTAGTTGGTTACCTAACTTTTCTTAGGGGATGCGCCGACTTTTCTCAGGGCATCTGTTTATGGGGTGCCTAATCCTCTGTCAAAGACACTGGTTGGTTACCCAACCTTTCTCGAGGGATGCGTCGACCTTTCTCAAGGCATCTGTTTGTTGGTGCCTAATCTCTAATAAGGACATCGGTTGGTTACCCGACCTTTCTTGGGGGATGCGCCGACCTTTCTCAAGGCATCTATTTGTTGGTGCCTAATTTCTGTCTAGGATACCGGATGGTTACCCAACCTTTCTCAGGGGATGCGCCAACCTTTTTTAGGGCATCTGTTTGTTGGTGTCTAATCTCTGTCGAGGACACCAAATGGTTACCTAACCTTTCTCGGGCGATGCACCGACCTTTCTCAGGGCATCTGTTTGTTGGTGTCTGGTCTCTGTCAAAGACACTTGATGGTTACTCGACCTTTCTCGAGGGATGCGACAATCTTTCTAAGGGTATCTATTTCAGAAGATACCTGAACATTCACAAGCATTGAAAGAGTACATGGACATTCGCAAGTACTAACCTTGAGGATATCTGAACCCTTGCAGGTGTCTAAGAGGTACTTGGATAATCACAAGTACAAACTTTAGAGGGTGCCTGGATGTTCGCAGGCATTGAAGGAGTACCTGGATGATCATAAGTACTAAACGCTGAAGAATATCTAGGATATTTGTGAAGGTTTCCTGGTAGATGGAATATCGAGGGCGTACCTTGCATATTCGTGAAGGTCTCCCATCTCTTGGCAGTTGGAATATCAAGGACGTACTTGGGATATTCGTGAAGGTCTTTCACCTCTTGGTATGTGGAATATTAAGGACACGTCTCGCATATTCGTGAAGGTCTCCCATCTCCTGGTAATTGAAATATCAAGGACGCATCTCACATATTTGTGAAGGTCTCTCACCTCCTAGTAATTGAAAATATTGATAACGTACCTAGGATATTCATTAAGGTCTCTCACCTCCTAGTAATTGGAAATATCGAGGACATACCTAGGATATTCGTGAAGGTCTCTCACCTCCTAGTATGTGGAATATCGAGGACGCGCCTCACATATTCGTGAAGGTCTCCCACCTCCTAGTAGTTGGAATATCGCGGATACGTCTCACATATTCATGAAGGTTTCCCACCTTCTAGCAATTGGGAGTATCGATGACGTACCTGGGATATTCGTGAAGGTCTCTCACCTCCTGGTATATGGAATATCGAGGACACGCCTCGCATATACATGAAGGTCTTTCACCTCATGATAGTTGGAATATTGAGGACGTGTCTTGCATATTTGTGAAGGCATCCCACCTTCTGGTAATTGGGAATATCGATGACGTACCTAGGATATTTGTGAAGGTCTCTAACCTCCTAGTATGTGGAATATCGAGGACGCGCCTCGCATATTTGTGAAGGCTTCTCACCTCCTAGTAATGAGAATATCGAGGATGCGCCTCGCATATTCATAAAGGCTTCTCACATCCTAGTAACATAAACTTGAATTTAGCACGAGACTTACCTGGATTGTTGCAGGCACTGAAAATGGTTGGAACACTTGGGTAGCCAACGGGTGTACAGAGTAGTGGAATACTTGGATAAACATAAGTATATATTGATACGATCTAGGACCGCTTAAGCAGGTCCAAGCATCATGATGATAAAAGAGCATACCTGAGTAACCGTAGGCACACAAAGCTGTGGAATACTTGAATATCATTTGGGGACAACTCGGGCAAGTCGAGTGTTATGGAATGGGAATACCTGGGTGGTGGTAGGTACTGGGCAACCGGAGGTGTCTATACTTCGAGGGCGACTCGAACAGGTCAAGTGTCAAGAAGACAGAGTATCCGAGTGATAGCCGGTACTCAAAGATGATGGGATACCTGAATAATTACAAGCATCCAAACTTTGGAGACAACTCGAATAGGTCGAGTGTCAATAAAGGGGAGTACCCGAACAGTGGTGGGTACTTAAAGACATACGAAGCTGAATAAGGAGCTTAGTACCGACCAAAAGAAAAAAAGAATAAGGAGCTTAGCAAAGTAATGGGGTTTCAAAGCTACCAAAGCTCGAGTTGAAATCAACCTCAACAAACCATTGCAATTAGGGAAACTTATACGAATAGCTAGGAAGCTAATTTGGATTGATTTCAGATATGAACGACTCCCACTTTTATGTTATTCTTGCAGTAAAATAGGTTATTATGCTATGTACTATAAGGATATTCCCTTCACTGAAGCCAAAATGGAAGGGAAAGAAAAGATACCTTATGGAAAGTGGATGAGGGAAGAAGTAAAGAGGTGTAGCCCTTACTGGAAAGCTTTTTATGAGGAGCAACAACATACCAATGATGAGGTGGTTCCAGAGACTCCTCCATCATCTCGTTTGCATCCATGACTACTACCGTGCACTGAATCAAAATATGGAGTCCATCAGCAACCTGAACAGGGGACGAAATGTCATAATATAGAACCCGGGAGCACATCCAAAAGCATAGCAATCTATGTACCAGAACAGAGAAATAAATCTCAGCATATAGGGACAACAAATCTAGCAAAAGAACCTCAGAGTATGAACAATCTAGTCAAGCGAGTTCCAGACCTGGCAATCACTGCCATTCACCTTAAAATGCGCGAAGTTTCATACAGCATCCCCCTTGTTCCCACCGAAGTTCGGAACATCGTGCAGCTAACAAAGGAACCTTCTAGTCACCGAAAATCTAAGCATACTAGACTAGTCACAAAAGCAGGTGTGGCTAAGAATATTAAACGTTACTCTCCTTATGATTCATGTAGCCCTATTGAAGGCGTGATGGATGATTGCAATCTTTTGGAGACTCCTATTTTGTTGGCTACTGAAGCTGATCAAAGGGCAATGGCAACTGGCTCTCAACAGTTGCCTCTGCACAAATGAAGATTATAAGCTAGAACTATCAAGGTCTAGGCTCTCCCCTGACAATTCATGCCCTTAAAGCCCTAGTGGCCAAAGAAAAGCCTGATATCGTTTTTTTGATGGAAACCAAGAATCGCGAGGAGGTGATCACTCGTATTCAGTGACGCCTAAAATTTTGTAACTCTTATTTGCTAAACCCTGTTGGTCTGGCAGGAGGGCTAGCTTTATTGTGGCA
Organism: Eucalyptus cladocalyx; assembly: GCA_017140615.1. NCBI lineage: Eukaryota > Viridiplantae > Streptophyta > Magnoliopsida > Myrtales > Myrtaceae > Eucalyptus > Eucalyptus cladocalyx. The sequence continues at coordinate 26,447,198 of CM029522.1, forward strand.
TGATCATATCACATTAAATATGACTCAATCTTCTCAAGCTTTGTTTGATATGCAATGTATGGATTCTAGCTGTGGCATATCTATGTGCCTAACATGTGTCCATGCACCTGCGACTTTTCAACCTCGCCAATTATTTTCAACAGAACTTCGACAAATTGCTTCTACAAATACCTTACCTTGGGTTTGTCTTGGTGATTTCAATGAGGTCATGTACCTTTGGGAAAAGGTCAGCTGGCGTTCAGCAGAAGCTCATAGGATGTCTTCTTTTAGACAAGTGATACAAGACTGTGCTTTAATGGACATGGATAGTAAATGATGTGCTTATACTTGGTCGAACAATCGTGAAGGAGCTAATTTTGTGAAGGAAAGGTTAGATCGAGTATTTTGTACGTATGATTGGCATCTTGCTTTCCCTGAAGTAGAAGTTATTGTACCTGCCGTGGGTTTTGACCACAACCCTCTATTGTTAAATACTGACGCTTTACCAGGGTGCCGTCATAAGTACTTCACTTTTGAAGCATTTTGGTTACAAGAAAAGGAATGCGGTGAAGTTATTGAGAAATCCTGGAATTCTAGCCATGGCACAACTCAGAATCTGACAAAAAGACTTAAGCTAGTATCGATGGCACTTACTAAATGGAGTCATCTGAAATTTTCTGCAGATAACAACCAAATTGCAAGTTTACAAATACAGCTCTAAAATCACATCAACCAGCCTCACAACCAATATGATAAGAAGGCAGCAAGTAACTTGAAGGCGGAAATACATAGATTATGGCAGCAAGAGGAGCAATTCTAGGCTATGCGTTCTAGAATTATTTGGTTAAAGTGGGGGGACAAGAACACTAAGTTTTTTCACGCAACGACTATCCAACGACGGCAGCGAAACAGGATATGCTTGCTGAAGAACAGCAAACAACAATGGGTTAGGGAAGACAGTATTCTGAAACATATGACCATACAATTCTTCACCAACCTATACCAGTTTACAGGTCACAGAGATTTCTAGCCAATCATTGATCAATGCCCGCAAGTTGTCTCATCTACTATGAATAATTTTTTGATAGCAGACATTACTCAAGAGGAGGTTCGTTTAGCAACCATCAAGCTGGGAATTACCAAAGCTCCAGGACCAGATGGTATGAATGGCCTCTTTTATCAAACTCATTGGAATACTTTGCGGGCTGATCTTTTTATGTTAGTACGGGGTTTTTTTTAAAATAGGGATTATGCCTCGGACCTTAATAAAACCATCATCTCCTTGATTCCTAAAGTCTCACACCCAGAAAGCCTCGACCAGTACCGACCTATTAGTTTTTGTAATTATGCATACAAGATCATATCAAAAGTGATTGCAAATCGGCTTAAACCCTGGCTTCCTGATTTAGTATCCGTTGAATAGAGTGCCTTCGTCAGTGGCCGCCAATCCAAGACAACATTCTCATTGTCCAGGAAGTGCTACATCATATGCGACCTAGGAAACATAAGAAAAATTTTCAGGCATTACTAAAGATGGATATGCAAAAAGCTTATGACCGGGTGGAGTGGGATTTTTTAAAAGCTTATCTGCTGAAGCTGGGATTTCACACCATACGGGTTAGATGGGTAATGCAGTGTATAACAACTGTCTCTTACAGTGTGCGATTCAATGGTGAGCAGTTACCCTCCTTCCAACTAACCCGAGGCATCATACAAGGCAACCCACTTTCTCCTTACTCATTTATACTCCTGGCAAATGTGTTATTGAATCTTATCATTCAAGCTATCGACATGGGAAACCTTAAAGGCATCCAGCTAAACAGGTGGTGTCCTATCTTATCTCATTTATTCTTTGCTGATGACACTATATTCTTCCTTGACGCCAAACTATAGGAACGCCAAAATCTTGCCAATTTATTGAATCAATATTGTTTAGCTACGGGACAGGCTATTAATCAGAACAAATCTGGAATCTTTTTTTCGAAGACTTGTCCTCCGACCCTACAGGAAAATCTGGCAAATGCTTTAAGAGTCCCAGTGTTAGTCAAAACTGGCAAATATTTGGGAATCCCCTCGGACTAGGGACGTTTTAGAAAGGAAATGTTTGCTTGGATTATAGGGAGAGTAAACAAAAAACTTGAAGGCTGGAAAGAACACTTAATTTCTAATGGTGGAAAGGAAATCCTCATCAAATCAGTTGTTCAGGCAATCCTGCAGTATGCTATGTCTATATTCAAAATTCCGGTTTCTATTTGTATGTCCATTGAAAAGATGATTGCCCGCTTCCAGTGGCAGAATGGATCCACTAAATCTGGGATCCATTGGAAAAGATGGGATGAGCTTAAGACAAGCAAGATTAAGGGAGGTCTCGGCTTTCAAGATCTCATGGATTTCAATATGGCTATGCTCGGAAAACAAGCCTGGCTTCTAACTCAAAACCCTACAGCACTATGGAGTAAACTATTCAAAGGTATTTATTTTCATTCTCAAGATTTTTTACATGCTGATAGAGGTAACAAACCATCTTGGGGCTGGCAAGGTCTTTTATTAGGTCAGGAATCAATCCTTCTAAGGCTTCGATGGTCAGTAGGTGATGGACAAAGCATCAGAGTTAGGGAAGACTGTTGGCTGCCCAAAGGTATTTTGGGTGGCCCGGCAAATTGGATTGAATCTGTTAAAGTTGCTGAACTCCTAGATGTCCAAACCAATGATTGGAACATTCCTTTACTTCACAGATTTTATGATAACGACACAATGCAGGAGATTCTTAACATCCATGCCAGCCCCTCTTATACAGAGGATAAACTGATTTGGATGGATACCACACATGGCAACTATACGGTTAGAAGTGGTTATCAAGCAATTAGGCAAACCATAGTTAGCAACAAGCTGTATGAAGGATCGCATGATTACCAACTTCCTCAACCATTATGGAAACGACTTTGGAAGTTGAAGATAGCCCCCAAAGTTAAGTTCTTTATTTGGGCTCTATGCCATAAAGCCTTACCCACGAAAGCCAACCTTTTTCACCGTAAAATAACTCCAGACCCGTTTTGCCCTCTCTGTCATAACAGCATACTAGAAACTGCAGATCATATATTTCTGCTTTGCCCTTGGACCATTACCATATGGTCGGACACGGCACTAAACGTTCCTACCGAATTGCAAACTATACATAGCATAGACACATGGATTGCAGCAGTGTTTATGAACAACCAAACCTTATCTGAACCAAACACTATGGTATACATCCTCTGGCACATCTGGAAGGCATGGAATAACTTCACTTTTAGCTGTCAACAGTTCGAAGCACGCCAGGTTGTGGATACTGCTATAATCAGTGCTCGATCAGCTCTATTCTCCATCCGTAACCTTGCAAACACAGCCCCACAGTTGCTCAACTATGGTGAAATATGGAGACCTCATGATCCAGGTACTCTAAAGGTGAATATTGATGAGGCTTTTCATCCACACACCAATCTAGGGACAATGGCCATATATGCCGAGATCAATATGGCAATTTGATCAACGGACTTACGAGGAACGTTGCTGCCTCTTCGGCTTTGCAAACAGAGTTCATGGCACTGATGTTCACCCTCCGCCACTTGTTAAAGAACGGTAGCATCCATGATCATCTGCTAATCGAATCGGATAACCTGATCTTGGTTGAATCTGTCAATGAGCTTACCCGGCCACCGGGGGAGGTTCGTGCCATCTTCGAGGAAGCCATTAGTCTCCTGCGTAGCTTCTCTTGTGTTAGGGTTAGCTACTACCAACGGGAAGCAAATGGGGTTGCAAACTGGGCCGCAAAGGCCCACAGAATTGGTGCCCTAACTGAAAACTAGCCAATCTCGCATCCTTCTATTTTGTTAGACCTCTTAATTTTTGATGCCTTAGCAGTAGGATGTACTCCTTCGTTTTAGTGAGTGAAGTTCTCTTTCTGACCAACAAAAAAGGGTAGAAGTTACATCTTTTTGTTTTCAATCTTTTGATCAATTCAATTATGTGAGCCTACCAATGTTCTTTGATTTTGTTCGAGTGCATTCATAACCCTGAACCGAGAACGCAGAGCAACTTGTCTCGAATATGATTAACTTCGAACCCATCCCCTTTACAATTGATTTTGGAATATAATCTCAATATATCTAACATGTTTAATTTTTTATTTCGAAAATGTTGCAACTAGTGTAAAAACTTGCATTGTTTCGATTTATTTTGATGTGGATAGTTAGTTTAAATTCTGTCTTGATTAAAATTAGTTTGGATAGATTTCACTGCATGATCGTAATTATGTCCTGCAATTTTCATCAGAAATTGAAGTTAGTCATATATTCATGTTTCAATTTGTTATCATATTTCATGTCATGTTACCATGCAGTTCCATATGAATTTAAATTTTGGATTGACAAGCTAGATTTACATTCGTAATTATTGCATGGTTAGTAAATCATATGTTTAAATTAATTAGGGATTCTGCATATAGGAAATCCCACCTTATAATTTTACATTTTTATTATTCATATTTGCATTTCTGATTGTGTTCATCTCTGCATATAGGAAATCGCACCTTATAATTATGTTCTCTTATCTCCTAATCAACCTATATAGATTAGTGGTGACTCTTAAGTTCAATATTAGGAATGATTAAATAAGAAAAACCAAGTTGCAATCAGTTGAACTTGGTAGGACACATGCTACGCAATCCGCTTAGCAATCTGTCAAACTCTCAGAATTTCACCTCATGAGGTTCACAACAATATGTAATTTATGCCATGCTTCGACTAGCTTTCAATACTGGATTTGGGCGGATTTCATGTCCAACAGTAATGAAATTATAAAGTTGAAAAGTATGATATGAGAGAGAGAGAGAGAGAGAGAGAGAGAGGGGGGGGGGGGGGGGGGAAGGGGTATTATTAGTAAAGTAGATGTGCAAAACTTTTTAGCGAGATAGTCCAACAAAGATCCGTTGGGGGAGAGTCTGTTTTGCTTAGAGGTTAGTCCTACATAGCCCCTCGCGCATCCGTTGATCTTGCTCTTCAGGCTCCGCGAAACCAAAACTTTGAAACTTGCTTCACCAGAGCCTCCCAACACGCCGACGTATTATTGTTGTTCCGTGCGAAACACTTCCACAACTTTTCCGATAGATGTCCGGCCGGTCCACAATGAGGAGTAAGATCAGCTATTATGAATAGCCTGAGTTTCTTCATCTTTTTGAACGAGTCTGCATTCGAGATCAAGTCTTCTACATCAACCTTGTCTAGTTTAATACCTTCAATGGCATTTGTCCCCTGTTTGAGCAAGATAATAAGTGTCATGCATTGGAAGCACTTGAATATAAGCAGAAATCTAAACCCTTCCAGGAAATAACAAGTCTTAACTTTAAGAATAATGTATGAATTTGTTTTAAAATCGTGCTAGTCAAAAACCATTATAACGCTAGCGGTTTCTAAATGAAGATACATTCATCTCAAGATGAAATAATAAATGAGGGGGTTTTATGTTAGGTTATTCAATAATCATTTCAATAATAAACACTGTTAGTTTAAGAAGAAAATTAGCAAAGCATTAGTTTAAGAAGAAAATTAGCAAAGCACGAAGTAACGAGAGTAAACCCTAATAGGAAAAAATAAAAATTGCATTTTTGTCTCACCTAATTATGCAATCTAAAGTTTTTTACACCACATGTAAATGCGAGTCCACAAGAAGAAGATACACGTGGGTGCTCAAACCAACTTTTGTTCTCGAAACATGCATAAACTCTTACCGAGTTTTGACTAACCACTCGTAGAGCATCCTCATGATGCCAAATTCGGCTTCGCTTGCTGGGGTTTTCAGGGCACTCTTGAACCACGATTCGTCTACCCATTTCTTGAAGCAAATCATGCATCCATATTTTGTTATTTTCATCAATGTATATGAGTGAATTTTGAGCGAGAATATCAATCCCACTAGTGGCATAGACATTGCATTGGTCTAGGGACTTGATGATCACTTCTTTGTCATATCCATTTAGAAAACATGCAATGTCAAGAAAAATCATTCTCTCATTGGCCTCTAAGCCATCGATAACAATCCTCAATATGTCATGAACCTTTCCATGAGGGATTTCTTTCAATCGATCAAAAGCTCTTTGCCATTCTGTGATGCTTTTGCCTCTAAAGAAAGAACCCATCACAATCAGCACCAAAGGAAGGCCTTTAGAAAAACTAACGAAGCAATTTGAGAGCATCCTATAGTCAATTTTCGGATACATTTCTAGGAATGCATTCCAACTAAAAAGCTCAAGAGCTTGATCATCATTCAGCACTCTTACCTCATAGATATCTCTACATAGACCAATTAAGGTTTCTTCATGCCGAGGGATCAAAATGACTCTACTCCCCAAGGCAAAGTTCATTGACTCAATCAGGTGGCTCAGTGGCTCTGACAACCCTTCAATATCATCAAATACCAATAGAAGCCTCTTGTTGGGAAGTTTACTCCTCATCAAGTTCATTACTTCATATATATTGTTGCCAATCTCCGAATCTCCATTGCTGAGAAGGTCACCAAAAAGGGTCTCCTGCATTTTGAGGAGGCCCTCTTGGCTCGATATATCCTTCACATTTGCAAGAAAGCAACTTCGATCAAATTGATTTGCAATTCGGTAGTATAGAGCTCTCACAAGTGTAGTCCTTCCTATTCCCCTAGCACCGGAAATCCCCACGATTTGGACCTTCTCAACTGTTAATTGGAGTAAGGAGCACAAGGCTTGTACTTGAGAATCTAACCCAACTGGATGTAAAGCAAATAGGTCTTTGTGTGAGCAGCTTAGTCTTCTTGAGATTTTCTCCACAATGAATTGGATGAAGTCAGCTTCAAGTCTGCAAATTGTTAACAACTAAAGGTGTGACTGGTTATTTATGCTCATAAAAAATGAAGATATCAATAAGATTATATTCTCGAACTGGTGTATCGTCCATCTAATCTATTTACTATCCAGCATCCAATCTGGCATAACAGAAAATAGTGGCATGTGAGAGGTTGACATGTGCTCTCCAAATAGTGGCACGTCTCCGTCTCTTTCATGTTTTGATTTCCTTTTTTCTTTCTTGTTCTTATTTTTGGGTGAAAGAAAACCCTTTTCTGCTACTTTTCAGTTGATTGGAAATGATACATATCTCTAGTTTGCAAATGTCACGCTTTTTTTCAAAATCTTTGCTATACACTTCGAGAAGAATTCATGTTAATTATGAGACTAAATTATTTAAAACATAAAGCATATTAATCAGACATCCCATTTTTACAAGGGTCGACAATAAAAATATGTCATTCGAAATTAAGAGCTTTAATCATGACCCACGTGGTTGATGAAAAGTTTTAGTTCAATGTTATGTTAACGTCAGTTAAAATTCGACTTAAGTGTCATGATTTTATCTGTTGAATTATTTTATATATTGAAGATCATCCTATAACTATTTGAAAGTTAGGCAAATCCAATGTTTTTCCATTAATTGTAACTCTTCATGAGGAAACTCTCCAATGACTACTTCATAATTCTAAAATATGTCAATATATGAAACACAAAATGATAACCACTTTTCGTGAGATCTAGTATAGCCACTGCGGAAAAAAAAAATGCAATGGCTGGACATCTGAGAACCATACACCAATGCGAATTTCATCTTTATGTTTAACTAAATTCTGGATAAGTCGATATATAATATGTAACAATCAACTATACTTCCAGTTATTTCCATTAATCTATATCATGAGCATTTTCTCCGTGCATAGGATGGATCTATTAGGCTTGTACTCTAGTATTATAATCAGCAGAATGATCTGAAAATGGGAGCAGCAGAATTTCTTCTTTTTGTGCGTTTTGAACAAGTAGTGATGGACGAAGCACTGGCAATTGGACTTAATTATGAAAAGTTTAATGAAACACATTTTATTTTTTATTCATTATGTCTGGATTAGTTTTGGAAAATGAATAAATTTTTTGATAAGTAAATCTTCACAGCGCATAATCATATTGATATACAAGAAAAAAGTTTGCATGTATTGCCCTTGAAATAAAAACAGTGCGAAATTTGAGGTCAATATTCCAAAGTCAGCAATTCTTGGTTATGCATGTATGTACAAAATGTTATGCATATGTAACAAACAAGAGAAAATATTTTGGCTAATTGTTTAAGCAACAGATTAAAAATAGAGGATAGAAATAAGTCCATGAAAAACATTCTTTATGCTTACCGAAAAATTTCTACTACAGAAATTTTCTGGGCCAAAAAAGGAAATAATATAGAAAGTTGAAGGGGGGGGGGGAGAGAGAGAGAGAGAGAGAGAGAGAGAGAGAGAGAGAATAGAGGCTGAACTTTCTTTCAAACCCTAGCTAGGTACCGCGGTCCAAACAATACAATGATTGACAAGAAGTTCTTTTTCTTTACGTTTTTGCGTTTGACAGATATATCATTCCATAGTGGAGAGTTTTGGTGGTAAAGGGAAGGGTTGCATCACTGCTAGGGTTTACCCTGCATTGGCCGTGTAAGGTGGCTGGACTTGCCCATTTTCATTTTCCTTAATATTAACGAAAAGCAAGCATGGGACTTCTGATAACCTCCAATAGAAAAAGAAGCTGATATGATTTGGATGTATCTTTTCAACAATGGGACACAATAAGTGAGGGATATGATGCATGAAGGAAATTGTCAATGGCAAAAATCATTGTTCGCTAGAGATTTCTTTAAGCTTGAGGGAAGAAGTGAGGAGAATAAACTTGCTTGTTTAGTTATAAAATATAAAATATGAAACGAGGGTTAAAACTGGTAATAAGGGACATCCATCATTTTTTTCTCTCTTCTCCTTTACCGTTTCACAGAAGGTTATCTATCGTTTTATTCAGCTGAACACTTCTCATTTGCTGTGGGGAAATCTGCATATGCTGAATCATATGCTTCAAGGGTAAAATATGATAAACGCTAAAAGAAAAGGTTTCTTTGTAGAAGATAACAGACCAGTGTCAAGGAGTGCCACTTTAACAATCACACAACGTCATTTCTTTTTTCTTGCAAGCTGTTATATCGAAAATGTATTTGAAAAGATACTGGAGTGTCAATGTTAAATCTCTTTGATAAGCCAAACAATGAAGTCGGAGTCCTGTTCTAGGAAAGGTTAATTCCCAGTAAAAAGGTTCAAACATTTCCAATTATTCGTACTGCCCCAAGACCAAACGATTGGGCTTTAAAAGCAAATTCTGTTGTTTCCTGGACAAAATAAGCGACTTACTTTAGAAATCATTTCAAGCAAACACTAAAAGAAAAGAGAGAGTCAGTACCTGTTTCCGAGAGACCAACCAGTGAGATTGCCGGCTTTTCGGAGAGCGTCTCTCCACCTCCGGACCTTGTCGGCATTTTCCTGCCTGAAACCCTTCTCACTTTGGCCAATCCGCTTGAATGGTCCAGATTGCTCACGCATCTCTTTGGGGTCGACATCCACAAAAATGAGGAACACCAGCTGGCCTTTCTTTTTCGTGCACTCGAGGATCTTAACCAGCTCCTCCAGGCACCACGGTGATGAGGCGTAGGTCTGAGAGATGACGACAATTGCACTCCTCGACTGCTCAATTGCTTCATTGATTGCTGGTCCAATCTCTAGTCCTCTTTCCAGAGTGAGGTCGACAAAGGCCATTATCTTGTTCTGCTCGAGAGCAACACAAAGATGGCTCACGAAGTTGCGCGTGTCAGCTTGTTTATAACTGATGAAGGTATCATGAGTGCAACGAGGGATGGAGGAAGGGGGCAAGAAGAGTTGTGGTCTGGCTGTGGGGCTATGTTTGAGAGAAGAGAAGTGGAGCGGAAACAAAGAGGGCAAAGAGATGGGAGGGGATTGCAGTAGGAATTGTGATGCTCTTTTGTTAAGGAGGCTCAGATACAATGTAGGGGGAGAAAATGGAGGGAGAAGGCACTTGAGTTGGCCCAGTCGGATCATCATCTTACTAGAATTTGCCATTCAAACGCCCCCAAGAATCAAAATAAAGAAAGCTGTGCCGAGTTAATTTACAATGCAAGCTCCCTTCACCTTTTTATAATGGATATTTAAATTGTGAGCACCCGCGCACGCATGCATGTGCCACAATCACGAGATTCCTATGACTAAGGGACTGTGCATGATCAAGGAAGACCTTCTATATTAACCTAGAGTTTCCGAAATGTTCACAGAGATGGGCAAGATAGTAATTGCATTGAGGTCTAGAATTCTTTTGGCATAAATGGCGATAGTTGGTAGGACAAGAGAAACACAATCTCATTCTCCGGATCCAAAGACGATCAATGGTTGTAATACGAAGACCAGTAGTATAAGAAGAGGTGCCCTCCCCCTCATTATATCCATTCAAGCCATTTTAGTAATCTAACTTTCTTTCTCTTCCAAAGCTTCTCCCTCTAAAACTTTCTCTTTCTACAATCCGGGTGAGCAATCCCTATAAAGGCTTAGCTTAGGCCTCCCAACAATCCAAACAATCCATTCGAACCCTCACTTTGACATCTATATGGAAATAGACTATGTACAAGCAAGTGCGAGATAGTGAGAGTTTTTTTTCTTTTTTTCCTTTCTAAGAAAATTTATGAGAAGAATATTTTAGATATCTGATAGTCATAAGCATCATAAATGTATCCCATCTTTTAACAATTTGCTCACCAGCTACTTCTTTGGAGCCCCATTTTTCACTTTTTGGCGGGACCCAGTGGCACATTTGTTTCATGGTGACACACCCTTCAAGTTGGACGGAGATAATGAATGGACTTAATTGTATTAACTTGATAATATAGGACTCGATTGCACTTTAGAATCCAAATACACTTTTGTCATAAAATTTAGGACTTGATTATATTTTAAAAAATTTTAAGACTCAATTACATTTTCTTAATAAGTTTTGAGAATTTAAGTACAATTTTCCATTCAGAAAGAAAGAGAGCTCGGGAATTAACTGAAACCCTATTTGTTGTCTTGACTGTTTGTGTGTCAACTAAAAGTCAAGAGTCTACAACTGCTAGTCTAAATTATAAAAGGTACACAGATATGCGCAAAAATGGAGATGAGAAAAAGTTCTTTCCATTCAGTCCCATCCTTGTCAGGAATCTATCAAATCTCATCATTGGCATAATCGAGGAAGACCTTCTATATTTGCCTAGGGTTTCCGGAATGTTCCTAGAGACAGGCAAGATGGTAATTGTGTTGAAGTCTAGATTTCTCTCGGCATAAATGGCGATAGTTGGTAGGTCAAGAGATACAAAGACGATAAATAATTGTAATCCAAAGGCTACTAGTATAAGAAGATGTACCATCTCTCTCATTATATCCATCCAAGTCATTTTAGTAATCTAAGTTCATTTCTTTTCCAGAGCTTCTCTCTCTAAAACTTTATCTTCTACAATCCGAGTAAGCGATCCCTAGAAAGGCTTAGCTTAGGCCTCCCAACGATCCAAATGAACCAATAAAGTCTAAGTCGCCACACTGTTTCGTTCCCAAACGATTGGCCCGTGACACATGCAGGTGTCATATCATTTTTCTTTGTCCATTTGGTCACTGATTTCTTTAACCCCTCACTTTGACATCTGTATGGAAATAGACTATGTACAAGCAAGTGTGAGATAGTGAGAGCTTTTTCTCTCTTTTTTCTTTCCAAGAAAATTTACGAGAAGAATATTTTAGATATCTAGACAGTCATAAGCATCATAATGTATCCCATCTTTTAACAATTTGCTCACCGGCAACTTCTTTGGAGCCCCATTTTTCACTTTTTGCCAAGGCTGGCACATTTATTTCATGGTGACACACCCTTCAAATTGGATAGAGATAATAAATCGACTTATTTGTATCAACTTGATAAGTATATGACTCTATTGTGCTTTAGAATTCAAATACACTTTTTGTTATAAATTTTAGGATTTGATTATATTTTTAAAAAATTTAAGACTCAATTATATTTTCTTGATAAGTTTTGAGAATTTAAGTACAATTTTTCATTCAGAAATGAAGAGAACTCGGGAATTAACCAAACCCCTATTTGCTGTCTCGACTCATTGTGCGACAACTAAAAGTCAAGAGTCTAAACTGCTAGTCTAATTTCTAAAAGGTACGCAGATAAGTGCAAAAATTGGAGATGTGTAAAGGTTCTTTCCATTCAGTCCCATCTTTGTCAGGAATCCATCAAATTCCCATTTAATTAAACCCATTGACATGATATAATAATGTATATATGCAGATCTGCACAAAATGGAGATGAGACAAGGTTCTTTCAATTTAGTCCCATCGTTGTCTGGAATCTATCAAAGCCCCCACTTTATTAACTCCACTAACATGACATAGGAATGTAGGTATGCGAATCTTCCCAAAAGGAGATGAGAAAAGGTTTTTATCAAAGCACCACTTTATTGACTCCCCTGACATGATATAGAAATGTCAGTCTTGAATAAGACTTTAAATTGTTTGGTTTGAATTTTGGGACATATGCGAATCTGTACAAAATTGAAGATGAGAAATGGTTCTTTCATTCTAGTCCCATCCTTGTCTGGAATCTATCAAAGCACCACTTTATTATTAACTCCATTGACACGGTATAGGAATGTTTCATTCCCTGAATCGCTAGAAATCTCTGTTCAATCAGCAGTTGGCTATTGGAGGAAAATCTCATTGCCACCAGAGTCCACACAGACCGTATCAATTATAGCAAGCAATTTTCACGTTGCACTTGAACTCCACAAGATTCGATAATTTAATTGCAGTCAGTCCAGGGAGCCCTGGTCCAGGAAAGTCTCTCGCCTTCTTTTTAAATCAATGACTAACTTAAGACATATTTAAAAGCAAGTTAGGTGATTGCCAAGTGTACCATTATAAACGATTTGTTGAAAAAAGGGGACCTAAAATAAGGCGCCTGGGATCGGTCATCAATGACCGACGAATTTTTCTTTAATCATTTTCCCTCTAATTAATTAATTTTCCTTTTAAGCAGATATTATAATTGGCGCCGGAAGAATTTTAGCAGCACGTTGACGTCAACTCCGGGTTTCCAAACTGCCATGTCCCGTAATTTTGCCGACATGTCTAAATGCAAGATCGTAAATTGAGATTATTTTTCCGGAAATATCTTAGGGTGGGGAAATAAGGACATGAAATTAAATTGGGAGATTAAAGAAATAGGGACAGACATAAAATTAAATTGTTTCTATCTTACCTCTAATAAAGCTTTAAGTTTTATAAGCAAAGTATCTGTTAATATTTATCTTGAGGTTGTAACCGGATCTACAAGATCTGATCTGAATTCAAGCATGTGAAATTCCAAATAGGAAAGTACAGGATTTCTAGGACGCTTGGACTTTGCGGCATTTCCAAGTCCAAATTGGACTCCACTTCATGCGCAAGATATCTTGGTGAAGTCGATCTCAATGTGGGTTCATGGCATACTTATAATTCAAGAGGTAAGTTTTGCTTTTGATTGTTTGGTAACCACACAAAAGTAGTTCACAAGCCGTTTAATCGTAACTCTACCATTCCTCAATAAATTAGTCAATTCATTATGGCTGGCTCTCCCTATGAAGAAAGTATCAACATCCGCACCAAATCATGTAAATCTCCCGCATCCTCTATCATTCCTCGTTACACCATCCATGAACTCCGGCCTTATTTCACCGCGACATATGCAAAGATACTTCTGGATATGCTTGTACCAGATGCTCCCACGAATTTTCGCTCTATAACCCAAACCACATAAATGAATGAACAAACTGCACGTTTGACCGGTGGATGTCGGGTGATGCTGGTAGCAAAACATACGCGTTATGCGACAGTCGTATGTTAAAACATAAGGATGGGGACTGGATGTCGGGTGATGCTGGTGGCAAAACGTCCGCGTCATGCGACAGTCGTATGTTAAAACATAAGAGGATTTGGACCGGACTCTGACGAGGAGAAAGAAAACCAGGGAAGACGGTGGTCCAAATTTTGGTCCACCAGAAAGCACACCTTCGTTAAATCCGATCGGGTGAATCGTCTAATTAATTAATTTTTCTTGTAAGCAGAAATTATGATTGGTGCCGGAAGAACATTAGCAGCACGTTGACATCACCTCCGGGTTTCCAAATTGCCATGTCCCATAATTTTTTTCGAAATGTAGAAATGGCAAGATTGGAAATTGAGATTATTTTTCAGAGACATTTAGGGTGGGGAAATGAAGACATAAAATTAAACCGGGGGATTAAAGGAATAGGGGCAGACATAAAATTAAAATTTTTTTATCTTCAAATTGTAAGATAAACGTCAATCGTGATGGTTATGACTTGGATTCTGGGCTGTTTGTGGGCAGTTTACACAATCATAGAGAAAGCGAGTCAAAATCACTGTTGATTACTTTAAAAGTTTAAGCAACTAAATAAAAACATTATTTGATACTTAAATACTTCAAAACTTTCCTCAAGTGCAGGTTAATTGTTCAAAAAACTTAAACTATTAAATTAATACGTGATTTAATATTAAAATCTATCATGTTAAACTTTTAGAAGTTTCACAAAATCTCGTTTGCAAGTGGCAAGAGACCACATGTATATAATGAGCATGCGATCCCTTGTCAAGTGATGGCGGAATAGGAATGTCAAGTAAAATTTGACTAACAGGGTGGATGTACACATGAGAGAGGCAAACAAAATCCAGCTCTACTTCCATGATGAAAATAATGGGAAAAAGAAAGTAATAGAATATTATAATACTAATTAGAATCAATTACAATCAATTAAGGACGTGCACAATTTAATTCGAAGAGATATGGGAATCTAAAGGAGATATACAGTATTTGTAAATATATTCTTAACATGGGGACATCCGTCATCTCTTCCACGTTGTCAGTGACGCTCAGAAAGAGAGAGAGAGAGAGAGAGAGAGAGAGATCCTGAAACCACACGTGTCGTCGGGTGTATGGTGGTCAGTTGGGCAAAGGTGCGCTCTACGTGGCGACTTCGTGACTTCGTGTGGTTTGGGTTGAATGTGATCGCGCGGGTGGGGCCCTCCTTCGTCCTTCTTCTGTCAAATTGGTGTGCTGCCGTCGGCGATAACGACCCTTTACCTATTCCTTCTCCACGTGTCTTTTTAACTTCCCCTTTCTTTTTTCCTTCCGAAATCTTGCGACTCCCATAATTTGTACATCTTTGATATTTTTCAAAATACATAACCGTTTATATGTAAAATTAAATTAGTTTGGTAAATTTGTCAAAGGTATACCAATATGTTTAGCCCTTTTTTCCTTCTGAATCTTGCGAATAATTTGTACATTCTTTGATATTTTTCAAAATTAAAACTTGTTATGAAGTGTAAATGAATTCTAAACTTATAAAAAAAACATAATCAAATCTTAAAATTTATCAAATTGAAATCCGCTTAATAAAATTTAATGATTAAAAAGTTGGGTTTTCATCGACCACATCTTTGCAAACACTTGGGTATGTGCCTCCATCCCTGCGGCTCGTGCTCGTCATGTGCATGGCTTCTACAAAGACATCATCGGTGAGCATAATTGTTATTTTGGTGAGTTATTATACTCTTTGTTGATTCATGCGAAAGATAAGAAATGGGTCAGATTTGAAGCACGAGAAGGATTGCCCTCAGATGATAATCAAGTTGGTCATTTTGTTGAGTCGAAATCACCACAGGACGACATACATGATGCAACAGTTACCCTGCTTTCGGAATCGGCATCGTCCAAGACAAGGCAGGAACTTTCTTCGGTTGTGGTGGAAGAAGTCCTCAAGTTAAGAGTAGGAGGTAATTCTCCAATATTTTTCCTTCTGTCCACATAGTCATATCATTAAATTAGGAAAAGAAATCAAAATAGTGGTGACTGGTCATAGATGGTAATAAGAGTTCGGGAGATGTATCGGTTTCATGACGCAAATCATGAGTTGCAGCAGCTTCTCATTATGTCGTGTCCTGAGACTGAACCCTCAGATGGAATTCGTTTTCCGTAGTTTGATGAGATTTCCCAAATGCAAAACTTATTGAAATCTTCTCAGCATTTGCATTGAAAGGTTTCTCCCTTCTTGTACAGTCACAGACCAATCCGTGAAAAGAGGATGTTGTATGACATTTATAGCTTGGGTTGTCTGATGCAAAGCAAAGGTAATGAATCGGTTTATCAGACGCTGGTCCCTCCTTTTGGTTTTCCTCTACTCATTTTCCCAAACAAAAGCATTGAAATTTCGATTCAAGTAGCTGGCAGGAGCTTAATCTCGAGGGAGATATAAAGAAATGCTTGGAAATTAGGTTATATAACCTTGTTTTTGACTAGAAGTTGGCTGAGATTGACTTTGAAATCGCTGCACTGAAATGTCCTAAGTCATTTTTCAACAATCTAGGTTTAATTTCATCAGCCACTAGGTGGTTGATCTGGTGGTAAGTTTATGTCTTGAGTGAACCATCGAATGGGTCATACCACGTTATCTAGTTCTAATATATATCATGTGGAGAGACTTCTTGGCTGACTGCTAACGCCTTATTGAACCTACAAAAACAGGCTCACCAACCTCAAAATTTTGGGTCGCAAACTATACAAATTATTTATGACTCCAGCCAAACATTCCGTAGAGGACATGAGGCCCTTCTGGTATCGCTTAGAAGGGGGTTGCTAACACTAACTGCCCTTGCCTGCCCCGTCATCTACGGAAAAGAAGATTATATTCATAATTGGTCAACTACACAATATTCAAAGGCCCAAAAACAGGATAGACACACAAAGCTATAGAGGGCCAATAATGATACATACAAGAGCAAATGCCGGAAAGGCCCACATGAAGAGAAGGCCTTGGTCCAGTGGTAAAGAAATGGGCCCACAAATAGGCCCATCGTTTAAAGCCGAGGAAGCCCATGCAGGGGAGAGCGCCCCCCCGGCGGGTGGGGCCCACTCTCCTCTGGGGCTGCTGAAGCTCTGCTGGGAAGCGTTGAAATTTGAAAATGTCTTTAAATATCAATTGTAAAGTAGAATATTCATTACTCAAAAGAATATAGAAATATATAGTCTTCATGATAAAGTAAACCGAAATAGAGCATAAATATTGAAAAACAAAGCCAAAATCCAGAATACAAGGAGGATCGATGAAGCATTTGTAAAGTTAAGCACAAGCTCGTTCCACATGAACATATTTGTTAAATAAAAAATAAAAATAGAATTTATATCTTAAAAATTTAACTAGACAACAGAAGTAATTGAATTTTCACCATCAAAGGCTTTCCTCTTTCGTTCCCTACGGCTCCCTTTATTTTCCTAAAGATGCTCGTATCGATGGAAATAATCAATTGATAAAAAATGTTTTTATTATCGGTAACAATTTATGTCTGAACACGATGAAAATATTTTTTGTTCGTTCTTTTTTTTGCAAGTCATACAAATGATTATTTTTAGGAAACTATTTTCCAAATTATTTACTTTTTGCGAAATAAATGTAGTCTAAGAAGACTGAATTGTCAAAAAAACGAAGGCTCAATATGAAGAAAGGATCTGGAATATACCATCGGTATACCTTAGACCTTTAATTTAAATCAAATGTATTATTCAATAGATGATTTTTATTTTATATCATGGCACTAAGGGCCTGTCGATGACGCAATTAAGTGTTGAAAGTTGAAACACCAAAACTTAATAAGATTGTTTCGATAATCATTACTGACAATGATTTAAAAGATTCAATTAAGTCATAAGATCACTTCGTGGGGTTAAGTAAGAAGGGGTTACCAATTAATTCATTTTGTCGAAAAAAATTATTGATGGCAAGTAGAATCCGCTCATTTATATCGCTACAATATATGAATTACGATCACAATTCCATGTATGGTAAGAACATCATAATATTCATATATTATCAAACAACTTTTAATTTCCATTTTCAGCATTTAAATTTTTCAACACTTAAGATTTAGTGTCAAATTTTCAGCATTTATTTTTCAGTTATATCGAACGAGTCCTAAGATAAGTATGTTCAACATCACAGATTGTTCAAAATTAAAATTCATTTATTCACTTAACCTGGAGCAAGAAGAGATTTGAAATGAATAATTCTAAAAATATATAGAGGCATGTCTCTTGGCCTTTTTGATTTTGCGGAAGATAAATGATTCAAAAAACATCTTCCTAAAAATATTTGTGGTTATTGCTCACAAAAATGTATGAAACAAAAAACATTTACATCCTTCACAAAATATTTAGACATATATAATTATTGGTGATGAAAAAAATTTTCCGTTAATTAATTATTTCAAGCAATACAAGTGATTTTTTTAGGAAAATATTTTCTATATTATTCATATCCTGCAAAATAAACAAAGTCTTATTCATACACAAACATCAAATGGTCAATTACATACACTCAATGCAGGCTAATTGCCCCGGTATGAAGTCTGACTTCGGCCGATGAAAAAACAAATCAAACTTCAGTTCTAATTTGACCAAAAAGTAATCAAATTACAGAGATACTTGTTCTCGGAAGTAGATTTTTGAAAAAGTGTAAAGGCCTGTTTGTTTGAATTTAAATAAAAGCAAACCCACCAAAATTTACATTTTTATTCAAATTTAGACTTGGAAAATTTAAATTATTATTTTTGAAAAAGTATAAAGGCCGGTTTTGGACCTTTAAATGCCTTTAGGCCAAAGTTAAGGTGTTAAGCAACAAAATTTTAAAGGCCTTTGAGTAAAAGCTAGCGTTTCCAAAGTCCCTTAGCCTAATGTATGTTCTACCCAGCAATGGCTTTGAGTATTTCAAGAATGGTAATGAATTATTCTCTTCCAACTTTAGCCCCACTAAACTTTGAAATTCTAGTTTAATGCATGATGACAATGAAGTCAGATCTGACCACCAGTGAGCTTGATTTTGCTCTAGTAGCCCTCGTGAGGGCTAGCTAAGGTTGTGCAACATCGACTCGAGGTCACCAGGGTGGCGTACCCAGGCCACCATTGCTAATATCATGCGACCTTTTGCCTAGGGTCGTGTGACCTTAGGTGGCCCTCACCAAGGTCATGTGACCTCAAGTAAGGTTGCCAATGCTAGATATGGCTCACCAGTATCTAGCCACCACCTAAAACCTTTGCCTGAACATCATCAATTTCTAAGCTTCACTTTTTTCTTTTCTTTTCAAATAACTAAAGTCCTTTATAATTGTAGTTTTTTTTTCCAAATAATACTTCAACCAAAGTTGTTTCCTAAAATACTTTTCAATTATAATTGCCCAAACACTACTTGAAAAAACCTTTAACTTAACGTTCTTTACATTTCTCCAAAATCTCTCCCAATCGCACCCTGAGAACCATAGTAAATTTGCTTGGCTAAATCATGTGATAATTTTTATAATTAATTGCTCAAATGGACATACAAGCTAAATTTTTTAGTTATGCCCGTCATATAATCTTAAACAGGTATTGACAGATTTTCACATTTCTTACTAGACAAATCTTGATATCTCTAGCATTGCTCATTTGCCGTGGCTTTTGACGGTGGGGTACTAATGGTGTTTGCTTGTTGGATGCAGATGCTCGGATCTGTTTCACCATCCTAAATTCTGGGAAACATACTGAGGAACTCAAGAAAGTACTCCGGTAAGAACTTTCGGTGCCACATCAATCACTGGACGTAGGGTTTTCTCTTGGTCGAATTCGGATATTGATATTGTATAATCAACGACAGCTAAGTTTGTATAAAAAAAAGCTTTAAACAGATCGGTGCATATATACTCGTACACGCAAATCTGTATATAAGTATCTCCGTCTTGAAAGTGAAACGGCCCCCAGAATTGTTGACAGAGCCACCGTTAATGATGATTGTCATAAGAACTTTTACCGTGTAGAACCTGCTTTCGAGACATGAAATCCATCCTGAAGTAATGGATCTGCAATTATTAGCCTGACTCCAATCAGTTTGAGGAAGTATGGAGATTACGTGGAAGCACTACTTGCGGATAAAGTTATTTGGTTTGCGATCTTTTCCAAGTAATTGGAGGACGTCTTTTTTGCTATGCATAGTAGCAAATGATCACCGGAATTTATTTTTTCTTAGCTCCTAATTAACCCATAATAAATTAATGGCAATTCTTAAGTTCAATATTAGGTGAATAATAAAATAAGAAAAACCAAGTTACAATTGGTTGAGCTTGGTAGGGCTTATGCTACGCAAGGAGAATCTTTTGTATCCGCTTAGCAATCCGTAAACCCTCATAATTTCACTTTAGAAAGTTCACAACAATATGTAATTTATGTCATGCCTTGGCTATCTTTGGATTTGGCAGGATTTCATGTCGAACAGCGATGAAAGTATAAGGTTGAAAAGTATAATGGGAGAGAGAGAGGTATCCTTAATAAAGTAGATGTGCACAGAGAGAGAGAGAGAGAGAGGTATCCTTAATAAATTAGAATTCCAACTAGCTAAGATTGCATAGAATTATGGGGGTGGGGGGAGAGAAAGAGAGAGAGAGAGAGAGAGAGAGAGAGAGAGAGAGAGAGAGAGAGAGAGAGAGGGTATCTTTAATAAAGTAAAATTCCAATTAGCTAAGATTGCATAGAATTATGGGGGTGGGGGCAGAATCTACTTTGCTGGGACGTTAGTCCTACATTGCCCCCCTCGCATTCGTTGATCTCGTTCTTCAAGCTCTACGACACCAGAACTCCGAAATTTGCTTCACCAGAGCCTCGCAACGCCCCAACATATTATTGCTGTTCCGTGCGAAACGCCTCCACAACTTTCCTGATAAATGTCCGGCTGGTCCACACTGAGGGGCAAGATCAGCTATCATGAATAGCCTAAGCTTCTTCATCTTTTTGAACGAGTTCGCATTCGAGATCAAGTCTTCTATATCAACATTGTCTAGTTTAATGCCTTCAATGGCAGTTCCCTGCTAGGGCAAGATAATAATTATTATACATATTTGAAGCACTTGAAAATAAGCAGATATGTAAACTCTTCCTGAAAATAACTAGTCTTAACTTTAAGAATAATGTTGTAATTTGTTTTAAAATCGCGCTAGTCAAAAACCATTATAACTTTGACTAAAAAAAAAAAACATTATAACACTAGCAGTTTCTGTATGAAGATACATCAATCTCATGATGAAATAACAAATGAGAGGATTTTATGCTAGGTTATTCAACAATCTGTTCGATAATAAACACTGTTAGTTTAAGAAGAAAATTAGCAAAGCACGAAGTAAAGAGCGTGAACCCTAATAGGCAAAAATAAAAATAAAATAGCGTCTCTCCTAATTATGCAATCTAACCACATGTAAATGCGAGTCCACAGAAAGAAGATACAGATGGGTGCTCAAATTGATTTTTGCTTTCAGGACATGCATAAGCTCTTACCGAATTTTGACTAATCACTTGTAGAGCATCCTCATGATGCCATATTCGACTTCGCTTGCTGGGGTTTTCAGGGCACTCCTGAATCACAATTCGTCTACCCATTTCTTGAAACAAATCATGCATCCATATTTTGTTATTTTCATCAATGTATATAAGCAACTTTTGAGCCAGAATATCAATCCCACTAGTGGCATAGACATTACATTGTTCTAGGGACTTGATGATCACTTCTTTGTCATATCCATTTAGAAAACAAGCGATATCAAGAAAAATCGTTCTCTCATTGGCCTCTAAGCCATCGATAACAATCCTCAGTATGTCATGAACCTTTCCCTGAGGGATTTCTTTCAATCGATCAAAAGCTCTTTGCCATTCTTTGACGCTTTTGCTGCTTAAGAAAGAGCCCATCATAGTCAGCACCAAAGGAAGGCCTTTAGAATAACTCATGAAGCAATTTGAGAGCATCCTATAGTTGATTTTCGGGTACCTTTCTTGGAATGCATTCCAACTAAAAAGCTCGAGAGCTTGATCATCATTTAGTGCTCTCACCTCATAGATATCCCTGCATAGACCAATTAAGTTTTCTTCGTGCCGAGGGATCAAAATGACTCTACTCCCCAAGCCAAAGTTCATTGACTTGATCAGGTTGCTGAGTGGCTCCAACAACCCTTCAACATCATCAAACACCAAAAGAACCCTCTTTTTGTGAAGCTTACTCCTCATCAAATTTATTACTTCATGAAGATCATTGCCAAATTCGGAATCTCCATTGCCGAGAAGGCCACCAAAAAGTGTCTCTTGCATTTTGTGGAGGCCCTCTTGGCTCGATATATCCTTCACATTTGCAAGAAAGCAACTTCGATCAAATTGATCTGCAATTCGATAGTACAAAGCTCTCACAAGTGTAGTCCTTCCTATTCCACTAGTGCCGGAAATCCCCACAATTCGGACCTCCTTAGCTTCTAACTGGAGTAAGGAGTACAATGCTTGCACTTGAGAATCTAACCCAACTGGATGGAAAGCAAGCAGGTCTGTGTGTGAGCAGTTCAATCTTCTTGAGATTTTCTCCACAACGGATTGGATGAATTCAGCTTCAAGTCTGCAAATTGTCAACAACTAAAGGTGTGATTGGTTATTCGTGCTCATAAAGGTGAAGAAAATATCAACAAGGTTATATTTTCAATCTAGCTTATCGTCCACCTAATCTAAATTACTAAAAAGTACCCACAGAGAGAGACAGAGAGACAGAGAGAGCTGGGTGTGGGGGGAGGGCAATAAAAACATAGAAGAGAAAACAACTGGAAGCTGAACTTTCTTTCAAGCCCCAGCTAGGTATCACAGTCCAAACAATACAAAGACAGACAATAAGTTCCTTTTCTTTTCGTTTTTGCATTTGACAGACGTATCATTCCATAGTGGAGAGTTTTGGTGGTGAAGGGAAGGGTTGCATTACTGCTAGGATTTACCCTGCATAGGCCGTTTAAGATGTCTGGACTTGCCCATTTTCATTTTCCTTAATATTAACGAAAAGCAAGCATGGGACTTCTGATAACCTCCTATAGAAAATGAAGCTCATATGCTTTGGAGTTCACCCACTTGTATTTTTTCAATAATGGGACTCAGAGTAAGTGAGGGAAATGATGCATGAAGGAAATTGGCAACGGCGAAAATCATTGTTCACTTGAGATTTCTTTATGCTTGAGGGAAGAAGTGAGGAGGATAAATTTCTTTGTTTAGTTATGAAATATAAAGTACGAAATGAGGGTTAAAACCGGAGAAAAGGGACATCCATCATTTCTTTTTCTTCTCCTTTAATGTTCAACAGAAGGTTATTTATCATGTTATTTAGCTGAACACTTCTAATTTGCTATGTATGGAGGAAACCAGCATATGCATTAAAAAAAAAAAAAAATCAAGAGTAAACTCTGATATACGCTGAAAGAAAAAATTTTCTTTATAAAAGACAAACGGTGTCAAGGAGTGCAACTTTAACAATCACAATAACACAAAATGTCGCTTATTTTTTCCTGCAAGCTGTTAAATAAAAAAATGCGCATAAGGATACTAGAAGTGTCAAAAATTTCGTAAGACGTTTGCTTTAGTGCCAAAAATTTTTACTGGCTCACTTAAATGCCTTTGGTGAAACATTTAAGCAAGAAAAATTTTGTGGCCTTTAAGATTAAAAGTTTTATCTGAAATGGCATTTAAATAAATAAAAAGATGGTCTAAATGGACCGATAAAATGACGTTGCACAATCCAATGTGGCTGGGTTGTGCATAACGATGTCATTCACTTTGAAGTTCTTTTATCATTATCTCAATTCGTACGGTGACTCCTTCTCATTGCTATCGCTCGCTCGCATGTTGTCTCTGTCACTCTCACTCAATCAGGTTTGTCATCCTCTCTCACTCACTCAATTGGCTAGCAAAATTAGGGCTCAAGCTTGGAGGGGAAATATTCATCTTCTTCTTCACTTTGTTGAAATGAATTTGAGCTGCTCGTCATGCTCCTGCTCCATCGATTTGCAAAATTGAGTTGTTAATTCATTTTATGTTGTAGAATGAAACTTAGAAGTCGGAATGTAAGGCACAATTTGTGGATGATGGAAATCAAATGATGCAGAATGTATGGGATGAGATGAGAAAAGAACTTCAGAGTTGGAAATCTGCACTGGTCCATCGAGTTGTCCATCTGCATTGGAGGCAAATCGAATAGGGTTTCAATTTGGGGTTGTGGTCAACTTAGGGTTTTCAATATGGAGATTTCCTTGTAAGTTGTGATTTAGGGTTTATATTTTGGGCCAAAACACGTGAAAGACATTGCTTAGGGCTATGTATGCTGACTGGGCACGCTGGCAAGCCATATCAGATGATGTAATTAATAAAAAAAATGGCTACGTTATATTTCTGGCTACCCAAATTGGAATTGGTACTTAAATGATTATTTTTTTGTTTAATTAAAAAAAGTGACACTTAGTGATTCAGAAGAAATTTTCAACACAAAAGTGAGCGTCATATGAAACTTTTGACACTTTTAGGTGCATTTGGTAACATTTCTCTTTCCATAAATAATTTATGTTCAGAAATAGTTCTTTTCCATTTTCTTCCTAGGAACAAAGATGCAATTTTTTTTTTTTAACTTTTTGCTTTTTTTTCAAATCTATTCCCTTGTCACATATTCTATTTTGGAGAGTAGAAAAATTAATTGACGTTACCAAATGGATTATGTTCTTTTTCTGTTTTGGAGAACCAAAGAACAGAAAAAAAAAAAAAAAATGGTTACCAAATAGCTCCTTGGTACCCTTATACCATCAAAAAAATGTAGATTAAAAGATACTTCAATGTCTATGTTAAATCTCTTTGATGAGCCAAACAATGGAGTCGGAGTCTTGGTCTTGGGAAGTTCAATTCCCAGTAAAAGGGTGATAAACATTTCCAATTATTCCACTGCCCATAGACCAAATGATTGGCCTTTAAGATTAGATTTGTCGTTTCCTAGACAAAATAAGCAACTTCCTTTAGGAACTTTCCCAAGAAAACACTAAAAAAATGGGAGAGAGTTCGTACCTGTTTCCGAGAGACCAACCGGTGAGATTGCCGGCTTTTCGGAGAGCATCCCTCCACCTCCGGACCTTGTCGGTATTCTCTAGTCCAAAACTCTTCTCACTTTGGCCAATCCGCTTGAATCGTCCGGACTGGTTGCGCATCTCTCTAGGGTCGACGTCCCCAAAAATGAGGAACACGAGCTGGCCTTTCTTTTCCTTGCACTCAAGGATCTTATCCAGCTCCTCCAGGCACCATGGTGAGGAGGCGTAAGTCTGAGAGATGACGACGATGGCGCTCCTCGACTGCTCGATTGCTTCATTGATTGCCGGTCCGATCTCTAGTCCTCTTTCCAAACTGAGGTCGACAAAGGCCCTTATCTTGTTCCGCTCAAGAGCGACGAGAAGATGGCTCACAAAGTTGCATGTGTCGGCCTGTTTATAACTGATGAAGGTATCGTGACTGCACCGAGGGATGGAGGAGGGGGGCAAGAAGAGTTGTGATCTGGCTTTGAGGGTATGTTTGAGAGAAGAGAATTGGAGCAGAAAGAAAGAGATGGGAGGCTTTTGCAGTAAGAATTGCGATGCTCTCTTGTTAAGGAGGCTTGGATACAATGTAGGGGGAGAAAATGGAGGGAAAAGGCTCTTGAGATGGCCAAGTTGGATCATCATCTTACTAGAATTTGCCATTCAAACACCCGCAAAATCAAAGTAAAGAAAGAGCTGTACTGAGTTCATTCACGATGCAAGCTACCTTGACTTATTTATAATAGATATTTAAATTGTGAGCGCCCGCTCACGCAAGCACGCAGACATCATTTCGTTCCTTTTTGTCCGGTTTCTCTGACCCATTGCTTTTTTGTGTGTAAGGAAATAGACTAAGTACAAGCAAGCTGAGATGGCGACATTTTTTTCTTTTTCCTTTTCCAAGAAAATTCTAAAAGAAGAAAATTTAAGGATATCCAAACGGTCAGAACTCAGAAGCATCATAAATCTATCCCCCTCTCTGGACAATTTGCTCAACAGCTACTTTTTCGGAGCCCCATCCTTCACTTTTTGCCAGGTCCTGTGTTGCATTTGTCCCAAGGTGACACCCCCTCCACTCCCACTACAAATTGCAAGACAAACGTCTATCGTGATGGTTATGACTCGGATCTTGGCCTATTAGCGGGTGGTTTACATAACCACGGAGAGAGTGACTTGAAATCATTATCAAGATAAATGTATTATTTAATATTTAAATGCTTTAGCATTTCTCCTCACACATAGGTTGGACTATTTGACTAAACCTATAGTATGGAAATATGTAATTAAGACACAGAAAAAGTTTCAAAAAATCTCACTTGTAGGTGGTAGGAGACCACACACACACACACACACACACACACACACACACACACACACACACACACATGAGCATGTGTAACCCTTGTCAAGCGATGGTTGATTATGAATGGCACATGAAATTTGACTAACGGAATGAACATACACGCGAAAGGGGCAAACAAAATTTGGGTTTGCTTCCATGATAAAAATAATTGGGAACAGGGAATTTTGTGATTTTTGTATATATAATAATGAAGAATACATAAGCTTATTTATACATTTTACAAAATAACGATCTAAAGTAACGTAAGATTACAATAGCAATTATAATTAATTAGAATCAATCAAGAATGTGCATAATTAATGTAAGTTAATGTATAATCCTAAGACATATGGAAATCAATGGAGATATACAGAATTTCTAAATATATTTAATGTGCTTCAGGCTATGACATCCATTATTTCCCCTAAAATTGTAATATAAGCGCTTATTATGATGGTTATACTTGTATCATCATAATTGATGGGATAATTATGCTTATGTTTTCAGAAAGGACACGAAGTTTATCGTCTTGAGTTGCACATGGTACCTGAATTTTAAGTTCCATATGAGAATTAATGGTATTTCATGTATGGAGGGAGGGGAGATATTGGAGAAACTATTACATGATTATTGTATATATGATAAAGTGAATCTGGCATAGTAAAAATGATAGGTCTCATAGGGTCCAAAGTGAATCCTATCATGACAGTGATCATTTAGCTCAGAATATGTACAATACTTTGTTAGGTATTATGTTGTCATTTAAATATTGTGCGCGCATTAAACTGTAGATCTGTTCTTTATAGTTTACTAGATTTACTCTAAAGTACAATTATAGTAGCTCTTAGGTGAAGTCTTGTGATGGTTAAAAATTGTCCAGCACATCTTACTTCTATGTGATTTCTACCAAATATTACGCAAGGAAAGCTTTTAATCTCCGACCTGAATGGTCATCATCTGCAAATATCGTGCGATGTGCATTCGTTTTTTTTTTTTCTTAACCAAAAATTAATCAGGTCATCGACATAAGCAAGCATGTGGTTAGGGGTTGTCCACGGCGGATTCCCTATTTTCCTTGATTTCCAAATGTCACTGACCGTCCTCTCTCTCCTCTCTCTTCCCTGCGAACCACACCAGACGCAAAAGATCCAATCCTAGCAAATTAGCACGTATACCTCACAACTTTACACGTAAGGGATCCAATCCTCGCTGCTCTATGTGGCGGGTGGGAACCGTCGCGCTTGTCGCTTCCTTTTAATAGAAGCTTTCAAGTACTAAAGCAGAAAAAAAGAAAAAAAAAAAAGAAGAAGAGAGAGAGAGTACTAAAGCAACCTTCAACAAATGCAGCCTTTTTTTTTTTTAATTATTAATAAAAAGAATCACTAAAAACTTCAAAACTATGCTGATGACGTATTTATTCACAACTTTTGTGGTAATATTAACAACGCCAAACCGTACATGACACATATATTTTAAACTTTTTCTTGTGAAATAAAAAATCACAAACTTATACATATATAACACATTTACTATTCTATCAAGGTTCCGTTAGATGATCTTTTAACAAAAATGTCATTTTATTTCATTCAAGTCAAATGGGCTTTATCATGTCAACACTATTTGCTTTCTAGAGTTCAAGTAGGTAAAATTTTAATGATGTTCATTGATGGAACCTTCATAGAGAAGGGTAAATGCGTCATACAAGTATAAGTTTTGAATTTTTAATATCACAAAAAAAATTAAAGGTAAATATTTCACAATAAACCATTGGAGTTTGTCCTAATAGTCACAATTCTCACTTGGAAAGTGAAATGTGGGAGGTTCGAATCCTTATATTCTCTGAGAGGATGGGGATGATTCAAGTTTCAAGTATGAGTTTTACTTTCACGCCTTACAAGGTAACAAGGCAAAAGTCTTAGAATGAGAGTTAGAGTTTAAGTATAATAAGATCGACCAAAAAAAAAAAAAAGTGTCACAGTTATATAGTTTGAGGGTTTTTGATTATTTTTACACTTTCTTTTTTTATAAATGACTTTAGAAAGTTTAAAAATGATAATATTCTTTATGATATTAGTTATTGCCCCCAATTTATCATATAATAATGAAAGTCCACTTTTCAACAGTAAAAGGGCCAAATTAATTAAAAAAAATATTTTTTTGCAAATAAAAGTATGTGATTAATTTTTCCAATAAGTAAAATTCAGATGAAATTTTCCTAAATTCTCATATTAAAAAATATATTTAATTATATTGTGATATTTTACACGTGTAGGAAGATAGGCCATGCACAACAATGGTGAGATATAGGAAAATGCATTTGGTAAAACTTTAAAAAAAAAAAAAAAATTAGTTTTCCTTTGTTTGATATTATATTATCGAAAATGTTTTCTGATGTTTGGATATAATTAGAAAATGATTTCAATTTCACAACTTTATTTCAAGAAAAAAGTTTGAATTTTTAATTTTATTTTTAATTTTAAAAAATCAAAAATTTAACGTTTTTTATTTTATCTTTTTATTTTTATTTTTCTCCAAAAAATCGAATTTTTAATTATTTTAAATTTTGTTCTCTCTTTCTCTTTCTTTTTCTTTTTTCTTTTCTTTCCTTTTCTTTTTCTCTCTTCCTTCGCCACTATTAGTTGATGATGGCCATAGGCAAGCTTTGCCTCTCCGAGATCAAGCGAGCTGCAAGCTCATCGGCCTCAGTGGAGCCTGAGCTCATAAGGATTGGTGGAGTTCTGAGCTTGTTAGCCTCAATAGAGTCAGAATTTGCCTAAATATAGCAACGCCAAGCTCACCAACTTGCTTGGATCCGGCGAGCCACAATGGCTTTGACAGAGCTCAAGCTAGCACACTTGAGCTCGCCTAGATCAATTGAGCTGCAAGTCACCAACCTTGACTGAGCTTAGGCTCACCTGGATCTCGTGAACCATGAGCTCATCGGCCTTGATAGAGCTTGGGTTGGCGAGCTTGGGCTCGCTTGGATTGGCTAACCGCCAAGCTCGCTAGCCTATGTCTTGGCCTCTCATTGGGCTGCCAACAGTTACCAACATCAAAGGAAGGAACGGAAGAAGGAGAAATGAAAAGAAAGAAAAGAGAAGAAGGAGAAATGAAAAGAAAGAAAAGAGAAAGAAGAAAAATTAAAAGAAAAGAAAAGAAATAATAGTAAATACTTTTTTAAATAAATAAAAATCGATCTTTTCAGAAAATTTATTTTATAAGAATAAAATTTTTATAAATCAAGTATCCAACAACTAAGGAAACATTTTGGAAAAAGTTTTTCCGGTTCTTTTAAAAAGGGAGATCGTTTTTTAGAATTTTAGTTTTGGTAGGAAATTTTTTTTCATTAACTAGGAAAACATTTTCCGTTAGCTCATTCTCCAAAGCGAACCAAACACCAATAAATGAGGAAAATGTTTTCTGGAAAATATTTTCCACAAAACAAATGCACTTGTTTCTTTTTTCCAAGAAAATTTTGAGAGATGAATATCTTAGATTATCAATATAGTCACAAATATCATAAATATATATAATAATATTGAAAGTAATAAAATTTACTCCATACGAATAAGAAGATATTTATGCTAACAAATTTACGTATCTATGACTATATCAGGCAGGACAAGTTGTATAGAAAAAAAAATATGCAGACATCTCCACACAATAATAAATCAGAAAAGTTGACTTTGTCGCTTGTAACTAGACTGACATTTGTGGGAAACAATGTATTTTGTTATAGAAAATATCTAGATAATTGCTGACATAAATCAATACCACTACCACATGAAGAGCGAATTCTCTTTGGCATAATTTTTTAAGAGAAATCTCATGGAAAATAAAAAAATTACTAAAAAATAGTGGGATAAAGGCTGTCATGTCCCGAACCTCAAGCACGCGCGCATCCCTCAGTGGTCGACTAAATTATGACGTTCCTAGGACGCGTCGCCGACCCAATCGAATTACGCACATGCATAAGGGAATTAACAATCTCCAGACATCAATCAAACATGAGATAGAAAAAGCAGGACAATCAATTCAAACAAACCACACTTTATAAACATACTAGGTCAGTCCTACAAAGTTATATACATAAGGTCAAGATCCAAAAAGGGACTACCAAGCTAATCCTACCCCGGACCCTCCTACTTGGGATCCGGGTCCACTACGACACCGTTAGGAATGTTGATGTCTAGTGGGTTAGCTACCTCCTCTACTATGGGCTTTTGTTCATCCTCGGGCAACTGATGAGCCGCGATATCAACTATGATATCGGTGTCATGCACGGGGTCGAGAACCACCTCACCCTCACCCTTGATGGCGAGTCCATCGAAATCATCCACAAGACCTCCTGAGCTTCGTCAGGCCCACAACGAAACCCCACTTTGAACCTATGAGGTACCAACTGAGGTTGGCCCTCATTGACCCAGATCATGGTCACGACGAGCTCGCGAGTCTAGGGATTCCTGGGGACAAGGAAGACGGTACACTACTCCTCGACCTCTCGTGGCCACCCAAAATGAACTGGGCACACCTCCATCTTAGGACATGTAAAATTTTAAACCATGACGAGGTGAGACAATATCTCAGCAAGTTCACGCCCTGAATCCCGATTAGGAAGATAATATGCCTAGAGGCAGTCTACGCACACATTATATGAGACTTACCTCACCTCTACACCTCCTTGCACATTAGTACAGCTCATATAACATATGCATATAGTCAATGCACTCAACAATTGAAACGCCTTACTTTCAAATCAATTAGTCACAAGGGTCCTGATTATATGGCCAAATCGTTATGACACGTCTTGTTTCGTGCCACACAATTTTGTCTCATAATCAAGCGTGGCCAATTCACTAATTCAAGCGTTCCAATTGATTACGACTCAACGGCCATGACTGACTCAACAATTAGCGGTTATTCGGCATAACCGAGCGTCGTCTTGCCCCATCAAGCACGACAACGTCTACATCTAGATGGCATTCTCGAATAAGCATCGGCTCAGCCTCCACTGCAATCGGCATCTGTTGACATGGGGCATTCTTGAAGGAGTATCGACCCAGCCTCTACTGCGATTGGCATCCGTTGACATGGGGCATTCCTGAAGGAGCATCATCCAACGTAAAAGCCCGTGACGAGTTCTCATAATGATCACACGCACATCCAATCCCAGCCAAGAACATCGTGCTTTGCACTCAAATGCTTCAATTAAAATAATGTATTTTGTCTATTTTCTTCATATTAAAAACATTCGGTAAAATAAATATGCGTGAGTACACGATCAAGTTGAACCATAAAAAAGTGATATCCTTTCTTTTAAAAATTCCACTATTTGATATAGTACTTAAAAACATTTTTAGCATAAAAAACCGACACCCGATACTTTTCTAATTAAACGCCAAAAATCCATAATTTTGGAATAATAACTCAAAAATCACCAAACAACATCCAATTGCACAATTTAACACTCAATTGCACAAACTAACCACACAACGACAATTAGCATGAAATTTTGACAACCGGCTATCAATCAAATAAATAAATTACAAAAATAATTAAATTAAATCAATAATTAATCTACATACACTAATCTAACCACCTAAATAGGCTTATTAAATTAATCTACCTAAGCTAAAAGTACATAACCTACTAAACTAACTAATTAAATCAACTAACCACCTAATTAGCCTAACTAACTAATCTAATTTAACTAAACAAGCTAACTAATTACACTAATCTCACTTAGCCTAATCTAAAATTTCTTTAAGCATAATTAACTCCCTAATTAGAGTTTAGAAAGTAAACTCACCGGTTTAACGAGCTGATGAGTTCACGGTGACATCAATGAGGAGGCGAGCGAGACTCGGGCCTATGGCGACACCCAAGGAGGTCTAGAAGGGCCTGAAAACAACCAAGCAAGCCTCAGCCATAGCTAAGGTTTGCTTTTGTTTTGGGCTGGAGTAGTTGGTCGAGGGAGCTAGGACGGCACGGGAACGGGCACAGCGGGGCTAGGTGACGACGGCAGCAGCTCAGGGATGGCTACAGTGGCGGCTAGGGCTTTAGGACACTGGTCACGAGTATGAGATGCAGTAGACAGTGCGCGCGTGGGACAACGAGCTTTGGTGCAATTGGAGGCAGGCGGTGGTTCGAGCGGCGGCTTGGACGAGCAGCGGTGGCTTGCAGTGAAGGCTAGCTGGTCTGCTGGTTCTCTACTCTTGTTTCAGCAACAATGGAGGCTAAAGGAGTGAAGAAGAAGAAGAAGAAGAAGATGGAGCTGCTGCAACTAGAGGGGGACAAAGAGGTCATAAAGTCAAGCTAAAATATCTTAAAACTCAAGTGCAAGGCCCCCACTAGCCTCAACTCTTATCTAGCAGCCATTTCTTCTCCAAATCTTCTTCAAGAAGCCAAGGATGATGACCAAATGTTGCAGCCCCCCCCCCCCCCCCCCATAGCCTACGAATTTCACCAATTCCAACTTCAATTTCTCCACATTCCTTCCAATTAACCTCAATTCAATGGCCAATTGTTGACACCTCAATTTCAATTAGGTTAATTTTCTTTTATTAAGTTTTTATTTTATTTTGTCATTTCGGATAATAAATAAACAAAAACAAATAAAGAAAAGCAAAAAGAAAAAAGCACCATCTCCTTTTTTTTCCCCACGTGGGTCCGCGCGACTTGGCCCCATCCCCTTTTTTTTCCTTCCTTCTTCTTCCTCCTGCCTTCTTCTTCCTCGCTCCTTCTTTCTCCGCCTCTGTAGTTCACGCGCGATGGCCGGCGACGCGCGCGAAGGATGGCCTACGGCCGAGGGGAGTAGGCCGACGTCGGCCGGAGGAGATAAGATTGCAGGCGCCATTAATGTTGAGCGAGCATCGCTGGAAGAGCTCGATGGGACACCGGTTCAGCCGAGCGGAACCGGATGCCGGCAACCGAAGCCCTTCGCCGACCGGATTTCCTTCACCTATAAATAGGTGGCCGCAAGCATCGTCGGAGGTGTGGCGAGCTCGGAAATCCTTCACTGAGAGACATCGGGAAGGATCGAAGGGTGAGTGCAAGAGAGAGCTCGAGTCGCGAGCTTAGCCCACCCTCCACCGAGAGACTTCGG
This sequence comes from Eucalyptus cladocalyx, assembly GCA_017140615.1. Lineage (NCBI taxonomy): Eukaryota > Viridiplantae > Streptophyta > Magnoliopsida > Myrtales > Myrtaceae > Eucalyptus > Eucalyptus cladocalyx. Next base: position 26,480,554 of record CM029522.1, read on the forward strand.
GAGGGCGCGGCGAGTAACCCGAGAAGGTCGATCCGGCCGGTGGAGGCTCGGATCCGGCCCGAGTGAGGAGAAATCAAGGCCGAGGAGGGTCTCGGTCGAGTTGTTCTTGTTGTTGTTGCCGCCGGACGCCGTGCCTGACGCCGTTCGCCTCGGTCCCGACGCCGCACCCGGATCGGGAAACCGAGTTGCCCATCCACCACCATCCGGACGCCATCGCGGGTAGTGCTACCTCCACCGCCGCCGTTGCCGTCGCCATAGTTTCCCCCTCCGCAGGTCCAACTCTCGTCACTACCGTCGCGCCGTCGCCGTCGCCGTCGCCGTCGCCGTCGCTATCGTCCCGCTCGTGCCTCGGCGCCGCGGTCGGGAACCCTAGGGTTCCGATTTTCCGGTCACGATCCGGGTTGTCGGGTCGGACCCGGATCGGGAACCGGGTAGGGATTCCACGAATTGCGGGCGCGGCGGAAGACCGGGTCGCGATTCGGATCCGGGTCGGGTAGGGTTCGCAGGGAGCCGGGTCGCGGAACGGGTCGTGGACCGGGTCGTCGGGCCGGGCCGGCGTCTCCGAACGCCCGGCCACGGCGTCGTTTTTGATTTAAAAAAAAAAAGGAGAAAAAGCCGAAAAATCCGAGTCGGGCCCGCGTTGCGGGCCCGCCGTCCCGCGATTGGGTCGCCGGCCCGGTCGGACCCAACCCGCAGATCCGACCCGGGTCGGTTTTATTTTATTATTTTAATATAAAATAATAAATATTTTATTTTCAAAAAAAAAAAAAAATCAAAAAGTATTTTATTTTCAAAAAAATATTTAAAAAATGTTTTAATTTCCAGAAAATCGAAAAATATTAAAAATTGTTGAAAAATGTTTTATTTTCTAAAAAAATCGAGAAAAATCAAAAAATATTTTATTTTCCAAAAATATCAAGAAATATTAAAAAATATTTTATTTTTCGAAAAAATCAAAAAAATCAAAAATATTTCATATTTTCCAAAAAAAGCCAAAAATTCAGAAAAAGCCAAAAAGACTTGTATTTTTCCAAAAAATGCCAAAAAACCCCAAAAAAATCCCTTTTGTGTCCAAAAAATTAGAAAATGACTTAAAAAATGTTTTTCCTCCCAAAAATGCATGGAAAATCTCTCAAAAATTCAAAAAGCCTTAGGGTTTAAACAAGATTAGGTACCGAAAGGGCATTAGTGATTAACTAGTGTAATCAAGTCCCGATCCTAATTTCTCTGGTTGCGTAGGAGTGAGTATTTCTCCCGATACTTCACTTGGGTTTCTAATCAACCCACCCCAAATCGATTAGTGGCGACTCCTTTTTAAAAATTGATTTATAGGTTAAAAACTCAAACTATTAAAGTCGTGAATTGGTGGACTTGGGAGAGTCCGGGCTTAATAAATTCAGCCGAGCCATTAGCCTCCTTAGGCGCTCGTACCCGATCTCGGGTGCCGAAAAAGAGGTCGCGACACCAATAATGCCAAGGTATGAGCCCACACCAAATTCTTGCATTTCCATTACCATTTGATCCGGCTTGAAGGCCAAAAATCCAATGAAAGAGGCCCCTTTGAATTTCCCAGTTTTAAATCGTCCAATTTCGATTTTTCACTGAAAATTCGGGCTCGCCGAAAATTCTTTAAAGGATGAGTCGACATTTCTAAAATAAATCATGACACACCAGAACTTTCGATTCTTGAAATTGGGTTCAATTTCGTGGTTAATTTCAACCGAACGCGATTTTAGCGTAACTTATCGGGTAGCTTTTATGAATTTTTAGCGCATTTGACCAGTGGTTGATTATTTTCGATCCACATTATGCATCTTTGACTCATAGGCAACTCTTGATCGTCATAAAATCTCAAGATTTCAAATACGGGCACAAGGTACAAAAACGACAAAAAAATCGATTTAGTGCCGTTTGACATAAATTTTGCAATCAAGTGGAATCACCCATACTTTAATTACATGTCTTTGTTGAACCGACCTATCTTCAGTCTCTAATTGATTTTAATGGTGCCATATTGACACTTGCAAATTAGCACGGTCAAGCAGTCGATTTCTAATTGAATTCTCAAGTTTGTCGCATTTAAATTCCTTAACGGCTTCACTTGATAGACTAGTTATCTTGTGAGTGGCTAACTTAGAAAAAAAAGGCTATAGGCGCGTCGATGAAAGGCCCATTTCATTTAGTCAAAAACAGGGTTGAAAATCAGGATGTCACAAAGGCTATAAGAGCACATATTCTATTATTTCTCCTATTGCATGAAGTTTGAGCGAGCAAGATTTCAAGAGAGTATAACTCATTGCTCATGTGTCTTTTCTGGGCTTTTTTTTTTATTCAGCATAATTTTTTTTAAATATCTTTTCATTTCAGCATAATTACACTATTTCTTGAATTATAAATATCTTTTTATTTTAATTTATTCCCGAAAGAATAAAAATAAGGATATATTTTTATTAATATCTTACTTTCTTGGTCTCTATAAATATTATGATAGTTTGATTTAAGCATATTTTTTTTATTATGATCTTCATAATAATTAAATAGAACCTCATTTAGAGTTTTTTCGAGTTAATATTCCTACTTTTCTAATTTCCTAATTTACAAAATTAACTAAGTCAAATTATGAAAAGGAGAAAACAAAAACTTGAACATTTTATGTAACTAAAAAATTAGGAACATGATTTAAAATAATAAAAGTACAAGAAAACTATAGATAAATTAATATCACTATCAAATATTCTTATTAAAAAAATTGCTTTTAAAATAAGGGTCAATACCATGCAAAACCTTACATTAATACACTTGTAACAATTTATCAAAAACTATTTTTTCACCACGAAAAACCTCAAAACTGGTACACTTATGACAAATTTACCCATTGTTAGTTTTCTTTAAATTTTACTGTCAAATTACTAAATTAAATGACACATGATATTTGACATGTGCACTAGTTTTGAGTTTTTCGTAGTATTAATCTAGTTTAACGAAAACTAACGGAAAGTAAATTTGTAATAAATGTACTAGTTTGTGGTTTTTGATGAATAAAAAATTAGTTAGAGATAAATTTGTCATGGGTGTACCAATTTTGGATTTTTTGTGGTAAAAAAATTAGTTTTGATTAAAGTTGTTATAGACATACCTATTTGTGATTTTGCGTTGTATTAATCCTTAAGATAAAGAAAAATGAATCTAATATAACTCTAAACGAGTCTATATTTTTATTGTTATAGAGATCACAAGTTAAAATATACTAAAAATGGAACTATAGTAATATTAGACCAAAGAGGAAAAAAAAATAATAAAAAGACAACATATATTTTTGTTGATTTAAGAAATGGAATGAAATGAAAAAAAAAAATCTAAAATTTTAGTACTGGTATAGCTATGAAAACTTGTGAATATTTTTGAAGGATGATTTCACTTTGTTATAAAAAAAAGTTGAGGTCATAGATTGTAGAGGCAAGCATGTTTTTAGGGTAAAATCATGAGTCGAAGAATTAGATTGGCAAGAATAAGTTTGATTCCAAGTTATGAAGGATAGCTTTCACGTTCCAAAAATTAGATAATCAGTTTTGACAGGTAGGTTCCAAGTAAAACTCAAAAATTGGAATAAGTTTTATATTTTTCTTGTTCTATGTCTTCGTGGCATTCGATTATGAGAGTGTAATTTTGAACCACTAGTACAAGCTTTCATTTTCAACCCATGACTGAGACCTTTACTTTGTTGTATTTATTCATGTATTTAAATATGAGTTGCGGTCAATGGATTGTAGAAATAAATTATAACTATTAAAAGTGATAATTTATTACAATAATTCAATTAAGAATACATATGAAACTTAGATAAACCCTAAAATTGATGACAAAGTAAACTCCATGTTGCGAACTATGCATGACAAGCTTTAGGTTTTAAAAATTTGGGAATTGATTTCGATGGGACAAGTCCTAGGTGGAACTTGAATTAATCTTGAAACTGCTTCTCTTACTAGATTGAACAAATTAAAAAATTTTAAAACTACATTGAGTATTTAAAATTAATTCAAGAATTACATTAGATGATGTAAATGTTCGATGATAATATTATATGTTGAATTGAAACTTAATGATTATTTGTTTATTTTTCCCACCGAAGAAGTCACTTTTGGGCCACAAGGGATGCGCGTGGCTCAAATGATCACTGATTTGTGGATTACTTTGAACTGGCAATGAAAGTACCAAAGTCAGTTCGGATCTCTAGTCCTTTCGGTCGCTTCAATCATTTGTCTATCCTACAAATTGCATGGTCTGCCTGCTATCTAGACATGGAATCATTCGTCCCATTATTCGAATCTTTTATCTTTGTGGAAAATACGTTTTATTAATTAGACGACGTTAAGCCGCATTTTCTATATGCCGTCTTATAACTTTTCTTTGCCTTTATTTCTTTTTGGTCTAACCCTATCTCTACTTTAAGCAATGCTGCATGATGCGTCATCGCAATGCCACAAACAAAATCAATTGGCCGCAAATAAAATCAAATGGCCCCAAAGGGTCGGTGCTGGGACCATCCCTTTTGCAGTTGTTGAGGTATCGTCCACGTCTGTTGTTGCCACAAAGGTTCGGTGCTGGGACCATCCTTTTTGCAGTTGCTGAGGTATTGTCCACGTCTCTTAACAACAAATTCTAAATACTTTTTATATACGTTATTTTTCTCTATCTATTAATTATTGTGCATTGAATTTTCTAGAAAAAGATTATTCAAAAAATCCTAACTTACCAATTTAGTCATTAACTTTTAATTTTGTCAATTGACTTATATAAACTTATTCATATTTTATTAATTGAGCATACTCAACCAATTTTGGCCAAAATTACTAACGTGGACACCAGCTATCCTACACAGCATGGCCGGTATTGACATGGACATATTTTAAATACAATAAGTTTATGATTTTTTTGGTATTTTTCCCTCCACTATTGCTTCAACAATCCACGATGATGACTAGTTTCTTTAGCAAACCAGATATGGGTAAGGCTAGGTGAGGGCTGTGACCATTGCTTGCTAATGGCAAGGGCATTGCGGCCCTCGCCTGCCCTCACTTGCTATCGGCAAGGGCTTGACAACCCTCGCTTGGTGTATGGCGATAGCCTAGCCATCCTCACTGACCATAGTAAAAAGGACAAAAGAAAAAAAATTAAAAGAACAAAAGAAAAAAAAATTAAAAGGAAAAAAATAAAAATTTAAAAAAATATTATTAAAAATTGTTTATGTCAGTGCTAGTTGTGCCACGTTGGACAACTAACGTTTACGTCAGCATTTTCTGGCCAAAATTGGCCAGATGTCATGATTGACAAAATGTGAAAAAAATTTAGAATTCAATTGGCACAATTAAAAATGTTTTATGACTAAATTAACAAAAACTCAATAAATTTAGGACTTTTTGCATAATTTTCCCGATCTTCTAACATGATGTCAGAACCAGTGCTGTCCCTTTCGCGTGTGTGCATCCACTTGAGATATGTCCCATCTTGCTTGACAAGGGGTTTAATACTCTTTATATCTATGTGATCATCTTCTATCTATCAACTTAAACTTTTGGGTTGATTTTTCTAATAGCGCCAACGGTATCGGAAAGGAAGAAACCAACTTCTTCCGTGCCTCTCTCATTGAATCTGGTCCCATATTGATAAAGTATGACAGACAATCTAAGATATTTGAGATGCAGTTTCATTAAGCCCGAAAAATCTACGTCATAAACCTTATTTTAAACCGTAAGATCGCTACGTTACTAGTAGAGCAATTGCTTCCACTAAGGGAAATGGAGAGATTCGTTCCTAGCCATGCATTTAAACTAAACTTCCCAAGAAAGTTAGTGAGGGATTTGACCAAATAACGAGGAATTCCGTATGGGTAGAAACTAACGAGAAAACAAAATCCAACGGAGATTTTGGGCACAACTCTCTTATGGATTTGGTAGGGGTTATTATTGTTGAATATGCTTTATAGAAATTAAACCTCTTTAATTATTACTGTAATTTCTGTTCAGTAGACAGTAATGTTCATATAAGAAAAATAAATATTTGCTCATATTCTCGTTTATTTAATACTTAAAATGAAGACATGCCGGGACATTAAATCAAAACATTCATGTATGGCATAATCTTACCGTAGTTTCGTCTAATCATAAAGTTTTGAATGTAAATGGAACCGTAGAAAGTACGAGGAGGTTGCTTGATATAAGATAAAATGGGCTATTGCAATTGACAAAAGAATATCATGCTGTCAATACTCGGTGTAAATCAAATCCACCTACAGCCGATCGTTATGAGACCCACGAAATTAATGATTTCGATGATGTCAATTTATGTTACATATAAATGAGATAATGAATTTTCTTTATTTTAAGATTTTATTTATTTCACAGAAAATGAATGATTTGGAATTTTTTTCTAAAAATGATAATTTATATCACTTATGAAAAATAAAAAATAAAAATTCATTGATCATGGAAATGTTAATACATAAATTGTTGTCAATAAAAAAATATTCTTCATTGACTAAGTATTTCTTAATCATTTTTTGGAGTCATTCATTTTCCATGAAACAAATGGAACTTAAGTAATGGATGCATGATGTATTATCATGAAGTTATAAAAAAGAAGTTAAATAGTTATCTTGTACAAAGAAAAAGAAAAAAAGGACTGATTGGATACTATCTTCGACCTGTTTATATTTCCTCTATTTTTGAAGCTCGGTCCCTTCGACTTGGAGTGCTAACCTTCTAAAGTTCGGGATAAATTGGTCATGATAGGTATAATTTGGATTTTTTTTTTTTTTTGGGACCTTTTCCCATAAACCGATCCATCATCTTTTAGCCTCCCACTTTCCTTCTTGCGCGTACCTTCTTCATTCAGTCAAAGCAAATAAAGTCTTGAAAGTGCCTTCGATTTTACTTTCCTTGGCCGGTACAATGATTATCTTCTGGATCAGCTCGTTGCCTCAACCTTTTCACTTCTTAATGCTAGTCCACATTCCAAAAGTATATGCTGAACCCTCTTCGTTTCTTGATGCTAGTCCACATCCCAAAAGTATATCCTAAAGTTCAGTGAATTTCTACACAATTTCCGACAAATAAATTATAGGTTTCAGGTGAAATTTGGAATAAGTTTTTGTGTTTTTTTATTCTATATTTTTGCGTAATCTTGTGATATTTCATAGCATCTAATGATGAGTGTATGGTTTAAAACCAGTAGTATAAGTTTCCACTTCTAATGATATTCATGACTAAGATTTTTATTTTGTTAATATTTCATATTTTTTGTTCATCTAAATATGAGTTGTGGTAAGTGAATTGTAAAAGAAAATGCTTTACTGCAATTATTCGACTAAGAATACAGATGGAATATTGGTAGACTCTAAAACCAATATTGAAACCTATAACATGATAAGTTTCAAGTGGAACCTAGATCATAGATTGAATAAATTGAAAGTTTATGATTAAATATTTAGAATTAATTCAGGATTATATTAAATAAAGTATTAATTTAATGATAAAATTATATATTGGACAGAATTTTAGTGATTACTTGTCCTTTTTGCTATCTAATGAGTCAGGTTTGGGCCACAAAAGGATGCGTGTGGCTCAAATGATGACTGACTAGTGACTACCATGAACTGGCAATGAAAGTAGATATGCAACCATTACTCCTCTTGTTCGGATCTCGAGTCTTTTCGGTCGCTGCAAACATTTGTCTCTTCTATAAATTGCATGGTCTACCTGCTCTCCAGATATGCAATCATTAGTCCTCTTCGAATCTTTGATCGTTGTGGGAAATATGTTTTATTAATTCAGATGACATTAAACCGCATTTTCTATAAGCCATTTTATAACTTTTCTTTTACCTTTAATTCTTTTTGGTCTAACCCTATCTTTACTTTAAGTAGTAATGCATAATGTGTCATCGCAACTCCACAAATAAAATCAAATGGCCACAAAGGGTCGGTGCTGGGACAATCCCTTTTGCAGCTGTTGAGGTATCGTCCACGTCTCTTCACAACGGATTTTAAATGAATGCACGCGATCTCCTTTTACCCATTAATTTAATCTTGTGGGTTGGATTTTATAAGGTAAATTACCCAAAAAGTCCTAATTTATTGCATTTTTTTTTGTCAACTTAGTCCTTAAAACTTTTAATATTTTTGGGCAATTTCCTCTAAAAAATTAATATTTTTAAATTATTTAATAGACAAAATTAAAAGATTAAGGACTAAATTGCCAAAAAAAAGCGAGGCTTGCGGTCCTCGCTTGGCCACCTTGCCCAAATTTGGACCTCACTTGCTGCTGCGGGATTGTTTCTCTTGATCAAGCGGTTGAGGAGGAAATTACAGGTGGAGATGCTAGGAAGGTGGGCACCCCTCTTGAAGTAGAACGGGTATCGATAGCATCATTGACGAGCCTAGCCTGACTGGAGGTCTTGACGAGGAAATGGATAGACCGAACGAAAAGAGGGGCCCGAATGAAATACACATTCATAATATAATGAATACAATGAATATTTAATGGGGCGTGTTATGAAATACATGAATGAATAAAATATATGAATTAATATTAATTATATTAATCTTATATAATGTACTTACTATGGTACATTTGTATTTTACATTTTAAGTACATCTCCCTATACAATTAATGTTAATCTCCTTATCTAATATATTTATTATTCAATACATTGATATTGATGATAAGTGTATCTTTGTTTTCTTATAAATATGAGCTTATTTTTTTTTTGTCATAATAATATGGTAATTTAATGAAAATAAAATTTTCTCCTTTGGTTTTCCTTACAATTTTTAGTGTCTGGCTTTCTCTATTATCTTTGGTGTTTACCTGCTTTCTTTACTTAATCTCTCTATTCTCTGTATTATATATTTGCAACGCAATATTTTACAACAATGATTGAATTGACAAAAACGCAATACATCTAGGATGTTTTGCACAATTTTCCCGATTTCTAACAAGATGTCGAAGCCAGTGCATCCACCCGAGGTATGTCCCATGGGAGCAAAGGTAATATTGGGAAGAAAGCGACAAATTTCTTCCGTGCCGCCTTATTGAATCTGGCCTCATATCGATAAAGTATGATAGACGACCTAAGATATTTAAGATGCAGTTTCACTAAACAAAAAAAATCCACATAATAATTACCTTATAAGGTATGATCGCTATGTTGCTAGTGGAGTAATCGCCGCCACTAAGGGAAATGTATAGATTCGTTCCTGGCCATGCAATTAAGCTGACTTCCCAAGAAAGTTAGTGAAGGATAGACCAAATAACTAGGAATTTCGTATGGTAAGATGCTAGTGAGAATAGAAAATCCACCGGAGATTTCCGGCGCAACTTTCTTATGGATTTGCTAGGGATTTCTAATTTCGAATATGTTTTGTAGTAATTAAACCTCTTTAATTATTACTGTAATTTCTGTTCGGTAGATGGTAATCTTCATACAAGAAAAATGAATATTTGCTCATATTCTCGTTTTATTTAGTACTTCAAATGAAGACATCCCGGGACATTAAATCAACACATTCATGTATGGTCAAATCCCACTGTCGTTTCGTCAAATCGTATACTTTCGAGTGTAAATATACCCGTATAAAGTACGAGAAGGCTGTTTGATATATACAAGTAAACTGTAGTGATCAACGAAAGAATATTACGCAGTCAGCACTCGGTGTAAATCAAATCCACCTACTGCCGATCATTATGTGAACAACGTAACTAATGATTTCAATGATGCCAATTTACGTCACATGTAAGTGAGACAATAACTTTTCTTTATATTAAGGCTTCATGTTTTTTGTGAAAACGAATGGTCTGAAAAATATTTTCCTAAAAACGGTCATTTATGTCATTTTACAAAAATGAATAAATGAAAAAAAAATGTTCAGGAAAATGTTAAGACATAAATTGTTGTCGATAAAATTAGCTAATTATTTCAAGTGATACAAGCGATATTTTTTAGAAAATATTTCTCAAATCATTCTTCTTTTGTGAAACAAATGGAACCTAAGTAATGATACATGAGTTATTATCACAACATCATTAAAAGAAATTAAATAGTCATCCTATACAAATAAAAAGTTTTAAAAAAAAAGACTGATTGGATACTATCGTCGACATGTATATATTTCCTCGAATAAATAGCCTTAAAAGCTCGGTGCCTTTGGACTTGGGATGCTGACCGTCTAAAGTTCGGAATACATGCATTATAATAAGTATAATTTGAAGTTCGCCCCAGTAGACACCCTTCCAACTTGAAAGGGCGAGGTGCGAGGTTCAAATTATCACATTCTCAAGAGAGATTGGGGTGGGGACGATTTCATTTCAGGAGTGGGTTTCGACTCTCACGCCCTACATGGAAGCAGGACAAAAGTCTGAGAGTGAGTGTTAGAGTAGAATTAGAGTAGGACAGATAAAAAAAAAAAAAAAAAAGTTGTTTTGTGGCTTTTTCCATAAACCCATCGAGCACCTTTTAGCATCTCCCTTTCCTTCTTTAACGAAACTTCTTCATTCAGTCAAAGAAAATAAAGTCTTGAAAGTGCCCTCCATTTTACTTTCCTTGGCCTTTACAGTGATTATCTTCTGTATCAGCTCGTTCCTTCAACTTTTTCGTTTCTTAATGCTAGTCCTCATCCCAAAAGTATATCCTAAAGTTCAATGAATTTGTATACTATTTCTTCACTTGGCGTAAGGTTGAAGAAAACACCGCGATCGATCGGCCTTTTTTGACCTATCTGCGTTGGTATAGTGGGCGATCCAACTTCTCTAATTTTTACGACTTTGTGATTCTGCCGACGTGGCGCAGTCCAACTTCGCTGCTTTTTTCATAAGAAAAATTATTATATCGATCAAAACCCAACGTGCGGGTGTCGTTGTAATTCTTATTTTATTCGCATCGATGTGGGTGCAAAACCCTAAAGTTTCGCCCACGACAGGAGCTGATTCGAGGTACCCTCGTTTCCCTTCGACTATGTTTTTTCGATAGATCTGACGTAAGCTTTAGGCACGTATTTCCACATGAATTGTTAAGCTTATTAATTTCGTCTCAATCGATCTACGAAAGAATCCTTGAAATCCATGGAACTTTGTCCAAATCAAAGATATGAACCTAATCGATTCATAAGACTTGCGACATGTTTTATGAGTTTATGAGCTTCAAGACAACCAACTCTCCATGTCCATGCCCTAGGGTTCTTTCGGTAATTTCCTGTCAAGATTACAACTTAAACGTTGCTTATTTATCACACTTGCTGCAAATTATCTAGACATGCGATGTATAATGAACATTTCAAACATCTTTTAGTATAAGACAAAATAGACATAGGGTTTCTTTTAGCAACATCTCCAATATAAAACATTTATTACACTTGCAATCACCGAAAAGAAAATATTATTTGTTTCGCAAAATGAATACAATTGTCAAAATTAAAACTCGAATATCTAAATTACACAACTTAAACCATCGATTGATATTGGTCAAGCTATGGCAATCCACATTAACTCAAAAATCAAAATCATGATCATCCACAATTAAGAATTTATTTGAAAAAGTATGAATTTGTTTAATTAAAAATTTTACCTCACTGCTTTTTTTTCTTTTTTGTACAACTCAATTTTCTACCATGCTAGTTACTTTCAATTTCCTTTTTTTTTTTTTTTCATTTGTTCAGTAATATTTTGAAATTTGGTTAAAATACATGTGTGTGTTGCAAATTTAACTTCCACAATATCTATAATTGGTGAAAATGTTTCTGAAAGTGTCCTTCAAAATAATTGAGTTTTACAAAAGTTGACAAGCATCAAGGATATTTTCTTCTCCTTAGTTTCATTCTCCTTTTGAAAAAAAAAAAAATTATCCAACTTATGAGAATGTTCTGTCAAGATTCTTCCTCAAATTTGCTCCATGTTAAGGTTCCAGTTGCCGATTCTCATCGAATGGCAATTTGTGGTCTACAAGGCACCACCAATCACGAGGAATAATAGTGCCTTAGGCCCGTCATCATAGCAATGTTCTTTTATTTTCACTTTACCTATCCAAGTGGGATTTTTGGCCATAGCTCTGTTTCTACAATATTTTAAATGATTTTACTATTTTATTGTCCCATATAACTTGTCTATGAAATATGTATACTCTTTTTATAGAAAAAAAGTGACAAAAAAGTTATAAACTTATTGCAATAATATCAATTTATTCATTACCTTTTTATTTAATAGCAATTTAGTCACTTTGGCTAATTTTTACTGGATATTAGTGACATGGACATCAGATGGCTTACATGGTAAAACCAGCGTTGACGGGGAAATTTTTTAATAATATTTTAATATTTTTATTTTTTCCCCTATGTTCTTCCTTTTGTCAGTGATCAGCCACCCGTTGGCGATGGTCAAGTGGGCTAACCTTGCTTGGGCAAAGATTTCCATTGCCCGCCACTAGCGAGGCTTGGCCGAGTGGTTGGCCTTGCCTAGGCCAAGTTTATCTTGCGTGTGTGACCCTCTGTTTGTCAAAATACTGAGGTATTCCCAATTTGGCTTGCAGGTAAGAGGTTGGGCGAAGAGAGAGTGAGGGGGGTGTTGGGGGGTTGGGGGAGGGTGTCAAAAAATATATATGCATCTACCTATAACTTTCGGGTTGGACATTCTAACAATGCTAATGTTTTTGAAACAAAGCAATCAATAAAGTCATGCAAGTGTCCTCAATTTTCTTTCCCTGGCCGGCACATTGTTCCTTCAACTTTCTTGTTTCTTGTTAATCCTAATCCCATTTTCTCTTCGCCAAGAGTAGGATCATGATTTTCCCACTAAACTATATCCTAAAGTTTAATGGATGATCATTCATACAACGTTCTTCACTAGGCGTATGATTAAAACTCGGAGTAATAGATGGGTGCTTGACCTATCTGTTTTGCTCAAATGAGCTCTCCTGACGAGCCTATTTTACAACTTCGTGATTCTCTCATGTTAACAGTGTTTATTAAAAGAAAATTAAAGCCCATTGTGGTTAATGTTTATCTTCTTTTTGATTTGATGTTGCGGTTCTAGAACTCGTCCTTTCGAAATTAAGGTAAGTCCATTCTGGTTTCACAAGCCATACCATATGTCTTGCTTGTCAGCCACACTTACTCCTGTTAATTGGGGCTCTCTCAAGAGCCCAAATTGCAAGAGCATATGCTTAGCCTTCGGTTTCCGTAGTCACTCATAATAAGTATCATATCTAGAGATATAACTGTAGATTCTTTCTGTATATTTATCACATTAATTGTCGTGCATAATATATTCAATTCTACTTGAATATATAATCAATATTTTCTCATTCTTGCAATGTTGATTTTACTGCTTTGACAATTCAGATATTATTTAATAGACACGGTTCATCACTATATTAACATCCTAGAAAATATTTACTCAAAATTTTAGTAAAAATATCTTATCATTCTCATAATGTCATTTTTCATTGCTTATTATCAAGAGATTTTCGTGCAAAATCTTGATTTTCTATTGGCAAAGATTTTCCTCTAAAACTTTACTTTTTCTTATCAAAATCTTAAAATGCTTATTTTGTTGTAAAATATTGCGTTGCGAATATATAATGGAGAAGAGATTAAGAAGAGAAAGCAAGTGAACATCAGACATAGTAAAGAAAGCCAGAAGAGAGAGTTTTATTTCCAGTGTATCATTGTATTTTACTGTGTTTATGTTGTGATCTTGTACATCAAAACTAAACTCCTATTTATAGGAGAACAAGAATGTACTTATCATTAACATCAATGTATCGAATGATACATGTACTTGATAAGGGAGATAAACGTTCATTGTATAGGGAGATGTACTTAGAATTAGGGGTGTCAAAAATACCCGACCCGACCCGACCTGACCCGACCCGACCCGAACACGAAACATGTATAATACATGTTTCGTGTTCGGGTCGTGTTCGGGTAACAAATATAAAACAAGCAAAAGAAATGTGTTTCGGGTTGGGTCAGGGTTCGAACATTGTTCGACCCGAAACAAGTTTTCTAAAGTCCAAACACGCCAAAACCCAAAAACACAAACGCTTTAGGCTTTAGCCACAAACACGAACGGTCGAACACAACTCAAGCACTGAAGGCTGAAGCACATACCTCGTCGGCTCCGCCTTCTTCTCCGACGAGTGTGCCTTCTCGTGGAGTCCGCTGCCGCCCTCCAATCGACGCGCCTCCACCTCGCCGTCGCCGTCACCACCCCTCGCCTCCACCTCACCAACGCCGAAACCCTTGCCGTCGCGTGCGGCCGACCATTGTCGACAGCTTGGGGACTGGGTTCGCTCAGCGATCATGGCGCTCGCTTCTCGCCTCGTTTCCAAGCTTAGATGTATATTTGCTTGAGGCTTGAGCTAAGACACCGGATATTGTTCCTTTTCTTTTCGAGCTGCGAGGGTGATTGTTCTTTCGCGTTGTGTGCAGACTCTATGTTTGCTTCATTTCCTGAGTGAACTGCGGTGTACAATTTTTGAGCGATAGTGACACTGAAGTTAGCGGGTTCCCATGTCGGCATATCTCGCGAAGCTTGCTCGCATCTCCGTGAAACCATACTGAAGTGAGGATCATCCACGGGACATGATGGGTTCGGAGGTTGAAACGCTTGAGGAGAGATTGATGTCTTCCTCGGTCCAGCTCCATGCGGAAGGTGCCATTCTTGAAAGGTGCTATTCTAATTTTTTTCTCCCGAATTTGTTTGTCATACTTGTTATGCTTTGTCCAAAAAATCCTAAGCAATTGACTGTGAAAGATCATTTTTTTTGGCTATGTTTGTTAAACTCGAAAAATCCCAAGCAGTTGACTAACTACACCTTAACTAACTACTGTTGCTAAGGCCTGTGGATTTCTCGGGGAAGGGAAACTTAGTGAGCAGTTGCAAGGGTTTATTATCAAGTTTGGTCTCCTGGCCAATGCTTGTGTGGAAGCAGCTTTGCTTGATATGTGCACTCATTGTGGGAGGATGGTGGCTGCTGGAAAAATGTTCAAACGATGGCCTTTTGAGTGGGATAGCTCTATTATTTGTACTTCTATGATATGTGGGTATGCACGTAATGGGCTGCCGGATGAGGCAATATCATTAATTTGCCGTTGTAAAGTAGAAGGGAGCATAATTCTTGATGAAATTGCATCAATTTCAATACTTGGTGTTTGTGGAACTTTAGGGTATGATAGGATGGGTGAGCAGATTCACTGCCATGTTCTTAAATTTGGATTATTTTCAGATTTAGAGGTAGCAAACGCATTGATCATTATGTACTCAAAGTGTTGGAATATGGATGCTGCTAAAAAAGTCTTTAACATTATGCCTGCACATGATATAGTTTCATGGAATGGCTTGATTTCGGGGTTCATTATTCACAAGCGGGGAGATGATGCCCTCACTGTCTGGTCAAACTTACACAATGCGGGGATAAACTAGTTCGTGGATTTGGGTTTCCTTGTGATGTATTAGATTTGTCAGACTGTTCAAATAATTTGCTTCTTTTAGACAAATTATGTGACCATAATAAACTTTTTGAGGTGATGATAAGAGAGACCTGTTATCTATTGTGAACTGAAGATTTTTGCATACACTAAAGATGATTGTACTAAAGAGTATGATTTTGCCTTTAGCTTCTCATATCACCATCTCTTTTTCGTTTTCCTTTTTCTGCAGGGAAGTCTCGGGGACATCAAGTCAAACCTTGTGAGGCCAGTCAAATGGTAAAATGCAGGGACAACCAAATTAGAGATGCCCCCATAAAGAACAAGAAAAAAACTAGACAATGCAAATTGATCTAGGTATGACCAGAGTGAGACCTATAAAGATAAAATTGGAGTGCAAGCTTCCTATCGTTCAGGTAAGAGTGCAGGTCCTTTGAAGCAATGCGTTGTTCATGTGATTTTGCTAAGATGAGCAAAGTTGCAATCATCCATTTAGATTGCTTTTTACATTGCTTCGGTTGTGTTCCTGCAATTTTAGGATATATAGTGTCTTCTTCCGATTATGCTTAGAACTTGCTATTGGGGCAGGTTTACCATTCAAGTTTTGTTGATGAAGCAATCACATTCTTCCGGGCCAATGTCTTTTTTAGGAACTTCGATATAAAGAGTGCTGCGGATAAGCTCCTCATTTATTTGACATTCTACATCAATGTGGCACTAAATTATGCTTGTGCTCATTTGTAGAAGATACATTCATTTGCGGCCCGATGCCCGTTCGACTCTCACCCGAAAAAAAAAGAAAAGAAAGGAAGACCCAGAAACCCGACCCGACCCGAATTCCCTGTGCGAGTTTAACGTTTCGGGTCGGGTCGGGTCGGGTCACAGTATGTGACCTGTATGTTTCGGGTCGGGTCGGGTAACATCAAGACCCGACCCAACCCGACCCGTTTACACCCCTACTTAGAATGTATGATACAAATGTACCATAATAAGTACATTAGATAAGATTAATATAATGAATATTCATTCTTGTATTTCATAACACTCCCCCTTGAATATTCATTGTATTAATTATGAATGTGCATCAAATGATACTGCCTCAATAAAAACCTTAAGCTGAAAAAACCCAATGGGACAAAAACCAGACAAAAGGGAAAAAGAGTGCAGAGCACAAATGTTATGATATCTCCCTTTTATGAATGCATTAATTACCTTGTTAAAAAATTTAAGCCGGAAGAACCCTGTGGGAAAAAACCTGATAGAAAGAAAAAAAGAGTGCAATGCATATATAGCCACTGCTGGGGCTAATCAATCTTGCATCTTGTGAACTCGCCGCATATCAATGATATAATGCATAGTTCATAATATACCCCCCTCAATTGAGCCATGTAGCCACTGCTGGGGCTAATCAATCTTGCACCTTGTGAACCCGCTGCATACCAATGCCATATACTAATTTCTCAAAAGTTGATGTTGGCAATGATTTGGTAAAAAGATCTACAAGATTATTTATGGATCGAATATGTTTAACATCAATTTGTCGACTTTCTTGGAGTTCATGAGTATAGAAAAATTTCAACAAGATATGCTTGGTCGTACACCTTTGATATATCCTCCCCTGACTTGTGCAACACAAGCAGTATTATCTTCATAAATTATAGTGGGAGAATTTGTAACCAGTACTAAGCAGTAAGAATTATGAATATGTGTTATAATGGATCTTAACCAAACACACTCTCTTCTAGCTTCATATAAAGCAATAATCTCATAGTGGTTAGAAGATGTAGCTACTAACGATTACTTCGTAGAACGCCAAGAAATAGCGGTGCCATTATAACAAAATAAATACCCGGTTTGAGAGCGAGTCTTATGTGGATCGGATCTATATCCAGCATTAGCATATCCAAATAAACCAGAGTTAGTGGAATCCTTGAAATAATATAATCTCAAATCTATGGTTTCTCGGAGATAACGGAAAATATATTTAACTCCATTCCAGTTTCTCCAAGTTGGCTCAAAACTAAAACGTGCCAATAAATTTATCGCAAAAGCGATATCTGGTCTCATATATTGTGCCAAGTATATCAAAGCCCCAATTGCATTGAAATATGGTGCTTTAGGACCAAGTATCTCTTTATCAGATTTTCTATGACGAAATGGGTCCTTTTGGGGATCTAGAGACCTTACAACCATAGGGGTGCTCAATGGGTGAGCTTTATTGATGTTGAAGCGTTTAAGCAATCTTTCAACGTATGCTGATTAATGGATAATTATTCCATTTGCTTTATGCTCAAGTTCTAGACCAAGACAAAGTTTGGTTTTACCCAAATCTTTAACTTCAAACTATATTTTCAAATATTCAACAGTTCAACTAATTCTTCTAGAGTTCCAATTAAATTTATATCGTCGACATAAACTGCTATAATAACAAATCCGGTTTCTGATTTCTTAATAAACACGCATGAGCAGATATGATCATTCTTGTACATTTCGTTAATTAGGTACTCACTTAGGCGTTGATACCACATGCGACCGGATTGCTTTAACCCGTACAAGGATCTTTGCAATTTTATTGAGAATAAATTGCGGGAAGTGCATGCGTCAAGCATTTTTAATCTCTCAGGAATTTTCATATAAATATCATAGTCTAATGAGCCATATAGATATGTCGTCACAGTGTCCATAAGACGCATTTCCAATTTTTCAAAGATTGCTAGGCTAATGAGAAAACGAAATATAATCATATCTATCACAGGTGAATATGTCTCATTATAATCAATCCCAGGTCTCTGAGAAAATCCTTGGGCAAGGAGTCGGGCTTTATATCTAACAACCTTGTTTTTCTCATTTCGTTTTCGGATAAATACCCATTTATATCCAACGGGCTTTACATTATCGGGGATACGAGTTATAGGTCCAAAAACCTCTCGTTTAGTTAGGGAAGCTAATTCAACTTTAATTGCTTCCTCCCACTTAAGCCAATCTTGCCTTTGACGACATTCAATAATAGATTACAGCTCACAATCATCATCCATAATTTTATGAGTAACTGAAAATGTAAAAGCATCATCAATGATGATTTTATTTCGATCTCAAATTTTATTACAATATGTAATGGAATTCTCGGTATTCCCGGGGCTAGTGTTCCTTTCATGGGTTTGCGCCTCTTCAGGGGCAATAAGCTCTTTGGGAGCAAGCACAATGCCAGGCTCTTCTGAAGCTGATTCTTGATTCTTTCTCCTTCGTTTTCGAGGAGCAGTATCTTTTGATCCTATCAGTCTACCACGCTTCAAGTGTGGGGGATTTTGATCCATTTTAGCTTGTTCTTCGAGAATAGCTATCCTAGCTGGAATATTTGCAGCTGGAATGTGATAATAGTGCAAATAAACGTGCAAATGTGACATTGCGCGTAGATAATAGGCAAACATGAGACCATCTACAGGATGCGTCCAATAATACCATAAAATATCGAAATGGTCTACTTGGTGGTTGTATTGGTCCACAAATATCACTTTGAATTCTTTGCAAGAATAAAGAAAATTCAAGATTAACCTTTGTTATAGAAGGTTTGATAATGAGCTTTCCTTGTGAGTAAGCCTCACAATTATAATATTTGGACAACAATACTTTTATATCCTTTAAAGTGTGCCATTTTGTATTTTGAATTATCCTACGCATCATTGAAGCGCCGGGATGACCAAGACGATCATGCCACAGTCCAAACTGATCAAGGCTTACCAATCTCCAGGATGTGGTGGCGTAGGTTTCAACAGCCTTAATCATGACACAATACAAAGCCATAGAAGAAGTTTCCAGCTTCTCATGGATGGTCTTCAGGCCTATCTTATAAGAGGAAATTCCAATATATTCCTTATCTTGTTCATAAATAGTCTCAACATGATACCCATTATGGCGTACATCTTTGAAACTAAGCTGATTCATTTTTGATCTAATGCTTAGAAATACATTCTCAATATGTAGGACTGTGCCATTTGGCAAAATAATTGTGGCATTCCCAATACCATCAATAATTGGAACATGACCTGATATTGTATGGATTTGTGCCTTACGCAATATCATACTTAAGAAAAAGTATCTATTACGAAATATAGTATGTGTTGTTGCACAATCAAACAAACAAATATCTTCATTTTTCTCGGTATTTTCCATTTGCATTTATATTGACAATTTCGGGTGTCAAGTATCATAAAAATTGCATATTAGTTATATAATCAAATAAAATTTCAAAAATAAATATTATATAAGGTTCATAACAATTTCATAACCATATTAAATAATAGTAATACATTTAAAGCGAAACAACATAAAATTCAAAGTTCAAATTATCATCCACCACCCTGATCCCTCATCAAAGTAATCAGGGGTCCTCAAAGAAATCAAAGACATCCAAGGATGCATTTGCTACTTTAGGAGCAAGAGGAGTCCCACCAACGGAGATATTGTACTTGAGGGAGGATAACAGTTTTGGTATGATCATACCTATCCTTCAACCTCCTCCACAAGATATGAGGGTCTCGAACGGATAAATATTGAGTCTGCAGGCTCTCATGCAAATGACGGCGAATAAAAATCAGTGCATTTGCTTTATCATTTTCATTTGAGATTCCATCCTCTGTAATTGTATTAGCGAGACCTTGCCCTTGGAGATTCATTTCTATGTCAAGGCACCCGGATAGATAATTCTTTCCACTCACTTCCAGGATGTGGAATTTGGGCTTTTCAATATTTGCCATAATCTTTACAAAAATAAATCCTTAAATTAATTAAAATGATTTCCAAATATCCACTGCTACTTCAGGAGCAGAATAATACTTTTAGATTTGAAATTTGGCTTCGGGCCAAGAAAAATAAAATTAAAGAATTGATAGAAGAAGATGAAGTATAAGTTGATTAATAAAAAGAATACCCACCTTGCAAAACTTACTTCCTCAGTTGGTAGATCTCGTGTTAATAATGTGTTGTAAAATATTGCGTTGCGAATATATAATAGAGAATAGATTGAGAAGAGAAATCAAGTGAACACCAGAGATAGTAAAGAAAGCCAGAGGAGAGAGTATTATTTCCAGTGTATCACACTGTATTTCACTGTGTTTCTGTTGTGATCTTGTACATCAAAACTAAACTCTTATTTATAGGATAACAAGAATGTACTTATCATTAACATCAATGTATCGAATGATACATGTACTTGATAAGGGAGATAAGTGTTCATTGTATAAGGAGAGATGTACTTAAAATGTATGATACAAATGTACCATAATAAGTACATTAGATAAGATGAATATAATGAATATTCATTCTTGTATTTCATAACATATTTGAAAAATAAAAGATTTCTTTCATTAGAATTGAACTTGAAGGCATTCAATGCCACTTTTATTATAATATATTAGTTTTAGATGTGGGAGTTCACCCACAAAACATTAGAAAAAACTAACCATGAACTTTGTCAAACGTAATAAATATTCTGACATACGATAGTTTTCTTGAGTTTTTTTTTTTTTTTTTAAATTTTTTTCTTGAGTTCGGCATCCCTTTGACTTTATGCATCCTCCACATTACATCGCTCTATGAGTCTTCTTCCATAAAGAAAAAATTACCAACAAAATTTTTAAACCTAATGCATTTGTGTCAATTTAGTTATAAATCTTTTAATTATGTTAATTACGTCTTAAACATTTCTATATTTTTCCAATTAAGTCAATAGTCAATTTTTATCAAAAATTGCTATTATAGATGCCAGTTGTCCTATGTGATACAGCTAGCGTTGACATGGACATTTTTATATATATATTTTTTATAATTTTTCTCTTGTTTTTCCCTGGACTCTCTATGGCCTATGAGAAAGGGCAATGTGGCCTTGGCCCAACTCGGCAAGAGCGGTGCCATCACCAGATTTAGGCGAGGGCTGCCTGCCCTCGCCCTCATTGGTGAGGGTGTCCCAACGCTCACCTATGATCGACAAGGGTCAATTGGTAACCCTCGTCCACCCTAAGTCTAGAGGAAAAAAAAAAGTAAAGAAAAGAAAGGAAAATTATAAAGAAATTTTACGATATTATTTAAAATGCCCATGTTAATGTCGGTCATGTCATATAGGATGGTTGAATTCCACGTTAGCGATTTTCAGCTAAAATTAATCGGATGGACTCATTTGGTAAAATATGAAAATATTTATGACTCAATTGGCACAATTAAATTGTTTAGCACTAAATTGACCCAAATTAAAGGTTTGTAATTCAATTGACACAAATTATTTCTTCCAATTACATTTGGGTGAGGCCGGGTGAGGGCCGTGACCCTTAGTGGTGTTTGATGAGGGCTTTGCAGCCCTCGCCTAATGGCCGGTGAGTTTTAGCAACCCCAACCAACCATAGAGGAAAGAAAAAAAGGAAATAAAGTATAGAAAAATTAATAAAAAAATAAATTAATAAATATATAATAAATATTATTAAAAGTGTCCATGTAAGTGCTGGTGGTATCACATAAGATGGATGGCGTTCACGTCATGATTTTCGGCCTAAATTAGTTGAATGTACTTAATTGACATAGATACAAAGGATTTAGAACAAATTTTGTCAAATTGAAAGTATTGTGACTAAATTAATACAAATATAATAAGTTTGACTTTTTTGTTTTTTTTTTCCCACAATCTTTAAGTAATATGTTACTGGCCTCGTAAACAACTCGTTGGCAAACCCGTACTACTCAAGCAAGAGTTGGCTTGTAGAGCCCAAGAGCTCTTGGATCAATATAAGAGAGAGAATTCTGATAGCTAATAGTTATTTTTCAATGTTTTATATATTCTATGTTATTAGCTTGTGAGAAGCCCCGTCTATTTGTAGAAAGTGAGAGAAGATCCTTAGCACCTATTCGGTAACTGTCATGTTTTCTATTTATTTGTTATTTTTGTTTTCCGGAACAAGAGAACAGAAATCTGTTCGTAATGTCAATTAATTTTTTTATTCTCTGGAATAAAAAAGTGGTTATAGAATAAATTTAGAACAAAAATAAGATGTAAAAAAAAATCTACTTCTTTGCTTGTGGGAACAAAAATGAAAAAAAAAAATACTATTTTTGAATATAAATTATTTCCGAAGACATAAATGTTACCAAACACGGTCTTCCTCTATAATTCATCATTACTCCACCCTTATACTATATAATGGTGAAGAATTATTACTTGTAACTCCCATATAATTCGAAGAGTTATTCTTTAGTAACCTTCACAACACTAATGGGTGTCTTTAATCAAATATTTACTGAGATCTCCCACTCACAAATTAGTGGACACGTCATATTCATACATTTTTCTCATCAATTCTATCATTGATTCCATGCATGCAAGCTAATGGGCCATGCGACCGTTGAGTACGCATGCATTTTGGATCACTACGCTATATCTAACAAAGACTAGCATATGACATCAGATAAACATTGGTGTTTCATTATGCCCTAGACCCATTTGATCGCATTGGATTAAGTATATCTGATCCATCAAAATAAAAAGAGCTATGCTTAATCCCATTTGGACAATTTACTCATGGTTTTGTCGCATTCCACGAGAAGCGACCCACCCCGTTGAAAATGAGTATAAAACGTGAATGTGTTATCAAATGATCTTTCCCTCATCCTCATATCACTTAAGTTTAGACTTGATAGCTTACCCAGCATTGTCCATATATATCTCACATGACCATAGGTAACAAGCTAAAGTAACTAACATTAAGTCCTCACTTTATGATATAGTCAAAAAGTCGCAAAGGGCATAAGTTTTTGTCAAAATAGTTGACTCATAAGATTCACAAGGTGAGGAAGCAGGGATTTATTCAATTACCTCCGTATTTGGTCAATAAGCATATGCAGTATAAAATACATGCTACGATGGATTGGCTCAGTTCACTCCCGAACAAAGTGTACTTTTTGTCCACAGTAGTAGCAAGTCATCTTAATTCTGTCCTTCTCGCCACCATGCTTGCCTCTTTTGCGCTTGGTGAATTTATCCTTCTTTGGCGCAGGACCTCCTTGGTTAAAACAACTTCCTTTGGGTACTCACGACGTGAGCCTGACTCCGCCACATAAGCAAAAGCCTTTTGGTTTAGCTGTCCTACGGCATTCAGCCTCAAGTTCAAGATGACGCGAGAGATGAAGAAATGTTTTAATGTTACTGTCATGAGTCATATTCATGAACATGTCATCCCAGGTTGCTGGACGGATCGGAACACTACTTGAATATGTTGTTAATCAGTTAGGTCTTGTCCAGCAGCCTTAAGCTCACGGATCACAGAAGACATCACCCTATGGTGTTGTTTCATGGTGTAACCCTCTTTCGTTGTGTAGCTATCAAAACTCATGGTTAACTCACGCAGCTGAGTTGCGGAGATACCACTGTACTTTTAATTGAGAGCCTCCCACATGCCTTTAGCCGTCTAATGCTCCTCAAGTTCGCCAATCAAATCATTGCTCATACTGCTTAACACGGTGAAGCGTGCACAGTGATCTTTCTTGCGCCAATTTTGGCAGGCTTTAAGGTAACGGCGATGTTGAGGAGTGTCACATTCTTCAGGCTCATCCATGGGTTGATCAAGGGTTTCCAAAACCTCTTGCTTATTGAGGAGATATTGAATCTTTCAGCACCGGATATCATAGTCCTTGCCATCCAATTTCTCACCCTTGTTCAAATCAGCAACAATATCCTTTGCAGCCATTTTCAACTCCATTCACAAGACCGAAAATTTTCAACTCCATTCACCCTTGCGGCATTAATCTAAATTACAAAATAAAGATTTTATATAAGTCACAAGACCGAAAATTTGCTATGCTCTTAATCATCTCCAGCGCCCAAGTACTCAATCATTATATTTAATTTAATATGCAGAAAAATAAATTGTAGGAGGAAACTAGTAAGTCTCAACTCAACTAAAAACATAACCCACTTAGCTATCGAATACACCATTTTTTTTTTTTTTTAACATTAAATCAATAACGTGATTCTAACATTCACGATGAAAACAGCCCATAACTTGCTCCAATACCAATGATGAAAAAAGGGCTGCGTAAACTTGACACAATCATTTAACTACATACCTCGCGCAGTCTCAATATCAAATCCTCCAGAATAACCAGACTATATTACGTTGCTAGCCATATCCACAATCTTTTTGTAACATATCCTCCAGAATCGTAAACAACTTGTCGGCAAACCCGTGCTACTCGAGCAAGAATTGGGTTGCACAACACAAGAGATCCTGGATCAATATAGAAGAGAGAATTCCGATAGCTAATAATTATTTTTTAGTGCTTTATATATTCCGTGTTATTAGCTTTTGAGAAGCCTCACCTATCTGTAGAAGTGAGCGAAGACCCTTAAGTCTTCCTCTATAATTGCTTATTTCTCCCCCGTTACACCATATAATGGTGAAGGATATTACTTGTAACTCTCATGAGTTATTCTTTAGTAACCTTCACAACACTAATGGGTGTCTTTCGTAACACTAAGGATTAAGAAGCTGGACCCTCGTCGAATATACCGTTGCAGACATGCGGGGGACAATGCTCTGTGTGCCTCCAACCCCGTTGCTTGTGCTCGTCGTGCGCCTGAGCAGAACTATTATTTAGTGGGTCTGTGGAAGAAATAAGAAATGGGTGATTCGGAGCACAAGAAGTATCACCCCCGGATGATAATCAGGTTGGTCATTTTGTTGAGTCGAAATTACCACAGGAAGGCACGGACGACGCCACAGTTACCCTGCTTTTGGAATCAGCAATGTCCAAGACACAGCAGGGACTTTCTTCGGTTGTGGTGGACGAAGTTTCACGTTAGATAGGAGGTAATTCTCCACATATTTTCTTCTCTCCACGTAGTCATACCATTAAATTAGGAAATAAATTAAAAAAGGCATAGTGGTGACTGATCCAAAAGACCGATATTATTTTCGAGGCGTGCTGCTTTTGTAAATATTGTGCCGCATGCCAGAACTTGCGAAACAAAACTGGGTATATAGATGGCAATAAGAGATCGGGAGATGTATCAGTTTCATGACGCAGATCATGAGTTATAGCAGCTTCTCATTATGTCTGTCCTGAGACTGAACCCTCAAACGGAATTCGTTTTCTGCAGTTTGGTGAGGTTTCTCAAATGCAGAACTTATTGAAATCTTCTCAGCATTTGCCATTGAAAAGTTTCTCCCTTCTTGTACAGTCACAGACCAATCCGTGAAAAGAGTTTGTTGTATGATGTTTATAGCTTGGGTTGTCTGATGCAAAGCAAAGGTATTAATCGGTTTATCAAACGCTGGTCCCTCCTTTTGGTTTTCCTGTGCTCATTTTCCCAAACGAAAGCATTGAAATTTCGATTCAAGTAGCTGGCAGGAGCTTAATATCGAGTGAGATATAACAAAATGCTTGGAAATTAGGTTATATAACCTTGTTTTGACTAGAACTTGGTTGAGATTGGCTTTGAAATCACTGCACTGTAATTTCCTACGTCAATTTTTTAAAACCCATGTTTAATTTCATCGACCACTAGGTGGTTGACCTAGTGGTAAAGGGGTTATTTGTCTTTCGTGAGTTTAATTCACATCTAGAGTGAACTACCGTATGGCTCGTGCCATATTGCCTAATTCCAATGTATAGTGTGTAGAGTCTTCCTAGTTATTAATATCTAGGAGAGGCTATGATGACGAGCTCGCCAACCATGAATTTTTGGGTCCCAAATTATACAAATTATATATGGTTTCAACCAAATATTCTATAGAGGATAAAGGCCCTTCTGGTAATGCTTAGAAGGCGTTGTTAATGCTGGTTGCCCTTCCAGCCTTTTTATCTACAGAAAAGAAGATCACATGCATGATTGGCCAACTATACAAAGACAGAATAGAACGCGCGAAGCTATAAAGGCCCAATAATGATACATACAAGAGCAAAGGCCAGAAAGGCCCACATGAAAAAGGCCTTGTAGCACCCCCCACACCCTCTTCCCCTCTCTCGGGCTGCCGCAGCTCTGACGAGAGGCGTTCAAACTTGAAAATAGATATCATTTGTAAAGTAGTTCCATGTATGGTAAGAACATCATAAAATTCATTTCTTATCAAACAACTTTTAATTTCTATTTACAGTATTTAGAATCGTCAATGCTTAATATTTATGAGATGTTTCAAACGAGTCTAGAGAGAAGTATGTTCGGCATCACAAATTGTTCAAAATTAAAATTCATTTACTCACTCAAACTAGAGAAAGAAGAAATTTGGATTGAATGATTTGAAAAATATATAGAAAAATGGCTTTTATGTCTTGTTTGTTTTGTGGAAGATAAATGATTTGTAAAATATTTTACTAAAAAGGTTTGCATGTGTCGCTCACAAAAATGAATGAAACAACAAATGTTTTCATTATTTACGAAAATGTTTAGAAATATATTATTATTGGTGATAAAAACATTTTTCATTGATTAATTGTTTCAAGCAATACAAGTGACTTTTTTTAGTAAATATTTTCTAAACTATTTATTGTTTGCTGAATAAACGGATTCTTATTCGTACACAAACATCAAATGCTCCATTACACAGACTTAATGCGGGCTAATTACACCAGCATGAAATTTGACTTTAGACAATTAAAAAACAGATCAAAATTCAGTTCTAATTTGACCATAAAGTAATCAAATTATAAAAATGCTCATTTAAGGAAGTGCATTTTTGAAAAAGGAGATAAGTACAACATGATCGCTATAACTTTCGAACGATATTCACTTGAGTGTTGTAACTTTCTTTTTCACTCAATTAAGTGCTACATTAGGGTAAAATTGATCATTTGAGTGTCATTTTCAGCAAATCATCATACGTAAAAAAATTTTGTCAATTTCCCATTCCTATGTGAATTTTTTTATTTTTTATTTTTTTTTATCAATTGTCCATGTTAGTGTCATCAATGCTACATAGGATGACCGGCCTCCACATAGTGATCGATTTTTTCAAATTTGTAACACTCAAGTGAGTGCCATACGAAAGTTATAGCATTCTTAGTGTACTTATTCTAAAAATACTTATACATATGCTCGTTGAAGGAGAGATTACTTAGAAAATTATCAATTTAGTCTTAATCCTATTGTACGGTTGTTAATTTAGTTTTACTTTTCAAGTTTGTCAATATGGTCTTACACATTTGTGCAATAATTTAATGTAGTCATTCTAGTCAATTGTTGTCGCAAATTGCGAAACGGAAATCAACAAATTGTGCATGTCAGCATACCATTTAAGATGGCTAGTGATAACTAGACGCTATATCAGCAATTTTTGGTGGCAAATGGCGAAAAAGACTACATTGAAATATAGCCCAAAAGTTTAGGACTACATTGACAAATTTGAAAAGTAGGGCTGATTAAGTGGATAATTAGTAGTTGACAAGAAAATCATCACAACTATAACTACTCATGACAACTATAACTGTATTATAAGACAATCCAATCAAGCATTGGCAAATACATGTTATTTTCTCAATTCTGAATGCATTAGAATTTTTTAAGAAAGAGAAGAAACAAAAGTTAAGATATAATACGATGAAACTTCAGCAAAGGGGAGGAGTTCGAAACCCAGGGGAAGCGCTAGGTGTCTTAAGTGTGACGCTGGGGGTGGTGGGTCCTCCCGCTTACGTGTCACCTGAGGGTTTACGCACCGCCTAGTGCGGTTCCTCCAGCATAAAAAACAAAAAAAAAGTTAAGATATAATCACCTCACCAAAAAAAAAAAAAAGTTAAGATATAATCTTAAATCCGAAACTTGCAAAGAGATATTGTGGTCAATTTAAGGTAATAGGAGGCGTTAGAAGTCAAAAAATGGATGGAAAAAGCATTTATCCTTTTCACATAATTGCTTAACTAAATGTTAAACCTAACTTCTAGTAAAATAAGAAAATAGTATGATGGGTTTATAAAGCCAAGGGCCATATGGTGGTTGGGAAAAAGGAGATGTGAAGGAGGTAATTTATAACTAATATTACTTATTTATTATACATGATAATTGTTTTGAAATATTTTAATCTCGACTTTGTTGAAAATTAAATTTTAAATATTTGGGATTTTATATGTAGTGGGCCTCATTCACGAGAAGTAGCTAGTTTTATCCTTACGATACCCACTCCTGTTAATGTCTTATAAAGAAGCAATTAACACGAGGCATTTGTTTACATGTGACTCTTATGGTAAAGTTCATAGGGATAGCTACATTGATTGGCCCCCATGCTTTTTATTTTCAAATAAAAATGCTCAGGATGAGGACATCAGGAGTGTCATAACTTTAGTATAGCGCTAACTTTTTCTTTTTTTTCCGCTTACTTCAAAGTAAAATTGACCATTTGAGTGCCATTCCCAACAAATTGTCTCACAGGGATTTTTGTATTAATTTTTCATTTTGACGTGAATTTTCTTTTACTTTTGAAATTTTTATTAATTGTCTATGTTAGTACTGACCATGCCACATAGGACAATTGGCGTCTACGTTAGATTTTTTGGAGCTGATGATACTTAAGTTATTGAATTTTTAAATTTGTGGTATTCAAATAAGTGAAAAAAAAAATTACAACACCCAAGTGAGCGTCGTATGAAAATAATGACATTTGTACTTATCTTTCGAAAAAAAAAAGTGTAAAGACCCATTTGTTTGAATTTAAATAAAAGCAAATTGACCAAAATGGAAATTATTATTCAAATATATACTGGGCAAAAATGAACCAGATCCGATAATTGGCCCAAACCTACCCTCAATATTAGGGAACAAGTGGAATTTTTTGCAAATTGCCAAAAAAAAAAAAAAATTGAGGGGAGGGGGCTCGTTTGGTACAACATTTCCAATGGGGATTTGGACGTTTAAAGGCCTTTGAGACAAAGTTAAGGTGATTGGCTACAATATTTCAAAGGCCTTTAAGTAAAGCTAGTATTTCCAAGTCTCTTAGCTTAATGCACGTTCTAAACAACTATGGCTTTGATTTGATTATTTCAAGAATGGTAAAAAATATATTCTTTCAACTTTAGCCTCACTAAACTTTGAAATTAAAGTTTTACCCTTACCTATGCGTGACAACAATGAGGTTAGATTTGACCATCGACGAGCATGATCTAGCATTAGTAGCCTTCACAAAGGTTGCCTAGGGTGCGCAACCTTGGATTGGGCTTACCGGGATGGCACACCCCAAGAAATTGTTGCTAATATCCTGTGACCTTATGTGGTCTTCACAAAGGTCATGTGACCTCAAGTGAGGATCACCGATGCTAGATATGGCTTGTTGGCATCTAGCCACCACTTGAATCCTTCACCTTAGCACTATCGATTTGTAAGCCTCGCCTTTTTATTCTTCAAATAAGTAGTCCTTTACAAGTTTAGTTTAGTTTAGTTTTTTTTTTTTTTTTTTTTTCCAAATAGCACTTCAACCAAAGTTGCTTCCTAACGCACTTTTCAATTATTATTGGCCAAACGCATGTCAATTAGATTTGTGCATATAATTGAATTGGTGACTTGACAAATATTCCATGGTCTTTATTTGATCGGGACATAGTAAGACAGAGAGATTGAATTATACTGTAACCAAAGCTGACAAGTTCATTATGTTCTTAAAACATTCACACTATCTGGGTAGCCATGACATATTATTATATGTCAATCATGACTTATAGGATCTAAAGATTTATCGGGACAATTAATTCTTTTGGGAGTATTAATGTGTTAGTACAAGTCTTACTACCAGCTTAATGATGAACCTAGGAATGTCACACACCATAAACAATTAGGATAACGTGGAAAAAGAGAGAAATATTGATGCAAACATGTTTGCAATTACTGCAATCGAATTGAGTCGATTTTAAATTAAATTAAATGAGATTTAATTTAATTTGTAGTCACGAGCCTACTTGCATATGATGCACACGCATGCCCAAAGTTGATACATGTTAATGTACCCTAAATGCACACACAAAGATTATGTTCTTTTTATTTTTGTTTCAAGAATTGTTTAAAATTATGCACACGATCAGCAATTGTTGCTAACCGTGTGCAACGCACATCATGTGCGTTTCTTTAAATAAAAAAAATAAAAAAAATTGTGCATGAATTCGTGCATGAACGGTTAGTGGTTGTTGACCGTTCCGTTCATGCATGATCGTGCATGAGAAAGAGGATCAGTAAGGGTTGCTGATCCCACGATCAGCAACGGTTGTTGATTCGTGAAATAACTATCCAAAAGTCCGCAAAAAGGTTGCAACAGAAATTAGAGAAAAGGTGTGCGTGTTCTTGTGTTTTTTGAAACGCGAGAAAGAAGAAGGATTCCCTCTCATTCGGGCTGTAACTAAAACATCAAGGATACAGCAGATTGTGTCCACGAGATTGCTAGCACGACCATAGTAGTGATCATCCAAATGTTCTCTCTTCCATTCAACGTCCGTTGTTGGTGTGTCTGAACTAGAGGTCCAACATTTGTGGGACTCGAATTGAAGAACATCCAAACCAATTTGTTTAAAGCGCGCTTCAAGAGGTAATTCATTTAACTCTCTTTTTATATTTAGATTTTTTGATTAAAACGCACGAAAAACACCTTCGGAGAATCATGTATAAAATATATCATCTTTGTTTTCGCTGTATTTTTTTAATTTGACCTATATATGATTCATGAAACCCAACAAATGAATTGATTTATCATATGCTAGTCCCTCCTTTTGGTTTTCCTCTACTCATTTTCCCAAACAAAAGCATTGAAATTTCGATTCAAGTAGTTGGCAGGAGCTTAATCTTGAGGGAGATATAAAGAAATGCTTGGAAATTAGGTTATATAACCTTGTTTTGACTAGAAGTTGGCTGAGATTGACTTTGAAATCACTGCACTGAAATGTCCTAAGTCATTTTTCAACAATCTAGGTTTAATTTCATTGGCCACTAGGTGGTTGATCTGGTGGTAAGTTTATGTCTTGAGTGAACCATCGAATGGATCATACCACGTTATCTAGTTCTAACATATATCTTGTGAAGAGACTTCTTGGCTAACTGCTAACGCCTTAATGAACCTACAAAAATAGGCTCACCAACCTCAAAATTTTGGGTTGCAAACTATACAATTTTTTTAATGACTCCAGCCAAACATTCCATAGAGGACATGAGGCCCTTCTATTAGAATATTCATTACTCAAAAGAATATAGAAGTATATAGTCTTCATGACAAAGTAAATCGAAATAGAGCATAACTATTGAAAAACAAAGCCAAAATCCATAATACAAGGAGAATCGATGGAGCATTTGTAAAGTTAAGCACAAGCTCGTTCCACATGAACAGATTTGTTAAATAAAAATAAAAGTAGAATTTATATCTTATAAATTTAACTAGACAACTGAAGTAATCGAATTTTTCACCATCACAGGCTTGCCTCTTTCGTTCCCTAAGGCTCCATTTGTTTTGTGAAAAATAAATGATCTAAAAATTATTTTCCTAAAGATGCTCGTATCGGTGGAAATAATCAGTTGATAAAAAATGTTTTTATTATCTGTAACAATTTATGTCTAAACAGGAAGAAAATATTTTTTGTTCGTTCTTTTTTTTGTGAGTCATACAAATGATTATTTTTAGGAAACTATTTTCCAAATTATTTACTTTTTGCGAAATAAATGTAGTCTAAGAAGACTGAATTGTCAAAAAACGATGGCTCAATATGAAGAAAGGATCTGGAATATACCATCGTTATACCTTAGACCTTTAATTTAAATCAATTGTATTATTCAATAGATGATTTCTATTTTATATCAAGGCACTAAGGGCCTGTCGATGACGTAATTAAGTGTTGAAAGTTGAAACACCAGAACTTAATAAGATTGTTTCGATAATCATTACTGACAATGATTTAAAAGATTCAATTAAGTAATAAGATCACTTCGTGGGGTTAAGTAAGGAAGGGGTTACCAATTAATTCATTTTGTCGAAAAAAATTATTGATGGCAAGTAGAATCCGATCATTTATATCGCTACAATATATGAATTATGATCACAAATCCATGTATGGTAAGAACATCATAATATTCATATATTATCAAACAACTTTTAATTTCCATTTTCAGCATTTAGATTTGTCAACACTTAAGATTTAGTGTCAAATTTTCAGTATTTATTTTTCAGTTATATCAAACGAGTCCTAAGAGAAGTATGTTCAGCATCACAGATTGTTCAAAATTAAAATTCATTTATTCACTTAAACCGGAGCAAGAAGAGATTTGAAATGAATAATTTGAAAAATATATAGAGGCATGACTCTTAGGCCTTTTTGGTTTCGTGGAAGATAAATGATTCAAAAAACATCTTCCTAAAAATATTTGTATATATTGCTGACAAAAATGTATGAAACAAAAAATATTTACATCCTTCACAAAAATATTTAGACATATATAATTATTAGTGATGAAAAAAATTCCATTAAATAATTATTTCAAGCAATACAAGTGATTTTTTTAGGAAAATATTTCCTGTATTATTATTTTTTTTTTTTGGTAAAGAATATTTTCTGTATTATTCATATCCTACAAAATAAACAAAGCCTTATTCATACACAAACATCAAATGCTCAATTACATATGCTCAATGCAGGCTAATTGCCCCGGTATGAAGTCTGACTTCGGCCGATGAAAAAACAAATCAAAATTCAGTTCTAATTTGACCAAAAGTAATCAAATTATAGAGATAATTGTTCTCGGAAGTGGATTTTTGAAAAAGTGTAAAGGCCTGTTTGTTTGAATTTAAATAAAAGCAAACCCACCAAAATTTAAATTATTATTCAAATTTAGACTTGGCAAAATTTAAATTATTATTTTTTAAAAAGTGTAAAGGCCGGTGTTGGACCTTTAAAGGCTTTTAGGCCCAAGTTAAGGTGTTTGGCAACAAAATTTTAAAGGCCTTTGAGTAAAAGCTAGTATTTCCAAAATCCCTTAGCCTAATGTATGTTCTACCCAGCAATGTCTTTGAGTATTTCCAGAATGGTAATGAATTATTTTCTTCCAACTTTAGCCTCACCAAACTTTGAAATTCTAGTTTTACCCTCACCCATGCATGATGACAATGAGGTTAGATCTTACCACCAATGAGCTTGATTTTGCTCTAGCACGAGGGCTAGCTAAGGTTGTGCAACATCGACTCGGGGTCACCAGGGTGGTGCACCCAAGCCGCCATTGCTAATAACATGTGACCTTCTACCTAGAGTCGTGTGACCTTAGGCGGCCCTCACTGTGGTCATGTGACCTCAAGTAAGGTCGCCAATGCTAGATATGGCTCACCAGCATCTAGCCACCACTCGAATCCTTTGCCTGAACATCGTCAATTTATGAGCTTCGCTTTTTTCTTTTCTTTTCAAATAACTAAAGTCCTTTACAAGTGTAGTTTTTTTTTTTTTTTTCCAAATAATACTTCAACCAAAGTTGTTTCCTAATATACTTTTCAATTACAATTGCCCAAACGTTACCAGAAAAAACCTTTAACCTGACGTTCTTTACATTTCTCCAAAATCTCTCCCAAGTGCACCCTGAGGACCATAGTAAATTCTTGGCTAAATAATGTGATCATTTTTCTCGTTAATTGCTCAAATGGACATACAAGCTAAATTTTTTAGTTATGCCCGTCATATAATCTTAAACAGGTATTGACAGATTTTCACATTTCTTACTAGACAAATCTTGACATCTCTAGCATTGCTCATTTGCCGTGGCTTTTGACGGTGGGGTACTAATGGTGTTTGCTTGTTGGATGCAGATGCTCGGATCTGTTTCACCATCCTAAATTCTGGGAAACATACTGAGGAACTCAAGAAAGTACTCCGGTAAGAACTTTCGGTGCCACATCAATCACCGGACGTAGGGTTTTCTCTTGGTCGAATTCGGTTGTCGAAATTGTATAATCAACGACTGCTAAGTCTGTGTCAAAAAAGCTTTAAACAGATCGGTGCATATATACTCGTACACGCAAATCTGTATATAAGTATCTCCGTCTTGAAAGTGAAACGGCCCCCAGAATTGTCGATAGAGCCACCGTTAATGATGATTGTCATAAGAACTTTTACTGTGTAGAACCTGCTTTCAAGACATGAAATCCACCCTGAAGTAATGGATCTGCAATTATTAGCCTGACTCCAATCAGTTTCAGGAAGTGTGGAGATTATGTGGAAGCACTGCTTGCGGATAAAGTTATTTGGTTGGCGATCTTTTCCAATTAATTGGAGGACGTCTATTTTGTTATGCATAATAGCAAATGATCACCGGAATTTATTCTTTCTTAGCTCCTAATTAACCCATAATAAATTAATGGCGATTCTTAAGTTCAATATTTGGTGAATAAAAAAAAAAAAAAAACCAAGTTAAAATTGGTTGAGCTTGGTAGGGGTTATGCTACGCAAGGAGAATCTTTTGTATCTGCTTAGCAATCCGTCAAACCCTCATAACTTCACTTTAGGAAGTTCACAACAATATGTAATTTATGTCATGCCTTGGCTATCTTTGGATTTGGCAGGATTTCATGTCGAACAGCGATGAAAGTATAAGGTTGAAAAGTATAATGGGAGAGAGAGAGGTATCCTTAATAAAGTAGATGTGCAGAGAGAGAGAGAGAGAGAGAGAGAGAGAGAGAGAGAGAGAGAGAGAGAGAAGTATCTTTAATAAAGTAGAATTCCAATTAGCTAAGATTGCATAGAATTATGGGGGTGGGGGCAGAATCTATTTTACTGGGATGTTAGTGCTACGTTGCCCCCCTCGCATCCGTTGATCTTGTTCTTCAGGCTCTACGACCCCAGAACTCCGAAATTTGCTTCACCAGAGCCTCGCAACGCGCCAACATATTATTGCTGTTCCGTGCGAAACGCCTCCACAACTTTCCTGATAAATGTCCGGCTGGTCCACACTGAGGGGCAAGGTCAGCCATCATGAATAGCCTAAGCTTCTTCATCTTTTTGAACGAGTCTACATTCGAGATCAAGTCTTCTATATCAACATTGTCTAGTTTAATGCCTTCAATGGCATTTGTTCCCTGTTAGGGCAAGATAATTATTATTATACATATTGGGAGCACTTGAAAATAAGCAGATATGTAAACTCTTCCAGAAAATAACTAGTCTTAACTTGAAGATACATTCATCTCATGATGAAATAACAAATGAGAGGATTTTATGCTAGGTTATTCAACAATCTGTTCGATAATAAACACTGTCAGTTTAAGAAGAAAATTAGCAAAGCACGAAGTAAAGAGCGTGAACCCTAATAGGCAAAAATAAAAATTGCATTTGCGTCTCTCCTAATTATGCAATCTAACCACATGTAAATGCGAGTCCACAAAAAGAAATACACATGGGTGCTCAAATTGATTTTTGCTTTCAGGACATGCATAAACTCTTACCGAGTTTTGACTAATCACTTGTAGAGCGTCCTCATGATGCCATATTCGACTTCGCTTGCTAGGGTTTTTAGGGCACTCTTGAATCACAATTTCTCTACCCATTTCTTGAAACAAATCATGCATCCATATTTTGTTATTTTCATCAATGTATATAAGCGACTTTTGAGCCAGAATATCGATCCCACTAGTGGCATAGACACTACATTGTTCTAGGGACTTGATGATCACTTCTTTGTCATATCCATTTAGAAAACATGCAACATCAAGAAAAATCGTTCTCTCGTTGGCTTCTAAGTCGTCGATGACAATCCTTAGTATGTCATGAACCTTTGCCTGAGGGATTTCTTTCAATCGATCAAAAGCTCTTTGCCATTCTTTGACGCTTTTGCTACTCAAGAAAGAGCCCATCATAGTTAGCACCAAAGGAAGGCCTTTAGAATAACTCATTAAGCAATTTGAGAGCATCCTATAGTCGATTTTTGGATATCTTTCTTGGAATGCATTCCAACTAAAAAGCTCGAGAGCTTGATCATCATTTAGTGCTCTTACCTCATAGATATCCCCACATAGACTGATTAAGTTTTCTTCGTGTTGAGGGATCAAAATGACTCTACTCCCTAAGCCAAAGTTCATTGACTTGATCAGGTGGCTGAGTGGCTCTGACAACCCTTCAATATCATCAAACACCAAAAGAACCCTCTTGTTGTGAAGCTTACTCCTCATCAAATTTATCACTTCATGAATATCATTGCCAATTTCCGAATCTCCATTGCCGAGAAGGTCACCAAAAAGTGTCTCTTGCATTTTGTGGAGGCCCTCTTGGCTCGATATATCCTTCACATTTGCAAGAAAGCAACTTCGATCAAATTGATCTGCAATTCGATAGTACAAAGCTCTCACAAGTGTAGTCCTTCCTATTCCACTAGTGCCGGAAATCCCCACAATTCGGACCTCCTTAGCTTCTAATTGGAGTAAGGAGTACAATACATGCACCTGAGAATCTAACCCAACTGGATGGAAAGCAAGCAGGTCTGTGTGTGAGCAGCTCAATCTTCTTGAGATTTTCTCCACAACGGATCGGATGAATTCAGCTTCAAGTCTGCAAATTGTCAACAACTAAAGGTGTGATTGGCTATCCGTGCTCATAAAAGTGAAGAAAATATCAACAAGGTTATATTCTCAATCTAGCGTATCGTCCACCTAATCTAAATTACTAAAAGGTACCCAGAGAGAGAGAGAGAGACAGAGAGAGCTGGATGTGGGGGGAGGGCAATAAAAACATAGAAGAGAAAACAACTGGAAGCTGAACTTTCTTTCAAGCCCTAGCTAGGTACCACAGTCCAAACAATACAAAGACAGACAAGAACTTCTTTTTCTTTTCGTTTTTGCATTTGACAGACGTATCATTCCATAGTGGAGAGTTTTGGTGGTGAAGGGAAGGGTTGCATTACTGCTAGGGTTTACCCTGCATAGGCCGTTTAAGATGTCTGGACTTGCCCATTTTCATTTTCCTTAATATTAACGAAAAGCAAGCATGGGACTTTTGATAACCTCCTAAAGAATTTGAAGCTCATATGCATTGGAGTTCACCCACTTGTATGTTTCAACAATGGGACTCAAAGTAAGTGAGGGAAATGATGCATGAAGGAAATTGGCAACGGAGAAAATCATTGTTCACTTGAGATTTCTTTATGCTTGAGGGAAGAAGTGAGGAGAATAAATTTGTTTATTTAGTTATGAAATATAAAGTACGAAATGAGGGCTAAAACTGGAGAAAAGGGACATTTTTCTTCTCCTTTAATGTTCAACAGAAGGTTATTTATCATTTTATTTAGCTGAACACTTCTAATTTGATATGTATGGAGGAAACCAGATATGCAAAAAAATAAAATAAAATCAAGAGTAAACTCTGATACACGCTAAAAGAGAAAGTTCTTTATAAAAGATAAACAGTGTCAAGGAGTGCAACTTTTACAATCACAATAACACAAAATGTCACTTCTTTTTTTTCTGCAAGCTGTTATATAAAAAATGCGTATAAGAATACTAAAAGTGCCAAAAGTTTCATAAGATGTTTACTTTAGTTCCAAAAGTTTTTACTGGCTCACATAAATGCATTTGGTGAAAAATTTCAGCCAAAAAAATTGTGTGGCCTTTAAGATCAAAAGTTTTTTATGGCATTTAAATAAATAAAAAGATGGTCTAAATGGATCGATAAAATGATGTTGCACAATCCAACGTAGCTGGGTTGTGCAGAACGATGTCATTCACTTTGAAGTTCTTTTATCATTATCTCAATTCATACGGTGACTCCTTCTCATTGCCATCGCTTGCTCGCATGTTGTCTCTGTCACTCTCACTTAGTCAAGTTTGTCATCCTCTCTCACTCACTCAATTGGCTAGCAAAATTAGGGCTCAAGCTTGGAGGGGAAATATTCATCTTCTTCTTCACTTTGTTGAAATGAATTTGAGCTGATTGTCATGCTCCTGCTCCTTCCATTTGCAAGATTGAGTTGTTAATTCATTTGGTGTTGTAGAATGAAGCTCAAAAATCGGAATGTAAGGCACAATTCGTAGAGATGGAAATCAAATGATGCAGAATGTATGGGATGAGATGACAAAAGAACTTCAGAGTTGGAAATCTGCATTGGTCCATCGAGTTGTCCATCTGCATTGGAGGCAAATCGAATAGGGTTTCAATTTGGGGTTGTGGTCAACTTGGGGATTTCCTTGTAAGTTGTGATTTAGGGTTTATATTTTAGGGCAAAACACATAGAAGACATTGCTTGGGGCTATGTATGTTGACTGGGCACCCCGGCAAGCCACATCGGATTACATAATTAATAAAAAATGGCTACGTTATATTTCTAACTACCCAAATCGGAGTTGGTACTTAAATGATTGATTTTTTTAATTAAAAAAAAAAGTGACACTTAGTGATTCGGAAGAAATGTTCAACCCTAAAGTAAGTATCATACGAAACTTTTAACACTTCTAGGTGCATTTGGTAACATTTCTCTTCCCATGAATTATTTCTGTTCAGAAATAGTTTTTTTTTTTCATTTCTTCCTAGGAAAAAAGAAGCAATTTTTTTTTTTTAACTTTCTGCTTTTGTTCCAAATCTATTCCCTTGTCAAAAAAAGCAATTTTGAAGAGTAGAAAAATTAACTGACGTTACCAAATAGATTCTATTCTTTTCCTATTCTTGAGAACCAAAGAACAGGAAAAAAAAAAAGGATGGTTACCAAACATCTCCTAAGTACCCTTATCCCATCAAAAAATGTAGATTAAAGGATACTATAATGTCTATGTTAAATCTCTTTGATGAGCCAAACATTTTTAATTATTACCACCGGCCGTGATAGCTTTGCTGGTAGGCTCCTGCCTTTGAAGGGAATGGTCAGGTGTTCGAAGCCCCTGCAACGCAAGTTGCAAGGAGGTTGGCAAACCATTAGGTGTATTACGCGTGGTGCCCGCGTGGTGGTTCTTGAGCTAGCGTCACCTGGGGTTTACGTGGCGGCTGTCGGCCAAAACGGTTTCTCCGGCAAAAAAAAAAAAAAAAACATTTCCAATTATTCCACTGCCCATAGACCAAATGATTGGCCTTTAAGATTAAGATTTGTTGTTTCCTGGACAAAGTAAGCAACTTCCTTTAGGAAATTTCTCAAGCAAACACTAAAAAAATGGGAGAGAGTTAGTACCTGTTTCCGAGAGACCAACCGGTGAGATTGCCGGCTTTTCGGAGAGCATCCCTCCACCTCCGGACCTTCTCGGCATTCTCTAGCCCAAAACTCTTCTCACTTTGGCCAATCCGCTTGAATCGTCCGGACTGGTTGCGCACCTCTTTAGGGTCGACGTCCCCAAAAATGAGGAACACGAGCTGGCCTTTCTTTTCCTTGCACTCAAGGATCTTATCCAGCTCCTCCAGGCACCATGGTGAGGAGGCGTAAGTCTGAGAGATGATGATGATGGCGCTCCTCGACTGCTCAATTGCTTCATTGATTGCCGGTCCGATCTCTAGTCCTCTTTCCAAACTGAGGTCGACAAAGGCCCTTATCTTGTTCCGCTCAAGAGCGACGCGAAGATGGCTCACAAAGTTACGTGTGTCGGCCTGTTTATAACTGATGAAGGTATCGTGACTGCATCGACGGATGGAGGAGGGGGGCAAGAAGAGTTGTGGTCTGTCTTTGAGGCTATGTTTGAGAGAAGAGAATTGGAGCAGAAAGAAAGAGATGGGAGGCTTTTGCAGTAAGAATTGCGATGCTTTCTTGTTAAGGAGGCTTGGATACAATGTAGGGGGAGAAAATGGAGGGAAAAGGCTCTTGAGATGGCCAAGTTGGATCATCATCTTACTAGAATTTGCCATTCAAACACCCGCAAAATCAAAGTCAAGAAAGAGCTGTACAGAGTTCATTCACGATGCAAGCTAGCCTGACTTATTTATAATAGATATTTAAATTGTGAGCGCCCGCTCACGCAAGCACGCAGGCGTCATTTCGTTCCTTTTTGTCCGTTTTCCCACCTGTCCGGTTTCTCTGGCCCCTTGCTTTTTTGTGTGTAGGGAAATAGACTAAGTACAAGCAAGTTCAGATGGTGACATTTTTTTCCTTTTCCTTTTTCCTTTTCCAAGAAAATTCTACGAGAAGAAAATTTAAGGATATCCAAACGGTCAGAAGCATCATAAATCCTCTCTGGACAATTTGCTCAACAGCTACTTTTTCGGAGCCCCACCCTTCACTTTTTGCCAGGTCCTGTGTTGCATTTGTCCCAAGGTGACACCCTCTCCACTCCCACTACAAATTGCAAGACAAACGTCTATCGTGATGATTATGACTCGGATCTTGGCCTATTAGCGGGTGGTTTACATAACCACGGAGAGAGTGACTTGAAATCATTATCAAGATAAATGTATTATTTAATATTTAAATACTTTGGCATTTCTCTTCACATATAGGCTGGACTATTTGACTAAACTTATAGTATGGAAATATGTAATTGAGACACAGAAAAAGTTTTGTAAAGATTTGAATTCAATACCTCTTGCACTAATGGGATTCTCTAGGATCATTACTAATGGGATTCTCTAGGTTGAACTTTTAGAAGTTTCACAAAATCTCACTTGCTAGTGGCAAGAGACCACACGCGCACACACACAATGAGCATATGTAACCCTTGTCAAGTGATGGTTGATTATGAATGGCACATGAAATTTGACTAACAGAATGAACATACATGCGAAATGGGCAAACAAAATTTGGGTTTGCTTCCATGATAAAAATAATTGGGAACAGAGAATTGTGTGATTTTTGTATATATAATAATGAAGAATACATGAGCTTATTTATACATTTTACAAAATAACGATCTAACGTAACATAAGATTACAATAGCAATTATAATTAATTAGAATCAATCAAGAATATGCATAATTAATGTAAGTTAATGTATAATCCTAAAAGATATGGAAATCAAGGGAGATATACAGAATTTCTAAATATATATTTAACGTGCTTCAAGCTATGACATCCATCATTTCCCCTAAAATTGTAATATAAGCGTTTATCATGATGGTTATACTTGTATCATCATAATTGATGGGATAATTATGCTTATGTTTTCAGAAAGGACACGAAGTTTATGGTCTTGAGTTGCACATGGTACCTGAATTTTAAGTTTCATATGAGAATTAATGGTATTTCGTGTATGGAGGGAGGGGAGATATTGGAGAAACTATTACATGATTATTGTATATATGATAAATTGAATCTGGCATAGTTAAAATGATAGGTCTCATAGGGTCCAAAGTGAATCCTATCATGACAGTGCTCATTTAGTTCAGAATATGGACAGTACTTTGTTAGGGATTATGTTGTCATTTAAATATCATGCGCGCGTTAAACTGTAGATCTGCTCTTTATATAGTTTACTTGATTTTCTCTAAAGTAAAATTATAGTAGTTCTTAGGTGAAGTCTTGTGATGGTTAAAGATAGTGGCTAATAAATTGTCCAGCACATCTGACTTCTTTGTAATTTCTACCAAATATTACGCAAGGAAAGCTTTTAATCTCCGACCTGAATGGTCATCATCTGCAAATATCGTGCGATGTGCATTTTTTTTTTTTTAACCAGAAATTAATTAGGCCATCGACATAAGCAAGCATGTGGTTAGGGGTTGTCCACGGCGGATTCCCTATTTTCCTTGATTTCCAAATGTCACTGACCGTCCTCTCTCTCCTCTCTCTTCCCTGCGAACCCCACCAGATGTAAAAGATCCAATCCTAGCAAATTAGCACACGTGTACCTCACAACTTTACACGTAAGGGATCCAATCCTCGCTGCTCTATGTGGCGGGTGGGAACATAACGTTGCACTTGTCGCTTCCTTTTAAGAAGCTTTCAAGTACTAAAGCACATTCGACCAAAAAAAAAAGGGAGTACGAAAGCTACCTTCAACAAATGCAGAGTTTTTTTTTAATAAAAAGAATTACTAAAAACTTGAAACTGCGCTGATCACGTATTTATTCACAACATTTTTTTGTAATAATAACAACGCCAAACCATACATGACACATACATTTTAAACATTTTCTTGTGAAATAAAAAAATCACAAATTTGCACATATATAACACATTTACCATTCTGTCAAGGTTTCATTAGACGATCTTTTAACAAAAACGTCATTTTATTTCATTCAAGTTACATGGGCTTTATCATGTCAACACTAGTTGCTTTCTAAAATTCAAGTAGGTAACTTTTTAATGATGTTCATCGATAGAACCTTCATGGAGAAGGGTAAATAAACCATACATGTATAAGTTTTGAATTTTTCATATCACAAAAAAAAAAATTAAAGATAAATGTTTCACAGTAAACCATTGGAGTTTGCCCTAATAGTCATCATTCTCACTTGGAAAGTGAAAGATG
Source organism: Eucalyptus cladocalyx (assembly GCA_017140615.1). Taxonomy (NCBI): domain Eukaryota; kingdom Viridiplantae; phylum Streptophyta; class Magnoliopsida; order Myrtales; family Myrtaceae; genus Eucalyptus; species Eucalyptus cladocalyx. The sequence continues at coordinate 26,523,367 of CM029522.1, forward strand.
GGGAGTTTGAATCCCTACCTTTTTAGAGAGAGTGGGAATGATTTAGCTTCAAGTATGAGTTTTATTTTCATGCCTTACAATGAGGTAAGGCAAAAGTCTGATAATGAGAATTAGAATAGAAGTATAGTAGGATCGACAAAAAAAAAGTGTCACAATTATAAAGTTTAAGGGTTTTTGACTATTTTTACACCTTTTTTTTTATATAAATGACTTTAAAAAGTTTTAAAAATATAATATTTTTTATGAAATTAGTTATTGCCCCCAATCTATCATATAATAATGAAAGTCCAGTTTTCAACAGGAAAACCGCCATATTAATTAAAAAAATTATTTTTTTTGCAAATAAAAGTATGTGATTAATTTTTCCAACAAGTAAATTTAGATGAATTTTTCCTAAAGTCTCATATTAAATACAAAATATTTAATTATGTTGTGATATTTTATACATGTAGGAAGATAGGCCATGCACAACAATTGTGAGAAATAGGAAAATGCTTTTTGGTAAAACATTTTCAAAAAATACAATTAGTTTTCCTTTGTTTGATATTATATGAATGAAAACGTTTTTTGATGTTTGGATATTATTAGAAAATGATTTCAATTTCACGACTTTTTTTATTTATTTTTTGGTAAAGGTAAGTATGATATAGATTTTACCAAACGAATATACAAAGAGAGGAAGCCCGGCACCAACAAAACAAACACTCAAAAGACAAAGGAGTCAAGAGAGTGTAGGGGTGTCAATTTCACAACTTTATTTCATGCAAAAAGTTAGAATTTTTAATTTTGTTTTTAATTTTAAAAAATCGAATTTTTAATTTTTTTTAATTTTTTCTCTCTTTATCTTTCTTTTTCTTTTTCCTTTCCTTTTCATCTTCTCTCTTCCTTCACAACTACTGGCCGATGACGGCCATAGGCAAGCTTTGCCTCTTCGAGATCAAGCAAGTTGCAAGCTCGTCGGCCTCGGTGGAGCCCAAGCTCATTGGGATTGGTGGAGCCGTGAGCTCGCCAACCTCGACAGAGTTAGAACTCACCTGGATCTGGCAACCCCAAGCTCACCAACTTGCTTAGATCCAGCAAGCCGCAACGGCCTCAATGAAGCTCAAGCTAGAAAACTCAAGCTCACCTAGATTAGTCGAGCCGCAAGTCGCCGACCTTGGCTGAGCTTAGGCTCACTAGGATCTTGGAAGCTGCTATCTCATTGGCCTTGATGGAGCTCGAGTTGGCAAGCTTGGGCTCGCCTAGATCGGCTAAGCGCCAAGCTCGCCAGCCTACGTCTTGGCCTCTCGTTGGGCTGTCGACAGTTGTGGACAGTTGCTGACAATAGAGGAAGAAAGGGAAGAAGGAGAAATGAAAAGAAAGAAAATAGAAAGAAGAAAAAAGAAAATAAATAATAATAAATAATTTATTAAATAAATAAAATTCGATTTTTTCAGAATAATTATTTTATAAGAATAATTATTTTATTAATCAAGTACCCTACGACTAAGGAAACATTTTGGAAAACATATTTCCGGTTCTTTTAATAGGGAAGTCATTTTTTAGAATTTTTAGCTTTGGTAGGAAAATATTTTTCGTTAACTAGGAAAACATTTTCCATTGGCTCATTTTCTAAAGCGAACCAAACGCCGATATATGAGGAAAATATTTTCCACAAAACAAATGCACTTGTTTCTTTTTTCCAAGAAAATTTTAATCGATGAATATCTTAGACCATCAATATAGTCACGAATATCATAAATATATATAATAATACCGAAAGTAACAAAATTTACTCCATACGAATAAGAAGATATTTATGCTAACAAATTTAAGTAACTATAACTATATCAGGCAGGAGAAGCTGTACAGTAGAAATAAAAATATGCAAACATTTCCACAAAATTATAAATCAGAAAAGTTGACTTTGTCGCTTGTAACTAGACTGACATTTGTGCGAAAACAATGTATTTTGTTATAGAAAATATCTAGATAATTACTGACATAAATCAATACCACTACCACATGAAGAGCGAATTCTCTTCCGCAAAGCTTTTTAAGAGAAATCTCATGGCAAATAAAAGAATTACTAAAAAATAGTGGGATAAAGGCTACAAGAGCACATCTTCTGTTATTTCTCCTATTGCATGAAGTTTAAGTGGGCAAGATTTCGAGAGAGTATAACTCATTGCTCTTGTATATTTTTTGGGCTTTTTTTTTATTCAGCATAAATTTTTTAAAATATCTTTTCATTTCATCATAATTACACTATTGCTTGAATTATAAATATCTTTTCATTTTAATTTATTTCCTAAACAATAAAAATATGGATATATTTTTATTAATATCTTACTTTCTCGGTCTCTATGAATATAAAGATAGTTTGATTTAAGCATATTTTTTATTATGATCTTCATAATAATAAAATAGAACCTCATTTAGAGTTTTTTCGAGTTAATATTCCTACTTTTCTAATTTCCTTATTTATAAACTTAACTAATTCTAATTATGAAAAGGAGAAAACAAAAACTGAAAATTTTATGTATCTAAAAAATTAGGAACATGATTTAAATTAATAAAAGTATAAGAAATCTATAGATAAATTAATATCGCCATTAAAATATTCTTATTAAAAAAAAAAAAAAAAAAAAAATTCTTTTAAAATTAGGGTCAACACCACGCAAAACCTCAAACTGGTACACTTGGAACAATTTATCAAAAACTAATTTTTTACCATGAAGAACCTCAAAGCCGGTACATTTATGACAAATTTACCCTCTATTAATTTTCTTTAAATTTTACTGTTAAATTACTGAGTTAAATTACACATGATATTTGACGTGTGTACTAGTTTTGAGTTTTTTGTAGTATTAATCTAGTTTAACGAAAACTAATTGAAAGTAATTTTGTAATAAATGTACTAATTTGGGGTTTTTGATGAATAAAAAATTAGTTAGAGATAAATTTATCATGAGTGTACCAATTTGGGATTTTTGTGGTAAAAAAAATAGTTTTGATTAGATTTGTTATAGGCATACTAATTTGTGGTTTTGCGTGGTATTAATCCTTACGATAAAGGAAAATGAATCTGATATAACTCTAAATGAGTCTATATTTTTACTGTTATAGAGATCACAAGTTAGAATATACTAAAAATGGAACTATAGTAATATTAGACCAAAAAGGAAAAAAAAAAAAAAAAGACAACATTTTTATTTTATTTTATTTTATTTTATTTTATTTTGGAAATGGATTGAAATGAAAAAAAAAATCTAAAATTTGAGTACTGGTATAGCTATGAAAACTTGTGAATATTATTGAAGGATGGTTTCACTTTGTTATAAAAAAGTTGAGGTCATAGATTGTAGAGGCAAGCATGTTTTTAGGGTAAAACTATGAGCCAGAGAATCAGATTGGCAAGAATCAGTTTGGTTCCAAGTTATGTAAGATAGCTTTCACGTTCCAAAAATTAAAGAATCAGTTCTAACAGGTAGGTTCCAAGTGGAACTTGAAAATTGGAACAAGTCTTTATGTTTTTCTTGTTCCACATCTACATCACATTCGATTATGAGTGTGTAATTTGGAACCACTAATATGAACTTCCATTTTCAACCCATGACTGAGACTTTTATCTTGTTGTATATTATTCGCGTATTTAAATATGAGTCATGGTCAATGGATTGTAGAAATGAATTATGACTATTAATAGTGATGATTTACTGCAATCATTCAATTAATAATACATATGAAACCTAGATAAACCTTGAAATTGGTGACAAAGTAAACTCCATGTTACAAACTATGCATGGCAAGTTTTAGGTTTTAAAATTTTGGGAATTGATTTCAATGGGACAAGTCCTAGATGAAACCTAAGGCTGTGCATGACAACGTTTCTTGGTTGGGGAAGAGTTTTATTTATTTATTTGTTTATTTTCATAAATATTTATTTTTTATTTCTATTATGGAGAATAATTTTTGAGTAAAATAAGATGTTTGGTAACTATGCAAAATTTATATTCAAGAAATAGAAAAGAATATAAATGCGTTTGGTACGAAACATTTTTTTTTATATTTATTCGTTTTTTTATTCTTGCTCACGGATTGCTGACCGCCGATCGTCGCCATCGCCGGGTGGCTCTAGGCAGCGGTAGCGGCTTGTGGTTGGAGGTGGCCACGACAAGAGAGAGGAACAAAAGAAAAATAAAAAAGAAAATTGGCTTATTTCTAGAAATTGTTCCCGAGAACAATAAGCAACTTTTTTTTTTATTTTTTGTTTCTATTCCAAATCTATTCTTGGGCTGACTTTCTATCCTGAGAAATAGAAAAACAACTTGACGTTACCAAATGAATTTATGTTCTTTTTTTGTTCTGGAGAACAAAATAACAAAAATCTAGAGAAATATAAACGTTCCCATGCGCTACCTAATTCTCTTGAAACTACTTCTCTTGCTGGATTGAACAAATTAAAAACTTTAAGAACTACATTAAGTATTTACAATTAATTCAAGAATTACATTAGATGATGTAAATGTTCAATGATAATATTACATGTTGAATTGAAACTTAATGATTATTTGTGTTATTTTTCCCACCGAAGAAGTCACGTTTGGGCCACAAGGGATGCGCCTGGCTCAAATGATCACTGACTTGTGGATTAATTTGAACTGGCAATGAAAGTAGCAAAGTCAGTTCGGATCTCGAGTCCTTTCGGTCGCTTCAATCATTTGTCTGTCCTACAGATTGCATGGTCTACCTGCTATCAAGATATGCAATCATTAGTCCTATTGTTAGAATCTTTGATCGCCGTGGAAAATACGTTTTATTAATTTAGATGACGTCAAGCCGCATTTTCTATAAGCCGTCTTATAACTTTTCTTTGCCTTTATTTCTTTTTGGTCTAACCCTATCTCTACTTTAAGTAATGCTGCATGATGTGTCATCGCAATGCCACAAACAAAATCAATTGGCCGCAAATAAAATTAAATGGCCCCAAAGGATCGGTGCTGGGACCATCCTTTTTGCAGTTGTTGAGGTACTGTCCACGTCCCTTAACAACAAATTCTAAATACTTTTTATACTCACGTGATTTTTCTCTACCTATTAATTATTGTGGATTAAATTTTCTAGAAAAAGATTGTCCCAAAAGTCCTAACTTTACCAATTTAGTCATTAACTTTTAATTTTATCAATTAAGTCATAAACTTATCACATTTTATTAATTAAGTATACTTGACCAATTTTGGCTGAAATTACTAGCGTAAACACCAGCTATCCTACGCGACATGACCGGTATTGACATGGACATATTTTAAGTACTTTTACGATTTTTTATTAATTTTTTCTTTTAGTTTTCCTTTTTTTGCTTTTCTTCTTATTTTCCTTTTGTTCTTTTTTTTCTTTTTTATTTACTGTGACAAGTGAGGGTTGTGGCCCTTGGCCGACTGACTTGCCCAAATCTGGGCCTCGCTCGCAACTATGGGATTGTGGCTCTTGATCAAGCTGTTAAGGAGGAAATTATTGGTGGAGATGCAAGGAAGGAGTGGAATAGGGTATCAATAGCTTCATCGAAGAGGCTAGCTTGAACATAGGTCTTGACAAGGAAATCGATCGACCAAAGGAGGAGAGGGGGCCGATCCAGCAAAGCAAGAGAATCAAGCAAACAAGGAATAGCATAGCGTTGTGACATGGAAGGAGGCGATGAGGCTGGAGAAGATGAAATTGAGGCGGGAGTGGGAGGGGGATGGGGAGAGGATGGAGATGAGGGAGGCAAAAGTAGGAGGGTCGACAGGAAAGCCACAGGAATCCAGGTGAAGAAAGAGGGAGAAGGCAAGGCCGATATGGTGCTTAAGCTGGTTCACAGCGATGACGGCGGAAGCAGGAGAGTCGAATTGGGGAACATCAAAGTTGAGGAGACCAACGAAGGCATAGAGGAACTTGGGTTTGGGGAAAGAGGAGGAAGAGAGGTGCTTCTTGGTGCACCTTACAATTGCAGGGGTGGCAACCCACACCACCAACTATGGAGGAAAAGTACCAAAAAAGTTCTAAATCTTTTTGTATTTATGCCAATCAAGTCATAAATTTTTCAATTGGATCAATTAAGTCTTAAACATTTTCATTTTGGTACCAATTCAATCCATCCGGCCATTTTAGACCGAAAATTGTTGATTTGAACGTTGACGCTAATGTGGACAATTTAAAATAATTTTCTAATAAATTTTCTAATTTTTTACTTTTTTATTTTTATTTTTTTGCCCTTTTCTTTTTCTTTGGATTGTGGTCGGTGAGAACAAGACCATGTACCCCTGGCGAGGACTGCCCTTGGCGTCTGGCAATGGTCATCCCCTCGCTAGACACCCTCGCTAGTCCTCATTTGTGGTTGGTCGCTAGCCATGGACGGAGCCAGCCACAATCCAAAGAAAGAGAAAAGAGAAAAAAAAAAAAAGGAAAAAAAATATAAAAGTAAAAGATTGAATATTTATTAAAAATTATTTGAAAATGTCCACGTCAACGTCGATTGTGCTATGTAGGATAGTCGACATCTACTTAGCAATTTCTTATCTAAATTGGTCGGATGGATTATGGCATGCTCAATTATCTCTTAACCTAGCTATGTTAGGCTCTTTAACCATTGTTGTAGCTCACCATATGTATGGGAGAATCATAAGCATAGAATACGACCCTAATCGAAATGCAGTAAGTTTAGGATTGTTTCAACAATCCACGATGGTGATGAGTTGCTTCAGCAAACCATATCTAGGTGAGGCCAGGGGAGGGCTGTGACCATTGCCCGCCAATGGCAAGGGCATTGTGGTCCTCACCTGCTATCGGCAAGGGCCCAGCAACCCTCGCTTGGTGGCTAGCAATGGCCTGGCCATCCTTACCGACCAAAGTAAAAAGAAGAAAAAAAAGAAAAAAATATTATTAAAAATTATTTACATTAGTGTTAGTTATGCCACTCAAGACAACTAATGTTCACGTCAGCAATTTCTAACCAAAATAAACTAGATGATCTTAATTGACAAAATGTGAAAAAATTTAGAATTCAATTGGCATAATTAAAAATGTTTTATAATTGAATTAGCAAAAACTCAATAAATTTATGACTTTTTGCATAATTTTCCCGATCTTCTAACATGATGTCAAAAACCTGTGCTGTCCCTTTCACGTATGTGCATCTGCTCGAGATATGTCACATCTTGCTTGGCAATGAGTTTCAATACTCTTTATATTTATGTGATCCTCTTCTATCTATTAACTTAAAGTTTTGGGTTGGATTTTCTAGTATCGCCGACAATATCGGAAAGGAAGCAACCAACTTCTTCCGTGCCTCTCATTGAATCTGGTCCCATATCGATAAAGTATGACAGACAATCTAAGATAAGATGCAGTTTCATTAAGCCCAAAAAATCTACGTCATAAACCTTATTTTAAACCGTAAGATCGCTATGTTACTAGCAAAGTAATTGCCTCCACTAAGGGAAATGGAGGGATTCGTTCCTGGCCATGCAATTAAACTAAACTTCCCAAGAAAGTTAGTGAAGGATTGACCAAATAACGAGGAATTCCGTCTGGGTAGAAACTAACGAGAAAACAAAATCCACCGGAGATTTTGGGCACAACTTTCTTATGGATTTGCTGGGGATTATTATTGTTGAATATGCTTTATAGCAATTAAACCACTTTAATTATTACTGTAATTTCTGTTCGGTGGACAGTAATTTTCATAAAAGAGAAATAAATATTTGCTCATATTCTCGTTTATTTAATACTTAAAACGAAGACATCCCGGGACATTGAATCAACACATTCATGTATGGCATAATCCCACCGTAGTTTCGTCTAATCATAAACTTTTGAATGTAAATGGAACCGCATAAAATACGAGGAGGTTGCTTGATATAAGATAAAATGGGCTATAGCAATTGATGAAAGAATATCATGTAGTCAATACTCAGTGTAAATCAAATCCACCTACGACCAATCATTATGAGACCCACGAAATTAATGATTTCGATGATGTCGATTTATGTTACATATAAATGAGATAATTAAGACTTTATTTGTTTCACAGAAAATGAATGATTTGGATTTTTTTTTAAATGATCATTTATATCATTTATGAAAATGAATGAATAAAAAAAATTCATTGATCATGGAAATGTTAATACATAAATTGTTGTTGATAAAAAAATATTCTTTATTGACTAATTATTTCTCAATCATTTTTTGGAGTCATTAATTTTCCATGAAACAAATGGAATCTAAGTAATGATGCATGATGTATTATCATGACGTTATAAAAAGAAGTTAAATAGTTATCTTGTACAAAGAAAAAGAAAAAAAAGACTAATTGGATACTATCTTTGACCTGTTTATATTTCCTCAATTAAGATGCTCGGTCCCTTAGACTTGGAGTGCTAACCTTCTAAAGTTCAGGATAAATGCGTCATGATAGGTATAGTTTGGATTTTTATTTTTTTTTATGACTTTTTCCCATAAACCGATCCATCATCTTTTAGCCTCCCACTTTCCTTCTTGCACGTGCCTTCTTCATTCAGTCAAAGCAAATAAAGTCTTGAAAGTGCCTTCGATTTTACTTTCCTTGGCCGGTACCATGATTATCTTCTGTATCAGCTCGTTCCCTCAACCTCTTCGCTTCTTTATGCTAGTCCACATCCCAAAGATATATGCTGAATCCTCTTCGTTTCTTAATGCTAGTCCACATCCCAAAACTATATCCTAAAGTTCAGTGAACTTGTACACAATTTCCAACAAATAGGTTCTAGGTTTCAGGTGAAATTTGGAATAAATTTTTTGTGTTTTTTTATTCTATATTTTGACGTAATTCTGTGATATTTCATAGCATCTAATGATGAGTATATGATTTGAAACCATTAGTATAAGTTTCCACTTCGATGATAATCATAACTAATATTTTTATTTTGTTAATATTTTATATTTTTTGTATATCTAAATATGAGTTGTGGTAATTGGATTGTAAAAAAAAAAATACTTTACTATAATTATTCAAATAAGAATACAGATAGAATATTTGTAGACTCTGAAACCAATTATAAAACCTGAACATAGTAAGTTTCAAGCTCTAAAGTATGCATAATAGATTTCAAATGGAACCTGGACCATAGATTAAATAAATTGAAACTTTATGATTGAATATTACGAAGTATTAATTTAATGAGAAAATTATATATTGGACAGAAGTTTAGTGGTTACTTGTCCTTTTTGCTATCTAATGAGTCAGGTTTGGGCCACAAAAGGATGCGTGTCGCTCAAATGATGACTGACTTTTGAACTGGCAGTGAAAGTAGCACGGTCAATCCGGATCTCGAGTCTTTTCGGTCGCTGCAAACATTTGACTCTTCTACAAATCGCATGGTCTACCTGCGCTCTAGATATGCAATCATTAGTCCTATTGTTCGAATCTTTGATCGTTCTGGGAAATATGTTTTATAGATTCAGATGCATTGAACCGCATTTTCTAAAGGCCATTTTATGACTTTTCTTTTACCTTTAATTCTTTTTGGTCTAACCCTATCTTTACTTTAAGTAATAATGCATGATTTGTCATCGCAACGCCACAAATAAAATCAAATGGTTCCGGCTGCCGGCCGTGCGGGGGTTCCCTAGGTCATCAAAAAAAAAAAAAAAAAAAAAAAAAAAATCAAATGGCCAAAAATCAAATGCCACAAAAGGTCGGTGCTGCGGCGATCCCTTTTGCAGCTGTTGAGGTATCGTCCACGTCTGTTAACAACGGATTTTAAATGTTGTTCGTATGCATGCGATCTCCTTTTCCTCATTAATTTAATCTTGTGGGTTGGATTTTATAAGATAAATTACCCAAAAAGTCCTAACTTATTGTATTTTTTTTGTCAACTCAGTCCTTTAACCCTTTTAATATTTTTGGGCAATTCCCTCTAAAAAGTTAATATTTTAAAATTATTTTATAGGTAAAATTAAAAAGTTAAGGATGAAATCGCTAAAAAAAAAAAGCAAGGCTTGCAGTCCTTGCCTAGTTGCCTTGCCCAAATCTGGGCCTCACTTGTTGCTGTGCGTAGGGGTGTCAGGAACCGAACCGAACCAAAGAAATCGATTTTTTTGGTTCGGTTCGGTTTTTGGTTTAATTCTCATTAAAAACCAATATTTTTTTTATTGGTTCGGTTTTTATCGGTTAAGCGAACCGAACCGAACCACAAACCAATAAAATCAAAATTCTCTCCCGACTCCCGTCTCCTCTCTCTCTCTCTCTCTCTCTCTCTCGCGGGGCTTTGGGCCAGCTCCGATTCTTAGCTTTCACTACTCGAACAGGCATGCTTCCTTCTTCGACCCTCTCTCTTCTTCCCCCACCAACTCTCTCTCTCTCTCTCTCTCTCTCTCTCTCTCTCTCTCTCACCACCAGCTGCTCAAATCATTACTTTGCTTTCGATCTGCCTGGGTTCTTGCTCTTTGAGTCACAGACCCCTGTTGTTGTTGTTGTTACTTTAGTTGATTTGATCTGAGCACTCGCGCTGCGATTCCATCGAAGATGGCCACGGTGAAAGTGGCGCGATCGCAAGGGATGCCGGTGAAGGAGAACGGCGCGAAGCTAGAGGAAGGGCTCACCGTCTTCAAGTCTAATAAGTTCGACTGATGTTGGGGGATTTTTGTGAATTTTCAAAGAAAAAAAAAACCAAAAGCTAAAAACTAAAAACCAAAAACCGAACCGAAATTTCAATTCGGTTCGGAAGTTTTTTCTAATGGTTCGGTTTGGTTCGGTTTTTCAAAAAAATCGAACCGAACTGAACCGTTGACACCCTTAGTTGCGCGATTGTGGCTCTTGATCAAGTGGTTGAGGAGGAAATTACAGGTGAAGATGCTAGGAAGGTGGGTGCCCCTCTTGAAGTAGAACGGGGTATCGATAGCATTATCGACGAGCCCAGCCCAACCGCAAGTCTTGATGAGGAAACCGATAGACCAAAGGAAAAGAGGGGGCCGAATGAAATACACATTCGTAATATAATGAATATAATGAATATTTAAGGGAGAGTGTTATGAAATACGTGAATAAATGAAATACATGAATAAATATTCATTATATTCATCTTATCTAATATACTTATTATGGTACATTTGTATTCTACATTCTAAGTACATTTCCCTATACAATGAATGTGCATCTTCCTATCCAATATATGTATTATTCAATACATTGATATTAGTGATAAGTGCATATTTGTTTTCTTATGAATATGAGTTTAGTTTTTGTCATAATAATATGGTGATATAATGAAAATAAAATTTTCTCCTTTGACTTTTTCTACGATCTTTAGTGTCTGGCTTTCTCTATTATCTTTGGTGTTTACTTGCTTTCTCTACTTAATCTCTTTATTTTATGTATTATATATTTGCAATGCAATATTTTACAACAATAATTGAATTGACAAAAACGCAATATGTCTAGGACTTTTTGCAAAATTTTCGCAATTTCTAACATGATGTCGAAGCCAATGCATCCACCCGAGGTATGTCCTATGGGTTCCAAATGCTCTTTATATTTATGTGGTCTTCTTTTACATATTAGTTTTAGTTTTCGAGTTGGATTTTCTAATAGCAAAGATGATATTGGGAAGAAAGCGACAAATTTCTTCCGTGCCGCTCTTATTGAATCTGGCCTCATATCGATAAAGTATACTAGACAACCTAAGATATTTAAGATGCAGTTTCATTAAACAAACAAAATCCACATCATAATTACCTTATCTTATGCCATACGATCGCTATGTTGCTAGTGGAGTAATCGCCTCCACTAAGGGAAATGGATAGATATGTTCCTGGCCATGCAATTAAGCTAAACTTCCCAAGAAAGTCAGTGAAGAAAGTTAGTGAAGGATAGACCAAATAACTAGGAATTTCGTATGGTGAGATACTAGCGAGAATAGAAAATCCACCGGAGATTTCCGGCGCAACTTTCTTATGGATTTGCTAGGGATTTCTAATTTCGAATATGTTTTGTAGTAATTAAACCTCTTTAATTATTACTGTAATTTCTGTTCGGTAGATGGTAATCTTCATACAAGAAAAATGAATATTTGCTCATATTCTCGTTTTATTTAGTACTTCAAATGAAGACATCCCGGGACATTAAATCAACACATTCATGTATGGTCAAATCCCACTGTCGTTTCGTCAAATCGTATACTTTCGCGTGTAAATATACCCGTATAAAGTACGAGAAGGCTGTTTGATATATACAAGTAAACTGTAGCGATTGACGAAAGAATATTACGCAGTCAGCACTCGGTGTAAATCAAATCCACCTACTGCCGATCATTATGTGAACAACGTAACTAATGATTTCAATGATGCCAATTTACGTTACATGTAAGTGAGACAATAACTTTTCTTTACTTTAAGGCTTCATGTTTCTTGCGACAACGAATGGTCTGAAAAATATTTTCCTAAAAACAGTCATTTATGTCATTTACAAAAATGAATTAATGAAAAAAAAATTGTTCACGAAATTGTTAAGACGTAAATTGTTGTTGATAAAATTGGCTAATTATTTCAAGTGATACAAGCGATATTTTTTTAGAAAATATTTCTCAAATCATTCTTTTTTGTGAAACAAAAGGAACCTAAGTAATGATACATGAGTTATTATCACAACGTCATTAAAAGAAATTAAATACTCATCCTGTACAAAGAAAAAGATTAAAAAAAAAAAAAAAGATTGATTGGATACTATCGTCGACATGTATATATTTCCTTGAATAAATAGCCTCAAAAGCTCAGTGCATACCATGGTTTCGTTTTTAATATTATCCATTCCATGCGCTTGACAGGTGAATCCAGTGCTGAGAAGATCTTTTCTCATCATGTCTACAGAACCAGAAATTCTCGAAGCACCAGTTTCTCTTGCACCCTCCTCTTCATCTTCAACCCCTCCAGAATTTCGAGTTTCAAATGCTTCTAAGATAGATTATCTTTATGAAGTCTCTCTTAGTGATGAAACTAAAATCTCAGAAACTCAACTTTCCTCTGATGAACCCTTATTCCGCTTTTGCCAAACCCACCTCGTCATTTTCACCCATCCGCTCTATTCGCTAACTGATTCACCAAACTCCAAAGCAAGTAAAGGAGTATGTCCAGTCTTCCAAATTTGACCAGCATCCTATACCTGCTACAGAAAAAGAGTACTTTGTTACTCTTCAGATTCCTTCAGAATTTCCCAGACAATGGGTTCAACAGGGATATTCTCATGTCCATTATGGAGCTGTTCGTCTTGCCCTTACCTTCCATGGTCGGAAGGGATTGCCAGTTGTGGCAAGAATAGCATTGTTGGATACCAGGTTTTTACAATACCAGCATGCATGCATAGGCACTGTTCAAACCACTTTAAATGCTTTGAACAGTTTTTGTAACTTTGTATCCAAATTTCAATATCACTCTATCGACCCCCTACTTTCTTTCTTGAAAGTCCAAGTCCACTCACTTGGAGCCCCTCAAACCGCTGAATCTCGTAGCCGCAACCCTACATTACCGGATGGTTTATCGAGTGCAGAACCACGCCCTCGACCTCAACTTCAACAATGGTAATGAAGATGCGTTGTTCATCTCTATGCAGAACGACCAGGCGTCTTGCATCCATGTTCCTAGACAGATCCCCAAGGATACGTTGGCCAAGCTTCTTCCAGAAACTTGGATCACCAACTATGAAAAGCTGCATCAGCATAACAAGCCTTTCCAGTCCACTAACTCAGAGTTTGTACGGAAAAAAGATGGAACTGTTTCCATCAAATTTGGCAAGGAAAAGGAAGAAAGTCCTTCTATCTTCCAGACCCTCTTCATGATTGAACCATGTGTTCCGGACTCTATTTCTCAACCGGACCCGAAAAAGCTTGTTCGACACTTTGATGGTGATGGACATCCCATTCATTACTATAAAGATAATTATGGTCACTGTTTTTTGGGATCCTTTTTGCCAATGTTCCCACTGCATAAATTCTCCTGATGAGGTAGATCCTCTTGCAAGATCTCCACCTCGATGGAAAAGGCACAAAGATAAAATGTACCAAAGGTACTTGAACGGAGATTCCTCCGTTGATACTCTTGGTGAGTGTGACAAATACCAGTTCATGGTCTCTTATGCACCACCTCCACCACCGAGTTCGATCTATGTCCCAAACCCCACAAGATCCACCAAAATCACCTCCACCTTCTCCTCCCCGAGAAAAAACAAGCTCTTTCTCCATTCTACAAGCCAATCCTCAAATGGGCTAAGAAACACTCTTACCCGCTTGAAGTCCCAACAAAGTACCACCCACTTCTTCTATTGCCATGTTTCACGTGATGACTTCCCTCCACTTGTCAAGGAAAACTCTAAACTCTCGTTCCCACCACACGAAGAGTTTATTGATCCACATGGTAGATACCGCCATGTTCCTAAAATTCCTACCCCCACTGATGTGGATGAACATGGGAGACAGAAGAAAACCCCTGCGGCTGAAGCTGTTCTGAATTGGCAATCAGAGACTCTGTTAGCACAAAATAATGCCTTCAAGGCTATTGATTCCAAAATTGGAAACGTGCAACAAGATCTCCGAAGATACGATGAGGGTACCAAGAAGATACTTTCTTAGTTCCAGAAAAGGCTTCAAGCCTTGGAATCGGGACAACATCTTGGGTACCATTATCTTGAAAATCCAAAGCCGAGATAGACAAACTCAAAAAGCAAATTCAACTTCTTGAGGAAGGAAAATTCAGACCCTTCGATCCATTGGCACCACCTGTTCAAACTGGGTATGCATCCCCAGCACCACAAGTGTCTGTTTTTGCCAATATCCCACAAGATCCCTCTAGAAGAGATTCAGATATACGAAGCTGTCTCAAAGCCTTGAAAAAGGAAAATGGGAAAGAGAAGATACCACCTACAGAATCAAGTTCAATTGTTATAAGAGAAAAGCCAGACCAGATGATGTTATCAAATCCATTAGAATCCTTTTTGAAAGATTTGGGTAAGCAAGAAATTAATCCTAGTACCCAACAGCCTGAGCCTGATCCTGTTATTCCAGAAAAGCAGATTCTGCAAGCTGCACAAACTTCTTCTACTACATCGACTCAAAGATCCCTCTCCTTTTTCTCATCCTTTTCAGATCACACAGTTGATTCTCCCCCTATTGTTCCACCAACCTCACAAATATTCATGGCTGGCACTCCTCCAGACTATGATTATGAAATGGAGATGGAATCAAACTATTCTGATCTAGAATTTGGACAGACTAGTAATCCCACTAGAACCAATCCTGCTAGGCATGTTTCTATGGCATCAAAACAATTCTTCTCCATTGACGATATTCCTTATTCGCAATGGCCACATAGACTTGAAGAGTTTCATACTTGGTTAAGTACACAGTCCATCACCAACCATGATATGAATGATGTCCTTTACAATTTTGTTACAAGGTTCACGGAAGCCTTAAATTTTGGTGGCAATCACTCACGTAACAAGACTAGCTTACGTTTCTCGTCACCAACTTACAGCCATGCCCTTATTTACCTATATCATGTTTTTGTGGGAACACTTGGAGATCTCAAAGAGCTCAAAAGAAGAGAGTTCTTTGAAAGAAGATGCTTTGCTCCCTTCGGAAAAGGCATCTTGATAAGCATTATAGATTAATGCTTCAGCTCTTTTACCAAATTGGCGCAGATCCAAATCTTAAGCATGTTTTCCTTACTTCTATCCCTAAGGAGTTATCACGAGATGGTTGAAAGATCTTTCTTTGGAAAGCAAAGAAGGATACAAGACGTTCCCATGGGAGAAATCCAGCAAGAAGTTCATCTATGCCTTGAAGAATTATGCTTAAAGCGCCGAATGGTCCAAACATACATCACGATGACAAGCGGCTTGAAACAGCTTGTTCTCATCAGAAGCTAAAAATCAAATGCTCCAAACAAGATTGTGATGGTACTTGTGGCCAGTATTCCCGGAAGAAAAAGCACTACAAGAAGTATTCCATAAAGAAATCCAAACATAGCTCTAAGCATTTCCGGAAAAAGAAGAAATGGCGATACCTACGCAAAAGAAAGGATCGCACAGGTCATAAGAAATCAAGCCGTTGCTACATTTGCAACAAGAAAGGACATTTCGCCAAAAATTGTCCTCAAGCGAAAAAAGGTCAGAATCATCTCATAGAAAATGAAACAGGTTTTTCACTTGAAAATGATGATATTGAATCTTTATTCTCTGCGATGATGAACCAACCGAACAAACACTTTGTGTCATCCCTTTTTATCAAACTTCCAAAGGTGAAACCGAGTCGACTCGAGAATCGAAGACATCTTTCACATAGCTCCCACATCTTCAGAGCCAAATCCTGATATATTCTCAAGTCAAACTCACTGCCCTCATTTTCCTGTCAAGATCCTCACCTCGAAGTTTGCCAAGCCTATCAATGTCATTGCTCTAATTGACACAGGAGCAAGTTGTTCGATTCTAGATACTAAAATTCTACCTGAAGAATTCTGGACTCCCTACATCCGATATTTCAATTCTGCTTCAGGAGATACTTTCTCCACAAATGTCAGAACCACTCCAATCACCATCCAGTTTTTTCCTCAGTGTTCCATAACGACAAAGATTTTTGGATCAAACCTTCCCAATAAAGATCTGATAATTGGGTGGGATGCATGACTCAAATCTCTCAGCTTCGCATTATTCCTAGAAAAGGTCTTAGATATAAAGACCAATTCTCTGAGTTTGTCAATATTCAGAGGCTCTTTTCCATTGAGATGAGTTTATTAGATCCAATCATGCAAAAGTTGCTTAAATCTTGTTCGAATCCCATTCGAATTCACTCAAAAATGTTCTCATCCCTTATGGAAAAATCCTGAGTTCTTTGTCCGCCTTCCCTTCAAGAAAAATGAAGATATCAATCCAACCAAGGCGAGTCATACGGGAATGAACCCAGAACATTTGGCTTTAGCTCAAAGGGAATGCTCAGAATTATTACAGCAAGGCCTCATTGAAACCTCCGATTCTCAATGGGCCTGTGAAGCTTTTTATGTCAATAAACGTGCTGAGCAAAATAGAGGGAAAATGAGATTGGTAATTAACTACCAACCCCTCAACCTCTTTCTCCAAGATGACAAATTCCCTTTACCATCCAGAGATTCTCTCTTTACTGGTTTAACCAAGGCCCACATCTATTCCAAATTCGACCTCAAAGCCGGATTTTGGCAATTAGGTATCCATCCCGAAGACGATCCAAAATAGGATTCTCGTATCCCAACCAGCACTTCCAAAGGGGAAAGTTCTTCCTTTTGGCCTAAAAGTAGCTCCATCCTTGTTCCAAAAGGCCATGTGTCGAATTTTCCAACCAATCTTGTCAAGTGCAGCCGTATACATCGACGATATTCTACTCTACAGTCCTGATGAGCAGTCACACTGTCAACTTCTTGAGCAGTTCTCAAAAATAGTAAGAAAGCATGGCATTATGCTTTCTCAAAGAAAAATGAACATTGCCCAGACAGAAATTGAATTTCTTGGTATGCACCTTAACAAAGGTACATACTATCCAGGGCCACACATTGCTCAAGAATTATTGAAGTTTCCTGTGGATAACTTCACGACAAAACAAGTTCAGCAATTTCTGGGGATAATCAATTATCTCAGAGACTTTGTCCCCAATATTGCAAAACTTCTTATTCCTTTGCAATCCATGCTGAAGAAGAACTCCCCACCTTGGGGAAAAACTCAAACCAAAGCAGTCGCTGAACTCAAAGAGATTATGCAAAATCTCCCACCATTGCAAATACCATCAACAGGCAAAAGAATTCTCCAAACTGACGCCAGTGATGAATACTGGGCAGCCGTCCTGTTCGAAGAAATTGATGGTAAGAGACTTCTTTGTGCTCACAAAAGTGGAAAGTTCTCTCAAGCTGAAATGCACTACCATTCCACTTTCAAAGAAATCTTAGCAGTAAAAAATGGAATCAAAAATTTGAGTTTCATCTCATTGGCCATCATTTCCTAGTAGAATTAGATGTGGTATCTTTTCCACAGATGACCAAGTTTAAACAAAAGCAGATTCCAAACTCTCAATTGCTAAGATGGGCTGAATGGTTTTCAAAATACTCTTTTGAAACCAAACACATCCCGGGAAAAAAGAATGTGCTTGCTGACTTCTTGTCAAGACCCAAAGCAACAGCTGAAATCAACATGTACATCAAAAGGCCTGCTTTCCATATGCTCAATCATGGGGTGAAATACAAAATTGAGAAGATCGAGAGATTTGCCAAGCTGGAAATATCCCCAAGAGATTATTCAGCAAATCCGAATGACAGATCTTGCTGAAAACTGAGAACCTCATGTGGCAATGTCACACGGACCTATTCAGATTCAATGGAGGTTCGATTCTTTATCCTTTCGGGTTAAATTTGAATTATCCTTTCATTCATCCTCTTATCTGGAAAGAAGATGATTTCCCTGACCAGCTCAAAACGCTGTTATGGTACTTGACTAATAAGTACTTAATAGCTTTCAAATCCCCACCAGAAAATTCATTGCTAATCTCACCAGGATATTCTTGCTCGGAAGAAACATCGAAAAGGAATGTGATAGAAATCTTTTAGATTTTCTAAATTGGTTTTATCATCCTACATGCTGGAAACAAGACTTGGAAAAAGAACTGAGAACCATGACACCGAATCCTGAAGTCCATACCATCTTATTTTTCCGACGTCCATGGAATTTCTGCAGAAATAATGGCAGTATTCTCGATGCTCCACTTGAAATAGGAACCACATCCTATAAGCCTAACTTGAACAAAGAGAGAAAGCCGGATTCACAAATCTTATCCAAGATCTGTCAGATTTTGTGAAAACGAGTATCGAGAACTCTAGAGAATCCTATGCCAAGAAAACAAAACCATTCCTGAAGATATTTGGAATAATGTACCCACTACGTGGGATCATTATGACCTAGCACCAGAAGCTAAGGAAGCACTCATGCAATATAGACAAGCTGCATCGTCCCAAGAGCATGAAATGACAAACGAAGATGACATTGTCCAGTCCACTCAAGATCCCTATGCACACTTTAGAGGTCCTCTGTCCCAGGATCCCTACGAACAGGGACCTTCGTCCTCATTCCAAAACATGGACACATCGTACTATGCACAGGCATCAAACTGGCCTCAGCCAAGCATTCCTGCTAGACGACCTACAAGCGAAGAAACAAACTGGGTAGAAGAAGAAGCATCTCATTGGGCCCATGAACAAGCATCCTCATCAAGAAGGCTAAATCAGATCCTCTCACCAGAAGATCTTGAAGCCCTCCAGCAGAAGTACGAAACTCATCTCCTAGAAGACAGCTCAGATGACTCAGACTCAGTCTGTAGCTACAATGCTCGTGACGGACGAGACCGTTGAGTCAATACATTTTCACTGTAGTAGAGTCACTGTTCACTTTTACTGTAGCACTAGGCTAGGGAATGTCTTGTTCACGCGATTCTTGTTCATAGTGTGCGAATAATTCCCGTTGCCCCTGTTTGTACCCGACCCGTGAGCTTGGTCCTTGTTTGTTGTTTTGTGACCTCATTTGCCTATATAAGGCCATGAGGATGTATTGTGTTGGGCAGAGTCCCTTGAAGTAAAGTGTGTGCCTTGTGAAAAACTCTCTCCATGGCTTTCTAAATTCCTCTTCTTCTCTAGCTTGGTAGGATCCTTCGAGAAATGCAGCTTGGGTAGGTTAGAAACGTTTCCATCCTGAAATTTTTGGGTGTCTCTAGGCTCTGAACTAAAGGGCTGAGTGGTTTTCTGCTAAAAGGCTGTCCCTGAAGGGCTTGAACGGGAGTTGTTCGCCCAATGTGGGATGCATACCTGCAGGAAATTTACTCTCCTTCCCTGGTTCTAAGTCTAGGTCCATTCATGGATGCTAACCGTCTAAAGTTCGGAATACATGCATTATAATGAGTATAATTTGAAGTTCGCTCCAGTGGCCACCCTTCCAACTTGGAAGGGGGAGGTGGGGGGTTCAAATCCCCACCTTTTCGGGGGGATTGGGGTGGGGACGATTTCATTTCAGGAGTGGGTTTCGACTCTCACGTCCTGTACGGAGGAAGGGCAAAAGTTTATGAGTGAGTGTTAAAATAGGATTAGAGTAAGACCAACAAAAAAAGAAGAAGTTGTTTTGTAGCTTTTTCCCATAAACCCATCCAGCACCTTTTAGCTTCTCCCTTTCCTTCTTTAACGAAACTTCTTCATTCAGTCAAAGAAAATAAAGTCTTGAAAGTGCCCTCCATTTTACTTTCCTTGGCCTTTACAGTGATTATCTTTTGTATCAGCTCGTTCCTTCAACTTTTTCGTTTCTTAATGCTAGTCCTCATCCCAAAAGTATATCCTAAAGTTCAATGAATTCGTATACTATTTCTTCACTTGGCGTAAGGTTGAAGAAAACACCGCGATCGATCGGCCTTTTTTGACCTATCTGTGTTGGTATAGTGGGCGATCCAACTTCTCCAACTTTTACGACTTTGTGATTCTGCCGACGTGGCGCAGTCCAACTTCGCTGCTTTTTTCATAAGAAAAATTATTATATCGATCAAAACCCAACGTGCGGGTGTCGTTGTAATTCTTATTTTATTCGCATCGATATGGGTGCAATACCCTAAAGTTTCGCCCACGACAGGAGCTGATTCGAGGTACCCTCGTTTCCCTTCGACTATGTTTTTTTGATAGATCTGACGTAAGCTTTAGGCACGTATTTCCACATGAATTGTTAAGCTTATTAATTTCGTCTCAATCGATCTACGACAGAATCCTTGAAATCCATGGAACTTTGTCCAAATCAAAGATATGAACCTAATCGATTCATAAGACTTGCGACATGTTTTATGAGTTTATGAGTTTCAAGACAACCAACTCTCCATGTCCATGCCCTAGGGTTCTTTCGGTAATTTCCTGTCAAGATTACAACTTAACGTTGCTTATTTATCACACTTGCTGCAAATTATCTAGATATGCGATGTATAATGAACATTTCAAACATCTTTTAGTATAAGACAAAATAGACATAGGGTTTCTTTTAGCAACATCTCCAATATAAAACATTTATTACACTTGCAATCACCGAAAAGAAAATATTATTTGTTTCGCAAAATTAATACAATTGTCAAAATTAAAACTCGAATATCTAAATTACACAACTTAAACCATCGATTGATATTGGTCAAGCTATGGCAATCCACATTAACTCAAAAATCAAAATCATGATCATCCACAATTAAGAATTTATTTGAAAAAGTATTGAATTTGTTTAATTAAAATTTTTACCTCACTGCTTTTTTTTTTCTTTTTGTACAACTCAATTTTCTACCATGCTTGTTACTTTCAATTTCCTTTTTTTTTTTTTCATTTGTTCAGTAATATTTTGAAATTTGGTTAAAATACATGTGTGTGTTGCAAATTTGACTTCCACAATATCTATAATTGGTGAAAATGTTTCTGAAAGTGTCCTTCAAAATAATTGAGTTTTACAAAAGTTGACAAGCATCAAGGATATTTTCTTCCCCTTAGTTTCATTTTCCTTTTGAAAAAAAAAAAATATATTATCCAACTTATGAGAATGTTCTGTCAAGATTCTTCCTCAAATTTGCTCCATGTTCAGGTTCCAGTTGCCGATTCTCATCGAATGGCAATTTGTGGTCTACAAGGCACCACCAATCACGAGGAATAATAGTGCCTTAGGCCCGTCATCATAGCAATGTTCTTTTATTTTCACTTTACCTATCCAAGTGGGATTTTTGGCCATAGCTCCGTTTCTACAATATTTTAAATGATTTTACTATTTTATTGTCCCATATAACTTGTCTATGAAATATGTATACTCTTTTTATAGAAAAAAAGTGTCAAAAAAGTTATAAACTTATTGCAATAGTATCAATTTATTCATTACCTTTTTATTTAATAGCAATTTAGTCACTTTGGCTAATTTTTACTGGATATTAGTGACATGGACATCAGATGGCTTACATGGTACAACCGGCGTTGACGGGGAAATTTTTTAATAATATTTTAATATTTTTATTTTTTCCCCTTTGTTCTTCCTTTTGTCAGTGATCAGCCACCCGTTGGCGATGGTCGAGCGGGCTAACCTTGCCTGGGCAAAGATTGCCATCGCCCGCCACTAGCGAGGCTTGGCCGAGTGGTTGGCCTTGCCTAGGCCAAGTTTATCTTGCGTGTGTGACCCTCTGTTTGTCAAAATACTGAGGTATTCCCAATTTGGCTTGCAGGTAAGAGGTTGGGGGAAGAGAGAGGGAGGGGGGTGTTGGGGGGTTGGGGGGAGGGGTGTCAAAAAATATATATGCATCTACCTATAACTTTCGGGTTGGACATTCTAACAATGCTAATGTTTTTGAAACAAAGCAAGCAATAAAGTCATGCAAGTGTCCTCAATTTTCTTTCCCTGGCCGGCACATTGTTCCTTCAACTTTCTTGTTTCTTGTTAATCCTAATCCCATTTTCTCTTCGCTAAGAGTAGGATTATGATTTTCCCACTAAACTATATCCTAAAGTTTAATGGATGATCATTCATACAACGTTCTTCACTAGGCGTATGATTAAAACTCGCAGTAATAGATGGGTGCTTGACCTATCTGTTTTGCTCAAATGGGCTCTCCTGACGAGCCTATTTTACAACTTCGTGATTCTCTCATGTTAACAGTGTTTATTAAAAGAAAATTAAAGCCCATTGTGGTTAATGTTTATCTTCTTTTTGATTTGATGTTGCGGTTCTAGAACTCGTCCTTTTGAAATTAAGGTAAGTCCATTCTGGTTTCACAAGCCATACCATATGTCTTGCTTGTCAGCCACACTTACTCCTGTTAATTGGGGCTCTCTCAAGAGCCCAAATTGCAAGAGCATATGCTTAGCCTTCGGTTTCCGTAGTCACTCATAATAAGTATCATATCTAGAGATATAACTGTAGATTCTTTCTGTATATTTATCACATTAATTGTCGTGCATAATATATTCAATTCTACTTGAATATATAATCAATATTTTCTCATTCT
Source organism: Eucalyptus cladocalyx (assembly GCA_017140615.1). Taxonomy (NCBI): domain Eukaryota; kingdom Viridiplantae; phylum Streptophyta; class Magnoliopsida; order Myrtales; family Myrtaceae; genus Eucalyptus; species Eucalyptus cladocalyx. The sequence continues at coordinate 26,546,412 of CM029522.1, forward strand.
TGCAATGTTGATTTTACTGCTTTGACAATTCAGATATTATTTAATAGACATGGTTCATCACTATAGTAACATCCTAGAAAATATTTACTCAAAATTTTAGTAAAAATATCTTATCATTCTCATAATGTCATTTTTCATTGCTTATTATCAAGAGATTTTCGTGCAAAATCTTGATTTTCTATTGGCAAAAGATTTTCCTCTAAAACTTTACTTTTTCTTATCAAAATCTTAAAATGCTTATTTTGTTGTAAAATATTGCGTTGCGAATATATAATAGAGAAGAGATTAAGAAGAGAAAGCAAGTGAACATCAGAGATAGTAAAGAAAGCCAGAGGAGAGAGTTTTATTTCCAATGTATCACTGTATTTCACTGTGTTTCTGTTGTGATCTTGTACATCAAAACTAAACTCCTATTTATAGGAGTACAATAATGTACTTATCATTAACATCAATGTATCGAATGATACATGTACTTGATAAGGGAGATGAACGTTCATTGTATAGGGAGATGTACTTAGAATGTATGATACAAATGTACCATAATAAGTATATTAGATAAGATCAATATAATGAATATTCATTCATGTATTTCATAACACTCCCCCTTGAATATTCATTGTATTAATTATGAATGTGCATCGAATGATACTGCCTCATTAAAAACCTTAAGCCGAAAAAACCGAATGGGACAAAAACCAGACAAAAGGGAAAAAGAGTGCAGAGCACAAATGTTATGATATCTCCCTTTTATGAATGCATTAATTACCTCGTTAAAAAATTTAAGCCGGAAAAACCCTGTGGGAAAAAACTGGATAGAAAGAAAAAAAGAGTGCAATGCATATATAGCCACTGCTGGGGCTAATCAATCTTGCATCTTGTGAACTCGCCGCATATCAATGCTATAATACATAGTTCATAATATCCCCCCCTCAATTGAGCCATGTAGCCACTGCTGGGGCTAATCAATCTTGCACCTTGTGAACCCGCCGCATACCAATGCCATATACTAATTTCTCAAAAGTTGATGTTGGCAATGATTTGGTAAAAAGATCTACAAGATTATTTATGGATCGAATCTGTTTAACATCAATTTGTCGACTTTCTTGAAGTTCGTGAGTATAGAAAAATTTCAACAAGATATGCTTGGTCCTACACCTTTGATATATCCTCCCCTGACTTGTGCAACACAAGCAGCATTATTTTCATAAATTATAGTGGGAGAATTTGTAACTAGTACTAAGCAACAAGAATTATGAGTATGTGTTATAACGGATCTTAACCAAACACACTCTCTTCTAGCTTCATATAAAGCAATAATCTCAGAGTGGTTAGAAGATGTAGCTACTAGCGATTGCTTCGTAGAACGCCAAGAAATAGCGGTGCCGTTATAACAAAATAAATACCCGGTTTGAGAGCGAGCCTTATGTGGATCGGATCTATATCCAGCATCAGCATATCTAACTAAACCGGAGTTAGTGGAATCCTTGGAATAATATAATCCCAAATCTATGCTTCCTCGGAGATAACGGAAAATATGTTTAACTCCATTCCAGTGTCTCCGAGTTGGCTCAAAACTAAAACGTGCCAATAAATTTATCGCAAAAGCGATATCTTGTCTCATATATTGTGTCAAGTATATCAAAGCCCCAATTGCATTGAAATATGGTACTTTAGGACCAAGTATCTCTTCATCAGATTTTCTATGACGAAATGGGTCCTTTTGGGGATCTAGAAACCTTACAACTATAGGGGTGCTCAATGGGTGAGCTTTATTGATGTTGAAGCGTTTAAGCAATCTTTCAACGTATGCTAATTGATGGACAATTATTTCATTTGCTTTATGCTCAAGCTCTAGACCAAGACAAAGTTTTGTTTTACCCAAATCTTTAACTTCAAACTCTATTTTCAAATATTCAACAGTTTCAGCTAACTCTTATGGAGTTCCAATTAAATTTATATCGTCGACATAAACTGCTACAATAGCAAATCCGGCTTCTGATTTCTTAATAAACACGCATAGGCAGATAGGATCATTCTTGTACCTTTCGTTAATTAGGTACTCACTTAGGCGTTGATACCACATGCGACCGGATTGCTTTAACCCGTACAAGGATCTTTGCAATTTTATTGAGAATAAATTGTGAGGAGTGCATGCGTCAGGCATTTTTAATCTCTCAGGAATTTTCATATAAATATCATAGTCTAATGAGCCATATAGATATGCCGTCACAGCGTCCATAAGACGCATTTCCAATTTTTCAAAGATTGCTAGGCTAATGAGAAAACGAAATGTAATCATATCTATCACAGGTGAATATGTCTCATTATAATCAATCCCAGGTCTCTGGGAAAATCCTTGGGCAACGAGTCGGGCTTTATATCTAACAACCTCGTTTTTCTCATTTCATTTTCGGATAAATACCCATTTATATCCAACGGGCTTTACATTATCGGGGATACGAGTTATAGGTCCAAAAACCTCTCGTTTAGTTAGGGAAGCTAATTCAGCTTTAATTGCTTCCTCACACTTAAGCCAATCTTGCCTTTGACGACATTCAATAATAGATTACGGCTCACAATCATCATCCATAATTTTATGAGCAACTGAGAATGTAAAAGCATCATCAATGATGATTTCATTTCGATCTCAAATTTTATTACAATATGTAATGGAATTCTCGGTATTCCCGGGGCTAGTGTTCCTTTTATGGGTTTGCGCCTCTTCAGGGGCAATAAGCTCTTTGGGAGCAAGCACAACGCTAGGCTCTTCTGGAGCAGATTCTTGATTCTTTCTCCTTCGTTTTCGAGGAGCAGTATCTTTTGATCCTATTGGTGTACCACGCTTCAAGTGCGAGGGATTTTGATCCATTTTAGCTTGTTCTTCGAGAATAGCTATCCTAGCTGGAACATTTGCAGCTGGAATATGATAATAGTGCAAATAAACGTGTAAATGTGTCATTGCGCGTAGATAATAGGCAAACATGAGACCATCTACAGGATGCGTCCACTAATGCCATAAAATATCGAAATGGTCTACTTGGTGGTTGTATTGGTCCACAAATATCACTTTGAATTCTTTGCAAGAATAAAGGAAATTCAAGATTAACCTTTCTATAGAATGTTTGATAATGAGCTTTCCTTGTGAGTAAGCCTTACAATTATAATATTTTGACAACAATACTTTTATATCCTTTAAAGTGTGCCATTTTGTATTTTGAATTATCCTACGCATCATTGAAGCGCCGGGATGACCAAGGCGATCATGCCACAATCCAAACCGATCAAGGCTTACCAATCTCCAGGATGTGGTGGCGTAGGTTTCAACAGCCTTAATCATGACACAATACAAACCCATAGAAGAAGTTTCTAGCTTCTCATGGATGGTCTTCAGGCCTATCTTATAAGAGGAAATGCCAATATATTCCTTATCTTGTTCATAAATAGTCTCAACATGATACCCATTATGGCATACATCTTTGAAACTCAGCTGATTCCTTTTTGATCTAATGCTTAGAAATACATTCTCAATATGTAGGACTGTGCCATTTGGCAAAATAATTGTGGCATTCCCAATACCATCAATAATTGGAACATGACCTGATATTGTATGGATTTGTGCCTTACGCAATATCATACTTGAGAAAAAGTATCTATTACGAAATATAGTATGTGTTGTTGCACTATCAAGCAAACAAATATCTTCCTTTTTCTCGGTATTTTCCATTTGCATTTATATTGACAACTTCGGGTGTCAAGTATCATAAAAATTGCATATTAGTTATATAGTCAAATAAAATTTCAAAAATAAATATTATATAAGGTTTATAAGAATTTCATAACCATATTAAATAATAGTAATACATTTAAAGCGAAACAACATAAAATTCGAAGTTCAAATTATCATCCACCACCCTGATCCCTCATCAAAGTAATCAGGGGTGCTCAAAAAATCAGAGACATCTAAGGATGCATTTGCTACTTTAGGAGCAAGAGGAGTCCCACCAACGGAGATATTGTACTTGAGGGAGGATAACCGTTTTGGTATGATCATACCTATCCTTCAACCTCTTCCACAAGATATGAGGGTCTCGAACGGATAAATATTGAGTCTGCAAGCTCTCATGCAAATGACGGCGAATAAAAATCAGTGTATTTGCTTTATCATTTTCATTTGAGGTTCCATCCTTTGTAATTGTATTAGCGAGACCTTGCCCTTGGAGATTCATTTCTATGTCAAGGCACCGGGATAGATAATTCTTTCCACTCACTTCCAGGATGTGGAATTTGGGCTTTTCAATATTTGCCATAATCTTTACAAAAATAAATCCTTAAATTAATTAAAAGGATTTCCAAATATCCACCGCTACTTCAGGAGCAGAAGAATACTTTTAGATTTGAAATTTGGCTTTGGGCCAAGAAAAATAAAATTAAAGAATTGATAGAAGAAGATGAAGTATAAGTTGATTAATAAAAAGAATACCCACCTTGCAAAACTTACTTCCTCAGTCGGTAGATCTCGTGTTAATAACGTGTTGTAAAATATTGCGTTGCGAATATATAATAGAGAAGATATTGAGAAGAGAAATCAAGTGAACACCAGAGATAGTAAAGAAAGCCAGAGGAGAGAGTATTATTTCCAGTGTATCACTGTATTTCACTGTGTTTCTATTGTGATCTTGTACATCAAAACTAAACTCCTATTTATAGGAGAACAAGAATGTACTTATCATTAACATCAATATATCGAATGATACATGTACTTGATAAGGGAGATAATTGTTCATTGTATAAGGAGAGATGTACTTAAAATGTATGATACAAATGTACTATAATAAGTACATTAGATAAGATGAATATAATGAATATTCATTCTTGTATTTCATAACATATTTGAAAAATAAAAGATTTATTTCATTAGAATTGAACTTGAAGGCATTTAATGCCACTTTTATTATAATATATTAGTTTTAGATGTGGGAGTTCACCCACAAAACATTAGAAAAAACTAACCATGAACTTGTCAAACGTAATAAATATTCTGACATACAATAGTTTTCTTGAGTTTTTTTTTTTTTTAATTTTTTTCTTGAGTTCGGCATCCCTTTGACTTTATGCATCCTCCACATTACATTGCTCTGTGAGTCTTCTTCCATAAAGAAAAAATTACCAACAAAATTTTTAAACCTAATGCATTTGTGTCAATTTAGTTATAAATCTTTTAATTATGTTAATTACGTCTTAAACATTTCTATATTTTTCCAATTAAGTCAATAGTCAATTTTTATCAAAAATTGCTATTATAGATGCTAATTGTCCTATGTGATACGGCTAGCGTTGACATGGACATTTATATATATATATATATATATATATATATATATATATATTTATAATTTTTCTCTTGTTTTTCCCTGGACTCTCTGTGGCCTATGAGAAAGGGCAATGTGGCCTTGGCCCAACTCAGCAAGAGCGGTGCCATCACCAGATTTAGGTGAGGGCCTCCTGCCCTCGCCCTCGTTGGTGAGGGTGTCCCAACGCTCACCTATGATCGACAAGGGTCAATTGGTAACCCTCGTCCACCCTAAGTCTAGAGGAAAAAAAAAAAGTAAAGAAAAGAAAGGAAAGGAAAATTATAAAGAAATTTTACAATATTATTTAAAATGCCCATGTTAATGTCGGTCATGTCATATAGGATGGTTGAAGTCCACGTTAGCGATTTTCAGCTAAAATTAAGTAAAATATGAAAATATTTATGACTTAATTGGCACAATTAAAATGTTTAGCACTAAATTGACCCAAATGAAAGGTTTGTAATTGAATTGACACAAATTATTTCTTCCAATTACATTTGGGTGAGGCCGGGTGAGGGTCGTGACCCTCAGTGGTGTTTGATGAGGGCTTTGCAGCCCTCGCCCAATGGCCGGTGAGTTTTAGCAACCCCAACCAACCATAGAGGAAAGAAAAAAAGGAAATAAAGTATAGAAAAATTAATAAAAAATTAATTTAAAAAATATATAATAAATATTATTAAAAGTGTCCATGTAAGTGCTGGTGGTGTCACATAAGATGGATGGCGTTCACGTCATGATTTTCGGCCTAAATTAGTTGAATGTACTTAATTGACATAGATACAAAGGATTTAGCACAAATTTTGTCAAATTGAAAGTATTGTGACTAAATTCATACAAATATAATAGGTTTGACTTTTTTTTTTTTTCCCACAATCTTTAAGTAATATGTTACTGGCCTCGTAAACAACTCGTTGGCAAACCCGTACTACTCAAGCAAGAGTTGGGTTGTAGAGCCCAAGAGCTCTTGGATCAATATAAGAGAGAGAATTTTGATAGCTAATAGTTATTTTTCAATGTTTTATATATTCTATGTTATTAGCTTGTGAGAAGCCCCGTCTATTTGTAGAAAGTGAGAGAAGATCCTTAGCACCTATTCGGTAACTGTCATGTTTTCTATTTATTTGTTATTTTTGTTTTCCGGAACAAGAGAACAGATATCTGTTCGTAATGTCAATTAATTTTTTTATTCTCTGGAATAAAAAAGTGGTTATAGAATAAATTTAGAACAAAAATAAGATGTAAAAAAAAATCTACTTCTTTGCTTGTGGGAACAAAAATGAAAAAAAAAAAATACTATTTTTGAATATAAATTATTTCCGAAGACATAAATGTTACCAAACACGGTCTTCCTCTATAATTCATCATTACTCCACCCTTATACTATATAATGGTGAAGAATTATTACTTGTAACTCCCATATAATTCGAAGAGTTATTCTTTAGTAACCTTCACAACACTAATGGGTGTCTTTAATCAAATATTTACTGAGATCTCCCACTCACAAATTAGTGGACACGTCATAATCATACATTTTTCTCATCAATTCTATCATTGATTCCATCCATGCAAGCTAATGGGCCATGCGACCGTTGAGTACGCATGCATTTTGGAGCACTACGCTATATCTAACAAAGACTAGCATATGACATCAGATAAACATTGGTGTTTCATTATGCCCTAGACCCATTTGATCGCATTGGATTAAGTATATCTGATCCATCAAAATAAAAAGAGCTATGCTTAATCCCATTTGGACAATTTACTCATGGTTTTGTCGCATTCCACAAGAAGCGACCCACCCTGTTGAAAATGAGTATAAAACGTGAATGTGTTATCAAATGATCTTTCCCTCATCCTCATATCACTTAAGTTTAGACTTGATAGCTTACCCAGCATTGTCCATATATATCTCACATGACCATAGGTAACAAGCTAAAGTAACTAACATTAAGTCCTCACTTTATGATATAGTCAAAAAGTCGCAAAGGGCATAAGTTTTTGTCAAAATAGTTGACTCATAAGATTCACAAGGTGAGGATTCAGGGATTTATTCAATTACCTCCGTATTTGGTCAGTAAGCATATGCAGTATAAAATACATGCTACGATGGATTGGCTCAGTTCACTCCCGAACAAAGTGTACTTTTTGTCCACAGTAGTAGCAAGTCATCTTAATTCTGTCCTTTTCGCCACCATGCTTGCCTCTTTTGCGCTTGGTGAATTTATCCTTCTTTGGCGCAGGACCTCTTTGGTTAAAACAACTATCTTTGGGTACTCACGACGTGAGCCTGACTCCGCCACATAAGCAAAAGCCTTTTGGTTTAGCTGTCCTACGGCATTCAGCCTCAAGTTCAAGATGACGCGAGAGATGGAGAAATGTTTTAATGTTACTGTCATGAGTCATATTCATGAACATGTCATCCCAGGTTGCTGGACGGATCAAAGCACTACTTGAATATGTGGTGTTGTTTCATGGTGTAAACCTCTTTCGTTGTGTAGCTATCAAAACTCATGGTTAACTCACGCAGCTTAGTTGCGGAGATACCACTGTACTTTTATTTGAGAGCCTCCCACATGCCTTTAGCCGTCTAATGCTCCTCAAGTTCGCCAATCAAATCATTGCTCATACTGCTAACACGGTGAAGCGTGCACAGTGATCTTTCTTGCGCCAATTTTGGTAGGCTTTAAGGTAACGGCGATGTTGAGGAGTGTCACATTCTTCAGGCTCATCCATGGGTTGATCAAGGGTTTCCAAAACCTCCTGCTTATTGAGGAGATATTGAATCTTTCGGCACCGGATATCATAGTTCTTGCCATCCAATTTCTCACCCTTGTTCAAATCAGCAACAATATCCTTTGCAGCTATTTTCAACTCCATTCAAGAAATGCCCATGAGAAACTAATAATTAGCACATATTAATATTTTGCGGCATTAATCTAAATTACAAAATAAAGATTTTATATAAGTCACAAGACCGAAAATTTGGTATTCTCTTAATCATCTCCAGCGTCCAAGTACTCAATCATTATATTTAATTTAATATGCAGAAAAATAAATTGTAGGAGGAAACTAGTAAGTCTCAACTCAACTAAAAACATAAACCACTTAGCTATCGAAAACACAATTTTTTTTTTAAACATTAAATCAATAACATTCACGATGAAAACAGCCCATAACTTGCTCCAATACCAATGATGAAAAAAGGGCTACGTAAACATGACACAATCATTTAACTACTTACCTCTCGCAGTCTCAATATCAAATCCTCCAGAATAACCAGACTATATTACGTTGCTAGCCATATCCACAATCTTTTTGTAACATATCCTCCAGAATCGTAAACAACTTGTCGGCAAACCCGTGCTACTCGAGCAAGAATTGGGTTGCACAACACGAGATCCTGGATCAATATAGAAGAGAGAATTCTGATAGCTAATAATTATTTTTTAGTGCTTTATATATTCCGTGTTATTAGCTTTTGAGAAGCCTCACCCATTTGTAGAAGTGAGAGAAGACCCTTAAATCTTCCTCTATAATTGCTTATTACTCCCCCGTTACACCATATAATGGTAAAGGATATTACTTGTAACTCTCATGAGTTATTATTCTTTAGTAACCTTCACAACACTAATGGGTGTCTTTTAATGGATATCTATTGAAAGGCATGATCCACGAATTAGCTGCTTTCGTAACATTAAGGATTAAGAAGCTGGACCCTCGTCGAATATACCGTTGCAGAGATACGGAGGACAACGCTCTGTGTGCCTCCAACCCCGTTGCTTGTGCTCGTCATGCGCCTGAGCAGAACTGTTATTTAGTGGGTCTGTGCAAGAGATAAGAAATGGGTGATTCGGAGCACAAGAAGTATCGCCCCCGGATGATAATCAAGTTGGTCATTTTGTTGAGTCGAAATTACCACAGGAAGGCACGGACGACGCCACAGTTACCCTGCTTTCGGAATCGGCAATGTCCAAGACACAGCAGGGACTTTCTTCGGTTGTGGTGGACGAAGTTTCGAGTTAGATAGGAGGTAATTCTCCACATATTTTCTCTCCACGTAGTCATACCATTAAATTAGGAAATAAATTAAAAAAGGCATAGTGGTGACTGATCCAAAAGGCCGATATTATTTTCGAGGCGTGCTGCTTTTGTAAATATTGTGCCGCATGCCAGAACTTGCGAAACAAAACTGGGTATATAGATGGCAATAAGAGATCGGGAGATGTATCAGTTTCATGACGCAGATCATGAGTTATAGCAGCTTCTCATTATGTCTGTCCTGAGACTGAACCCTCAAACGGAATTCGTTTTCTGCAGTTTGGTGAGGTTTCTCAAATGCAGAACTTATTGAAATCTTCTCAGCATTTACCATTGAAAAGTTTCTCCCTTCTTGTACACAGACCAATCTGTGAAAAGAGTTTGTTGTATGATGTTTATAGCTTGGGTTGTCTGATCCAGAGCAAAGGTATTAATCGGTTTATCAAACGCTGGTCCCTCCTTTTGGTTTTCCTGTGCTCATTTTCCTAAACGAAAGCATTGAAATTTCGATTCAAGTAGCTGGCAGGAGCTTAACATCGAGTGAGATATAACAAAATGCTTGGAAATTAGGTTATATAACCTTGTTTTGACTAGACTTGGTTGAGATTGGCTTTGAAATCACTGCACTGTAATTTCCTACGTCAATTTTTTAAAACCCATGTTTAATTTCATCGACCACTAGGTGGTTGACCTAGTGGTAAAGGGGTTATTTGTCTTTCGTGAGTTTAATTCACATCTAGAACTACCGTACGGCTCATGCCATATTGCCTAATTCCAACGTATAGTGTGCAGAGTCTTCTTGGTTATTAATATCTAGGAGAGATTATGATGACGAGCTCAACAATCGTGAATTTTTGGGTCGCAAATTGTACAAATTATATATGGTTTCAACCAAATATTCTATAGAGGATAAAGGCCCTTCTGGTAATGCTTAGAAGGGGTTGTTAATGCTGGTTGCCCTTCCAGCCTTTTTATCTACAGAAAAGAAGATCACATGCATGATTGGCCAACTATACAAAAACAGAATAGAACGCACGAAGCTATAAAGGCCCAATAATGATACATACAAGAGCAAAGGCCAGATAGGCCCACATGAAAAAAGGCCTTGTAGCACCCCCCACACCCCCTCTCCCCTCTTCCCCTCTCTCGGGCTGCCGCAGCTCTGACGAGAGGCGTTCAAACTTGAAAATGTCTTTAGATATCATTTGTAAAGTAGTTCCATGTATGGTAAGAACATCATAATATTCATTTATTATCAAACAACTTTTAATTTCTATTTACAGTATTTAGAATCGTCAATGCTTAATATTTAGTGCCTAATTTATGAGATGTATCAAACGAGTCTAGAGAGAAGTATGTTCGGCATCACAAATTGTTCAAAATTAAAATTCATTTACTCACTCAAACTAGAGAAAGAAGAAATTTGGATCGAATGATTTGAAAAATATATAGAAAAATGGCTTTTATGTCTTGTTTGTTTTGCAGAAGATAAATGATTTGTAAAATATTTTACTAAAAAGGTTTGCATGTGTCGCTCACAAAAATGAATGAAACAACAAATGTTTTTATTATTTACGAAAATGTTTAGACATATATTATTATTGGTGATAAAAACATTTTTCATTGATTAATTGTTTCAAGCAATACAAGTGACCTTTTTTAGTAAATATTTTCTAAACTATTTATTGTTTGCTGAATAAACGGATTCTTATTCGTACACAAACATCAAATGCTCCATTACACAGACTTAATGCGGGCTAATTACACCAGCATGAAATTTGACTTTAGACAATTAAAAAACAGATCAAAATTCAGTTCTAATTTGACCATAAAGTAATCAAATTATAAAAATGCTCATTTAAGGAAGTGCATTTTTGAAAAAGGAGATAAGTACAACATGATCGCTATAACTTTCGAACGATATTCACTTGAGTGTTGTAACTTTCTTTTTCACTCAATTAAGTGCTACATTAGGGTAAAATTGATCATTTGAGTGTCATTTTCAGCAAATCATCATTCCTATTTTTTTTTTGTGTCAATTTCCCATTCCGATGTGAATTTTTTATTTTTGATTTTTTTTTTATCAATTGTCCACGTTAGTGTCGTCAATGCTACGTAGGATGACCGGCCTTCACATAGTGATCGATTTTTTCAAATTTGTAACACTCAAGTGAGCGCCATACGAAAGTTATGGCATTCTTAGTGTACTTATTCTAAAAATACTTATACATATGCTCGTTGAATGAGAGATTACTTAGAAAATTATCAATTTAGTCTTAATCCTATTGTACGGTAGTTAATTTAGTTTTACTTTTCAAGTTTGTCAATATGGTCTCAACACAGAACACACAAGCAACATCATCTTACAAAGCCCACCCCGATCTCTGGAAATTTATATGGAAATCCACAACCCCACCCAAGGTAAAAATCTTCCTATGGAACGCATGCAACAACGCCCTCGCAACTATGGAAAATCTACATCACCGAGGGATCGTACCTTCTCAGATCTGCCCCCTGTGCAAACTGGAAGCCGAAACACCAGAACACACGCTCCTCCTCTGCTCCTGGACAGCAAAGGTTTGGAAATCTGCCCCTCTGCATCTACGAATTTCCAGACTGGGACTCACCCGCTTGGAAGAGTGGATCTGCAACATAAACCGAAACCCAATCACCTCGGATAATTTCAACTACATAGCGATCCTACTATGGAGTATCTGGAAGGAAAGAAACCGGTGCATCTTCAACCAACAAACGCCCAAATCACAAGAGACACTATACAGAGCAGAGGCGCTCTCAAAGAGCTTCACAGAAATAAAAAAAACACCAACAGGAAAGAACAAATCCGAAGACTTATCTGAAGCCTGGTCTCCACCTCCCCCGGGATCACTCCGAATCAACCTCGATGCCTCTTTCGAACCAGATTTGGACAGCAGGGAAGCACTCAGCGAAGCCAGAGAACGTCCTCGGCATAGAGCTGCCATCGCTGGTGTTTGCCGAGATCACAGGGGGCTCCTCGTTGATGGATTCGCCAAGCCGGTCGACGCCACTTCGCCTCTTCACGCGGAAGCCATAGCGATGGAAGAAACCCTAACTTTCGCACGAAGCCGTGGATTTCTCTCTCCTCAAGTACACTCTGACTGCTTGCCTTTACTGCACGCGTTGAAGACTTCAACGGAACTGACTTAGGAACTGGAACCGCTTCTGAACCGGGCCTGAGAACAACTCAAACTTCTACCGGGTTTATCTTTGGCCCACTGCAAGAGGAGCACCAACCAATCCGCGGATTGGATAGCAAAGGCATGCCGAACGAATACCCTACCCTCGAACTGGCTATCTAATCCTCCCCCTCCGTTATTTGATCTTCTTTGCACTGATGCTATGAATGTAATTTTCTCTGGTATTAAATAGTAAATCAAGCCGACATGGTTTTCATGATCAAAAAAAAAAAAAAAAGAGCATCGAGGGAGCATCTGTCTCTTCTTCGGTGTCGTCTAACAACTTACAGCTCCATATATCGATCAATTATTTAAAATTTCTAAGGTTTAAGAGAATAATTCAGTGATATCATATCATTTTAAAATGTATTGGATTCAGATGAAATTGTTAGTACATGGAGTTAACATGGAATGAATACAACAAAAGTCAACGTCCAAAAAAAAAAAAAATATGGTCTTACACATTTGTGCAATAATTTAATGTAGTCTTTCTAGTCAATTGTTGTCGCAAATTGCGAAACGGAAATCAACAAATTGTGCATGTCAGCATACCATTTAAGATGGCTAGTGATAACTAGACGCTATATTAGCAATTTTTGGTGGCAAATGGCGAAAAAGGCTACATTGAAATATAGCCTAAAAGTTTAGGACTACATTGACAAATTTGAAAAATAGGGCTGATTAAGTGGAATAATTAGTTGTTGACAAGAAAATCATGACAACTATAACTATATTATAAGACAATCCAATCAAGCATTGGCAAATACATGTTATTCTCAATTCTGAAGGCATTAGAATTTACTAAGAAAGAGAAGCAACAAAAGTTAAGAAATAATCTTAAATTTGGAACTTGCAAAGAGATATTGTGGTCAATTTAAGGTAATAGGAGGCATTAGAAGTCAAAAAATGGATGGAAAAATCATTTATCCTTTTCACATTATTGCTTAACTAAATGTTAAACCTAACTTCTAGGAAAATAAGAAAAGAGTATGATGGGTTCTTTAAAGCCAAGGGCCATATGGTGGTTGGGAAAAAGGAGATGTGAAGGAGGTAATTTATAACTAATATTACTTATTTATTATACATGATAATTGTTTTGATGATATTTTAATCTCGACTTTGTTGAAAATTAAATTTTAACTATTTGGAATTTTATATGTAGTGGGCCTCATTCACAAGAAGTAGCTAGTTTTATCCATATGATACCCACTCCTGTTAATTAGGGGTGATCGGGTCCAGGGTGGGTGGGGTCTGGATCCTATATCCAACCCTGTTATAACTGGTTCCTTTTTTTTTTAAGCTTTGTATCTGACCTTGTTTGTATTGGACCTTGTACCCAACTCTGTTTGTATTGGACCATGTATCTAACTTTGTTTGTATTGGACCCTGTACCCAATCCACTCTATTTTTCCGGTTCGGTTCCAGGGTCAACCCTATTTCTCCTGGAACCTGTTTTGCAATCTCCCAATATCCTATACGATTTCAAATTTTATATTAATACGCAAGAAAATAACGTAATCTTCCTAATTTGTACTGAAACATTAAGCACTTGTATACTTTTTGACTAAACGAAAAATTAAGGATCCACAGAGCTAATTATAATAAACAAAATTATAAGGCAAAGAATTAGCAATAAACATGGGTATAATATTAGTTTTATTTCTACAACTACTACATGAAATTACTCATTTATGCAAGCATAACTCCTTCTACAAAAGAAAAATTAGGCAAGCTGATCCACATGGTACATAAGAATTTGGCAGCGACAAACACGTCTATTTGTCGAACGGTGCGAGAGGGAGCCGATGAGGGAGGGAAGCAAGTGAGGAAGAGGAACAACGAAGGAGGAGTGTCATGCATGTTTGAGAGAGCCAAGAGGAAAAACACCGTGTGATTGTGACAGTAAGAATAGAAATAAGTGGAAAAAAGGGTTTTGGACCTATACTTACAAAACTGGTTCCCAAAGCGGTTTCAAACTGGTCCAAGAATCGGTTCCTAGGTGGATAATAATGCGGACTCGGTTCCTGGACTAGTTTAAACTGGTTCTGAATTTTGGGAACTGGTTCTCGACCCTATTTTTCGGGTGGGCCGGTCCGATTGCACACCCCTACTATTAATGTCTTATAAAGAAGCAATTAATACAAGGCATTTGTTTACATGTGACTCTTATGGTAAAGTTCATAGGGATAGCTACATTGATTGGGCCCCATGCTTTTTATTTTCAAATAAAAATGCTCGGGATAAGGATATCAGGAGTGTCATAACTTTAGTATAGTGTAACCTTTTTTTTTGTTGTTGCTTACTTCAAAGTGAAATTGACCATTTGAGTGCCATTCCCGACAAATTGTCTCACAGGGATTTTCTATTAATTTTTCATTTTGACGTGGATTTTCTTTTACTTTTGAATTTTTTTATTCATTGTCCATGTTAGTATTGACCATGTCACATAGGACAATTGGCGTCTACGTTAGATTTTTCAAAGCCGATGATACTTAACTTATTGATATTTTAAATTTGTGGTATTCAATTAAGTGAAAAAAAAATTACAATACTCAAGTGAGTGTCGTATGAAAATAATGACATTTGTACTTATCTTTCGAAAAAGGTATAAAGACCTGTTTCTTTGAATTTAAATAAAAGCAAATTGACCAAAATGGAAATTATTATTCAAATTTATACTGGGCAAAAATGAACCAGATCTGATAATTGGCCCAAACCTACCCTCAATATTAGGGAACAAGTGGACTTTTTCGCAGCCTACCAAACAAAAAAAAAAAAAAAAAAAAAAAAAAAAAAAAAAAAGAGGGGAGGGGGCTTGTTTGGTATAACATTTTCAATGAGATTTGGACCTTTAGAGGCCTTTGAGACAAAGTTAAGGTGATTGGCAACAAAATTTCAAAGGCCTTTAAGTAAAGCTAGTATTTCCAAGTCTCTTAGTTTAATGCACGTTCTAACCAACTATGGCTTTGATTTTGATTATTTCAGGAATGGTAAAAAATATATTCTTTCAACTTTAGCCTCACTAAACTTTGAAATTAAAGTTTACCCTTACCTATATGTGACGACAATGAGGTTAGATTTGACCACCGACAAGCTTGATCTAGCTAGTAGCCTTCACAAAGGTTCCCTAGGGTGCGCAACCTTGGATTGGGCTTACCGGGATGGCACAACCCCAGGCAACTGTTGCTAATATCCTGTGACCATATGTGGTCTTCACCAAGGTCATGTGACCTCAAGCGAGGATCACCGATGCTAGATATGGCATTTGGCCACCACTTGAATCCTTTGCCTAAGCACTATTGATTTGTAAGCTTCACCTTTTTATTCTTCAAATAACTAGTCCTTTACAAGTTTAGTTTTTTTTTTTTTTTTCAAATAGCACTTCAACCAAAGTTGCTTCCTAATGCACTTTTCAATTATAATTGGCCAAACGCTTCTTGAAAAAAACCCTTTAACCTAATATTCTTTACATTTCCATAAGCTCTCCCAAGCGCCCCTTAAGATCCACAATAAATTTTGCTTGGCTAAATCATGTGATAATTTTTCTAGTTAAGTGCTTAAATGGGCAAACGAGCTTTTTTTTTTTTCTTCATTTTTTGGTTTGGGCACACAAGCTTAGATAAGTATTGATGGATTTCACATTTCTCACTAGAAAAATTTTCGTGTCTCTAGCATTGCTCAATTGACGTGGTTTTTGATAGGGAGTACTAATGGTGTTTGCTTGTTGGATGCAGACGCTTGGATCTATTTCACCATCCTAGATTCTGGCAAAAATACTGAGGAACTCAAGACAGCACTCTGGTAAGAACTTTCGGTGCCCCATCAATCCCCAAACATAGGGTTTTCTCTTGGTCAAATTTGGATATCGATATCGTATAATCAATATCATGACCCGATCTCGGCGCTCAATCGGTGAGCGATGGCATAAAAGGTAGGGTTTAGAGGTGATTAACCATGAGAGTGTCCTCATGGTACGTAACTCCAAGGATATCATCACCTCATCCTTTGGGATTGGTGCCACAAGGTCTATCGGTCATGGTCGTGAGCTCTCCCAAACTCGCACCTCGAGTTATAGTAGGATTTGTCATGACTCTACCTTGACTCCATTTTTTGGCAAAATAGCATAAAGATAAAGTTTAGAGGTATTTGACTGTGAAAGTTCATTCAAGGTACTTCCCCCCAACAAGATGTCATCACTTCATCTTTTTGTTGGGGTCACAACTACTTGAGCTTAGTCAATCATAACCACTAGCTTTTCTAAAGCTCATAATTCGCATGATGGGTAAGTTTATTATAACGCTGTATTAGACAACCTAAATAGTATCTAGGAGTCGCCACTAGTCTTGTTTTTTAGAGCCAACTAGAGCACCCAATCAGGGGTTGGGAGTAGTCTCTTGATACCTAAGCAACCAAAGATCTAGAATTCGGGGACTTGGGTTACACTAATATTGCTATTAGCGCCCTCTCAGTATCTAACAGTCAATGTGTTATCTAATGTGATCATACATCTCTTTTTACTTTTTTGTGTAAATTTATGAGGTAAAGATGATCATATATGGATGGTTCATTCGTGCTATTCTACTCTATTTTAATTGGAACAAGGACAAAACAAACAATTAATTGAAAGTCAGTGCATAAAAGTAAACAGCCAAAATAGTTTAGGGAAAGTGAGTAAAGCCTACTTAGATGATTCTTAGTACAAGAAAATAAACCCACAACCCATTGGGAATTTATACAATATTTAAGAAACCCGAGACATATGTCGGGGAATGAATATTACAAATGAGAGGCAAATTGGACATTGACCATTCATTGTCTTTGAGTCTTCAGGAGTGCCATCTCCATGGACCATCCTAATTCTTGTCTATTGCTAGAACTAAATTGGAAATTCAAAGGAACATTTTATATTCACAATGCAAGCAACCAAACAAAACATCCACGGCATTAAAAAGAAAGATCACCAATCAATCATGAACAGCCTCGCGGTCAGCCTTTGGATTATACATGCAACGGCCTACCTATGATGTCTACCCCATTCATTTTAGCTACTAGCCACCATTTGTGTTCTCACATGGTGACTAAAGTTAAAAGTCCCTAATGTGAGTTTGTGAGTTGTAAATGTTATCCCAAAGTAATCCACGTGATCATGCACCACACTTAAATTATACATCTAAAAGTCACATACAAAGTGCATAAGAAAGCATACCCACATGCCATTTGAACTTATTTCTCCATCAATCAACCAATTGAGGGAGTTAACAATGGATCACTTATTTAGTCATCATGTGCCAAACACATCCACATATATTTCATGGCAAGCAAAACGATCAGCATATTCTCATGTGATGCCCGAAATGATTTTATGGACAATTGGCAAGAAAATGCGTTATTTAAAAAAGATTCGATAAAAGGGACATAATTTCATCAATGCTATGAATCACAATTAGCCATCAAAGCTAGCTTGGATGCATCAAAGCGCACAACTGATTAAGCATCATGGATGTTCTAAATATTATCCGAGCTTTGACAAATTTTATGTCAAATTAAGATTTTAAAGAAAGTATTGAATATAGACATGCTTTTATTGAATCAAGAATCATGTCTAGTAGTTAAGGTGAGCTTGGGTGCATCGAGGGTACGACTAATCAAGCATCACAAACGTCCTAAACATGAATCAAGAATTCAATAATGTCATGTCAATTTTTAATGCATAGAATGCCAAAAGAATTTTCCTATGAGCATCACATGGACTATCAAAATTTGGAATGACTGAAAAATTATGTTGGAAGTTAGAATTTCAAAACATTTAAGTTTTGGATGAATTGTAAAAATTCCAAATCACCTCTTTATTTTGCGAAAATTTACAGTGACAAAGTATGACACGTTAAAAATAAAGCTTGAGAAGGCCTCGAGACCTAATTCAATACCCACGATTTTCTAAAAATTCAAGAATATTCAAGATTCGGGATTCTCAATAGTGGCAAGTCTCATTTCTTAACCAAATATTAGTTAGGTATTCTTAATATTTCAATTGCATATAGGTGTCAATTTAGTATGGACATGTAGAATTAGACTTTTTAAATTTCATATTTTCGCAAAATTGGCCAAAGGTTAAGGTGAAATTACAGTAATAAAGTTGGATATATTTTATATCATATATGTACATTTTTTGATATAAATAACATATCATTGTAAATGAACTTAAAAGTTCACAATATTGGTAAAAATCTCCCGCGACACTTTTCCCCTATATATTTGTATTTTCTTTTTTTATTTAATTTTTGCTCTCTTTTCAAATCATTTTCTTTATTATTTATTTTTCTCCTTCCTTCATTCTCTAATAAAATTTTATTAAATAGTAAACTGCACTAATATACCTAAGATATATTGAATTTATATTATAAGATAGAATTAAATTTGAATATATAAATAAAATTAAGATTAAATTAAAAAACAAAATTTTATTTTTATTATTTTAAATTTCTTATATTAGAACTTAAATATTATTTATATTGAAATTTAATTTTAATTTTGTTAATTAAATAAGTGTGTTCTTTGAAAAAAAAAATTCCTATTATGGATATTAGAAATCAGATCCATTTTTATCTCACCTCTATGGGATAATTTTATATGGCCTATATTCTTCTTATATATGACTTTATTCTGTTTTGAGCAAGCATTAAATATAGGATAAATTTTATTCCATCTTAAATTTTATCAAAACATAGCCTTAGGAATAAATTAAATTTTATTCCAACATAAACTATGGTTGCCCACTGATCATCCGATTGTAGGTGAAATCCAATCCCATAAGCATTCTCTGCTTTCTCCATGTGCCCATTGTACCGTTTGGAGAATAAAGTGCATGCATAGGAGACAAAAATCAAGAAAAAAAGGTCGAAGCACAAGTAGTCTCCTCCCTTCTTTTTTCTCCCTTTCCCACTCACGCACTCTCTCCACGGAAAGCACGAGGGAGCAGAGAGAGAGAAAAAAAAACCTTGAGCGCTTAGGCTCCGTTCGTTTCACAAAAAACCCTTACTTAATCTCTCTTATCTCACACCTCTACAAATCCTCACTTCTTCCTCCACTTTCTTCTTCTTCTTTTCTTTTTTTATTCGAATTATTTTTAAATTATATTTTTCTTTTTTAATTCGAATTATTTTTAATTTCCTTTCCTTTTTCTTTTCTTTTTCTTTTTCTTTTCTTTGTTTCCCAACTTCTTCTTTCTTGGCTAGTCGTCGGCCATCACCAGGTGAACTTCAAGCTCGCACTCATTGATCTAGCAAGTCTCGAACTTGACACTCATGCTCGCCAATCTTAGGAGCGGAAAATATTTTCCTTACCGAACACCGGAAAATATTTTCCGAAATATTTTTAGGTTTTAATTTACACTAAAAAATATTGTCATTTTCCTGGAAAATGACTTTAAAATATTTTCTGGAAATGGCCCATTTTCTGCGAAATGAATGGACCCTTAGTTCCTCTTGTTTTTCCCTTCCTCCTTGAAGCCTCTCCATCATCTCCACCCACCATCTCCATCCACTACAAAATCCACACACTCGAGAGACCTCATCTTTGCACACACAGAGGATTCTCGGTTTTTTTATTTTTCTTTTTTTGTTTGGGAGAGGACGTTCGGCAAATTGGTTCGCTCACCTGAGGGAAGAGAGAAAACCAAGAGAGTGGCCGAGATAGAGGGAGTGAGAAATTTTTCCCACTCGCTGGAATCGCAGTCGCCTTCGTCAGAATTCCGTCATCACAGCGACCACCAGAACCAAGCGTCAGCCATGGATAAACCTTCGAGCGGGAGACCTCCGCCACGGTTAGCTCCTCATTCCCTTGCATTTGCTATGTAGATGTGGTCAGTGTATCGTACGAAATTTTTTTAATGTTGTTTTGGCCAGAAAACTTAGCGGCCGACATGGTGGTCCGATGGCAGTCAAGTTCGGGAAGAAGACGACGATCTCTTGGGAAGAAAAAAAGATGCTGAGAAATAATATAAGTAGAGAAAATGAAATTAAAAAATCAGAAAAGAAACAAAAATTCGGATCAGTAGCCGAGCTGAATTAGAGAGACAGGTTGGAGTTTCGGCTGAGATTGAGCGGGAATTTAGGAGTTGGGCTTGAGCTGCTGCAAAGGCTCAAGCCTATCAGGAATACCAATGGACTGGGCCGAGGACATCATGGGCTAAAAAATTCCTGGGCTAGGTATACAAATTGGGTCAGATTAATCGGTCGTAAATTCGGATAGGGCCCTAGGGCCAGCTCGGATTTAGATCCAACCCGGACCCTATCGGTCCGGGTCAAACCAGTAATCGGACCGGATTCTCTGACTCGGTCTGATGTCCATTTTCGGAATAAAAAAAAAATCAAAAATAAAAAATTAATTAAAAATATTGAAAATTTCAAAAAATTTAAAAAAAAAATTTATGACATTAGTTTTTGACTAGTCTCATTAGATTTTTAGGGTTAATTCTAGTTTAGAACTAATTTAACATACAAAATGAAAATTTTTGACAAAAAATTGAATCCAAAATTGAATAAACCTTTAGGGCTTTATAATTGGATTTTTGAATACTTTCTTTAGAGACAATGCTAGGTTGTTATTTGTGCACTTTCATTTCGATTTCACTTCATTGCGCTTTTTCAATATATTGATTGATAATTTTTACTTTTGGCATGATTAGGTTAAATCATTAGGATTGTAATAAACAATCATCATCTATACATTTAGCAGACGAGAATCTTAGCACTTAGTAACTTTAGTGAATAAATGATTAAGCTTATGTACCGAAATGGCATTAATTAGACCATTACTTTAATCAAGTCTCTAATCCCTAAGTTTTTTGATCGTGTAGAAAGCAAGGTAGTCTCCTGTGTTTAGTTTCTAGCCGATCTTAATAGATTAATGGCAATTTCTCCTTTCGTTGAATTCTTAAGATCAATTAGAACTTAAATTGCAAATCCTATATCATGTGATGTATGGTTTTAGGAGAAACCATGTTTTTATTTATTTATTTATCAAGAGTTCATTTGCAATGTTGTCACGTGAAGGTCCATTCGAGACCTCAGCTATGTATTATTCAAACTATCTCATACACAAATAATTCTAAATCTATTCCTTGAGGGTGGCCCCTTGAGGATGGGTTGTGACCACACATACAGTCATATCAATAGAGTTTAAATTCTAAGATCCCAGAGATGTAGATTCACAAGACAAATAAAACAGAAAAATTATTTTAAAAAAGTTATAAACCTATTGAATTTATATTAATTAATTCATAAACCTTTTTTATTTAGTCAATTCAATCATAAACATTTTGACAATTTGCAAATGTAATCCATCCGGCCAATATTGGCCAAAATCACTAATGTAACCCGGCATTATCCGACATTGATTCCTAACAATGATAGCTCCGCTTATAGGTGCCAACAATTCTACCTGGCAGCATCAACGTCCTCAACAATTTTTGTAAATTTTAATTTTTTTAGTTTTTTGAATTGTTATTTATTTTTCTATTTTCTTTTCTTTTTCTTTATTGCAATTAGTAGGGGCTACAACCCTCGCCAACTGCCCGACCATAAGCGAGGCCGCCTTGCCTAGGCGAGGCTACCCCTCGCTAGGGTAGGGCAAGGGTGGCCCTCTCTTGAATTGGTCAAGGAGGCCCTTGCCTTGGCAGCCTCGCTTGCATAGGACGAGGACGGCCCTCACCTAACCCTCATTTAGAAAAATTTATAGATTAGCTCTGGGCTGTGCCCACTCGTATAATGCAAGTAACCCGAATTCCAAAAGAAGTTGGTGAAATATTGACCAAACAACTAGAAAAATCGTGTGGAGAGGCACTAATAAGATCCATTTTGATGTCATCAGCCACACCATATCTCTTGCTTGTTAGTCACACTTCTGTCAATCTCTTTCAAGATCCCGAATTACAAGAGCCTGCTCAGGTTTTGTACGTATCGACGGAATAGGATATGCGTAATGGTTCATCTAGATTCGATTATTATCTACTATTGCAATTTCTTTTTCATAATTTTCTATCACTAGTATTCCTTCCTTCGATTTAAATAAGGTTGCAAAGAGGGAGGCGCATAAACCTCATCTTTGGAAAGGTCTAATTTTACTTTTTTTCTTTCTGTGAAAATAAAAACGAAAATGAAAAAGAAAACTTTCTATTTTCCATTATCTGCCCTATATTGTTTTCAACGTGACTGATTCGAGAGAGTTTACACTAAATCTTTTGAAACATGTGAGGCTACATCATTTGTAAACATGAGAAGATGGGAATCATTTGAATTTTGTTTGATAATGCCATTACTAATCTTTAAACTTTTGCAATATGTTTGATCAACTCCTTAAATGTTTTTGTTTTGATGAAATTGAGCCTTTGAACTATATAATACTCTTCTTTCTTCATGTTAGTCCTTCCATGAAAAATATGACCATCATCTTATGATTACTTTTTTACAACTTTGATACATAAAATAATAGGTACTACGGTTTTCAAATTGGCTACTCTTATCTCGATTTGGCTTTTCAAGGTTCTAGTGCATTGATAAAAATCCTATATTTTCTTCCATGTTTGATTGGAGAAAACAACACACTTAGATTAGGGAGAAATGACCTATTCATTTAACTGGTTCGTATGTGTTCTGGTTGGGCTTGCTTGGACCTCAACCTCCTAAGGTCTTGCCTAAGCTCAAACTTGTGGGATTGGGCAAGTGCTTAGGTCCACCTGAAGAAAAAAAAACCTTGGACAGGCCACACCCGCCCATTCAGTCACCTTTCTTTTTTTAAACTTGCCAGCTAAAAAAATACATAGAAATGGAAAACAAATGAAAAAAAACTTGTAGGTGCATTGTGTTATTTTATTTTTTTACTTTACCTATGAGTTCTATAGTATTTTAACTACTATATTAGAAATTTTGGCTTCTTTTTATCCTATTAATGTTTATAATTTCACTATCATAGTAATATTATTGATAAAACATATTTTATAATCTCTTTTAATTAAAATATGGGCTGGCCAACTCAGGCCTCAAGAGTTAAGGCCTTTGTCCTGGGCTGACCCACCAATTGACCAAATCTGGAAACTTTGTCTAGGCCCACCTAATCGGCCTAAAAAATGCAGCCAAGCTTGCCCAGGCCAGCCGAACTGTATGCCCATTGGTTAGGTCTACTCACACATGAAAATAGAGACTAAATAATTGATATTTAAAAATATGTTGTTGTTGCGAAATTGAAAATCACTTATATATTTTTATTATTACTATTTCTCCAAACTTTTCTTCATCCTTTAATAGAACAACAACAAAGGGAATTAGACATAATTGCAATATAATCTATGCAACTTTAAAAAGAAAAACCTTTTATTTCTTGAAAAAATTTATAAATGACTAGATTAGATGTATCATGTGAGGAGAAAGCACATTGATATGTGGCATTATTTTGTTTGAGATATTCTAACCAATGGTTATATGAAGGTCATGAATATTAATACAAAAAATAATCCAACTAATATGTTGACAAAGGCCTTACCAATTGCCAAATCCAAGCATTGATTTGGTTAGTGTTTTTTGCAATTGAGTTTTACTCTACTAGGGGGAGAATATTATATGTCTTATTCAAGCAAAGCTGGAGATTTGTTGAGTATGTCTTGAATTCTCTATAGGCTTGGGTCAATATTAGGGCTTGGGAGAAGTATAAATATCGATTTTCTCAAGTTATTAGGTTAGGAAGCAAGACATTAAGAGTCTTTAGTTTTTGAGCATTTTTTGTAATCCTTGAATTTTCATAGTGGATTTTGCTTCTCCATTCTCCACATAAATCTGCGTGTTCCTTTATTCTTCTCAATTTTAATTTTGTCGTAGTTTTTGCATCAGTCATAACCGAGACATTTTTTGGATGTCTAAAATCATATGGTGAACACCAAAATTTGGAGGCTATTATTGGTCTGAAACGGGAAAAACGAACACTTAGAGGCAAGATCAAATGTCTAGCAAGGTTGGTTGGTTGGTTGGTTGTCTACCTAGGATGTAAAAGTTAGAAATTCGAACATTTCAAATACCAGCCCTTCCTTGACCGGATGTTTGACTTAAGCAATTTTTTGGTTGGGAGACTTCGGACATCCAGACCAGGTGGATGTATAAATGAGCATGGAAAAACAAATAAACACCAAATTTCACGTATTTTGCTTATTATTTCAAGCCTAACTCATAAGGAGTTTTTAAAGACATTAATAATTTGTAACATCAGCTAAGTAGTGAGTTGAGATAAAAGATTAGGTGTAGCAACAGAGATACTCATTAAGAAGGTCCAAAGGAAAAGGTTCATATGGATGCTTCAACCATTAGAGAGTGATACACATATAAAGTGTTAAGGTAGATTAGCATGTAGAAAGCCAAACCAATGACTACTAGGGGTTAGCGCAGTTCCCGAGTAAAATTGGGAACCAGAGAATCGAATCGGAGGGTTTGGTTCGGTTCCCGATTCTGGAGAGGCCAGTTCCTGCTCCCAGTTCCCTTTTTTTGGGAACCTAAATCGGTTAGGGTTCCTAAAAACCCTAAATCAATTTTTTTTGTTTACCCTCAGTTCGGTTCTCCTCTCTCTCTCTCTCTCTCTCTCTCTCTCTCTCTCTCTCTCTCTCTCTCTCTCTCTCTCTCTCTCTCTCTCTCGACTTGTTCTCTACCTCTACCCCGTCCCCAACATCGCTTGCACTTGACGCCATTGCCTGACACCGCTTGCCTTTGACGCCACCGCCGGACGCCGCTTATCCTCGATGCCGCTGCCAAACGTCGCTTGTCTCATTGTTGGACGCCCCTCATCCCCCGCTCTTGCTCCCTCGACATTGTCACCCCCTGCTCGCCCTGCCACTCAGCCGTTGGACGCTACTTGCCCTCGATGCCGCTATTGGACACCGTTTGACCCCTCGATGGACAAGCCTCACCGCTCACCCAGTCGCCCTCGACGCCGCTTGCCACTTGCCCAGCCACCCCTGATGCCGCTTGCCACTTGCTGCTTGCCCAACCACCCCCGACGCAGCTCACCGCTAGCCCAGTCGCCCCTGACGCCGCTCGCCACTCACCCAACCGCCCCCAACGTCGCTCACTAATTTTTAAGTATTGTCAAATAAGCATGTTATTTTGTAAGTATTGTCAAGTCTCTATAATGTTGATTTCTTTGTGATTTTAGGTATTAAAATGTTTGAGGATGTTGCTGAGTCCATGGTATGTGCAAGCCATCTGCTTTCTTCTTTCGTTGTTCTCATGTGTCTATCATGTTTTTGCAGTACTTGAATGGTTTTTTACTTGATCAAAATTGAAAGATGCCTCTTTCAGTAAAAAGCAAAGTCAGCATACTTGCTCGTGTTTATGTTGTCGCATTATATAAATTGCTTCTCTTAATAGACTGAATGTTTTGGTAATAGTAATCAAACTTGCTCGATAAATCTGAGCCAAAGATGTAAAATTTGCTGCCAAATTGGTACCAAACAGTTACAGTGCATGTTGTGATTTGCAGATGAGAAAAGGTGCTCGCGTGAAGTCTGTTGGTGTTGTTGATGCGAGTGTAGACACTGAATAGATCTGGTACTCCCATAATGGTCGCTCTATGATTCCATTTGTCTACCTATACATTTCAGGTCTTGTTGCCAAAGTTTTTGATCGCACGAGAACTATGGATGATGTTTATGGTGCTTTCTATGATTTTTCTTGTATCCTAAAGTCCAAGGTATGAAGGTCAAAGACTAGAATGCATGTATTGCATTCTATTCTCGTTGACACGCATTCTCTTATCATATTTAATTTTAGTTATTATTTCTTGAAAATGTACTAGGCTGTATAACCTGCGTGAGACTTGATCTACTGGAAAGAAACTGCCAATGTTCCCACTTTGTATATGTTTGTGTAACTTTGTAGTTGGCCTGCCTAGGACATGGCCATCGACCAAACAAGCGAATCTTCCTAATGTCTTAGGGTTATTAGACCCCCTGCTGTATCTCTAGATACTTGTTCCTGAGGAAATTAATCCCCATATTTAGCTCTAGGCAAGTAGAACATGAACTTTGGGGCTAGCAGGAGGTATACTATGAGAACATGAAATGTTGCAGAATTTTTCCTTTTCTGCTCTTCCACTGCGAGGTAGAGCTTGCTTGATGATAAGTTATTATCACTTTTGACGGCGATAGTCATTGATGCTTTCATTTGTAACCCACTTTATCCATCTCCTTGCCTTTCACGTATGATTCTTTAAATATACAAGTCCGAGACATTGCTCATTAGATGAAGTTTGGCTCCTGTAGGTTACACGAATGATCCTAATGCTACAAAAACATTAAGCAGAATCGAGACTATACAAAAGGCTTACAGAGATTCTAGCATCATAAACAAAAAAGGTACTTGTTGAGGTTTGCATCTAGTATGTGCATACTCTTTTTAATCAATTTCTATTTAGTAAATGTTCCGTATTCATCCTTTTTGATTTCATAGGTATCGGGAAAAGTAGTTAAGGTGAGAGATGCACTTATCCAAATTGTGTTAAGGTTGCGGGACGATGTTCTCAAAGAAAAGGATGGAGGTCATAACCATTATGTGGCCGTTGACTCTTTTCGCAGTGGTCACTATATGGGTGAGCGGGTCCAGGGTGGGTAGGGTCTAGACCTGGACCTTGTTCCCTACCCTGTTATAACCAGTTCTCCTTTTTTGGACCATGTTCCCTACCCTATTTTCATTGGACCCTATTCCCGGCCCATCCTGTTTTTCTGGTTCGGGAACAGGGTTGACCCTATTTATATTGGAACCTGTTTTGCATAAAAATTAACCTTAGAAAAGCAAGTCTAGATGAGTTATCTGCTGAAACAAAAAGGCTGAACCAAGCACATCCTTCGACTAAACTCATTGGGAACATGTGTAAAATTTTGACTCCCCTTGAAGAAAACAACCAAGTATATAATTCGACCATCTCGCATCCCCATATCCCACAAGATACATCGAGTTTGCCTTATATTAAACAACAAAGATTCCCTCACACTAAAGCAATATCTAGTCAATGAACCACTAAATCAGTGAGGTCGCCACAGTCATGTACAGCTAGGAACAGACAAGGTCAATTCAATACACTTTACAATCACTCCTTCACTCCCATCAAGTAGTTATAGCCTACCAAAGTATCTGCCTTCTAAGATCCATCACTGGAATACTGAAGGAGTAACAAAGACATTCTGCCAATATAATAACTTGGCTTCAGGTACAAAAAAAAGGAATAGAACATTAATGTAAGTACAGATAATTGTCGCGACCTCTTTTTTTCGGCGCCCGCAATCGGGTACGAGCGCCTAAGGAGGCTAATGGCTCGGCTAAATTTATTAAGCCCGGACTCTCCCAAGTCCACCAATTCACGACTTTAATAGTCTGAGTTTTTAATCTGTAAATCAATTTTTAAAATGGAGTTGCCACTAATCAATTTGGGGTGGGTTGATTAGAAACCCAAGTGAAGTATCGGGAGAAATACTCACTCCTTCGCAACCGAGAGAAATTAGGATCGGGACTTGATTACACTAGTTAATCACTAATGCCCTTTCGGTACCTAATCTTGTTTAAACCTTGAGGCTTTTTGGATGTTCGAGGGATTTTCCACGCATTTTGGATGCTCGAGGGGTTTTCCATGCATTTTTTGGAGAAAAATATTTTTTGAGTCATTTTCTAATTTTTTGGACATAAAAGGGATTTTTTGGTATTTTGGTATTTTTTTTGGAAAAAATACAATTCTTTTTTGGCTTTTTCTGAACTTTTGGCTTTTTCATGAATTTTTGGCTTTTTTTTGGATTTTATGAAATATTTTTGATTTTTTTTTTTTTCTAAAAATAAAATATTTCTTAATATATATATATATATTCAATTTTTTTGGAAATTAAATTTTTTTTTATATTTTAAAACATTTTTCGGTTTTTCTGGAAATTAAAATATTTAAAATATTTTTTATAAATAAATTATTTTTTGATTTTTTTAATTAAAATATTGCATAAAATAATAAAAAAAATTCCCGGTCGGATCCGCAGTTGGGTCCAACCCGGTCGACGACCCAAAACGCGCACGGGCCCGCGTTGCGGGCCCGACTCGGATTTTTTGCTTTTTTCTTAAAAAACTGAGCCCACACACACACGGAATTGGGCATATTAAAAAAAGGTGCAACCCAACAGCAAACCGGCCCACGCGTACAACCCGGCCCGACGAAACCCTACCCGGACGCCAACCCGGATCCGCCCGACTTCGACTCGGATTTCGCCGCCCCCTAAAATACGGAGAAACCCTACCCGACTCGTAGCCTCGGGTCCGACCCACTGACCCGAGGCCGCGACCCAGAAAATCGAGAACCCTAGGGTTCTCAATTCGCGGTGCCGGAGAGGGGAAGGCCGAGGTGCGCGGTGGCGACGACGGCGACGGCGGCGACAACGGCCGAGCTTCGAGCGAAAATGGGTATGGCGTGGGTAGGATCTATCGTCACCGCTCTCGGCGTTGGCACGGCACGGCGGCACGGCTTGTGGCGATGACAGCGAGCCCTTAAACCCGGACGGCGTCGGGGAAAACAGCGCGAGGGCGTGTGGGCGACGCCGTTTGACGGCGTCGGGGCGGTGCTCGGCCACGACGCGCGGCGGCCCGCTCGGGGCCACTCGGCACGGCGGATTTCCGATCTCGTGCCCGGATCTCGCCCTCTCTCCTCCGGATCTTCTCTCGCTCAGCTTTGGACGGCGTCGAGGGGTCGGTCACGGCAACCGCTTCGAGGGGGGAACAACAACGAAAGAACTCCGGATCCGTGGCGTAGATCTCGGCGGACCTTCCTCGGCCCCAATTTTCTCTCACTCGGGTCGATCCGAGCCTCCACCGGCCGGATCCGATCTTCTCGAAGTCGCTCGTCGGCCTTCCCCGAAGTCTCTCGGTGGAGGGTGGGCCGAGCTCGCGACTCGAGTTCTCTCGAGCTCGCTCGTTGATTCCTCCCCGAAGTCTCTCGGTGGGAAGATCTCGAACTCGCTCTCCCCTTCGTCGCCGGAGGTGCTCCTCTATTTATAGGCGAGGAGGAAGCCGGTCGATGGAGGTTCGGCCGTCGGCTCGCACGCCGACCGGACTCCCGCGGCCGAACCGGTGTCTCATCTCGCATTAAAGGCGCTCATTGAGGGCGCATGCGCGTCGTCCTCTCCTTCGGCGGCCTACCTCCGTGCCTCTCTACCGTAGGTTGCCTTTGAGCGCATCGCCGGCCACCGCGCGTGAGATGCGGGCGTCTTGAGGAAGAAGAAGATAGGAGGAAGAAGAGAGGGGGTCGCGAGAGAGAAAAGAGGGGGGGGGCTGCTTCTTTTTTTCTTTTCTTTTGCTTTGTTTTGTTTTTATTTTTTTTGTTGTTTTTATTATTTGTTTTGCTTATTATCCGAAAAAGGAAATATAAAAGAAATAAAGAAACTAAAGCCAAATTAATAACCTAATTAAAATTTTAGGTGTCAACAAATGCCTCTTTGAAGGTGAGTTCGCAGAGGTTGCATTCAAAGATAAACCGATGCCTAAATTTTATCCATGCATGCGTAATGATTATACTTTATTTGGGGCTTATTATTCTATGCGGAAAAAAAAGAGCAATATAACTTTACATATACTGAGACAGATAAGAAGATAGCTGTAGTTACTTACCGGGAGTGAGTGAGATAGGGTGTGAACCCCGAGTTTTGGCAAGTATCAATGCCTCATCTTACCTGTTTGCATGAGGAGATTGCTTCTCCAGGACCCGAACCATTCTTCGGTCGCCTATTGGAGCAATAAGTGGTTTGTCTAGGACCCGAACCTTTCTTCGGTTGCCTGTTAGAGCAATAAGTTGGTTTTGTCTAGGACCCGAACCTTTCTTCGGTCGCTTTGACGGGGAATTGCTTTTCCAGGACCCGAACCTTTCTTCGGTCGCCTGTTAGAGCAATAAGTTGATTTTGTCTAGGACCCGAACCTTTCTTCGGTCGCCTTGACGAGGAATTACTTTTCTAGAACCCGAACCTTTCTTCGGTCGCCTGTTAGAGCAATAAGTTGGTTTTGTCTAGGACCCGAACCTTTCTTCGGTCGCCTTGACGGGGAATTGCTTTTTCAGGACCCGAACCTTTCTTCGGTCGCCTGTTAGAGCAATAAGTTGTTTTTTCTAGGACCCGAACCTTTCTTCGATCGCCTTGACGGGAGATGCACTGACCTTTCTCAGGGCATCTGTTTGTTGGGAGATAGTACCTGGACGATCACAAGTACAAACTCTTGGGGATACTTGGCTGATCACAAGTATCGAAGGGGTACCTGGACGATCACAGGTACAAACTCTTTGGGGATACCTGGATGATCACAAGTATCGAAGGGGTACCTGGACGTTCACAGGTACAAACTCTTGGGGGATACCTGGATGATCACAAGTATCGAAAGGGTACCTGGACGATCACAGGTACAAACTCTTCGGAAATACCTGGATGATCACAAGTATTAAAGGGGTACTTGATAATTGAAAATACTGAGAACATACCTTGGATATTTGTGAAGGTGTCCCACCTCCTGGCAATTGGGAAATATCGAGGGCATACCTGGGATATTCGTGAAGGTCTCTCGCCTCCTGGTAGTGGGAATATTGAGGATGGATCTCACATATTCGTGAAGGTCTCTCACCTCCTGGTAGTTGGAATATTGAGGACGTGCCTCGCATATTCATGAAGGTCTCTCACCTCCTGGTAATTGGGAATATTGAGGATGTGCCTCGCATATTCATGAAGGTCTCTCACCTCCTGGTAATTGGGAAATATCGAGGGCATACCTGGGATATTCGTGAAGGTCTCTCGCCTCCTGGTAGTGGGAATATTGAGGATGGATCTCGCATATTCGTGAAGGTCTCTCACCTCCTGGTAGTGGGAATATCGAGGGCGAACCTGGGATATTCGTGAAGGTCTCTCACCTCCTGGTAGTGGGAATATCGAGGACGTACCTTGGATATTCATGAAGGTCTCTCACCTCCTGGTAAAGGGGAATATCGAGGACGTACCTGGGATATTCGTGAAGGTCTCTCACCTCCTGGTAGTGGGAATATCGAGGATGGATCTCGCATATTCGTGAAGGTCTCTCACCTCCTGGTAGTTGGGAATATCGAGGACGTACTTGGGATATTCATGAAGGTCTCTCACCTCCTGGTAATTGGGAATATCAAGGACGTACCTGGGATATTCATGAAGGTTTCTCACCTCCTGGTAATTGGGAATATCGAGGGCGTACCTGGGATATTCATGAAGGTCTCTCACCTCCTGGTAATTGGGAATATCGAGGGCGTACTTGGGATATTCATGAAGGTCTCTCACCTCCTGGTAATTGGGAATATCGAGGACGTACCTGAGATATTCATAAAGGTCTCTCACCTCCTGGTAATTGGGAATATCGAGGACGTACCTCACATATTCATGAATGTCTCTCACCTCCTGGTAAAGGGGAATATCGATGACGTACCTGAGATATTCGTGAAGGTTTCTCACCTCCTGGTAATTGGGAATATCGAGGGCGTACCTGGGATATTCATGAAGGTCTCTCACCTCCTGGTAATTGGGAATATCGAGGACGTACCTGAGATATTCATGAAGGTCTCTCACCTCCTGGTAATTGGGAATATCGAGGACGTACCTCGCATATTCATGAAGGTCTCTCACCTCCTGGTAAAGGGGAATATCGAGGACGTACCTGAGATATTCGTGAAGGTCTCTCACCTCTTGGTATGGGGAATATCGAGGACGTGCCTTGGATATTCATGAAGGTCTCTCACCTCCTGGTATTATAAGTTTGAATATGGCACGAGGCTTACCTGGATGGCTGCAGGCACTCAAAAGGGCTAGAGCACCTAGGTAGCTGTAGGTGTACAAAGCACTGGAATACTCGGATGAATACAAGTATTTAATGATATGATCCGGGACCACTCAGTTGGTCCAAGTGTAAGAAAGCATACCTGGGCGGCGGTGCCAAGCAAAGTAATGGAATGCTTGAACATCTGCTATATTATTTGGGGACAACTCGGGTAGGTTGAGTGTCATGAAAATGAAGTACCTGGACAACGGTGGGTACTTGACGATATGGGGATACCTTAGACAGCAGTAGGTATTCAAAGAGATACTTGGTCAGTCACAAGTATCAATACTCTGGGGTCAATTCAAACAGGTCGAGTGTCAGGAAAGGGGAGTATCCGAACGGTGGCCGGTACTCAAAGACAATGGAATACTAAGACAGCTGCAAGCATCCAAACTCAAGGGATGACTTGAATAGGTCGAGTGTCAAGAAGAGAGTACTTGGACAGTGGTAAGTACTTTAAGACAAATGGGGATAGAGACATGCTTACTAGGCAATATCTCTGATCTCTAAGAGTATGTTTGCTATTTGCACAATATGCACACATGATTGTTTATGCTGTAAATTCATGAGTTCAAATGAGATTCATGCACGATAATTTTGTCAATTTTGTCAATTTTGTATCATTCGAATTCCACTGGGGAAGATTTTGAAAGACAACATTTACTCGGAATATAGATGCTTTGAGCATGCCGGATGAGGGACTTTCAGTCTGAAAGGACTTTTCACTCACTCTCATGGAGAAGGCTATCCTGACCATTGATGCAGATTTATAAGGACCACACTATCTCACTGTCATCATGTAAACAGGGGTCCGAGTATTCTCGCAAATAGTACGACTTTACCAATGTGAGAGGTCTTTGTTGAAATTGTGATGAAGACTTGGTCAACGGCTCATCAAATGGGACCATCAAGGTTGAAGCTGATGGACGAAAATGTTGCACGATCATCTCCGGGTTTACAAGTCAAGAACCCTGCGAAAAGAGATAGAGTAATCTTGCTCATACTTCTTCGAGCGATGCTTATAGACATATGAAATCCTACGTTAATTGAAGTGCCCCTAGTTTGAAGAGACTTTTACAATGGGATGTAACGTAGACTTGGCTCACATGTAAGAGGGTGAGAATTGGTGACTGTCTTGGCATTTGTCACTAATCTTTCTTGTCAGATGGAGGTTCTATGGACCACAACAACAACTTTTCTTGGCTGTATTTTTGACTGGGGGGCATTGGCCTTGCTTTTACCAGGCACACCGCTTTTTTCATGCCCCTATTTTTATTCCAGTTCTTCTTTTATGGGCATTGACCTTGCTCTTACCAGGTACACTGCTTTTTTTATGCCCCAGTTTTTGTTCTTGTTGCTTGAGGAATTGATCTTGACAAGTTCAAGCAACTGCCTTTGCTAGGTTATGGAGTCTTCATCTTTTGTTGGTACTTCTGATTACGCCGCTCAAACGATAGTGGCTTCTGCTTTGCCTCCATGTGAGGGTGAATTTACAGACTCAATTTGTACAATGGATACAAGTGCATAAATAAAGAATTGCTCTTCATGACTCTAGGGCACTTAAATTAACGCGAGTGTTCATATGTAATAAAGACACTCAAAGATTGATGCAAGTGCGAGCAAGAAAATTTCTATCCCCTTTCTCACCTTGTGATGTTGATTTGCTTTTGACTTGCCCCAGTGTGGGGTGGTTCTTTATCGGGAGTATAGTAGAAATTTGTCAGTGTATGGGGCTCAATGGGGTGAGCGATGGAATGCCTCTCACTATTTTGGTTATCGTACCATTCGCGAGAGAACTCTTTACCCTGCAGCCATGGAATCTTCTGCACTCATCTCACAAGTGTATAGATGGGGACCGTGTGTGTAGGATATGGCTTGCCTTTCATCATTCGACGCACCTCATCCAAAGCATGCTCAATTTAATCTTGTATTCTTCACTTAGCTGTCTATTTTAATAATCCTCAGTGGAATCAGTGACTTAGACAGGCAAAATCGTCATGCAGATAGAATTCATCTGGAAACGACATGCAACATTTCGAATATGATGGAGATTGAATTCTTCAAAACAAGTGAATGGTTTTGACTCAAAAAAGTCCATATTGACAACTTTAGGTGCTAACATAATGGTGTTTCCAAATATGTTAAATTTTGAACATCAAAAGGGTTATTTGCAAATGGGTGTCGATGGTTGTCCTTATTAAGTAGGGACATGACATAAGGAGGATCAGCCAGGGTTGGGGATCTGATCATGGATTTGATGGGCCTTTCTGCTTTTGCCCCCGCAAAGAGAAGATGTACAAGTAGATCAATTAGTCCGGCCAAAATCAAATGTGAGTTGAGGCCTGAAGGATCTCTGTCATTTGCTTTGGCAATTACTCAGGACGCCATTTCGCTTAGGAGAGTTTGTCATGCCTCTCATTGATTTATTATCTTTGTTTTTTACAGTCAGGTAATCCTGCAACAAACAAGACACGCTTCTCATTGATTCGTTATCCTTGCTTTTGACAGTCAGGTGATCCTGCAACAAACAAGAGGGAATGTGTTAGTCATGAACTCTTTTAAGAGTCGAATAATTGGAAGCGATACAACTTTACCCTTCACTGGTTTACAGATGATTGGGTGATCCTGAAGTGAGAGGGGGACACGAAGTCCTATGTCCCTTGCTTCATTAGGTCGATTATTCTCTGAATTGGCTCCTGGATGACGCATCCTTTTACACGAAGCCAGGTGAATTTGATGCGGGTCATTTCCACGAACCTCACTTGGCCAATATTGACCATCAAGTTTGGTTTTAAATTCCCAATGTTTTCTGTCAATAGGGAAAATACGTCAAAAGCGAGTTCAGATAGTGGGAGTAATGGAAACGATACCTAATTACCTTTCACTGGTTTGCAGATGATTGGATGGACTTGAAGTGCAAGTGGGTCACGAAGTCCTATGTCTTTTGCTTCGTTAGATCACCTCTTCTCTCGTAATTTGCAAGTGCAAGGGAAGCAAAAAAAAACTTTTATTATTTTTTTACCAAGCGGCTAACTGCCGCGTCGGGGATTCGAACCCCCGACTTCGGACCGTTTTGCTTCTTCCCGGATACCACTCGGCTAGAGGCGCCGACGGTGTCCGTAGGGCACTTCCTTTTTTATTTAACTGAACCGGCTCCTGGACGACACGTCCTTTCATACCAAGTTAGGTAAATCGATATGGATCATTTGATTTGCCCAAATTAACCATTGAGCTTGTTTCTTGAATCCTATGCTTCCTGTCAATAGAAGAAAATATGTCAAAAGTGAGTTCGGACAACGAGAGTATTGGAAACGATACCAAATTACTCTTCTCTAAAGTTTGTATTTGCGACTCCTAGGGATATTTGAATGTCGATGACAGCCTTTTCGTCTTGGCACAATTTGACATTTCTTTTGATTGGCCTTCCTCACTCATGGCCATGTATGTATGATTGATGGTTGTCAATTTATCTTCAACGCCTTCCTTCTGTGGAATTTTTCTTTTGTTTTTGACTATATGACCATTAGCAGCATTGAGCAAAGTCATGTACTTCAAGCTTCTATGGAATCTAAGATGGACAATCAAAACCTCCAATTCTCTTGTGGCAATTACTTCTTGCGAGAATATGCATCTGGAGTGAAGCTTCTAAATTCCAAAGTCATTGTCCAGGGTGTGGGGCTATAGATCTTCTTGACTGTCTAGATTTTCTCCCTGTTGACAGTAATCACTTAAAAGGAAGAGAAGGAACTTCTTTCTTATGCTTCTGGGCTCGTCGAAGTTGAAACTGTAACATCTAGCTGTTTGGGCGTGTCGTGCGGCAAGATAGTCCTTTGGCTCAAGATGGAGTCAAGGCGGGGGAGTGAGGCATGTCATGGATGCTTCGATCTCAACTCTATGCCCGTACCTATTACGTCTCACCTTTTGTATCCTGTAAATAGAAAATAGGGGTTGTCATTCTCAATATTATGTTAAGGGAATAAGACTTACCCTCTTTTTTTTGAAACGGGATGCTCCTTTCTATTTGCCCCTGTTTTCTTGGCAGGATGTCTTTGAATTTGGCGAGTTCACCTGATGTGCTTGCTTCAAATGCCCTCTGTCACACTAAGTCAAAGGGGACGGGAATGATCTTCTGAGACATGAAGTGAATGAGTCAGAAAGATAAACATGATTAAATTTATCATCTTGTTTTAACAAAAACTTTCGGGTGATGAAATATTTTTTATTTTCAAAATACGTCTTTGGGGGAGAAAAAGCATGAGGAAGCCCAAATTTCTCGGTATTCTCCCTGGACGATATTTTCTTTTCTTGGTTGGATAACATCACTGGGCCGGTTTGGGATACCGCCTCATGCTTTCAAAACAAAATATTAGAACTGTACATTAGATTACTGAAATGGAAAATACAACAGTAGCACACTAGATAGGATAAGAAACATGAAATTATAAAAACAAGCAACACCCATGAAAACTCCTATGAAAAGGAGCACTTTGATATTGCTGGTTAAGCGCCTTTGAGTTCCTCGCCTCCGAGACTCGAAGTATTCGCATGAGAGGACCACTTCATTGAAGCTACGGAAATGCAACCCATGCAACCAACAGCGATGCTTGCGAGGTAAAGCCCCTATGAACAACTTTATCATCTCTTCTTCAGCCAGTTGAGGGTAGGTTTGCATCATAAAAGCTTCCCACCTCCTTGCATATGCTCGAAAATCCTCCATTGGTCTTCTTTTAAAGTGAACCAAGTTCTCGCAAGACAGTTCAGCTCCAACCTGGTGCTGGTACTGATGCAGGAATGTGGAAGACAGCTCATTCCAATCCCTCATGAGGTTGATATTTGCTGTGACGAACCATTGCAATGCAGACCCTGTAAGACTTTCTTGGAAGGCCTGAGTTGTGAATGACATCGGGTTATAGTACCGACTCATTTCAGCATGGAGGTACTGCAAGTGGGCCACGGGGCAAGTCGTGCCGTTATACTTGCGGAAATTGGGTATCCACATTTCTATGGGGGTCATGATCCTACCAGGGCAAGACAAGCTTGGTATGTCTTGATTAGGCCACTGGTTTTCCCACTGCATATTCGTTGTAGTGGTGAATTCTTCTGTTTCAGAAAAGTTAGATTCTACCGAGATTACCCCATTGCTTTCTTCTTGGTCAAAATTTCCGAATGAGGATGAAGTATTAAAGCTATCCTCATGGTTAGAGGACGAGCTTAGTACTTCGTTAGGATCATAGCGGATAAAGATGTACGCTTCCTCTTCTGACGGACCTTCATCCCCGTATGAGAGTATGAAACAGTTATACGATGAATCGTCAGTTTCATTGTCAAAATAACGCTGGAAGTCCTTGGGATTGTATTCTAGGGCCGGGAAGTCTTCATGGTTGTACTCTAGAGGATGATGGCCTTCAAAGCTGTATTCTTGGGAATGCTCGAAGCTTTGGTGCGGTGGCTCGTCGGTAGATGCTGAATCTATCTGCTTAGGCTTTCTTTTCTTGGCTTCGGTCCGGACCTTTTGAGTAAGGCCCTTCGTTTTGCTAACTTGATTCTCAAAGGGAAGTGAGAGACATTAGAGTTTCACCGTCGATTCACTTTCCAGGTTGATAGGGGTTGGTATTCTTTGGACCCTAGCTTTTGGAGTAAGCTTGGGGAGTCGTCCGATCATGCCCCCGGTCTTGAACAGTGCTCGTGTCTTTGATCTCGTACAAAGGCTCCTTGCCTTTCCTAGTGGGAAATTTTCCAGTAATAGGATGTTGCTCAGCTGCCCATTTATTATGCAATGCTTCATTGACACGTTTCTCTCCTATCTTAGCAACTAACGACTCCTCATGCTCCGCGGTCATCGGCTCTTCGTAGGGCAAAGGGGTGATGTCAATATTGTACTCTTGGTGAAAAATATGAATTAGTTCCCTCCAGGTTTTAAGGGAACTAATCTTCTTGGCAATGTACCATCGCAAGGCAGGGCTAGTCAAATTCGATTGGTACGATTGAATCATCCTTCGGACCAGGTAGGCCTGCAAGTAGGTCTCTGGGCGTGAGGTACCAGATACCTTTCGCATTCGGGTGCTTTGAGCTCTTCGGGATTTCAATGCCGGCATAATTGGAAAGGTCCATGGGATTCCGCCCCGCACCGGTTTAACTTTTTCATGATCCTTTCAAACTGTCCATGGTACTGGCTATTTTCTAGCAAATTTGCGGGCGTCATGACGGTGTTTGAGGCAACTATAGAGTTGGGCTCAGCTTGAGTGGATTTCATTTGTCTCGAGAGTTGTTGAAGGACAACAGACATCTGTCCTACGCCGTCTTCAATGTTGGCGAGGCAATTTTATACATCATTCTGATCGGGCCCTACTGCATGAGGCCATTCGCGGGCGATTGGTGGCTGACGATTCATAATTACCTGTTCGTTGAAAATAATGAATGAGCACGAAGTAAACAAAAATTGACCCATGGCAATGGTCTAACTGTTTTTTTTTTTTTTTTTATCAAAAGAGGATTTATAGACTGCCAACTCCTAACATTTAAAACTTGAAATTGAAAAGACAGAATGAAATACTATATATTAAACAAAAGTCCCTAAACAATGGGACAAGACTTTCACACTATTAACACTACAGGGCACATGATTGCCAATTTATATACGATGGGGAGTCTTGCGCTTGCGCAGATGCTTGCTTTCTTGGACCAGCTCTGAGGTGTGTATCCAGTCCATTCCCAAATCCCTCACCATGAGCTCTGCTTGCTCGTGCTGGCTGCCCTCGCTGATTGAGTGAGGGACCGATGGCTTCCATTTTATTAGGATACGGTGGTTGTGGATGTAGGCCGCAGAGGCGTGGTGGGCTTTTTCTTCTCCCTCAAGCCCTTTAGGTACCACGATCATTTTGCGATGGCATTTGTCCCAAGCTTCTTCATAAATGTCAACCATGTATTCAAAATTTTGATGAGTGAAGAGAAGTGGAGGGATCCTCTTCTTGAAAGATGGCGGGATCTCCTGAAGGGCTCCATACTGTCGTGCCACCCTTTGTGGGAAATAGGAAAAGGCACCGGTGAGGCCGAGCAACGGAATTGGATGGCGGCGCTTGAAAGCAAAGCGAGCTCTCTTTTCATAGAACCAACCAGCACACCATTGGAATGCCTCAGGAGCCGGGTCTCTTAGGAAATTTATCCAATTTAAACAGCTTTGATTGGGAATGTACGGTCTTAAAACCATAAATTTTTGCAACGGATTTTCGAAAGCATTTGTTTCAGACGATCGCATGAAGTCTCGGAATCCGCTTAAGTGAGAAAAGAACCATACTTGCAAAATTTCAGGAGAGGCTCGCATGATTTTCTCCGTGTTGTCTTTAAAGCGATTAAAGGACAAAAATGTTTTAGTTAAAATCATGTTGACATAATTTCCCCCCCTCAAGATCTGATCAACTATCCATGCCATCTTAGGACTTATGGCATTTCTTTGATGGGGGAAAATGATGAACCCAAAAAAACCCAAGAGGAAAATCTCACTTTTTTGGATCATAGGCTGATTTTGAAAACAGGCATTCATGAATTCTAATGGGCAGGTACTATGGTTGTTTTCAAGAATTTGTCTCATGACATGGATTTCGGTTCCTAAAAGTCGCGCTAACCCTTGCCACGGGAGGAAGCCTGTTGATGGCCTAACAAGCTTTTTCTCGAGAGGCATTCCAGTGATGATGCTGTACTCTTTTAGAGTTGGGGTTAGCTCAAACCCACCAAACATAAAAGTAGTCGTCTTTAAGCACCAGAAATGTGCCATGGCCTGTATGACTTCGGGACGAACAGTGATTTGAATCAACGATAGGAGATGACCGATTTTGGCTTTCACGTGCTCTTGGGCAAGCTGATCCAATTGACCCCACCATCTGAAGAGTTCCGCTTTGGGAGCAGGAATGAACTGGATATCGTCTTTCCCCATCGCACATAAACTGGGACTTGAAAAGTTTATCCTAAATTGCCATGGGCCAATAAAAGACTGAGTAAAACTAAAGAAATCACTTTGCTTTTAAATAAAATGGCAAGCACAAAGACATACAGATGGGACGTGCGGCTCGATTTCTAACTCAGAAGGCTTGATGAAATTAAAAGGGTATCCGCCCGTCGCAGCTCTCGCGTAGCGAAAGATACCCCTTTAACCTCGGCTAAGAAATTCGGGGAAAAGAAAGGCAACCTCTACATCGCAGTCTCGCGTTCGAGGTCGTATATTTCTTAACACCATCCTAGAAATCCTATGGCGGCCCAGGTCCGGCGGCCGGGTTGTGTGTGCTATGTGTAGTGTTAAAACAGTAAAGCATGCACAACAGTTTATAATCACAAGATAATCTATTTTAAACAAAATTAAAATAAATTTCTAAACTACTGACCTGCATAAAGAAAAAATAAAAACAAGTCAGTAAAGAATTTAAACAAGACAAAAATGGCCTAAGTCCTCACAAATGTCCCCAGCGGAGTCGCCAAGCTGTCGCGACCTCTTTTTTTCGACGCCCGCAATCGGGTACGAGCGCCTAAGGAGGCTAATGGCTCGGCTAAATTTATTAAGCCCGGACTCTCCCAAGTCCACCAACTCACGACTTTAATAGTCTGAGTTTTTAATCTGTAAATCAATTTTTAAAATGGAGTCGCCACTAATCAATTTGGGGTGGGTTGATTAGAAACCCAAGTGAAGTATCGGGCGAAATACTCACTCCTTCGCAACCAGAGAAATTAGGATCGGGGACTTGATTACACTAGTTAATCACTAATGCCCTTTCGGTACCTAATCTTGTTTAAACCTTGAGGCTTTTTGGATGTTCGAGGGATTTTCCACGCATTTTGGATGCTCGAGGGGTTTTCCATGCATTTTTTGGAGACAAATATTTTTTGAGTCATTTTCTAATTTTTTGGACATAAAAGGGATTTTTTGGTATTTTGGTATTTTTTTTGGAAAAAATACAATTCTTTTTTGGCTTTTTCTGAACTTTTGGCTTTTTCATGAATTTTTGGCTTTTTTTGGATTTTATGAAATATTTTTGATTTTTTTTTTGATTTTTCTAAAAATAAAATATTTCTTAATATATATATATATATATTTCAATTTTTTTGGAAATTAAAACATTTTTTTTATATTTTAAAACAGTTTTCGGTTTTTCTGGAAATTAAAATATTTAAAATATTTTTTATAAATAAATTATTTTTTGATTTTTTTAATTAAAATATTACATAAAATAATAAAAAGCCGACCCGGGTCGGATCCGCGGGTTGGGTCCAACCCGGGTCAACGACCCAAAACGCGCACGGAATTGGTCAACGACTCGGATTTTTTGCTTTTTTCTTAAAAACCGAGCCCACACACACACGGAATTGGCCCTATTAAAAAAA
Organism: Eucalyptus cladocalyx; assembly: GCA_017140615.1. Taxonomy (NCBI): domain Eukaryota; kingdom Viridiplantae; phylum Streptophyta; class Magnoliopsida; order Myrtales; family Myrtaceae; genus Eucalyptus; species Eucalyptus cladocalyx. The sequence continues at coordinate 26,588,268 of CM029522.1, forward strand.
GGTGCAACCCAACAAAGAAACCGGCCCGACGAAACCCTAGCCGGACGCCAACCCGGATCCGCCCGACTTCGACCGGATTCCGCCGCCCCCTAAAATACGGAGAAACCCTACCCGACTCGTAGCCCCGGGTCCGACCCATTGACCCGAGGCCGCGACCCGGAGAATCGAGAACCCTAGGGTTCTCGATTCGCGGCGCCGAAGAGGGGAAGGCTGAGGTGCGCGGTGGCGACGACGGCGACGGCGGCGACAACGGTCAGAGCTTCGAGCAGAAATGGGTATGGCGTGGGTAGGATCTATCGTCACCTGCTCTCGGCGTTGGCACGGCACGGCGGCACGGCTTGTGGAGATGACACGGCCCTTAAACCCGGACAGCGTCGGGGAAAACAAAGCAGCGGCGAGGCGTGAGGGCGACGCGATGCCGTTAGACGGCGTCGGGACTAGTGCTCGGCCACAGCGACGCGGCGGCCTGGCTCGGGGCCACTCGGCACGGCGGATTTCCAGATCTGCGCCCAGATCTCGGCCCTCTCTCCTCCGGATCTTCTCTCGCTCAGCTCTGGACGGCGTCGAGGGGTCGGTCACGGCAACCGCTTCGAGGGGGGAACAACAACAGCAAGAACTCCGGATCGTGGCGTAGATCTCGGCCGGACCTTCCTCGGCCCCGATTTTCTCTCACTCGGGTCGATCCGAGCCTCCACCGGCCGGATCGATCTTCTCGAAGTCGCTCACTGCCGGCCTTCCCCGAAGTCTCTCGGTGGAGGGTGGGCTGAGCTCGCGACTCGAGTTCTCTTGGAGCTCGCTCGTTGATTCCTCCCCCGAAGTCTCTCAGTGGGAAGATCTCAGAACTTGCTCTCCCCTTCGTCGCCGGAGGTGCTCCTCTATTTATAGGCGAGGAGGAAGCCGGTCGACGGAGGTTCGGCCGTCGGCTCTCGCACGCCGGCCGAACTCCCGCGGCCGAACCGGTGTCTCATCTCAGCATTAAAGGCGCTCATTGAGGGCGCATGCGCGTCGTCCTCTCCTTCGGCGGCCTACCTCTGTGCCTCTCTACCGTAGGTTGCCTTTGAGCGCGTCGCCGGCCACCGCACGTGTGATGCGAGGCGTCTTGAGGAAGAAGAAGATAGGAGGAAGAAGAGAGGGGGTCGCGAGAGAGAAAAGGGGGAGGGGCTGCTTCTTTTTTTCTTTTCTTTTGCTTTGTTTTGTTTTTATTTTTTTGTTGTTTTTATTATTTGTTTTGCTTATTATCCGAAAAAGGAAATATAAAAGAAATAAAGAAACTAAAGCCAAATTAATAACCTAATTAAAATTTTAGGTGTCAACATAATATAATGGCATTAAGGAACAGAACATTAAGTTGGCTTCGAAATCTTTGATCGAAGCGATGGAGTCGAGAAATAGAAACTCAAGCTGCGGAGTTTTCGCCAAACCAAAAAAAAAAAGAAAGAGAAAAGAAAGAAAGAAAGAAAGAAGCAGGGGTGGTCGGGGGAGCTCACTAGGATACGAGCGGCGAGGGAGTGAGAAGGGCCACGGGAGGAGAGGGAGTTGAGGGCGACCTCGGCGGAGTGCTCGGCCTAGCGGAGCGGGAGTGCTCGGGCGAAGCAGCGAGGTAGTGGCAGCTTCGCGAAGGGGGGGCGGCGGTAGATCGGCAGTAGGGGAGCTCGGGAAACAGCGCGTGGTGAGATCTGCGGGTCAAAGGCGTCGGCGAGGCAACGCGGCTGGTGGAACGGCGAGATTGAACGGAGGCAGCGTCGGCGCTTGGGTGCGAGCTTGGCGGGGGTCAACAGCTTCGCGATTTTAGGAAGCGAGGGCGGTCTGGCAGCTTTGCGAACGAGACCATTGACTCCTCATCGGGTTTGAGGAGGTCCTGCCACAGGGCGAAGGCGACGGAGAGCCTGAACGCGCCGGACGGCGAGAAGACGACGCGCGGGATGCCGCGGTCGCGGGCGACGCGCGGGTGTGGCGCTGCGGGGGGCTCTAGGGAAGGCAAGACGAGAGGTTGGAGCGAGGAGGAGGAGGCGAGGAAGGGGTCAAGCAGGTGGAGGTTGTCAGGGGTGACGACGACGGTGACAGTGACGGCGGGGGTGGCGGGGCGGGGGAGGAGGAGGAGCTTGGCGGCGGTGGTGTGAGCGCGAGGGGAATCGGGAGAGGAGCTCAGGGAAGTCTAGTTCTCTGCGTCTACGCCTTTGCGGGTAAAGATAGAAATAAAATTAGGGTTTTGCTGGGGTAAAAACTGGTTCTCCAGCCGGTTCCCAAACCGGTTCGGTCAAACCGGTTCCCGGACCGATTTAAACAGGGTCTGAGTTTTGGGAATCGATTCCCGGCCCGGTTTTAACTGGAACCGGTTCCCGACCCTATTTTCCGGGTGGGCCGGACCGGGAACCTGGTAAACCCGGTCTAGTTGCGAGGGATTACCCATGACAGGGTAGGTTCTAGGTTCTTGGTTCTGACGGGTAGATTCTAGGTTCCAAAAAATGAGGAACCTGTACCCGAGGATAGGTTCCAAGTTTTAGACGGAACCGAACCTGAACTGGGAACCGCTCACCCCTAGTGAGTACCCGACTAATTACATAGTTTAAACTTTTTAATTGGTCTTGCACTGTGGTTAAAGGAAGATAAAGAATATATGTTGCGTGTTCCTTATGGTAGTGCTATTGGTAGTGTTATTAGTAATCTGGAAAGAAACATTAGGAAGTAGTGAAATGGGTTCTAAGGTTCCTAAAAGGGTCAACATGTGAGTTTAACATTTGGGAAGAGACGAACTTTGAATTGTATAACAGGTAATAGATTGTAATTTTACCAGTGACATGGATGGGCGAAGGTTCTTGAGATGTTATATCTTTAGTTTTGTGGGTTGTGTCATCAGTTTATGAGTGTAATTACAATTCATAGTTGCATTGTTGACACTTGAAGCAATACATATGGTGTCAACCAAGGAGATCAAGGGAGTTATTTGGCTTAGAGGCTTGTGTTATGGTGAAATATGCAACCTTGAGATGGATGGATAGGTTGATAATTGAAATTTGATAGAATTTGTAGATTTATAAAGTCAAGTTTGATATTTGTAGGAACTTTTATTTTATATGCAAGAATAAGCTAATGATATCAAGTGTGACATGCTTTTGTCAAACTAAAAATTGGAAATTAATAGAAGAGGTGAACGCAAATTTCATAGTGGTTCGGTTTAGATTCCTTGACTAACAACTACCAATAAGCTTGATTTTACTAATAACTCTTTTAGAGTTTACAACATATCTGTGTTGATTTTACACAAAGTTGGTAGATCACATTACAAAATTCCAAGCACTATTACGATGCTCGTATATTTCTCAAGAGATATTAAAATAAATGAAGCACCTCAATAAATGAAGCTTTCTCAATTTGTAGGTGTTCTTGCAATTCATGTCTTCTTCAACATGTGTTGATCTTTTTAAAGTCTTTAAGATCCTAGCTAATGATTGGATAATTATTAGAGAAATGACACAATCAACGAAGATTTGGTTGCCCATACAATCAAATCTTCCCAACAATAGCAGGGTTTCTATAAATAGGATCACATATATTTGGAAGTGATCCTTTTCAACAATTTGATTGAAAACAAATTCCCCCTTGAAAACAAGTCATGAAGTGTAATCATTTAACACATTCATTCTTCGTAGGTGATATAAGGGATTGGTTCTATCAGCAATGCACATCTATTAAAGCTTTTTCATCGATGCTTGATATACATACTACATTCCATCTTCTCTTCTAGAGTATAACTAATACTATATGAATTGTTCACCTTGTTACAGTACCTCCAAGTCCCTATAAATTTCCTATTCTTTGATGTATTCACCTCCATCAAGGTCTATCCAGCTGTCAATAGTCTTTCACTCTATACTTGAGGATCCATTAGTGGTGATAAAACTCTACTTGTATAGTTCATCTTGAGATAAGACATCATCTATATCAAATATTGATATAGACATAAAGTTCTGTCAATTTCAAAATAGCATAGGATGTTTTCCCAACAGCTAACTCAATAATCTAAGATTGCAACAGGGGAGGATTGTTCATTATTGTGACAATCAAGTGCAATACATTTGATTAAAAATCAAATGTATCACAAGCAGACAAAGACATTAATAATAGGCATTATTATTTATCCATGATTCTGTTCAAAAAAATGTACATAGGAAATGATCTACTAGACATGTTAACAAAGCATATCCCAGCAATAGACCTGTTAAAATGGGTCTTAAACCCATATATGACTCATTTAAAACATAAATGGGTCATATAAATGTCACTTCAATTTTGAAGAGCCTAACTTAAATGGGCAAATTTAAAGGCTTTAATAAATGAGTCTAAATGGGTTGAGTTTAGAACCCATTTTCAACCCACTTGGCTCACACACTCTCTCTCCCTATTCAGCCTTACAAAAATATTTTCAAAAAATAAAAATTATAATTAGTTTTTCTTTATTTTTTCTTTTTTCATCCTTCTTCTATCTTCCTTGGCAGGTGGCCGACCATAGTGATGACTAGTAACTAGCTAAGGTCTAGCTCTCGCTAGACTTGAGCTTGCTGATTTGGTGAGGCCGAGACCTCACCGACGTTTAGTGAGGCTTGAGTCTTGTTGATCTGGTGAGACTTAAGCTTGCTAGATCTAGAGTCGCACTAGATTTAGCAAGGTGGAGCCCTTGCTTGAGGTGGGCTCGGCTTAGCTCGTCAGATTTGGAGAGGTGGAGCCTTGCCCAAGGCTAGCTTAGCTCAGCTCACTGAAATTGTCAAGCTTTAGCCTTGCCGATCTGTGATGAGGCTCTAGCTTGCTTGTGGCCAGTTACTAGCCATCACTATGGCTAGCGACCGATCGAAGAAGGAAAAAGAAAAAATAAAATAATTTTAAAAAAATAAAAATTAATAAAAATTCTATTTTTAAAAAATATATATAAAAATAAAAATAAAACATATTGAAAAGAGTGCATGGAGAATAATCAAATTAGATCTTTTCTACAAAGTTGTGAAATTTTTTTTGTGATTTATTTCCAGAATTTAGGCAAATTTTAGAAAATAATATTATTTTCTTAAAAATGACTATTTGGAAAACGTTTAGAAAATGGAGTCTTAATTTCAAAAAACATATTATAAAAATTGTCCACTAGATTTGTATTGCATGAAAGTGTTTTAACAATACCATATTTTTGAAAAATCATAAGAAAAAAACTTTCCTAGATTTAGCTAAATGGATAGGGTCAGATGTGGGTTGGGTACGTGTCAATAAATTCGTGTTATGATAAATGGGTTATAAACTAGTTAAATAAGTCAATTTGAATTGGACCATGTATGATCCAATTTAAATCTAACCTTACCCACCCATTTGACAGGTTTACCCATCAATCAAGTTCCAATATTGTTTGAACTTGATCAACATCTGTGGTAGGCGAAAAGATCATGTGGTGGACAGCCATAATGAATCCAAAGTTCTGGGGTTACTTTGGGTCAGAAACGAGAAGAATGGACTTTCGAAGGTAAAATTGGACATCCGGCCGAGGCTGGTCGGATGACCTTCTAGGATGTAAAAGCTGAAAATTCGAGCATTTTGGATGTCCGGTCCTTCCTTGGTTGGACGTCCAACTTGAGCAATATTTTGGCCGAGGGATTATGTACGTCCAGCTCACTTCAATCGGACGTATGAATGTGCACAGGACCGAATAGAAAACAAAGGTTTCGACCTATGTCACTTGTTACGTCAAGTCCAACTCAAGGAGAGGTTTTGGAGAATCGCAAAGAGAAACTTATTGTAAGAGGTTTTCTTGATTAACTCATGTGGGGCTTATTTGGGTATAATCCAAGTCGTGAAATACTTGTAAGTAAATATGACTAACTGATTATAATCTCCTCTTTACCGATAATAGTGGAACTATGTCATCGATCTCTGTGTAGAATTGGCACATCGTTAAAGTACGTAAATTCATTGTGTTAGGTTTATTTATTTATTTATTTATTGCATTTATTTCTAGCTCAAATTGTTTTGGTTTTGTATGCTCTAACACCAATCAAGTCCCTAAACTTCAAATTTATCTAATCAAATCCTACTACTTATGCTAAATGTTTAATCATGTCTTTTTGGTACAAAATTCGCCAAATCCAAATGACATAACCGTCATAGAAAGCTGAAGATTAATGTGAATTAAATATTACTTACATGGACACCACTGTAGGGTTGGAGTTATTGAATGGATTAAGTTTTTTAAGTTTGCTTTCGTTCTCTCATCAATTCACTACTTGTGATGGGTGTTCACATAGACAATACTTGATCTAAGTCACGCTTCGCTATCTTTTAATAGTCGCTCAGTTGGATTTATCGTTACATGTTGGAGGACTTGATTAAAAAGGCTGAAAACATAGAGACTTGATCAGAAAAGTAGCGAAAAAACAAGGACAAAAAAAGAAAAAAATGAGAGAGAGACGAACACCTTAATAAAGTAAATGGCAAAGTTTTTTTTACGAGAAATTAAATTGAGCTAATGGGCCAAGGTCCAATGAACTAAGTCCATTGTATCCACGTGCATGGATTTCCCTATTCTTAGCAGTTTATACCTACGTGTGCCCCTCGCATCCGTCCATCGTGCTCTTCAGGCTCCGCCGCCGCGAGACCAGAACTTGGAAATCTCCTTCACCAGAGCCTCCGAAAACGCGAACGTATTATTGCTGTTCCCTGCAAAACACCTCCACAACTTCTCTGATAGATGTCCAGCCGGTCCACAATGAGGAACATGATCAATCATTATAAATAACCTGAGTTTTTTCATTTTTTTGAACGAGTCTGCATTCACGATCAAGTCTTCTACAGCAACCTTGTCTAGTTTAATACCTTCAATGGCATTTGTTCCCTGGTCGAGTGAAATAAAAATAATTATACATATTGGAAGCACTTGGAAATCATTATCAATATTGGAATACGCCATTAAATGCTTACTGAATTTTGCTTAAACACTTGTAGAGCATCCTCATGATGCCATATTCTGCTTCGCTTGCTGGGATTTTTAGGGCACTCTTGAATAATGATTCGTCTACCCATTTCTTCAAACAAATCATGCATCCATATTTTGTTATTTTTGTCAATGTATATGAGCAACTTTTGAGCTAGAATCTCAATCCCACTGTTAGCATGGACACCACATTGGTTTAAGGACTTGATGATCTCTTCTTTGTCATATCCATTAAGAAAACAGGCGATGTCAAGAAAAATTGTTCTCTCATTGTCCTCTAGGCTGTCGATAACAATCCTTAGTATGTCATGAACCTTTACTTGGCGGATTTTTTCTAGTCGACCAAAAGCTCCTTGCCATTCTTTGATGCTTTTGCCGTTCAAGAAAGAACCCATTACAGTGAGTGCCAAAGGAAGCCCTTTGAAAAAACTGGTGAAGCAATTTGAGAGCATCTTATAATCATTTTTGGGACATCTTTCTTGAAATGCATTCCAACTGAAAAGCTCAAGAGCTTGGTCATCATTTAGTGGTCGTACCTTATAGATTTCATTGCATAGATTGATTAAGGTTTCTTTGTGGCGAGGTATCAAAATGACTCTACTTCCCAAGCCTAAGTTTAATGCCTTGATCAGGTGGCTTAGTGGCTCCTCCAACCCTTCAACATCATCAAAACCAACAAAACCCTCTTGTTGTGAAGCTTACTCCTCATCAAGTTTATTGCTACACGAGTATCATCTCTAAACTCCAAATCGCTAGGAATGTCTCCAGAAAAGGTCTCCAACATTTTGATGAGACCAGCTTGGCTTAATATCTCCATCATGTTCGAGAGAAAGTAACTCCGATCAAATTGATCCGCAATTTGGTGGTACAAAGCTCTCACTAGTGTAGTCCTACCTATTCCTCTAGTCCCGGAAATTCCCACGATTAGGACCTCCTCAACCTCTAATTGAAGTAAGGAGTACAAGGCTTGTATCTGAGAATCTAACCCAACTAGATGGAAAGCAAGTGGTTTCTTGTGTAAGCCGCTTAGTCTTCTTGAGATTTTCTCCACTACGGATTTGATGAATTCAGCTTCAAGTCTGCAAATTGTCAACGACAAAGGTGTAACTCGTTATTCATGCCACTAACAAACTGAAGAAAAGATCATTAAGATTATAATCTAGGACTTTGGAGTATCGTCCATATAATTGAATTCAATATTCAATATCTAATCCAATATAATAGGAGGCGTGTGAGAGATTGGCTAATCTTTTAAGCCACTAATTAAAAGAAGCGGGATAGATATCAGTCGATGAAAAACATTTTGTATGCTCACCGAAAAAAAGGTTTAGCTATAGAAAGTTTCTTGGACAGACAATGATGTCATATAGAAAGTTGAGAGAGAGAGAGAGAGAGAGAGAGAGAGAGAGAGAGAGAGATTAGAGAGCAGCAATAACAAGATAGAAGAGCAACGAACTTGAGGCAGAATATTCTGTTAAACCCTAGCAAGGTACCACAGTCCAAACAAAACAAAGACTGACTACTTATTTTTCTTTTCTTTTCGGTCTTTGACAGAAAGATCACTCCATAATGGAAAGTTTTCGTGGTGGAGGAAAGGTTGCACAATAGCTAGGGTTTGCCCTGTGCTGGCTGTGGAAGATGTCTGGACTTGCCGGATTTCCTTCTCTTTACTATTAATGAAAATAATGGGAGTTCTGATAACCTCATATAAAAAGAAGCTCATCTGCCTTCGAATTCAACCACTTGTATGTTTTAAACAATGGAACTCAGAGTAAGTGAGGGAAATGATGCATGAAGGAGTGATTTCTTTATGCTTGAGGGAAGAAGTGAGGAGAATAAATTGGTTTGTTGTTTGGTTATCAAATCCAAAAATATGAAGTGAGGGTTACAACTTGAAAAAAATCTGAACACTTCTTTTCTTTCCAAACAATGACCTAACGTATCACTTAGCTGAACACTTCAAGTTTGCTATACGTGGAAATCAGCATTGGCTGAAACATATGCTTCAGGGGTAAAATCTCATAAACGCTAAAAAAAAGAAGGTTATTTATAGAAGATAACAGACAGTGTCAAGGACTGTAAGCATAACAATCGTAATAGCACAAAATGTCATGTTTTTTTCCTGCCAGCTGTGAACTATTGAATATATATAATTGAAAAGATGCTGCAGTGTTGATGTTGAATCTCTCTGGTGAGCCATACAATTGAGTTGGAGTCTTATTCTATGAAAGTTCGTTTCCTAGTAAAAGGATTCCAAGCATTTCCAAATATTCCTACTGCCCACAGACCAAAAGACTGGCCTTAAAGAGCAAGTCTTGTTGTTTGACGGACAAAATAAGTAATTTCCTTTAAGAATCCTCTCTAGAAAACACTAAAGGAAGAGAAAAAGTTAGTACCTGTTTTCGAGAGGCCAACCAGTGAGATTGCCGGCCTTGCAGAGAGCATCTCTCCACCTCTGGATGTTGTCCACATTCTCCTGCCCGTAACCCTTCTCGCTTTGGCCAATCTGCGTGAATGGTCCAGACTGCTCACGCATCTCTCTAGGGTCGACGCCCATGAAAATAAGGAACACCAGCTGGCCTTTCTTTTCCTTGCACTCAAGGATCTTATCCAGTTCGTCCAGGCACCATGGTGAGGAGGCGTAGTTTGGAGAGATGACAACAATAGCGCTCCTCGATCGCTCAATTGCTTCATTGATTACTGGTGCGATCTCTAGTCCTCTTTCTAGACTATGGTCGATAAATGCCCTTATCTTGTTCCGCTCAAGAGCGTCATAGAGATGGCTCACAAAGTTGCGTGTGTCAGCTTGTTTATAACTGATGAACGTATCATGAACACACCGAGGAATGGAGGAGGGGCGAGAGAAGAGTTGTGGCCTGGCGGTTAGGCTATGTGGGAGAGAAGAGAAGCGGTGTGGAAAGAAAGAGGTCAAAGTGAAGGGAGAGACTTGCAATTGGAATTGTGATGCTCTCTTGTATAGGAGGCCTGGATACAATGGAGGAGGAGCAAAAGGAGGGAAAAGCTTGCTCTTGAGTTGGCCAAATTGGATCATCATTTGACTAGAATTTGCCATTGAAACACCCCCAAAATCAAAGCAAAGAAATTGCTGTACCGTGTTCATTCACAATGCAAGCTACCTCGGCCTATTTATAATGAAAATCAGATTGTGAGCCCTCTCTCTCTCTCTTTCACACGCGCTCGTAGAGACAGAGCGTTTTTGTCAATCATGGTGCATTGCAATATCTGTTCATAGTCGTTTTGTGCATCAGATGTTTTTCCCCATTGCTCTCTCGGCATATGACAACTTGTAACGGTGAGACGTGACTGTCTGTTTCACCCTTTTTTGGAAAGGTTGAACCGCTCGGGAACAGCTACTCATTAAAATCTGACACAAACCAGAGCAGAATCAAAGTGCCAGCGGTGATCAGCCGATGCATCCTGAGTGTTAAATTAATATCTCGACATTGAATTCAGAAACGCTATCCGTTTGGACAAGTAGAAGTTCATGTGACTTCATGAAGATTTACAAAATAAAAATAAAAATAATAAAAAAATTGGAAGATGCGAATTTCAATTTTTATGCAGGAGGAGCCGAATTATTTTTGGCCATGGTGGGCCCAAACTTTGGGGCACACAAATTCTACGTTTGGTAAGTGGGGCTTCTTTTAGCCAATGAAATAAAAAGAGGAGAGAAGTCCTCTGCACCTTTGGCGTAAGATGAAGTCCATGCCTAGCGGAATCATGGTGGGCCCAAGTCAAAGTTTGACCTGGGCACACACGTATAAAAGGAAACTTTACTATACGTTTTCTTTTGGCTTTTTCCGTTCGAAGCCCTACGTAGAAGAAGCAAGTGAGAAGCCGCACATCCGCCAAAGCATACGTAGAGCTGGACGTTCACGCTGCTTGGGAAAGAGCCGCATGTTTTCCTTGAAGCCGCGCGAAACTTGAATGTGCGGTAATTTTTGTGCCGTGAGTTTATATCCAAGTGAGCTATGAGTTTTTGGGTTAAAACTAGGTGTGGGAAGCATTTGAGCGTTTAAGCGATTGTAAATTCTGATTATTCGATTATAATGGATTATTTGCTGCTGGCTCTCCCTGTGGATGTAGGTACCGATACTCAGACTGGATCACTTAAATTTCTAGTGTCCTTATTTTTCTCGTTTATTTCTCTGGTGATTTCACGTTGACGTAAATTGCAAAATCCTGTTGTTTTCGCGTATTATATCCCAACAATTGGTATCAGAGCTTGGGGTTGGATTTCTTGATTGTGATTTGGAGTTTTTGCTTGTCTGATTATTATCTGGAAATTCTGTTATTGCAATTATGTTTGAGAGGAAATCTGAAATTGAGAAGTTTAAATGGAGCAACAACTTTGTGTTGTGGAGCATCAAGATGCGGACTTTATTGACAACACAAGATTTGGCCAAGACATTGGATGGCGAAGATAAGTTGCCTATTATCATGAAAGCCTCTGAGAGGGTAAAGCTAATGGAAAAAACAAAGAGCATAATCTTGTTAAATTTGATGTATGAGGTCTTAATAGAGGTTGCTGAGGAGAAGGATGCCCCAGCATTATAGGCAAAACTTCAAGCAGTCTATGTGAAGAAAGGTTTGAACAATCGCTTGTACATGCCGAAGAAGATGTTTCAATTTAGATATACTAAAGGTACGTCTATCAGAACCCACCTAGATGAATTTAATAAACTCATATTGAATCTGAAAAACATCGGTAAGATACTTGATGATGAAGAGCAAAGCATGATGTTGTTAGCCTCTTTACCAGAGTCATGGGAGCACTTTACTGATTTACTATTGTAGGGGCGTACTACTATTACCTCAAAAGGAGTAAAGTCCACATTATTCTCTAAGGAGTGATAGAGAAAGTAGTGGATGACGGTCTGGCAAAAGGAGCAGTGCAAACACTGACAATTCGGGGTAGAAAACAACATCGAGAGGCTAGTAGTAGCAAAGGTAAAAGCATATCAAAATCACACCATAGAAAGTCCAAGGGACGGGTGAAGTGCTTTGAGTGTCACGAGGAGGGGCACATTAGGAGAGATTGTCCAAAGTGGAAAAATAAAGTTGATAAGCAGAATGCCACAAGTAGTGTGGCAAACGTTGCTAAGAGAAGCAATGGTGATGCAGAAGCTGTTTTATATGTGACTGCTACTTCATCAGGAGACGAATGGGTGCTGGATTCGGGGTATTCTTATCACATGATGCCTCATAAGAATTGGTTTACTACTTATCAAGCTGCAGGTGGTGGTAGGATTTTTTTGGGGAATAATGTAGTCTGTAAGGCTATGGGGATAGGGACAATTCAGATTCGGATGCATGATGGGGTGGTGCGCACATTGATAGATGTGAGGCATGTACCAAAGCTCAAGAAAAACCTTATTTCTCTGGGGACACTCGATGACATCAAGTGTAGGTACACCGCTGAAGGTGGAGTACTGAAGATCTCTTAAAGTGCCATGACAGTGATGAAGGAGAAGAAAGTTAATACTCTCTATCATCTACTGGGAGAGACTGTGACTAGAATCGGAACCGCTGCAGTTTCATTATGTGAGTCAGACTCTAACTTGACTCAATTATGGCATATGCGTTTAGGGCATATGAGCGAGACAGGTATGACGATGTTGAGTGCAAGGGGGTTGTTGAAGGGTTAGAAAACATGAAAGCTGGACTTATGTGAGCAGGGCATCTATAGGAAGCAGCATTGAGTTAAGTTTACTACATCTATTCATTCAACCAAACGACTAGTTGAATATATTCATTCAGACTTTTGGGGCCTGTCTTCGATTCCTTCGAAAAGAGGTGCCTGATATATGCTGACATTTATCGACGACTATTCGAGAAAAGTATGGGTTTACTTTCTGAAACACAAATATGATGTGTTTGATCGGTTCAAGAAATTTAAGGCATTGAGAAGCAATCAGATAAACAAATTAAGTGCCTGAGAACTGATAATTACATGGAGTTTCGTGGTGAATATTTTACCGAGTTCTACGAGAAAGAATGTATTGTAAGACACCACACAATACTTGGGACACCACAGCAGAATGGAGTGGCAGAACAAAAGAACAGAACTTTGCTTGAGTGAGCTCAATGCATGCTTTCGCATGCAGGACTTGGCAAAGAATTTTGGGCCGAAACAGTGAACATGCATGTTACTTAGTTAATTGATCTTCATCATCTGCTATCGAGTGGAAGACTCCTGAGGAAGTATAGTCGGGGAAACCTGTTGATTACTTCGGATTACGTATATTCGGATGTCTTGCATATGCTTATGCAAGTGATGGTAAGCTTGAGCCAAGGGAAAAAAAGTGTATATTTCTGGGTTATGCATATGGGGTGAAAGGCTACCAACTGTGGTGCACTGATCCCAGATCACCCGATTTTCTAATCAATAGAAATGTGATCTTCGACGAGATTGCAATGCTTCAACAGAGGAGTTCTGAGACACAACTAGTAGAGAAGACATATCATGTTGTCATTAGTGAGGTGGAGCTTCAGGTGGAGACTCTAGAGACCTCAAAGGTAATTAAAGTGAAGATTGCAGATGAAGCCGGAGTTCTTGAAGTCAGTGATAATGAACAACTAGCAAAGCTGCAGCAAACTATAGCCGCAGATAGACAGAGAAGGCACATTAAATCACCAGTACGTTATGATTATACAGATATTACTTATGCATTGACTATAGGTGATGAGGTGGAGACAGATGAGCTTTCGTCTTACTCTGAGGTGATGGCTAGTTTGAAGTCATCACAGTGGCTAGGGGCTATGAATGAGAGATGGAATCATTCCATCGAAATCAGACATGGGAGCTAGTCAAAGTACCCAAGAGCCAAAAGATTATCGGAAGTAAAAGCGTCTTTAAAAGGAAAAGAGGGCATTCAATGAGGTATAAAGCGAGACTTGTGGCGAAGGGATATACATAGCGTGAGGGCATTGACTACAATGAAGTGTTCTTTCCCGTGATAAGACATACATCTATTCGTGTTTTACTTGCTTTAGTTGCTTCGCAGGATCTTGAGTTACAACAACCAGATGTGAAAAGTGCATTTCTTCACGGTAAGTTGGAGGAGCAGATTTACATGAGGCAACTAGAGGGATTTGCTATTCCGGGTCAGGAAGATTATGTTTGCTTGTTGAAGAAATTCTTGTATAGGCTGAAACAGTCTCCTAGACAATAGTATAAACGTCTTGATGCTTTCATGGCTAGTCAAGACTATTCAAAAAGTCAGATGGATAGCTGCGTTTACTATAGGAGATTGAAGAGTGGTTTTTTGATTTATTTACTCTTATATGTTAATGATATGCTGATAGCAGCTAAGAATATGTCTGATATTGATGTGCTAAAGAGGTGGTTAAATGCTGAATTTGAGATGAAAGATTTAGGTGCCGCAAAGAAAATATTGGGTATGGAGACTTTGCATGACAGGATTGCAGGAGTTTTACATCTATCTCAAAAGAAAAATATTGAGAAGATCGTGGCACGTTTTAATATGCAATTGGCAAAATCTGTAAGTACACCTCTAGCGAAGCATTTTAAACTTTCAGATAAATTATCACCGCAGACTGAAGAGGAGGAAGAGCATATGTCCTGTGTTCCTTATTCTAGTGCCGTGGGTAGTATTATGTATGCTATGGTGTGCACTAGGCATAATATTTCACAAGCTGTGAGCGTGGTTAGTCGCTATATAAAGCGTCATAATAAAGTTTATTAGAAAGCTGTGAAGTGGATTTTCAAATATTTGAAGCGGACAACAGATGTGGGTATAGTATACCGGAGGGATAGCAATGGCAGTGAGACCACTGGTTTTGTGGATTCGAATCACGCTGGTGACTTGGATGATTGCAGATCTTTAGCAGGGTACGTGTTTACGCTAGCAGGTGGTGCAGTCAGTTGGAAAACGTCTTTATAAGATCACATTGCCTTGTCTTCGACTAAGCAAGGCCTTATTTAAACTTCCAATTCTCAATGGGCTTGTGAAGTTTTTTTTTTTTTTTTTTTTTTTTTTTTTTTTTTTTTTTTTTTTTTTTTTTTATGTCAATAAGCGTGTAGAGAAAAACCGAGGCAAGATGAGATTGGTAATTAATTACCAGCCGCTTAACCTTTTTCTCAAAGATGATAAATTTCCTTTATCCTCTAGAAACTCTCTTTTTGCTGGATTATCCAAGGCCCAAATCTATTCCAAATTTGATATTAAAGATGGATTTTGGCAACTGGGCATTCATCTTGAAGACAGACTTTAGACAGGGTTCCGTATTCCAAACCAGCATTTTCAATGGAAAGTTCTTCCTTTTGTTGAACGGTTGCACCATCACTCTTTCAAAAAGCAATGTGCTGAATTTTCCAACCAATCTTGTCAAGTGCAGTAGTATACATCGATGATATTCTGCTCTATAGTCTTGATGAGCAGTCACACTGCCAACTTCTTGAGTAGTTTGCAGGCATTGTGAAAAAGCATGGCATCATGCTTTCTTAGAGGAAAATGAACATCGCTCAGAAAGAAACCGAATTTCTTGGTATGTATCTTAACAAATGTACATACTATCCATGACCACATATTGCTCAGGAATTGCTAAAATTTCCGAAGAAAACTTCACAAGAAATCAAGTTCAGCAATTTCTCGAGATAATTAATTATCCTAGAGATTTCGTTCAAAATATTACAAAGTTGTTAATCCCACTGCAGACAATGCTAAAAAAGAATCCCCCACCTTGAGGAAAATCTCAAACTAATGCAATCACTAAACTAAAGGAGATTATGCATACTCTTCCTCCACTACAAATCTCATCAACAGGGAAGAGAATTCTTCAGACTGATGCCAGTGATGAATACTAGCTACCATTTTGTTTGAAGAAATTGATGGTAAGAGGCATTTGTGTGCCTACAAAAATGGAAAAATTATGCATTATCATTCCACTTTTAAAGAAATCTTGACGGTAAAGAATGAGATAAAAAAAAAGTTTGAATTCACTCTCATTGGCCATAACTTCCTGGTCGAATTGGATATGGCATCTTTCCCTCAGATGACCAAATTCAAACAGAAATAGGTTCCAAATTCTCAACTGCTTCGATGGGCTGAATGGTTTTTAAAATATTCTTTTGAGACCAAACATATTGTTGAAAAGAAGAATGGGCTTGCTGACTTCTTATCGAGACCAAAAGTACTAGTAGAAATCAACATGTATATCATGAGGCATGTTTTCTATACTTCTCATCATAATGAGAAGTATAAGATTGAGAAGATCAAAGACTGACCAAGTTGGTGATATCCCCAAAGATTATCGAGCAAATCCAGAAAGACAACCTTACAGAAAATTTGGATAAACTCATGCAGCAATGCCACACAGATCTATTTCGATTCAATGGAGGTTCGATTCTTTATCCTTTTGGTTTAAATGCAGATTATCCATTTATATATCCTTTAATTTGGAAGAAAGATGATTTTCCTGATCAACTTGATAGCTATTGAAATTCCAACCAGAAGATTCATTGCTAGCCTCACCAGAATATTGGGACTAGGCAGAGGAATAATTGAAAATGAGAATGACAAAAATCTTTTAGATTTCCTCAATTGGTTCTATCCTCCAACTCATTGGAAATGGCTCTTGCAAAAAGAATTGAGAACCATGCAACCAAACCTTAAGTCCACACCATTTTGTTCTTCCGGCGACCATGGCATTTTTTTACAAATAATGGGAAAATCATCAATGCCCCACAGACTATCGGTACCACATCCTATAAACCTCAGCTGGACAACAAACAAGCTTGGGTTCATAAATCTTATCCAGGACCTTTTGGATGTTGTGAACACCAATACCAAGAACTCCAGAGAGTTTTGTGTCAGGAAAACAAGACTATTCCTGAAGATGCATGGAATTATAATATACCCACTGCATGTGATCATTATGACCTAGCATCAGAAGCCAATGAAGCACTCAAGGAATTCAGACAAGCTGCATCATCTCAGGAGCATGAAATGGTAGACACAAATGACATTGCACAATCCTCTCAAGACCCCTAAGCTAAATGGGGACGTCCTCTTTCCCAAGACCCCTATGATCAATGACATTTGTCTTTATCTTAAGGCATAGACACATTATTTTATGCACAGTCATCCAATTGGCCTCAGCCAAGTATTCCTGCCGACACCGACGCTAACAATACAAACTGGGCACAAGAGGAAGCATCTACATCTACATCATATCAGTTAAACCAAATCTCTTCACTAGATGATCTTGAAGCACTCGAACTAAATATGATGAACATCTTCTAGCAACAGTGCACAGCTCAGATGACTTGGACTATGACTACAATGCTCATGACGGACGAGACCACTGAAGAAGACTGATGTTCGTACAAGTTAACTGTGGCAAGTTACTGTTCACTTTTACTATAACAGTAAGCTAGGGAAATCACTATTCACTGTTACTGTTCATATCATCTGAATAATTCCCTACTGAGATTTTCGGAAGCCTCTATTTGTTTTAGAACTCGTGAGCTTGATCCTTGTTTGTGTGTGACCTCGTATTGTCTATAAAAAGGCGAGGAGGATGTAATGTGTTGGGTAGAGTCCCGGAAGTAAAGTGAGTATTTTGTGAAATTCTCTCTATGGCTTTCTAAACTCCTCTTTCTTCTCCAACCTAGTAGGATCCTCTAAGAAATGTAGCTCGGATAGTTAGAAATGTTACAATTCTGGTTCTATTTGGGTGTCTCTAGGCTCTGAACTAAAGGGCAAAGTAGTTTTATTCTAAAAGGCTGTCCTTGAAAGACTTGAACTGGAGTTGTTCGCCCAATGTGGGAAGTCATACTTGTAGAAAATTGACTTGGTCCTCCCAGGTTTTAAGCCTAGGTCCATTTGATGGTATCGGAGCCATGGTTTCGTTTGTAATGATATCCATTTCATGCACTCAGTAGGTGAATCCAGTGCTGAGAAGATCACCACTGACAGATCAACCAGAAATACTAGAAGCACCTATTTCTCTCGTTGTAACTCCATCTTCTTCAAACCCCTCAGATTTTCGTGTTTCAAATGCTTCTAAGATAGACTATCTGTATGGAGTCTCTCTTAGCGATGAAACTAAGATTTCTGAAACCCAACTTCCCTTGATGAACCTATATTCTACTTTTGCTAAACCCACTTCATCATTTTCTCCCATCCACTCTATCCGTCAACTCATTCACCAAACTTCGAAGAAAGTAAAAGAATATGTTAAGTCTTCCAAGTTCGACAAACATCCTATTTCTGCTACTAAAAAGGAGTACTTTGTTACTCTTCAAATCCCTCCAAAATTTCCTAAACAGTGGATCTAGCCAGGATATTCTCATGTGCATTATGGAGCTGTTCGTTTTGCTTTTACTTTTCATGATTGAAAAGGCTAGTAAGTTGTGACAAGAATTGCTCTACTGGATACCATATTTTTAGAATACTAGCATGCTTGCATTGGTACTGTTCAAACCACTTTAAATATTGGAATAATCTTTGTGACTTTATATCCAAACTTCAATATTACTCTTTCAGACCCATAATTGCTCTCTTTTCTAAAAGTCCAAGTTCAGCTCATTGAAGCTCCCCAAAATGCCAATTCTATAGTAGCAACATTGCACTACTAGATGGTTTATCGAGTACAAAACCATGCTCTTGATCTAAATTTCCTTAATGGAAATGAAGATACTTTGTTCATCTCAATGCAAAATGACCAAGCATTTTACATTCATGTTCCCAGACAAATCCTAAAGAAAAAGTTGGTCACGCTCCTCTAGAAACCTGGATTACCAATTATGAAAATTTGCACCAAAGCAATAAGCCTTTCTAGTCTTCAGACTCGGACTTTGTCAGAAAGAAAGATGAAACTGTTTCCATCAAATTTGGCAAGGAAAATGAAGAAAGCCCCTTTATCTTCTAGACTCTCTTTATGATTGAACCATGTGTTCTTGAGTCAATTTCCGAACCAGACCCAAAAAAGCTCGTTAAATACTTCAAAAGTGATGGGTATCTTGTCTATTACTACAAAGACCCGCATGGTCACTGTTTTTGGAATCATTTTTGTCAATGTTCCTATTGTACAAATTCTCCTAACGCGGTAGACCCATTTGCAAAATCTTGACCTCGAAGGAAGCACAAAAAACCAAAGGATTCTATATATCAAAGGTACTTGAATGGAGATCCCTCCGTAGATACTCTTGGTGAGAATGATAAATTCCAGTTTATGGTTTCCTATGCACCAACTCCATCACCAGTGTTCTTTTCTCCGTATCACTAAAACCACCATCATCACCTCATCCGTCTCCTCCTTAGAAAAATCTAGCCATTTCCCCCTTTTATAAACCAATTGTAAAGTGGGCAAAGAAACATTCCTACCCTCTTGAGGTTCTAGTAAAAACACCACCCAGATCTTCCATCTCTATATTTCACGAAATAGACTTTCCTCCTCTTGTTCAGGAAAGTTTCAAACTCTCATTTCCTGCTCCAGAAGAGTTTATTGATCCACAATACAGATATAGGCATGTCCCAAAGATACCTGCCCCCACTGATATGGATGAGCATTGACAGAAAAGAACTCCTGTTGTTGAAGCTGTCCTAATTGGCAATCAGAAACTCTTTTAGCACACAACAATGCTTTCAAAGCAATTAATTTCAATATTGGGAATGTGCAACAAGGCTTGCGAAGATATGTACCAAGAAGATGCTTTCAGATTTCCAGAAGAGGTTTCATGCCTTGGAATCTGGACAACACTTGGGGTATCATTATCTTGAAAGTTCTAAGGCTGAAATAGACAAGCTCAAAAAGCAAATCCAGATCCTTGAAGAATGAAATCCATTTCCAACAACTTTATGAACAAAGCCTCTGTCACTCCCTCCTCCACCACCTCAGACATCTATTTTTGCTTTTATAGCAAATGTTCCTGTTAGACAAGACAAGATAGACATGGTTGAGATGTGAAATCGTCTCAAAGAATTAGATCGAATAAGGAAAGAAAAGGGAAAAGAGACAAAGTTTGAAGAATCTTCATTTGTCATAAGAGAAAGGCCAGATCAATTGATGCTGTCAAATCCATTAGAATCTTTCCTCAGAGATTTGAGTAATTAGGAACCACAGCTTGATCCTGCTACATCACAACCTCCACAACAGATTTAGCCTATCATTTCAATAGACTAGATTTTGTTTCCAACAGAACCAGCCTTTCCACATATTTTTGATACTAAATCAAATTCGGTATCTCTTTCGTCTTCATCATCTTTTTCAATCCCTTCCATTGATTCCTTTCCCATAGCACTAGTAACTTCATCAATATTCATGGCTAATCCTCCAGACCATGACATGGAATCAAATCCTTATGAACCAAAGGTCGTCCAGCCAAATAATCTCTCCCAAAATGTGACCACCTCATCAAAACAGTTTTTCACTATTGATGACATTCCTTATCACAAATGGCCATAAATACTTGAAGAATTTCAAACTTGGCTAAATACCCAAGCCATTACCAACCAGGACAAGTATGATACTCTTTTCAACTTTGTCACAAGATTTACAGGTAGCCTCACACTTTGGTGGGCATTTGTGTCAAAACAAGATCAGTTTCACTTTTTACTCTCCCCAAACTTTCAGTATTTCATTACCCTTATATACCACTTTTTTGTGGGGGAAACCCGTTGATCTCATAGAGCTCAAAAGTTTTCGAAAGAAAATGTTGCTCTCTTCAGAAAAACCATCTTGATAAGCATTACCGTGAAATGCCTAAACTCTTCTATCAAATTGGAGTTGATGCAAATCTGAAGCATGTCTTCCTGACCTCCATCCCCAAAGACTTATCTCAGATAGTGGAGAGAACCTTTCTCTCCAAACAAAGGAGGATCCAAGATGTTCCATTAGGAGAACTCCAACAAGAAATCCATTTGTGCTTAGAAGAATTGTGTATCAAGCGTTAGATGATCCGAACTTATGTCAATGACAACAGAGAGCTTGATAGAGCCTGTTCTCATCAGAACTTGAAGATCAAATGCTCCAAGAAAGATTGTGATGGTTCTTGCAGAAAATCTTCCAAAAAAAGGAAACACTTCAAAAGGCTCTAGATAAACAAATCGGGGTATAGCTCCAAACATGGCTCCAAGCACTTTCGAATAAAGAAGAAATGGAGATACCTACGCAAAAGGAAAGATTGCTCATGCCACAAAAAGTCAAATCGATGCTTCATCTACAATCAAAAAAGACATTTAGCCAAAAACTGTTCTCAGGAAAAAAAAAGTTAGAACCATTTGATACATCATATAAAGAATGAAACTGGTATTTCTCTTGACAATGATGATATTGAATCTTTATTTTTTGCGGATGAAGAACCGTGTGAACAAATTCTTTGTGTCATCCCTTGTTATCAAACTCCCTATGACACTGATTTAGATTCAAATCCTGAAGATATCTTTCACATATCTCTTACCCCTTCAGAAGAAAGCACTAATATATTTTCAAGCCAAACCCATTGTCCCCATTTCCCTGTGAAAATATTCACTTCAAAGTATGCTAGGCCAATCACTATTATTGCTCTCATAGACACTAGAGCAGCTTCTTCAATCTTAGATACTAAAGTTCTTCCTGAAGAATATTGGACTTCTTGTATTCGATATTTCAACTCTGCTTCGGGAGATACTTTCTCTACAAATGTGAGAACCACTCCGATAACTATCCAGTTTTTTCCACAGTGTTCCATCACCATAAAGATCTTTGGCTCTAATCTTCCAAACAAAGATTTGATTATTGGTTGGGATATTATGACTCAAATTTCTCAACTTCGCATCATTCCTAAAAAATGTCTTAAGTATAAAGACCAGTTCTCTGAATTTGTTAATATTCAAAGACTTTTTTCCATTCATATGAGCATGTTAAACCCAATCATGCAAAAGTTGTTGGAATCCTGTTCGGAGTCTCATTCTAAGTTTGCCCAAAAATATTCTCATCATTTATAGAAAAATCCAGAATTCTTCGTTCGCCTCCCTTTCAAGAAGAATGAAGATATCAATCCAACCAAGGCGAGTCATATGGGAATGAATCCAGAACACCTGATTTTAGCTCAAAGGGAATGCTCAGAACTGTTGCAGCAAGGCCTTATTGAAACTTCTAATTCTCAATGGGTTTGTAAAGCTTTTTATGTCAACAAACATGCAGAGCAAAATTGAGGCAATATGAGATTGGTAATTAATTACCAGCCACTTAACATTTTTCTCCAAGATGATAAATTTCATTTACCCTCTAGAAACTCTCTTTTTGTTGGATTATCCAAGGCCTAAATCTATTCCAAATTTAATCTTAAAGCTGGATTTTGGCAACTGGGCATTTATCTTAAAGACAAACCCAAGACAGGGTTCTATATTCCAAACCAGCATTTTCAATGAAAAGTTCTTCATTTTGGTTTAAAGGTTGCACCATCACTCTTTCAAAAAGTAATGTGCCGAATTTTCCAACAAATCTTGTCAAGTGCAGCAGTATACATCGATGATATTCTGCTCTACAGTCCTAATGAGCTGTCACACTGCCAACTTCTTGAGCAATTTGCAGACATTGTGAAAAAGCATGGCATCATGCTTTCTCAGAGGAAAATGAACATCACCCAGACAAAAATTAAATTTCTTGGTATGCATCTTAACAAAGGTACATATTATCTAGGGCCATATATTGCTTAGAAATTGCTAAAATTTCCTAAAAAAAACTTCACAAGAAAGCAAGTTTAGCAATTTCTCGGGATAATTAATTTTAGCAATTTCTCGGGATAACTAATTATCTCAGAGATTTCATTCAAAATATTGTAAAGTTGCTGATCCCATTGTAGACAATGCTAAAAAAGAATCCCTCACCTTGGGGAAAATTTCAGACTAATGTAGTCGCTGAACTAAAGGAGATTATGCAGACTCTTCCTCCACTACAAATCCCTTCAACAGTGAAGAAAATTCTCTAGACTGACACTAATGATGAATACTGGGTTGCCATTTTGTTTGAAGAAATTAATGGTAAGAGGTATCTGTGTGCCTACAAAAGTGGAAAATCTTTCCAAGCTGAAATGCATTATCGTTCCACTTTTAAAGAAATCTTGGCAATAAAGAATGTGATAAAAAAATTCGAATTCCATCTCATTGGCCATCACTTCCTGGTTGAATTGGATATGACATCTTCCCCTCAGATGACCAAATTCAAACAAAAGCAAGTTCCAAATTCTGAACTGCTTCGATAGGCTGAATAGTTTTCAAAATACTCTTTTGAGACCAAACATATTGCTGGAAAGAAAAATGTGCTTGTTGACTTCTTGTCAAGACCAAAAACACTAGCAGAAATCAACATGTATATCATGAGGCATGCTTTCCATACTTCTCATCATAATGAGAAGTATAAGATTGAGAAGATTAAAGACTGACCAAGCTAGCGATATCCCCAGGAGATTATTGAGCAAATCCAAAAAGACAACCTTACAGAAAATCTGGATAAACTCTTGTGGGAATGCCACACAGATCTATTCCGATTCAATGGAGATTCGATTCTTTATCCTTTTGGTCTAAATGCGGATTATCCATTTATACATCCTCTAATTTGGAAGGAAGATGATTTTCCTGATCAACTTCGATGGTTATTATGGTACTTAACCAATAAGCACTTGATAGCTATTGAAATTCCAACTAAAGATTCATTGCCAACCTCACCAGAATATTTGGACTAGGTAGAGGAAAAATTGAAAATGAGAATGACAAATCTTTTAGATTTCCTTAATTGGTTCTATCCTTTAACTCATTAGAAATGGCTATTGCAAAAAGAATTGAGAACCATGCAACAAAACCCTGAAATCCACGCCATTCGGTTCTTTCACGACTATGGCATTTTTTCACAAATAATGGGAACATTATCAATGCCGCATAGACTGTTGGTACCACATCCTATAAACCTCAGCTAGACAACAAAAAAGCTTGGGTTCACAAATCTTATCCAGGATCTATTGGATATTGTGAACACCAATATCGAGAACTCTAGAGAGTTTTGTGTCAGGAAAACAAGACTATTCCTGAATATGCATGGAATTATAATGTATCAACTGCATGTGATCATTATAACCTAGCATCAAAAGCCAATGAAGCACTCAAGGAATTCAGACAAGCTACATCATCTCAGGAGCATGAAATGGTAGACACAAATGACATTGCATAGTCCTCTCAAGACCCCTATGCTAAATGGGGATGTCCTCTTTCTCAAGACACTTATGATCAAGGATATTTGTCTTTACCTCAAGGCATAAACACATCCTTCTATGCACAGCCATCCAATTGGCCTTAGCCAAGCTGTCACACCCCAACCCTCAGGCACGCACACATCCCTTACTTTTGGTCGATTTTAAAATGCGATATCCTAGGACTATGTATCGCCGACCCTTTCATTTATATATGCACATGCGAAAGCAGTTATAATTCCCCAGACAATAAAACAATGGGATAGAAAAGTTGACCATATTTTCCATACTGAAAATTCACAACCACACCTTTTTACACACATCTCAATATACTCTACAATACTTTATAGACGTAAGTCTGATCTAACATTTATTCACATGCAGACAAGGTTTGACAAGACAAGACGGGATCTCAGTCCTCATCCGGGTCGTACTCGGGGTTATCCTCGAGGTCCTCCTCCACGTACTCCTCTTCGGGTTCCTCAACAGGGATCTCCTCATCAGATTCATGCTCCTTAGGCTCCTCATCCGGGTCCTGAAATAGTTATTCAATAACCACTGAGACAACGTCTTAGCAAGTTCTACCTCCTAAGACCCGATTAGTAAACTAATACACCTTAGGGCTACCTATGCACAACATGAGTCAGATGACTTACCTTGGCCTCAGATTCCACCTGCATATTAGCATAGATTAAATAGGCACCAAAGCAATCACATCATAGATCAAAGCATCGATCTAATCGACTTAATCGATTACATGCCAACAAGACCACTCACGGTCATTTACATTCAATCAATCAATTCGCAACATCAAATCAAGGCGATAATCAATCGCATTAAATCACACTCAGCTCGAATCATCAATTGATCGACCTAGTCGATTACAAGTTAGTCAAATCATTTCTAGGTCATTCACTCCATCCCACATAACCTCAAATAGTACACTTAGTCACAGAGCTCCATCAATGCTCTCGGGCGTCGTTTTCGCCAAGGTGACATAAGTAATAGACGGTCTACGTGCGTTCTTTAAGGCGCCGTTTTCGCACAGTGATATTCCTCATCACCGAACCACGCCCGTCATAGGTCACAAATCATTGACATTCTACGTGTGTTCTTTAAGGCGCCGTTTTCGCACAGTGATGTCCTTCATCACCGAACCACGCCTGTCACGATTCATAGGCAGTCTACATGCATTCTTTAAGGCATTGTTTTCGCACAGTGATCTCCCTAATCACCGAACCATGCTTGCCATAAGTCATAGACAGTTTACGTGCGTTCTTTAAGGCGCCGTTTTCGCATAGTGATGTACTTTATCACCGAACCACGCCTGTCTATACTTCGTACTTGATCGGTTTCAGCCAATAAAATTCTCAGTTAACTCTCACCACTTTCTCCACTTACAGCTCAACAAGGCAGTACAAATGCTAACTAGCCATACTCGGCCATTTACCAATCAATAATTCAATTTCATTCAATTTCAATCAATTTAGGGTAAATCCCTAAAATATCACAATTTATTTAATTCCATACAACGTAGAGCTCAAATAAATAAATGGACTGTATTACAACAATCAGCACGAAATTTCGATCGCTAGCCATCCAAGTTGAATTTTCGGAAAATAAATAATTAATTAATTTAATTTCGAAAAATAAATAAATAAACACAATAATTCCAATTTAGCACAATATGAAGCTCAATTAAAGAAACAGTCTATGCCATCATCAGCATAAAATCCCGGTTACTGGCCATCCCAGTTGAATTTTCGGAAAATAAATAATAAAATAATTAAATTCGAAAATTAATATTTAATTTCTAAAAATTCCAATTAAGCTTGAATCGCCTAATTAACACCCGATAAAGGACGGGAAAAATCCCAAGAAGCATCCAATAAATATTACAGGCAATTCTCTATCTAATTACACTAATCACACAACTAATATGCAAAGCAATTAACTAATAATCACTAATCAATTCTAATCTAACAACCTAATTACACTTAATTAACACTAATCAACCTTTAAGTATAATTAGCACACTAAGAAGGCATTAGTGAGTAAAACTCACTCAAAACGATGGGCTCAATGCGAGGATCAACTTTCCTCAAAGCGGGCCGAGCATCCGGGCTCGGGAAGGCGGCCAAAACGGGCCAAAACCCCACTATCATACCCAGTTTCTATCTTCTCTGTTCGCTGTTGGAAGGGTTGGTTCCGGCGTCGGTTGAGGCGGCCAAGGGTGGTGGAGGGCAAGGCGGAGCTCCGGCGAGGCTGATGGTGGTCGGAGGTGGTCGGGCGACGGCCTGAGGTGGTCGAATGGGACCGAGCAGAGGCAAAACAGGGGTTGGACAGCAGCTTAGTCGGACCAGGGTAGACGGCGCACGACGGGTGAGCGAGAAGCGGATGGGGCGGCGGCAGGCGGAGGTCGGTGGCGTCGCGCGTGCGGCGTTGGCTGCTCCGGTGTCCGTCCCAGATCTGCTGGGATTCGAAGTCTTCAAGGCACACCAAAGAAGGAAGAGAGACAGCCGAACAACGAGGGGAGAAGCGGAGGTCGCGCGGTGAGGCGCGGCTGGCCGCGGAGCAGCGGTGGCGGTGACTCCAACTTCGGCTACTGGTTGCCATGGCGAGTTGCTTCTACTTCGCTAGTCTTCGGCTTCCATGGAGTCGAACAAACGGAAGAGGAAGATGGGGAAGAGAGACAGCGACGGGAGAGAGAAAAGGAAGAAGAGAAAACTGGTTTCTCTTTTTCTCTCTCACTCTCTCTCTCTCTCTTAGGTCATCTACACATGGGCCACCACCAGCTGTCATCCACCCCTCAGTTTTTGACAATTATGCCCCCTTCTAGAAGCATTTAGGTAGGCTAAAGTGTGGGGTAAATGTGGCATACGAATTTGCTATTTTTCCCCCTTCAATTTTATTCAAATTTGTTCATATCTCAACAAACAAAATTTCAATTGAAGCCTAAATAAATCCATCAAGGTATCCTTGTCCATTTAATGACTTTTCCCATCATATAAGCTAACTTGCATCCCAATTTTGAATTTCAAGAACGGTCCTTTGAAATTTTCGATTAAAAACGGCCCTATTTATCAAGTCGAAATTAGAACCCGAAAATTTGGATGTCACATAAGCATTCCTGCTGACACCAACGCTGATAATACATATTGGGAAGTCTCTATTTGTTTTAGGACCCATGAGTTCAGCCCTATTACTGTAGCAAGTTACTGTTCACTTTTACTGTAGCAGTAGGATAAACAAATCACTGTTCACTGTCACTATTCATACCGTGCGAATAATTCCCTACCGAGATTTTCGGAAGTCTCTGTTTGTTTTAGGACCCATGAGTTCAGCCCTTGTTTGTGTGTGTTATTGTCTATAAAAAGGCGAGGAGCATTTTATGTGTTGGGTAGAGTCTCAGAAGTAAAGTGAGTGGTTTGTAAAATTCTCTCTATGACTTTCTAAACTCCTCTTTATTCTCCAGCCTAGTAGGATCCTCTAAGAAATGTAACTCGGATAGTTAGAAATGTTACAATCCTGATTCTATTTGGGTGTCTCTAGGCTCTGAACTAAAGGGCATAGTAGTTTTCTGCTAAAAGACTGTCCCTAAAAGACTTGAACTGGAGTTGTTTGCCCAATATGGAAAGGCATACTTGCAGAAAATTAACTTGGTCTTCCCTGGTTCTAAGCCTAGGTCCATTCGATGGTATCATTGATGATGAGCATTATAACTTGGCTTCAAACATTGAGTCAAAGTGGAGAATTGTTAAATTAATATCTCGAATTTGAATTCAGAAACGCGATTCACTTGGACAACTAGAAAATCATGGGACTCCATGAAGATTTACAAAAGAAAAAAAAAAAAAATTGGAAGATGCGAATTTTAGTTTTTATGCAGGAGGAACCGAATTCTTTTTGGCCATGGTGGGCCCAAACTTTGGGGCACACAAATTCTACGTTTGGTAAGTGGGGCTTCTTTTAGCCTATAAAATAAAAAGAGGAATGAAGTCCTCTGTACCTTTGGCGTAAGATGAAGTCCACGCCTAGCGGAATCGTGGTGGGCCCAGGTCAAAGTTTGACCTGGGCACACATGTATAAAAGGAAACTTTATTGCACGTCTTCTTTTGGCTTTTTCCAAGCCCTATGTAGAAGAAGCGAGTGAGAAGCCGCACGTCCGCCGAAGCCAACGTAGAGCTGGACCTTCACGCCGCTTGGGAAAGAGCCGAATGTTTTCCTTGAAATGGTGCGAAGCTTGAACGCGTGGTAATTTTTGTGCCATGAATTTATATCCAAGTGAGTTTTGGATTTTAAAGCTAAATGTAGGAGTGAGAAACACTTGAGTGTTCAAACGCTTGTAAATTCTGATTCTCCGATTATAGTGGATTATTTACTGCTAGCTCTCCCTATGGATGTAGGTATCGATACTCGGACCGAACCACGTAAATTTCTGATATCCTTATTTTTCTCATTTATTTCTTTGGTGATTTCACATTGATGTAAATTGTAAAATATTTTCATTTCCGCGCATTATATCCAAACACTGACCACAACCAAAGGTTTTCAAATGAGCCATGAAACATGCGGCCCCGCTATTATGGGATGCTGATAGAGAATCGTTTGAAATGAGTGAATAGACGTGGGTTTTACTGCACATTGAACACCACGAAGATTTTAAAATAAGACATGCGGTCATCCACTGAAAAAGAAGAAGACTATTACATTGAATGTGAAGTCAATATACCTCATGATAAATTAGATACGGGGTGATCCGAGGACATCTTTTTATCACAATTAGATAAAAAGATGGAAAATGCTAGGTAAACTTCTGGCCATAGTTATTGTTGGAAGAAATTCTTGAAAACCGACGACAACTATACAAATATTTGAGGTGCGCAAGCACTAGTGTGAACATAACTATTTGGGTGTGGCGGGAACAAGATAATGCATGAAACCAGCACACACCCAGCAGGCTAATCCTTATAGAAAACTTGGTCGTACTGTCTAGCTAAGAAACAGCAGAAAAGAATAAATAGTAAACTAAAATTCCGGTGTGGGGGGGATCCAACTTTACACAAGGTTGGGCCCAATCTCGTGCGCTAGCCCAACGTGTTTTTCTTGTTGATACGAAGCTTATGAGATGAACCAATTAATAAAGTGAACTAGAGAAGCATCTCAACCAACGTGGGGCGAGGTTAAAACAGAAAAGAAAAGATAACCAAGCTTTCAAAATACTTTTTATTGACACCTAAATTTTGACTAAATACTTAGAATTAATTTGCATAGAAAATTAGGGATTAATTCGACCCTAACAAAAATATTTGTTTGCATCAATTAGGTCTTAGTTTTTATTTGAATCCATTAATCTTTATTTTACTTATTTTTTTTCGGATAATTTACTTTAAAAATAATAATAAGTATAAAATTTAAAAAGGGGGGGGTCGCGGAGGGGCTGGGCTTCCATGCCAAGCCCCTTTTCCTTCTTTTCCATGCTGGCCCAAGGCCCATTTCCTCTAGCCCGGCCCCCTGCTCCCTTGTCTTCTTCCTCCTCGTCTCTGCAACACGCGCAGGAAGAGACGGCGACGTATGGTGCAAGCAATGGGGACATGCCTTCAATGCAAAGTAGAGCATGTAGGTGGGCGGCTGAAGCGACACCAATCCAGCTGCACCAAGGCCAGTCAGCGTGCCAAGAACCATTGGCCAAAGCTCCGTCGACCGGCACTCTTCCGCCTATAAATAGGGCTACCGACAGATGGCCAACCGCGAGTGGAGAGAGATCCAATGCACTAGCTCCAAGAGCTTCCCCGGAGAGACATCAGGGGAGGCCCGAGAGCTAGCCAGCCAGAGATCTAGAAGAGAGAGAGAGAGAGAGAGAGAGAGTAGGTCAAATCCGGGGAAGCACGAGGCGGAGAAGGGCCTCGGCCATGCACGCACCCAACTGACGGTCTCTTCTAGTGACACTCTTGAGTCGAATAGATAAACCTTGGTTACACCCTTGCCCTGCTGTTGTAAGGTGTCTTTGGAAGTCATTGGTTTCATTGTTGTGTGGGCCTGTGGGCGACGTCGGCTGTTAGGTGGAGGCCTAACCTTGTGCTCGGAGTGGTTGGGGAAGCGCCGGGGCACGCCTTTAGTTGCACCAAGGCGTTGCTCGCCGTAGTCTCCGTCGTGGCAAGACAAGCCGGCATGATGGACAAAGAAACGGTGAGAGAGAGGAAGAGAAATCCGAGAGGTTGAGCGGTGTCTTGAATGACAATAGCTAGCCCAATGGAGGGCTAGCCCATAGCTTGGGCTGGTCGCGGTGGTGCCAAAGGAATCGGGTGGTTGAGTGCGGATGCCACTCATGCTGCTGTTGAGTCACGAAGGGGTAGAGGCGTTCACGGAGCTAGGTCCGGCGTGGGATGCCTCAAGCTAGGGTTTTGCTAGTCTAGGTCATGAGCCTAGTTAGGCAAAACTCTCCAATTAGGTAGGGTTTGGTCGGAACCGAGTCATAGCTGCAAAGTCAAGTCGAGCATGGGTCACTAACCGGGTAGGATTCCGGCCAATTTGGGTCAAATGCGTGTGGGCTTTGCAAGATCGTGGACTTGTGGACTTGGAGTTTTTATTTTTTTTTAAGAGCAACGCCCCATTTAGGCCTGTGCTGCAGGCTCGTCTGGGCCATGGGTGAATGACTCGGGTTGCTTTTTATATAATATTATATTATTATAATAGAAAATAATATTTTAATAAAAAATCAAAAAATAATAAAAATAATTTATATTTCAAAAATTTGAAAAAAAAAACCCAAAAATATTCTATGTTTTCCCAAAAAAATCAGAAAAATCCAAAAATGATTTATAAAAAGATGAAAAATCCAAAAAAAGAAAAAATGCTTTTTATGTTAAAAAAAATATTTTTCTCTACAAATGCATGGAAAATCCTTGAAAATCCAAAAATTCTTAGGATTTAAACAAGATTATGTACTGGAAGGACATTAGTGATTAACTAGTATAATCAAGTCTCCGATCCTAGTTTTTTTGGTTGTGCAGGAGTAAAATATTTCTCGCTTGAGTTTCTAATTAACCCACCCTAAATTAATTAGTGGCAACTCCTAAATTAAATTAACTTATAGGATAAAAAAATCAAACCATTAAGTCATGAATTGGTAGACCTGGGAGAGCTCGGGCTAAGCCTAATAGACCTAGCCAAGCCATTAGCCTCCATTGGCGCCCGCACTTACCGGACGTCAAAAAAGAGGTCACGACACTTTTCTATAACTATGATACCGCATCATCATTTTCTTCTACCCTCTTTTTCTTGGGGATAATTTTTCCTTATAGTAATTTGCTAACTTAGAGAGATTAGTTGATGAAGGATATGTTGAGAAAACCTCCTCTAGTTTTTTAAAGTTGACATAATTATTTGTCTACATCAAATGTTGGACAAATGCTTGTATTGTCTTATCTCAGGTTGAACAAATACAAATGAAGCTCTATTAGCATTAATAGAACTCGGAGTATGAAGTAAAAAGATTGATAACGGTTGGAAGCACCTTAATGGAGGTGAATAAGTTCATGAAATTGGGGAATTCATGAGGATTTGGAGGTATCTTGAAAGGTTGAATGGCTGATATAGTCATTATAATACATAGGAAGAAAGCGGAAAGCAATATGAAAGTCAACCACTAGCGGGAAACCTTAATAGACTCATGCATTACTGATGGAGGCGAATCCCTATGTAATCTAAAAAGAACACGCATATTGTCCAGATACCTCTTACGATTTAGAGACCCAGATATTCCATTGACTATATCTCAAGGAATATTAATAGAAAGCCACATGCCTGGAGCTCTAAAGAATGATACGCAGAGGAAAATCCAATCAATTGTCAAACAAATTGATGGAAATGATTATTTCCCAAAATAGAGTATAAGATTGTATGTGTGACCAAATTTCCTACTAATTGTGTTGATTATCTTCAATGACTAAATTGATTTTCTTGAAGATTATTCAACCATTGGCATGGATCTTGAAGACTATATCAAAGGATTAACATATAGTGAAGAATACATGAATTGGGAGAACAACTAAAAACTAAGAAAACTTTATTTTTTTTGATACACTTAGGTTACGTTTTATTGTCTTGATTTCTAGTTAGGATAGGACTAGATAAGATCATATATGAAATTTTGAAATTTCACCTTTCTTAATCCATTGTTTTAGTAAATCATAGAAATAAAATCGGATATATTCATATCTTATCATATACATTGCTTGATATAAACAATATACTAGTGTAAATGAACCTAACAATTATATAAATAGAGATGATAAGAATATCCCATAACACTCTTGCCTACTTTATTTTTATTTGCTTATTTTTTATAATAATTTCCTCTCTTTTTTAATTCTTTTGTTTTTTCATTTCTTTGTTCCCCTTCCATCATTCTCTAATACAATGTTATTAAATTGTAAACTATAATATTAAAATAACTATAATATATAATAATATATGAACTAAATATATATTTATATATTGAATTTATATTGTAAGATAGAAAGAAATTCAAATATACTAATAAAAACATGAATAAATAAAAACGAAATTGTTGTTATTTTTTGTTATTTTGAAATTTTTATGTTAGAATTCAAATATTATTTTAATTTTTATTAATTTAATAAGTTTGTTATTCTAAAACATAAATTTTATATTATGAATATTAGAAATTCTACCTACCTTTATCATATCTCTTCCATAGAATAATTTTATTCAGGTTATATCTCTCTTATATCCGACTCTATTCTATCTTAAAAAGACACTAAATATAGGATATGATAAATTTATTTTGACCATCGAACATAACCTTATACTTTTGTTGAGCAAAAAAATCATTTACTTGAGAGTGATTTGCTATGGGCGCGTTTGGTAACATTTACGTTCAAAAATTGTTCCAGGAAACAGAAATAGAAAAAACTATTTCTGTTCCGAGGAACAATTTTTGACAGAGAAAGACGCGTTTGGTAAACTTGTTTCGGGAATAAAAAAAGAATAGAAACACGTTTGGTAAATTTATATTCATTTTTTGTTTCTTTAATTTTTTAATATTTTCATTTTATTTTTCCTTTTTTCCTTTATTTTTTCTTTTTTCTTCTTTTGGTTGGTCGCCGGCCTTCGAGGACCAGTTGACGAGGGCCGGCAGCCTCGCCCAGCCATGGAGAGGCTCGGCCTCGCCTTGGCTGGGCGAGCTCGGGCTTGCCTAGATTCGGCGAGGCCGAGCCTCGCCAGTGGCTGGGCGAGCTTGGCCTCGCCAAGGGCCGGCAATGCTTTGGCGAGGTTGCCGACCCTCGACAGCATCGTCGGCCCTTAACAGCCGGTCGCCGACCATGGCCGAGGCCGACGACCGGCCAAAGAAAAAAGAAGAAGAAAAGAGAAGAGAGAGAAAAAGTGTTTCTGGAACAAAAAAGTAACTTTTTTTTTGTTTCTCATTTCCATTTCTTTTTTGTTCCGGGAACAAAAAAAATAGATTTTGAACAAAAATGCAATCAAATGCGTTTCTGTTCTTTTTTTGTTCCCGGGAACAAAAAAAAACAATTTTTGTTCATGAACAAGAAAAAAGAACATTACCGTGGAGGGCCTATTTGTAATCTCTTTCGAGAAGTGTGTGGCTACCATAGTAGCGCTTGGAATTTGGTAGTGTGATCTAACGGCTTTGAGAAGAAACAACATCACCTATGTAACCTCTTAAGTAATTTATAGTGAAATCGAGCTTATTAGTTAGTCTAGGGCGGTGGATGTTGTTGGAGCTAGCAATACAATCTAGATGAGAAGTAAATAAGTTTTCTCAAACTTCAGACAAATATTTTTGTTGAAGACTATAACAATAGTTTGATACTAATCACTAGCAAATCAATGGTGACATGTATGAGCATTGCTAACAAGTAGATATAGCAAATAATAAGCTAATAGAGGCAATCATTAGAAAATAGAGAAGATTGTATGGGGATTTATGGAGCTTTGGCTTTATCCTTAAGCTTACATCCTCTCTCCAAGGCAACAAACTCAACACTAGCTAGAGTTTGTAGGAATCTTTAAGCAAAGTTATAGTCAACATGTATTGTTCTTATAAAATGATATGTGACATTATCTAGACATGAGTACTGCTGTCACACTTACATGCTTGCTTTTAACATGATTACAAAGCAGCATGAATATTGCACAAGAACTTTTAGTTGAATAGATGTACAATATTATAAAAAAGAAAGAATAATGAATAGTGCCGTTATTTCTTTATTTTTTGTTCAACCCTTTTTAGCTTCTTTGGTCCTTTTTCAGTAGAAATCTCAAATCCATTTGTTGGAGACTCTTTGGGGATGCTAGGAGATGTTAGGGATTTATTGGAGTAGTTATCAGGGTCATAATTTGTGGCACCCTCAATGGCCCCTGATCCGTTAAGATTGCCATAGATACCTTTCACTTGCCCTGAAAGTCTATTACTCTGATACCATAGAATTTTGATAAGTCCCTGAGTCCCGGGGGTTTACATCTTTTAGATCGGTCCCTACGCAGTTTATATGGTGGAAGCGTATCCAACAAATCCCTTCCCTATATCCAGAAACGATGCACACCAACTAAACATTTGATAAGTAAAAGCCGAATACTTTTATTTACCTAAACTAGATTGACATCATTCGTCGGTACATCAAAATGTCGTGGTTTCTATACCCGGCTACCTTTCAAAAAATATCCGACTTCTCCAACGGGTATATACATAAGTCCATCAGTTAGTGTCGGCGTTCAAAAATCCTTCCTCTGCTGACTCTAACTCGCGATCACACCCATCTGTTCGGTCCATCTGCTGGCGGCAGTGGCAACGGCCCTAGCGTGCGTCTATCTCGACGGACAAAAACAACAATATACTCCTGTAATATGAGGCCGACGAGAGGACCAATGTCAAACACTATCTGTGACATCCCAAAATTTCATCGACCGTCATTAGCATAATTAGATCATTAGAAACTTAGATTTATCTAGAATGGGCCGGAAAGTAAACCCAGTGGACTTTGAGGAACGTGTGGGCTTGAGAGTAAGTGGGCCACACAATTTCTTTAGAACCAAGCTTGTAGATTCAAATGGGAAAGCTGGGCTTAGAATTGACTTGAAGCGGGCCAAGGTTCGGAATTATTAGATTTATAAGTTTAGTGGGCCGGATCGTTGTAGATTTAGCCTGTTGGGCCAGGAATGGATAATTAAGGCCCGAGTGATTTTATTTTCAGTTAAGATTATTAGATTATAGTTAAGGTGATTTGATTAGTAAATTACTTATAACTTTAGCATTCTTTTTGTGATGAATTCTTTATAGACTAACGTTGACTAGTCGATATGTTATATATATGTTATGACTTTGTATAATTGGGATTAAGTAGAAACAAAAGGCAATTAGATGAAAATATTAGAAGCTAACGAAGTAACTGATACCGATTAACTATTAATTAGTGAGGATTGATAAATGGCGAAAATCTTCATGCATGAAAGCCACGACACTTATCTCTCTCTCGATTCTCTCATCAACACCCACGGTTTTTCTCAATCCATAGAACCGAAGATGGCAACTCCAAGGAAGCATAATCATTGGCTAAATCTAATCATTACACTAGCCTAGGGATTAGCTTGTAGCCTATTTTCCCCCTTAAGCTTCGTATACTCTCTCTCTCTCTCTCCATATAAAACCGAGCAACCCCCATCTTCATCTTCTTCTTTCTTTCTCTCTCGGCTGAGCAGCGAAAAACCAGAAGCAAACCAGCGATTTCTCCTTCTTGCATGCTGATTTTGAGTGTTGATCTTGAAGCATCTCTGTGTTGTTTAGTAGCTGAAGCAAGGTAAGGAAAGATCTAACTCTAAATTGAAAGTTATCCATTGTTTCATCAAGGGAGCTTGTGGATCTAACCAAACAGTGATGGATATAGTTTGTAGTTGCTGTTTTGTGAGTGATTTAAGCTTAGTGAGTGTTAGATTGAAGATAGAAGCTATTGCATGTCACTCTTGAGTCTTGCATGTTCGAAATCCTTGTGTGAGTATGCTGTTTTGTTGAGCGAAGTGATGAAATGGATGCCGAGTGTGTTGTTTTGGTAGAAATCGTGATAAGTGGCTTACAGATGCAACGACACTTCGAACCAAGCTGTGGAATTATTCATTTGTTAGAGAAAGATATGCTGAAGTTGCTTTGAGTTGCTGTGAGTAAGCATTGGAGTATTTTAGAAGAGATTTGTGGATAGACAAGTTGTTTCGTTGAGTTAGAAGTGAGAAAATTTGTGTATCTATTCTGTTCTAAGTGAAAACAGTTATGGAGTCTTCTGTTTGTGTTAAATTTTCTTTATGTATGTTAATAGAAATAAGAAAGAAACCATTCTACATGATAGAACATCTACAAGATCAAGTTATACACGTAGCTATAACCATATGAATATATAAAAACGTAGAGATGGAAGTGAACTTAGTAAAACCAGTAAACTGTTTTGTGAGAAACGGTATGACCTTTACTGATTACATGAATTTTCTGTAATTACCTAGTTAGATTTGGACTTCTAATCCTTAATGAAAATTGTAGAACACATCTTAAGGAATGAAGTGTCAAAATTTGAGGTTAAATCGATAAGAATTGGGTAGTAAAACAATTTTCTTTGTAGATAAAGAATCTGGACGTCGGTACAGGGTACTAGTAAAGATTATGACAATTGTTAATTTTAATAAAGTAAGAATTAGACTTAAGTTTCTTCACAAGAATTGTTATTCTATGTCTCAAATATACCATACTAAAATTTGGTAATATTTCGACAAGAATTAATATACCTTCTGTGTCCGAAACCGAAACTGTACATTTAGTTAGTAAACTGTCTGGACCCGAGAACATATATTAGAGGTTGTGTCTTTTATATTAGGCTTTTGTGATGCACGTAGAGTCTAATAAACCTCATAATATATGTTAGTCATATAAGATTAAGTCTCATATATTATTTGAGATATATAAGTGCATAAAGTATCATGTGTGTGCGATGAGTGCGGTGCATAGTGCTTAATTATGGGGTAAATATCTGTTTGCCATGGAATGGGACATGACGTAATGGGTTTTATCTTATAATTTGGACACGCACGTGTGCTAGGTCATGAGAGTTAGATAGATACTTTAGAGTCTTTTCTTTTGCATATGATAAATGCATTAATCAAAGGTGTGGTGGTGTGAAACGTGTGCTTAAGATGAATGAACCCATCGCTACCGAGATACCGGTGATGCCCCCGGAAGTTTGGGATGCCCTTGCTGTATGGTCTTGGATGCCTCGGTAGAGAGATACTTAGATGCCTCGGAGTGAGATGCCCTTGTGTGTGATCAAGGATGCCTCGGTTGTGTGATACTGAGATGCCTTGGAGTGAAATGCCCCTTGCTGTGTGGTCTTGGGAGGACCTCAATTGTGTGATGCCGGGATGCCTCGGAGTGAGATGCCCACAATTAGAGGTATTGTGGAAGTCCGGATAACGTACTTTCCGAAAGTGACTCGATCAGGCCGGTAGAGTCCCGGTTATGACTGATTCGAGGGTGGATTTTATGCACACTAAATATAATTCTATTTGGCGAGTGAGTTCATCTATTATTGTTGCATTATATTTTGATGTGAGATTGAGTTTATGAATGGTAAGTATAGTAGTGGATGCATATAAGATGATTTCTTACATGAAGTAATAGTATTGTTTATGCTTGTGATATATTCTCTTAGTATCCTAAATTGTTTGATGATTCGCTTGTAACTTTGATGGCTATGGATTGTTTAAGTTAGAGTTTTATCATTCTTTACTGGGCAAGGTTGTTTGCTCATACCTTACATTTTCAGATTGATAGCATACCACCAGTAGCTCGATACGGGGCGATAGTGCATCTTGATGTTTCTCTTCATGACAAGTATGATCCCGACATTGACATGGTTTTCTCCAAGTATGAGGTGACTTTATGGTTGGATGACGGTAGAGCTGAGTTGTTACCGATGATGTTCGTTGCATGGTTTATCAACCATGAAGGAGAGATGTTCAGACCTTTACCCTTTGGAGCAGGAGGACCTGGAGCAGGGATGGACGGTGCCTAGACGCCTTTGATCTTGTAGAAGCTAACTAACTTTTGTTTTTTGTTAGACGTGGGCTTGTGTGGGAACTCGTGGAGTAGATACCCTCACCCCTTATCCCTGGCTTGTGTTACGCCTTATTTTTGTTATGTATATGTTGTATATATATAGGCGATAAACATGGAAAGAGTCCAGGTTGATAAATTTTGTAACCTGATGATGATAAGTAGAAATGCAGCTTCTTGTGTCCTTGTTTATGTGCATGAATGTTTGGCCAATACTTGAATTGAAGATAGAGTGATTGCAGGATAACCTCATAATATAAACTTGAGATTTTAAATAATCCATGTTATACATGCTAACCTTCAATGGCAAACACTATGGGTTATCTAAAGGAGATTTCAAGCTAGACAAGAAGATAATAATAATTATAATTCCGCTTGTGCTTAGTACGTGACACTTTGGGACGTCACACTATCAACACCTACACTCGTATAAAAGACAGCCATGGTGATGCTCTAACCTTTCCAATTGTAGGTTGACTAGAACTCCATCAAATGTGCCGGGAGATATAGGCAGCAGAGGCATCTCGTCTAGTCTGAAATGTTAGTCCCCAAAAAGGGGTGAGTACAACCACCCAGCAGCGAAAGATCCACTAAACTATATTGTGCAAAACTATCACTATCAAATTTCATGCGAGATAGACAAAACATATAATCAAAAGAATGAGTATGCATCAAATCAATAGAACTTTTCAAAGTGATAGCAAATGCAGTTTCAAGGCCCAAAATGCATCATTTCTAGTCACACGAGTCCCGATTATAGGGCCAAACTGTTATGACACGTCACATTCCATGCCACACAATTTCGTCTCATAATCAGGCATAGTTATTAGCAAAGTCATCAGTTTTAATATTCAAAAGATTTTTCCTCCCAGAGAACCAGTGTTTGCGTCCCTCCGGGCATTTGCACCCAACCTAGCATCGTGAAAGCCTCTAGTTTTCAATCACCGGGCATCCAGAGTATGTTACGTTACACCTCTTAGGCATCTTGCACCCCACCTAGCATCACGAGGAATCTCTGGCGCTCACCATGAAAGTGGTTACCCCTACCCTCCGGAATTACGTACCGACATACAACCGGGCATTCCGACACTCCCGGGGAAACCTCTAAGGCTCTGCGGACCCAAGGCATCCAAAGGCATCGACCCCTACGATCCTATGGCCCTCCCGACTCCCGGGGCATCATCGACCCAAGGGTCCGACGGCAGCAATAACAATAACATCTCACATTATTTCAATATCAAAAACATTTTCAATGCAATGACATCGGAAGTCCCATGAGTTTTCATCAAAATTTCAATGCTGAATAGTTTGCTGAATGCCAAGACCATCATACTAAATAATAAACCAAGATGGCTTCACTTTTGGAATAAACTTGAGCAAATTCGGAAGAAAGGCAACCAAAAATTAGAATGTACAGTTTTAGTAAAATTTTTGGAAGAACCCATAATCGAACTCAGAAAATTCTAAATTTTTAGTATGTTATAAATAAGATGTAAAGAAAAGAATTTCATGAAGAACACTAAGCCAAAATAGTCATGTATAGAGAGTAGTATATCACACAACTCAGCCCCAGATTTCTTCCATCAACAGAATTTATACTCCAGCAGAAAAGCATCACACATTACAAGAAATTTGTGCCACTATATTGATTTCGAAAAATATGACAAAAACATATGTCCTAGTTTAAACAACTCCTCATAACTTTCATGAAAAAATCGGGACCAAATTCGTACTAGAATTCTCCCTAGAAAATCTACAAAGTTGCTGAGTTACACACGACTTGTTTTGGGCAGTGTGGATTCAGTAGGATCCCACGCCTAGACCACAATTGTCTCACTTTCAAAAGTCCACCAAAAATTGATCTTTCGATTATAATCCAACAGAATCGAAAATGCATAGAGAAAACCAAAGCATTTCCTCAACTCTTTAATTCCAATCTACTTCAATCACCCAATAATTCAGCATTTAGCATCTAACTCAAACATTTCTCAAGTCCACTGCACTACATCAGACAATAACAGCATTGCATTACATAGGCTAGTAGACTTTCACTTGTGTCAAGTCCTACAGCTCAACGGCAAGCAAAACAGAAAGCTTGCGGGTATTGGGTGCGGCTCAACAGTGGCGAAGACAAGCGGTGTCGACGGCGGCAGCACGCGTGCACAGCAGAGGGGCGATCTCCTTCTTTTCCTCTCGCCGTTCACTCTCTCGCTCACTGCTCTCACTCGCTCTCTCTCTCTCTCTCTCTTTGCCTTAGCTCACTCGGCTCTTTCTCTCCTGCTCACATTCACGAGCATCTTGTTCAATTCACCGCTTGTTGACTATCCTAGTTAACAAAGAAATGCGGTGGCTATTGCAAGAAGCGGCAGCTGGAGAAGACGTGTCCTTCGCACGCCAGGGTCTTGAATTTTGTTGGCAACCGAGTGAGAAGCAACGTGGCCGTTGCTGGCCACACTTCGGTCAACAATCTTCAAGATTTGTTGACCCAACTTTGTCGACAATTGAAAAGAAGGTGCGGGGTTGCTTGGGTCAGCAATTCTGTGGCTACATGATCCCTCGTTCATGATTTAATATCTCCAAATATTGACCTTAATCTCCGCACATGCATGGGCTGAACTATAGTTTACTTACATGGCCGTATGGTGGTCGAGATAACATGTACGGGAAGTTCGGTTAGTAGGGTATAAATGTAGGTGGAAGAGGGTCTCAATCATGGTGTTACACAAGGGTAATTTCGATGGTCGGACCATTACTAAATGTAACGTATCGGTCAAATGATAATACGAATTGATGTCCGTAAATGGTACCAATGACACAGTCTGACGATACTTTCGTCAATCTATCACGGACCGTCACATATTCGAGGGTCGTCTCAAAATTCCGGATGCCACATAATTGCCTAAACAATACATTGTAGGACCAAGGTTTTCCCAAAATGGAGTCTGTTGATGCTATACATCCCTTGCTCCTTTGGAAATATGCCGATTGCGATCCTACCTGTTCTCGATTCTCCTGTGGTTTTCTCAATATGTTAACGGTTTTAGTCCTTTTGACAAACGGTTATCTTCAAACAACTCATACACCAACATTCTCAAGACTTGATATCAAAATGATACAAAGCTTTTTATCACTCAATATCAATACATCCATTTAATTATTAGTTTCTTGATGCTGTCCACGGTTGAACTGTATAAAATGATTTGTGATCAATCACCTAATGATTTTTCTTAGTATGTTAGCTTCAAAAGGCTTCATGTTGATGAAATATTGACTATGGTACCACCAAGTCTTCATGAAATCCTCATCATATTCGACTTATTCACCTCCTGTTGATCACCATTAGTCTTCACTAAACTCTCAAAGATCGTTGATGTCATCATAGTCTTTCTTATGCTTACCACAACCATCTCCACTTATTACGGAAATATGCCGATTGCGATCCAACCTCTCTCTCTCTCTCTCTCTCTCTCTCTCTCTCTCTCTCTCTCTCTCTCTCTCTCTCTCTCTCTCTCTCTCTCTCTCTCTCTCTCTCTCTCTCTCTCTCTCTCTCATTTGATAGAAGCATATTTAATTGATAACATCAAGTTACTCTATTAAATAGTTTCTACATACGTCAAACTTTGATTTTATTAATTCCAAAAAATCAACTAAATTTTGACTATCGACCTTTTCACCCCCTCTCTAAATTGCATATTTAGCAATAACAATTGATGTGATACCAGCTTGCTCATATATTTTTAAGTGATTTATTTCAAGAGCATAAAGATTTGCTATGGCTAGTCATATTGGTGTAGGAGTCTGTGAAGGACAATCAATGAGGAGACCTCTATATTTTGATGGAACATACTATAGCTATTGAAAGTGCACGATGAAAGCATACATCAGATCAGTGGATCCAGCAAGTGGCAATAATAATGACAAAGTGAAGCACCATGTGACAGATATAGAATGGAACATTCTTTCAACTCCAACTTTTTTTTTTTTTTGAACAGGGAAGACATATTATAGATAAGGGAACGAAATACATGCGGCTGCTACAGTATCCGAAATAAGCAGGGAAAGGAAGGGAGGTGGAGGGGAGACGGCCCATGAAGGGGAAAGGGTATCGTTGCTGTGGGCCTTTGCTGCCCAATCAGCCACAGAGTTGGTTTCCC
This sequence comes from Eucalyptus cladocalyx, assembly GCA_017140615.1. Classification (NCBI taxonomy): domain Eukaryota; kingdom Viridiplantae; phylum Streptophyta; class Magnoliopsida; order Myrtales; family Myrtaceae; genus Eucalyptus; species Eucalyptus cladocalyx. The sequence goes on from CM029522.1 coordinate 26,630,738, forward strand.
TCTTACAAAACCTAATATTCAAGTTGAGAAATTGACGACACAGATCGACGGCTTCGTAGACAAGGGGGCGAATCTCCCATGGGGGTTCTTGCTGGTTGTTGAGGGATTCCACTAAAAGTAAACAATCCGAGTCGATCTCCAGAGATGTGCTCATCTTTCCTTGCTGAAGCAGGTGACGAAGAGCAAAGATTAGCGCCTGAGCTTCCGTCTGCAAAGCCGACGCCGCCTGCACCAATCGGGTAAGCCCCTCTTGCAGACATCCAGATTTATCCCGGCAGATAAAGGCGATCGAGCCCTCTGTATGGCCTGATGTGTAAGCCCCATCAATATTTATGCGCAGGGTGCCCGGGGCGGGAGGTTGCCAAAAGTGGCCAACATCAACGCTCTGTTTCGGCTTAGTCATTAAAGAATGATCGCAGATCGCAGCAGAACGAACCTGGGCAAAGGCAGCATGGACACCAAAGTGCGGATCTGGTTGATGCTTGGAGAAGATTGCGCCGTTCCGGGCCTTCCATACCTGCCAACAGACTGCTATAATCAACTCCAGGTTAGGTTTAGACTTCTTGTGCAGTATTCTGTCTACTATCCATTCATCGATATGACGAACAGTAGTAGTGTCAATATGGATATTAATTGTGGGATGTGACCATATTGCTGTTGTCCAGGGGCAGAGCAAAAAGAGGTGTTCAATCGACTCAGGCTGATTCAAACTGCATAGAGGACAGATGGGATCCGGAGTAATTCGGCGTCTAAAAAGATTTTCATTCATGGGCAATGCATTATGGCAGACAGACCAGAAGAAAACCTTGAGCTTTGGTGGCAATTTAACGCTCCAAATACACTTCCAAAGTTGAGGAGGCTGTTGATAAGATGATGAAGCTTGCCGGGTGAATTTACAAATTGATGCTTTCCTGACTGAGTGGTAAGCGCTTCTAACTGTGTACTGTCCATTTGTTGTTTCTATCCATACTAGTTTGTCTTTAGTAAGGTTGCATCGCACTGGAATTCGAAGTATCTCTTCCGTTGTTTGTTCGTCGTAAAAGTTATTTAAAGTAGCAAGATTCCAATGATTCGAATTCTGTACTAGTAGGTCAGCTACCAATCTCGGTTCGTCACGATTCGCGGGTCCGCCAACAATACCCCTAGGAAGCCATCGATCCTCCCTGATGTTTATATTTTTTCCGTCGCCTACCGACCACTGGAGATTAGGTAGTATAACATCTCTGCCTGACAGTAGGCTCTGCCATCCCCATGAGGGTCGGACACCTTTATGGGCATACCGAAAATCCTGTGTAGGGAAATAGATAGCCTTGAACAATTTACTCCATAGAGAGGACGGCTGTTGAATAAGGCGCCATGCTTGTTTACCAAGCATGGCCTTGTTGAAAGCCACAAGATCTCGAAAACCCAGTCCTCCTAACGCCTTAGTATATTTTAACACATCCCATTGCTTCCAATGAATACAAGCTTTCCGACTATCATTCTGCCACCAAAACCTTGCAATCTTTTTCTCAATAGATTTGCAAATAGATATAGGAATTTTAAAAACAGACATTGCATACTGAGGGATGGCTTGCACCACAGTTTTAACGAGGACTTCCTTGCCACCCTTTGATATAATATTCTCTTTCCAGCCTTCCATTTTTGAGTTCACCCTACCCAAGATCCAAGAGAACATCTCACCTTTTGAACTCCCCCAATCAGACGGAATGCCTAAGTATTTGCCCATTCTATCTAGCACAGGGGTTCGTAGCTCACTTGCCAAGTTTTCTTTAAGACATCTCGGACAGTTCTTCCCCAGGAAAATACCTGACTTATTTCGATTAATGGACTGACCCGTGGCTAGGCAGTATTGAGACAAAATACTTGCAAGATTCTGACATTCTGTAGTTGTGGCAGTTAAAAAAAATATAGCATCGTCGGCGAAGAATAAATGAGATAGGGTAGGGCTGTACCTGTTAACTTTATAACCTTTTAGGTGCCCAATGTCGATGGCTTGGTGAATGGGAGAGGATAGGAGATTCGTTACAAGGATGAATAAATAAGGTGATAAAGGGTCCCCTTGGCGTAGACCTCGAGTAGGATTAAAATAGTCCATTTGCTGACCATTGAATTTTATACTGATGGAAGCTGATGATATGCATTGATAAATCCATTGAACCCATCGGGGATGGAAGCCGAGCTTGAGAAGGTAAGCCATCAAGAAGTCCCATTCCACCCTATCGTATGCTTTTTGCATGTCCATTTTTAATATTGCCGGGAAGTTTCTTCGTCTTTTGCTGATTTTGATTTGGTGGATGATCTCCTGGGTTACCAAAATATTGTCCTATATTTGACGTCCACTAACAAACGCCGATTGTTCAGTCGAAATCAGCTGAGGCAATATAGGTTTCAATCTGTTAACAAGAACTCTGGATATGATTTTATAGCCGAAATTGCAGAGGCTAATAGGGCGGTAATGGTCTAAGCTCTGGGGGAGAGGTATCTTCGGTACCAGAACAACAACAGTCTTGTTAAGGTCCAAAGGCATCAAGCCTGAAGTAAAAAACTGATGGACTGAGAAAAAGACCTGTTCCTGAATAGTGTCCCAATTTGATTGATAAAACAGTCCGTTTAGTCCGTCTGGTCCCGGGGCCTTGTTCGCGCCTAGCTGAAATGTAGCAGCTCGGATTTCATCCTTAGTTACCATGGCTGTGAGTGCTGTATTTATTACAGGGGTTACTAGACAGGGACACTGGTCAAGAATATGAGCAAAGTCACGCGACCCCACTGATTTATATAGATTGGAGAAAAAAGTCTGAGTTTTCACTTTTAGGATAGCCTCATCTCTTACCCAGCCCTGATCATCATCAAGGAGCATGGTGATGCGATTTCGTTGTCTTCTTTGGATGGTTGTGGCATGGAAGAACTTGGTGTTTTTGTCGCCCCAGTTCAACCAACTAATCTGTGATCTCATAGCCCAAAACTGCTCTTCTTGTTGCCACAGCTGCTGAATTTCTGATTTAATGGTTGTTGCTGTCTCTCTGTCATAGGGAATGTCCAAGCGATTGGTGATCTGTTGAAGCTCATACTGCAGCTCCGTGATCCTCTCCTTAGCATTGGAGAATGTCCGACGACTCCACAAGGTAAGTGCTAGACTGACCTTTTTTAATAGATATGGTAAATTGTGGCCAGCGGTACTAGCTTGCTTCCAAACATCGGAAATGATCTTCTTACAATCCGGGTGTTGTAACCAGAAGGCTTCAAAGGTGAACGGACGGCGTCTTCGGGTTTGAGGTGCTTCAGTATTTAATAGGAGAGGGCTATGATCTGATCCCACCGCTGGGAAGGCACATACCTCAGCATTTGGGAAGGCAATTCTCCAATCCAGAGTACAGAGACACCTGTCCAAACGTTCTTTAATGATGTCTTCCCCTTGACGGTTATTCATCCAGGTATATGCGCATCCTTTACTCTCCATATCAATCAATGAGCAGTCATGTAACACCTCTCTGAAGGAGGACATACGATGGAAATCAGCTAACTTTCTCCCTACTTTCTCCCAGTGGTAAGTTACCTCATTGAAGTCACCAACACATAACCATGGTGAAGAGTTAGATCCAGCAATACGTCGAAGGACATCCCAAAACTGCTGACGAAGGCGAAACACTGCCGGTGCGTGGATACAGGTCACACGAGTAGGTATGTTATCCCCCGAGTCAGTACAAAACAGGTCTATGAAGTCGTGATTTGAGTGAACTATTTTAATGTCAAGATTAGCATGCCAGAATATAGCTAAACCCCCTGCTAAACCTACAGGGTTAACTAAAAAGGAGTGAGTGAATCTAAGCCGATGCTGAATTTTTGAAAGCTTTCCAGAACTGTTCTTAGTCTCCATTAGAAACAGGAGATCCGGTCTTTCTCTGGCCACGAGGGCACAGAGCATGAACCGTCGGGAAGACCCCGGACCACGACGGTTCCAACTCAACACTTCATTTATCTACGGGTGGCTGTTTGGGGCCAGCCACCAAAGCCCAAGCTCCGACTTCGTCAGATGTGAAGATAGGAGTTTCCATTAAGTGGGAATCGTCAGGTTCCCCTGTGCACAAGCTTTTGGCTTCATAGGGTGAGAATCTTCTCGGCTTCTTAGCCGAGCTGAGAGTAGGTTTTGATCTTATAGTTTTCATTTTCTTTATTACTTGTATATCCATTTGCTCAGTCTGGATTCCCTTCAATTTGGTATCGACCGATTTAGTTGCTGTGTGAAGAGAATGTTGGTTCTCCACCGATCTCGGTGTGGGTGCTGGTCGGATACAAAGGCGAGATCCCCGTCGGTTCACTTGGGGGGATGTATTCGCTGCTGGAAACCCGGTGGTGGGGGCAATAATGGAACAGCGGGGATCTGTGAAGGCGGAGTCTCGGGTACACTTTCTTCGCTTTGGTCGATATATCTTGGGGGTTATAAAATGTATGCCAATAGGGACCGTGTTGCTTAACTTCGCTCGGAGCCACGGACCATATGGCATCTTCTGTCGACCCTCATGTTTTGCCTCAGTGTATGGGATGTTCTTGCAGTACATCGCATAATGGCCAAGCTTACCACAGGAGAAGCAGAAGTGCGGTAGGCGTTCGTAGCGGAAATCCAACCACAGAGGCCTGCCATCAATCCGTATTAACTTTCCTGTTTGAAGAGGTTCATGTAAGTGTATTTCTACTCGCACACGCCCTGCCCTTGTCGAACCTCCATCTTTCGAGTCAGCCTTTACTTCCATGACACGACCCATCTGCTGCACTGCTTTTGTTAGCATATTATTAGTAAACCATTCTAACGGTAAGCCGAAAACCTGTACCCAAAAGGCACAAGTAGAAAAGTTGTAACAATGTAAGGGTGTGTGCAGAATCCATGGTTTGAAGATAACTAGATTGCCCGAGAAAAGCCAGGGGCCCCCTTCTAGAATTCGTTGTTTGTCTGCATGAGAACGAAATTTGGCTACATATATATCTGTTTCACGCTGAGAAATATCTACAAGTTCAGTTCGCCAAGCTTTTTTCAGAGTGCTTTGGAGGGCTGGAAAGTTAATGGACGGACTAGATGGTATTTTACCAATGAGAGTAAGCTGGCAATCCGCTAATGTTTCAGGCGAGGGTTCATCTTCCCAATCCTCAATGAGATGAGCAGTGGTGAGGCAACCCAATTTAGAGCAAAGAGCTGCTAGACGTACAGAATCGGCAGGTACTTCCGAAGCCATGCAAAATGAACCGGAACTGAAGTAACATCAAGACTTGCTGCCCGCGGGAAAAAACCACATAGTGCCGAAGACGCAGGGGAAATTGCCGTCGCAACCCAGAGGAGAGCACGAACAGAGTGTAGAAATCACCGATTCAAAATGTGCTTGGGCCCAAGAAAGGGAAGACGACGAGAAACCGTGCGAGTAACACTTGGCCCGCAATTACAGCACAAATTCAAGGCAAACGAGGCCATGCAAAGAGAACCAGAGAGAGACGTCTAAGACGCGATAAGGATGGGCGTACATCGGAAGCCGAGGGAGAGAAGGGCAGAGATAGAACAAGCAAATTGCAAGCAAAGGAAGAAGAGATAGGGGGTTGAAGGACTACCAGAGGGTAGGGAGAACTCTCTTTCAACTCCAACTTTAACTCCATGTAATATAATACATTGATAATTCCTATCACTATATGAAAGTCTTAAAAATTTGAAGAACGACGATGTTCATTTTAAACGTGTTTACTTTTTTATATTTGCATGGAATTCATTTCTATCAAACTGTCCCCCACAAAATCTTAAAATCAACTTTCATCAACCTTATTTTAAGTTATCCAAAAACGTGTTTTCATTATGTTGACTCCCTAATAGCATGTTAATGCGAAATATGTTTGATGGGTACATAAAATTTGCTTACAGTGCATATAACAGTATATGATTTTTAAGCAATTCATGCGACGTGCGGGTGGATGACTAATTGCAAATAAAATGAATTTCGGACTAAAACTCAGCATTCACAAACCTCATATTTCTTATCACCTTTTTTTTTTAAACCTTTCCGAGGATTGACTAATGTGAGTCCACGACGTTGATCGAGGGTTGGCCGCATAGTCTCTTTTGCCACTGAGAACTTCCTTCTTCTTCTTGTTTTAGCGAGGCTTCATCCGTTCCTCGAAAAATGTTGCATTTCGAGAAAATAATTTATAGAAAAATATTTTTCAAGAAAATAATCATTTTTTTTTTTTTTTTGTGTTCCACTGAAATTTGAAATTGAACTATAAAATATTTTCCATTGTTCATTAAGGAAAATCTCTATCATCCATGCACCTCTTTCAACATTTTTTTTCATTATTATTTTTTAAAATCGATTTTTAAAATATTTTATACTATTTTTTTTCTCATTTTCTTTGATTTTTTTTTCTTCTTCATTGGCCAGTCGTCTGCAACAATGGTGATCAGCGAACAGTCATAGGCAAGCTCAAGCCTCATCACAAGCTGACGAGACTCGAGCTTGCAAGATTTAGGTGAGGACAAGCCTCATCGGCTTGTGGCGAGGTTGAGCTTGCTCGATGTCGGTGAGCTCGGGCCTCACAAGTTCTAGTGACCTAGGTGGGGCTTGAGACTCACCCTACCCAGCTCGCCGGATCTAGTGAGGCTCAAGCTTGCTCGAGGTCAATCAAGGCTCTGGTGACCTCGAGCGAGGCTTGAGCTCACTTGTAGCTAGTCGCTAGCCAGCCAATGAAGAAGAAAAAGAAAGAAAAGGAAGAAAAAAAAGAAGATTAAAAAAAAACATAAAATTTGATTTTTTTTAAAAAAATAAAAGGAAAATGTGTTTGGTGAAAGAAAGTGAGGTGAAAGAAGATATGAAAAATGTATTCCTTTTTTTTGAAAAGCGGAAAACATTTTTTCCTAATTTAGAATGTTTTTTTCTATTAATGGAAAATGTTCTTCCCAACAATTTAATTTTCGTGAAAAAAATGATGGAAAATCCGGAAATTTTTCTAGAAATGAATGGAATCTAAGAGGTTGTTTGTCTTCTAATACTCCTTTTATGCTCTTATTGAATACTATGAGTATACTGACGAGTAATAGATAGATCACTTTAATTAGGAGAAGTATTACCTTTCAAATCTGTTGGCCTCGTGGACATTCTTTTGGAAAACACATGATCTAAATAAGCCCTTTACGCTAAATTTGATCGTCAAGATCATGTCACTAAACTGTCACGACCCTCCTGATATGAGTTTTGAAGGTTCAACAAAATTTCTAGGTGGACACGTACAATCCACTTGTGAGGTGACGCCTACTCTTCGCATCTATTCTCCAAAATCCGGTTGACTGCAACATGATTTCTCATTCTTTATAAATTCAAGGAGACTAGAGCCGTCACTAACCTATTTTAGGCTAGTTAGGAGTTGACTAAAGCATGGGAGGCCACGTTACTTCGGCGAACCAAAGATTTTGGGTTAGTGCACTTGATTATGCTAATTTTAGCTAATGCTAGTCACCAATACCTTTTCCTTTTTAATAAAACGTTATCTCACATGATCTTTTTTCCAATTTTATTGCTAAACGTGCAAATTTATGTGACCATGCATAAGCGCGGAAGCAGTAAAAGTCACTTGATAATCATAAACATTTAGTTCAAGCAATATGTAAAAACAACTTGAGTCCTATTGGGCAAAATTAATGTAAAACTCTGTCATTGACTCCAACGAGCAAAGCGTGAAAGGCTAAATGCATCCCTACTTGCCTACTTTGCATGAAAGCCCTAAGTTTTATAAAGGGTTAATACTACATACTTGTATAAACAATTTCAAATTGATATACTTATGACAAATTTACATTTCATTAGTTTTCATTAAATTTTATCATCAAATTATTGTGGTGGACGATACGTAGCAGTTTAACGAATATTCCAATTTAGGGTTTTATTTTCAATTTGTCACAATGTACCACTTTATGAATTTTCATAATATTAATTCAAAATAAAAAAATAACAATAATAAATTTATCACAAATATACCTATTTGAGATTTTTGTGGTAAAAAAAGTTTATATTAATTTATCACATATATACTAATTTAGAGTTTATGATTTAAAATTAATTTTTAATAAATTTATCACATATATATTTGTTTAGGATTTTTCGTGATATTGACTTTTTTTTTTTATATTTTATTTACTATATAATTATGAAAGATGTCCAAATCACCTATACGTTATGTCTGATAACCTGGATACCTATACATGCGTTCTAACTGAAAAAGAAGAAGCAAAATAGAAGACAACTAGGAAGCACAAGCACGAGAAGCGCACCGGACGCGGGCTGTCAGCCTCTGCCACGACCGGGAAAACCGGTCCGAGTCTCTGACCATGGCGTCGAACGTGATCCGCCTGACCAGAGGCACCCGCAAGCCGCCAACGACGAGGGAAACTTCCGAAGCAAGGCTCCGACCATTGATTGATCGCAAGGCGAAATTAGCGGAGGCTGTGCGACACATGTCTCCTTAGCGGAGGGTGTGCGACATATGTCTCCTCAGTTCCACTCACCAAAGCGCCACCGACAACGTGTCCTACCCTGTTTGTCTTCTTCCTGTTTTGTGAAGAAAACGAGATCGAGAAGATTAGAAAGTTATAATGAGCATCGAAGACCTATTGTCAAACTAGATTAGGAACCGGACATGAAATTTAATTAATGAAGTCCAAAAATTATTCAAAAATCATAAACTTATTTTATATTTATAAATTCAATCCTAAATCTTTTTTATCTTTGTTAATCGAGTCATAAATTTGTTTATATTTTGCGAATAAAATCAATCCGGCCAATTTTAACTAGAGATCGTTGATATGGATACTGACCATTCTACGTAATATGATCGTTGATATGGACACCAAACCAGTGATACTTGTTTTGATGTAATGGATGAATGACAAATTCTGCTACTGATATAGCTAGGTTGAAGTATTATATAACTCATTTTAGTCTTGCAATTTGTCATATCTTGGATTGATATAAATGAGTTATGTCTTTGAGTTCTAAATGTGCAATGTGGAGGCTTGATATGCTTATAAGACATATATTATTCATTAAGCTATGGTTGTTTGCCCATGTCTTTCCCAATCTTTTCAGGACCCTCACTTAGTGGCTGTTAGAGCGAGAGTGTTATCGCGGAAACTTTTGGGAGTTGGATTTTGGTCGCTTGAGGCTGCGTCCTACAGGTGAAAGGATGGCCATGTCATCCCGTTTTTGCTAGGATTCAGGGTGTGATAGTATATAAGTTGTTTAGTATAGAGAGTAGATTGAATCAATGTGCTTGATGTACATGTGCTGATGTCGTCTTCATCTAAATTGTTCAAGGGACTTTAAAAATGGCATCTTCTCGGTTCCCCGTCTTAGGGGTGTTCAACCTAATTCATATTCCCGTGATTTTATTTATATGATTTGGACTTATTGGTAATCATCATTGTGTCTTGATCTGTCTATCAACTATGATTTTTACAATAGACACTAAAAATTCATCTGAAATCCATTGTGTTTCCATTTCTATAGAAGCTAAATTCATATTTTTGTTAGTACACCGAATCTCCGCTAGATCAAATTTATCTCACTCTTGCCTTGTCACATGTCTGACCAGTTTTATAAATTCCATAGATATTCACTGCCTATACTTGATTCCTCCACATATTTTGGTCATACTTTTACTTCCATGCTTTAAGTTACATGGTTTGACTCTCTAGCTGTGTTGAATTACATGATTACTACTGGATTGCTCTGTTTTGCGTCCCACTTCCATGTTGAATTAAGATCAGAGAATCGAGCCATAGTAAATGCAGTAGTCTTTTTTTCTTCTTTTTTTCATTTGGCCCATGTGCATAATACTGATTGTAGTTTGTTCATCTACTCAAAATAATAGTACATAAAATATATCTTGAAATTCCTATTTCCATGGTAAGATAGATAGGGGTATAGATGGATATTCTAAGAAGAACTAACTAGTTTTATTGATCTAGATATAATTCTGGTAGTGTCGTCTAGTGTATTCACCGTGTATGTGTTCACATTGATACGCTAAATTGTGAATTATTATTCATTTTACATGTTCATTATGTTGAGAGTGAATAGACCATACATGTGGATTGAAACCATGAAACAAGTGGAGATGTTGGCGTGGTGGTGCAATTAATTCCAACTACATGTGTATGTGTAACATGTGTAATGTGCTTTCATGTAAATTGTTAAGTGGATTGAGTGTGATGTTTGCAAAGGTTTTGTGTGATTATTATTATCTAGAACGCTGGCTGGTTGAGAATCGATGCTCAAGATATTTTTGGTTAAGACTAGGTGATTTTAAATTTGCCTTTGGAAGTATATAAGTAGCCATTCATGCGGATATGGTATTGTGCCGATTGTTCTTGTAGAATGGATGGCTATATCTTAGTTTCTCACAATGTGGAAAGGACATGATTTTGTTTGCTGGATATACCATGTTATTTTCATGTGACTTCACATTGTTTGGGAAGGCAATGGCTCTTAAGTTTCTGGGCCTTTTCTCGTTACAATTTTTCTACTGCTTGTCCTTCAAGCTGCTTATTTAATTATATTTGAGGTATTATGTCTCCCAGCGGGGTTAGTAAATAATAGCTGATTTGTAGGTAATGAGTTGTAATCTTGTAGCCATGTGAATATAAATATATGGCACTTCACATGGTGGATTTCCCGCTATTCAAAAGGTACAATAATGCTAAATGAATCTCAGATTCTAATGAGACAAAATCCACTAATAAATGTGTGTTCACCTTGTGGAGATGCAAATGAAATTGTGGAGAAGATCACAATCCTACTAAGCCAAAAGTCGACTTGGTTAAAACAAATGATCTGATGATGTATTTATTGTGGTCATTTTCCAAGCCAATATTATGGCTCGTGTGAAAGAATGGGTGGTAGACTCGAATGCTACTAGGCATATATGTTGAGAACATAATGCTTTGTCCTCTTACGCTCTAGTAGGGGAAGGAGAAGAAATGATAATTTGAGAACTACTCAAGGTTTTGAGGAAAGGGAAATTTTTCTCAAACTCATATATGAAAATAAGGCTAAGTAGTTGAGGAATGAAACGATGCATTCTATGTCTATATATTATGATTACCAAGAGGCAATAGCCATTGTAAAGAATGAAACTTTCAAAGGTAAATAGAGACACATCCAGTTGATATATAATGTGTTAAAACAATTATTTAAAGATGGAATTATGTCCATTGATTATATGAAGTCAAAAATGGATTTGGCCAATCCTTTAACTATACATCGAGGGGAATGGGACAAGCTAATTGAAGAAAATCAACTGTGATGGTAATCCAACCTATGTAATTGGCGATACCATGAATTATGTTCATATGAATAATAACAAGTCACTTGTTGATCTGGTGATGCACTATAAAAATTGTTTTCCCTCCTAAGGTGAGAATAGTACAAAACTACAAGGAAAACGAGGTCGAGCTAATCTCTTAATGAAATTCCATAGCATTTATTAGTGGTGTATTAAACTGCAAAATACACTTGATGGAATCACTTATTTATGTGCAAAGTGGGGCCGCTCCCATGAAAATTATTGGCGATAATGTCTACAACACTTATGAATAAACTAAGCAGGCGCATAGTCTATTAGTGCAAAACCCCATTGAACAACAAACTTTGTGGGAGTGTAATGTGATTAGTGAAAATTATAATTCACAAAAAAAAAATTATTGGTTTGTAGAAGTTTCAAAATTTACCAATGATTTCTTGAGTTATATTTCATTTTTTCTAGGGCTAGTTCATAGCCTAACAAGCATCAGTTCTAATGCATTACTTTTCAATAACCTAGCATAATTCTATTTTCTTTTCAAAAAATTTTTAATATGTGAGGGATTATTGGATATTTTTGTAGTTTTGAAATATTTATTTAAAATTATGACTATCATGAAAGTCATCATTTTTGTAACGGTTTGCAACGGTTGTTTAATGGTTTTTTAACTGCTATATAACGGTTTTTCAACGGTTTTATAACATTAGTGTTATTTCTTCATATACTCTTCATTATTTTATAATGGCTATATAATCGTCATATTATTCTTTAAATACAAATTGATTTATAATAATTTCCAAACAGTTCTCTCTTTCTTTTATATATAAATAGTTACTTTGAACATAATTGGGAAATAATATCGATATATCAAAACCAAAATATCGTCATTGCTCTTTCCGTATCTCATTACATATTTTTTCCTTTTGTTGTTAAGTTAAATACAAAATGTTGTTCTACTTCCTTCTATTATTAAGTGCGGAATAAAGAAGAAGATCTATTGTATCTTGGGAGAATAACCACTGAAGCCTTACCTATTGAGTTTCATACTATGAGGGATGGAATTATCTCTAAAGATAGTTCTTACATGCCTCAAATAATTGATTTTATTTTATTATCTTTTTCAATATATCTCGAACAATTATTGTTGTTTTCAAGTTATCTAACGTGTTTTCCAACAATTTCTTCGCCATCACTTCGATTGTCACCATAACCTTACAGATTGCACACACCAAGATTTTGTCCTTTGATATAATCACTGCAGTTGGAGGCTAGGCGCTGATTTCGCAGTTGGTGGAGCTCCACTTCTTCCACTGTCTCTCTCTGCCAAATTCTGAAGCAATGCCTGGTGCCCATTGTCATCCATGTAATCTTCCAAACTAGCCCTCTACCTGTTTGATTCAAGCACTTGGGCCTCAGTTTGATGGGTTATCATCCAATTCCATTAAAATGTCCGCCCAATCGAGAATCCATTCACGCAGTCTTCGAGCTCACATTGCAAATTCTCAGATCCGGAGCCTGAGAATGTCACCCCGCCTCAGACGCGTGTCATCCTTGTCATATTTATCTATGTTCGCTGCTCCGTTCTCATTATCCAATTGGTTATCACCTTTCCTCTCCCCTTCGCCTCATTCATATCCCTCGCGGTTACTGTTCTCTTCATTCTCTTCCTCATTGTCCTCATCTCACGCGGAGGGTGGCTATTCATAGGGGTGTCAGGAACCGAACCGAACCGAAAAATTCGATGTTTTCGGTTCGGTTCTTATTAAAAACCGATATTTTTTTATTGGTTCGGTTTTTATCGGTTAACCGAACCGAACCGAACCGAACCACAAACCGATAATAAAACTGAATTTTAATGGTTTAATTTTCTCTCCCTACTCCCGTCTCCACTGGAGCCTATTCAGGCCGTTGATCCCTAAGCTCATTAAGCGGGTTGGGCAACTTGCGTAGCTGTTGACACCTAAATTTCGTTTTATAAAATTAATTAGGTTTTTTTTTACATTTATTTGCCTTTTTCGGATAGTAAATAATAATAATAAACAAAAAAAAAACCAAAAACAAATAAAAACAAAACCAAAACAAAAAGAAAACAATAAAAACAAATAAAAACAAGAAAAGCAAAAAGCAAATCAACCAGCCCCTTTTTCTCTCTCCCTTCGCACGACCCGGCCCCCCCTCTCTTCTTCTTCCTCCTATCTTCTTTTCCTCATCCGCCTCGTGCATCACGCGCGGTGGGCCGGCGACGCACTCAAGGCTAGCCTACGTAGAGAGGCACAGAGGTAGGCCGCCGAAGGGGAGGGCGACGCACATGCGCCTTCAATGCGCGCCTTTAATGATGAGAAGAGATGTCGGTTCAGCCGGGAGGTTCCGGTCGGCGTGCGAGAGCCGACGGCCGAACCTCCGTCGACCGGCCTGCTCCTCGCCTATAAATAGAGGAGCACCTCCGTCGACGAGGGGGCATCGCAAGCTCGGAGATCCTTCACCGAGAGACATCGGGAAGGATTGAAGGGCGAGCGAGGAGAGAGCTCGAGTCGCAAGCTCGGCCCACCCTCCACCGAGAGACTTCGGGAAGGCGGCGGCAAGCGACCTCGAGAAGGTCGAGATCCGGCCGGTGGAGGCTCGGATCGGCCCGAGTGAGAGAAGATCGAGGCCGAGGAAGGTCCGGCCGAGGTCTACGCCGCAGATCTGGTTCCTTTTTTTTTTTTTTTGCTGTTGTGGTTGCCGCCGAACGCCGTTCGCCTCGGCCAAGTCCCGACGCCGTTGCCTCGAAGGGTTTGTTGTCGTGTTTCCCCACCCGCGGCCGTTGCCGTGATCGATCCGCCGAAGCCGTGGCGGATCGGGAAGCCGGGTTGCCACCGTCGTTGCCTAGTCTCGCCGTCACCGTCATTGTTCGCCGCGACCTCCACCATCGCGAACCGTCCTCCCGCCGTCGCCGTTCTGTTCAAGAAAAGGTAAAAAGGCCGTTTTCCGTTGACCTAGCCGTCGTCGTCGTCGCCGTCACCGTTGTCGTCGCCGTCGTAGTCACCGCCGCCGTTGTCACCTTCGTCGTCGCCGTCGTAGTCGCCGTCGCCGCCAAGCACCTCGGTTCCCCCTTCGGCGCCGCGGATTCGCGAACCCTAGGGTTTGCGATTTCCGGGTCGTCGAATCGGATCCGGGTCCCGGAATCGGGTAGGGTTCCGCGAGATTCGGGGGGCGGCGGGAGTCGGGTCGCGATTCGGGTCGGATCCGGGTAGGGTTCGCGGGGAGTCGGGTCGTGGAGCGGACTGTCGGGCCAGGTTGTCGGGTCGGGCCGGGTGTCGCTGAACACCCGGCCACGACGCCGTTTTAGGTTTGTTTTTTTTTTAAAAAAAAAATGAGGAAAAAATTTGAGTCGGGCCCGCAACGCGGGCCCGTCCGCATTTTGGGTCGCCGACCGGGTCGGACCCAACCCGCGGATCCGACCGGGTCAGTTTTTATTATTTTAATATAAAAATATTATTTTAAATAAATAAATAATAAATATTTTATTTTATTTTAAAAAAAATCAAAAATATCCAAAAAATATTTTAATTCCAGAAAACCGAAAATGTTTTAATTTCCAGAAAATCGAAAAATAATAAAAAATGATAAAAATATTTTATTTTCCAAAAAAAAAAATGCCAAAAAATTCAGAAAAGACCAAAAAAACTTGTATTTTTCCAAAAAATACCAAAAATCCCTTTTGTGTCAAAAAAAAATTAGAAAATGACTCAAAAAATGTTTTTCCTCCAAAAAATGTATGGAAAATCCCTCGAACATCCAAAAAACCTCAGGGTTTAAACAAGATTAGGTACCGAAAGGGCATTAGTGATTAACTAGTGTAATCAAGTCCCCGATCCTAATTTCTCTGGTTGCGCAGGAGTGAGTATTTCTCCCGATACTTCACTTGGGTTTCTAATCAACCCACCCCAAATCGATTAGTGGCGACTCCAATTTAAAATTTGATTTACGGGTTAAAAACTTGAACCATTAAGTCGTGAATTGGTGGACTTGGGAGAGTCCGGGCATAAATAAATTCAGCCGAGCCATTAGCCTCCTTAGGCACTCGTACCCGATCTCGGGCGTCGAAAAAAAAAGAGGTCGCGACAGCTTGGCGACTCCGCTGGGGACTTTGAGGACTTAGGCCATTTTATCTTTGTTTAAACGCTTGGCTGACTTGGGTTTTTTCTCTTTTGTGTAGGGTAATAGCTTAAAGTTTTTTTATTCTGTCAAAATAAAATGTTTTGTGATTATAAGCTGTTATGCATGCTTTACTTTTTTTAGCACTACACATGGCACACACAACCCAAATGCCGCCGGACTGGGCCGCCGCCATAGGATTTCTAGGATGGTGTTAAGAAAGATACGACCTCGAACGCGAGACTGCGATGTAGAGGTTGCCTTTCTTTTCCCCGAATTTCTTAGCCGAGGTTAGGAGGGTATCTTTGCTAACGCGAGACTGCGACGGCGGATATCCTTTTAATCTCACCAAGCCTTCGAGTTAGAAATCGAGCCACACGTCCCATCTCGTATGTCTTTGTGCTTGCCACTTTATTTAAAAGCAAAATGATTTCTTTACTTTTACTCGGTCTTTTTATTTGACCCATGGCAATTTAGGATAAGCTTTTCAAGTCCCGGTTTATGTGCGATGGGGAAAGACGATATCCAGTTCATTCCTGCTCCCAAGGCGGAGCTCTTCAGATGGTGGGGCCAATTAGATCGGTTGCCCAAGAGCGCGTGAAGGCCAAAATTGGTCATCTCCTATCGTTGATCCAAATCACTGTTCGTCCTGAAGTCATACAAGCCATGGCACATTTTTGGTGCCCAAAGACAATTACTTTTATATTCGGTAGGTTTGAGCTAACCCCAACCCTGGAAGAATACAAGCATCATCACCGGAATGCCTCTTGAGAAAAAGCTTGTCAAGCCATCGATAGGCGCCCTCCCATGGCGCGAGTTAGCACGACTTCTAGGGACTGAAATCCATGTCATGAGACAAATTCTTGAAGGCAACCATAATACCTGCCCACTAGAATTTATAAATGCTTGTTTCCAAAATCAGCCTATGACCCAGAAAAGTGAGATTTTCCTCCTAGCCTTTTTCGGACTCATCATCTTCTCCCATCAAAGAAATGCCATAACTCCCAAGATGGCATGGATAGTTGATCGAGATCTTAAGAGGGGAAATTATGTCAACATGATTTTAACTGAAACATTCTTGTCTTTTAATCGTTTTAAAGACAACTCGGAGAAAATCATGCGAGCCTCTCCTGAAATTTTACAAGTCTGGTTCTTTTCTCACCTAAGCGAATTTCGAGACTTCATGCGATCACCTGAAACAAATGCTTTTGAAAATCCATTACAAAAATTTATGGTTTTAGGACCATACATTCCCAATCAAAGCTGTTTAAATTGGGTAAGCTTCCTAAGAAACCCAGCTCCTGAGGCATTCCAATGGTGTGCTGGTTGGTTCCATGAAAAGAGGGCCCGCTTTGCTTACATGCGCACCCGCCCAATTCCGTTGCTCGGTCTCACCGGCGCCATTCCCTACTACCCATATCGGGTAGCCCGACAATATGGAGCCCTTCAAGAGATCCCACCGCCTTTCAAGATGATGCACCGCCTTTCAAGATGATGGTCCCTCCAGTTCTTTTCAACACAAGCCGTGACTATGAATTAGAAATTTCTACCGCTGAGGAAACCTGGGACAAGTGCCATCGCAAAAGGATTGTGATACCTGAAGGGCTTGAGGGAGAAGAAAAAGCCCACCACGCCTCAATGTCCTACATCCACAACCATTGTATCCCAACAAAATGGAAGCCATCGGTCCCTCACTCGATTGGCAAAAGCGGCCAACACGAGCAAGCGAGCTCATGGAGAGGGATTTGGGAATGGACTGGACATCCTCGAGCTAGCCCAAGGAAGCGGCATCCTCACAAGAACAAGGCTCCCCGTCGCATATAAATTGGGAATCGTGTGCCCCTTAGTGTAAATAGTGTGAAAGTTTTGTCCCATTGTTTAGGGACTCTTGTTTGATATCTAGTATTTCATCCTGTCTTTTCAATTTCAAGTTCAAGTTTTAGATGTTAGGAGTTGCGTCTATAAATCCTCTTTTGATAAATAAAAAAGCAGTTAGACCATTGCCATGGGTCAATCTTTGTTTACTTTCGTGCTCATTCATTGTTTTCACAACGAACAGGTAATTATGAATCGCCGGCCACCAATCGCCCGTGATTGGCCTCATGCAATAGGGCCCGATCAGAATGATGTACAAAATTGCCTTATTAACATTGAAGACGGCGTAGGACAAATGTCCATTGTCCTTCAACAACTCTCAAGACAAATGGAGCCCACTCAACTCAAACCCAACTCTGTAGTTGCCTTAAATGCCATCATGACGCCAGCAAATTTGCCAGAAAATAGCCAGTACCATGGACAGTTTGAAAGGATCATGAAAAAGTTAAACCAGCTGCAGGGGCGGAATCCCATGGACCTTTCCAATTATGCCGGCATTGAAATCCCTGAAGAGCTCAAAGCACCTGAATGCGAAAGGTATGCCGGTACCTCACGCCCAGAGACCTACTTGCAGGCCTACCTGGTCCGAAGGATGATTCAATCGTACCAATCGAATTTGACTGGCCCTGCCTTGCGATGGTACATTGCCAAGAAGATTAGTTCCCTTAAAACCGGAGGGAACTAATTCATATTTTTCACCAAGAGTACAATATTGACATCACCCCTGACATCACATTGCCCTACGAAGAGCCGATGACCGCGGAGCACGAGGAGTTGTTAGTTGCTAAGATAGGAGAGAAACGTGTCAATGAAGCATTGCATAATAAATGGGCAGCTGAGCAACATCCTATTACTAGAAAATTTCCCACTAGGAAAGGCAAGGAGCCTTTGTACGAGATCAAAGACACGAGCACTTTCAAGACCGGGGCATGATCGGACGACTCCCCAAGCTTACTCCAAGAGCTAGGGTCCAAAGAATACCAACCCCTATCAACCCGGAAAGTGAATCGACGGTGAAACTCTAATGTCTCTCACTTCCCTTGACGAGAATCAAGTTAGCAAAACGAAGGGCCTTACTCAAAAGGTCTGGACCAAAAGCCAAGAAAAGAAAGCCTAAGCAGATAGATTCAGCATCTACCGACGAGCCACCGCGCCAAAGCTTCGAGCATTCCCAAGAATGCAGCCTTGAAGGCCACCATCCTCTAGAGTACAATCCGAAGACTTCCCGGCCCTAGAATACAATCCCAAGGACTTCCGTTATTTTGACAATGAAACTGACGATTCATCGTATAACTATTTCCTACTCTCATCCGGGGATGAAGGTCCGTCAGAAGAGGCAGCATACGTTTTTATCCGCTACGATCCTAACGAAGTATTAAGCTCGTCCTCTAACCATGAGGATAGCTTCAATACTTCATCCTCATTTGGAAATTTTGACCAAGAAGAGAGCAATGGGGTAATCTCGATAGAGTCCAACTCTCCTGAAACAGAAAAATTCACCACTACAACGAATATGCAGTGGGAAAACCAGTGGCCTAACCAGGATACATCAAGCCCGTCTTACGCTCATAGGATCACGACCCCTGGAGAGATGTGGATACCTGATTTCCGTAAGTATAATGGCACAACTTGTCCTGTGGCTCATTTGCAATATCTCCATGCAGAAATGAGTCGGTACTATGGCCCGATGTCGTTCACAATTCAGGCCTTCCAAGAAAGTCTTACAGGGTCCGCATTGCAATGGTTCGTCACAGCAGATATCAGCCTCATGAGAGATTGGAATGAGTTGTCTTCGCATTCCCGCTTCGATATCAAAGCCGATTGGGACCGAAGTACCTTGTCGAACTTGGTTCACTTTAGAAGAAGACCAATGGAGGATTTTCAAGCATATGCAAGGAGGTGGGAAGCTTTTATGATGCAAACCTACCCTCGGTGGCCGAAGAAGAAATGATAAAGCTGTTCATAGGAGCTTTACCCCACAAGCATCGCTGTTGGTTGCATGGGTTGCATTTCCGTAGCTTCAATGAAGTGGTCCTCTCATGCGAATACTTCGAATCTACTGGAGGCGAGGAACTCAAAGGCGCTTGATTTCAAAACCAGCACTATCAAGGTGCTCCTTTTCATAGGAGTTTTCATGGGTGTTGCTTGTTTTTATAATTTCATGTTTCTTATCCTGTCTAGTGTGCTACTGTTGTATTTTCCATTTCAGTAATCTAATGTATAGTTCTAATGTTTTGTTTTAAGAGCATGAGGCGGTACTCCAAACCGGCCCAAAGTGATGTTATCCAACCATGAAAAGAAAATATCATCCAAGGAGAATACGAGGGCCGGGGCTTCCTCATGCTTTTTCTCCCCCAAAGATGTATTTTGAAAATAAAAAATATTTCATCACCCAAAAGCTTTTGTTAAAACAAGATGATAAATTTAACCGTGTTTGTCTTTCTGACTCATTCGCTTCATGTCTCAGAAGATCATTCCCATCCCCTTTGACTTAGTGTGACATGGGGCATTTGAAGCAAGGGCATCAGGCAAACTCGCCAAATTCAAAGACACCCTACCAAGAAAACAGGGGCAAATAGAAAGAATCATCCTACACTAAAAGAGGGTAAGTCTTATTCTCTGAATATAATTTGGAAATAATGTCCTCTCTCTTCTATTTATAGGATGCAAAAGATGAAACGTAATAGGTACATGCATAGAGTTGAGATCAAACCATCCATGACATGCCTCACTCTTGCCCAGCTCCATCCTAAGCCAAAGGACCATCTTGTCGCACGACACGCCCAAACGGCTAGATGTTACAGTATCAACTTCAACATAAGGAAGGAGGTCCTCCTCTTCCTTTTAAGTGATTACTGTCAACAGGGAGAAAATCCAGACGGTCAAGGCGATCTATGGCCCCACACCTTGAACAATGACTTTGGAATCTAGAAAACTTCATTCCAGACACATGTTCTTCCAAGGAGTAGTTGCCATCACAAGGCTTGGGATTTTAATCTCGAGATTCCATAGAAGCTTGAGGTACATGACTTTGCTCAATGCTGTTAATGATGCTATAGTTAAAGACAGAAGAAGAAATTCCACAGAAGGAAGGCGTTGAAGATGAATCAACAATCAGCAATCATGCATATGTGGCCACAAATGAGGAAGGCCAATTGAAGGAAACATTGAACTATGCCAAGATAAAGAGGCCATCATCGACATTCAAATATCTTTAGGAGCTAGCACGTACAAACTCGGGGAAGGGTAATTTGGTATCGTTTCCAATACTCCCACTATCTGAACCCGCTTTTGACGTATTTTCCCTATTTGACAGGAAGTATCACAACTCGAGACCAAACTCAATGGTTAGGTTTGGCAAATCAATATTGGCCAAGCTAGTATGTGGAAATGACCCACATCAAATTACCTAGCTTCGTGTAAAAAGACATGTCATCAAGGAGCCAATTCAAAGAATAATTGACCTAACGAAGCAAGGGACATAGAAATTCGTGTCCCCTCTCACTTCAGGATCACTTGACTATCAAAAGCAATGATAACGAATCAATGAGAAGCATGTCTTGTTTGTTGCAGGATTACCTGACTGTCAAAAACAAAGATAATAAATCAATAAGAGGCATGACAAACTCTCCTAAGCGAAATGGCGTCCTGAGTAATCACCAAAGCAAATGACAGAAAATCTTCATACCTCAACTCATATTTTGATTTTGGCCGTAGACTAATTGATCTACTTGTACATCTTCTCTTCGCAGAGGCAAAAACAGAGATGCCCGATCGATTCCCAATCATTGGCTGATCATTCATGTGTCATATCCCTAATCAATAGGGATAACTATCGACACCCATTTGCAAATAACCCTTTTGATGTTCAAAATCTAACATATTTGGAAACACCATTATGTTAACCCCTAAAGTTGTCAATAGGGTCTTTTTTGAGTCAAAACCATTCATTTGTTTTGAGAGTACAAACTCCATCACATTTAAAATGCTGCATGGATTTTGCATGATGATTTTGTTTGTCTAAGTCATTGATTCTACTGAGGATTATTAGAATAGACAGCTAAGTGAAGAATACAAGATTGATTGAGCACGCTGAATGAGGCGCGTCGGAATGATGACAGGCAAGCTATATCCTACACACAGTCCCCCCATCTATACACTTGTGAGATGAGTGCGTAAGATTCCATGGCTGCAGGGTAAAGAGTTCTCTCGCGAATGGTACGGTAACCAAAATAGTGATAGGCATTCCATCGCTCACCCCATTGAGCCCCATACACTGATGAAATTTCTGTCCTATCCCCTGTCAAGAACCACCCCACACTGGGGCAGATCGGAGGCGAAGCAGCATCACAAAGTGAGAAGAGAGATAGAAATTTTCTTGCTCGCACTTGCATCAATCTTTGGGTGTCTTTATTGCATATGAACACTCGCATTAATTTAAGTGCCCTAGAGTCATGAAGAGCAATTCTTTCTTTACGCACTTGTAGCTAATGTATAACTCAATTGAGTTTGTAAAATCACCCTCACGTGGAGGCAAAGCAAAAGCTACTGCCATTTGAGCAGCATAATCAGAAGTGCCGGCAAAAGATGAAGACTCAATAGCCTAACAAAGGCGTTTGCTTGAACTTGTCAAGATCAGCTCTCAAGCAACAAAAAAAAAAAAAACATGGGCATAAAAAAGCGAGTGTACCTGGTAAAAGCAAGGTCAAATGCCCATAAATGAAGAACTGGAATAAAAAATAGGAGCATGAAAAAGCGTGTGCCTGGTAAAAGTAAGGCCAATGCCCCCCGACCAAAAATACAGCCAAGAAAAAGTTGATGTTGTGATCCACAGAGCCTCTATCTAACGGTGAGAAGAAAAGACCGGTGACAAACGCCAAGACAGTCACAAACTCTCACCCTCTTACATATGAGTCAAGTCTACGTCACATTCTCATTGTAAAAGTCTCTTCGAGACTAGGGGCACTTCAATTAACGTAGGATTTCATATGTCTATAAGCATCGCTCGAAGAAGTACGAGCAAGACTATTTTATCTCTTTTCGCAGGACTCTTGACTTGCGAACTTGGAGATGATCGTGCGGCACTTCGTTCATGAGCCTTGACCTCGACGGTCCCATTTGATGAGCTATTGACCAAGTCTTCATCACAATTTCAACAAAGACCTCTCACATTGGTAAAGTCGTACCACTTGCGAGAATACTCAGACCCCTGCTGACATGATGACAGTGAGAAGTGTGGTCCTTATAAATCCTGCATCAATGGTCAGGATAGCCTTTTCCATGAGAGTGAGCGAAAAGTCCTTTCGCATCGAAAGTCCCTCATCCGGCATGCTCAAGACATCTACATTCTAAATGAAGGTTGTCTTTCAAAATCTTCCACAGTGGAAATCAAAAGATGCAAAACTGACAAAATTATCATGCATGAATCTCATTTGAACTCATGAATTTACAGCATATACAATCATGTGTGCATATTGTGCAAATAACGAGACATACTCTCGGAGATCGAGATATTGCCGGTAAGCATATCTCTATCCCCATTTGTCTTAAAGTACCTACCACTGTCCAGGTACTCTCTTCTTGACACTCGACCTATTCGAGTCATCCCTTGAGTTTGGATGCTTGCAGCTGTCTTAGTATCCCATTGTTTTTTACCGGCCACCGTTCGGATACTCCTTTTTCCTAACACTCGACCTGTTCGAGTTGTCTTTAAAGTTTGGATGCTCGTGACTGACCAAGTATCCCTTTATCGTTGAATACCTACTGCTGTATAGGTATCCCTATTGTTTTTGAGTACCGGCCACCGTTCGGATACTCCCTCGACTGTTCGAGTTGTCCCCCAGTATTGATACTTGTGATTGACCAAGTATCTCGTTAAATACCTGCTACTGTCTAGGTATCCCTCTTGTCTTTGAGTACCGGCCACTGTTCGGATACTCCCTTTTCCTGACACTTGACCTGTTCGAGTTGTCCCCAGAGTATTAATACTTGTGACTGACCAAGTATCTCTTGGAGTACCTACTGCTGTCGAGGTATCCCCATATCATCAAGTACTCACCGTTGTCCAGGTATTTCCTTTTCATGACACTCAACTTGCCGCGTTGTCCCCAAATAATAGTAGCTGTTCAAGCATTCCACTGCTTTGTGTACTGCGGTTACCCGGTATGCTCTCTTATCATCATAATACTCGGACTGCCCGAGTGGTCCCGCATCATATCATTAAATACTTGTATTCATCCAAGTATTCCAAAGATTTTTGTATACCCGCGGCTACCCGGTGCTCCAGCCCTTTTGAGTGCTGCGGCCATCCGGGTAAGCCTTGTGCTACATTCAAGTTTATACTACCAGGAGGTGAGAGACCTTCACGAATATCTCAGGTACGCCTTCGATATTCCCAATTACCAGTAGGTGAGAGACCTTCATGAATATTCGGGGCACGTCCTCGATATTCCCACACCAGGAGGTGAGAGACCTTCACAAATATCCCAGGTACGCCTTCGATATTCCCAATTATCAGGAGGTGAGAGACCTTCATGAATATTCGGGGCACGTCCTCGATATTCCCATACTAGGAGGTGAGAGACCTTCACGAATATCCCAGGTACGCCTTCGATATTCCCAATTACTAGGAGGTGAGAGACCTTCAAGAATATCCTAAGTACGTCCTCGATATTCCCAATTACCAGGAGGTGAGAGACCTTCATGAATATTCGGGGCACGTCCTCGATATTCCCAATTACCGGAGGTGAGAGACCTTCACGAATATCTCGTGCGCCTTCGATATTCCCAATTACCGGAGGTGAGAGACCTTCATGAATATTCGGGGCACGTCCTCGATATTCCCAATTACCAGGAGGTGAGAGACCTTCACGAATATCTCAGGTACGCCTTCGATATTCCCAATTACCAGGAGGTGAGAGACCTTCATGAATATTCGGGGCACGTCCTCGATATTCCCATACCAGGAGGTGAGAGACCTTCACGAATATCTCAGGTACGCCTTCGATATTCCCAATTACCGGGGAGGTGAGAGACCTTCATGAATATCCCGTGCGTCCTCGATATTCCCAATTACCGGAGGTGAGAGACCTTCACGAATATCCCGTGCGCCTTCGATATTCCCAATTACCGGAGGTGAGAGACCTTCATGAATATTCGGGCACGTCCTCGATATTCCCAATTACCGGAGATGAGAGACCTTCACGAATATTCGGGGCACGTCCTCGATATTCCCAATTACCGGAGGTGAGAGACCTTCATGAATATCCCGTGCGTCCTCGATATTCCCAATTACCGGGAGGTGAGAGACCTTCACGAATATCTCGTGTACGCCTTCGATATTCCCAATTACCGGAGGTGAGAGACCTTCATGAATATTCGGGGCACGTCCTCGATATTCCCACACCAGGAGGTGAGAGACCTTCACGAATATCCCGAGTGCGCCTTCGATATTCCCAATTATCGGGAGGTGAGAGACCTTCATGAATATTCGGGCACGTCCTCGATATTCCCATACTAGGAGGTGAGAGACCTTCACGAATATCCTGTGCACGCCTTCGATATTCCCAATTACTAGGAGGTGAGAGACCTTCAAGAATATCCCGCAAGTACGTCCTCGATATTCCCAATTACCAGGAGGTGAGAGACCTTCATGAATATTCGGGGCACGTCCTCGATATTCCCAATTACCAGGAGGTGAGAGACCTTCACGAATATCTCGGTACGCCTTCGATATTCCCAATTACCGGAGGTGAGAGACCTTCATGAATATTCGGGGCACGTCCTCGATATTCCCAATTACCGGAGGTGAGAGACCTTCACGAATATCTCGTGTACGCCTTCGATATTCCCAATTACCGGAGGTGAGAGACCTTCATGAATATTCGGGGCACGTCCTCGATATTCCCATACCGGGAGGTGAGAGACCTTCACGAATATCTCGTGTACGCCTTCGATATTCCCAATTACCGGAGGTGAGAGACCTTCATGAATATCCCGTGCACGTCCTCGATATTCCCAATTACCAGGAGGTGAGAGACCTTCACGAATATCCCAGGTACGCCTTCGATATTCCCAATTACCAGGAGGTGAGAGACCTTCATGAATATTCGGGGCACGTCCTCGATATTCCCAATTACTAGGAGATGAGAGACCTTCACGAATATTCGGGGCACGTCCTCGATATTCCCAATTACCAGGAGGTGAGAGACCTTCATGAATATCCCAGGTACGTCCTCGATATTCCCAATTACCAGGAGGTGAGAGACCTTCACGAATATCTCAGGTACGCCTTCGATATTCGCAATTACCAGGAGGTGAGAGACCTTCATGAATATTCGGGGCACGTCCTCGATATTCCCAATTACTAGGAGGTGAGAGACTTTCATGAATATCTCAGGTACGCCTTCGATATTCCCAATTACCAGGAGGTGAGAGACCTTCATGAATATTCGGGGCACGTCCTTGATATTCCCCATACCAGGAGGTGAGAGACCTTAACGAATATCCCGTGCACGTCCTCAATATCCCCATTACCGGAGGTGAGAGACCTTCAGGGAATATCCAAGGTACGTCCTCGATATTCCCAATTACCGAGAGGTGAGAGACCTTCACGAATATCCCGTGCGTCCTCGATATTCCCCTTTACCAAGAAGCGAGAGACCTTCACGAATATCTCGTGCGTCCTCGATATTCCATTCCCAAAGAGTTTGTACCGTGATCGTCCGTACCCCTTCGATACTTGTGATCATCCAAGTATCCCCAAAGAGTTTGTACTCGTGATCGTCCGGTACCCCTTCGATACTTGTGATCATCCAAGTATCCCCAAAGAGTTTGTACCGTGATCGTCCGGGTACCCCTTCGATACTTGTGATCATCCAAGTATCCCCAAAGAGTTTGTACTTGATTGTCCGTACCCCTTCGATACTTGTGATCATCCAAGTATCTCCAAAGAGTTTGTACTGTGATCGTCCGGTACCCCTTCGATGCTTGTGATCATCCGGGTATCCTCCAAGAGTTTGTACTTGTGATCATCCAAGTACTATCTCCCAACAAGCGAGATGCCCCGAGAAAGGTCGGCGCATCTCCCGTCAAGGCGACCGAAGAAAGGTTCGGTCCTAAACAAACCAACTTATTGCTCTAACAGCGACCGAAGAAAGGTTCGGGTCCCGGGAAGGCAATTCCACATCAAGGCGACCGAAGAAAGGTTCGGGTCCTAGACAAACCAACTTATTACTCTAACAGGCGACCGAAGAAAGGTTCGGGTCCTGGAAAAGCAATTCCCCGTCGAGGCGACCGAAGAAAGGTTCGGGTCCTAGACAAACCAACTTATTGCTCTAACAGGCGACCGAAGAAAGGTTCGGGTCCTGGGAAGGCAATTCCCCGTCAAGGCGACCGAAGAAAGGTTCGAGTCCTAGACAAATCACTTATTGCTCTAATAGGCGACCGAAAAATGGTTTGGGTCTTGGAGAAGCAATCTCCTCATGCAAACAGGTAAGATGATGCCTTGATACTTGCCAAAACTCGGGGTTCACACCCTATCTCACTCACTCTCTGTAAGTAACTACATGTATCTTCTTATCTGTCTTAGTATATGTAAAGTTATATTGTTCTTTTTCCGCATAGAATAATAAGTCCCAAATAAAATATAATCTACTACGCGTGCATGGATAAAATTTAGGCATCGGTTTGTCTTTGAATGCAACCTCCCGCGAACTCACCTTCAAAGAGGGCAAATTTGTTGACACCTAAATTTCGTTTTTTAAAATTAATTAGGTTTTTTTTTACATTTATTTGCCTTTTTTGGATAGTAAATAATAATAATAAACAAAAAAAACCAAAAACAAATAAAAACAAAACCAAAACAAAAAGAAAACAATAAAAACAAATAAAAACAAGAAAAGCAAAAAGCAAATCAACCAGCCCCTTTTTCTCTCTCCCCTTCGCACGACCCGGCCCCCTCTTCTTCTTCTTCCTCCTATCTTCTTCTTCCTCATCCGCCTCGTGCATCACGCGCGGTGGCCGGCGACGCACTCAAGGCTAGCCTACGTAGAGAGGCACGAGAGGTAGGCCGCCGAAGGGGAGGGCGACGCACATGCGCCTTCAATGCGCGCCTTTAATGATGAGAAGAGATGTCGGTTCAGCCGGGAGGTTCCGGTCGGCGTGCGAGAGCCGACGGCCGAACCTCCGTCGACCGGCCTGCTCCTCGCCTATAAATAGAGGAGCACCTCCGTCGACGAGGGGGCATCGCAAGCTCGGAGATCCTTCACTGAGAGACATCGGGAAGGATTGAAGGGCGAGCGAGGGAGAGAGCTCGAGTCGCGAGCTCGCCCACCCTCCACCGAGAGACTTCGGGAAGGCGGGCGGCAAGCGACCTCGAGAAGGTCGATCCGGCCGGTGGAGGCTCGGATCCGGCTCGAGTGAGAGAAGATCGAGGCCGAGGAAGGTCCGCCGAGGTCTACGCCGCATCTGGTTCCTTTTTTTTTTTTTGCTGTTGTGGTTGCCGCCGAACGCCGTTCGCCTCGGCCAAGTCCCGACGCCGTTGCCTCGAAGGGTTTGTTGTCGTGTTTCCCCACCCGCGAAGCCGTTGCCGTGATCGATCTGCCGGCCGTGGCGGATCGGGAAGCCGGGTTGCCACCGTCGTTGCCTAGTCTCGCCGTCACCGTCATTGTTCGCCGCGACCTCCACCATCGCGAACCGTCCTCCCGCCGTCGCTTGTTCTGTTCAAGAAAAGGTAAAAAGGCCGTTTTCCGTTGACCTAGCCGTCGTCGCCGTCACCGTTGTCGTCGCCGTCGTAGTCACCGCCGCCGTTGTCACCTTCGTCGTTGCCGTCGTAGTCGCCGTCGCCGCCAAGCACATCGGTTCCCCCCCTTCGGCGCCGCGGATTCGCGAACCCTAGGGTTTGCGATTTCCGGGTCGTCGAATCGGATCCGGTCCCGGAATCGGGTAGGGTTCCGCGAGATTCGGGGCGCGGCGGGAGTCGGGTCGCGGTCGGGTCGGATCCGGGTAGGGTTCGCGGGGAGTCGGGTCGTGGAGCGGACTGTCGGGCCAGGGTTGTCGGGTCGGGCCGGGTGTCGGCGAACACCCGGCCACGACGCCGTTTTAGGTTTGTTTTTTTTTTTAAAAAAAAAGAGGAAAAAATTTGAGTCGGGCCCGCGTTGCACTCGTACCCGATCTCGGGCGCCGAAAAAAAAAGAGGTCGCGACAGTAGTCAGTTTCCTTGCAGCTAGTAGTGTGTGGGAGAGAAGTTTGCCGGACGTCCAGACATTATAGGAGACGCTGAGGAGCTTGAGTTTTCTTCACCTCAATGATTCTGCAAAAAAGAAAAGAAAGAAGGAAGATGAATGTGAGATCCTCAAGAAAAGATAAGAAATAAATAAACGAAAAAGGAAGGAAAATATGAGCAAAACATGTGAGACAAAGGGGCAAAAAGGTAAATACGCTGTTTTTGGGAGTGTGAAAGCCAAAACTGGAGTGGAAATAGCATGACCCCATGTCTTTGGGTGTGATTTGACATTTATATTGTGAAACTGATAAGATTAAAGAGATGACAAAACAGGACATTGCTTGGCTGATCGCGTCGTTATTCTCCATGAATAATAGTACCTTGTAAACCACAAATGACCATTGAAGGGATATTGGCAACCGGAAGTATAAATGGGCATGCAGCAAACTTTAGAAGGAATCTTGACAAAATTTCTTGGAATTTGGACAATATTCCTTTTTTCAAATAAACAATGAAATTAACAAAAAGAAAATACACTTGATGCTTGTGAATTTTTTTAACAGCTATGAATAACTATTAAAATGTAAAACTCAGCTCTTTCATGGTGTACTTGTGACAATATTTTCACATATTATTGATATAAAGAAAGCTATATTAGTAACGCACATGTGTATTTCACTAATTTAATGAGATACCAAAGCATTATTTAACAAGTGAAAAACTGTGTGTACACTACAATGAGTCTCATTGTGGCATTTGTTGAACTTAGACACAATATGTACTTATCTAGTTAAATAATGAACATAATTTTTCACGACTACAAATGTGAAAAATATTTTACATAGTGATGTTGTCAATAGAAATCCTAAATTTATTTATCTTATAATAAAAATGTTTTAACTAATCTTTCTACATGAAATTTAAAATATTTCATGTTGATTATGCTTTCAATAAAGCTCTTTTCAATTCCTTAAGATTTCTCTATTTTCTTTTTTTATCTAATATTTTTTTTAATCTAAAGAATTTACTACGTGGGATTCATAGATTTCTCGAGGAAATCGGATCCCATTTCCTTGAAAAATCTTGTGGTTGGGGGAGCACCATTACTCTTGCCGTCACCCCATCATCACTCATAAGAATAACGACAGTCTTGCGGGTTAGTATGATTAAAAAAAGAAACAATAATTGTTTTGATCATACTAACCAGCAAGACTGTCGTTATTTTTATGAGTAATGATGGGGGAATTGGCAAGAGTAACGGTGCTCCCCCAACCACAATATTTTTCAAGGAAACCAGTTGATAAGTTCATTGGGCCAAAAAAAAGAGGAGTGTTTTAGCCAAATATGGGTGGAAATGGCGCTGCTCATTAGAATAGTATTCATAAACTTTTACCCATTAAATTGGGTCATTTAAATTTGCATGCCACATTAGAATAGGTCATGTGCACGTAATTTAGTATTAAATTTGCATTACATGCATTTCATATAGTTAGTGTTCATAAATAAAAAGAAAAAACAAACAAAAGAGAATTATTTAAATTTGCATGCCACAATAGGAATAGGTCATGTAGACGTAATTCAGAATTAAATTTGCATTACATGCATTTCACATAGTTAATTTTCATAAATAAAAAGAAAAACTAAACAAAGGAGAAATTTGAGTTATTGATTAATTAGTAGAAATCATGCTAGGTTAGGCATTGCATATTTAATAAATACTTTTGCCGTTATTTGGGAAATTAATTAACTTGCTTTAAATTATTTCATATTCCTTCCCATTATAAACATAATTGATGGTTCGAGTTGCACCATTACTCATAGAAAGTAACCGTCCGTTATTGCAAGCACAACTCTATTTCTATACATCCTTGAAAATAAGTTAACATTTTTAGGTTATGCTTCAGTATTTTGGCTAAAAATTCTCACAAAATACACATGTTGACACCTGAATTTTCCCAACTATTAAGTTCTGAATATTCAAGATTTGGGATTCTCAATCGTGGCGTGTCTCGTTTCTTGACCAAATATTAGTTAGGTATTCTTAATATTTCAATTGCATATAGGTGTCAATTTAGTATGGACATGTCGAATTAAACTTTTTAAATTTCATATTTTCGCAAAATTGGTTAAAGCTTAAGGTAAATTACAATAATAAAGTCGGATATTTATATTATATATATACATTTTTTTTTTATATATAAATGGCATATCATTGTAAGTGAACTTAAAAGTTCACAAATGGTATCGGTGAAAATCTCCCGCGACACTTTTCCCCTATTTATTTGTATTTGCTTTTTTTATTTAGTTTTTAGTCTCTTTTCAAATTATTTTCTTTTTTATTTATTTTTCTCCCTCCATCGTTCTCTAATAAAATTTTATTAAATAGTAAACTATACTAATATACCTAAGATATATTGAATTATATTATAAGATATAATTAAGTTTGAATATATAAATAAAATTAAGACTAAATTAAAAAAAATTATTTTTTATTATTTTAAATTTCTTATATTAGAACTTAGACATTATTTATATTTAAATGCAATTTCAATTTTGTTAATTTAATAAGTTTGTTATTTGAGAAAAAGAACTTTCCTATTATGGATATTAGAAATTTTATCCACTTTTATTTCACCTCTATGAGATAATTTTATATGGCCTATATTCTTATTATATATGACTTTATTATGTTTTGAGCAAGCGTTAGATTTAGGATAAATTTTATTCTGTCTTAAATTTTATCAAAACACAGCCTTAGGATTGGGGTTTGGGGGGAGCGAATAGTAAACTACGGTTGCCCACTGTTCATCCGATCGTAGGTGAAATCCAATTCCTTAGGCATTCTCTGCTTTCTCCATGTGCCCATCCGTTTGGAGAATAAAGTGCATTCAAGGAGACAAAAATCAAGAAAAAGAGGTCGAAGGACAAGCAGTCTCCCCCCTTCTTTTTTTCTCCCTTTCCCACTCACGCACTCTCTCCACGGAGAGCACGAGGGAGGAGAGAGAGAGAGAGAAAAACCTTGAGCGCTTAGTTCCTTTTTTTTCCTTCCTCCTTGAAGCTTCTCCAGCATCTCCACCCACCATCTCCATCCACTACAAAATCCACACTCTCGAGAGACCTCATCTTTACACACACAGAAGGTTCTCCTTTTTTTCTTTTTCTCCTTGAAGAGGACGTTCGGCAAAAAGGTTAACCAAGAGACTGGCCGAGATAGAGGGAGTGAGAATTTTTTCCCGCTCGCTGGAATCGCAGTCGCCTTCGTCAGAAGTCCGTCATCACATCGACCACCCGGACCAAGCGTCAGCCATGGATAAACCTTCGAGCGGGAGACCTCCGCCACGGTTAGCTCCTCATTCCCTTTCATTTCCTATGTAGATGTGTTCAGTGTATCGTACGAAAACTTTTTAATGTTGTTTTGGGCAGAAAACGGCTGCCGCTCTAGAGCAAGTTTGTCTTGGTTGTCGCCGGTAATAGACCAGTAGCGGCCGACGTGGTGGTCCGGTGGCAGTCAAGTTCGGGAAGAAGACGACGATCTCTTGGGGAAAAAAAAAAGATGCTGAGAAATAATATAAGTAGAGAAAATGAAATAAAAAAAATCAGAAAAGAAACAGAAATTCGGATCAGTGGCCGAGCTGAATTAGAGAGACGGGTTGGAGTTTCGGCTGAGATTGAGCGGGAATTTTGGAGTTGGGCTTGAGCTGCTGCAAAGGCTCAAGCCTATCAGGAATACCAATGGACTGGGCCAAGGACATCATGGGCTCAAAAATTCCTGGGCTAGGTACACAATAAGGGTCAGATTAATCGGTCGTAAATTCGGATAGGGCCCGGATTTAGATCCAACCTGGACCCTATCGGTCCGGGTCAGACCAGTAATCGGACCGGGTTCTCTGACTCGGTCCGATGTCCATTTTCAGAATAAAAAAATCAAAAATTAAAAATTAATTAAAAATGTTGAAAATTTCAAAAAATTTTAAAAAAAGTTAAGACATTATTTTTTGACTAGTCTCATTAGATTTTTAGTGTTAATTCTAGTTTAGAACTAATTTAGCATAAAAAATGAAAATTTTTGACAAAAAATTGAACCCAAAATTGAATAAACCTTTAGGGCTTTATAATTGGATTTCGAATACTTTCTTTAGAGACAATGCTAGGTTGTTATTTGTGCATTTTCATTTCGATTTCACTTCATTGCGCTTTTTCAATATATTGATTGATAATTTTTGCTTTTGGCACGATTAGGTTAAATCATTAGGATTGTAATAAACAATCATCATCTATACAGACGAGAATCTTAGCACTTAGTAACTTTAGTGAATAAATGATTAAGCTTATGTATCGAAATGGCATTAATTAGACAATTACTATAATCAAGTCACCAGTCCCTAAATTTTCTGATTGTGTAGAAGGCAAGGTAGTCTCCGTGTTTAGTTTCTAGCCGATCTTAATAGATTAATGGCAATTTCTCCTTTCGTTGAATTGTTAAGATCAATTAGAACTTAAATTGCAAATCCCGTATCATGCAATGTATGGTTTTAGGAGAAACCATGTTTTTTTTTTTAATTATCAAGAGTTCATTAGCAATGTTGTCACGTGAAGGTCCATTCGAGACCTCAGCTATGAATTATTCAAACTATCTCATAAGCAAATAATTCTAAATCTATTCCTTGAGGGCGGCCCCTTGAGGATGAGTTGTGACCACACATACAATCATATCAATAGAGTTTAAAATTCTAAGATCCGAAAGATGTAGATTCACATGACAAATAAAATGAAAAAATTATTAAAAAAAAGTTATAATCCTATTGCATTTATATTAATTAAGTCATAAACCTTTTTCATTTAGTTAATTCAATCATAAACATTTTGACAATTTATCAAAGTAATCCATCCGGCCAATTTTGGCCAAAATCGCTAATGTAGGTGCCAACAATTCTACCTTGCAACATCAATTTTACCTAGTAGCATCAACGTCCTCAACAATTTTTGTAAATTTTATTTTTTTTAGTTTTTTGCATTGTTATTTATTTTTCTATTTTCTATTTTTTTTCTTTATTGCAGTCGGTAAGGGCTACAACCCTTGCCAACTGCCAGACCATGAGCGATTACACCTTGGTAGGGTAAGGCAAGGGTGGCCCTCTCTTGAATTGGTCAAGGAGGGCCCTCGCCTTGGCAGCCTCGCCTGCATAGGATGAGGACGGCCCTCACTTAGCCCTCATTTAGAAAAATTTCTAGATTAGCTCCGAGGGGTGCCCACTTGTATAATGCAAGTAACCTGAATTCCAAAGGAAGTTGGTGAAATATTGACCCAACTACTAGAAAATTCGTGTGGAGAGGCACTAATAAGATCCATTTTGATGTCATCAGCCACACCATATCTCTTGCTTGTTAGTCTCACTTCTATCAATCTCTTTCAAGATCCCTGTCGCGACCAATTTTTCGGGTTTGAACCACCTAGGGTTTTGGCTAATGGATTGTTAAGCCTAGACTTAACTCGGGCTCTCCCAAGCCCATACCAATTCGCGACTTAGGTTCAAGTTTTTTAACATGCAAATGGATTTTATCTAAGAGTCGCCACTAATCTATTTTTCGTGGGTCGATTAGAAACCCAAGTAAAGTAACTGGAGTTTTACTTTACTCCTACGAACCAGAGATTTATGAGTTCGGGGACTTGATTACACTAGATTTCGCTAACGCCCTTTCGGTACCTTTCTTTTTATTTTGAAAAATATTTAGCAAGCAGTTTGGATTGATTTTAAATTTATTTCCCTAACATGTGAGGCGATCATGCGGGTGCGCAATCCATCAATTTAACACCCAATAAAGCAAATAGAAAATGCAGGAATTACCTCGTAGCAACGAAAGCATTTGCAATGTTAATTCAAAATTCACATCAACAACCTTGGATATGGTTTCTAATTAACACGCAAATTTTCTTTTTTGTTTTCACTTATTTAATGAAAATTATGCAATATGCGATGCAATATTAACTAAATGACCTAATCCTAATGACATGCAATTTCTAATTAAATGAACCTAACAAAAATAACTAAATGACGTGCCTTGTATGAATCTAATTCTATATGACATTCAATGACATTAAACGAAGCGGCCAAAGTCTGAATTAGGTAGCAATGGTTCAAGCGTCCCTAGGATGTGCTGGTTCGTGGTATCGAGCACAACAACAAATGAGGACTGTTGAGACGGTTTGCTTGGGTTGCTGTGTTCATCGGAAAAACCTGCGAAAACTCAACCAAGAATACAAAATCGGCGTTGGCTGCTCACGGCCAAGGAGGACTCGTAACGCGGGTGAGGCGATTGGTGGACGAGCTGGACGTCTCTAGTTGTTGACTTCAATGCGATTTGCTACGTGGTTTTTGCTGAGGAGCTTGCGGGCTTCTTGGCTCGACCTGCGGAATTGGCGTCAAGAAGGGCTCCGGAGTTCTCTTCTCTCTATTGCTCTCTCTCCCCGTAAGAGCTACGGCAGCACTCTCCTTTTCTCTGAATTGTGGCCGTGTATTCTCAATTCGTGTGGCCTCCTTTTATCTTCTCCGTACGTGGCTCTTATATAAGTGAATAACTTTGATTTTCGTGAATTATTTCACTTCCTTTCTCAGCTCACGCATGAAATCACCTTTGATTATGAAATATTTCTTGTCTTGAGACATAGAATATATCGCTCAAAATACCCCCACGTGTGATATTCTTCTTGATATTTCATGCTTAAACTTCCAATCTTTTGCAATATATCGCCTAATGTGAATATATGAAATAATTACTGAATATTGGAAGAATAATTTGAAAATACTGAATTGTCAACTCGTAAAGGTGAAGCTCGTCCACACCGATCAAATGCAAAAAAAAAAAAAAAAAAAAAAAAAAAACAAATGCACCTAAATCTATATGTTATGCAATTAATTATTTTTTTCAGGGATAAAATTAACCCCTAATTTTTTAATGCAATAAATAACTAAACGGGTCGCCAAAATTTAGGTGTCAACAGCTGCCCCTCTTTGAAGGTGAATTCAGAGGTTGCATTCAAAGACAAATTGAGACCTAAATTTTGGTCATACTCATGCAATGAATGATTTTTTGTCGGAACATGAATTCCATTTTTTTTAATGCAATTTATATGATGCATGGAAATACTAATGCAAATGATAGATAAACCTACCTAGGATAACTTACCTTCAAGGAGGATAAAGTAATTTGAGGTAGTGAGTGTTACCTGTCCAGGATCTGTACTATTCTACGGTCGCCTAGAATAGTAACATGACTTTGTGAAGATGCTGCTTTCCTAGGACCCGTACCATTTTACGGTCGCCCAGTATGGCATAAAGGAGCTGCTTTCTCAGGACCCGTACCATTCTACGGTCGCCCAATACAGTAGAAAGGTTTTGCAAGGAACTGCTTTCCCAAGATCCGTACCATTCTACGGTCGCCCAGTACGGCAGAAATGTTTTGTCTATGACCTGTACCATTCGACGGTCGCCTAAACAGGGATTCATTTTCCAGGACCCCTACCATTCTACGATCGCCTGAATAAGGGATAGGTGTTGTCAAGGACTCGTACCATTCTACGGTCGCCTCGATGAAGAAAATTATTTTTCCAGGACCCGTACCATTCTACGGTCGCCTGTTAGAGCAATAAATGTTTTCTAGGACCCGTACCATTCTACGGTCGCCTAGACTGAGGTTTTGCTTGGCTAGGACCCGAACCATTCTTCGGTCGCCCAACCTTGCGACAGAAATCATCCGACCAGGACCCGAACCATTCTTCGGTCGCCTTAATCAGATTGAATCTGGAGGAAAAATCTTTAATGTTGTCTAGGACCCGTATCATTCTACGGTCGCCTAGACTGAGGTTTTGCTTGGCTAGGACCCAAACCATTCTTCGGTCGCCCAGCCTTGCAACAGAAATCATCCGACCAGGACCCGAACAATTCTTCGGTCGCCTTAATCAAATTGAATCTGGAGGAAAAATCTTTGGGGGACAACTCAATTGAGTGTCGGTATGCTTAAAAGGGAATACCTATGCAATGACAAATATTCAAGACATGGATAGAGATATACTTACCTGGTGATATCTCTGATTCTTAGGGATATGTCTTTTGAAATTTAGATATCCTGTGGAGGTCTTTCACCTCATGGTGGAGGTTTGGAACATCAAGGATGGACCTTGAATGTTCGTGATAGTTCTTCACCTCTTAATATCATGAGGCATTCTAAAAGGAACTTGAATGTTAGGAGCTCTTGAGTCTTTGAAAAAACATTACCTGTCAGACATGATTAGAGCAAAAGTGCATTCATCAAAGAAATAAGCAATTAATGCTATTCTAGAACGCACACTTCAAAATCCACTGAAATTTTTATCAATTCAATCGGGGTCCAGGCATAATGACCTTTGCATCACCCAAATTTCCACTAGAGAAAATTATCGTTCAAGACAACTTTCATTCATGACATGGATTTCTTAAAAATACTAAATGAGAGACTTTCGGTTAGAAAGGACTTTCACTCACTCTCATTTAGAATGGCTATTTCATGAGAATCACTCAATTTTATCATATCGACATGGGTCCAAGTATTCTCGCAAGCGGTACGATCTTACCAATCTAAGAGGTCTTTAACAGGGACCATAATGTGGGCTTGGTCAATGGCTTAACAAATGAACTCTTTGAGTCAAGGCTATTGAATGAACATTCTTGTAATCATCTCCGAGTTTACAAGTCAAGAACCCTGCAAAATGACAAAGAAATAATCTTGCTCGCACTTCTTCGAGCGATGCTTATAAACATATGAACTCATACGTTAATTCAAATGCCATAATCTGAAGAGACTTTGTAAGGGACGTAACGTAAATTGGGTTCATGGGTAGAGAAATGAAAGGATCATTAGGCTCAAAATGTGTGTAAAAAGTGTGAGTTAATGATCATCTTGGCATTGCTACCAGTTTTCTTTTTCACCATCAGGGATTGTCTTCATGAAATCCCCGATTGATTGTAGAAACTCGACATTTGAGTTCTTTGACTATTGCTCCATTGGGATTCAATTCTTGTAATTGACAGTCACCTATCTTGACTCTTTTTTCATCTATGGGCATTGGCCTTGCTTTTACCAGGCACACCGCTTTTTCATGCCCCTAGTTCTCATGCATTTTTTCTTTACTTCTTTTCATGGGCATTGGTCTTGCTTTTACCAAGCGCACTGCTTTTTCATGCCCCTTAGTTCTATTTTGATTTCAATTCTTGCGCACAGTGCATGCATCAAGGAATTATACTCTGAATGACACTTGAACTTTCAAGGGTCTTCATCCGTCTTTTGCCTTGCCCCAGTGTGGGGGATGATCACCAACTTGGTTTAAAGAAATGAAATTGTAGGCTCAAGTGGGCTATGCAAATGGTATAAGTATGTAGGATAGAGAAAGAAATGCTCTTCGTCATCCTAAGGCACTTAAGTTAACACATAAATTCATGCAATAGCACGACTTGAAGATTGATACAAGTGAGAGCAAGAAAATTTCAATTCATTTTTATCACCTCATGATGCCATTTTATCTCCCATTTGCCCCAATGTGGGTGATTCTTGACAGGGGTAATTCGAAAAGAATATCCATAAGTGTATGGGCTCAAAAGGGTTAAGCAATGGATTACCTGTATTGTTTGGAATAAAGAAATGAATTGCCTCTCATCATTTCGGTTGCTGTACCTTTTGCGAGAGAACTCTTTACCTTGTGTATAAGAACCTTCTTACACTCATCTCACAAGTGTATGTGTAATGGACTGTGTATAGGATAAGGTTTGCCTTTCATCATCCCGACTTGTCTCATTTAGTATGCTCATTCAATTCCACATCATTTATTAAATTAGTCCATGTTGATGTTCTTTAGTGGAATTAGTGGCTAAGAGTCATCATGCAAAATTATTTTTTTAAAGGAACTCAACAGCTTTAGGAATGAAAACTTGTCAACTTCAAACAGTTTTCCACATTGCAAAATGGTTTTAAGCATTCATTCAAGGATTCCTCTATAACGGGACTACCTCAGCAGTTGATGTCTTTGGATTGTCCTTATCATTCAAGACCGAAAATCCATTTTTGCCCTGCACAAGAGAACGTGCATGAATATGATACTATGCAACATCAAAGTAAAAACAAATAGAATATCCAATTTCGGCTTGGGTCGAGATTTTATCTCAATCGTGTCACTACCAAAATCTGTCATGCCCTTAATATGTCACATTAATTCCTTAGAAATGTGTCATTGACATTGGGTCAATTGCAACCTGGTGTGCCCTTTCCAGTAGAAAAAGTAATACTCACGAAACATAAAGTAAATGAGTCAGAAAATTAAACAGGGCTAATGCATGCTTTTGGAAATGGCTTCAAAAGTGATTTTTTTTTTTTTTTATATAAGGAAGCATGAAGAAGCCCAATCCTCGAATTTCTCCATGGATGATGTTTTTTTTTTTTTTTTTTAATTGTTGGATATCATCACCGGATTGGTTTTGCATACCCCATCATATCCTCAAAACAAAACTTGTAATTTTATTGATATTCATTAATCAAATTACATTCATTGGAATGAAAAATGTGATATTCAAGCACTAAAGCAAAACAGGAGAAATTTTTACCAATCTCTGAAAAGCAATAAGAATTCCCACGCAGGGGAAGGTGCAATTGAACATGCCTCTAATTAAATAAGGAAAGCGAACTACTTAGGATCATGAGTCATGTGTGCTTCAGTTCTTCACCCTCCTTGATCTTGTGATGCAAATCCTCCAGGTCAGAGATTATTCCTTCTAGATATGTCACTAGTCTCTTCATAGTGGCATCAAATTTAGCTACCTCAGGAAAATAGGACAGTTCGAAAGTCCTCTTGGCTCTCTTTTTCGAGTTGTAGTTTCTCACTGAAGATAGAGTACCTATGTCATCACGACCCTTTTGCTCATTTTGATCCACCATTTTAGCTCTCGGCCGTCTATGGATGGGTGAGCGAGATCGCTCCATAATCACCTATAGGAAATAAACGGGAACATGTAAGCATGAGGTGTAAATGGAGAGTCAACCCATGACAATGATCTAATCGATTTTTTTTTCATTTTTTTTATTTATTCATGAAAAGTCTATGCAAGAAGGAAATTTCCTAAAAATGGATATCCTAGTAAAACCAAATTTTTTGGACATGACGCAAAAACAAATTCTCCAAAGTTTTTTTTTTTTTCAAATGCATCATTCTCTAGCAATTTTTCATTTTATTTCCAATTGACAAATGAATCAAATCAATGATTGACCTAGATTGTCATGGACCGACCCAATAACACGACAAAATAAATTGCATAGTATAGGGATAGAAGACTTACTTCAACAAAGAAAATCAATGGTAATCACATAGACATGCGCGTGAGATGTGAGGTTCGATTTCTAACTAGAAAGGCTTAGCAAAGTGGAGTTAAAAGGGTGGGATGACTTAGTTGCAGCCTCGCATACTAAGCCAAGCCCTCTTAACTCCGGCTCAGTCAAGAATGATACCCCAATGCGACGCAGCCTCGCGGGCAAAGGTAAACATTCTTGACACCAAGAAAACCTTTCGGGATTGAGTTGGGCAACCTCTACTACTTGGCCTCGCAGTCGAAGTCGTATCCAACTCAATGCCATCCTATGTATCCTAGTGCGGCCCAGGTCCAGCGGCGGGTTGTGTGTGCAAAAGTGTAGTGAAAAATGCAAAGCATGCACTACAGTTTATATCAAGCAGCACTTCAATAACTTGAATTTAAAACATTCATTTCCAACTCCAACCTGCAAGACAAGGGTTAGCAAAGACTACTCCCCTTATATCTCCTCATCTGCAAAAACATTTAACACCTTAAATGTTAGGGACGTACCTGGAATCCTCGCTGCCAAACAAAAACATTTTTTCAAAAAATAAAATTGGCCTAAGTCCACTAAGAGTATCAACTCAAGTCCCCAGTGGAGTCACCAAGCTGTCGCGACCAATTTTTCGGGTTTGAACCACCTAGGGTTTTGGCTAATGGATTGTTAAGCCTAGACTTAACTCGAGCTCTCCCAAGCCCATACCAATTCGCGACTTAGGTTCAAGTTTTTTAACATGCAAATGGATTTTATCTAGGAGTCGCCGCTAATCTATTTTTGGTGGGTTGATTAGAAACCCAAGTAAAGTAACGGGAGTTTTACTTTACTCCTACGAACCAGAGATTTATGAGTTCGGGGACTTGATTACGCTAGATTTCGCTAATGCCCTTTCGGTACCTTTCTTTTTATTTTGAAAAATGTTTGGCAAGCAGTTTGGATTGATTTTAAATTTATTTCCCTAACATGTGAGGCGATCATGCGGGTGCGCAATCCATCAATTTAACACCCAATAAAGCAAATAGAAAATGCAGGAATTACCTCGTAGCAACGAAAGCATCTGCAATGTTAATTCAAAATCCACATCAACAACCTTGGATATGGTTTCTAATTAACATGCAAATTCTCTTTTTTGTTTTCACTTATTTAATGAAAATTATGCAATATGCGATGCAATATTAACTAAATGACCTAATCCTAATGACATGCAATTTCTAATTAAATGAACCTAACAAAAGCACTAAATGACGTGCCTTGTATGAATCTAATTCTATATGACATTCAATGACATTTTTTGTGTGGAAAAGAATCTAACTATTCTCTCATGCAATTCTGTCTAGGAAATTTATTGTAATCTACATAATATGCAAATGCAAACTTTTTGTATTTTCGAGATAAATAAAGCAATTAAAAGATAAACACAAAATCATTCAAAATCATCAAAGATATCATACATCGTTCAAATCAGGGAACAATATCCAAATCAGCTTGATTATTTCGCTAATAAAATCAATAAATTGATTTAAGCCTTAAAGATCAAGATATCAATCTCATTCCCGCGTGATTAATTATTCCATCTAAAGCCTTGTAGATAGAATAAAAAATAAATGTGCGGTTGGGAATTAGGAAATATATCCCAATGAATGTTATACCTCTTACCCCAAAGGTTTAAATTAGATATCAATCTCATTAATCTAGGCAATATGACGTTTAAATCAAATTAAGATGAGATTTTTTACGTAATTGCCGAATATACTTCCAAATTCAAATTTGTTGATGGATGGCTTGGGAACGGTGATTGCTTCGACTGAGGAACAGCTCTGGACAGTAGCTGGGGTGTCGCCGACTGCAAGATACCGATGGCGGCCGTTATTTGCACGCTTGCTAGACTCGCATCACAGACACAAGAGATGTGGGCTTCGTGGGAATTGGTTTGCTTGGACTTCACTAGTCAACATGAATGGTCTGCAGAGAAAAAGAAATTAATCTTTTTATTTTTTATTTGCTCTTTATGTGCCCCCACTTTCTCTTCGTTGGTGGATTTCATGCTTGCAAACGATGGCCACAAAAACATGACGTGGTATTCATGTTGAACGGGAGATGGTAGCCTTGTTGGACCTCGGCGAAACCTGCGAAGAATAAGTATAAACGAAGCGGCCAAAGTCTGAATTAGGTAGCAATGGTTCAAGCGTCCCTAGGATGTGCTGGTTCGTGGTATCGAGCACAACAACAAACGAGGACTACTGAGACGGTTTGCTTGGGTTGCTGTGTTCATCGGAAAAACCTGTGAAAATTCAACCAAGAATACAAAATCGGCGTTGGCTGCTCACGGCCAAGGAGGACTCGTAACGCGGGTGAGGCGATTGGTGGACGAGCTGGACGTCTCTAGTTGTTGACTTCAATGCGATTTGCTACGTGGTTTTTGCTGAGGAGCTTGCGGGCTTCTTGGCTCGACCTGCGGAATTGGCGTCAAGAAGGGCTCCGGAGTTCTCTTCTCTCTATTGCTCTCTCTCCCCGTAAGAGCTGCGGCAGCACTCTCCTTTTCTCTGAATTGTGGCCGTGTATTCTCAATTCGTGTGGCCTCCTTTTATCTTCTCCGTATGTGGCTCTTATATAAGTGAATAACTTTGATTTTCGTGAATTATTTCACTTCCTTTCTCAACTCACGCATGAAATCTCCTTTGATTATGAAATATTTCTTGTCTTGAGACATAGAATATATCGCTCCAAATACCCCCACGTGTGATATTCTTCTTGATATTTCATGCTTAAACTTCCAATCTTCTGCAATATATCGCCTAATGTGAATATATGAAATAATTACGAATATTGGAAGAATAATTTGAAAATACTGAATTGTCAACTCGTAAAGGTGAAGCTCGTCCGCCGCTGATCAAATGCAAAAAAAAAAAAAAAAAAACAAAAAAACAATTGCACCTAAATCTATATGTTATGCAATTAATTATTTTTTCAGGGATAAAATTAACCCCTAATTTTTTAATGCAGTAAATAACTAAACGGGTCGCCAAAATTTAGGTGTCAACAATCCCGAATTACAAGAGCCTGTTCAGCTTTTGTATGTATCGACGGAATAGGATATGCGCAATGGTTCATCTACATTCGATTATTATCTACTATTGCAATTTATTTTTCATAATTTTCTATCACTAGTATTCCTTCCTTCGATTTAAATAAAGTTGCAAAGAGGGAGGCGCATAAACCTCATCTTTGGAAATGTCTAATTTTACATTTTTCTTTCTGTGAAAATAAAACGAAAATGGAAAAGAAAACTTTCTATTTTCCATTATCTGCCCTATATTATTTTCAACGTGATTGATTCAAGAGAGTTTACACTAAATCTTTTGAAACATGTGAGGCTACATTATTTGTAAACATAAGAAGATGGGAATCATTTGGATTTTGTTTGATAATGCCAATACTAATCCTTAAACTTTTGCAATATGTTTTATCAACTCCTTAAATGTTTTTGTTTTGATGAAATTGAGTCTTTGAACTATGTAATACTCTTCTTTCTTCATGTTAGTCCTTCCATGAAAAATATGACCATCATCTTATGATTATTTTTTTACAACTTTGATACATAAAAGAATAGGTTCTACAGTTTTCAAATTGGCTACTCTTATCTCGATTTGGCTTTTCAAGGTTCTAGTGCATTGATAAAAAAAAACCTATATTTTCTTCCATCTTTGATCGGAGAAAACAACACACTTAGATTAGGGAGAAATGACTTGTTCATTTAACTGGTTCGGATGGATTCTGGTTGGGCTTTCTTGGACCTCAACATCCTAAGGTCTTGCCTAAGCTCAAACTTGTGGGATTGGGCAAGTGCTTAGGCCCACCCAAAGAAAAAAGCCTTGGATAGGCCAGACCCGCCCATTCAGCCACCTTTCCTTTTTTTCTTTTTTTTTTTACACTTGCCAACTAAAAAATACATAGAAATGGAAAAAAAATGAAAAAAAAAAAATTGTAGGTACATTGTGTTATTTTATTTTATTACTTTACCTATGAGTTTTATAGTATTTTAACTACTATATTAGAAATATCGGCTTCTTTTTATCCTATTAATGTTTATAATTTAAATATCATAGTAATATTATTGATAAAACATATTTTATAATCTCTTTTAATTAAAATATGGGCTTGCCAACCCAGGCCTCAAGAGTCAAGGCCCTTGTCTAGGGCTAACCCACCAATTGACCAGATCTAGAAACTTTGTCTAGGCCCACCTAATGGGCCTAAAAAATGCAGCTAAGCCTGCCCAGGCCAGCCAAACCGTATGCCCATTGGTTAGGGCTACTCACACATGAAAATAGAGACTAAATAATTGATAGTTAAAAATATGTAGTTGTTGTGAAATTGAAAATCACTTATATATTTTTATTATTACTATTTCTCTGAACTTTTCTTCATCCTTTAATAGAACAACAACAAAGGGAATTAGACATAATTGCAATATAATCTATGCAACCTTTAAAAGGAAAAAACCTTTTATTTCTTGAAAAAAATTATAAATGACTAGATTAGATGTATCATG
Organism: Eucalyptus cladocalyx; assembly: GCA_017140615.1. NCBI lineage: Eukaryota > Viridiplantae > Streptophyta > Magnoliopsida > Myrtales > Myrtaceae > Eucalyptus > Eucalyptus cladocalyx. The sequence goes on from CM029522.1 coordinate 26,675,221, forward strand.
TGAGGAGAAAGCACATTGATATGTGGCATTATTTTATTTGAGATATTCTTACTAATGGTTATATCAAGGTCATGAAGATTAATACAAAAAATAATCCAGCTGATATGTTGACAATGGCCTTACCAATTGCCAAATCCAAGCATTGATTTGGTTAGTGTTTGCTGCAATTGAGTTTTACTCTACTAGGGGGGGAGAAGATTACATGTCTTATTCAAGCAAAAATGGAGATTTGTTGAGTATGTCTTGAATTCTCTATAGGCTTGGGTCAATATTAGGGCTTGGGAGAAGTATAAATATTGCTTTTCTGAAGTTATTAGGTTAAGAAGCAGGACATAAAGAGTCTTTAGTTTTTGAGCATTTTTTGTAATCCTTGAATTTTCTTAGTGGATTTTGCTTCTCCTCTCCCTGTGGTTTTTCCATTCTCCACATAAATCTGCATGTTCCTTTATTCTTCTCAGTTTTAATTTTGTTGTAGTTTTTTAGTAATAACAGAGACATTTTTTGGATGTCTAAAATCATATGGTGAACACCAAAATTTGGAGGCTACTATTGGTCCGAAATGGGAAAAAAGAACACTTAGAGGCAAGATCAAATGTCTAGCAAGGTTGGTTGGTTGTCTAACTAGGATGTAAAAGCTGGAAATTCAAACATTTCAAACACTAGCCCTTCCTTGATCGGATGTTTGACTTAAGTAGTTTTTTGGTTGAGAGACTTTGGACATCGAGACCAGGTGGATGTATAAACAAGCATGGAATAACAAATAAAACACCGGATTTCATGTATTTTGCTTGTTATTTCAAGCCTAACTCATAAGGATTTTTTAAAGATATTAATAATTTGTAACATCAGCTAAGTAGTGAGTTGAGATAAAAGATTATGTGTGGCAACAAAAATACTTAGTAAGAAGGTCCAAAGGAAGAGGTTCGTATGGATGCTTCAACTATTAGAGAGTGACACATACATAAAGTGTTAAGGCAGTTTAGCATGCAAAAAGCCAAACCAATGAGTACCCGACTAGTTACATAGTTTAAACTTTTTAGCTGGTCTTGCACTATGGATAGTAGAGGAAGATAAAGAATATATGTTTCGTGTTCCTTACGATAGTGCTATTGGTAGTGTTATTAGTAATCTAGAAAGAAATATTAGGAAGTAGTGAAAAAGGGATCTAAGGTTCCTAAAGGGGTCAACATGTGAATTTAACATTTGGGAAGGTACGAACTTCGAATGGTATAATAGTTAATAGATTGTAATTTTGCCAATGACATGGATGCGTGAAGGTTCTTGAGAAGTTATATGTTTAGTTTTGTGGGTTGTGTCATCAGTTTATGAGTGTAATTACAATTCATAGTTGCTTTGTTGATACTTGAAGCAATACATATTGTGTCAACCAAGGAGATCAAGGAAGTTATTTGGCTTAGAGGCTTGTGTTATGGTCAAATATGCAACCTTGAGATGGATGGATAGGTTGATAATTGAAATTTGATAGAATTGTAGATTTATAAAGTCAAGTTTGATATTTGTAGGAACTTTTATTTTATATGCAAGAATAAGCTAATGATATCAAGTGTGATATGGTTTTGTCAAACTAAAAATTGAAAATTAATAGAAGAGGTGAACACAAATTTCATAGTGGTTCAGCTTAGAATCCTTGACTAGCAGCTACCAATAAGCTAGATTTTACTAATAACTCTTCTAGAGTTTACAACATATCTGTGTTGATTTTACCCAAAGTTGGTAGATCACATTATAAAATTCCAAGCACTATTACAATGCTCGTATATTTCTCAAGAGATATTAAAATCAATGAAGCACCTCAATAAATGAAGCTTTCTCAATTTGTAGGTGTTCTTGCAATTCATGTCTTCTTCAACATGTGTTGAATCTTTTGAAAGTCTTTAAGATCCTAGCTAATGATTGGATAATTATTAGAGGATCAATTCAGTCATTGAAGATAAAAGATTTGGTTGCCCATACAATCAAATCTTCCCAACAATGATGGGGTTTCTATAAATAGGATCACCTATACATGATCACCTATATTTGGAAATTATCCTTTTCACCAATTTGATTGAAAACAAATTGGATTCCCCCTTGTATATCATTTCCTAGAGTATCGAGCCTGTGGCTTGCTGTCAATATTTATTAAGACTTAGATTGATAATCAACGGAAATTTTAGGTCTTCAAATCATGAAGTGTAATCATTTAACACATACATTCTTCTTAAGTGATATGAGGGACTGGTTCTATCGGCAATGCACATCTATTAAAGCTTTTTCATTGATGGTTGAATACATACTACATTGCACTTTCTCTTCCAGAGTATAACCGATACTATATGAATTGTTCACCTTGTAATAGTACCTTCAAGTCCCTATAAACTTTCTATTCTTTGACGTATTCACGTCCATCAAGGTTTATCCAGCTGCCAATAGTCTTTCACTTTATACTTGAGGATCCATTAGTGGTGATAAAACTCTACTTGTATAGTCCATCTTGAGATAAGACATCTATATCAAATATTGATATAGACATAAAATTCTATCAATTTCAAAATATCATAGGATGTTTTCCCAACAGCTGACTTGATAATCTAAGATTGCAGCAGAAGAAGATTGTTCATTATCGTGACAATCAAGTACAATACATTTGACCAAAAATCAAATGCATCACAAGCGGACAAAGACATTAATAATAGGCACTATTATTTATCCATGATTATGTTAAAAAAAATGTACATAGGAAATGATCTATTGGACATGTTAACAAAGCATATCCCAACAATAGACCTATTAAAATGGGTCTTAAATCCATATATGACTCATTTAAAATATAAATGGGTCGGATAAAGGTCACTTCAATTTTGAAAAGCCTAACTTAAATGGGTTTCAAATTTAAAGGCTTTAATAAATGATTCTAAATGGGTTGAGTTTAAAACCCATTTACAACCTACTTGGCTCACATACTCTCTCTCCCTATTCATCCTTACATAAATATTTTTGAAAAATAATAATAATTATTATTATTATCATTATTATTATTATTATTATTATTATTATTATTATTATTATTATTATTATTATTATTATTATTATTATTATTATTATTATTATTTCATCCTTCTTCCATCTTCCTCGGCTGGTGGCCGACCATGGTGATAACTAGTGACTAGCCAAGCAATGGATGAGCTCACCAAGGTCTAGCTCTCGTGAGACTTGAGCTTGTTGATTTGGTGAGGCCGAGACCTCGCCGATGTCCGGTAAGGCTTGAGCCTTGTTGATTTGGTGAGACTTAAGCTTGCTAGATCTAGAGTTTCACTAGATCTAGCGAGGTGGAGCCCTTGCTTGAGGTGGGCTTGGCTTAGCTCATTAGATTTGGTGAGGTGGAGCCTTGCCCAAGGCTGGCTCAGCTCAGCTCACTGAAATTGGGTAAGCTTTAGCCTTGCCGATCTGTGATGAGGCTTAAGCTTGCTTGTGGCCGGTTACTAGCCGTTGCTGTGGCTAGCGATCGATCGAAGAAGAAGGAAAAAGAAAAAAAAAAAGAAAGACAAAAAAAAAAAATTGTTTTTTAAAAATAAAAATGAATAAAAATTCTATTTTAAAAAATATAAAAATAAAAATAAAACATATTTAAAAGAGTGCACGGAGAATAATCAAATCAGATCTTTTATATGAAGTTGTGGAAAATATGTTGTGATTTATTTTCAGAATTCGGGCAAATTTTAGAAAATAATATTATTTTCCTAAAAATGACTGTTTGGCAAACGTTTAAAAAATGGAGTCTTAATTTCAAAAAAAAATTATAAAAATTGTCCACTAGATTTGTATTGCATGAAAGTGTTTTAACAATACCATATTTTTGAAAAATCATAAGAAACAAACTTTCCTAGATTTAGCTAAATGGATAGGGTCAGGTGTGGGTTGGGTACGTGTCGATAAATTTGTGTTATGATAAATGGATTATAAACGAGTTAAATAAGTCAATTTGAGTTAGATCATTTATCATCCAATTTAAATCTAACCTTACCCACCCGTTTGACAGGTTTACCTATCAATCAAGTTGCAATATTGTTTGAACTTGATCAACATCTGTGGTTGGCGAAAAGATCATGTGGTGGACAACCATAATGAATCCAAAGTTCTGGGGGTTACTTTGGGTCAGAAACGAGAAGAATGGACTTTCGAAAGGTAAAATTTGACATCCGGCCGAGGCTGGTCGGATGACCGACTAGGATGTAAAAGCTGAAAATTCGAGCATTTTGGATGTCCGGTCCTTCCTTGATTGGACGTCCAACTTGAGCAAAATTTTGGCTGACAGATTATGTACGTCCGGCTCACTTCGATCGGACGTATGAATGTGCACAGGACCGAATAGAAAACAAAGGTTTCGACCTGTGTCACTTGTTACGTCAAGTCCAACTCAAGGAGAGCTTTTGGAGAATCGCAAAGAGAAACTTATTGTAAGAGGTTTTCTTGATTAACTCATGTGGGGCTTATTTGGGTATAATCCAGGTCGTGAAATGCTTGTAAGTAAATATGACTAACTGATTATAATCTCCTCTTTACCGATTATAGTGGAACTATGTCATCAATCTCTGTGTAGAATCGGCACACTGTTAAAGTACATAAATTCATTGTGTTAGGTTTATTTATTTATTTATTGCATTTATTTCTAGCTCAAATTGTTTTGGTTGTATGCTCTAACACTAATCAAGTCCCTAAACTTCAAATTTATCTAATCAAATCCTTTTACTTATGCTAAATGTTTAATCACGTCTTTTTGGTACAAAATTCGCCAAATCCAATTGACATAACCGTCATAGAAAGCTGAAGATTAATGTGAATTAATATTACTTACATGGACACCACTGTATGGTTGGAGCTATTGAATGAATTAAGTTTTTTAAGTTTGCTTTCGTTCTCACATATTTTCACTACTTATGATGGGTGTTCACATAGACAATACTTGATCTAAAATACGCTTCGCTATCTTTCAATAGTCGCTCAGTTGAATTTATCATTTCATGTTGGAGGACTTGATTAGAAAGGGTGAAAAGATAGAGACTTGATCAGAAAAGTAGCGAAAAAACAAGGACAAAAATTATATAAAAAAAAAAAATTGAGAGAGAGACGATGACCTTAATAAAGTAAATGGCAAAGTTTTTTTTTTTTTTTTACGAGAAATTAAATTGGACTAATGGGCCAAGGTCCAATGCACTAAGTCCATTGGATCCACGTGCATGGATTTCCCTATTCTTAGCAGTTTATTCCCACATGCGCCCCTCGCATCCATCGATCGTGCTCTTCAGGCTCCGCCGCCGCGAGACCAGAACTTGGAAATCTCCTTCACCAGAGCCTCCAAAAACGCGAACATTTATTGCTGTTCCCTGCAAAACACCTCCACAACTTCTCTGATAGATGTCCAGCCGGTCCACAATGAGGAACATGATCAATCATTATAAATAACCTGAGTTTTTTCATCTTTTTGAACGAGTCTGCATTCATGATCAAGTCTTCTACAGCAACCTTGCCTAGTTTAATACCTTCAATGGCATTTGTTCCCTGGTCGAGTGAATTAAAAATAATTATGCATATTGGAAGCACTTGGAAATCATTATCAATATTGGAATAGGCCATTAAATGCTTACTGAATTTTGCTTAAACACTTGTAGAGCATCCTCATGATGCCATATTCTGCTTCGCTTGCTGGGATTTTGAGGGCACTCTTGAATGACGATTTGTCTACCCATTTCTTCAAACAAATCATGCATCTGTATTTTGTTATTTTCGTCAATGTATATGAGCAACTTTTGAGCTAGAATCTCAATCCCACTATTAGCATGGACACCGCATTGGTCTAGTGACTTGATGATCTCTTCTTTGTCATATCCATTAAGAAAACAGGCAATGTCGAGAAAAATTGTCCTCTCGTTGTCCTCTAGGCCATCATAACAATCCTTAGTATGTCATGAACCTTTACCTGACGGATTTTTTTTAGTCGACCAAAAGCTCCTTGCCATTCTTTGACGCTTTTGCCATTCAAGAAAGAACCCATTACGGTGAGTGCCAAAGGAAGCCCTTTGAAAAAACTGGTGAAGCAATTTGAGAGCATCTTATAATCATTTTTGGGATATCTTTCTTGGAATGCATTCCAACTGAAAAGCTCGAGAGCTTGGTCATCATTCAGTGGTCGTACCTTATAGATTTTGTCGCATAGATTGATTAAGGTATCTTTGTGGCGAGGTATCAAAATGACCCTACTTCCTGAGCCTAAGTTTAATGCCTTGATCAGGTGGTTCAACATCATCAAACACCAACAAAACCCTCTTGTTGTGAAGCTTACTCCTCATCAAGTTTATTGCTACACGAATATCATCGCTAAATTCCAAATCGCTAGGAATGTCACGAGAAAAGGTCTCCAACATTTTGATGAGGCCAGCTTGGCTCGATATATCCATCATGTTCGAGAGAAAGTAACTCCGATCAAATTGATCTGCAATTCGGTGGTACAAAGCTCTCACTAGTGTAGTCCTACCTATTCCGCCAGTCCCGGAAATTCCCACGATTAGGACCTCCTCAACCTCTAATTGGAGTAAGGAGTACAGGGCTTGTATTTGAGAATCTAACCCAACTAGATGGAAAGCAAGTGGTTTCTTGTGCAAGCCGCTTAGTCTTCTTGAGATTTGCTCCCCTACGGATTTGATGAATTCAGCTTCAAGTCTGCAAATTGTCGACGACAAAGGTGTAACTGGTTATCCATGCCACTAACAAACTGAAGAAAAGATAATTAAGATTATAATCTAGGACTTTGGAGTATCGTCCATATAATTGAATTCAATATTCAATATCTAATCCAATATAATAGGAGGCGTGTGAGAGATTGGCTAATTCTTTAAGCCACAAATTAAAAGAAGCGGGATAGATACCAGTCGATGAAAACCATTCTGTATGCTCACCGAAAAAAAGGTTTAGCTATAGAAAGTTTCTTGGACAGACAATGATGTAATATAGAAATTTGAGAGAGAGAGAGAGAGAGAGAGAGAGAGAGAGAGATTAGAGAGCAGCAATGACAAGATAGAAGAGCAACGAACTGGAGGCAGAATATTCTGTTAAACCCTAGCAAGGTACCACAGTCCAAACAAAACAAAGACCGACTGCTGTTTTTTCTTTTCTTTTCGGTCTTTGACAGAAAGATCATTCCATGGAAAGTTTTCGTGGTGAAGGAAAGGCTGCATCATAGCTAGGGTTTACCCTGTGATGGCTGTGGAAGATGTCTGGACTTGCCGGATTTCCTTCTCTTTACTATTAACGAAAAGAATGGGAGTTCTGATAACTTCATATAGAAAAAGAAGCTCATCTGCCTTCAAATTCACCCACTTGTGTGTTTTAAACAATAGAACTCAGAGTAAGTGAGGGAAATGATGCATGAAGGAGTGATTTCTTTATGCTTGAGGGAAGAAGTGAGGAGAATAAATTGGTTTGTTGGTTGGTTATCAAATCCAAAAATATGAAATGAGGGTTACAACTTGAAAAAAATCTGAACATTTCTTTTCCTTCCAAACAATGGTCTAACGTATTACTTAGCTGAACACTTCAAGTTTGCTATACGTGGAATCAGCATTGGCTGGAACATATGCTTCAGGGGTAAAATCTGATAAACACTAAGAAAAAATGGTTATTTATAGAAGATAACAGATAGTGTCAAACCCATTTGTGGGTAGCGCAGTTGGTTAAGAGTCCCTCCCTCATCGCTGAGGTCGAGAGTTCGAAACCCTGCGCTGCTAGCGATTTAAGTGGGGGGCCATGGCGGTGGATTATTGTGCTAGTCTTCCTTGAGGTATAGGGGCCCGGTCCTCAGGAGCCGTTTAGGCACGGGGCATGTAGCGGACTCCTCAGTTACCAAAAAATAAAAAAAACAGACAGTGTCAAGGACTGTAAGCATAACAATCGTAATAGCACAAAATGTCGTGTCTTTTTCCTGCCAGCTGTGAACTATTGAATATATAATGAAAAGATGCTGCAGTGTTGATGTTGAATCTCTTTGGTGAGCCATACAATTGAGTTGGAGTCTTATCCTATGAAAGTTCGTTTCCTAGTAAAAGGATTCCAAGCATTTCCAAATATTCGGCAGAAGTCTAGCACAAGTGCCATAACTTGACACGCCGGGACACTTAAGTGCCATAACTTCAAAACGGTACACTTAAGTGCCACTTTTTTTTTTTTTTCGAGTGGGACACTTAAGTGCCACCTCCGGCGACCATTGCCGGAAATCCTACGTGACAATATATTATTATTATTTTTTGCCTACGTGGCTCGCCGGAGCTCCAAATCAGCATAAAAATTTAAAAATTTTAAAAAAAAAAAGTTTTAAAATTTTAAAAATTTTAAAAAATTTTAAAAAAAAAAAATTTTAAAAAAATTTAAAAAAAAAAAAAAAAAAAAAAGAGGGGGGGGGTCGAACGGGCGGCTGAGGGCTGAGCCCTCGCCGTCGCCGCCTCCCCGCCGTCGCCGAGAAGGGCCGGCAACGGAGGGGGAGGGTCGGCCGGGGTCGCCGGCCCCGGTCGACCGACGGCGAGGGTTGCGAGCCCTCGCCGGGGGCGGCGAGGGCCGCGACCCTCGCCCTAGATCGGCGGGGCTCGCGAGCCCTCGCCGGCCCGGCCGGGCCCGGCCCCCGCCGACCCTCCCCACTCCGTCCGCGACCCCTCGCCCGGATCCGGCGAGGGGTCGCGGGCCCTCCCGCCTCCCCACCGTCGCCGGGAAGGGCCGGCGACGGAGTGGGGAGGGCCGGTCGGCTGGCCTCGCCGGCCCCTCGCAACCCTCGCCCCGGATTTGGGCGAGGGCTCGCGGGCCCTCGCCCTCGATCGGCTTGGGGCGGCGACCCGGCCGACCCTCCCCCTCCTTCGCCGGCCCTTCCCGGCGACGGCGGGGGCGGCGGCGACGCAGGGCTCGCTCTCAACCGCCCGTTCGAACTCCCCCCCTTTTTTTTTTTTTTTTTTATTTTTCTTAATTTTTTTAAACTTTTAAATTTTCTTAATTTTTCTTAATTTTTTAATTTTTTTAATTTTTTGAATACTTTATAATTTAATTAATTTTTATATTATTATTTACACGTAGACACAAAACGGCGTCGTTTTTGCGTTTTCTCCGCCACGTCAGCGTGCAAAACGACGCCGTTTTGGACTAAACTCGCCAGAAAATTGCCACGTCAGCCATTTGGCCGGATTTTCGCCGGAGTGGCACTTAAGTGTCCCATTTTACTCCGATGATGGCACTTAAGTGTACCATTTTAAAGTTATGGCACTTAAGTGTTCCGGCATGCCAAGTTATGACACTCCAGGTGTCCTCACCTCCCAAATATTCCTACTGTGCACGGCCCAAAAGACTGGTCTTAAAGAGCAAGTCTTGTTGTTTCACGGACAAAATAAGTAACTTCCTTTAAGAATCCTCTCTAGAAAACACTGAAGGAAGAGAAAAAGTTAGTACCTGTTTTCGAGAGGCCAACCAGTGAGATTGCCCGCTTTGCAGAGAGCATCTCTCCACCTCTGGATGTTGTCCACATTCTTCTGCCCAAAACCCTTCTCGCTTTGGCCAATCCGTGCGAATGGTCCAGACTGCTCACGCATCTCTCTAGGGTCGACGTCCATGAAAATAAGGAACACCAGCTGGCCTTTCTTTTCCTTGCACTCGAGGATCTTATCCAGTTCATCCAGGCACCATGGTGAGGAGGCGTAGTTCTGAGAGATGACAACGATAGCGCTCCTTGATCGCTCAATTGCTTCATTGATTACTGGTGTGATCTCTAGTCCTCTTTCTAGACTACGGTCGATAAATGCCCTTATCTTGTTCCGCTCAAGAGCATCATAGAGATGGCTCACAAAGTTGCGCGAGTCAGCTTGTTTATAACTGATGAACGTATCATGAACACACCGAGGAATGGAGAAGGGGCGAGAGAAGAGTTGTGGCCTGGCGGTTAGGCTATGTGGAAGAGAAGAGAAGCGGTGTGGAAAGAAAGAGGTCAAAGTGAAGGGGGAGACTTGCAAATGGAATTGTGATGCTCTCTCGTATAGGAGGCCTGGATACAATGGAGGAGGAACAAAAGGAGGGAAAAGCTTGCTCTTAAGTTGGCCAAATTGGATCATCATTTGACTAGATTTTGCCATCGAAACACCCCCAAAATCAAAGCAAAGAAATTGCTGTACCGTGTTCATTCACAATGCAAGCTCCCTCGGTCTATTTATAATGAAAATCAGATTGTGAGCCCTCTCTTTCTCTCTTTCACACGCGCTCGTGGAGACAGAGCGTTTTTATCAATCATGGTACACTGCAATAACTGTCCATAGTTGTTTTGTCCATCGGATGTTTTTCTCCATTGCTCTCTCGGCACATATGACAACTTGTTACGGTGAGACATGACCGTCTGCTTCACCTTTTTTGGAAAGGTTGAACCGCTCGGGAACAGCTACTCATTAAAATCTGACACAAACCAGAGCAGAACCAAAGTACCAGTGGTGATCAGCCGATGGATCCTGACCACAACGAAAGGTTTTCAAATGAGCCATGAAACATGCGGCCCCGCTATTAAGGGATGCTGATAGAGAATAGTTTGAAATGAGTGAACAAACGTGGGTTTTACTGCACATTGAACACCACGAAGATTTTAAAATAAGACATGCGGTCATCAGCATATTACACTGAAAAAAAGAAGACTATTACATTGAATGTGAAGTCAATATACCTCATGAGAAATTAGATACGGGGTGATCCGAGGACATCTTTTCATCACAATTAGATAAAAGGATGGAAAATGCTAGGTAAACTTCTGGCCATAGTTATTGTTGGAAGAAATTCTTGAAAACCACCAACAACTATACAAATATTTGAGGCGCGCAGGCACTAGTGTGAACATAACTATTTGGGTGTGGCGGGAACAAGATAATGCATGAAGCCAGCACACACCCAGCAGGCTAATCCTTATAGAAAACTTGGTCGTACCGTCTAGCTAAGTAACAGCAAAAAAGATTAAATAGTAAACGGCTAGAATTCCGGGTGTGGGGGGATCCAACTTTACACAAGGTTGGGCCCAATCTCATGTGCGCTAGCCCAACGTATTTTTCTTGTTGATACGAAGCTTATAAGATGAACCATTTAAGAAAGTGAACTAGAGAAGCATCTCAACCAACGTGGGACGAGGTAAAAAAAAAAAAAACAAAAGAAAACCAAGCTTTCTGAGATACTTTTCTGTAACTATGATACCGCATCATCATTTTCTTCTACCCTCGTTTTCTAGGGGATAGTTTTTCCTTATAGTAATTTCCTAACTTAGAGAGATTAAATGATGAAGGATATGTTGAGAAAACCTCCTCTAGTTTTTTGAAGTTGACATAATTATTTGTCTACATCAAATGTTGGATAAATGCACGTATTGTCTTATCTCAGGTTGAACAAATACAAATGAAGAACTAATGCCTTATTATGACTACTCATCTCTTTTCCCTCTAGCTGGTTTTGCGCTCTATAGTTCTTCGGAAGTAGCTGTTGTTGGCTCCGGCCAGCTCAGCCAACTGTTGGTGCTCATTTTTGGAGATGAACCCCACCGAGACCCGATCTACATCACCACCGAAGGATTTCACCTGGTATGGCCTCCTCTTTCGGATTTCGTGAGCTGTGTGATTAGGTTTTCAGGTTCTAGTTTGTGCCTGCTATAATGGCGTCATCCTCCTCGATCTCGGATGGAATCCTGGGTAAGCCTCTTCCTGAGGCTTCGAAGGAAGCCTCCGCTCCTCCCCCTTCTTCTTCCATCCCTCATGGTCGTCAACTTTCTGCATTAAGGGATGCTCGTGGCCAGAAAGGCCGATCGCGAAGCAGAGCAAGGAAAGCTCGATTTCAACTTGGTGGGCTTCCTTTCTCTCAACCTGGTGGTGCGAGCCTCTCCACCTCCATGGCTCCGAATGGAAAGATTAAAGGTATAGCCACCAGTGGTATTCCCGTGCCTTCTTATCATCATCCTCAAGCTCAGCGCCCTGCTGTTCAACAAGGATCGACTTCTACTTCTGGTAAGGCTTTTGTCACTCAACAAGGCCCTTCTACAGAAGCTCCTCAGCCACCCCCCACCCATTCTAGGCGGCGGTTACCCAGTCAAATACTAAAGGATACAGCTTATCCTATATTCCATTGGCCATTATTGATAATAAAATTGTTGTGCAAATCTTTGAGGAGATTATGCAAGCTGCTCACCCAAAATGGGAGGAATGCCTTGTTGGCCATTATATTGGGAAGAGACTCCCCCTTGATATGACAAAGGATGCTCTTAGCTTTGCTTGGGATCACCATCTAGTTGAAGTAATACCTGCTGATCTTGGTTATTACTTCTTCCATATATCGAATCGTGCTTTTAGGCGGAAGGTTCTTGAAGGAGGACCGATTATGGTTTCCAAGATTCCCTTGGTCTTCCAGCAATGGTATCCAACGATGGAACTCAAGAAGGCCAGCCACAGTTCAGTCCCTATTTGGATCCGACTCAGGAATGTTCCGGTCTCTCTTTGGTTAGCCTCATGTATTAGTGTTCTTACTAGTGCTCTAGGTAAGCCTCTCTATGTGGATAGTCGAACTGAAGAAATGACTGTTATGGCTTTTGCCCGTATATGTGTGGAGATTGATGCTTTGAGCATTCTCCCTGAATTGATTGAATTCACTTTAAATGATGAGCTCCGCTCTATGATTGTTTATTATGAATGGGTTCCTTCCCTTTGCCCATCTTGTGTTTGTTTTTGCCATCGGTGTGTTGATCCTACTGTCCCGGTCTCTCCTAAAGTTGGCAATACACCCGCTAGAAGGCCTGTTCCTCTGCCTGCTAATGAATGGCGTGAAGTTCGGGGTAAAGTAAGCTTTAAAAATCCTGCCATTCATGAGGACTCGCTGGTTCGTAATATTATCCCTCCCTCTCGTGGCAAGCAACCTCAAGATGTGGTTCTGGTTGAGCTTGTTCCTAAGGTAATTGCTCCTCTAAAGATAAGGGATGATGATAACCCCCAAGCCGGTATTATTGGAGCACCAGGCAATGCTGTGGTGGATCCCGCCTCCTCCTCAAATGATGAAGTCCCAAATGAGATTAGTTCTGGTGGAAGTGAATCGAATTCTCTCAATGTGGTTGCTTCATCCATCCCTGCGGATCCTGACCCTCCCTAACTTCCCCCTGAATTGATCCTTGCAGCCCTTGTAAGGCAAAACGATTTCTTTGACCTGCGTCAACTGAAGCGAGTTTCCCTTTGAATCCTAAACCGATGCCACACTCGGCGAAAAAGCGAGGTGGCAAGAAAAGGTAACTTCCTCACCTTTTTTGGTCCCATTTTTTTGGTGTTTGGAATATTAGGGTCTCGATACCCCCCCTTAATTAGGCCGAAATTAGGAATTTTGTGAGAACCAATAACATTTGCTGTATTGGTATCTTGGAGACAAAGATCTCACTTGATGTTTTTCATGTTGTCTCTGTTGTTTTGCTTCCTGGTTGGAATTGGTGCTTCAATTATGTGCATTCGGCAAGAGGTAGAGTTTGGGTGGGTTGAAACCCTGCCTATGCCCTCTTTGTAATGTCCGGCTGCTCCTCTCAAGCCATTCATGGCCGCTTGAGGTCTATCACTAATGGCACTTCCTTCTACTTATCGGTGGTTTATGCGGAGCACTCTTTTGTTTTGAGAAGACTGTTGTGGGCTGAGTTGAATCATTACAGCCTTTTGTACCCGAATGAGCCTTGGATCATTGCGGGAGACTTCAATGCTATATGGTATGCCTCTATAGGGCGGATAGATCAAACTACTAGATTCCAGCCTTTGAAGATTTTGGCAACTGTCTCATTCAAGTTGGCTTGGATGATTTCAGATTTGTTGGTAATCGCTTTACTTGGGCAGCCTCCTCTGGACCTAATCGCAAATAAAGGAAGATCGACGGGGTTGTTGTTAATTCGGCTGGGAACTCCACATTCTCTTATTATGAGGCCTCCTTTTTGGCGCCGGGTGTGTCGGACCATTCCCCGATGGTTGTTAGGATCCTCCCTACTCCAAACAATCGTAAGCCTTTTAATTTTTTCAACTTTTGGATGGTCCATCCGACTTTCTTTGAGCTAGTAGCACAAGTATGGGATTCTTCCTTTTTGGCTCGCCCATATATATGCTCTGCTGCAAATTGCGTGTCCTAAAGTACAGACTTAAAGGCCTAAATAGGATAGCCTACTCGGATATCTCAACTCGTATGGAGAAAGCTAGAAGTCTATTGTTGATTACCCAAAATGCAATTCAATTAGACTCGCTCAACCAATCTTTAGCCAATACAGAGAAGGATCGCCTACAAGCTTTCTCGGATCTTCGCATCCAAGAAGAGTCCTTCTTCAGACAAAAGTCTAGAGTGCGCTGGCTTAAAGAAGGCAACCGAAACACAAAGTATTTCCATCACTCGATTAAGCGGAGCCTTCTCCGGAATAGAATATTATCAATTATTGATGGAGATCTTCAGATTACTGACCTTTCCGAAGTTCAGCAGCTCTTTATCTCCCATTTTCGTAACCTTCCGGCGGCTTCCCCTTGTTGTAAAGCATTCGTCTGATGATATCCGTGCTCATTTGAATCATACTATCAACGATATTCATTTTCTTAGCCTCTCTCGACTTGTTACAGATGAAGAGATTCAAGAAACCATGTTCTCCTTTGCAAATGGTAAAGCCCCTCGTCCAAATGGATTCAACGCAGATTTCTTTAAGCGGTCGTGGGACATAGTTGGTCCTTCGGTGATCTTGGCGATTCGGGATTTCTTCAATTCGGGCCACCTCCTTTAACAAATTAATGCCACTATCATCACCTTGGTTCCTAAGATCCCAAATGCCTCAACAGTCAATGACTTTCGCCCCATAGCTTGTTGCAACACTATATATAAATGCATCACCAAGATTCTTGCTAACAAGTTAGCTTCGGTTCTTCCTTCCATCATCAGCTCTCCCCAAAACACTTTGTTAAAGGCAGAAGGATTAGCGATAATATCCTGCTAGCTCAAGAATTATTCTGTGATTTTAATCATGAACCGTACCGACCTAAATGTATCGTTAAGGTTGATTTTTCTAAAGCCTTTGACTTGGTGGATTGGAATTTCATCGATCTAACCCTTAAAGCTTTCGGCTTCCCTGGTGTGTTTATTAACCATATCATGGCTTGCATCCGGTCACCCATGTTCTCCATCTCCCTAAATGGTGAGCTTCATGGTTTTTTCTCAAGTGGAAGGGGAATTCGTCAGGTGACCTGATGTCTCCTTACATCTTCACTCTCGTTATGGAAGTATTCACTGGTATCCTTAATCACCAATCCAATAAGCTAGGCTTTGATTACTTTTGGAAATGCAAAGCCACTAAGCTCTCCCATCTCTTCTTTGCGGATGATGTCCTATTATTCTTGAAGGCCGGCTTGACCTCGGTGCAACTCTTAATGGATGGGATCCATCTCTTTGCCGATTGGTTAGGCCTTTTACCCAATCTTCGCAAGAGTGATATATTTATCTCGGGAGGGTCTACTTCTCTTTCGGATGCACTGGTAAGTGCCTCAGGCTTCCAATTATGATCTCTTCCTTTTAAGTACCTTGGTGTGCCTATTATTTCTACTAGACTTGGGAAAGTAGATTGTGCTGCGTTGGTGAACGCTATCACCTCGAGAGTCCAATCTTAAACAAACCGATTCTTGTCCATGGCAGGCAGGTTGCAATTGATAAAATCGGTCCTCCACTCTATCCAGGTGTATTGGTCGAGTGTCTTTATATTACATTCTTCGGTTATTAAGTGAATTGAACAAATCTCTTGGCAA
This sequence comes from Eucalyptus cladocalyx, assembly GCA_017140615.1. Lineage (NCBI taxonomy): Eukaryota > Viridiplantae > Streptophyta > Magnoliopsida > Myrtales > Myrtaceae > Eucalyptus > Eucalyptus cladocalyx. Next base: position 26,691,054 of record CM029522.1, read on the forward strand.
TTCCTTTGGAAAGGACCTACCTTGGGTTCGAGTGGGGCTAAGGTGGTTTGGGATGATGCTTGCTTACCTAAGGAGGAAGGTGGATCGGGGATTCAATCCATTCGAGTAAGTAACTTTGCAGCTATGATCAAGCACTTATGGATCCTTTTTACTGATAAAGAGTCCATATGGTGTAAATGAATCCATTCAAACTTCTTAAAGCATAAGAATTTTGGGATTGTGCCTAAGCCAATGTTCTGTTCATGGGCTTGGAAGAAATTACTTGGTCTTCGTGACTTGATCCAGCTTCAGTTTAGGTGGAATATTGGCGATGGCTCTTCAGCCTCCTTTTGGTTCGACTCTTGGCATCCTTGTGGCCCTCTCTATAAGATCTTCTTTAATCGTGATATCTATTGCTTCGGTATTCCACGACTTGCAACAATCAGAACTGGTTTGGCAGCCCTGTCCACCCCGTCCTCATTTGCGAGTGTTATTGTGACTTGGGAGGAGCCTCTTCCGAACCTTAATGGGGAAAATGACCGACTGGTTTGGTTGGGCCACCCCTCTGGTACCTACTCTTCAACTTCTGCTTGGAATCTCCTGAGGTCAAGGAAGCCCTTGAGTCACTGGTACAGGTTTATTTGGAGCCCCTCTCTCCCTCCTCGATATCAAACTCACCTATGGTTGATTACTCGCAATCGTCTACCAACTCAGGTGAGGTTACTCTCCCATGGAAGAATCCCGAATGTGTCTTATGCATTTTTTTCGATTAGACCGGATTCAATCGATCACCTTTTCTTTGGCTGCTCCATTACTCGCGGCCTTTTAGGTGGCGAAGTTTAATCTTCCTTGGAGAAACCAGGCTTGGAAAGAGAACCTTTTGTGGGCTATTAAGCACTTATCTGATCCAGGGTTCCACCAATCAATGGCTAGGTTTGCCTTTGGTGCCTTATGTTATCTTGTCTGGAAGGAGAGAAACAATATTATCTTCCGCAACCAACAGCTCTCCCTCCCAGCCTTGAAAGCCCAACTAATCAAAGCTATTAAAGAAAATGCCCTTATATTCTCAAAGGTCCTTAATATCCCCCGCAACAAATGTCTTCTACTTAGCTGGGGTATCCACCCTTGAATAAGTGTTTCGGCCTCCTACCGAAGTGATCATATGGCCATTTCATTTATGTGCCCCATTCGTGATTTTCTTTGCATTGATGATGCTTGATGATGCTCGTGGGTAGTCTCCTCTTCCCCCTTGTTTGGGTGGTTCTCTATCTCGTGTTTCCCTGGGTCTTTCAATCGCTGTTGTTGCTGGTTCTAGTTCACTTGGCTGCTGCTTCAGTATTTGGTTGTAACCTAGTTTTGTTGGGTTGTATTTCTGCCTTCCCTTTTCATTTGTTCGTGTCTTGCTTTCTGCCTTGGTTACACTATTCGTTAGCATTCTGCTAGCTGCTTGTTTTCCCATTTCTTGTATCTTTCTCTGCAACTCGGGTTGGCACCCTTCCACTCGATTGGTTTTTCTCTGACCTTTTGAGTGCAAGTTTTTTGGTGACGGCTCTTCTCTAGTGTACTTTGTATGGCTTCCTGGTTCTCTAGTCTATCTATAATACTTACATTTTACCAATATATATATACAAATGAAGTTCTATTAACACTAATGGAACCCAGAGTATGAAGTAAAAAGATTGATAAAGGCTGGAAGCACCTTAATGGAGGTGAATAAGTTCATGAGATTGGGAAATTCATGAGGATTTGGAGGTATCTTGAAAGGTTGAATGGCTGATACAGTCATTTAATACGTAGAAAGAAAGTGGAAAGCAATATGAAAGTCAACCACTAGTGCGAAACCTTAATAGACTCATGCGTTACTGATGAAGACGAATCCCTATATAATCTAAAAAGAACGTGCATCTTGTCCAGATACCTCTTACGATTTAAAGAGCCAAATATTTCGTTGACTATTAATTTAAATCTCAAGGAATTTTAATAGAAAGCCACATGCCTGGAGCTCTAAAGAATCGGAGGAAAATCCAATCAATTGTTAATCAAATTGATGGAAATGATTATTTCCCAAAATAGAGTATAAGATTGTATGTGTGACCAAATTTCCTAGTAAGTGTGTTGTTTATCTTCAATGACTAAATTGATTTTCTTGAAGATTATTCAACCATTAGCATGGATCTTGAAGACAATATCAAAGGATCAACATATAGTGAAGAACACATGAATTGGGAGAACAACTATTTACTAAGAAAACTTTATTTTTTTTATACACTTAGGTTATGTTTGGTTGTCTTGATTTCTAGTCATAATATAACTAGATAAGATAGAATACGAAATTTTGAAATTTTGCCTTTCTTAATTCATTGTTTTGGTGAATTGCAGAAATAAAGTCGGATATATTCATATCTTATCATATGCATTGCTTGATATAAACAATATATTAGTGTAAATGAACTTAACAATTACATAAATGGTGACATCCTGATTTTTAGGTTTTGTTTTCGATTGGATAAGTTGGGCTTTTCATCAACACGCTTATAGTGCTTTCTTTTTTAGATGGCCACTAACAAGATAACTAGCCTATCGGGCCGTTAAGGAATATAAACATAATAAACTTGAGAATTCGACTAGGAATTAACTACTCGACCGTGCTAGTCTACAAGGGCCATTATGGCACAGTTAAAAATTGACCAGAGATTAGAGATAGGTCGATTCAACTGAGATGTGTGGCTAAACGTGAGTGATTCCACTAATTTGCAAAATTCTCATTGATCAGCACTAAACTGATTTTTCTGTCATTTTGGCGCCCTATGTTTGTATTTGAAACCTTGAGATTTTCACAACAACTGAGAATCGCCAATGTGTCAAAGAGGTATGTGTGGCTCAAAGAAAATCGATCACGGGTCAATTGCATAAAAAAAAAAAAATTCCTAAAAGCTACCTGGTAGGTTAGGTCATGCTAAAATTGCGTCCGGTTGAAATTAACCGTGAATTTGAACCCGATTTCAGAAATTAAAAGTTCTGTCATGTCACGAGTTATTTTAGGAATGTCGACTCATCCTTCGAAGAATTTTCGGCGAGTTCGGGATTTTTACAGAAAATCAATTCGGACAATTCGAAAATGGATGAAAATTCGGATAGGCTAATTTGAAGGGATTTTTGGCCTCCTGTGTCATTTGATTTGCTTGGGCTTTTTCTTCAACAAAATTGGACATCAATCGGAGAGATTTGTTACGAAATCAGATTATGGGAAAAAAAGAAAATAGAATTAGGAATTAAGGGAAATTCGTAGGCTTGAGGGACTGTCACATTTTGATCTTTATTTGGACTTCAATTGGGACAAGTTGGTATGGAAATTGGCCTTGGATGACCAATTGATAGTATTTTGTGAAGTTGAACTAAAAATATTTGTGTTTTAATTATTTTTCTTCCTCCCCTTCACCAGACCCCCCTCCATTCGCACGTTTCTCTCTATTTCTCTCTCTCTCTCTCTCGCTCGCGCGCGTCCTTCCCCTCATCTGACAACCCCTGTAGCTGGTCTCCTTTGGCTTTTCTTTCTTTGACTTTTTAATTCATTCTTACCCCTCTCTCTCTCTCTCTCTCGTACATCCCCTCCCCCTTTTGGCTGACATCCTTTGCCCCTCCCTTATCCATCCATTTTGTGCATCTCTCCCTCCCCCTTCATCTTCTTCACGCAGCCTCCAACTCCACCAAAGAGCTACTGCTCTTGCTTTCTTTCATTTGTTCCCTTAACCAAAGCCACCCCACCGACTTTCCTCCTTGTAGCTGCCACAAACCACGTCTCCACTAGTCAACAACCCGGCGAATTCTTCCCCATCGTTGACTCCTTATTATGCTGCCGCACGCCCGCCAGCCCAACCCAAACTTCAGTTCCAGCAATTTTGCGAGCCCAATAGCCGCAACTCAGCCTACTTATCCACTGCCTAAGCCTCGACTCCGCACCAACCTGCACCTCCACCGAACTTGCTCCGCAGCCATCACCTCATTGTGGAACTACCCCACCATTTAGCCTCGCGATCAGCCCCCGTTCAAATCCAAAATGGGTAGCCCAACCGAGGGCTTTGTGGCCGATTTTGGCCCGGTCCGAGATCTCGTTGGTGCCACCGCTTTGGAGTTTTTGGCCCGTCTCCTCCTCACCGTCATCATGGTTCAATGGGATCATTAATCAAGTGAGTTTAACTCACTAATCCTTACTTAGAAAGTTAATGATGCTTAAGAGTTGATTAGTTTAGACTGAGTATGATTTAAGTGGTTAATTATAATAGATTAGTGATTTAATCAATCGATATTGCATGTTAGGTGGTTAGAGTAATGCAATTAACAAATAGATAAGTTCTAGTATCTATCTAGACATGTTCGAAATTTTTCTGAGCCCATCTTGGCTTTTAATTAGGCTTTTCCGACTTAAGGGTGCATTTTGCTATTTATTGGTAATTATTAATTAATTTTCATAATTATTTATTTAATTATTATTTTTCTGAAATTAGACCGAGATAGCCGGTAACAGGAATTTCATGCTTATTACAATGGTGTGCTTTATTTATTTAATTGAGTGCCACTTTGTGCAAATTGAGTGTAATTTGTAATTTTGGGGTATTTATCCCAAAATTTATTAATTTCAGTATTTAATTAGAAAATCACCGGACATTGGTTTACAGTGCCAAAAATGTTTTTATAGACTATATAATTAGTGGAAGTTGTTAAAGTAAAGACATTATATTTTTGGCAGAGGCTGATTATGTACCCACACACGATTATTTTTATCGAGTATGATGAAAGTGCTGAAATAATTGGTGGGGTAGAATGGTATACTATATTGGCCAGAGGGTTTCGATATATCAGCTTAGAGTAAACAGTATACGTTGTTGTAAGCTTTTGATGAGCTTTTCTATCTAAATTCAGCTTAGGATGAGCAGTCTTTGATATGATTGGACTTTATAAATAGTATTGAATGGATTGACTAAGTAATGGTCTTGATGACATAGAATCGACTGAGTCGATTGATCGAGGGTTCGATCTGATGTGATGATGTGATTTATTGAAGTGATTTGATGATTTCGTGAATCGTACTAACTTGCAGGAAAGTACCGAAGCAAAGGTAAGTTCTCTGACTTGTGTTTGTGCTTAGACAATTTTTTGGGCATATTTTCTTCCTAGTCGGGTCTTAGGGGGCAAACTTGCTAAGACGTCGTCTCACCTCGTTGTGGGATAACATTTTCAGGTCCCTAAGGTAGATAACCCGGAGCTTAAGGCAGAAATGTCAGGAGCATGAATAACTCAGAAGTTCTTTTTAAAGATAGACTTCCTGTACTTAGACTCTAAGGTTGGCCTCTATTTGTAAACCAAATTGTGGTTTTTAATAATGTGTTTGATTTGAAATTCGATGTCCAGCTTTTCTATCCCACGTTTGTTATTGTTAGGGAATTAGTAATTCGCTTCCGTATGCGCATAAAAACTGAATAGGTCGGTGACGCATTCTAGGACGTTGCTATTTAATCGACTGTAGAGGGATGAGCACGTGCTCAGAGGATTGGGGCGTGACATAAACAAAGACGATAAGAATATCCCGTAACACTCTTGCCTACCTCATTTTTATTTTCTTATTTTTTTATAATAATTTCCTCTCTTTTTTTAAAAAAAAAATTTTGTTTCTTTGTTCCCCTTCCATCATTCTCTAATACAATGTTATACCTAAAATATATAATAATATATGAACTAAATATATATTTATATATTGAATTTATATTGTAAGATAGAAGGAAATTCAAATATACTAATAAAAACGTGAATAAATAAAAACGAAATTGATGTTTTTTTTTCTTGGTAAAGAAAACAAAATTGTTGTTATTTTTTGTTATTTTAAATTTTTTATGTTAGAATTTAAATATTATTTTAATTTTATTAATTTATGAACATTAGAAATCCTACCTATTTTTATCACATCTCTTCCATGGAATAATTTTATTCGGGTTATATCTCTCTTATATCTGACTCTATTCTATCTTGAAAAGACACAAAATACAGGACATGATTAATTTATTTTGACCATCGAACATAACCTTATACTTTTGTTGAGCAAAAAATTCATTTACTGAGAGTGATTTGCTATTTGTAATCTATTTTGAGAATCGTGTGGCTACCATAGCAGCGCTTGGAATTTGGTAGTGTGATCTAACAACTTTGAGAAGAAGTAGCATCACTTACGTAACCTCTTAAGTAATTTATAGTGAAATCGAGCTTATTGGTTAGTCTAGGGCAGTGGATGTTGTTGGAGCTAGCAATACAATCTAGATAAGAAGTAAACAAGAAAAACTTTAAACAAATATCTTCGCTGAAAACTATAACAATAGTTTGATAGTAATCACTAGTAGGTCAATAGTGACATGTATGAGTGTTGCTAACAAGTAGAGATAGCAAATAATAAGCCAATAGAGGCAATCATTAGAAAATAGAGAAGATTGTATAGGGATTTATGGAGCTTTGGCTTTATCCTAAAGTTACATCCTCTCCCAATGTAACAAACTCAACACTGGCTAGAGTCTATAGAAATCTTTAATCAAAGTTATAGTCAACAAGTACTGTTCTTATAAAATGATATATGACATTATCTAGACATGAATACTGCTGTCACACTTACACGTTGCTTTTAACACGATTACAAAGCCGCATGAATATTGCACAGAGAACTTTTAGGTGAATAGATCTACAATATTATCAAAAAGAAAGAATAATGAATAGTGTCGTTATTTCTTTATTTTCTATTCAACCCCTTTTAGCTTCTTTGGTCCTTTTTATATAGAAATCTCCAATCCATTTGTTGGAGACTCATTGGGGATGCAAGGAGATGTTAGGGATTTCTTGGAGTAGTTATCAGGGTCATAATTGCCTAAAGAATCCGTTGCAGGAGCAATTCCAAGGTTTTCCCAAAATGGAGTCCGTTGATGCTATACATCCATTGTTCCTTTGGAAATATGCCGATTGTTATCCTACCTGTTCTCTATTCTCTCGTGCTTTTCTTGACATGTTAACGGTTTTAGTCCTTTTGACAAATGGTTATCTTCAAACAACTCATTCACCAACATTCTCAAGACTTGATATCAAAATGATACAAAGCTTTTTATCACTCAATATAAATACATCCATATAATTATTAGTCTGTTGATGCTATCCACGGTTGAACTATGTAAAATGATTTGTGATCAATCACCTAATGATTTTTCTCAGTATGTTAGCTTCAAAAGGCTTCATGTTGATGAAATATTGACTATGGTACCACCAAGTCTTCATGAGATCCTCATCATATTTGACTTATTCTTCTCATGTTGTGTCACGCCCCGAACCTCGAGCATGCACACATCTCTCAGTGGTCAATAAAAATAGGGATAAGTGCTCCAGAAGTCCTAAAACTTGTCACGAAAATGCATTTAAGTCCTAAAACTTGCAAAAAGTGCATTTAAGTCCTAAAACTTGTCAAATTGTTTCAAACGAGTCCTAAAATCGACGCCGTTAGTCTTTTCCGTTAAAAATGCTGACGTAGCATTTTAAATAATTTTTTATTTTTTTGCGTGGATTTTTTAATTATTTTTTTAAAATTAGATTTAAAAATTAAAAAAGATTAGATTTATTCATTTTATCTTATTTTCACTAAAAACTAAAAAAAAAGTTTAAAAAATTATTTTTTAAAAAATGAATAAAAAATAATTTTAAAAATACACGTGGAAAATAAAAAATTATTTAAAATGCCACGTCAGCATTTTTAATGGAAAAAAGGCTAACGGCGTCGATTTTAGGACTTAAAACAATTTGACAAATTTTAGGACTTAAATGCACTTTTTGCAAGTTTTAGAACTGAAACGCATTTTCGTGACAAGTTTTAGGACTTTTGGAACACTTATCCCATAAAAATATGTGACATCCCAGGACGCAACGCCGACCCATTCATTTTATTACGCATGCGAAAGCGAAACAAATCTCCTGACAACATTTAACTTGGAATAGAAAAGCATGAAGCAATTTCATAACGCATTACTTACATAAACCAACGGAGTTTACAAACATAGGTATACAACCAAAAGTCTACAAATGGCCGGCTTATAAAAAGGGACCGTCCTACGACCTACAAGTTGAACACGGTCTCCAATCCTTCAACTTCACTTTAGTAACTCCACAAGGCCAACCATAACGAAATGGTCGTTCTGTCCACTAGGGACCTGAAAATGTAAACCCATAACGGGGTGAGACATTGTCTCAGCAAGTTTACCCCTAAACCCCTATTAGAAAGAAAATACACCTAAGGATGGCCTAGCCACACCACATAAAGGACTTACCTCACCTCAGTTCTTTCATGCGGGTTAGCATAATTCAAATCACGCAATCACGTGCAGCAATACAAACTTAAACAACCGGAACGCAATAACTTTCAAATAACCAACAACCACAGGAGTCTCGATTATAAGACCATATTGTTATGACCCATCCCATAATCCGGTTCATCAACAACACTCAGCATGCATTTCAAATTGTTATTCATTGCCACACATGGGCATGGCCCACTTGCAGTTCGGCTATCTACTGGCATTTAGCCAGGCATCATCTCCCCACCTTGGAGCATGGCTTCGTCACTACGTTGACAGCGTTCCTGAAGGAGCATGGGCCTAGAATCTACTGCGACCCGCATCCGTTGTATGGGGCATCCCATATAAGAGCAAGTCCAGCTCAACAGCTCAGGACAATTCCTCTTAATTATTACACAACAAATTTATACTCGACCCAAGACACTTTGCATTTCACTCAAGGCTTCCATTAAAATAGTAATCCCGACCTCTTTTCTTCACATTGAATACGTTCAAGAAATTTTTCACATGTGTGGGGGCATGTTAATTTCGAACCAGAAAAACTAATATCTTACTTTTTCAAACTCCACTATTTAATATAATCCTTAAAATCCAATTTCGGTGTCAAACTTGACACCTGGGATTTTCCTAAATAAAATTCATATTTTTCACAATCAACACTCAACTTGCAATATTCAACCATCAAATTCATAATCTAAATACATAAAGCGATCAAAGACGAAATTCTGACAATTTATGATCTTGGAAAAATTTTCGGAAAATAATAATTAATTAAATTTGTTCCGAAAATTAATTAAATAATAATATTTTAATAATATTTTAAATATGTTTTTATTATTAAATAATTAAATAATTTCGAAATAATTAATTTATCTAAAATAATTAATTAAGGTCTAAATAATATTATACAAATCTAAACATCCACTTAACCTTAACTAATCATACATTACACTAATCACACCCCTTAATCTAATTTACACTTAACTAAACTAATACATCAACCTAATCTCATTTAACTAAAACTAAGCATCCCTAATAGCATCATTAACCTTTGAATCAAGGTTTGGAGGCTAAATTCACTCGATTAGTGATCCGATCAGCTCAAAATGTTGAGGACTCTGCAGGGAACAACTCTTCTCAAAGCGGGCCAAGCATCCGGGGTCGGGAAGCTAGCCAAAATGGGCAAAAACCGGGCTGGGATACCCATTTTTCTAGCTTTGTGTTGGTGCCAACGGAGGGGAAGATGGTGGCTAGTTGAGGCGAGCAATGGTTGCAAAGGCTAGGTGGAGCTTCGGCGAGCTGAGGTGGGGGCACACGGTGGCCGGAGGCGGCTAATTTGCGGCCTAAGCTGGCCGAACAGCCTCCCAGAGTCGAGGACAGAGGCAAATGGAGACAGATGGGCGTCGGGCAAGCACAAGCGAGCGCGGGCAGCGATGGTGCGCGAGACAGCGAGCGGCATCGGCATGCAATGGCGACGAGGCTTCTTCGGTTTTTTTCTAGTTTTTGCTGGCGTCGAACAGCAAGGGAGATGGAGGAGAGAGGGCTTTAACGATGAAGGAGGAAAATAGAGGCGGATGTGCGCGCGGGCAGCAGCGATGGGGCAGCGAACGGCGACAGGCGGAGGCGTGCGACGGCGTGAGGGGCTACTCCGGCTTTTTCTCAAGTTTTTTTCTGGTTGCTGCTGGCGTCAAACAACAAGGGAGATGGAGGAGAGAGGGCTTCAACGATGAAGGGGGGAAAGAGAGAGGTGGGTGTGCATGCGGGTAGTAGCGGTGAGGCGGCGGACGGTGTGAGGAGCTGCTCTGGCTTATTTTCTGTGTTTTTTTCTGGTCTTCGCAAAGCAGGGATGGAGGAGAGAGAAGCAGCAATGGGCGAGAGGAAAGGGAAGGAGGGGGGCCGGTTCTCTCTCTCTCTCTCTCTCTCTCTCTCTCTCTCTCTCTCTCTCTCTCTCTCTCTCTCTCTCTGGCCTCTCCAACATGGCCCACCATGTGCTGTCTCCACCCTTCAATTTCTAGACAAATATGCCCCTTCTAGAAGCTTTTAGGTAGTCCAAAATGTTGAGTCCATGGGGCATACGAATTTGGAAGGGAAATTCCCAATTCGGACTTCAATCCTTCTTGAATCAATTCAATCCGGCCTCTGAAAATTCAACCGTCGAGTCCCCAATCAAATTAGTATTTTTCCTCACCAATATAATCCAATGGCATCCCAATTTCGCAATTAAAAACTGTCATTTGCAAATTTTGATCGAAAACGGCCCTATCTTGACTTTTTCCCAAAAAGTATCGGGTTGTTGAAAAAACATTTTGGGACTGAGTCGACGCTCTTAAAATGACTTGTGACATAACAAAACTCTCAATTTCTGAATTCGGGTTCAATTTCATGGTTAATTTTAATTCGGTGCGAATTTAACGCGTTCTAATATACCTAGTAGGTTTTAGGAATTTTCGTGCATTTGACCTGTGGTTGATTATTTTCAACCCACAAAGTACATCTTCGACACATTGGTGACTCTTGGTTGTCGTAGAAATCTCAAGATTTCAAATACGAACACAGGGTACCAAAACAACAGAAGAATCAGTCTAGTGCCAATCAACAAAAATTGTGCAATTAGGTAGAATCACCCATACTTAATCACATACCTTTGTCGAGTCAACCTATCTCTGATTTCTAATCGATCTTACTATGTCGTAATGATCTCTTGCAGATTTGCAAGGTCAAGTAGTCGTTTCCTAGTTGAATTCTCAAGTATGATGCGTTAGAATCCCTTAACGGCTTTATATGATAGACTAGCTATCCCATGAGTGATCAGTTCAGGAAAAAGAACTATAAGCGCGTCAATGAAATGCTCAACTAATTCGATCGAAATCAAAACCTGAAATTCAGGATGTCACATGTTAATCACCATTAGTCTTCACTAAACTCAAAGATCGTTGATGTCATCATAATCTTTCTTAAGCTTACCACAACCATCTCCACTTATTACAAAGATATAAGTACTGAGGATAGTTTTAAAATCATCAAAATTTCACAGCATATATATTCATACTTATTTGATAGAAGCATATTTAATTGATAACATCAAGTTACTCTATTAAATAGTTTCTACATACATCAAACTTTGATTTTATTAATTCCAAAAAATCAACTAAATTTTGACTATCGACCTTTTCACCCCCTCTCTAAATTGCATATTTAGCAATAACAATTGATGTGATACCAGCTTGCTCATATATTTTGAAGTGATTTATTTCAAGAGCATAAAGATTTGCTATGGCTAGTCATATTAGTGTAGGAGTCTGTGAAGGACAATCAATGAGGAGACTCCTATATTTTGATGGAACATACTATATCTATTGAAAGTGCACGATGAAATTTGTCAAAAAAAAAAAAAAAAAGTGCACGATGAAAGCATACATCAAATCAGTGGATCCAGCAAGCGGCAATAATAATGACAAAGTGAAGTACTATGTGACGGATATAGAATGGAATATTCTTTCAACTCCAATTTTAACTCTATGTAATATAATACATTGATAATTCCTATCACTATATGAAAGTCTTAAAAATTTGAAGAACAACGATGTTCATTTTAAACGTGTTTACTTTTTATATTTGCATGGAATTCATTTCTATCAAACTGTCCCCCACAAAATCTTAAAATCAACTTTCATCAACCTTATTTTAAGTTATCCAAAAACGTGTTTTCATTATGTTAACTACTTAACAGCACGTTAATGCGAAATATTTTTGATGGGTACATAAAATTTGCTTACAGTGCATTTAACAGTATATGATTTTTAAGCAATTCATGCAGCGTGCGGGTGGATGACTAATTGCAAATAAAATGAATTTCGAACTAAAACTCAGCATTCGCAAACCTTATATTTCTTATCACCCTTTTTTTGTTTTTTGTTTTTTTTAACCTTTCCGAGGATTGACTAATGTGAGTCCATGACGTTGATCGAGAGTTGGCCGCAAAGTCTCTATTGCCACTGAGAACTTCCTTCTTCTTCTCGTTTAAGCGAGGCTTCATCCGTTCCTAAAAAAATGTTGCATTTCTAGAAAATATTTTCTAGAAAATTAATTTTCAAGAAAATAATCAAGAAAATAATTCTTTTTTTTTTTTTGGTAAAGAAATAATCTTCTTTTTTTTTTGTGTTCCACTAAAATTTGAAATTGAACTAGAAAATATTTTCCATTGTTCACTAAGGAAAATCTTATCATCCATGCACTACTTTCAATAATTTTTTAAAAAAATCGATTTTTAAAATATTTTATACTATTTTTCCTTTTTCTCATTTTCTTTTATTTTCTTTTTCTTCTTCATTGGCCAGTCGTCTGCAACAGTGGCGATCGGCGAATAGCCATAGGCAAGCTCAAGCCTCACCACAAGCTGACAAGGCTCAAGCTTGGAAGATTTAGGTGAGGTCAAGCCTCATCGGCTTGTGGCGAGGTTGAGCTTGCTCGACGTTGGTGAGCTCGGTTCTCACAAGTTCTAGTGACCTAGGTGGGGCTTGAGCCGCACCCTACCTAGCTCACCGGATCTAGTGAGGCTCGAGCTCGCTCAAGGTCAATCAAGGCTCTGGTGACCTCGAGCGAGGCTTGAGCTCACTTGTAGCTAGTCGCCAGCCAGCCAATGAAGAAGAAAAAGAAAAAGAAAGAAAATGAAGGAAAGAAAAAGAAGATTAAAAAATATTTAAAAATTGATTTTTTTTTAAATAAAAGGAAAAGGTGTTTGGTGAAAGAAAGTGAGGTGAAATAAGATATGATAAATGTATTCTTTTTTTAAAAAAAAAGGAAATTTTTTTCCTTAATTTAGAAGACTTTTTTCTATTAATGGAAAATGTTTTTCCCAACAATTTAATTTTCATGAAAAAAACGACGGAAAATCTGGAAATTTTTCCAGAAATTAATGGAATCTAAGAGGTTGTTTGTCTTCTAATACTCCTTTTATGCTCTTATTGAATACTATGAGTATACTGACAAGTAATAGATGGATCACTTTAATTAGGATAAGTATTACCTTTCAAATCTGCTGGCCTCGTGGACATTCTTTTGGAAAACACATGATCTAAAAGCCCTTTACGCTAAATTTGATCGTCAAGATCATGTCACTGAACTGTCACGACCGTCCTGATATGAATTTTGAAGGTTTAACAAAATTGCTAGGTGGACACGTACAATCCACTTGTGAGGTGACACCTACTCTTCGCATCTACTCTCCAAAATCCGGTTGACTGCAACATGATTTCTCATTCTTTATTAATTCAAGGAGACTAGAGTCGTCACTAACTTATTTTAGGCTAGTTAGGAGTTGATTAAAGTGTGGGAGGCCACGTTACTTCTACAAACCAAAGATTTCGGGTTAGTGCACTTAATTATGCTAATTTTATCTAATGCGAGTCACCAATACCTTTTCCTTTTTAATAAAACGTTATTTCACATTATCTTTTTTCCAATTTTATTGCTAAACATGCAAATTTATGTGACCATGCATAAGCGCAGAAGCAGTAAAAATCGCTTGATAATCATAAACATTTAGTTCAAGCAATATGTAAAAACAACTTGAGTCCTATTGGGCAAAATTAATGTAAAACTTTGTCACTGACTCCAACAAGCAAAGCGTGAAAGGCTAAAATGCATCCCTACATGCCTACTTTGCATGAAAGCTCTAAGTTTTATAAAGGGTTAATACTACATACTTGTATAAACAATCACAAATTGATGTACTTGTGACAAATTTACCTTTCATTAGTTTTCATTAAATTTTACCGTCAAATTATTGTGTTGGACGATACATGGCAGCTTAACGAATATACTAATTTAGGGTTTTATTTTCTGTTTGTCACAGTGTACCGCTTTATGATTTTTTATAATATTAATTCAAAATAAAAAAATTAACAAGAATAAATTTATCACAAATATACCTATTTGAGAGATTTTTGGAGTAAAAAAATTTTATATTAATTTATCACATATATATTAATTTAGGATATTTCGTGATATTGACTTTTTTTTATATTTTTTTACTATATAATTATGAAAGATTTCCTAATCACCTATACGTTATGTCTGATAACCTGGATACCTATACATGCGTTCAAACTGGAAAATAAGAAGCAAAATAGAAGACAACTACGAAGTACAAGCACGAGATGCGCACCGGACGCGGGCTGTCAGCCTCTGACGCGACCGGGAAAACCGGTCCGAGTCTCTGACCATGGCGTCGAACGTGATCCGCCTGACCAGAGGCACCCGCAAGCCGCCAACGACGAGGGAAACTTCCGAAGCAAGGCTCCGACCATTGATTGATCGCAAGGCGAAATTAGCAGAGGGTGTGCGACACATGTCTCCTTAGCGGAGGGTGTGCGACATATGTCTCCTCAGTTCCACTCACCAAAGCGCCACCGACAACGCGTCCTACCCTGTTTGTCTTCTTCCTGTTTTGTGAAGAAAACGAGATCGAGAAGATTAGAAGTTTATAATCAGCATCGAAGGCCTATTGTCAAACTAGATTAGGAACCGGACATGAAATTTAATTAATGAAGTCCGAAAATTATGAAAAAAACCATAAACTTATTTTATGTTTATCAATTCAATCCTAAATTTTTTTAATTTTGTTAATTGAGTCATAAATTTTATTATATTTTGCAAATAAAATCAATCTAGCCAAGTTTGGCTAGAGATCGTTGATATGGACACTGGCCATTTTACGTAACATGATTGACGTTGATGTAAACGATTTTAATAATATTTTAATATTTTTTATTTTTATTTTCTTCTCTTTATTTCTTTTTTTTTTCCTTTTCTCTTCTTTTATTTTTTCTTTTCTTTTTCCCTCCGCCGACCTTAGGCAAGGGCTACCCTCACCTAAGTGAGTGTGGAACACCCTCACCAGCACCTAGCGAGGTCAACCAAGGCAATGGCATCCCTCACCCAAGGCTAGCCCTAGCCAAGCTAGGCATAGGTGTCCCTCAGTTGAGGGCAGCCCTCCCTAGGGCCTCGCGATGGTCGGTGGAGGGAAAAAAGAAGAAAGAAAGAAAGAAAAAAGGAAAAAACAAAAATAGAGTAAAGAATGAAGAAGGGAAGAGAAGAAAAGATTGTCTATATCAGTGTTGACCGTGCTATGTAAAATGGTTGATTCTCCAACTCGGTCTCCATCAATTTGATTTTCGGTTTTATCCTAAAACTATGGTTACCCCTAGCTGAAGTTGACCCAAAAATGTGTCAATGGGAAAAGAGAGAGAATGTGGATGGGCGTGACAGTAGGTGAAACATGAAAAGGTTCACCTTCAACAAATGTAGCTATTTTTTTGGATAAATAACTTTAGAAACTTTAAAAAATTATATTCTATATGAAATTAGTTATTTTCTAATTCATTATATAGCCATCTAATTTAACATCTAGTGTATTATAATCAAAGTTGACTTTTAAACCTTAAATGCTTCAAATTTAATAGAAAATTATATTCTTTTCTAAATAAAATTCTAAGGGTTTTTTTTTCGAGAGCTCGGAAAATTATAAAATTTTAATATGTTGTCGAGAAGATCTTAAGAAATATTTTTCATGAAAGAAAATTAGCCAAATTTGTGTTGTGGGAAGAGCAGAAATTCACTGAATACAACCCAAAAATTTGTCCATCAAGCAGATTCAACGGTCAAAGAGAGAGAGACTTATTTCGAAATCCAAATCATCACAAAACTCTTTAAAATTTTAAATGTTGTAGATATGGATGTTATTTAAAAATTTTGTGAAGGAAACATGTCCAAATTCGAAAGGGAAGATTTTATAAAAATTTGAAAAAGCAACTTGATTACCGTTTTCACTATATTGGGTAGGTTCTGTATAGTAATTGATTGGGCCTTTATCCCAACCATTTCATCTAAAAAAATAAATGAAATTTAAGTATGTTGTAGAGCATGATATTTTGAACAAATTTCAAGAAGGAAGTTTTCCTAAATTTGAATCATAAAAAGCTCTATAAAATTGGCAAATAGTGAAGGTCCAACAATTTCAAAAATCAAAGGTGGCATGTCTAATTGGGGAGAGGTGATGCCCTACTTGATCAAGAAGCATTAATTGTTGGACATTCTTATCCTCCAAGTTTCAAACTAGGTCCTAGGTTAGTTTAGACACTTCATCTTACTCATTAAATGGCTAAATTCCAAGAGATATTAATGTGAGCTTATCTTAAGTTCAAAGTTTGGACTTGACTTGGCTTCTCTCCCTTTTCCTCTTGGGCGTATGATCCTTTTCTTGTGAGCTCCGAAGCCCACATTTCACACTTAGGTATTTGGGGTATGATTAGGCCTAGGCTATAGGGACACCATTTTCCACACTTCATTTAATACGTTCACATTTGTTTATATTTGTCCATACTTGTTTTTCTAAGAAACTTTGACTAGTCCAAGTTTCATACTTGTCTTCCAAAGCTAAGGCCTAATGTGCCATGTGTCCATCTTACTCAATGCTCCTTAATTAGCTACAAGACGTGGTTAAATGCAACTTGGAAATATCTCAGTTTTGAAGGCCTTGTCATCGGGTAGAGACTAATCAAGTTTGATCAAGATTGACTACCTTATTTGGCTCAAGGTTCATGCCTAAGCCATGATCGGATGAAGTCGGACGCAACCGGGCATAACCAATGAAATCGAGTTTGGACTCCTCATTTACTATGTAAAAGGCTCGAAATTGAGGATGTTACGATTTCTTTTTTATCAGGCTAACCCACAAACTACTTCATTTTTATCATCTCTCTCATCAGTTTCACATTATAAATGCTCCATTACACCCAACAAAATTTCATTTTATCATGCATCTTATTGTAACTTTGCCTTGAGAATGTTGTCAATTTTAATTTATCAAATTATATTTTCTATTTTATATTTATGATGGCTTAAGAATACACAAGTAATTTCCTAGCTTTGTCAAAGAGTATAAGCAAAACTATATTTCAAAGTCGAACATTAAAATTCAATTTAATTATCTAAGCGATCTTGATCATAAAATGGAAAAGAAAAATTGATCAAAATATGAAAAAGGTTAAATTTTTAAAAGCATGATAAAATGTCAAACATATTTATATCTAGATCATATCTAAATATTAACAAAAGATAAACACATAAAGGGGGAAAATAATCTTCTTGCTATTCTACACTAATTATGAAGAAAGTAATTACTATCGATTGTAGCTTCAATCTCACACTAAGAGTATCAAAACTTTGAATTTTGCTTAAAATGTTCCTTTGAAAATAATCTGATATGAGTTTGAAGGTGAAGAGGCCTACATAAATTTTTGACCGCATCTTGCAATTCATATTAAAATTTAAAAGCTTAAAAGAAAGCACAAATTAGCAAAGTTTAACTTTTAAAACCTACAAACTTATTCTGAAAAAAAAAATTCATAATGTCAAAATCGGCTAGATAATTAGATTAAAATTTAATTTTTAGTTGAAGTAAAGTTTCTCTCAAACTATTTAATAAAAAATAAGCAATTGATTGTGCATTCATAAACCGTTAATAACTAGAAATTTAGAATCTTTTAAGCAACTTTTGTGATTAAAATATAAGATCATAAATTAAAATTAACAACCTTATATACACAAAATGATAATATGATAGATGCTAAGATAATATCTTTTGGGGCATGCTATTTCCACTATGATTTTAGCTTTGACACCCCCAAAAGTAGTGTCTTGACCTTTTTGCTCGTTCATCTCACTTTTTACTTATTTATTCTTTTTCTTTTCTTCTGGGACCCACATGTCTTGGAATAAGTACATTAGAAGTGTCAAAAGTTGTGCACACTGCCCACTTTAGTGCCAAAAAAAATCGGATAACTTAAGTGCCAATTCTTTTTAAAAAAATGATTGTTTAAGTGCCAACTTTGATTTTGATCGTCAGAAATTTGACGTGACTATATTTTATTAATTTCTCAGTCTTATGTGACTCGCTAGTGTGCCTAGTCAGCAAATAACCCCTAAACGACATCATCCAAAAGTTGTAAATAGTGATTATTTGAGTGCCAAATTTTATTTAAAGTGATCACCTTAGTATCAATCATTCTTAGAAAGCAATCACTTCAGTGCTAGCATGCCACGTGGATTGGAGTTTTTAAAAATTTGCGAAGTCATATTATAATTTTAATTATAAATGACGCATAAACAATTTGACCGAAATTTCTCACCATTGGTACTTTAGTAATCGTTTTTTCTCCGATTTAGCACTTAAGTGAGCCAGCACTAAAGTGAGTGCCGTACATAACTTGTGGCACTTCTAATATACTTATCCCCACATTTCTCCTTCCTTCCTTCATTTTCTTATGTGCAAAATCTTAGACAACAGAACTTTAGCTCCACCTGATTGACATTCATTTTCTTCTTCTCCTCTTCATACTCAGGATCAATTGTCGGCAACTCAAACCAGCAAATCAAACATGTATTCCTCCCTCCCTACTACAACACAATGCAATCTCCATGATAACCATACCCACGGGGCAATTTCTATTGGATATTTCAACAATTTCGAAATATTTGTTAGAAATTATGACCAACATGAAAGGCATCATTTTTGTAACGGTTTTACAATAGTCATATAATGGCTTTCTAATGGCTATATTATTTACTCATAAACTCTTCATTATTTTATAACGGCTATATAACTACCATTTTTTTCTTTAAGTACAAATTGATTTATAATGGTTTCCAAATGGTTCTCTCTTTTTTGCATATAAATAGTTACTTTGACCATAATAGGAAAGTGATATTGATATATCAAAACCAAAATATCTTCATTTGTTTTTTCCTATTTCATTACGTCTTTTTCCTTTCATTACTGGATTATACACATAATGTTATTATGTTTCCTTCTATTCTTCAATGCGGAATAAATAAGAAGGTTTGTCTTAAGGATAATTGCCTTATGGATTCCCAAATTGGAATTGCTGCTACTAGATGTTGGAATTGAACGAGCAATAGGAGATGGTGAAGAAGAGATATCGCATATTCATGGGCTATTCTTGTGGGACATTACTAAACATTCAACAGAGGCAAGAATGTCTTTCAAGGGAAATGTAAAGATTGTAAGGGTTGATCTCATCAACTATGGTAAGCTTGTTGTATTCGTCAATTTCAATGACCAGAATTAGGTATGCACTCCTACTCTTTCTCATGGAGAGCTTGAAATAAATGTTTTTTCTATGGATGTGACGTATTTTGGTTTACGAGAAATTATGTTGTCTTCTTTGAGGAAATAGATTGTAAGAAAATTGATATATTGTGGGATTGGTTGTAATCTGATTAGTTGATGATTGAGTTACTTCAGTACTTGTCCTGCATTGCTTATATTTTATTTTTATTTTTGGTTATCTATAGTATGTGATCTTGTTTGATTTTTTAGGCTATGTTTAAAGTAACAAAACGCCTTTACAATTGCAAATATGTGGTGGCCCAATTAAGGTTCCATAAGTTTTTAGGGGATTGGTTCTTGTTATGTGTTTTTGCACTTTGCATACAAGAGGATGTGTAAATGAGAGCGTAACATTCTTCTGAAAGAAATTAAGTTGGGTAATGTTGGATATATTGTTAATATAGTTCAAAATAATATGTTCACATACAAGCCCATTAGGTAAAATCATTATTATTTGGGTCCATATGGGCCGGAGCCCAATAACTTGTATATAAAAACTCTAGGGTTCCCCTTACGCTAGAGGTAATACTATTGAGCGTTCTAAACTTGACATCTCTTGGGTTAATACTTCAAACAATTGCTTCTTCTCTCTCAAACCTATAACCTCCAACAATCTTGAAGTATTATGTTCATGTGTCGGATTTAAGTGAGTAAGGTGTCTTCTTGAAGATTTTTTCAAGATGAATTCACAAGTGTAATTTACTTTCGATTTCAATGGTGGTATTGGTCGGGATCTGAGTTTGAAGATTCGGATGACCAAAATCTTTGATTCAAAAACCCAAAAATTATAACCAATTTTAGAGGGTGAAACCACTTGGGCTTTTTTCTACTCATCGATATGAACGTTTTGAGTGGTCACTTGTGTCAATCGGAGGTTGGACGGAGAAGTTACAGCACCCAGAAGTTTCCATCTGAATTTCTAGTGAATTTCGGTGATGAATTTCTAGTGAATTTTGGCGGTGGAAACTTCCAGCGAATTTCGGCGACAAGGACAATCCATCTTAAAGTTTTTGGGCTCTCTAAATATGTTTTGGGGGTTTTTTTTAGCAAATTTCATCTCTACAGTGCGGTTTGATCAAGGTTAGATGAGTTATTCAACTTTGTGGTTTTGAGGACTCCAATGTGCACTCTTTTTAACACTTTGCTATGATTAAAATGGCAAAGCATAATTCCTATGATATTATAAAGTTGCAATCATTTTTTATTATTGAATTTCATGGCAGGAAATTACATGTTCAATTTGGCATGAAAAAACGTGACATATTATATACTGTATTAAGTGATTTTACATCTACCACTGAAGATGTGGATGAATATCAATGGAACAAATATGAGGATTTTTGTAGAGATTACTTGTTGAACTATTTAAATGCTAATATGGCTATGACTTATAGTGAGTATAAGATGGCGAAAGAGATATGGAATCACTTGAACGTTTAGTTCCAAAAACAAGATGAGCTCTCTAAAACTCTCCTAGCGGAGAAATTCTTTGACTTTAAATTCATTATGAATTCAACATTACCTCTTAGTTAGTTGAATTTAAGAACATGAGGAACAAGCTGAAAGATAATAACTCTGATATGTCCGATAATTTCTTTGTCGGTCTTGTGTTAAACAAGCTACCAACTGAATGGAGTTCTTTCAAAACTAAAATGCAAAAATTGAAGATATAGATGGGACTTGATGGATTAAAGAGGTATATTCACATTGAGGATCAAAATATTACAAGAAAGATTTTGGAACAAATAGGACAACAAAAGTTAGTTGTCAACTTAGTTTCACACTCCAATAAACCTCAGAAAAAGTCCAAGTCACCAAAATGTGAATCTTTTTTATAGTTAGAAGTCAAAAAGATTATCTCTAAAAAGAAGAAAAAGGGCAAGTGCCATAACTATGGAAAGTGGAGTTACTGGGCAGCAGAGTGTAAGTTACCAAAGAAGCCAAAGAAAGACACACCACAAAATGAGATCAATATACTAATTAGAGAATCTGAATCTTGAGCCTTCGTTGGAATAATGAAGAATAGAAAAGCCAGCATCTTTTCTGAGTGGTGGTTGAACAGTGGTGCTACTTGTCATGTTATAAATGACAAGAACTTTCTCGCTAAGGTCACAGAAGTGAAAGACCCCATGGAAAATTATAATTGTGGTGAGGCAAATGTGACTCATGCTGGAACTGTAAATTTAATGCTTTATTCAGGTAAGTTAATAACTCTGAAACATGTTAGAGTAGTACATTTACTTAAAAAGAATTTGATATCTATGAGTTTACTTGATAAAGCTGGTGTGCCTTTTTCAACTATAAATGATAAAATAACTTTATCTATTAACTCATATTATTTCGATTGTGCATTCATGGTTAATGGTATGTATAGGTTGGGTTTAAATATTAATAGCATAAATCATGTGAATTCTACTTTGATTGATCCAAAGTTACTACACAATAGACTTGGATATGTGAATTACGGGAAAATACAATATCTAGGTAAAACTCATAATAGTCTGTTAGATACTTCTATTCGATTTAACAAATGTAAAGTGTGTGCATAGGCTAAAATCACTAGAAAACATTTTAAGTTGGTTTCTAAAAGCACACAACTTCTTGAGCTATTACATTTTGACATTTGTAACTTTAGAAATTACATTACTAGAGGTGGTTGGAAATATCTAATAACATTTATAGATGATTTTTCTAGATATTGTCATGTCTATTTGTTGAATTTGAAATATGAGGCTTTTGAAAAATTTAAGATTTTCAATTCTAGAGTAAAAAATCAACTCAACTTGAAAATTTAAAGTTTTAGGAATAATAGAATAGGAGAATATACAATGACAATGTTCAAGGAATTTTGTGCTTTAGAATGTATAATACTTGAAACCACTGCTCCTTATTCACCCCCAATCAAATGATGTTACCGAGCATAAGAATATAACATTAACTGAAATGTTAAACTCTATGTTACTTACAGGTAGCATGTCTTCTTCCTACTGGAGAGAAGCAATTCTAACTACTAATCACATCTTGAACATGTTATCGCATTCTAAGTTGTTTATAACACCTTATGAGATATGGCATAATCGCCCTTGTAGATATGATACTCTTAAGACTTGGGGCTGTATTGCTTATGTAAGCATACCAGATCCTAGAAAAACCTAAGGTGGGATCTAAAATCATTACTTGTGTATATCTAGGTAGTGTAAATGATAATGCTGCAAATAGGTTTTTAAATCTATCTACTAACACAGTGATAGAATCTAGAGATGCAGTGTTCTTTGAAAACAAGTTTCTCAGAGATCAAGGCTTGAATGGTTTTGGATTTATAGATATGATTTCAGAATCTCTTGTAGAATTTGAAGCAAGCTCTTCTGACACTAATTTCATACAGTTGGCTGTTAAACCATTTCCCGTTAGAGTATCTACAAGAGAGAAAGTTCCCAAAATTTTGGTGAAAATTTTGTTGCTTACCATATTGAGGATGATCCATTCTCATTTTAGGAAGTAATGAGATTTAAGGAATCCCTACTATGGGAAGAAGTCATAGATGATTAAATGAACTCTATGCTGCAGAATCACACTTTGCAACTAGTAAATTTGCCAAAATGGGCAAAGCTATGGGCTGTAAATAGATGTTGAAGAAGAAACTGAATAGTGATGGATCAATAGCTAGATACAAAGCACATTTAGTAACTAAAGGCTATAAACACCAGAGTGGAATATATTATTTTGATGTCTATTCACCTGTGTGTCATCTATCAACTATAAGAATTCTTCTTGCTTTGACATCTATTGAACACTTTGTAGTACATTAAATGGACGTAAAAACAGCTTTCTTAAATGGAGAGTTAAATGAGGAAATTTACATGGAACAACCGAAAGAATATGTTATGAAAGGTCTTGAGGATAAAGTTTGTAAATTGAATAAATCCTTACATGGTCTTAAACAAGTACATAAGATGTGGCATCTTAAATTTGACAAAGTGGTAAAAGTTATGGCTTTCAGTCTAGTTATTCAGATAAATGCATTTACCATCGTTCTATGTCAAATAACATAATCATTATTTGCTTGTATATTGATGACATGTTAATTTTTTGTTCTAATCATTCTGTAGTGAGTAACGTGAAAGCTACTTTAGTTAAAGAATTTGACATGAAAGATCTTGGTACTGCTAATACCATTCTTAGTATGAAAGTAAATTTTAAGCGGCAAGTCATCTCCCTTAGTCGGACTCATTATATTGAGCAGTTATTTTCTACTTGGAGATATGATAAGTATAAACTGAGTGAGATACCATGTGATTATAATAACAGACTAAATCCTAATAAATGGACCATCATAGATCAGTTTAAGTACTCGAAACTGCTTGGTAGTCTTATGTATGCTATGAGTTGTACTAGACTTGACATAGCTTTTACAATTAGCATGCTAAGTTGTTTTACTAGCAATCCTAGTAAAGAGCATTGGGATGCCCTCGATAGGCTAATGAGATACCTTCAAGGTATTAAAAATTATGCTTTCTATTATTCTAATTATCCTCCAACTATGGATGGATATTCAGATGCCTCATAGTGCTAAGATATTGGAAATAGTAAGTCCACTAGTGGATATGTATTCACTTTGGGTGGAGCTACTATTACTTGGAAATTCAAACGATAGACTTGTATTGCATTATCGTCTATGGAATCGGAGCGTTTTGCTTTAACCTTAGCTGGTGAAGAGGCGGAGTGGATAAATAATTTGATTATGGATATTCTTTTGACTTGGCTAAAGATTAATTCTTTAAGTCTATTCTGTAATAATCGAGCAGCTGTCCAAGTCGTCAAGAATGCTCTCTTTAATTCAAAGCGAAGATATGTGAGACTGAGACATGCGTTGTTAAATTATTTGAGAGAACGAGGGGTTATCATCTTGATCGATGTGAGATCGAAGGATGACATAGCTGATACTCTCACCAAAGGTATGCCAAAAGATCGATTACTCAAAATAGTGGGGGAACTGGGGTTAAAGACTATATAGGCAAGTCTTCACTACGATTTACTTACCTTCTAATTGTGTGTTTTGAATTATCAATTTTTTTTTTATTAGCTACAATGATAAGCACGGTTTATATGTTTCATCAATGTTCACAGTTGCTGACTAATTTGAAAATGGTGAGTTATCTCATTCCAAACTTGATGAAGATGACTTTAACCTAATTCAAATGTTCTATCGGGAAAACTTGTGTCATTACAAACTTGATGATACAATTCATCTAGGTTGGACTATCATTTTGGTTAAATGATCTCATTTCAAACTTGATGCTAGATTATTTGATTTTAAGAAATCAGTAATTATGGCATTCCAAATTGAAACATAAAAAAAAAAAAAAAAAAAAAAAAAAAAAAATTGTTTACATAAGAAGCCTGCTAGTCTTGTTCTTAATTAAAACTTGATATTACATGACTAGATTATTATAGTTGACTTGACTATTGGTCCTATTTTTTTGAAACTAGATAATAGTTATTCTCCTACAAATAAACTTAAGTTGATGGCTCTTTGTAAATCACATTATTTATGTCTTGTTCATAATATATGAAACTAGATTGATGCTTATGAACATGATATTATGATACTTTATGACATCAATATATGTTCTTCTCTGTCTAATGGAATGGTACTAAGTTTTTATTCAAATGATTGAATTCATGATAATATGAAATTCATATTTGACATTTTACAAGGGATGGCAGAGATGGAGGAGAGCTTAATGAGTAGGATTCTAATCAGGATGACCTACTTGATGAATGAATAAATATCATTTAGAGCATGTGGGGACTTGACAGTTTACCCACTATTACCTATTTTGATGGAGTCCATTTACTTGAAACTTTCATTTTACTATCTCTATTTTGTGAATATTATTTATTATATTTGTAAGGCTTTGGACTATTTTGACTAGCCTACTTATACTTGACTAATATGCATATATTAGTTGTGAACTGAGTTTGAGATTTATTTTGGGTGTTGGGATTTAAATGAGTTTAGACTGAATCTAAAACTCTTAATACTTATTTTGATTTGTTGATCTCAAAACATATTCATGATAAGGATGATTGAGTTTAATACTTTACTGCTGAAAACTTTTTGACCGATCCGAGTTGATTGTCTTAGACTGATTGTGGATGATTCATATTTATGTGAACATTACACTGATCACCTTATTGGATTATGTTGTATGGTGAATAAAGGACGAGATTGTTGGATATATTGTTAATATAATCCAAAATAATATGTTCACATACAAGCTCAATAGGTAAAAGCATTGTTATTTGGGTCCATATGAGCTGGAGCCCAATAACTTGCATATAAAAACTTTAGGGTTCCCATATGCTGGAGGTAACACTGTTGAGCATTCCAAACCTGATGTCTCTTGGTGTAATACTTCAAGCAATCGCTTCTTCTCTCTCAAACCTATAACCTCCAACAGGTAATTGCTATTGGAATGACGTAACTGTGTTCAGTTGCGTCTAATTTTTGGAATTGCTTTTGCAATCTACCTAGTTTTGACTCTGAATTGCTACTTAGTACTTACATAGGCTGTCATCGAGTAAATTTGCTTGAGCATATTTATTTATCAAGTGTGAAGAGTTTTGTAGCATATGCAAGTTGACTCTAGGTGACAAGAAAATGGATGCCATTGTTGAGTATAGCAATATTTTATATGCTTTTAGCTTCTGCCTATTTCTTTCAGTATAGATAGGAAAGAATGATCAAATGCAACTTTTCGTGATGAATTGGGAAAGATTGAAGGATTTTAGGATTTAGTTTTCAACTTCAATCTTTATGCCAAAGTTATGGGAGAAAATTGATACATGCTTCAACAAGAACCACCTTGCAAGGCTAAATACTCCTAGGTGACCCATAGCGAAGTGCTACCGTGAGGGAAGGGTGAAAAGAACCCCCATCAAAGAGTGAAATAGAACATGAAACCATAATGGTGTGGGGAGGTCCATGTGGATTTGATGGTGGTAAAAAAATTATCGATGAGGAAGTAAATGGCATGTGATTGATCTCTACATAAGGGCATGTCTATCTTATTCATAGGTAGGGTTATGTGCATTCCGTTGTTCAATTTGTAGAACACGTGTTAGCAGATGCTCTCATGTGGCTGTGCAATAAGTCTAGTTTGTTCTATAAATGTGATTGTTCTACATGGAATATGTCTTCTTTGAGCATAAGGAAAAGGTATATATAATACCGGTCTTTTTAGTTGACCAAGTCAAAGGTGGTGGGACCCACTTAAAAAAAAAGGAAAAAGAAAAGAAGAAGGGCTTGGTCAACAAAAGAAACAGAAGGGGATGTCTCGGCTCTAAAGGACACCGAGAACATGCGAGAAATGGAAGAAAAAGAAAAGAGAGAAATAGCGCACTCATGCCAAGGGAAGCTTGCCAAGTCGAATCAATTACACATCGCAACACTCGGTAAGTATTGGCACGCCTCGCTTGTCCAATCATTGTAATTTTCGGGTTTAAGGCTTAAATTCAAAATTATGTGAAAATTGAGCAACGAAGTTCGATTTTTGAGTTGTGAAATTGTGGGATTACATACATAGTGCTTTATAGCGTTATGAAGCCATGGGTTTTGTCAGAGCGAAATTATAGGATTTCTCATTTGAGTTTCGCAATGTGTTTAGATTTGAGTAATCAATTCAAGTGAGTAATTTTTTAGCACGGGGAACTATTTTATTAGACTTTAGGCATATTTTAGCTGTTTCATAGTTAAAGTAGAGTTTTACTTAGTTTAACGTCGATTCTTGTTTAATTGATAGGATTGCGTATCATTGGCTTGTTTAGTTATGCATTGTTTTGTTTGGGCATTTCCAGGTGAGTGGTGCAATCTCATCTTTGAACTTGTAAACTCATATTTTGAAAATGAAAAATATAAGGTATATTATGTGTACATTGTGAATTGGCTAAAAGGCAAAAGTAAGGTTCATAGCATATTTGATGTGTAACTTTGGATCCGGCATTTATTACTTTTTATTCATTTAAGAATGTTTTAAGAATTTAAGAAACATATTATGAAAAGTGCGGTGAAAGTTTATATGTGTATGCGGAGGCACTGACCGAGCGCCCTAAATGAATAAGAAGAAGAGGCAGTTCTCATTTTAGCCAATATTATGGCTCATATGAAAGAATGGGTTGTAGACTCGAATGCTACTAGACATATATGTTGAGAACATAATGCTTTGTCCTCTTACGCTCTAGTAGGGGAAGGAGAAGAAACAATAATTTGAGAACTACTCAAGTTTTTTAGGAAAGGGAAATTTTTCTCAAACTCATATCTGAAAATGAGGCTTAGTAATTGAGGAATGAAATGATGCATTCTATGTCTACATATTGTGATTGCCAAGAGGCAATAGCCGTTGTAAAGAATGAAACTTTCAAAGGTAAATAGAGACACATCCGGTGGAGATATGATGTGTTAAAACAATTGTTTAAAGATGCAATTATGTCCATCAATTATATGAAGTCAAAAATGGATTTGGCCAATCCTTTAACTATACATCAAGGGGAATGGGACAAGCTAATTGAAGAAAATCAATAGTAATGGTAACCCAACCTATGTGATTGGCGATATCATGAATTATGTTCATATGGATAATAACAAGTCACTTGTTGATCTAGTGATGCACTATAAAAATTGTTGTCCCTCCTAAGGTGAGAATAGTACAAAACTACAAGGAAAATGAGGTTGAGCTAATCTCTTAATGAAATTGCATAGCCATTATTGGTGGTGTATTAAACTGCAAAATACACTTGATGGAATAACTCATTTATGTGTAGAGTGGGGCCGCTCCTATGAGAATTATTGGCGATAATGTCTACAGCACTTATAAATAAACTAAGCAGGCACATAGTCTATTAGTGCAAAACCCCATCGAACAACAAACTTTGTGGGAGTGTGATGTGATTGGTGAAAATTATAATTCACAAAAAAAAAAAAAAAAAATTATTGGTTCGTAGAAGTTTCAAACTTTACCAATGATTTCGCGAGTCATATTTCATTCTTTCTAGGGTTGGTTCATAGCCTAACAAGCATCAGTTCCAATGTATTACTTTTCAATAACCCAACATTATTCTATTTTCTTTTCAATTTTTTTTTAAATATGTGAGGGATTATTGGATATTTTTGCAGTTTTGAAATATTTATTAAAAATTATGACTATCATAAAAGTCATCATTTTTGTAACAGTTTTGCAATGGTTGTATAATGGTTTTTTATCTGCCATATAACGGTTTTATAATGTTAGAGTTATTTCTTCGTAAACTCTTCATTATTTTATATTGGCTATATAATGGTCATATTATTCTTCAAGTACAAATTGATTTATAATAATTTCCAAACAATTCTCTCTTTCTTTAATATATAAATAGTTACTTTGAACATAATTGGGAAATGATATTGATATATCAAAACCAAAATATCATCATTTCTCTTTTCGTATCTCATTACGTATTTTTCCTTTCATTGTTAAGTTAAATACAAAATGTTGTTCTATTTCCTTCTACTATTAAGTGCTAAATAAAGAAGAAGATCTATTGTATCTTGGGAGAATAACCACTGAAACCTTACCTATTGAGTTTCATACTATGAGGGATGGATTATCTCTAAAGATAGTGCTCACATGTCTCAAATAATTGATTTTATTTTATTATCTTTTTCAATATATCTCAAACAATTATTGTTGTTTTCATGTTATCTAACCTTTTTTCCAACAATTTCGGTGGCATCCCAAAATTCAAAGCCAAGCCATAAGGTGTGTTAAAGTCTTTAATTAGGTGATAAAAATTTCCATGGCTTATGCTTTAGCCATTAGTCTTTTATTTAAATGATTTGTGCATATGATTGTGAAAATTTAAATTCGATAGATTAATAATCTATGCTTGGCCATAAGATTTATAAATTAAATTTCAATGAATGAAATATCCCAAGACTTTGGCCAAGATAATGGAAATTTAAAAATATTTATAGAAGGAATTCAAAAAAAAAAAGGGGGGGGAAATGGGTTAATTTTCGAATGGGCCTTAAGCCCATTTGGCCTAAGCCTTTAATGGGCCAAGATGAGCGGCCCAAGAGGGGAAGTCGACCAGCCCAATGGAGGCCCAAGAGAAGTGGCTGGATGGCCCAAAAAGCCCAAGCCCAAGAAGCCCAATCAAATTCAAAATCCAAGATGACAAGTGACAAAAAGGGAAGGCCATGCATTGGTTGGTTTATAGGCAAGTAATCATGAGAATTTGGGGGTATAAGAGGGAAGAGAGAGAGAGGGTGGCTGGATTTCCCTCATTCGGCCAAGAGAGGTGTGCGAGAGAGAGGAGGAGCGGCCGAGAGAGAGAGGAGGCGCAGCCGAGGAGGAGCCGCCGTGTTCGCCGCCGTACGTCATCGATCGTTCATCCTAGAGGCAAGTGGAGTCCTCTAACTTCTCTTGCATGCTTGTATTGTTGATTGCATGTTAGATTTTAGGTGCTTCAAGTGCGAAAAACCGAGGTAAGGTTGGCTCGTTCTTAAGTCGTGTGATTGTTTCGGCTCGGGTTGTGTGAGTCAGTAACTTGTTTGAGCTTTCATGTTGGTTTTTGTTGAGAATATTACTTTGATGTCTTCATGGAAGTTGTAGCTGACATCTTTTACTATAACATACTGAAATTTCGTGGAAAATTATGGAGATTTGAGGGGTTAAAGTTGCATCTTACGGACACCTCAGATCTGGAGAGTTTTTACTAACCTTGTTCTGGATTCATGGTTGCATGTTGGTTTTTCTTGAGAAAATTACTTTGATGTCTTCATGAAAGTTGTAGGGAACATCTTAAACTACAACATACTCAAATTTGAAGCGAAAATAACAAGTATAGCTTAGTAAATCGACTAGATCTTGAAGACGATGATTCTGGTGATGTATTCCGAGACACCCGAGACTTAAAGGACTAAAATGAGGACTATAATCTGGTTATTTGACCTAGATCTCTTCATGAAACTTGTAAAGGACACATTGATACATAACATATCCAAATTTCAGAGGAAACGAAAGAGAATAGATGGGTTAAATCTTAATATTTCGGAGATGGAAGCACTGGACGATGCGGTAATAGATCCAGAAGCTTCGTGAGGTTGAATAAAATAATCTATAAGTAATCTGGCTTGGAGTTCTTCATGAAAGTTGTGCAAAAATGTCTTGGCTATAATCCAGTAAAATTTTATAATTTTTGGAGTCCATGTGGATATTTTAATTGAATTTATTCGGAAACCATGCATTCTGGTTTTATCTGAGAAGCATAGGATGTTTTGGGAAAAATTATGAGATTTTGTAAAAAAATTCAATTTGGCCATGAATTTTGCAAGTAATTATCATCCTATGGGTTTTTTAATAATTTCTTGAATTTTGATAATTTTGGGAATTTATAGTTATTTAAAAAATAATAATAAATAAAATGATAAACAAATGAATAAAAAGGTATTATTTCATTGGCCATAGATTCCAATCAATTAATTCATGTTGCATGTGTAATAAAGCTTTGATATGTCTATGATATTGAATTGAGATGCACATGTGATAAACCCTTGATATGTCTATGATATTGAATTGAGATGCACATGTGATAAACCCTTGATATGTCTATGGCATATGTATGGCAATTGAATCAATGCATGTGTGAATGTCATGCCTAGTATGATTTGTTTGATGTCATGCCATGTGCCATGTTAAAATGTGAATAAAATACTGGTGAACATGGATGATGGTAAATGAGGAGATGGTTGTGATGGCGGATGATGCTCGGTGGCCTAGTGGCGTAATTCCGGAGATTCCCCAGGAGTGTTAGGATGCCCGGTGGTATACGGTACGTAATTCCAGGGGAGGCCTGGTGGTATGTCGGTACATAATTCCGGAAGCCTTGTCGGAGGTCTTTGCCCGAAAGGAATACCTCGCGATGCCAGGATTGGGGTGCGAGATGCCTGGCTAGAAGGGTAAAGGCTGGAAGCCCTGTCGGAGGTTTCTAACCGAAGTGAATGCCTTGTGATGCTAGTTGAGATGCGAGATGCGAGATGCCCGGAATGTGGGGGGCCTGATGCCCGATGGCCTGGGAGGCTGAATGCCGGAAGCCTCGGAGGTCTTTGCCCGAGGGGATGATGAAATTAATGATTTGAGAAATGGGTGATGTGGTGATCAATTGAAAAGCAAAAAGTGGAAATTAAACCATGATATGATATGCATGATGATATGCATGATGATGATAATGATATGTGATATGAAATAACGATGATCACCCATGATAATATGATATGCATGATGATGATAATGATATGTGATGTGAAATAATGATGATCACCCATGATACGATATGCATGATGATATGCAAGATGATGATGACGACGATATGCATGATGATATGCATGATGATGATAATGATATGTGATGTGAAATAATGATGATCACCCATGATAATATGATATGCATGATGATATGCATGATGATGACGATATGCATGATGATATGCATGATGATCATGATATGATATGCATGATGATATACATGATAATGATGATGATATGACATGCATGATGATATGCATGGTAATGATAATGATGATGATATATGATATGACATGTGTAATGTGATGATGTCATGATGATGACGGCATGTATGATACGATAATGATACACATGTATGTGTTATAAACTGATATGATGATGCATGATAGTATGCGCATGGCTTCAAGGTGAGTAACGCCTGCAATGCATGTACGATTTGTCTGATGCATTGAGTTGTTATTGGATTTCCCTATCTGCTGAGTGGTTGTACTCACCCCTTTTGGGGACCAATATTTCAGATTAGTAGATGGTTTGAACGGTTTGATATGACCGTGAGGAGAAGGATAGCAAAGGAGAGAACCTTTGGACGCTGACACTAGTTGATGGACCTTAAGCATACGATTGTGGGAAGAGATGTCAATCATCTTTTGAAGTGTAGCCGAGTATAGAAAACTACGGCATTTTGATGTACCGACTAAAGATGTCCATCTGCTCTATGTAAATAAACGTGTTCGGTTTTAACTTATATAAGACGTTTAGTAGGTGTGCATCGTTTTTTTGAATATAGGGAAGAGAGTTGTTGGATGTGCTTTCACATATAAATTGCGCAAGGGACCGATCGAAAAATAAAAATGTAAACCCTCAAGTTATATGGACTCGCTGCACTTGAAATGGTATCATAATGATATGTTAATAAGGAAAGTAAATGGTAAGCGAACTGTGGCGACCCTAATCGGATCGGGGGCCGTCGAGGGGTGCCACAATTTCTTCGCCATCTCTTCGATTGTCACCATATCTTTACAGATTGCACACACCAAGATTTTGTCCTTTGATATAATCACTGCAGTTGGAGGCTAGGCGCTGATTTCGCAGTTGGTGGAGCTCCTCTTCTTCCACTGTCTCTCTCGGCCAAGTTCTGAAGCAATGCGTGGTGCCCAATGTCATCCATGTAATCTTCCAAACTAGCCCTCTACCTATCTGATTCAAGCACTTAGGCCTCAGTTTGACGGGTTATCATCCAATCCCATTAAAATGTCCGCCCAATCGAGAATCCATTCGCGCACTCTTCGAGCTCACATTGCAAATTCTCAGATTCGGAGCCTGAGAATGTCACCCCTCCCCCCCTCCGACACACGTCATCCTTGTCATATATATCTATGTTCTCTCCTCCATTCTCATTATCCAATTGGTTATCACCTTTCCTCTCCCCTTCGCTTCGTTCATATCCCTCGCGGTTCCTGTTCTCTTCATTCTCTCCTCATTGTCCTCATCTCACGCGGAGGGTGGCTATTCAGGCAGTTGATGCCTAAGCTCATTAAGCGGGTTGGGCAACTTGCGCAGTCAGTTTCCTTGCAGCTAGTAGTGTGTGGGAGAAGTTTGCCGGATGTCAAGACGTTATAGGAGACGCTGAGCAGCTTGAGTTTTCTTCATCTCAATGATTCTGCAAAAAAGAAAAGAAATAAGGAAGATGAATGTGAGATCCCCAAGAAAAGAAAAGAAATCAATAAACAAAAAAGGGAGGAAAATATGAGCAAAACATGTGAGACAAAGGGGCAGAAAGGTAAAGACGCTGTTTTTGGGAGTGTCAAAGCCAAAACTGGAGTGGACATAGCGTGACCCCATGTCTTTGGGTGTGATTTGACATTTATATTGTGAAACTGATAAGATTAAAGAGATGATAAAAACAGGAGATTGCTTGGTTGATCGCGCCGTTATTCTCCATTAATAATAGTACCTTGTAAACCAAAAATGCCCATTGAAGGGATATTGACAACTGGAAGTGTAAATGGGCATACAGCAAACTTTAGAAAGAATCTTGACAACATTTCTCGAAATTAGGACAATATTCATTTTTCAAATAAACAATGAAATTAACAAAAAGAAAATACACTTGATGCTTGTGAATTTTTTTAACAGCTTTGGATAACTATTAAAATGTAAAACTCAGCTCTTTCATGGTGTACTTGCGACAATATTTTCACATATTATTGATATAAAGAAACCATATTAGTAACGCACACATGTATTTCACTAATTTAATGAGACACCAAAACATTATTCAACAAGTGAAAAATTTTGTACACTGCAATGAGTCTCATTGTGGCATTTGTTGAACTTAGACATAATATGTACTTATCTAGTTAAATAATGAATATAATTTTTCACGATTACAAATGTGAAAAATGTTTTACATAGTGATGTTGTCAATAGAAATCTTAAATTTATTTGTCTTGTAATAAAAATGTTTTAACTGGTCTTTCTACATGAAATTAAAAATTTGATAATGCTTCAACAAAGCTCTTTTCAATTTCCTAAGATTTTTCATTTTTTTTATTTAATCTATTTTTTATTTTTAATCTGAAGAATCCCACTGAGTGGTATTCATAGATTTCTCAAGGAAACCGGAGTCCAGTTTCCTTGAAAAATCTTGTGGTTGGGGGAGCACCGTTACTCTCCAAGGACTAACGATGCCATCACCCCATCATTACTCATAAAAATAATGATAGTTTTGCGGGTTAGTATGATTAAAAGAAAAAAAAAAAAGGAGTGTTTTAGCCAAATATGGGTGGAAATAGGCTGCTCCTTAGAATAGTATTCATCAACTTTTACCCGTTAAATAAAGTCATTTAAAATTGCATGCCACATTAGGAATAGGTCATGTGCACGTAATTTAGTATTAAAATCTGCATTACATGCATTTCTTATAGACAGTTTTCATAAATAAAAAGAAAAACCAAACAAAAAAGAATTATTTAAATTTGCATGCCACAATAGGAATAGGTCATGTAGACGTGATTTAGAATTAAAATTGCATTACATGCATTTCATATAGTTAGTTTTCATAAATAAAAAGAAAAACCAAACAAAGGAGAATTAATTGAAGTTGTTGATTCATTAGTAGAAATCATGCTAGGCATTGCATCTTTAATAAATACTTTGCCGGTATTTGGGAAATTAATTAATGTGCTTTAAATTATTTCCATATTCTTGCCCATTATAAACAGAATTGGTGGTTCAAGTTGCACCATTACTCATAGAAAGTAACCGTCTGTTATGCAAGCACAACTCTATTTCTATACATCCTTGAAAATAAGTTAACATTTTTAGGTCACGCTTCATTATTTTGGCTCAAAATTCTCACAAAATAAACATGTGAACACCTAAATTTTGTCGACTATTAAGTTCATAAAAATCGAAATTCGGGATAAACAATCACGGCGAGTCTCGTTTCTTGACCAAAAATTAGTTAGTTGTTCTTAATATTTCAATTGCATATATATGCCAATTTAGTATGGACATGTAGAATTAGACTTTTAAATTTCATATTTTCGCAAAATTGGCTAAAAGTTAAGATAAATTACAATAATAAAATTGGATATATTCACATCATATAATGTACATTTTTTTTTTTGTATAAATAGCATATAATTGTAAAAGAGCTTAAAAGTTCACAAATGATAATGGTAAAAATCTGTTCCGACACTTTTTCTATATTTATTTTTATTTTATTTTATTTTCCTCTATTTTCAAATTATTATCTTTATTATTTCTTTTTCTCCATCCATTATTTTGTAGTAAAATTTTATTAAATAGAAAATTGTACTAATACACCAAAAATACAAAAGTACCTAAAATATGTAATAAATATATATTTATATTTATATGTTGAATTTATATTATAAGATAGAATTAAAGTCGAATATATAAATAAAATTAAGATTAATTTTTAAAAATTATTTTTTATTATTTTAATTTCTTATATTAGGATTTAAATATTATTTATATTTAATTTTAATTTTAATTTTTTAATTTAATAAATTTTTATTCGAGAAAAAATTTCCTATTATAAATATTTAAAATTCTATCTATCTTTATCTTACATCCTCAATGAAATAATTTATATAGCCTATATCATTCTTATATCCAATTTTATTGTGTCTTGAATAGATACTAAATATAGAATATGATAAAATTTATCTTATTTTAAATTTTATCAAAAACACAATCTTAGGATTTTATTTATTTATTTATTTATTTATTAGAGGGGAGTGGGGAGGGAGGGTTCCTGGCGGTAAAAGGAAAATTGTAAACTATGGTTGCTCACTGGTCTAATCATAGGTGAAATGCTATCTCATAGGCGTTCCCTGTTTTCTCTGAGAAAATATTGGATACGTTTGGTGCTCCAACGTGGCAAACAAGAAGGCACCTTAAGTTACGCCACGTGTTCAGGTGGGCCCACATTGTCAGCCCAATTTCCCCCCACTTTTCTCTTTCCTCTCTCCTCTCTCCCCCCTCTGCACGCTCTCTCGCAAAATTTTCCCCACTTTTCTCTCTCCTCTGTCTTCTCTCTCCCTCCTCTGCATGCTCTCGCCCGACTCTCTCTCTCTGATCGCCGGCTTTTTTTTAGTGTGGATTTCTACGCATTTCCAATCCGACCCATTTTAGGCCGCTTCCGTCTTCACCGGCGCCAAGCATCGTGGCTTCTTGGAGGGATGTGGGTTCTCAACCTCGTTGTCCACGTCGTCGGAGACTGCGAACCAGAAGGTGAACTCCGGGAGTGCTGGGGTTTCACATCGACGTCACGGTGCCCTGGCTCTGCGTGTGAGCTGACCCCACGCCCTTCGAGACGCTCACCTTGTTGGTAGTCGAGGCAGCGACGGCGGCGGCAGCGATCGAGGAGGCAGGAGTGGGGGCCTCATACTAGCACCTCTTGTGCCCACCGAGAGCTTAGCCGGTGGGGAAGCTTTTGTGACAGATCGAGCACTCGTGCACCTTCCCGGACATGCCCGAGGAGGTGGTCGCCGCGGAGGTCGAGGTGGCCGGCTGTTCGTCCGCACCGGCGAAGAGAAAGTGTGTTGGGAGAGAGAAGAGAGGAGAGAGAAAAGTGAGGATAAATTGGCCTGACAATGTGGGCCCACGTTGGACACATGGTGTAATTTAAGGTACCTTCTTGTTTGTCACGTTGAAGCACCATGCGTAGCCAATATTTTCTCGCTTTCTCTATGTACTCGTTGTACCGTTTGGAGAATAAGGTGCAGACAAGGATGCAAAAATAAATAAAAAAGGTCAAAAGGACAAGCACTCACCCCCCGCCCCCCGCCCCCCTCCTTTTTCTCCCTTTTACACTCACGCCCTCTCTTCACGGGAAGCACGAGGGAGGAGAAAGAAGAAAAAAAAAACCTTGAGCGTTCACTTTCTGTTTTTCCTTCCTCCTTGAAGCTTCTTCATCATCTCCATCGTGACACCTCCATCTCCACCCACCAACTCCATCCACTACAAAATCCACACACTCGAGAGACCTCATCTTTACACACACAGAAGGTTCTCCATTTTTTTCTTTTCCTTGGAGAGGACGTTCGGCAAAAAGGTTCGCTCGCCTGCGGGAAGAGAGAAAAGCGAGAGACTGGCCGAGACAGAGAGAGTGAGAAATTTCTTCCCGCCCGCTGGGATCGCCGTCACCTTCATCAGAAGTCATCACAGCGACCACCAGCACCAAGCGTCGGTCGTGGATAAACCTTCGAGCAGGAGACCTCCCTACTTACGGGCGATGAACGCGGTTTGAGTCCGCCCCACGGTTAGCTCCTCATTCCCTTTCATTTGCTATGTAGATGTGTTCATAGTACCGTACGAAAGGAATTTAATGTTGTTTTGGCTGGAACATGGCGGCCGTTCTAGAGCGAGTTTGTCTTGGTTGTTGCTGGTAATAGACCGGTGGTAGTCAAGTTCAGGAAGAAGACGACGATCTCTTGCGAAAAAAAGGTACAGAAAATCAGAAAAGAAACAAAAATTCGGATCAGTGGCCGAGCTAAATTAGAGTTTGGGCTGAGATTGAGCAGGAATTTAGGAGTTGGGCTCGAGCTGCTGCAAAGGCTCAAGCCTATCAGGAATACCAATGGACTGGGCCAAAGACATCATGGGCTCAAAATTCGTGGGCTAGATATACAAATTGGGTCAGATTCATCGGCCCTAAATTCAGATAGGGCCCTATGGCAGGCCCGGATTTAGATCCAGTCCGGACCCTGTCGGTCAGGGTCAGACCAGTAATCGGACCGGGTTCCCTGACTCAGTTCGATGTCCGTTTTCAGAATAAAAAATAATCAATAATTAAAAAATAATTACAAATTTTAAAAAGGTTTAGAAATTAGTTTTTGATTAGTCTCATTATGTTTTTGGTGTTAATTCTAGTTTATAATTAATTTAGCATAAAAAAATATGAAAATTTTTGACAAAAAATTGAACCCAAAATTGAATATACCTTTAGAGCTTTGTAATTGGATTTTTGAATACTTTCTTTAGAAACGATGCTAGGTTGCTATTTGCGCACTTTCATTTCGATTTCACTTCATTGTGCTTTTTCAATATATTGATTGATAATTTTTACTTTTAGCATGATTAGGTTAAATCATTAGGATCGTAATAAACAATCATCATCTATACATTTAGTGCATGAGAATCTTAGCACTCATAATTGGCAAACGATTGTTTGGTAACTTTAGTGAATAAATGATTAATTTTAAGTATCAAAATGGCATTAATTAGACAATTAGTGTAATCAAGTCATCGAACCCTAAATTTTTTACTATGTAAAAAGTAAGGCAATCTCTCATGTTTAGTTTTTAGCCGACCTTAAAAGACTAGTGACAATTCCTTCTTTCATAGAATTCTTAAGATCAATTAGAACTTAAATTGCAAATCCCATGTCATGCGAGGTATGGTTTTAGGAGAGACCACATTTTTATCAAGATTTCGTTTGCAATGTTGTCAAGTGAAGGTCCATTCAAGACCTTAGCTATGTACTATTCGAACTATCTCATAAACAAATACCTTGAAATCTATTTATTGAGGGCGGTCCCTTGAGGATAGGTGGTGACCACACATACAGTCATATCAATAGAGTTTAAATTCTAAGATCCAAAAGATGTAGATTCACAAGACAAATAAAACAGAAAAATTATTAAAAATGGTAATAAACCTATTGTATTTATGTTAACTAAGTCATAAACCTTTTTTATTTAGCCAATATAATCCTAAATATTTTGATAATTTGTCGATATAATCTATCTGGCTAATTTTGATTGAAATCACTAACATAAATGCCAACCATTCTACCTGGCATCTTCAACATTGTCAATAAATTTTATAAATTTTAATTTTTTTAGTTTTTTGACTTGTTATATATTTTTTCTTTATTGTAGTCAGCAAGGGCTGCGGCCCTCACTTAGGTAGGGTGAGGGTGGCCCTCTCTTGACTTGGTCAAGGAGGGCCCTCGCCTATGACGGTTGAAGGCGGCCTCGCCCGCATAGGATGAGGGCAGCCCTCACCTAGCCCTCATTAAGAAAAATTTCTAGATTAGCTCCGAGCTGTGCCCACTCATTTAATGCAAGCAACCTGAATTCCAAAAAAAAAAGTTAGTGAAATATTGACCAAACAACTAGAAAATTTGTGTGGAGGCACTAATAAGAGAACAAAATCCACTTGCTTGATTGGGATATGGTAGCTGCCAAGAAAGAGAGGCGGTTTAGGTCTTCCAAGTTTCCGAAATCTCGCATGCTTAAACTCCAAAGAATGCCTCCAACAACCTCCAAAGCTATGGTGTCGGCTTCTGAAAGCACCTAATCATGCTCAAGTGGGCTTTGTCATTTAACCTATGTTACAATTCTAGGATTCTCTAATGTTGTCCGTTGCGGTTCCTGTTATCTTCTTCATGATTTGATCTTGCGGGTCACATCTTCACCATCCCATTGTCTGAAAAAAGATATCGTATGTATCGATATCCAGATATTTGGATTTTGTGTATGAAGATATGATATGATAGATCTATCTTAACTATATAAATGGATCTTGTGTTATGGAATTAAAGATATTGAAAAAAAAAAAAATTCTTGTGTTGTGACTTTGAATAAACCTTTCTACGTGAAGAAAATAAGGATCAATTTATTCCTCTTCAGTATTCTAGTCACAATAATGGAATTGGAAATATGACATATTCTTGTGGGAGTCTAGATAAATGGGAAATAAAAAAAGATCCAATCTTACAATTTTTTCTCTATCAAATTTGAATCTTAAAAAGTGAATATAGTCATGATTCAATGGGCTAAGTCTTCTTACTTTTTATTTTGTTTGTTGATTTCTAATTTTTAATATATTGGGAGGTCCGGTTCTACGAGTCCATTTTGATGTCATAAGGCGACCCCATATCTCTCGCTTGTCACACTGTCTGTCAATCTCTCTCAAGATCCCAACTTGCAAGAGCCTGCTCAGCTTTTGTATGTATCCACAAAACAGGATTTGCGCAATGGTTCATCTACATTCGATTATTATCTACTATTGAAATTTCTTTTTCATAATTTTATATCACTATTATTCCTTCCTTCGATTTAAATAAAGTTGCAAAGAGGGAGGCGCATAAACCTTATCTTTGGAAATGTCTAATTTTACATTTTTCTTTTTATGAAAATAAAAACAAAAATGGAAAAGAAAACTTTCTTTTTTCCATTACCCACCCTATTTTATTTTCGAAAATTTGACTGATTCGAGAGAGTTTACATTAAATCTTTTGAAACATGTGAGGCTACATCATTTGTAAACATAAGAAGATGGAATCATTTGAATTTTGTTTGATAACGCCATTACTAATATTTAATTTTTTGCAATATGTTCAATCAACTCCTTAAATGTTTTATTTTGATGAAATTGAGTCTTTGAACTATATAATACTCTTCTTTATTCATGTTAGTCCGTCCATGAAAAATATGACCATCATCTTATGATCATTTTTTTACAACTTTGACACATAAAAGAATAGGTACTATGGTTTTCAAATTGGCTACTCTTATCTCAATTTGGCTTTGCAAGGTTCTGGTGCATCGATAAAAATCCTATATTTTCTTCCATCTTTGATCAAAGAAAACAACGCACTTAGATTAAGGAGAAATGACTTGTTCATTTGGCCGATTTAGATGGATTCTGGTCGGGCTTGGTCGGACCTCACCCTCCTAAGGTCTTACCTATGCCCGAACTTGCGGGATTGGGCAAGTACTTAGGCCCATCCAAAGAAAAAACCTTGGACAGGCCACATCCACCCATTGGGCCACCTCTTTTTTTTTTTTTAATCTTTAAACTTGTCAGCTAAAAAAATACATAGAAATGGAAAACACATGAAAAAAAAATTGTAGATACATTGTGTTATTGTATCTTATTACTTGACCTATGAGTTTTATACTATTTTCACTACTATATTAGAAATTTTGGCTTCTTTTTATCCTATTTTTTTTTATAATTTAAATATCAGAATAATATTATTGATAAAAAATATTTTATAATATCTTTTAATGAATATATGGGCAAGCCAATCCAGGCCTAAAGAGTCAAGGCCCTTGTCGAGGGCTGACCCACCAATTGACCAGATCTGGAAATTTTGTCTAGGCCCACCTAATGGGCCCAAAAAAATGCAACCAAGCCTACCCAGCCTAGCCGAACCGTTTGCCCATTGGTTAGGTCTACTCACGCATGAAAATAGAGACTAAATAATTGATAGTTAAAAACATGTTCTTGTTGTGAAATTGAAAATCACTTATATATTTTTATTATCACTATTTCTCCAAACTTTTCTTCATCTTTTTATAGAACAACAATAAAGGGAATTAGACATAATTGCAATATAATCTATGCAACCTTCAAAAAGAAAAAAACTTTTATTTCTTCAAATACTTACTAAATTAGATGTGACTAAATTAGATATATCATGTGAGGTGAAAGCACATTGATGTGTGGTATTATTTTATTTGAGATATTCTTACTAATGGTTATATCAAGGTCATGAAGATTAATACAAAAAATAATCCAGCTGATAGGCCTTACCAATTGCCAAATCCAAGCATTGATTTGGTTAATGTTTCTTGCAATTGAGTTTTACTCTAATAGGGGGAGAAGATTATATGTCTTATTCAAGTAAAGATGGAGATTTGTTGAGTATGTCTTGAATTCTCTATAGGCTTAGGTCAATATTAGGACTTAGGAGAAGTATAAATATTTTTTTCTCAAGTCATTAGATTAAGAAGCATGACATAAAGAATCTTTAGCTTTTGAGCATATTTTGTAATCCTTGAATTTCCATAGTGGATTTTGCTTCTCCTCTCCCTGTGGTTTTTCCTGTAAGGATTCTCCACATAAATCTACATGTTCCTTGATTTTTCTCAGTTTTAATTTTGTTGTAGTTTTTTGCATTAGTCATAACAAAGACATTTTTTGGATGTTCTAAATCATGTGGCGGGCACAAAAATTTGGAGGCTACCGTTGATTTGAATGGGAAAAACGAACACTTAGAGGGAAGATCAAATGTCTGGCAAGGTTGGTTGGTTGGTTGGTTGTCTAACTAGGATGTAAAAGCTGGAAATTCAAAAATTTCAAACACCGGTCCTTCCTTGATCAGATGTTTGACTTAAGCAGTTTTTTGGTTGAGAGACTTCGAACATCCAAACCAAGTGGATGTATAAATGAGCATGGAAAAACAAATAAAATACTAGATTTCACTTATTTCACTTATTATGTCAAACCTAACTCAGAAGGAGTTTTTAGATATATTAACAATTTGTAACATCAGCTAAGTGGTGAGTTGAGATAAAAGATTAGGTGTATCAAAAAAGATACTCAATAAGAAGGTCCAAAGGAAAAGGTTTGTATGGATGTGTTAGCTATTAGAGAGTGATACATATATAAAGTGTTAAGGCAGCTTAGCATGCATAAAGCCAAACCAATGAGTACCCAACTAGTTACATATTTTAAGCTTTTTAGTTGGTCTTGCACTGTGGTTAGAAGAAGATAAAGAATATATGTTTTGTGTTCCTTATGGTATTGCTATTGGTAGTGTTATTAGTAATCTAGAAAGAAACATTAGGAAGCTGTGAAATGGGTTCTAAGATTCCTAAAAGGGACAAAATGTGAGCTTAACATTTGGGAAGAGATGGACTTCGAATGCTATAACAGTTAATAGATTGTAATTTTGCTAGTGACATGGATGGACAAAGGTCCTTGAGAGGTTACATGTTTAGCTTTGTGGGTTGTGTCATCAGTTTATGAGTGTAATTACAATTCGTAGTTGCTTTGTTGACCCTTGAAGCAATACATATGGTGTCAACCAAGGAGATCGAGGAAGTTATTTGGCTTAGAGGCTTGTGTTGTGGTTAAATATGCAACCTAGAGATGGATGGAGAGAGAAGTACCAAAAAAGTCATAAACATATTGTATTTGTATTAATTTAGTTCTAAACATGTTCACATTAGTACAAATTCAGTTCATCCAGTCAATTTTGGTTAGTCAACGCTGAGGTGGAGTTCAACTGGTGGTCGAACGTTGACATGGGCATTGGTCGTTGGCCAAATGCTGACATGACAATTTTTTAATCAGTTTTTTTTTTCAAATTTTCTATTACTTTTGTTCTTTTGTTTTTCTTTTTCTTTTCCTTTTCTTTTCTCTCTTCTTT
Organism: Eucalyptus cladocalyx; assembly: GCA_017140615.1. NCBI lineage: Eukaryota > Viridiplantae > Streptophyta > Magnoliopsida > Myrtales > Myrtaceae > Eucalyptus > Eucalyptus cladocalyx. Next base: position 26,734,640 of record CM029522.1, read on the forward strand.
CTCCTTGGACTGTCCTCATGGTGGTCTGCGAGTCTCTGATAAGGCTTGCCGACCACTAGGCGAGGGTTGTGAAGCCCTCACCTATGGCCGGGGCCTTGCCTAAGGCCGCGAGCGAGGTTGGTCTCTCCCAAATCTAAGCGAAGCTACCTCACTCATAGCCCTGGGTGAAGCCGCCTCACCCATGATCCTAGGCGAGGCCTCACCGGCCACCATGAGGACAATTCAAGAAGGAAGAAGAGAGAAAAGAAAAAGGAAAAAAAATTAATAGAAAATTTGAAAAAAGTTAAAAAATTTAAAAATTGACACGTCAGCATCCGACCACTAGCTAGTGTCCACATTAGCACTAGTAAGCAAAAATTAACTAAATGAACTAAATTGGTACCAGTGTGAAAAGTTTAGGATTAAATTGGTTCAATTGAAAAGTTTAGAACTAAATTAGTACTGATGTAATAGGTTTATGACTTTTTTGGTACTTTTCTTGATGGATAAATAGGTTGATAATTGAAATTTGATAGAATTTGCAGATTTATAAAGTCAAGTTCGATATTTGCGGGAACTTTTTTTTTTTTTTTTAATATGCAAGAATAAGCTAATGATATCAAGTGTGATATGCTTTTGTCAAACTAGAAATTGGAAATTAATGGAAGAGGTTAACGCAAATTTTATAGTGGCTCAATTTAGATTCCCTAACTAACAGCTACCAATAGACTTGATTTCACTAATAATTCTTTTAGAGTTTACAACGTATCTATGCTGATTTTACCCAAAGTTGCTAGATCACATTATAAAATTCCAAGCACTATTACGATGCTTGTATATTTCTCAAAAGATAATAAATCAATGAAGCACCTCAATAAATGAAGCTTTCTCAATTTGTAGGCATTCTCTCAATTCATGTCTTCTTCAACGTGTGTTGATCTTTTCATAGTCTTTAAGATCCTAGCTAATGATTGGATAATCATTAGTAGGATCAATTTAGTCGTTGAAGATAAATGACACAATTAGTGGGAGATTTGGTTGCCCATAAATCAAATCTTCCCAACAATAGTGTGGTTTCCACAAATAGGATCACCCATATGTGGAAATGATCATTTTCACCAATTTGATTGAAAAAAAATTGGATTCCTCCTTTCATTTTTTTTCCTAGAGTATCGGCCCGTGGCTTGCTGTCAATATTTCTTAAGACTTAGATTGATAATCAACGGAAATTTAGGTCTTCAAATCATGAAGTGTAATCATTTAACATGTACATTCTTCTCAAGTGATATAAGAGATTGGGTCTATCAGCAATGTGAATCTATTAAAGCTTTTCCATCGATAGTTGATATACATACTACATTCCACTTTCTCTTCTAGAGTATAACCGATACTATATGAATCGTTCACCTTGTTATGGTACCTCCAAGCCCCTATGAACTTCCCATTCTTTGACATATTTACCTCCTTCAAGGTCTATCTAGTTATCAATAGTCTTTCACTTTATACTTGAGGATCCATTAGTGGTGATAAAGCTCTACTTGTATAGTTCATCTTGAGATAAGACAACATTTACATATATCAAATATCGATATAGACATAAAGTTCTGTCAATTTCAAAATATCACAGGATGTTTTCCCAACCGTTTACTCGGTGATCTGAGATTGCAGCAGAAGAAGATTGTTCATTATCGTGACGATCAAGGGCAATACATTTCACCAAAGATCAAATGTATCACGAGTGGACAAAGACATTAATAATAGGCAATATTATTTATCCATGATTCTATTCAAAATCTGTACATGGAAAATGATTTGGTGGACATGTTAACAAGGCATATCCCATTAATAGACCTGTTAAAATGGGTCTTAAACTCATAAATGAGTCATTTAAAACATAAATGAGTCATATATAGGTCACTTTAATTTTGAAGAGTCTAGCTTAAATGAGTTTCAAATTTAAAGGCTTTAATAAATGGGTCCGAATGGGTTGAGTTTAGAGCCCATTTTCAACTCACTCGACTCAAACACTCTCTCTCCATTTTTAAGCCTTGTAAAAATGTTTTCAAAAAATAGAAACTATAATTCTTTTTTCTTTTTTCTTTTATTTTTTCATCCTTCTTCCATCTTCCTCAGCTGGTGGCTGGCCACGGCGATGACCAGTGACCAGCCAAGCAAGGGACGAGCTCACCAAGGTTTAGCACTCGTGAGGCTTGAGCTTGCCGATCTAGCGAGGCCAAGACCTCTCCGACATCTAACGAGACTTAAGCCTTATCAATCTAACAAGACTCGAGCTTGCTAGATCTAGTGAGGTGGAGCCCTTGCCTGAGGCGAGCTTAGCTCGACTCATTAGATTTGGCAAGGTGGAGCCTCGCCTAAGGTTGGCTCAACTTAGCTCACTAAAATCGCGCAAGCTCTAGCCTTACTTGATCTATGGTGAGGCTCAAGCTCGCTTGTGGCCAATCGCTTGCCATTGTTGTGGCTAGCAACCAATCAAAGAAGAAGTAAAAATAAAAAAATAAAATTGGTTTTTAAAAATAAAATTTAATAAAAATTATATTTTTTAAAAATATATAATAATAATAAAATAAAACATATTAAAAAGAGTGTACGGAGAATAATCAAATTGGATCTTTTATACAAAGTGGTGGAAAATATTTTCTGATTTATTTTAATAATTCAGGCAAATTTTAGAAAGTATTGTTATTTTCCTAAAAAAATGACTTTTTCGAAAACATTTTAAAAAGGATGCTTAATTATAAAAATTATAAAAATTATAAAATTGTCCACTAAATTTGTATTGCATGAAAGTATTTTAGCAATACCATATTTTGATAATAAACAAGCTTTCCTAAATTTAGTTAAGTGGCTTAGGCTGGGTGTGGGATCAAGTATGTGTCAATAAATTTGTATTATGATAAATGGGTCATAAACGAGTTAAATGACCCAATTTGGGTTAGACTATTTATGACCTGATCTAAACCTAACCTTACCCACCCATTTGATAGGTCTACCCATCAATCAAGTTCCAATACTGTTCGAACTTGATCGACATTTGTGGTAGGTGAAAATATCATGTAGTAGACAACCAGAATGAATCCAAAGTTCTGGGATTACTTTGCGTCGAAAATGAAAAGGATGGATGTTTGGAGGTAAAATTAGACATCCGGCCTAGTTGGATGATCAACTAAGGACGCGTTTAGTAACGCTTCTATTCTAGAAAATAATTTTTGATCAAAAATGATTTTTTATAATTCTGCTCTCGAGAACAATTTTTTAGCATGGAAGTCGGAGGATTTTTTTCTCTCTTGCCAAGGTGTTTGTGCTTAGCCAGTTGTTTATTCTTGCCGTGCTTGTTGTTTTGTTTGTTTTGTCCCTGTGTTGGGACGCCATAGTTGCAGTTTTTATATAATAACATCCTTTCACTCATAATGAATTCTCATCTTGAGTGCAAGTTTTGGTGTCTTGATCTTTTGTACATTTGGCATTTCCTCTATTTATATAGTACATTTACCAAAATAAATAAATAATTTAAATAATTTATGAGCAAAAAGAACGCATTTGGTAACTCCATAAAATTTTATTCCCTAGACAAAAATGCATTTGGTATGATTCTTAATTTTTTTTATTTCTTTTAATTTTTTAATACTTTTATTATATTTTATTATTTTTCTCTTTTTTCTTTTTCTTTTTCTCTTTGACCAATCGTCGGCCACCTCCGTGGCCAGCAACCGGCTGGGCAAGGTCCGGTGAGCTCGCTAGAGGCTTGCCATGCCAAGGCAAGGTCTAGCGAGCTCACCGAAGGCTTGCCTCGCCAAGCCACTAGTGAACCTCAACCTCACTCAAGTGACGCGAGGTTGGCCTTGCCCTAGCTTAGCAAGGCTAAGCCTCGCCCTAGCTAGGGAGGCCGAGCCTCGCTTTGGTTCAGCGTTGTCGAGGGCCGATGACGCTCTGGCAACGTCACCGGCCCTCATCTGGTCGATCGCCAGCATTGGCCATGGCCAAGGCTGGCAACCAGCCAAAAGAAAGAAATAGAAAATGAAAGAGAATAAGAAAAGAGAAGAAAAAATAAATTCTTTGTTTTTGTTCTTTTGATTCTTAGGAATTGTTCTCAGAAACAACAAACTACTTTTCTACTTCTTATTTCTATTCTAAATCTATTCCTAAAAATAAAAACAAAAAAAAAATACATATTTTGTTCATGGAAATAAAATTTTTACCAAACATGTTTATATTCTTTTTTTGTTTCGTGGAACAAAATGATAGAAATAGTTGTTCCGGATAACAGAAATTTTTTTCACCAAATAGGGCCTAAGATGTAAAAGTTGGAAATTCCAGCATTTTGGATGTCCAATATTGGACGTCCAACTTGAGCGATCTTTAGGGCGAGAGATTATGTACGTCCGACTCGCTTCGAGCGGACAAATGAATGTGCACGGGATCAAATAGAAACAAAGGTTTTGACCTATTTCACTTGTTACATCAAGTCCAGCTCAAGGAAAGCTTTTAGGGAATCGCAAAGAAAAACTTAGTGTAAGAGATTTTCTTGATTAACTCATGTGGGGCTTATTTGGGTATAATCGGGGTTGTGAAACACTTGTGAGTAAATATGACTAGGTGAATATAATCTCCTCTTTACCGATTATAATGGAACTATCTCATTGATCTCTTTGTAGAATAGGCACATTGCTAAAGTATGTAAATCTATTGTGTTAGTTTACTTCTTCTTTTTTTGCGATTATTTCTTGTTCAAATTGTTTTGGTTTTGTATGCTCTAACACTAATGAAGTCTCTATACTTCAAATTTATCTAATCAAATCCTTTAACTTACGCATAATGTTTCATCAAGTCTTTTTGGTACAAAATTCGGCCAAATCCAATTGACATAACCAATTGTAGTGGAACTATCTCGTTGATCTCTTTGTAGAGTAGGCACACTACTAAAGCAGGTAAATTCATTGCATTAGGTTTACTTCTTCTTCTTCTTCTTCTTCTTCTTCTTTTTGCATTTATTTCTCGCTCAAATTGTTTTGGTTTTGTATGCTTTAACACTAGTCAAGTCCCTATACTTCAAATTTATCTAATCAAATGCTTTTACTTACACAAAATGGTTAATCAAGTCTTCTTGGTGTAGAATTCAGCCAAATCCAATTGACATGACCATCATAGAAAACTAAAGACTAATGTGAATTAAATATGACTTACATGGATACCACTGTAGGGTTGGAGTTAATGAACGGATTAAGCTTTTTAGTTTGCTTTCATGCCCTCACCAATTCACTATTCACGGTGGGTCTTCACACAGACAATACTTGATCTAAGTTATGCTTCGCCGTCTTTTAATAGTTGCTCAGTTGGATTTAGTCAGATTTTATGTTGGAGGACTTGATTAGAAAGGCTGAAAACATAGAGACTTGATCAGAAAAGTAGCAAGAAAACAAGGACAAAAAAATAAAAATAAAAAATTGAGAGAGAAACGGTGGCCTTAATAAAGTAAATGGCAAAGTTTTTTGACGAGAAATTAAATTGGGCTAATGGGCCAAGGTCCAATGAACTAAGTCCATCCACGTGCGTGGATTTCCCTATTCTTAGGAGTTTATTCCTACATGCAACGCTCGCATCCGTTGACCGTGTTCTTCAGGCTCCGCCGCCGCGAGACCAGAACTTGAAAATCTCCTTCACCAGAGCGTCCAAAAGTGCGAACATATTATTGCTGTTCCCTGCAAAACACCTCCACAACTTCTCTGATAGATGTCCAGCCGGTCCACAATGAGGAACATGATCAATCATTATAAATAACCTGAGTTTTTTCATCTTTTTGAACGAGTCTGCATTCATGATCAAGTCTTCTACAGCAACCTTGTCTAGTTTAATACCTTCAATGGCATTTGTTCCCTGGTAGAGTGAAATAAAAATAATTATGCATATTGGAAGCACTTGGAAATCATTATGACTATTCAAATAGGCCATTAAATGCTTACTGAATTTTGTTTAAACACTTGTAGAGCATCCTCATGATGCCAAATTCTGCTTCGCTTACTGGGATTTTTAGGGCACTCTTGAATGACAATTTGTCTACCCATTTCTTCAAACAAATCATGCATCCATATTTTGTTATTTTCGTCGATGTATATGAGCAACTTTTGAGCTAGAATCTCAATTCCACTATTAGCGTGGACACCGCATTGGTCTAGGGACTTGATGATCTCTTCTTTGTCATATCCATTAAGAAAACAAGCAATGTCAAGAAAAATTGTCCTCTCATTGTCCTCTAGGCCATCGATAACAATCCTTAGTATGTCATGAACCTTTACCTGACGGATTCTTTTTAGTCGACAAAAAGCTCCTTGCCATTCTTTGACACTTTTGCCATTCAAGAAAGAACCCATTACGATGAGTGCCAAAGGAAGCCCTTTGAAAAAGCTGGTGAAGCAATTTGAGAGCATCTTATAATCATTTTGGGGATATCGTTCTTGGAATGCATTCCAACTGAAAAGTTCAAGAGCTTGGTCATCATTCAGTGGACGTACCTTATAGATTTCATTGCATAGGCTGATTAAGGTTTCTTTGTGGCGAGGTATCAAAATAACTCTACTTCCCGAGCCTAAGTTTAATGCTTCGATCAGGTGGCTTAGTGGCTCCACCAATCCTTCAACATCGTCAAACACCAACAAAACCCTCTTGTTGTGAAGCTTACTCCTCATCAAGTTGATTGCTACATGAATATCATCGCTAAACTCCAAATTGCTAGGAATGTCACCAAAAAGGGTCTCCAAGATTTTGATGATGCCAGCTTGGCTCGATATATCCGTCATGTTCGAGAGAAAGTAACTCCGATCAAATTGATCTGCAATTCGGTGGTACAAAGCTCTCACTAGTGTAGTCCTACCTATTCCACTAGTCCCGGAAATTCCCACGATTAGGACCTCCTCGACCTCTAATTGCAGTAAGGAGTACAAGGCTTGTACCTGAGAATCTAACCCAACTAGATGGAAAGCAAGCGGTTTCTTGTGCAAGCCGCTTAGTCTTCTTGAGATTTTCTCCACAACGGATTGGATGAATTCAGCTTCAAGTCTGCAAATTGTTAACAACAAAGGTGTAACTGGTGATTCATGCCACTAAAAAATGAATACAAGATAATTAAGATTATAATCTAGGACTGTGGAGTATCGTCCATATAATTGAATGCAATATTCAATATCTAATCCAATATAATAGAAGGCGTGTGAGAGATTGCTAATCTTATAAGCCACAAATTAAAAGAAGCGGGATAGATATCAGTCGATGAAAAACTTTCTGTATGCTCACCGAAAGAAAAGGTTCTGCTATAGAAAGTTTCTTGGCAGACAATGATGTCATATAAAAACTTGAGAGAGAGCGAGAGAGATTAGAGAGCAGCAACAACAAGATAGAAGGGCAACGAACTGGAGGCAGAATATTCTGTTAAACCCTAGCAAGGTATCACGGTCCAAACAAAACAAAGACTGACTACTGTTTTTTTTTTTTTCTTTTTTCTTTTTGGTCTTTGACAGAAAAATCATTCCATAATGGAAAGTTTTTTGTGGTGAAAGGAAGGGTTGCATCATAGCTAGGGTTTACCCTGTGTTGGCCGTGGAAGATGTCTGGACTTGCCGGTTTTCCTTCTCTTTAATATTAACGAAAAGAATGGGAGTTCTGATAACCTCATATAGAAAAAGAAGTTCATATGCTTTCAAATTCACCCGCTCCTATGTTTTAAACAATGGGACTCAGAGTTAAGTGAGGGAAATGATGCGTGAAGGAGTGATTTCTTTATGCTTGGGGGAAGAAGTGAGGAGAATAAATCGGTGTGTTGTTTGGTTATCAAATCCAAAAATATGAAATGAGGGTTACAACTTGAAAAAATCTGAACACTTCTTTTCTTTCCAAATAATGACCTATCGTATTACTTAGCTGAACACTTTTATTTTGCTATACGTGGAAATCAGCATGTGCTGAAACATATGCTTCGGGCGTAAATCTGATAAATGCTAAGAAAAAATGGTTGTTTATAGAAGATAACACAGTGTCAAGGACTGTAAGCATAACAATCATAATAGTACAAAATGTCGTGTTTTTTTCCTGCCAGCTATGAAATTGTGAATATATATATGAAAAGATGCTGTCCGTGTTGATGTTGAATCTCTTTGGTGAGCCATAAAATTGAGTTGGAGTCTTATTCTATGAAAGTTCGTTTCCTAGTAAAAGGATTCCAAACATTTCCAAATATTCCTACTGCCCACAGACCAGAAGACTGGCCTTAAAGAGCGAGTCTTGTTGTTTCGCGGACAAAATAAGTAATTTCCTTTAAGAATCCTCCCTAGAAAACACTGAAGGAAGAGAAAAAGTTAGTACCTGTTTTCGAGAGGCCAACCAGTGAGATTGCCGGCCTTGCGGAGAGCATCTCTCCACCTCTGGATGTTGTCCACATTCTCCTGCCCGTAACCCTTCTCGCTTTGGCCAATCCACTTGAATGGTCCAGACTGCTCTCGCATCTCTCTAGGGTCGACGTCCATGAAAATAAGGAACACCAGCTGGCCTTTCTTTCCCTTGCACTCGAGGATCTTATCCAGCTCATCCAGGCACCACGGTGAGGAGGCGTAGTTCTGAGAGATGACAACGATAGCGCTCCTCGACTGCTCGATCGCTTCATTGATTACTGGTGCGATCTCTAGTCCTCTTTCTAGAGCATGGTCGACAAATGCCCTTATCTTGTTCCGCTCAAGAGCATCATAGAGATGGCTCACAAAGTTGCGCGTGTCAGCTTGTTTATAACTGATGAACGTATCATGAACACACAGAGGAATGGGGGAGGGGCGTGAGAAGAGTTGTGGCCTGGCGATTAGGCTATGTGGGAGTGAAGAGAAGCGGTGTGGAAAGAAAGAGGTCAAAGTGAAGGGAGAGACTTGCAATTGGAATTGTGATGCTCTCTTGTATAGGAGGCCTGGATACAATGGAGGAGGAGCAAAAGGAGGGAAAAGCTTGCTCTTGAGTTGGCCAAATTGGATCATTATTTGACTAGAATTTGCCATCGAAACACCCCCAAAATCAAAGCAAAGAAATTGCTGTACCGTGGTCATTCACAATGCAAGCTCCCTCGGCCTATTTATAATGAAAATCAGATTGTGAGCCCTCTCTCTCTCTCTTTCACACGCGCTCGTAGAGACAGAGCATTTTTGTCAATCATGGTACATTGCAATATCTGTCCATAGTCTCAGATGTTTTTCTCCATTCCTCTTTCGGCACATGACAACTTGTTACGGTGAGTCGTGACCGTCTGTTTTACCTTTTTTTTTGGAAAGGTTGAACCGCTCGGGAACAGCTACTCATTAAAATCTGACACAAACCAGAGCAGAATCAAAGTGCCAGTGGTGATCAGCCGATGTATCCTGACCACAACGAAAGGTTTTCAAATGAGCCATGAAACATGCGGCCCCGCTATTATGGGATGCTGATAGAGAATAGTTTGAAATGAGTGACGTGTGTTTTACTGCACATTGAACACCACGAAGATTTTACAATAAGACATGCGGTCATCGGCATTACACTGAAAAAAAGAAGACTATTACATTGAATGTGAAGTCAATATACCTCATGAGAAATTACATACGGGGTGATCCGAGGACCTCTTTTTATCACAATTAGATAAAAGGACGGAAAATGCTAGGTAAAATTCTGGCCATAGTTATTGTTGGAAGAAATTCTTGAAAACCACCGACAACCGTACAAATATTTGAGGCGCGCAAGCACTAGTGTGAGCATAACTATTTGGGTGTGGCGGGAACAAGATCATGCATGAAACCAGCACACACCCAGCAGGCTAATCCTTATAGAAAACTTGGTCGTACTGTCTAGCTAAGTAACAGCAAAAAAGATTAATTTGTAAACGGCTAGAATTCCGGTGTGGGGGGGATCCAACTTTACACAAGGTTGGGCCCAATCTCATGTGCGCTAGCCCAACGTATTTTTCTCGTTGATACGAAGCTTATAAGATGAACCGATTAATAAACTGAACTAGAGAAGCATCTCAACCAACGTGGGACGAGGTAAAAAAAAAAAAAAAAGAAAAGAAAACCAAGCTTTCTGAGATACTTTTCTGTAACTATGATACCGCATCATCATTTTCTTCTACCCTCCTTTTCTTGGGGATAGTTTTGCCTTATAGTAATTTGCTAACTTAGAGAGATTAGCTGATGAAGGATATGTTGAGAAAACCTCCTCTAGTTTTTTGAAGTTGACATAATTATTTGTCTACATCAAATGTTAGACAAATGCATCTATAGTCTTATCTCAGGTTGAACAAGTACAGGTGAAGCTCTATTAACACTAATAGAACCCGGTGTATGAAGTAAAAAGATTGATAATGGCTGGAAGCACCTTAATGGAGGTGAAATAGTTCATGAGATTGGGAAAGGCATGAGGATTTGGAGGTATCATGAAAGGTTGAATAGCTTACACAAACGTTATAATACGTAGGAAAGCAATATGAAAGTCAACCACCAGCTGGAAACCTTAATAGACTCATGTGTTACTGATGGAGGCGAATCCATATATAAGCTGAGAAGAACATGCATATTTTACAGATACCTCTTACGATTTAAATACCTGGATATTCCGTTGACTATTAATCTAAATCTCAATGAATATTAATAGAAAGCCACATGCTTGGAGCTCTAAAGAATGATACGTGGAGGAAAATCCAATCAATCGTCAATCAAATTGATGGAAATGATTATTTCCTAAAATACAATATTTGATTGTATGAGTGACCAAATTTTCTAATAATTGTGCAATGTATCTTCAACAGCTAAATTGATTTTCCTGAAGATTATTCCATGGATCTTGAAGACTGTATCAAAATATCAACATATGGTGAAGAACACATGAATTGCGAGAAGTAAAAACTAAGAAAACATTATTTTTTCGCTACACTTAGGGCGCATTTAGTAACAATTTTGTTCATGATAATAGATTCTCATCATAAATTATTATTTTTTATTCTACTCCCGAGAACAATTTCTAAGCATTTTAAGCCGTTTGGTAACTGTTCAAAATTTCCGATTCTGGAATAGAATTGCGTTTGGTACCATACTCATTGATTATGTTCCAAATCAATTTCTTTTAATTCTTACTCTTTTTTTTTTTACTCTTTTTTTCTTTCTCTCCGATTCTTCTTCTTCTTCAAGTGGTCGGCAACCTCACCGGAGCGTCGCTAACCCTTGGCGAGACCGGCCTCGCTAGGGCTGGGCGAGGCTCAGCCTTACCGGTGGCTAGGTGAGCCTCGCCAAGGCTGGGCAAGGCCTGCCTGGCCACCAGTGGGGCTAGGCGAGGCTGGCGAGGTCGAAGCTCATCGATGGTTAGGCTTGCCTCCAGCGAGCTCGCCGGACCTCGCCTTGGCCTAGTGAGCCTTTAGCAAGCTCGCTAGACCGTTGCTAGCAACTAGCGGTGGTGGGCGGCAAGTGGCGAATGGCAACCGCGATGGCGGCGACGGCAACGGTAGATGAAAAAGAAGAAAAAAGGGAAGAAGAAGAAGGGAGAGAACGTATGAGCAGAGGAAGAGTTTCACTTTTTTTTATTAATTTTTTTATTCCAAGAACAAGAATCAAGTTTTTTTTTTATTCTTAATTCTATTCCAAATCTGTCCCGAGAATAAAAACTTTACTAAATGCAATTCTATTCCCAAACTACTCTCAGTAACAAAAATTCAGAATCAGTTACTATTCTGATGGTTACCAAACAGGCTCTTAGGTTATGTTTGGTTGTTTTGATTTTTAATCACGATAGGACTAAATAGGATAAGATATGAAATTTTGGAATTTGCTTTTTTTTATCCACTATTTTGGTGAATTGCAAAAATAAAGTCAAATATATTTATATCTTATCATTTCCATTGCTTGATATAAATAGTTTATTACTATAAATGAACCTAACAATTACAAAAATAGAGACGATAAGAATATCTCATAACATTCTTGCCTACTTCATTTTATTTGCTTATTTTTCATAATTTATTTCCTCTCTTTTTTAATTCTTTTTTTTATTTCTTTGTCCCTCTTCCATCATTCTCTAATACAATGTTATTAAATAGTAAAATATAATACTAAAATGTCTAAATACTAAATATATATTTATATATTGAATTTATCTTACAAGATAGAAAGAAATTCAAATATACAAATAAAAACATGAAATAAAAAAAAAAAAAAAGGAAATTATTGTTTTTTTCGTTATTTTGAATTTTTATTTTAGAATTCAAATATTCTTTTAATTTTATTAATTTAATAAGTTTGTTATTCTAGAAAAATAATTTTATATTATGAATATTATAAATCGTATCCACATTTATTCCACTTCCTCCATGGAATAATTTTATTCAGGTATTATCTCTTTGTATGCGACTCTATTATATCTTGAAAAGGCACTAAATAAGGATATGATAAATTTTATCTTAACCATCGAACATAACCTTATATTTTTGTTAAGCAAAAAGTCATTTACTGAGAGTGATTCACTATCTATAATATCTTTTGAAAAGTGTATGGTTGCCATAGTAGCACTTGGAATTTGGTAGTGTGATCTAATAGCTTTGAGAAGAAGCAGTATGGTCTACTTTGTAACCTCTTAAGGAATTTATAGTGAAATCGGGCCTATTGGTTAGTCTAGGGTAGTGGACATTGTTGAAGCTAGCAATACAACCTAGATGAGAAGTAAATAGGTTTTTCTCAAACTTCAAACAAATATTTTTGCTGAAGACTATAACAATAGTTTGGTAGTAATCGATAGCAAATCAATGGTGACATGTATAAGTGTTGCTAACAAGTAGATATAGCAAATAATAAGCTAATAGAGGCAATAATGAGAAAATAGAGAAGATTGTATGGGGATTTATGGAGGTTTGGCTTTATCCTTAAGCCTATATCCTCTTTCCAAGGTAACAAACTCAACACTAGCTAGAGTCCCTAGGAATCTTTAAGCAAAGTTACAATCAACACATACTATTCTTATAAAATGACATATGACATTATCATGACATGAGTACTACTATTACACTTGTACACTTGCTTTTAACACGATTACAAAGCATTGTGAATATTGCACAAAGAACTTTTAGATGAACATATGTACAATATTATCAAAGAGAAAGAATAATGAACAGCACCATTATTTCTTTAATTTCATTCAACCCTTTTTAGCTTCTTTAATCCTTATATAATCTCCAATCAATTTGTTGGAGACTCTTTGGGATGCAAGGAGACGTTAGGGATTGATTGGAGTAGTAACCAAGGTTAGAATTGCCTAAACAATCCATTGCTGGAGCAATTCCATGGTTTTCCCAAAATGGAGTCTGTTGATGCTATACATCTATTACTCCTTTGGAAATTTGTAGATTGTTATCTTACCTGTTCTCGATTTTCCTATGGTTTTCTCAGCATGTTAACGGTTTTAGTCCTTTTGGCAAATGGTTGTCTTCAAACAACTCATTCACTAACATTCTCAAGACTCGATATCAGAATGATACAAAGCTTTTTATCACTTGATATCAACACATGTATATAATTATTAGTCTATTGATGCTATCCATGGTTGAACTGTGTGAAATGATTAGTGATCAATCATCCAATGATCTTTCTCGGCATGTTAGCTTCCAAAGACTTCATGTTGATGAAATATTAACTATGGTACCAATAAGTCTTCATGAGATCCTCATCATATTCAACTTATTCATCTCCTATTGATAACCATTAGTCTTCACTAAACTCTCAAACATCGTTGATGTCATCATGGTCTTTCTTAAGCTTTCCACGACTATCTGCACTTGTTGTGAAGATAGGATAGTTTTAGAATCATCAAAATTTCATAGATTTGTTTTCTCAACAGACGTAGACTTGATCTAAATCAAATCACTATTATAAGATTTATGTAGAATTATTTATGTAGAATTCTTCTCTCTCTCTCTCTCTCTCTCTCTCTCTCTCTCTCTCTCTCTCTCTCTCTCTCTCTCTCTCTCTCTCTCTCTCTCTCTCTCTCTCTCTCTACTTATTGAATAATTTCTACATACATCAAACTTTGATTTGATTTTATTAATACCAAAAAATCGACCAAATTTTGACTATCAACCTTTTCATCCCCTCTCTAAGTTGCATATTTAGCAATAATAAATGATGTGATAGCAGCTTGCTCATATATTTTGAAGTGCTTTATTTCAAGAGCATAAAGATTTGCCATGGCTAGTCATATTGGTGCAGGAGTCTGTGAAGGACAATCAATTACGAGACCTCCATATTTTGATGGAACATATTATAGCTATTGAAAGTGCACAATGAAAGCATACATCAAATCAGTGGATCCAGCAAGTGGCAATAACAATGACAAAGTGAAGTACTATGTGACGGATACAGAGAGGAACATTCTTTCAACTCTAATTTTAACTCTGTAATATAATACATTGATAATTCCTATTGCTATATGAAAGTCCTAAAAATTTGAAGAACAACGATGTTCATTTTAAACGTGTTTACTTTTTTATATTTGCATGGAATTCATTTCCATCAAACTGTCCCCCCAAAATCTTAAAATCAACTTTCATCAACCTTATTTCAAGTTATCCAAAAACTTGTTTTCTTTTTGTTGACTCCTTAATAGCACGTTAATGCGAAATACGTTTGGTGGGTACATAAAATTTGCTTATAGTGCATTTAACAATATATGATTTTTAAGTAATTCATGCAACGTGCGGGTGGATGACTAATTGCAAATAAAATGAATTTCGGACTAAAACTCAGCATTCGCAAACCTTATATTTATTTATTTATTTACATGTTTTTTCATATCACTTTTTTTTTCCCTTTCCGAGGATTGACTAATGTGAGTCCGCGACGTTGATCAAGACTTGGCGGCATAATCTCTATTGCCACTGAGAACTTCCTTCTTCTTCTTGTTTTAGTGCACATCTATATTAACGCTTCATTCGTTACATGAAAAATGTGACACTTCTGAAAAATATTTTTTTAGAAAATTATTTTCCAAGAAAATAACCATGTTTTCCGTATTCGGTTAAACCTTGAAATTAAACTAGAAAATATTTTCCACTATTCAGTAAAGAAAATCTCATCATCCCCCCTTCAATATTTTT
Source organism: Eucalyptus cladocalyx (assembly GCA_017140615.1). NCBI lineage: Eukaryota > Viridiplantae > Streptophyta > Magnoliopsida > Myrtales > Myrtaceae > Eucalyptus > Eucalyptus cladocalyx. Next base: position 26,749,767 of record CM029522.1, read on the forward strand.
TATTATGTTTCTAAATCTTTTTAAAAATATTTTATATTATTTTTTTCTTTTTCCTCTTCATTGGCTAGTCATCTCGACGGCGGCGACTGGTGACCAGCTATAGGCAAGCTCAAGCCTTACCACAAGCCAGCAAGGCTTGAGCTTGCCGGGCCGAGCTTGTCCGACGTCGGCAAGCTCGAGCCTCACCAAATTTAGCAACATGGGTGGGGCTTGAGCCTCACCCCGCCCAACTCACCAGATCTAGTAAGGCTTGAGCTTGCTTGAGGCCAATCAAGGTTTTGGCGACCTTGAGCGAGGCTTGAGGTCACTTGTGGCTGGTCGCCAGCTAGCCAATGAAGAAGAAAAAGAAAAACATAAAAGGAAAATGTGTTTGGTGAAGGAAAGTGAGGTGAAAGAATATATGGAAAATGTTTTCGTTTTTTGAAAAGCGGAAAACATTTTTCTCTAATTTAGAAGACTTTTTTCTGTTAATGAAAAATGTTTTCCCTAACAATTCATTTTTCATGAAATGAATGACAGAAAATTCGAAAATATTTTTTTGGAAGTTATTTTTCCCGAAATGAATGGAGTGTAAGAGGTGGTTCATCTTCTAATACTCTTTTTATGCTCTTATTGAATAATGTGAGTATACTGACGAGTAATAGAAGGATCACTTTAATTAGGAAAAGTATTACCTTTCAAATCTGTTGGCCTCGTGGACATTCTTTTGGAAAACACATGATTTAAATAAGCCCTTTACGCCAAATTTGATTGTCAGGATCGTGTCATTGAACTGTCGCAATCCTAAGACGAATTTTGAAGGTCTAACAAGATTGCTAGGTGGACGCGTACAATCCACCTGTGAGGTGACATTTACTCTTCTCACGGACTCTCTAAAATCCGGTTGACGATTTCTCATTCTTTATTAATTTAAGGAGATTAGAGTCATCACCAACCTATTTTAGACCAGTTAGGAGTTGTGTTACTTTTGCAAACCAAAGATTTCGAGTTAGTAGACTGATTATGCTAGTTTTAGCTAATGCTCATCACCAATACTTTGTCCTTTTTAATAAAACGCTATTTCACATGATCTTTTTTCCAATTTTATTCCTAAACGTGCAAATTTATGTGACCATGCATAAGCGTGCAAGCAGTAAAAGTTGCTTGATAATCATAAACATTTAGTTTAATCAATATGTAAAAACAACGTGAGTCTTATTGGGCAAAATTAATATAAAACTGTCACTGACTCCAACGAGCAAAGCGTGAAAGGCTAAAATGCATCCCTACATGCCTACTTTTCATGAAAGCTCTAAGTTTTATAAAGAGTTAAATACTACAAAAAATACTAAACTAGTACACTTATAACAAATTTACCCTAAACAAACCGAAATTGATATATTTAAGACAAATTTATCTTTCATTAGTTTCCATTAAATTTTACAGTCAAATTATTAAATTGGATAACATGTATCAATTTGGAGTTTTACTCTCAATTTTTCACAATATAACACTTTATGATTTGTCGTAATATTAATTAAATTTAACGGAAATTAACAAAAGCAAATTTGTCACAAATATATCAATTTGAGATTTTCATGATAAAAAAATTAAGTTAATTTCTCATATGTATATCAGTTTAAAGTTTTTTTGTTAAAAAATTGGTTTTTTTAACTCACTCACCTCTCATTTCTATATTGAAAGGGTGGCCAGCTGGGCGAAAAATCCCGTGATTTTAAAAATTGATTTGAAATAAATTTATTATATTAATTTATGATTGTTGATGATATTGACTTTTTTGTTTGATTTATTATAGAATTGTGAAAGATTTCCTAATCACCTATACGTCATGTCTGATCAGCTGGATTACCTGGACATGCCTTCTAACTGAAAAAGGAGAAGAAAAAATAGAAGACAACTGGGAAGCACAAGATGTTCAACGGACGCGGACTGTCAGCCTCTGACACGACCGGGAAAATCGGTCCGAGTCTCTGACCAATGACCATGGTGTGACCGGGAAAATCCGCTTTGACCAGAGGCGCCCGCAAGCCGACAACGACGAGGGAAACTTCCAAAGCAAGGCGCTGACCATGGATTGATCGCAACGCACGTCGCGAGATTAGCGGGGTGTGCGCGTCATGATGAGCATCGAAGACCTACTGCCGAAGCCCCACCAACAACGTGTCCTTCCCTCTTTGAACAAGAAGATTGGAAAGTCATAATGAGCATTGAAGACCTGTTGCTAGGAACCGCACATGAAATTTAATTAATGGAGTCCAAATTATTTAAAAAATTATAAATTTATTTTACTTTTATCAATTCAATTCTAAATATTTTTTATTTTTTGTTAATCGAGTCATAAACATTTTTATATTTTACAAAGTAAGTTTATTCAGCCAACTGGAATATTTATGACAAATTTATCTTAAACTAGTATATATATAATAAATTTACTTTCCAAATGGATATTTATGATAAATTTATTCTAAATTAATTTTTTTTTATCATAAAAAAACCTAAATTGGTACATGTGCGGCACATTTATCCTCTTTCAATTTTCCCAAAACTAAGTTGTGATGTCAAATCAATTTTATTGTCCGGATTACTCAAACATTGCCTCCATATCCATATCATTAATACTTGATTTTTTTTTCTTTTTATTGGAATTATTATTAAAAAAACTATTCAAAGACTATCAAATGTGCACTTCATTCTTGTGCCAAGGGGATGCCCATTAATTAAAATATGGACAGATTGCTTGTGCACATATACAAAAGAAGTGCACATATCGCAGTTGCTTCGCTCGTTTTTGGTTTGTGACAAACTTGACTTTATGTTTATATGTCTTAGCCTGATATGGTTTACTACTTGTCAGCAATTTGTTTGTACGTTTACATATTACTCTTGCTGTGTAGGTCATTCGTGTTAGTCCATGTCCTTATTAGCGTTACGCAGTCTTTCCTACCTTGAATCGTAAGTGTGGCAAAATTTTAACATGAAACTTGCATGTAAATGGTATGATTGACTCGTACATCACATACTCGTTGAAATGCCAGAACCAAAATCACTTATGTTTGTCGCTAATTTCAGGTGTACTTAGAGTGATTCTTTTGTATATGTGCGTGAGCAATTTGTCCATCTTTTAGTTAATGGGCATCCTCTCGGCACAATAATGAAGTGCACATTTGATAGCCTTTGAATAGCTTTCTAATAATGATTCCAATAAAAATAAAAATAAAATCAAGTATTAATGATACAGAGGTAATGTTAGAGTAATCCGGAAAATAAAATTGATTAGACATCACAACTCGGTCAAATTTGGGAAAATTGAAAGAGGATAAATGTGCCGCACGTGTACTACTTTAGATTTTTTATGATCGAAAAAATTAATTTAGAGTAAATTTGTCATAAATATACCAACTTGGGGTAAGTCTGAGAGTAAGGGTTATGATAGGACTGACAAAAAAAAAAAAAAAACTATCATATCTGGTCATGCCACCCACAATCTCTCATAATGAAAATAAATGTAGTACCAAATTATTCCCATTTTAAATAAAAAATAAAAAAATTTGGTCTTCCATTCCCCTGCTGTCACTCATCCTCAAAGCTGCATTGAAGCCGCGTCACCTCCTCGTCTCCAAATTGGTATTTTTTTTTATGAGACCAAAAAAATTTAGCCCAAAATCAAGACTTGATATAAAGTTGGTACTGTTTACATGAACAAAAAAAAAAAAAAAAAAAAAAAAGCTATATTGAGACTCATGTTGAAAATTGGTACTTTTATAAAGATTTGTTTTCTTTTTCATTTTCATTTTTCATATTGTTTTCATTTTCATTTTTTCATTTTTCCCTTTTTACTTTGTCAGCCACCAATGAGGAATTACTAAAAAAAAAAAAAAGGATTAATACCCTAAAAAATTCCAAATTAGTACACTTGTAATAAATTTATCATAATTTTTTTTTTTTACTATCAAAAACCCCAAATTGGTATACATTTGATAAATTTATCCCAAACCGATATACTTGTGATAAATTTACCTTCTATTAGTTTTTATTCAATTTTTATCAAATTATTAAGTTAAATGACATATGATAGTTAGCTAATATACCGATTTGAGATTTTACTCTCTATTTGTCACAATTATACAATTTTTGTGATTTTTTGTAATATTAATCCAATTTAACAAATGGCATATTTATCACAAATATATCAGTTTTGAGTTTTTGGTAGTCAAATAAATTAGTTTGAGATATATTTATTACGAGTATACCAGTTTGAGGCTTTCTTTTTTATGATCATTTAGAAAAAAATTGTCAAAATGTGTACTAGTTTAGGTTTTTTATGGTTAAAAAAATAATTTAAAGTAAATTTGTTACACGTGTACTAATTTTAGATTTTTCAGAGTATTAACCCTTAAAAAAATGAAGATGAAGAAGGAAAGAAAAGTTTGAAATTAAATGAACCACCATATAATATATCGAGAAATTTTTAGACAACTTTCCCAAACTTTAATATATTACTGTCGATTAGTTTAGAAGGCTGCTTGGTATAGGTGAATAAGCTCAAATGGTCAACAAGAGAAACCTAAAGTCTCCTCATATATTGTATTGAAAATGTAGAGAGAGGACGCATGGCGGCGCAATTGATCTCTGAGTTTTTTTAGTTTTCTATGAAGTTGGTCACGATGACAGAAAGGACGCATGGCGGCGCAATTATTAGTCCCGTCTTTAACAAAAAAAGAAGATAAAATATTGCGTGGCCTAGATTGCTATTGAGACTCACCTAGATCAGGCAATCGTTAGTCCTATTGTTTAAATTGTTAATCATTGTGAAATGATTCTATAACTTTTCTTTATTTGAAGTAATGATGCGTGATCAGACCAGTGCCGTAAAAAATTAAAACGCTGTCATGTAGAAAAGTCATATATAAACTATTTGGATACTATTATTGTCTTACATGCGTTTTCTCAATTAAATAGACACAAAAGTTCGGTGTTCTTTTTGATGATTCCTTTGGAAGCTATCCAGATGCCACTCTATCGGGAGGGAAGCGACTTCAAAAGTGCACCTTTTGGGGACCCCCATCTTACGTGTCAGTCATTTAATTAGCCCCATATATCGATGAAATATGAAGACGTTGCTTCAAACAAAATCTACATTAAATAATTCTTATCATATTTTTAAGGGTAAAATCATTACTTTGCTATTGGAGTAATCATTTAACAAACTCTACCCCTAACAATTCCCTTAAAAATCACCAATTTTAAATCGAGTCTCAATTTAGTAAAAAAAAATTATCTCATAAAATAGCACAAACTTTAACTTGGGTCTTAATTTTGGTTTAAACTTTTTTTTTATCTCATAAAAATGCATTAATTTAAAGTTGGATTTCAATTTTAGCCTAAACTATTTTTTGTCTCAAGCACAAAATTTTCAGTTAGTACCTAGATATGGCCCTTGTCAAGCTTCCATCCAGTTTCCAACGAGCACACATGAAATGATGCATCGAATTTTTAACAACATTATTAAACGAAAAGTTGACAATAATTAGGATATCGATTGAAAGTTTGTGCTTTTTGATGAGACAAAAAAAAAAAAAATCAAAGCCAAATTTGAAACTCAACCTAAAATTGATGCTTTTTTTAAGAGGAGAAAAAACAAGTTTTGATTATAATTATGACACGAGCTAAAGTTGGTGTTCTTTCATGAGACAGAAAAAAAAAATGTTTGAATCAAAATTAGTACCCGACCTTAAATTGGTGCTTTTTAAGGAAATGAGGCTGTCAGAGGAAGCTGAAGAGTTACTGCAAAATTCGGCCAAATCCAATTAATGAGGCTGTCAACAGAAGTTGAAGGGTAATACATATTAAATATTGCCTGCATGAACACTTGCTGAGAGGTCATAGATAGTGAATTGATTAATTTTGTTTTTAATTTGTCCTTCATGCTTCCACCAACTGACTATCTGCGATGACTGTTTACGTGGGCAATATTAATTCTATGTCATGCTTTGGCGTCTTCTAACAGAAACATCAATTGGATTTGGCCGAATTTCATGGTGGAGCAATTTGATTATAAAAATTGAAAGTGTATGGACTTAATGAAAAAGTGATGAAAGTATAGGACGAAAAGTAAAAGATGTAGAAAAGAAAATGAGAGGAGGGGGGGGGGAGGTTGGGCTGTGCCCTTAGTTAAGTAAATGTGCAAAGCAATTTGACAAGACGTTTAAATTGGGCTCCTTTGCCAAAGTCCAATAAGCTAAGTCTATTGGATCCGTGTATGGACTCAAGTTTGGACCGATCAAATGAATATTTTCTGGTAGAGGTTGAGATGGGCCAGCATCAAGATAAAAAAATCGGGTTCTTCAGGCTCCATAAGACCGGAACTTCTATATGTAAGATTATTTCCTGCTGCAAAAAGGCTTGTAAAAATTTATCACTTCCTTTGCTACTGCAAAAGGATACTGAATTCCATTATCTATAAGAATTTATCACAAGGCAGTAGAAAATATAAGATTATTTCAGTGAGGTGGAAACCGACGCCAGAAGGGTTTATTCCTCCATGCCCCCACTCGCGTGCGGTGATGTCGTTCTTCAAACTCCCCCGTACCAGAAGCTGGAAATTTGCTTCAGCACAGCCTACCAACATGCAAACATATCAATGTTGTTTTGTGCTAAATGTCTCCACAGCTTTTTCGATTGACGTCCAGCTGGTCCACAAAGAGGCACATGATCAACCATTATAAATAGCCTGAGTTTCTTCCCATTTACATGTTTGCATTGCTGATCAAGTCTCCTACATCAACCTTGTCTAGTTTAATGCCTTCAATGGCATCTGTTTCCAATCAGAGCAAAATAGAAATAATTATGCATATTGAAAGCACTAAAAGACAAGCAGATAATCCAAACCCGTTCCAAAAAACAACCAGTGCAACTCTAAGAACAATGCGCAAATTTCTCTGAAAACCGGAAAGACGCTACGGCAAAAAAACTTTCTAAATGAAGCTATATCCATTTAATGATGAAAGGACAATCGAGAGGATATAGACTATTTTATATAGCCATCAGTTCAACAACAAACAATATCATTTTAGGGAGAAAATACCAAAGCATGAAGTAAAGATCCGTACAAAAAAATGGGACACATTAGTGTCAAGCAGATTTCTGAAAATGAAGTAAAAGAAATTTCAGTTATATACTGCTTGCACGCTAGGTAGACAAGCAAGAAGTTCATTCAAACCAGTAGATCATCTTTCTCCTAACCGAGCTTAGCAATTGTTGCATATGCATATACTCAGGGCCAACGTGGAGTCATGGACTTGGTGGTAAGAAATATTGTTTGGTTATGGTGGATAATTATACCAAGTTCACTTAGGTGTTCTTTCTTGCTTAAAAAGCAAAGTATTTCAATTTTTTTTTTTCAAAATTTACAAATAAATTTCAAAATGAAAAAGGTTATATTATTTCTTGCATCAAAATAGATCATGGGGGAGAATTTGAAAATCAAAGTATGAGTTTTGTGATCAAAATGGCTTTCAACCCAAATTTTCATCTCTTTATGCTCCATATCAAAATAGAGTTGTTGAAAAGAAAATTTGCTTCTAACAAAAAATGGCAAGAAACCTTTTGATTGAAAGCAAAATCCCTTCATATGTTTTGGCAAAAGTTATTTCAACTGCATGTTACATTATTAATTGTGTATTTTTAAGACCGTTACATAAAAAAAACCTCTTATGAGCTTTACGAATGTAAGAAAAAAGCAAAGAATGCATATTTTTGTGTATTTGAATGCAAATGCTTTATTCTTAAGAATGTTAATGATCATCCTAACAAGATTGATGGAAAGACAGATAAAGGAATATTACTAAGTTATTCAACAACAAACAAAGCCTACAAAGTTTTCAATAAAAACTCTTCGGAAGTGGAGGTATCAATGAACGTGAAGTTCTGAAAAAGTCATACGTTAGTGGATATAAGCAATGAGCTTGGGTATACTCAGGTGCCCGATTATAATCAAGTACACAGATATACTCAAGAAGGCAAATATACTCAGGAATCTGGAATGAGAGCTAATATTAACTAGTATGATTCTTCAAATACAAATGGAGCCAATCATCAAAGCTTGGACAAAGACTAGAGATACAAAACTAGTCATCCAAAGGAGCAAGAACTTGGAAATCTAAGTGAAACTATCAAAACTCTCAGACAAAAGCTGGATGGAAGTAATATAAGAAGAACGGCATAAAGACACTAAAACCAGTTTGATTCTTTTTATTCAGATTGCTGTTCATCTTCTTTTTTCTTTATCCTCCATCTTGGCTGAACGCAGAAGCAAAAAAACGAAGCCATCTTCTTCTTGCTCTATCCTCCACCGTTCCCTTAAACTACCTTCGAGCTTGGCGTCTTCCAGATCTCAACCAAGATTGACGACAGTGAGCTCCGTCGTGCATCTACCTTGAGGCCTACATCTGGAGAGATTGAGCTACATCGCTGCATTGAGCTCAAGCTCTAACTATGGCGGCTCGGGCTCCATCGTAGCATTGAGTTGGGTTGAAACTCTGAAAACGATTTGGGCATTCTAATCTATATCTTTTAAACCCATTGTGCTCCATGAAATCTACTCGCAATTTCCTTTCTTCTATTCTCTTTATTACCCTTATATAATACAACTAACGCATGAGTTTTTTATACATCAATCTGTTCTTGAAAATCAACTCAACTTGGAGTTCGTCGGGCATCTTAGCAAGTCCAAGTTGAGTGTCTAGATCAAAACACAATGTGTAATATTTGGCTGGTGGGGCCCAAAAGAAGAAAAAGAAAGATAAGTTGAAAAGTCAAAAAAGTAAAAATGAAGGGAGGGGAGGGCTCGGTTAAAAAGGACAGCAGAGAGCTCCCTCGACCAAAAAGGAGAGAAAAAGAAGAAGAAGAAGAAGAAGAAGAAGAAGAAGGGGGAAAAAAAAGAAAGGGTTTTTGGCACGTGCATGTAAGAGCTTTCCTAATGTGGACTAAATTAATTAATATTGTAATTTACTGTTTTTACGGTTACCGTAAAACAGGGTTGGTCTAAAAAGAGATAGAAGGTTTCTTAATTAATCTAATATGGGCTGGCTAGTGTGGATCGAGTTGAGCCTGGCCCGTAATAAGGAGGACTGGTTGGAAACTCTATAAATAGTGCTCAAGTCTCTCCTCTAACCCTAATTCTCACATATATCCTCACCTAAGAGGCGTTTACCTAACGCTAAACGTGAGGGAGGCCGCCTCATTGAGCCAGTGATACGGAGGGCAATAGAGGAGAATGACTTGATGCGTGGATCCCCTTTATATGTGGGTAATCCCTTTTTCTGCTTCCGCTTTTATGTTCAATGGATCCGGGTGCGTTAATCTTTCTACTCAATTATGCATGTTCTTGTTCTAATTATGGAGATCTTGGGATTGCGCAATTTGCGTCTAACAATGCATACCACGGATGCCTCACCAAGCCGGCTCAATTTTATAACGCAGCACCCGGTAAGAGATTAGGCCCATTATTCGTCCAATCGAAGTAATTTACGGGTTTAGGGCTCCAATTCGAAATATTTGGAAAATAGAGCGGCGAAGTCCAATTTTGGAGTCATTGAGCCACGTATTTTTGTAGAAATGATAGTTTAGGGTGTTGTGGAGCCATGAGATTTTACCGATCGTGATTTGAACTTACGGTTTGCTCGAAACAAAATTTGGAAGTTTCCTGCGCACAGTGAACAGTGTGCGTCCAGCAGTTTCCAGCCCTTATTTTGTTAATTTTCGGTTTGATTTTGGGACGGTCAAGTTGGGATTATTGTAGTATGATAGAAGGGCTCTCTATTGACTATAAGTATGTTAATAATGGGGTTCGATAGAGAAAGTTATAGTGTAACTAAGTTTTACACTCAAGTGTCGTGTTACAAACGGCATGAATAATTATTTTGGGTATACGATTTATTAGCGCATATGAATCGTTTTGTTAACATTTAGACATAATATAGTCGTTTCGTGGTTGATGTGGCATGCTACCTAAACTTAATGTTGATTCTCGCTCATTTGGTAGGATCGCGAGATCGAAGGATCAAATAACACACACGTTATTTGATTTTGGGGCATCCCCAGGTGAGTAGTACTAATGTCATCTTTGGTTTTGTGTAACTCATGTACTAAGGTAAGATTAACCGACATATACTTGTGAGGAAATGAGGACTTATTTGTTATATATTTATGGATATAGTGCTCGGTAATTTTGAGTTATGGTGAGATGATTCGACAAACCTCTCTTGAAGGGTTATGTATGCTATTTTGGTACAATCGAATTATGTGGTTATGCGATGACTATTGAAACATGATATGTGTTGTGTTGAGGAAATCAAATGTGTGGTGGTGAAGGACTAAGTGCTACGCGACAACGAAATTTCGTGTGAGTCACCTCTAGAGCCTTGTAGTCAAGGGCTAAGTGCTACATGGCGACTTGAGTCACATGGGAGTCACCTCTAGGGCCTTGTATTACTGACATGCATAGTAAAGGACTAAGTGCTACATGATAACGTAATTTCATGGGAGCCACCTCTAGGGCCTTGTACTATTGCTATATGTGGTCGAGGGCTAAGTACTACACGATAACACAATTTCGTGGGAGTCACCTCTAGGGCCTTGAGTTGGATATTAAGTGTGGGATGAACCATTAATATGAGATAGGATGAGTTCATGCTGGTTTTGTTATTAAGGATGAATGGAAAATTTGGCTATTTGATATAGCTAGGTTGAGGTAACATTTAACACAATTTGTTCTTGCAAGTTATCATATTTTGTTTGGCAATAATGAGTCATGCCTTGAGTTTTAAATGTGTAATGCGGAAGTTGACATGCTTTTATGATATATACTACTCACTAAGATATGGTTGCTTATTCCATTCATCTTCCATGTTTTCAGGTCCCAGGGTTAGCAACTAGTAAGACGAGAGCGCTTTTGGGAAACTTTTGGGAGTTCTATTTTGGGTATGGTTTAAGAAAGTGGTGTATATAATCTTTGCTTATGGATGGACTGGTTGAGTTCTAAATGTATATTTCTTTTTGGTAGATTATATAAACTCTAATGTTGCAACAAACTTGTTAGTTATCTGATATGTATATATATATATAGCTTGAGATATACATAATTCAATGGAAGATTGGCCATGTCATCCCCATTCCTTGTAGTTTCGGGGTGTGACATTTTTGGTATCAGAGCCTAAGTTTTGATCTTCCTAGGTAGAGATATGGGACGTTGGGAGATTGTGTGATAGGTTTTAATGTGCTAACCTTGTTTACTAAGGTGTAATCTTATTCTTGAGTCCAGGTAATTATGCGTACCGACTTAGAGACACTTGCCTCGCTTTGTAAAAATAGCAAATGCAAGCGAGTTGCTACCCCTAATACTAGAGATGAGCCTAAAGCTTCTCGAGGGGCAGCTTTAAGGAGGAGACTAGAGGACCGATTTGATGGGAGTCATGATTTGGATGAAGCTAGGGAAGAGCCCCAAAAGCCGGTTCCTCCGACTGAGTTCACGCAGGCAATGATTCATTGGTATCGTCAAGCGAAAGAATTAAGTGAAGGTGGAGTAGCTGGCTCATGCACCTTCGCCCAATTCAGAAAGGCGGATCCACCTAAGTTTGATGGGAAGTCGGATCCTCTCAAGGCTGATGATTAGATTAGAAACATGGAGGGGGGTTTTTAGAGCTGAGAATGTTCGTGATGACCAAAAGGTCAACTTTGCCACTCGATGCTTAGAAGGCGAAGCTATTAGCTGGTGGGAAGGAACTAGACCAGCTCTCGGAGATAATGATGCGATCATTTCATGGAAGGACTTCACTGAGGCTTTTAATGCCCAATTTTTTCCAGAATCTTTTCAAGCGAAGATGAGAAGCGACTTTGTCAATATATCTCAAGGTAGCTTAACAATTATGGAGTATGCGACCCGCTTTAATCGGTTAAGTAAATTTGAGGATGGTTTTGCGGCCAATGAAAGGCGTAGGGGTGAACACTTTCAGCGTGGGCTCCGACCGGATATTCGTACTATACTCGTACCATTTGAACTAACAACGTACAAAGATGTTTTGAATTGAGCAATTAGGGTCGAGCAAGACATTTTGGAGCGTGGCACGCAAGGAGCACCTCAACACAAGAGATTTAAGCCCACCGATTTCCAGAACAATCGTACTAGTGATAGTAGGAAGCAAAGAGATTTCAATCGGCTAGATAGGTCTCGGAATCAAAGTGGTCAAAGCCCTTGTGCTACTTGTGGAAAACTTCATGGCGGTTGTTGTTATCGTAAATTAGGAGCATGTTTTGTTTGCGGAAAAATGGATCACATGGCACGTGCATTGCCCCACGAAGAGGAATAATCCTATGGATGGTAGGATATGTTATATGTGTGGACAACCAGGACACATCGCATGCAATTGTTCTATGCAGAGGAATGCTCCTTCCATTGGTAGGTCCTAGGGGAACCCACAAAAACAAAATGCAAGTGGGAAAGTTTTTGGGATGACGAAGGAAGATGTGGAGGCGTCTAACGCAGTTGTTGTAGGTGATATTTCTATTACCTCACAATGTGCTTATGCGTTATTTGATTTTGGTGCTACGCATTCATTCATTTCAACTGAATTTGCAAAGAAGCTTGATGCGTTACCTGAACCTCTTGAGTGTAAATTGCATGTTGATACTCCTACTGGTGATTTCTTAGTTGCTCATCATGTGTTCAAAAGATGTATGCTTCGGATTAATAATGTTGAAATGCCTGTGGATCTAGTAGAGTTAAATATTCGAGACTTCAATGTTATTATAGGGATGGATTGGTTATCTACATATCGTGCTACTGTTGACTGCTTTTCAAAGAAAGTGATCTTTAGACTTCCAAATCAACTCGAATTCTCTTTTTCGGGAGGTTGTCAAGACACTTTTCCAATGTTGATCTCAGCTTTACAAGCGAAGAAACTCTTGAGAAAGGGTTGTTATGGTTATTTAGCTTGTGTAAAAGACACAAGTAATGTTATAGGGAAGTTGGAGAATATTCCTGTTGTTAGAGACTTTCCAAATGTGTTTCTTGAAGATTTACCAGGTTTGCCTCCTGATAGAGAAATGGAGTTTTGTATTTAATTGATGCCCAGTTCAACACCAATCTCTAAGGCACCATATCGGATGGCACCCACTGAATTGAAAGAATTGAAAACGCAGCTGCAAGATCTTTTGGATAAGGGTTTCATCAGACCCAGTGCTTCACCTTGGGGAGCTCCTGTTCTATTTGTGAAAAAGAAAGATGGTAGTATGCGGCTTTGCATAGATTACCGAGAGCTTAATAAGGTAACGGTCAAAAACAAATATCATTTGCCCCGGATTGATGATTTATTTGATCAACTTCAGGGAGCTCAGATATTCTCCAAGATCGACCTTTGTTCTGGGTATCATCAGTTGAAGATAAAAATAGATGATGTGCCTAAAACTGTTTTCAGAACAAGGTATGGCCATTATGAATTTCTTGTCATGCCTTTCGGATTAACAAATGCGCTCGCTACCTTCATGGACTTGATGAACAGGGTGTTCAAAGAATATCTAGACAAATTTATTGTGGTGTTCATTGATGACATCCTAGTATATTCAAAGAGTTTAGAGGAACATGAACAACACTTGAGGTTTGTCTTGCAGACTTTGTATGAAAAGAAGTTGTATGCCAAATTTAGTAAATGTAATTTCTGGCTTGATCATATAGAATTCTTGGGTCATGTGATCTCGAAGGATGGAATATTAGTGGATCCAAAGAAGGTTGAAGCAGTTGTTAAGTGGAATCGCCCAACTAATGTTACAGAAGTGAGAAGTTTCCTTGGGCTAGCTGGCTACTATAGGCGATTTGTAAAGGGATTCTCAAAGATTGCTAGTCCACTTACCCATCTAACTCAGAAGAGAGTTAAATTTGAATGGTCAGACCAATGTGAGCGCAGTTTTCAAGAGTTAAAGAGACGGCTGGTATCGGCTCCTATTCTAACTTTACCTTCAGGAAGTGGCAGCTTCGTAATCTACTACGACGCATCAAAAGAAGGTTTGGGGTGATTTCTTATGCAAGATGGAAAAGTTGTTGCCTACGCTTCTAGACAATTGAAATTACATGAGAAGAACTACCCCACTCATGATTTGGAGTTAGCAGCAGTTGTATTTGCCTTGAAGATATGACGGCACTATTTGTATGGTGAAAAATGTGAAGTCTTTACCGATCACAAGAGTCTAAAGTATATCTTTACTCAGAAAGAACTAAACATGAGGCAAAGAAGATGGCTAGAGCTTTTGAAGGATTATGACTTGTCCATTAATTACCATCCGGGTAAGGCTAATGTGGTAGTAGATGCTTTGAGCCGTAAATCCTTTGGAAATATGGCAACTTTGCTCACTTCTCAGAAACCCATCCTTGAAGATATGCGGAAATTAGACTTGGAAGTATTGGTACGTCAGCTTGGTGCTCAGTTAGCTAACCTTCAAGTACAACCTATGTTGATTGACAGAATTAAGGCTAAACAGAATGAAGATCCACAATTACAAAAATTTAGAGAAGGTGTGGAAGCTAGAAGACAAGCAGATTTCAGTTTACACGTAGATGGATCCTTGAGGTTTCGTGGTCGACTATGTGTTCCAAGGGACTCAAATCTGAAAAAGGAGATCCTACAAGAAGCTCACAACACTAGATTTTCAATTCATCCTGGAAGCAGTAAAATGTATAGAGACTTGAGAGAAAACTTTTGGTGGGTCAACATGAAAATTGATATTGTAAAATTTGTTGATCAATGTCTAGTTTGCCAACAAGTGAAAATTGAGCATCAGAAACCAGGTGGACAATTACAAACTCTAGAAATACCTAAATGGAAGTGGGAACATGTCACCATGGACTTTGTAGTCGGTCTACCGAGAACGCCAAGTGGTAAGAATGCTATATGGGTGATTGTTGACCGATTGACTAAGTCCGCTCACTTTTTGTCATATCGATTTGGCCTTTCAATGGAAGATATGGCAAAGCAATATGTTAATGACATAGTGAAGCTTCATGGAGTTCCAGTAAGCATTGTTTCTGACAAGGATCCCAGATTCGTGTCTAACTTTTGGAAGAGTTTGCAACGAGCATTGGGCACGAAACTCAACTTGAGTACAGCTTTTCATCCACAAATAGATGGACAGTCAGAGAGAACAATCTAGATATTAGAGGATATGTTGAGATCATGTATCATTGACTTTGGTGGTTCTTGGGATGAACATCTACATTTGGCAGAATTTTCTTATAACAACAGTTATCACTCTAGGATTAAAATGGCACCGTTTGAAGCTTTATATGATCGAAAATGCAGAAGTCCTATTTGTTGGGATGATGTTGGTGAGAAAAGACTAACTGGCCCTGAATTCATTCAACAGTCAGTAGAGAAAGTTAGGCTAATTCGGGAACGTCTCAGAACGGCTCAAAGTCGTCAGAAAAGCTATGCGGATCTTAAAAGACGCAAGTTAGAATTTAGTGTGGGGGATCATGTATTCTTAAAAGTTTCTCCTACGAATGGTGTATTGAGATTTGACACACGTGGGAAGTTAAGTCCAAGGTATGTGGGACCATTCTTGATCTTAGAGAAAATTGGTGAAGTCGCTTATAAATTGGCTTTACCACCGGCGCTATCAGGTGTCCATAATGTGTTCCATGTTTCTTTGTTGCGGAAATATGTGCCAAACCCCGAGCATGTGCTAGACTTTACCCCATTGAGATTACAGGAGAATTTGACATATGAGGAGTAGCCTATTTGCATTGTTGATAAGAAGGATCAGGTGCTGCAACGGCGAACTATTCCTTATGTGAAGATACAATGGCAAAACCATACTGAGAGAGATGCTACTTGGGAACTTGAGGATGAGGCAAGACGCAAATATCCTTACTTGTTTCATGATTGAAATACATGTAAATTTCGAGGACGAAATTTTTTTTTTAGGAGGGTAGAATGTAATATTTGGCTGGTGGGGCCCAAAAGAAGAAAAAGAAAGATAAGTTGAAAAGTCAAAAAAGTAAAAAGGAAGGGAGGGGAGGGCTCGGTTAAAAAGGACAGCAGAGAGCTCCCTCGACCAAAAAGGAGAGAAAAAGAAGAAGAAGAAGAAGAAGAAGAAGAAGAAGAAGGGGAAAAAAAAAGAAAGGGTTTTTGGCACGTGCATACCACGGATGCCTTGCCAAGCCGGCTCAACTTTATAATGCAGCCCGGTAAGAGATTAGGCCCATTATTCATCCAATCGAAGTAATTTACGGGTTTAGGGCTCCAATTCGAAATATTTGGAAAATAGAGCGGCGAAGTACAATTTTGGAGTCGTTGAGCCACGTATTTTTGTAGAAATGATAATTTAGGGTGTTGTGGAGCCATGGGATTTTACGGATCGTGATTTGAACTTACGGTTTGCTCGAAACAAAATTTTGAAGTTTCCCGCGCACAGTGAACAGGGTGCGTCCAGCAGTTTCGAGCCCTTATTTTGTTAATTTTCGATTTGATTTTGGGATGGTCAAGTTGGGATTATTGTAGTATGATAGAAGGGCTCTCTATTGACTCTAAGTATGTTAATAACGGGGTTCAATAGAGAAAGTTATAGTGTAACTAAGTTTTACACTCAAGTGTCGTGTTACAAACGGCTTGAATAATTATTTTGGGTATGCGATTTATTAGCGCATATGAATCGTTTTGTTAACATTTAGACATAATATAGCCGTTTCTTGGTTGATGTGGCATGCTACCTAAACTTAATGTTGATTCTCGCTCATTTGGTAGGATCGCGAGATCGAAGGATCAAATAACACACACGTTATTTGATTTTGGGGCATCCCCAGGTGAGTAGTACTAATGTCATCTTTGGTTTTGTGTAACTCATGTACTAAGGTAAGATTAACCGACATATACTTGTGAGGAAATGAGGACTTATTTGTTATATATTTAAGGATATAGTGCTCGATAATTTTGAGTTATGGTGAGATGATTCGACAAACCTCTTTTGAAAGGTTATGTATGTTGTTTTGGTACAATCGAATTATGTGGTTATGCGATGACTATTAAAACATGATATGTGTTGTGTTGAGGAAATCAAATGTGTGGTGGTGAAGGACTAAGTGCTACGTGACAACGAAATTTCGTGTGAGTCACCTCTAGAGCCTTGTAGTCAAGGGCTAAGTGCTACATGGCGACTTGAGTCACATGGGAGTCACC
This sequence comes from Eucalyptus cladocalyx, assembly GCA_017140615.1. NCBI lineage: Eukaryota > Viridiplantae > Streptophyta > Magnoliopsida > Myrtales > Myrtaceae > Eucalyptus > Eucalyptus cladocalyx. The sequence goes on from CM029522.1 coordinate 26,766,989, forward strand.
TCTAGGGCCTTGTATTACTGACATGCATAGTAAAGGACTAAGTGCTACATGATAACGTAATTTCGTGGGAGCCACCTCTAGGACCTTGTACTATTGCTATATGTGGTCGAGGGCTAAGTGCTACACGATAATGCAATTTTGTGGGAGTCACCTCTAGGGCCTTGAGTTGGATATTGAGTGTGGGATGAACCATTGATATGAGATAGGATGAGTTCATGCTAGTTTTGTTATTATGGATGAATGGAAAATTTGGCTATTGGATATAGCTAGGTTGAGGTAACATTTAACACAATTTGTTCTTGCAAGTTATCATATTTTGTTTGGCAATAATGAGTCATGCCTTGAGTTTTAAATGTGTAATGCGGAAGTTGACATGCTTTTATGATATATACTACTCACTGAGATATGGTTGCTTATTCCATTCATCTTCCATGTTTTCAGGTCCCAGGGTTAGCAACTAGTAAGACGAGAGCGCTTTTGGGAAACTTTTGGGAGTTCTATTTTGGGTATGGTTTAAGAAAGTGGTGTATATAATCTTTGCTTATGGATGGACTAGTTGAGTTCTAAATGTATATTTCTTTTTGGTGGATTATAGAAACTCTAATGTTGCAACAAACTTGTTAGTTATCTGATATGTATATATATAGCTTGAGATATACATAATTCAATGGAAGATTGGCCATGTCATCCCCATTCCTTGTAATTTCGGGGTGTGACACAATGGACAAGAACCAAAACTTTTCTTAGAGATTGAAGGGGAAACCGTGAGAATGGGTTAAGGAAGATGGTGAACAGTGAACACAAAAGAAAAAAAAAATCAGAAAATTATGCAATATAACATCATTTCAATTCAATTTGTCCATGTCAAATCACCGACTGTATCATGTAGGATGGCTAGCATTAACTAGACCGCTATACCAGTAAATTTGACCAAAAATAGCAGGTTGACTGCATTGGCAACTCATCGAAAGAATTATGAATAAACTGGTCAAATTGAAAAGTTTTGAATTAAATTGATCATTGTATAATAAGTTCAAGACTTTTTAGATAATTTTCCCGATAAGTATTCATTCATATGCTTTCTCATATAAATTTTTGTTGCGTTTTCATAGTTTGACTAGTGCGAGTCTATGACAATCGAGAGTTAGCAGCTAGATATTTATTGCCTCTAAGAACTTCATTCTTCTTCTTTTTCAGTTCACGTCCAAATTATGAAGTAATTCATCTCACAATACTTTTTATTCCATTATCTTCTCAAATGAGCATATTGACAAAGTGACAACTAATAGAACGTCAATTTAATCAGGCAAAGTGTTAATCTTTCGAATCTGTTGGTCCTCTATAAATTGTTTTCAAAAAACACTTGAATAAACACTTTACGCTAGCTTTGATGTCAAGATTATTTCACTGGATTTGTAACGTAACAAATAAACATAATATTTCTCATACAACGGATTTTCTTTGGCGGACAACCAAATTTAACGTCTAGCTTATCCTATCCAATTGGGTGTTTGATGATTGTAGATTAGGACCAGGATTAGAACTAAAAACTAAAAAATATACTTTCAGGTGGGGAAAAAGGTAGCGCACCTGGTGAATATGAGAATAACTACAGCTGAAAAGCGACCACCGAGAGTTGGTCGTTGCGGCCACCACTTAAAGACGAGGTGGCTTCAAGCTTCCGTTGACTAGAAGATTTCAATATGTTACTAGTCTGACGGCTGTGAATTTGGTGGTGGTGTCGACTTCTCAGAACGAGAGGTAAAAGTCGAGAATAGTAGGCGATGGAGTTGAATAGCATGCGTCCTTTGCAATCGACTTTGCTATTGGGACAATAACTTAACAACCGTGGCTGATACTATGATAGCCCAAGGGAAGGGGAATGGGTCATCTCTAGTCTCACATCGCTTAGAGGAAAGTCCTAAGCTAGTTTATAAAGACTTGGATCCTTCTAAATCTGTGTAACAGTGTCCAAAGTAGATAATATTACACAGTAAGGCCCCGATCGTTACAAATGGTATTATAGCCGACTTCTGATCACCTTCCTAAGGTGTGGGGCCATAGCGAGGACGTTGTGCTCCTAAGGGGTGAAGAGTGTGACAGCCCAAGAAAATGGGAAGGGGTCCTCTTTAGTCCCACATTGCTTATGGGGGAGTCCTAACATCATAACCCAACCACCATGGCATTTACTCAAACAATAATAAGGCACTCGAATGAACAATGTCGAGTAGTAGGGATGTATTTATTTCGCTACTGTGGTCCTTTATTACTGCAATGGTGCATGGAGAGCCTATTTGTAGTCTAAAATAGAGGAAATCAAATCAAAATTATATAATCAAAATAAATATAGAAAATCAAAGAAAATATCCTAAATATCTCTTAATGATATATGAGTATCCTAATATTACTAACAGTTCCAAAATTGAAGTATTTGGTAATATAATGCCAAAGGCTCTTAAGCTTTCATAGTCTTTAAGGCCAATGCAACTCTAGATCAACATTGGCTTTCAGCATTCCAAAAATGGTACTTCAAGGGTTTAATGAATATTTGTCATTTCAATTTTTCCATCACTAATATTTTCATGTGTATGTTACGCTCGCTTTTCAATTGTCAATGGTCTGTCTCAAACATCATTCTCGTCGCCCCAATCTAGCTCGCCGAGAGTTAAGGGTTGAGGATCGAGGGTCGCGGGGCTGTCTCAAGTGACATCTACTGGGTCACGAATTTGTCTCAGATTGACGGTCTAGAGTCACCAAGCATCCGACGAGAGTCGGCGAGGGCTGCCAACGCTCGCCTTTGGTCACCAGGTTGCCTTTAATCACCCGGTTGACGCTCGCCCTTGGTTCATGCGAGGTCACCGAATCTCAGCAGCCCTGCCCTCTCTCTTTTTTTTTTTTTTCCTTTTTTTTAAACTTTTAAATTGCTTTACAAAAAATGTACCGAAACCCAATTATTCAAAATGCTAGTTTTTTTAGCAACTCACCTCGTATCTAAGAATTCTTTTCTCAAAAGCTATCTCAAATGCACGCAATGACCCCTCATGGTAATCGTGGGAGATAATTCCTCAACGAGTATTTCGTTGCAAGAGTGCAATAATTCTTGGTAGATTCCCAAAAGCTATCCCCAAAAGCCAATTATATATTATTTTCTGGCTATTTAAATGACCTGCGTCGTATTGTACTTTAACTTTAAGCGGAATTTAGCTTCACTATGTCTCCATTGTTTTTTTCATTCTGTTCATTAGTTAAAAAACAGTGTTCGAAAGGGGGAGTCGCCGTCATTAAATTTAAGGTGTTAAATAACAAAATATTCATGTCCTAAAGGCATGCTTTACTTAAAAGACAGAGAGAAGTTCCAGAATGAATCTTCTTCTTCTTTTTTGTCGAATCTTTTCGTGGGGAGGTACGTCACCATTGAAAGATTTGATTTTGTTTGATACGCGTATCGGCAAAATTAATAATCTAAAATGTAACTTTTCTAAAAATGATCTACTTTATGATCTACAAAAACAAATAAGCGAAAAACATTTTTAACATTCTCAAGATTGTTTAAACAATTAATTATTATCAATAATGAAAATACTTTTCATTAATTAATTATTTTAAATAATATAAGTGATTATTTTAAAGAAAATATATTTTTGAATCATTCATTTTTGTGAAAGAAATCGAGTCTAAAAACTAACTGTGGAAACCACATATCTTGTCATGACACCCTTAATCTCTCATAATGAAAATAAATGTATTACCAAATTTTTCTCATATTAAATAAGCTACCATCGCATTTCCTCAAGGCTGCATCGGAGCTGCATCATGTCCTTGTCTCTGAATTGGCACTTTTTTTATAAGACGAAAAAGTTTAGCCTAGAGTTGAGGCCTAATCTAAAGTTGGTAGTATTTTACACGACAACAAAAATTTGAGCCAGATTGAGACTCATGCTAAAATTGGCACTTTTAAAAATAAGAGGCCGTATTTTTTATTTATAAAAACTCTCTTTTCTTTCTTATTTATTTATTTTTTTCTTCCCTTTTTACTTTACCAGCCATAGGCATGGGTTTATTTAAATAAAGGAGAAAATAATTATTATTATAAAAATTATCCAGGTGAACACTAAGTACCAACTGTGTTACATAGGATGGTTGGCATCAATCTGAATGCCAAGTCAGTAATTTTTATTTAAAATTAATCGGAAAGACTAAATTAAGAGATCATTAATAATATTAAAATTAAATTGATTAACTGAAATGTTTATAATTAAATTGGCCATCGTATAATAAGTTTAGAAATTTTTAGATAACTTTTCCCAAACTTTAAAGTGTATCGATTAGTTTAGAAGACTGCTTGTAATAGATGAATAAGCTCAACAAGTCAATGAAAGAAACCCAAAGTCTCCTCATGTATCGTATTAAAAGACGCAGAATGGACGTATGGCGGTGCAATTGATCTCTTGAGTTCTTTTATTCTTTGGGAATTAGGTGACGATGAAAGTAACAAGATCAACCACCGACCGTTGCAGCGTAGAGGGTAGATTCCTTGCTCTCCCCGATGGAGGCCAAGGTTTGAAGCCCCTGCGAAGCAGGGAGGCTGAAGCGCTGTGTGGTGATTTGCCTGGTGGCATGGGGTGGTGGTTTCACCTGTGCTGCCCCCAGGGTTTACTCCCCGGCTGCCGGCCGTGCGGGGGTTCCCTGGGTCACCAAAAAAAAAAAAAAAAAAAAAAAAAAAAAAAGTAACAAGATCATTCCCTTCGGGTCCTGCAATTATTAGTCCCGTCTTTGAAAAATAAAATAAAATATTGCATGTTCTAGATGCTATTGAGATCATGCCGATCACGCAATCGCTAGTCCTATTCTTTAAATTGTTAATCGTTGTGAAATGATTCCATAACTTTTCCTTACTTGAAGAGATGATGTGTGAGTCATATCAATGCCATAAAAAAAAAAATTAAAACGCCGACATGTCACAGATATAAAAATACATATATTCGGATACTATTATTGACTTGTATGTATTTCCTCAATTAAATAGCCACAAAAGTTCAATGCTCTTTGTGATGATTCCTTTGGAAAGTTAATCGGGAAGGAGTGACTTTAAGATTGCGCCTTTTGTCGACCACCATCTTATGAGTCATTTATTTAATTAGCCCCCACATATCCATAAAGTTTAAAAAACAATTCTAAAATCATGGAGATGTAGCTTAATAGACAAACAAAATCCGCTTTAAATAATTCTTAGCATATATTTAAGAGTAAAAATATTACGTTGCTATTGGAGTAATCATTTACCAAACTTTGCCCCCATATCAATTGCCTAAAAAATCACAAATTTCCAATTGAGTTTCAATCATGTCTAAAAGTTTTTGTTTTGTCCCATAAAAAAGTGTTAACTTTAGTTTGGATTCTAATTCTGATCCAAAATTTTTTGGGAAAATGTCACAAATGGTTTTTGGACTTCTACTTAATGTGCAATCTCATCCCTGAGCTTTCGATTTGCTCAATTTGGTCCATGAACTATCGATAAATGTCCAATCTAGTCCTTCTGTTCAAACCGTTAAGTGATGACTGTTTTTTTTTTCCTTCTCTTTTCCCTCCACCGGCCTTGGCGGAGGGAAGAGCGACCCTGGGCTGGCTAGGGCCATCTTCGCCGGCGTCGGGCAAGGGCAACCCTTAATTGGGTTGGGCGACCGACACCAGTAAGGGGTTCCCTCGCCAGATCTGGCGAGGGCTGCCCTCTCTTGCATCCAGCAAGGATGGCCCTTGCTAGATCTGGCAAGGGCCGTCTGTAACATCCCGATTTTCCAATTCTATTTTCAATCAATTGAGATGAGCATTTCGTTGGCACGCATATAGTTCTTTTTTTTGAATCGGCCACTCATGTGAAAACTAGTCTATTAGGTGAAGTCGTTAAGAGATTCTAATACATCAGACTTGAGAATTTGACTAAGAAGCGACCTTTCGACCGAGCTAATCTACAAGGGTAATTACGGCATAGTTAAAAATCGATTAGAGACCGGAGATAGGTTGACTCAACAGAGGCATGTAATCAAGTGTGGGTGATTCCACCAGATCGCACAATTCTTGTCGATTGGCACTGCACCAACGTTTCTGTCGATTGGGTACCTTGTGTCCGTATTTGAAACCTTGAGATTACCCCGACAACTGAGAGTCGCCAATGTGTCAAAGATATACATTGTGGCTTGATCAACCACAGGTTGCATGTGCATTGTGTGACATTGCTTCCTGCTTTTTTATCCCATATTTTATTGTCGGGGGTTTTATAATATGCTTCCGCATGTGCATTAAAGAACTGATTGGGTTGGCGACTTAACCTGGGAATATCGCATTGAATGACCATGGTGGGATGTTGGCGCGCCTGAGATTCGGGGCGTGACATCCCCGTTTAAGTGGTATCAGAGCATGGTTTGAGTATGGAGTGATAAGGTGCGATGAGTTATGGGATAGTTAGTAGGAAAGGCTTTTAATATGTTGATGCATGTGGTTGATAGCTGTTTGGTAGTGTGTTTGTGGGGTCACTCAAATTCCAACCTGACGTTGGAATCGAAAAACAAGTGTCTATAAAGAGCCTGTAGGATGAGTGACCAGGAGTGGAGAACTCCTTGGAGGAGGTCGATAGGACCTGTACCTCAGGGTAGGACGCTGACAAGAGTTGGTACCCGAGGTAGAGCGTAAGGTTAGACTAGCGCGAGTGTAAGAGTACCGCCACAAGTCGGTACTGAGAGTGTAGCAACACCAAATGATCCTAGGTTCGACAGGATTGTTTAGGCGTTAGAGTCTTTGGGAAGCATTTTGGGTCAGTAAGCTCAGGACCGAGCCGCCGCTGTTGTCGTTGTTTCTACCACTGTTAGTGTTTGACTGTTGTTGTTGCCATGCCTGTTGAGGCCCAATCAGGAGTTGTGATCGAGGATCAAGCCACCGTATCTGAGTCAAGGTTCAATTTAGGCAGAGATGGAAATCGATTGGGGAGAAAGGCTGATGTCAAAAGAAAGGTGCCCTGTTTCACCCAACCGGAAGAGTTAGAATTGGAAAGTCAGCGCTCAACTCGATCGATGTGTGTCATGTCTATAAGAAAAGACATGGATTTGTTCTGTGCTGTAAGAGAGAAAAGACTTATTACAAGGGTCGCCGGTACAATCATTTGATCAAAGATTATCCATATAAACAGATAGAATCACAGCTATTCCTGACACTGCCGTTGATAAGATAGAACAAAGGAAACATGCTTCGGGACATTTAGTGGGGTACTTGGAATAGACCCCAGTGCAAGGAAGGGTACATGTTGTCACCCGACATGAGGCAAAGGACTCACCGATCGTGTATCAAGTTTCTGGAAGGAAGCATGAATCTGCCCAATCTCCCAGTTTAGCAGGAGCATACTTTGAATGTGGCCAGCATGGCCATCGGGTTAGGAACTGTCCACGTAAGTCCAGGAGGGCGTAAGTACCGTTACTGTAGATAGGACACCACTAGGATGGCTAGAAGAGTATGAATGGGTCGACCATGCATCGATCAAGGGGATAATGTTTTTGAGATGTTTTTATCAGAGTAGTGCAACAGAATTTTCAATAAAGGTTGTAGGATTTTTGTTGTGGTAATAAAGTAATAGAAAGAGGGATCTCTGACTATAGTTGTACTTGAAGGATTTGCTTAAGTATAACTTGGAAGTCATTTATAAAAAGGTTTGGCTCAATGAGCTTTCTGTTGTTTTGAATCGTGGTAGTAATATAATTCAGTTTGTTCATTTAGCATATGAAAGTTTTGGAATTATTGAAAGTTGAAGAGGAATTTCAATCCTTGTTATTTGTCACTGAAGATGACCTGGTTCTGGTTGTTGGTTACCGAATCCACGTGGTAACTGTAATGGGTGTGTCAGTTGAGGAGCCGAATATGGAGAACATAACCGTGGTACAGAAGTTTCCTGAGGTGTTTCATGAAGAATTGCTAAGTCTACTGTCAGAAATAGGAATAAAGTTCGTGATTGAGTTAGCATCCAGAATAGAGTCAATCTCTAAGGCTCCTTACCAGATGACATGGTCTAAGTTGAAAGAACTAAAGGTGTAGATGCGAGAGTTGTTGGATAAGGGATTCATACGTCCTAGTGCATTACCTTGGGGAGCACCAGTTCTATTCGTGAGGAAGAAGGATGGTTCGTGGCACCTATGCATCGACTATCAATAACTCAATCAGGTGACGATCAAGAACAAGTATTAACTGTCGAGGATCGATGATTTGTTTGATCAGCTTCCAGGAGTGTCGATATTCTCTAAAAGCAACTTGAGGACAGGGTGTCATCAGCTGGAGATTAGAAATGAGGTTATACTAAAGTTAGTGTTTCGCGCTCGATACAGCCATTATGAGTTACTGTAACGCCGTGTGATTTGACGGACATTTAAACTTTTTGTATGGATCTGATGAACAGAGTGTTTATTGGGTACTTGGATTTGTTTTGTGATTGTGTTCATTGATGTTATCTTGGTGTGTTCGAAGAGTGCACGAGAGGCATTAAAAGATGATACTTCAGACTTTGAGGAATCATGAGCTATACGTCAAGTTCAGCAAGTGCAAGTTTTGGTTAACTTGTGTGGCGTTCCTAGGTCACGCCATTTCTGGAGAAGGAATCTCAGTGGACCCAACCAAGATTGAAGCAGTAATCAACTGACCAAGACCGATTACAGTGACAGAGATCAGAATTTTTCTAGGTTTAGCAGAGTATTACAGACGGTTTGTGGAAGATTTTTCAGCGTTAGCGTCATCGTTGACAAGACTGTTAAAGAAGAAAGAAAAGTTCGTGTGGTAAGTGCGTGTGTAGTTTCCAAGAGCTTAAGCAGAAGCTGACCATTTCATCTGGTCCTAGAGGACACGAGATCTGCAGTGATGCTTCGTTTAGAGGACTAGGTTACGTGTTGATGCAGCATGGTGGGATTGTGACATATGCGTCCCTTCAATTGAGACCTCACGAGTTGAATTGTTCGACGCATGACTTAGAACTCGCAGCTTTAATCTTCGCACTGAATATTTGGGGATGTTAGTTGTGTGGAGAAAGATTCTGGATCTTCACCGTCCAGCTTAGTCTTCAGTATTTATTCTCTCATAAGGAATTGAATTTGAAATAGCGTTGTGAATCAGAACTTTGGAAGGACTAGGATTATGATATTCGGTATTCCCTAGGAAAAATGAATAAAGTCGCAGATGCCTTAAGTTGGAAGTCATCAGTAGAGCAGATGGTACTCAAGGAATGAGTTTTAATTGAGAAGGCAAAAGATTCGGTTTTCAAATTTGAGGTAGGCCATCTTTTAAATTTTATGGCCATCCTCAAAATTGAGCCAGAGGTGCATATTAGAATCAGAACGCTTCAATCGTCAGATACAGAGTTTCAGAAAGTTGTGCAAGCAGATATAGAAGAGAGAACTGTTGATTTTCAGAATTCTGAAAACGGAACATTGAGGTTCCAAGGACGATTATGTGTACGTGATAATACATCGCTTAAAGAGGAGTTGGTCAGAAGTTCATCGTAACAGTTACAGCATTCATCATGTCAGTATGAAAATGTATCAGAATCTACGTGAACATCATTGGTAGTCAGGTATGAAGGCAGACATCGACAAGCATGTCGCTAGGTGTTTGACATGTCAGCAGGTCAAAGCTCAGCATTGTAAACTGAGAGGACTCTTGTAACCTCTTGAGGTCCCTAATGCGGAAATGGGATCGTGTCACAATGGATCTTGTGATAGGCTTATCAGGGAATCAAAGGGATAATGATTTTGATTGGAATAGTGGTCTACAGATAGATGAAGTCAACTTACTTCATCGCAGTACAAAATGACTATTTTGGACAAGCACGTAGAGTAGTACGTGCGTCAGAGTGTCCATTTGCATGGAGTGCCGGTGACGATTACTTCAAACCGAGACCCGAGGTTCGTGGCTATCTTCTGGAAAAGTTTGCATAGTGCTTTGAGAACGAAGTTACGGTATAGTAATGTTTATCATCCTTAGACCGATGGCCAGACTGAGAGGGCATTTCAGATCTTTGAGGACATGTTGAGAACATGTGGGTTGGTTTTCAAAGGAAGTTGAAAGGAACAACTTCTTCTCGTTGAGTTCACTTATAGCAACAGTTGCCAGCAAAGTTTTCAGTTGGTTCCTAGTCTCAGTAGAACAGTCAAATGGTTCCTTTTGAAGCAGAGCAAAGCAGAGTATACAGGACTTCAGTCGGTTGAGATGAGATCAGAGATCATAAAATCGCAGGTCCAGAGTTGGTTCAGAAATCAATGATTCAATCGCAATTATCAGAGATAGTTTTGAGACTGCTCAGAATCGCCAGTTTAGCTTCGCAGATTTTGTGTTGAAGACCTTTGGAATTTTAAGTGGGGAAGTGTATTTTCCTTGGATGTTGCCTATGATAGGGACATCGCGTTTTGTTAAGAAAGGGAAGTTGAAATAGTACTTACATCGGAATCTTTCGAAATTGGGTTCAAATAAGGATTTTGGCTTTAAATGAATAAAGAAAGCAATTCAAGACATTGTCGGCACCGTTAGCTGAGTGGTACCTAGGAATGAAGAAAAAGGTCTAAAGTTGGGAGTTTGAATCCCCGACACGGCAGTTAGCCACTTAGTGGAAAAGAAAAAAATTTGCAACTTTTTTTTTTGCAAAATGGGCAAGTGTTTAGTATTTTGGATCCGAAGTGGTTTGGGCAAGATAGCAGTGATCTGGCAGCACCAATACTGACGGAGCAACTTGGGAAATCGAAGATTCGATGAGAAAATTGTACCCCCACCTTTTTGCTAAAGATTTGTAATGGTTTAAATTTCGAGGACGTAATTTTTATAAGAGGGGAAGAGTTATGACATGTCGATTTTCCAATTCTATTTTCAATAAATTGAGACGGGTATTTCATTGGCACGCATATAGTTCTTTTCCTTGAGTCGGTCACTCATGTGAAAACTAGTCTATTAGATGAAGCCGTTAATAGATTCTAATGCATCAGACTCGAGAATTTGACAAGGAAGCGACCTTTCGACAGAGCTAATCTACAAGGGTCATTACGGCGCAATTAAAAATCGATTAAATACTAAAGATAGGTCGACTCGACAGAGGCATGTGATTAAGTGTGGGTGATTTCACCAGATTGCACAATTCTTGTCGATCGGCACTGGACCGATGTTTCTGTCAATTAGGTACCCTGTGTCCGTATTTGAAACCTTGAGATTACCCCGACAACCGAGAGTCGCCAATGTGTCAAAAATGTATATTGTGGCTTAATCAACCACAAGTCAAATGCACGAAAATTTCTAAAAACTACCTGGTAGATTAGACGTGCTAATATCATGCCAGAGTGAAATCAACCGTGAAATTGAGATCGAATTTAGAAATTGGAAATCCTGGTGTGTCACAAATCATTTTAGGGACATTAACTTAACTTTGGAAGATTTTTCATGCAGTTAGAGTTTTTCAGCAAGTTAATCAAATTATGGCTAATATGGTTCGGAAAATTGGTAGGCCCTCTTTTGGCCATATTTTTTAGGTCAATATGGTTATATGGTCAAGTGATTATGTGAATTGAAGTATGGTAACATTGGATTAATTTTATGGACTTCAATTTGGTTCAATTAGAAGAGAATTGAAGAATATGATGCACAAAGTTTAAAAAATTATTGTGCCACAACGGAAAATGAAATTGGACCCATTGGAGAATTGTTGTGGGAGATTTGAAGTTAGTGGAATGTGATGTCACCTTATGTCATGATTAAGGCCAAAGTAAATGGGGTGTTGACAAGTGTCGGATGCCCATTGGTTCCCAAAAAGCACCTCTCACTTCAATCTTCATCTTTTTCCTTGAGACTTCTTGGATTGGGAGGAGAGGGAGACCGACAGAAACTAGCCAAGCCCGATCGCCCCTTCGCCCGCTCGATGCCGCTGCTCGTCGCCATCACAGTTGCGGTCGCCACCCATTCACGCACGCAGCCCGCGCGCCCGCTCGCTGTCGTCCAGCTCGCTGCTCCGCCCTTCGTTCGTCAACCCTTTCTCCTCCACCTCTCCTTGCGGCTTTGAAAACCAACAACAAACCAGAGATGCCCCGTCCAAAGTCGTACGCCCCCGGAGGAGCCTCCGCCACCGCCCGTCGCTCTTCATCCCTACGCACGGCTATCGCTGCTCCACATGGCTCCGTCTCCCTCTCGCCTGCCTCTGCGTCGCAACTGCTGCATCAGTCCATCCCGGAGCCGTTCAGCCACCTCCGGCCACCATGAGACCTTGCCGTCGGCCGCTCGGCACCACTGCAGCTCCTTCGTCCATTTCTGACCCAAGCCGACACCGGATCTACCTTTTCTCGGCCTCAAACCGTAGCAGACAGCATAAAACAAAAATGGGTATCACAGCCCGATTTTGGCCCATTTTGGCCGGCTTCCCAGCCTCGGAAGCTCGGCCCGCCTTGAGAAAAGTCGATCCCCTTGTCGACCCCGTTGTTTGGAACCATTCGGTTCGTTGATTGGGTGAATTTAGCTCACTAAATCTTGATTAGAGGGTTAATGATACCTTAAGTGTGTTTAGCTTAAGTTGATTGAAATTAGGTGGTTAGATTAGTTTATTTAGTTATGGATTAGATTAAGGTGTTTAATTAAGTTAAAGTGTGTTTAGTTTAAAGCTAAGTAGATTTATTTTAATATAAGCCTTGATGTGACTTAAAGGAATTTATTTCTGATTTAAATAAATGTTTCGAAATTATTGGATTATTTAATAATATATTATATTCCGAAAATTATTAAAATATTATTATTAAAAAAAATTTCGAAAAATTATTTTTGACCTCAATTGCTCAGAATTTCGTGCTTATCACTGCTGTGTATTTAGAATTTAAATTTGATGAGTGGATAATGCAAATGGAGTGTTGATTGTGAAAAATATGGATTTTATTTAGAAAATTTCAAGTGTCAGGTTTGGTATCAAAATTGGACTTTTTTTTAGGATTAATATTGTAATTGGAGTATTTGAGTGAAATGCAAAGTATTAGATGATCAATATTAAATTGTCGTGTACTGGTTGAAAGACTCGATCGCTAGTCTAACTGGACATTTATTCCTTTAGAAATGTCATCAACATAGTGACGAGGCTCGAGTCGCAGTAGAGGCTAGGCCAACTGGACCCATGCTCCTTCGAGAATTCCATCGACGTAATGATGAAGTCGCGCTCCATGAGGGGAGGCGATGCCTAGCATTAATGTCAGTAGATAGCCGAACTGCGAGTAGACTATGCCTTTGTGTGATAGTGAATAACAATTGGAATGCATGTTGAGTGTTGTTGATGTGTTAGATTATGGGACGGAATTGTGTGGCATGGAATGTGATGTGTCATAACGATTTAGTCTTATAATCATGACTCCCGTGGTTGTCGGTTATATGAAAGCGAATGTGTTCCGGTTGTTTAAGTTCGTATTACTGTATGTAGTTGGGTGATATGAACATGTGATTGAGTGATATGAATTATACTAACCTACAGGAAGGAAATAAAACAAGGTAAGTCTTATGTGCTGTGTGGCTAGACCACTCTTGGGCGTATTTTCTTTCTAATAGGGATTTAGGGGGTTGAACTTGCTGAGACAATGTCTCACCCCGTTGTGGGCCAACATTTTAGGTCCCTTGTGGACCAAGCGACCATATCGCTTTGGTTGGCCTTGAGGAGTTGCAGAGGTAAAATCAGGAGGATTGGAAAACGTGTCCGACTTGTAGGTCGTAGGACAGTTCCTTTTTAAGAGCCGGTATTTTGTAGACTTTTGGCTGTAGAACATCGTTTGTAACTCCATTGATTTATGAAAGTGTATTGTTGTGAAATTACTTCCTGTTTTTCTATCCCATATTTTATTGTCAGGGGTTTTATAATATGATTTCGCATGTGCATTAAAGAACTGATTGGGTCGGCGACTTAACCTAGGAACATCACATTTGAATGACCATGGTGGGATGTTGGCGCGCCCCAGGTTCGGGGCGTGACACCGTCCTTGCTCGACGCAGGTGAGGGCGGCCCTCGCCTGCATCCGGTGAGGATGGCCCTAGCCAGCCCAGGCGAGGCGACCCTCGCCAGATGCCGGCTTCGCCATGGCCGGCAGATGGAAGAGAGAAGAAAAAAAAAAAGAAAAAAAAGGAAAAAGACCAAAATGCCCAATTCCGTTAACTTTAACTAATGGAATGATGAAATTGGTCAATTTTCAAATAGTCATGGATTAGATCAGATATTTATCGATAGTTCAGGGACCAAATTGAGCAAATCGAAAGCACATGGATGAGATTTCACATTAAGTAGAAGTCTAAGGACCATTTTTGACATTTTCTCAACTTTTTTTGTCTCATAAAAATACATTAACTTAAACTCATATCTCAAATTTGGCCTAAACTCTAAATTGTCTTATAAAAAAAATACCAATTTTTTTGTCAATACCTAGATGTAGCTCCTCTCTAAATTTCGTCAAGTTTTTGGCGAGTGCATGTGAAATGACATGTCGAAATTTTAATGGCATTATTAGAAGAAAACTTGATGGGAGCTAGGGTATCAAGTAAAAGTTTGTACTTTTTGATGAGATAAAAAAGGAAGTTCAAATTAGAATTGAAACTCAATGTAAAGTTATTTATTTATTTATTTATTTTTGGTGACCTGGGAACCACCGTGCAACTGGCAGCTGGCGGCGTAAACTCAGGCGGACTGAGCCACCACCACAAACCCAATCGTGGGTGAGTCACGCAAATGCGACGCCTCTGGGATTCGAACTCCTCCCCTTCGTGAGGGGGAGAGAGCTCAAAGCCAACTGCGCCACCGCAAGCGGTGGTAACTCAATATAAAGTTGATACTTTATTAAGAGGAAAAAAAAAAGTTTAGGTTAGATTAGTGACATGAACTAAAGTTGGCATTCTTCTACAAGACAAAAAAATGTTTGAACCAGTAGGTGCCGATACCTTAAATTGGTGCGTTTTAAAGATGTTAGGTCTTTACACCTCATAAAAATTCTAGATTTGTCCCTGGCTATGCCCCCACATATAATGCAAGTGACTAAAACACCCGAGAAAGCTGGTAAAATATTTGATCATATAACTAGAAATTTCCTATGGGAGATATTAACAGAAAAGAGAATCCACTTGCTTAATAAGGATTCGGCTGCTGTTCCAAAAAAAGAGAGGAGGTTCTTACTAGGTTTCGAAATCTCGCACGCCATGGTTTCGGCTTCTAAAAGCAGAAATACATACCTTGCCCTTGCTCGATTTCTAGAAACAACACTTGAAATAACTCATTCATTTAGAAAAGTTGTGCTAAAACATGGGTTTTGACCTATTCTGCACATGATGTCAAGTTTTAACTTAAGGAGAACTTTAAAAAAGCTGTTAACGCATATATTTTGACGACTCATTAATTATTAATTTATTGCATAAAAAATTTGGGACTTCCCTCGACCCCTTGTAAAAAACAAATTCATTAAATTACATAGCATTTAGGTACTCAGAGCATTTGCATTAATATTAATGGAACTTATTATTTCTTAAAATAATAAATTATTATTTAAAAAAGAGAGAAAAAGGGGAAGTGAGATTGGGCCGGGTCCAGTTTGGCTCGGCCTCTTCCTTTTCCCTCTCTTTCCCCCGACCCGGCCGGCCCATTTTCCCGTTTTCCCTGGCCCGATCCCAGTACCATATTCTTCCTCCCCTCCTCTCGCACGCGTTTTGCAGAGCATGGCACAAGGGCAGAGAGCGTAGAGCAACGACACTAGAGGGGGCGTTCTAACTCCAATTTCAGAAGTGGTTCTTAGCTGAAAATGGACCGTGACTTGGTCCTGAGAAGGGAGGCCATGTTAGGGGTCTCGATAGCTGTTCTTCTTTTCTTCTTCTAAGAAAGAGGACCGCCGAGAGAGAGAAAAAAAAGTGGAGGAGGAAATCAGAGAGAGAGAGAGAGAGAGAGAGAGAGAGAGAGAGAGATTCTGAGAGTGAGGAGCCCTCCGGCAGTCCGGCCACGCCCAAACTCGGTTCGATGACTCCCGGCTGCTTTCTCGAGACCGTGGCTCCCGTTCCCTCACACCAAGTCCCCAATAGGTCGCCTTTCTTTTTTCATGGCTCAAGCCATTTCACCTGAGGATCCCAGCTCAAAGGGAGCTCAAAGGTGTCGAGGTGACTGGACGTGGTCTGATCTATCGGGTTCACCACCACAGAACCGGTTAAGGCCACCATCCCCAACTGAGCTCACCTTCCCCTCCTTCCTACTTGACGCTCTGTTTTGCCCTGTCTCGGTTCAACCGAGACGGGACTCTTCGTTCTTCGCTCATGCTCATGTTGAATGCAAATAATTCTATCTCCGAGTCGGCCTTGAGTATTTTTTGTTATCTTCATGCTGATTTAGGCCCAAGTTCTTGTCTCGTTTGAGTCCGTGGCTTTCCTTTTAGTGTCACGCACCACGTGTTTGCCGAAATGCCTGAGCTAGATCCGTAGACTTTCTCTTGAGTCTGATTTGCCTCTGAGAATGTGAATCGGGCGTAGAGGAAAGAATGAATGAGGAAGGAAATTAAGAGATTTTGAGCTTAGTTATAGCAATGGGATTGGTCCACTTTGGGCTTAAGTTGAAGCTACGCAAATACTTAGTGAGCCTTAGGCCTGAAGTGTTAATTTGATCAATTTGGGGTTCGTTTTTTTACTACAAGGGTTGGTGAGTATTGAGCTTAATTCGGCTTGTTTGGGTTTATTTCATCGAGCACATTCCTTTCTTTGTCTGTGTCCTTGGCCCAAATCTTGTAGTCTGCCGAATCTCATGTTTGGGCACGGCCCGGGCTTGGCCCGAGTCCCCCTTTTAAAAGTAAAAAAATTCCGAAAAAAATATTTTCTTTTTTTCTAAAAATTACGGAAAAGCTCAATATGTAGATTTTGAGTAGTTTTCTCTTAAAATATGCAAAAACCTTTTGTCAAAAATTGAACTCAAAATTGAACAAGCTCTTAGGACTTAAATAAAGTTTTGGATGTTCTTGGAACAATTGTTAGGGTGCTATTTGTGCATTTCATTTGATATTTGATTGCGCACTTTCAATTTGTTTTCATAATCCCACCATCTCACAATCCATAGTGGGTGTTTACGTAGGCAATATTAATTCCATGTCATGTTTCAGCATCTTCTAACAGCCACGTCAATTAGATTTAGTCGAATTTCATGTTTGAAGGGGTTGATTAGAAAAATTGAAAGTATAGGCACTCCATTACAAAAGTAGTGAAAGTACAAGGGCGAAAAGTAAACAAATTTCAAAAGAAAATGAGAGAGAGATGCGGTGGCCTGTATTAAGTAAATGGGCGAAGCTTTAGGACAAGACATTTAAATTGAGCTAATTGACTCAAGTTTGGACTGATCCAAGGAATACTTTTCGGCTAAGGTTTGAGATGGACCAACACCAAGATGATAAGAATCGGGGTCTTCATGCTATGTGAGACCAGAACTTGGAAACTTGCTCCACCAGCGCCTCCCAACACGTGAAGATACTATTTCTGTGTCCGGCCAAACTGCTTCCACAACTTTTTCGATAGATGTCCAGCCGGTCCGCAATGAGGGACATGATCGGCCATCATGAATAGCCTGAGCTTCTTCATCTTTTTAAACGAGTTTGCATTCACAATCAAGTCTTCTACATCAACCTTGTCTAGTTTAATGCCTTCTATGGCATCCGTTCCCTATTAAAGCCAAATAATAATAAAAAATTATGCATATCAAAAGCACTTGAAAATAAGAAGATTTTCTAAACCGTTCCAAAAAAACAACAAACAAGTCTAACTTTAAAAATAATGTTTAAATTTGTATTAAAACCGTGCTAGTCTAACAACCGTGATAACACACGCCGTTTCTAAATGAAGACGTACTCATCTTATGATGAACAAACGAGAGGATTTATACTAGGTTAGACAACTGTCAACTAAACAATACAAATTGCAATTTTAAGGAGAAAATTAACAAATCACGAAATAAAGATCCTAAACCCTAGTCTCTTGCTTAAACTCTGATTGGCAAAAATAAAAATTGCATAAGCCTAATTATGCAATCTAAAGTTTTTTATACCATGTAAACGTGAAGTCCACAAAAAGAAGGTATACATTTATGTTCAAATTAATTTCTTGTTAGGTTAATGCTTAAATCTTACCGACTGTTGCCTAACTACTTGCAAAGCATCCTCATGGCGCCATATTCTGCTTCGCTTGCTAGGGTTTGCTGGACACTCTTGGATTACAATTTGTCTACCCATTTCTTGAAGCAAATCATGCATCCATATTTTATTATTTTTGTCAATGTATATGAGCGACTTTTGAGCCAAAATCTCAATCCCACTATTGGCATGGATACTGCATTGGCTCAAGGACTTGATGATCTCTTCTTTGTCATATCCATGAAGAAAGCACGCGATGTCAAGGAAAATTGTCCTCTCATTAGCCTCTAAGCCATCAATAACAATCCTCATTATTTCATGACCGTTTCCCCGAGGGATTTCTTTTAGTCGATCAAAAGCTCCTTGCCATTCCTTGACACTTTTACCATTCAAGAAAGAACCCATCACGGTGAGTACTAAAGGAAGCCTTTTGGAAACACTGGTGAGGCAATATGAGAGCATCTCATAATCACTTTTGGGATATCTTTCTTGGAATGCATTCCAACTGAAAAGCTCGATAGCTTGATCATCATTCAGCGCTCTTACTTTATAGATATCCCTGGATAGACCGATTATTGTTTCTTCATGTCGAGGGATCAAAATGACTCTACTTCCCAAGCCTAACTTCATTGGCTTGATTAGATTGCTCAGAGGCTCCAACAACCCTTCCACGTCATCAAACACCAACAAAACCCTCTTCTTGTGAAACTTACGCCTTATGAATTTTATTGCTCCATGAATGTCGTCGCCAAACTCTGAAACTCCATCACTGAAAATGTCACCCAAAAGGGTCTGTTGCATTTTGACAAGGCCATCTTGGCTTGATATATTCTTGACGTTCCGCAGAAAACAACTACGATCAAATTGATTTGCAATTTGGTGGTACAAAATTTGCACAAGTGTAGTCCTTCCTATTCCGCTAGTGCCAGAAATTCCCACGATTCGGACATCCTTAGCCTCTAATTGGAGTAATGAGTACAAGCCTTGCAGCCGAGAATCTAACCCGACTGGATGGAAAGCAAGCAGGTTCGTGCCTAAGCCACTCAGTCTTCTTGAGATTTTTTCCACAACGGATTGGATGAATTCAGCTTCAAGTCTGCAAATTATCAATAACGAAAGGTGTGACTCTGGTGATTCGTGCTAATAAAGATGGATGAAAGATCAAGAAGATTATATTCTGGACCTTAGGAGTATCGCCCATCTAATCTAATTTAATATCCAATATCCAATCTGCTATAATAGAATATAGTGGCATGTGAGAAGTTGACCTGTGCTTGACCCAGTGTTCTCTCATCTTCGACTTTCCTTTGTAATACAATCAGTACTTTTAACAATTACAAGAGGAATAAGAAGTAATAATTATTCTTCAACAAGTACCATATAGTCGTGGGATAAATTTGACTTTTCAAACGCCCAGGAAGCTCTTTTCTTGAATGTTGCCCTAAAGTACACTATGCTAAATTTGAGGTCAACATTCCAAAGATGGCAATTCTTGGTGATGCGTATTAGTAAGAAATATAATGAATATGTAACAAACAAGAGAAAATCTTTTGGCAAATCATTTAAGCAATAAATTAAGAGAAAAGGGATTGAAATCAGTCGATGAAAAAATTCTTGATGCTCATCGAAAAAGAGGTTCTTCTATAGAGAGTTTCTTGGCCAAAAAGGAAATACTATGAAAAATGGAGAGAGAGACAGAGAGAGACAAAGACAGGTACAGAGACAGAGTCTGAGAGAGAGAGAGAGAGAGAGAGAGAGAGAGAGAAGGAGATTTAAGAGCAGGCGATGAAAAGAGGGAAGAGTGACAAACTGGAGGCTGAACTTTCTTTTGAACCCTAGCTAGGTACCCCAGTCCAGACAAGAGAAAGACTGACAACAACCGTTTTTTTTTTTTCTCTTTTCTCTTTTTTGCCTTTGACAGATTCATCATTCCATAGTGGAGAGCTTTGGTGGTGAAGGGAAGGGTTGCATCACAGCTAGGTTTACCCTGTGTTGGCCGTGGAAGTTGTCTGAACTTGCCCATTTTGGTTCTCTTTAATTCTAACGAATGAAAGCATGGAGCTTCTGATAACCTCATACAGAATAAGTAGCTCATATGCTTTGGAGTTCACCCACTTGTTTGTTTTCAACAAGGGGAGTCAGAGTAATCGAGGGAAATGTTGCATGAAGGAAATGGGCATTTAAGGAATCCTCTTGAGAAAACACTCAAAGGAAGAGAAAGTACCTGTTTTCGAGAGGCCAGCCAGTGAGATTGCCGGCTTTGCGGAGAGCGTCTCTCCACTTCCGGACCTTGTCAGCATTCTCCTTGCCAAAATCCTTCTTGCTTTGGCCAATCCGCTTGAATGGTCCAGATTGCTCGCGCATCTCTCTGGGGTCAACGTCCATGAAAATGAGGAACACCAGCTGGCCTTTCTTTTCCTTGCACTCGAGGATCTTATCCAGCTCTTCCAGACACCAAGGCGAGGAGGCGAAGGTCTGAGAAATGACCACAATGGCACTCCTCGACCACTCAATTGCCTCAAGGATTGTCGGTGCGATCTCTACTCCTCTTTCCAGACTGCAGTCGACGAAGGCCCTTATCTTGTTCCGCTCGAGAGCGACATGGAGGTGGCTCACGAAGTTGCGTGTGTCGGCCTGTTTGTAACTGATGAATGTATCGTGAACCCACCGAGGGATGGAGGAGGCAGGAAAGCAGAGTTGTGGCCTGGCTGTGAGGCTATGTTTGATAGAAGAGTAGTGGAGTGGAAAGAAAGAGGGCAAAGAGATGGGAGGAGACTGCAATT
This sequence comes from Eucalyptus cladocalyx, assembly GCA_017140615.1. Taxonomy (NCBI): domain Eukaryota; kingdom Viridiplantae; phylum Streptophyta; class Magnoliopsida; order Myrtales; family Myrtaceae; genus Eucalyptus; species Eucalyptus cladocalyx. Next base: position 26,787,933 of record CM029522.1, read on the forward strand.
GGAATTCCGATGTTCTATTGTTTAGGTGGCCTGCATACAATGGAGGAGGAGAAAAAGTTGGGAAATGCTTGCACTTGAGTTGGCGAAATTGGATCGTCATCTTTCTACAATTTGCTATTGAAACACTTACGAGAATCAAAGTAAAGAAAGATCTGAGACCGAGTTCATTCACAATGCAAGCTCCCTTGACCTATTCTTATAGAATTCAAATTCTAGCCCTCCCTCTCTCTCCCGGCTCATTATGTACCACTTTTCCACATCCATCTCTCCACGTTCAAAAACTCCGGATAATGTGAACAACAGAATTTTTCTTGTCACCGAACTAGTAAAGTAAACACGTAAAAAAAGGGGAACAAGCGAATTTTTCTCCAAATGTGGGGGAAGGAAAAATGAGGGAAGCAAGCCCTTGGAAATGGTTTTCTACAGCCGTTGTGATTTTCTTCTACCCTCCTTTTTGAATCTTGGGGATACTTTTGCCATACAGTACTTGCCTAACTTAGAGAGATTTAGTCTTCATTGATACTCGGGTTTCATCCTCCTAAGTTTCAGCATTAGTGCAATTTGGTCCTTTTAACATTCATTTTGTGCAATGAAATCCTCTATCCTTGTCAACTTGTGCGATTTGGTCTACTAGGTTCTATTTTATGCAATCAAGATAAAGTGTTACCGTAAAAATTACAGCATCTTGGGCGATAAGAGTATTTAAAATGACATATCTCATTCAATTAAATTTCTTATTTACAGTTAACCAAGTAGAATTTGTCTTTGAGTAATGTATGACAATATGGTCGTAAAATGTGTCATGATATTTTAATATATGTTTCTCCAGTCTATTCATCGCATCGCATGCGCGTTGTTAAATTATTGATCTGTTATCTAAAAATTTCTTCGATTTTTCTCTAAAATTACTGTTACCTGGAATCTCCCACGCGTACTTGTGCGCCAGTCCAAATTAGTGGCTAGTCAATTATTACTGAAAACAAGCAAAGATGCCGGGTATTATAAAGGCCTATTAGTAGGGTTAGGCATCCAATTTCCATGCTTCCTACAATTTTTTTTTTTTTTTGGTCGGTGTGCTTCCTACAATTCACCAGTTCATAAGTTATTACTTTATTCCTATTGTTGATTCCTGTGCCTGTTGCTTCCTGTCTCGTACCGCGCCTATGGTACTAACGGATATAGAATAGACAAGAACAAAATTACTATAAATTAATAAAATTAATAGACTAACATTAATCAGCCAGAATTGGTCAAAACAACAGCGCAGGTGAAAGGCGAAGAATGCCTCCTTCCGAGGGGCCCCAGATATCGCTATTTGATTAAAATTAAAGATGCATTTATCATCATTAATAATCCATCTTTGGATTAAACCTAAGTCTCGGTGATTAGAAAATTACAGATAGCAAAGATTAAGAGATATCATAATTATGGCTCCATTTGTTTTGCAAAAAATGAATAAATTTAGAAAACATATTTCTAAGAATAATGACATATATAACATGAAATAATTAATCAATAAAAAATATTTTCATTATCGACAACAATTTACATCTAAATATTTCCGTCGACGATAAAAAAAATTTTTGTTCATCCATTTTTGTAAGCGATTTAAATGATCATTTTTTGGAAAATGATTTTCTATTCACTCATTTTCCGCTGAATAAACGGAGCCCATGTCAATTGTTCTTCATCCTCAGTCGCGTCCCACTCACATAAACTGCACGTTCAAAAGCATATACTAATCGAACGAACAGAAAAGTAGTTGATTCAAACGAGGGAAAGGCCCCCGATCACATTAAATTTTCATTATAACCCACCCAAATGGTGAGTTCCGGGTACATCAGGACACATCCCATCTTTTATGCACCTCATCATAGATCTTCTCAAACAAGCCTCGCTCTCCCTCCAACAACCCTGCCGCGTGGGCTCTCCCTCCGCTTCTCCAACATCCAAATTCTCTACGAACGCATCCGCTGGTTTACCGTTCAATAAGGGTTAACTCGGAACACGCTGTAAAGAAGTTTTCTTGTTTTTTTCTTAGGGTTGACTTGGAGGATATGACTTTCCAAACCAGATTGAAAGAGAGAGAAGGAACAGGGGTTCAAAACTGTAATCGCTTAACCTGGTGTTTGTCCACTGTGCAATACTAATCGACTCGTTGCTAATGATAAGCATTATAAAGCGCATCATATATATTGGCCGAAAAGATTAGATCAGTGAAACCCTAGTACAGCTGAACAAGCTATTGTCGCAAAAGGAATGGGTGGCAATCACCTCGAACGGCCATGATCGTGGTCGCGTATATTGTATTCTTGCTGCCCATGATCTGTAAACCACCCAACATAGCGTTAAATGAATCAAACCGCAAAGTCAAGTCGACCTAGATTTACTTGATCGAGCATAGGATCCCCCATGCACTTTGTGGAATAAGTTTATTGAAAAGCAGTAGCTTGTCCGACAGTATGTGTGAAACCAAGTCGAGCCGGATTAATGTCCAGTTGGCTCAATGACTACTTTAAATCAACTCATCTAATTTAGAGTCAAGCATTTTGTCTAGTTGAGCTAAAGCTTGCTAATACTCAGCTCGATAGGCTCATGAGCCTAGTCGAGGTTTTGTTTTGTTTCGTTTTTGTTTTTTTTTTTTGTTTTGTAGAAAATCATATTCAATAATTATAGATAAAGACATGTTGAAAACTAAATTTTGGTGATTTAGTTAGGCATCCATTGTATAGAAAATTAGGGATCAACTCCAGTCCCTATACAAAAAATATTAGTTAAATTGCATATAGTTTTTGGGAGCATTTATTATATAGCTTAGTTCATTTATTGCATTGAAATTGGACCAGCGGATGGGCTTGAATGGATGATTCTGAACTTAACTAATATGCTGGACTAAGTCTAAGAGTATTCAACTTTGATCAAGCCTGTTACTCTCTTCACGGCCAAAATTTTACAATAAAGTTTTATATTTTGGGTCAAATGGCAAAGAAATCGGCAGGATATTCCAAAATATTCATGTATGAGAGATGGACAGATTATTTTATCATTCTTAAGATCTCTCATATATCAGTAATTGACATATCCAATTTTCTAATTCAAGAGAGGAAAAAAGAGGATTGAGGGGAATCTCCGCCAGCATGGGAAGGGAAGGAAAGCTGGTCGTGGGTTTAAAATGGAAGGAGAGATATATTTATGATCTTTGAAAGAAAGAAAGAGTCCAGCGAGATATCTTTCTCGCACGGTTTCTCCCTGTCCACATCACGTTCGTGCTCCGCCGTTGCCCGCAAGTGCTGCCATGCGGGTCACGATTCAGAGTGCAACGAAATCCCAGAATACTTGCTCGTTGCAGCAAGTCCCCGTCCAATTGTTTGTTCCTTCTTTGCAGGTTTCGGGCGATCCAAGCGCTTCGAAGCCCTTGCTGTGCCAATTTTGCTTCGTTTTCTTATAGGTTTTTCCAGTCATGTTCGTGAGAGATTTGATGGGAGTACTGTCAACTATTTCAAAAGCTTAAATGGTTAGACAACGACACGATTTAATATTTAATTATTGGAGGTCTCGCCATCAAGCCTGCAGTTGTCGCCGCCCCTAGCAACGCTCCCTATGGCGAGGAACACAATCTCATCATCTAGATTTTTCTACGTGTACGCACGCGCATGGAAGCAGAGAGGGCAAAGAGATCAAGTTACGCGCTTAATGAATGAATAATGATGAAGTGGCGATGATTTGTCAATAATATACGATCATGGGGTGCTTTAGATAGTCCAAGCTAATGAGTGGGATTGCTTGGTCGATATAAGAGCAAAGGAAGCGATGATCAGTGAAGGTGCAAGTTCTTTCGCGGGAAAAACATAGAAAAAGACAAAGGAAGGTTTGACGTTCTGAAGTTCACAAAACTTGCGGGTGAAGGATCCTACGGGTTGCTCCTGGCGGAGCTGGTCTTGCACGTTGCTACCTTGATCGCTGAAAGTCTTGCTCGTTGCCCGCGACCTCAAGCCACCAAAAGCTTCACCACCGCGAGCACCACCGAGCCACCTCACCTGAGCAGCTCTCTCGCCAAGCATAGCAGCGCCACCGTGAACCGTGAAGTATCGTCCATCCGAATTCCTGTGCCGAGTTTGGAAACACTACCCGAGCGAGCGCTACTACAAATTAGGTAAGAATTTTCGTTAACCTAATTTTTATATATTTTGTTGCCTAATTTCTGATATCACAATCTATCATATCCATTAAATTCCCGAATAGTCTTTAAATTAGGAAATAATTCGTGATGTGCTATTATCGTTAATCCGATCTCATGCTCGAGATACAATTCATGATTGTACAGAAAATCATCAATCCGATCTCATATCCAAGATGTGATTCGCAATTGGACAGAAAATTGTCAATCCGATCTCATGCTTAAGATACGATTCGTGATTAGATGAAAAATTGACCAATTTGATCCTAATGTTCGGGGAATGTTTCCTCAATTCATTTCCAAAATTAAATGGATATGAATAATGTGTGGTTTGGTGATGTATTTGATGTGGATCTGATTTCTTTCCATTTTTGTTTGATTTGAATTGATTTTGTTTTTTTTTTAAACCAAAAAGGTTATTTTGGTTTTTTTTTTTTTTAAATTTCGGATTTTCACGTGCATATCATGTAGTTTAGGTCATGTCATATTGCTATGTTATGTTGGTTAGCAACATGCATTGTGTAAAATATGATTTTCATTAAACAACAGGAAATCTAAAACAATATTTAATTGAAATTGAGGAAATCACATTTAGGTTGATATGATATTCTAACTAACATTGTAGATACTTTCGTTATTTTAAGATAAATATCTTGTCCTTGTGCTTGCAAGTTACTTATTACTTTGCGTTATTGAGTGTTAAATAATAGTTGCACACTCACATGATGACCTCACATGTTAGGAGTTAATTAAAATCAATTCAAGTTATCTACAATTTTTTTTTTTTAAATAAAAGAGAAACTATACCGAAATGATGATAGAGATATCTAGTGTAATTAAGTCCCATAACCACAATCCTTAGTTAATAATCCATTTTCATAGTCATGCCTTCTCTCCCTCTTTAGCTCTATACTAAATGCTCTCTTCTTCATGAGAAATTATTGTCATCAACATAATATATGCACAGAATTGAAATTGGACCACTAAAAATAGAGGATTTCGTAAGATCTCACATGAATCCCATCAAATCTATTGGTCAAAATTTCTTTTAGTACATGTATTGAATCCACTGACATAACAGGGTCCAAGACCCCGTGAGCGCCATATGTGATGAATGTTTATTTATTTATTTATTTTGAGTGTGGAAAATTGCCGAAAATTTCTTTGAATTATTTATCTTTACTTATCACAAGATAATTGTTGAATTTATCCAAAAGAGAAAATAAAACACTAGTAAGCTGATAAAAATGCAGGTCCAAGTTATGTTCTAATGGCCAAGCTCAGGGTTGGGCTATTAAAAAAAAAAAAATTCAATTTTCATAGGAGTTGAAATGTCTAGTTTGGTGCAAGTACAACTTCTGTATAAGGTGTGAAAAACGCAGTCTGCGGGCTCCTCCTTATATGTCCGTATCGATCCTAAAAAAAGATGACGATCCACAACTTAAAAGTTAAAGATAATTCTCACACCATATGGAAGATGTCATTACTATGCAAGATGTTTTATTGGCATACATGATATGAGCTGCCATGCTAATTCATAGGGTTTATTGGATTAATAGCAATGTAGCACATACTTTTCTTCCCTTGAACTTCTGAGATTATGTGGAACTGCTTCGGCTTCGGGCACTCGAATTCGCACTATTTACTTAGAGAAAGAAGACCCGCGACGAGTCGGTTCATCTGGATCGGGTCAATCCACTTCTTCAACACTCCTGTACCAGAAAGCCTGACAGAAAGAAACTGCACCCTCTGGAATGTTGTCCACCACCCGTTCTTGACCTCTCGGCACGTATATTCCGGTTCTCGGGTGCGGCACCCAACATTGGCGATCCTCATCGGGCTCATCAACTTGATCACCACCACTCATCTGTGGTTTGGACTTCTCCAGCTTCTTTGTCATCGTCAATGCACTCGTGCATCGCCTATCTCGCTTTGCTTGTCTAGAAAGAGATTTTGAATTCAAGGAGAGAGAGAGAGATCTTGCAAGTATGACTTACAAATTTACATGCAGATCAATAATGCTCCGTACCCAAATGCACGAAAAAGTATCTCCCGGGGCGATCACAACACGACTAATTATGGATGACCCATATGTACTTGGCATTTGAATTTTCTCGCATAGGACATAATCTAGGTGAAAGGCCTAATTCACATTGGTTTGGCATGTCCTAGCCTTTTCTTTGGTATCACATGGATTTCACTTACAAGTTGCATCGTCAATTCCATTTGACAAAAGTTGTAAGATCTCACCCCATGTCCTGAACTCGATAAACGCAAGGCAATCACGCCTTTTAAGGAGAAACTAATCGGTTAGTCTTGAGTATTATGCCCAAAAACATATCTAGAGAGGAAAAAATTAGGATTCACCAACTTTCAATTAATGACAACCCATAAGATAACTCTTTCTAGTTCCACATGCAACCCTATGGAAGTTTTTATCTGATGAATCGCTTGAACGCCAATTTAGTGTTGAGCATCACAATAATAAGTTAGCAACTCGTAGGAAATGAATCGGCATACTTAGGCTTTCATACCTGAGCAACAAAAGTTTCGTGTTCACAACAGTAGCCGCCATTGCCCGCAAGGGTGTGTCTCAAGAACGATACTTCAAGAGATCAGAACGAATTTGGTTAAAGAGAAGTGTGACACTAGAGCCCTTTTTGTACTGTCCAAAGCCACCTAGAAGGTTTCAGGTTCTCCTGACGCGTCAAAAGTACAGTCAGTGCGCTATCATAGTATCAGTTCGATCGTGATACAACTGGCAAAGGTTTGTAATCAAAAGTACACGTTCATAAAGAGAAAAGTGCAAAGCTTTTTTTTGGTAAAGGAAAAGTGCAAAGCTTGAAGCTTCTTCCATTTAAAAAAACATAAGGTTCTTTCGATCTATGGTTCTCGTTTGATTACTCATTGTGCATGGAATATGTTCCACAGAAGATAGAAGATTTGTGCAGAATCTTGCCTTTCTGCTATAAATGGAGGCGCAGATGCACCGAAATCACCCCTTCCGTCGCCTTCTTCGATCTCTGACATCTCCGTCAAGCAAGAGGTCCGGCCACCATGCCCGTTGCAGGTAACGGCAACTCCACGGCGATGGCCCCTTTTCTGCCGCGTTTTATCGTGAGCTTGCTGCCGAGTCAGTGGCTGATACTCCGGTCTGAGTCTTCGGTATTTAATAGTGTTTTCTGTAGGGTTGGATGAAGTAGGATGAGTATATAATATATATAAGAAAGGATGGAACAAAGACATGTACCATTTTGCCTCTGTCTCCGCCTCCACCTCTGCGCTGCTGTCGTCAACCCGACATCGTCGTCGCATTCCCTATCCTTGCCCAATCACCAACCTGTGCCAACTCTGTTCCGTCTCGATCGACCCTTGCGGCGTTGGGTCGCCTCATATGGTATTGTCGGTCTTGGGCAACCTCAGATCTGGGGTTGACGTGATCGTCGGCAAGGCTGTCTCTACAGATGGGCAAGAGAACGGGAAACAAGGCGATGGCGATGCAAGATCAGTGCAAGTGGGCAGGGAGAGATAAGAAAATTTTGCAGATTTGCCTAAATGGGAGGAGTTTCAGAACACCTCTGTTTAGCTCTATTTTCTTTTCCTTTACTCCTGAGAAGATCTTCAAGTTCAAGAAGATTGTGTGTCTCTCCTCTTGCATTGCATGTCATTTTGTTTTATCGTAATATTTCTTTGGTAGTTTTTGTAAGAGTTTTCCTAATGTGGACTAAATTAATTGATATTGTAATTTACTGTTTTTACGGTTATCGTAAAACAGGGTTGGTCTAAAGAGAGATAGAAGGTTTCTTAATTAGTCTAATATGGGCTGGCTAGTGTGGGCCGAGTTGAGCCTGGCCCGTAATGAGAGGGACTGGTTGGAAACTCTATAAATAGTGCTCAAGTCTCTCCTCTAACCCTAATTCTCACATGTATCCTCACCTAAGGGGCGTTTACCTAACGCTAAACGTGAGGGGGCCGCCTCATTGAGCCAGTGATACAGAGGGCAATAGAGGAAAAAAACTTGATGCGTGGATCCCCTTGATAACATGTGGGTAATCCTTTTCTGCTTCCGCTTTATGTTCAATGGATCCAGGTGCGTTAATCTTTCTACTTAATTATGCATGTTCTTGTTCTGGTTATGGAGATCTTGGGGTTGCGCAATTTGCGTCTAACATGACATTGAGCCAGTGATACAGAGGGCAATAGAGGAAAATGACTTGATGCGTGGATCCCCTTGATAACATGTGGGTAATCCTTTTCTGCTTCCGCTTTATGTTCAATGGATCCAGGTGCGTTAATCTTTCTACTTAATTATGCATGTTCTTGTTCTGGTTATGGAGATCTTGGGGTTGCGCAATTTGCGTCTAACATGTGGTATCAGAGCAACCATAGCCCTAGAACTCGAACGCAATTGGTTTTGGCCTAATTTGTACGGATTTACCATAATTTGTACGGATCTACCCTAATTTGTATGGATTAGCCCTAATTGGTACTGATCTTGCCATAATTTGTGATTTTCGAGATTTTTTGTTCAATAAAAATTAAATTAAATCACAAATTTGGATTGGGGGAGACGAGACGAGCAAGACAGTCGGCGGCGCGTCGCCAGGGGAGGCCGCACGCGCCCCCACGCGTGGCCATGCGCGGCCACGCGCCGCCTGGGGTCGAACGCGCGCCGCGCGTGAGCTCCACTCGCCGCGCACTCAGGCGGCGCGTGAGGGCGCGTGGAGTGTCGGATCGGCGCGTGGTTGGCGGCGTTGGACTCGTATGGTGATTTCCTATCTTTTGGTATATTTATTTTATATGTTTGATGGTTTTATTGATGTGAAATTGCATATGGAACCCTAAATACGTGTATTTTTAGTGTATTTTGCGTATTTTTCTTGTATTTTCTGTGATTTTAGAAATACAGGTGATGGGTTACTAATATGTTATCACATAATAAAAGGTGTGATTCATCAATAAAAATCAAACTTTATTGTGAATTGAAGCTGGCTTAATGAGATACAATTCGTATGAGATTGTATTTAAGCTATGTATTGAGCCGATGAGAAACAATAAAAATTATGAAACTTTTCTTACTCATGTATACTCCTTTACACACTGGTAATCTTTGAATGATAGACGACTTAAGGACTCGTGACCAAACTGATGTACTGATCAACATATCTGCTGAATGTGGGTAATGTATGTCGATTAAGTTACTGCATATTGTACATGAACTCATCTGGTCACTTGTTAATGTCTATCAAGTTGAATATTTTTATGATTAAGGAGTATGGCAATATTTATGCAGAACAATAGTATCTACTGTTATAGTTTAGATATTAAGTTCGTGATTTGACTCAATTTATAGGCCACTTTGGTTGAAGTAATGATATTTGTTACCTACAATTGATTAATAAATCAGTTGTTGGCCTTGGAGTTATTTTTGCCTTATGAATTCATGAGTAATAATGGATCAGCTGTCAAGCTTGTCGATTTGGTGCACCATGTATTGCTATTGATGTTAATTTGTGAGAAATATTATAGATCAGCATTCTTTATATGTTGTTCTGGTAATATGTAATTGTGGTGCATAAGAGATGTTTTATTCTCTGTTATGAGAAGTTTCTTGTGTTACTGTAATCAATGATCTCATTGGAATCTGTCTAACAGGTTCGCTGTATATATATTTATATATGATTAATTTTTATTAATGGATAAAGCAATGTAATTAGCATGATATGTGATTTTTGTGATATGATGCCCCTATCACTAAAGTTAAAATCACATATATATGGTGTATGTGATGAGTAAAGCTTATATCCCTGGTATGAGAGAATTTCAATGATTCAATTGAGTAGTGACCGCCAAAGTGGCACGCTTGATTGGGTTTGAGAAATTTCGGTCTCGTATGATGATTGGGATGTCTCCTGGTCTAATGCGTAATCATACTCCCAAAGGAGGTGATTGTGTATTAGTTCATGGAGGGATACATGATAGTGTGGTGGAGGAGTGACTGATTCTAGTGATTCATATGCCCAAAGGTGATGAATTTACGAAGAATTGGAACATATTCTCATAACCCTTATCATGTGGGGAGTGTACAATTGCATTTCATGTATTCTGCCCAAAGGTGATTATGTGATTTTGCATGTAACTCTCTGGATGTGTACTTGTACGTCAAGTTACACAATGCTCACATGATGCTAATTATATATTGCTTGTTTTTCAGTCACATTTTCTGTAAATGGTAATTCCGTCATCATTGAGGTTTTTTATTGCTTCAAATTTTAAGTTGCGGACATATGATTTATTGCTTGAGAAAAGAGCAATTGAATTTGCTTATTGTCCATGAAGCGTTCCATTCTGGAACACTTGAAAAGAGGTTTGCCTGCGGACTGCACTGCTATAAGATGAAGGAAGCCTTAGTTGCTTGAAATTATGTCTTGTCTGATATTGAAATTAGAACACATCTGCAAAAATTGTGTTTAAATCCTAATGACATATACATCTCGTATAAGATTAAAAAGGTTGTCAGGTTTAACAATGGCAATGAGTATTTTGGCAAGTATGACAATGCGAAATAGCTTAAAGGGTCATTTGTCAAATACTTGGTAGATTCTTGGGTGGTAATTTAGTTACTATACCTGAAAATTCTGACAAAAAAATTTGGTCGAAAGGCATAAATGCACCATATTGAACATGGTGATGAGTATGATTAGTAAGACTAATTTATCTGGTCTTTTGTGGGCTGATATTATGAAAGCAATTTTTTCATATACAAAATGGGTATTGATTTTATGACCCTAAAGAAGGTACAAGAATTATGGATAGCTGCTCTCAGATTATTAAAGATAATAGTATGATGGAGGTTACTGTGTTTTTGTCTTTACCTATACAGATAATTATGGAATCTCATGTACCATAGACTAAACTTGTTGAGGTTCAAGTACTATTATTGATATAGTTTATAATGAAATTTCTTAAACCTCTCAAGTGCAGAATGAAGTGGTTGCAGCTTTATTAAGGAGATTTGTTAAGGAAAGACGATCAGTTATACCATCAGACTATATAGTCTATTTGTGAGAGCATGATTACAATATCCACTATATGGTTGATGTAATGACATATTTATAAATGTCGTTTCTTATTCTCAATTAAGTATGTGATTAGATGCCATATAAGGCGATATACAATCTATGAAACATGTTTGGAAACTTACTGACTTATCTAAAGATCACAAGTTTATTAGTTGCAAATTGGCATACAAAACTAAAAGAATTTCAAACAAAGATTGTGGAATTTAAAACCAAATTTGTAACTAACGTTTTAACTCTGAAAGATGGGTGGATTGTTTATAGTGAAGAAATAATTATTTCTTTAAATGTTCTTTCAGAGTGAACGTGGCATTAATAATTTATTTTGATATAAAGTTACGCCAAATAGATACAAAATCTATATTGTGCAACTGGATGATTTTGCAGCAGATTCAAGTAAACTTGTGTGTAGACTGAAAAGTTCTAATTCATGGTCTTAAGCAAGTTTCCAGACAATATTATTAAAGTTTCATAGTGTTGTTATTTTGTTCAATTGGGAACAAAGTAATTCAATATACTGCAAGGTCAATGGGAGGAAATTTATTTTTTCTCATATTTTATGTACATGATATTTTGCTTACAAGTTGTGACCTTGAAACAACACTGAGGTCTGTAAGGATTGTTTTTGCCATATTATATTAGATTTTCTCGGAGGACATTTGCTGATTGTATATTGGAAATATTCAATATACATCATTGCAAGCCAGGAATTGCTCCTATTGTTAAGGGTGATGGACTAAATCTATCACATTGTTCTTATTTAGATATTGAGAAAATCTAATTAAATGGTGTACCTTGTGTCAGTGCACTTAAAAGTATAATGTATACTCGAATTTGCACTAGACTAAATGTTGTCTTTGTGACGGGACTTCTAGGCAGATATCTGTCAAATCCGGGACATGATCACTGGGTTGCTGTCAAGAAGGTTTTAAGGCACTTAAAGAAGACAAGAGATTATATGCTAATTTATAGCCATGTTCAATTCTTGCACTTAGTAGGGTATTTAGATGTAAACTTTGCTGGCTGTTCTGATGACATGCAATCAATAACAGAATACATGTGTTAGCAGTAAGTGCAGTAAATAAAGTCTTATGTCATCTTCTGCTATGTAAGTAGTGTTAGTAACATTCTTTTAGGCTGTTACTTGGGCTATTAGGCTCCAAAACCTCATGACGGAATTGATCGTTTTAACTTGATGGATAGATCCATACGGTTGTATTGAGATAACAAATTTGTAGTATTATTTATTTACTACAGAGGTCTCAAGGGGTCTAAATATATGGTGGTAAGATATTTTTTACCATAAAGAAACGGTACAGAAAGGTGACTTATAATATAACATATTTTCACAGATGATGTGATTATAGATCCACTAACTAAAGGCCTACGCCCATGTGTATTTTAGTAACATATCATTAACATGGGCTTAGGAGTATCTTCGGATACTGTTGTTTAGTGGGAGCTATTTTGGCTTTATCTGATAAAGTTCACATCTGTGGTTCGTTACACTTAGTAACGGTTTGATATGTATCAACTTTTGCATTCAATAAAATATTTTTGAATGTGTTATTATGTTGAATACATATTGATAAAGTCTCAAGGGATTGTATAAACCTTGAGTGAAGGCTAGGGGCATCCGGTTATTAGCCTTGTGCGTATGTCTTGTGATACATAAAGAAAGGTTAACCATAAGGACAAGACATATGTGGGTTCATTGGAACCATAAAGCATTCTCTTGTGGCACAAGTTTTTGTGACACCTAAGGTAAGAGAATGGTGACTGACAAATGAGATCTCTCTATGAGAGACGTTATCCATTTGACACACTACCATATTGAATCCATATCAATAAAGTTGAGAACATTCGTGACCATGGAAGGCTCGTGTGTATACACGCAGCTACCGCCATGATTCGGTGTTTAAGACTTTATGGGATAGAATTGACTATTAAGAATTATCTCTAGACCAAATGTGCGCACATACGGTACGATTTCAATTAATATAGTCCAAGTGGGAGAATGTAAGAGTTTTCCTAATATGGACTAAATTAATTGATATTGTAATTTACTGTTTTTACGGTTATCGTAAAACAGGGTTGGTCTAAAGAGAGATAGAAGGTTTCTTAATTAGTCTAATATGGGCTGGCTAGTGTGGGCCGAGTTGAGCCTGGCCCGTAATGAGAGGGACTGGTTGGAAACTCTATAAATAGTGCTCAAGTCTCTCCTCTAACCCTAATTCTCACATGTATCCTCACCTAAGGGGCGTTTACCTAACGCTAAACGTGAGGGGGCCGCCTCATTGAGCCAGTGATACAGAGGGCAATAGAGGAAAAGGACTTGATGCGTGGATCCCCTTGATAACATGTGGGTAATCCTTTTCTGCTTCCGCTTTATGTTCAATGGATCCAGGTGCGTTAATCTTTCTACTTAATTATGCATGTTCTTGTTCTGGTTATGGAGATCTTGGGGTTGCGCAATTTGCGTCTAACAGTTTTTTCCCTCAGTATGAATATTGCAGTTATCATTATTAGAAGACTTTTTTTTTTTCGTGGTATTGGATTACACAATAACTTATCCTGTCCAAAATTCAAGCAATGAAAAATCAGGTCATCGAATGAGTCGAGAAATTTGCAGCTTCGATTCTCTTTTCTTTTCTTCTTCTTTTCCCCCTTTGGGTGAGGAAGGCGTTCGCTCATTTAATTCCCTACGCCAAACACAAAGAATCAATCATGAAACAGCTTGATCGGCAAGTGGCGGCTGGATATGCTACGCTTATCAAACCCTATTGTACTATCAGTTAAAGCTACTCATTGCTTCAGTTTCCTTCTAGAATCACTTGTCAGCCGTGAGTATTAGCTGGATGTTACAGAGTACTGAGATATGCAGTGACTAGTGATTATATCTATGATGTTATCTTCTAGAGATGGCAACTTGCTACACTATCAATCATTTTGTTTGTAAAAGTGCTATTATTTGATATTAACTGTCTTCTTTGTTTCTTCTTTTGTTAATTCATTAATAGGATTGAAGCAGAGGCAGAAGCGTTATTAAGCCAATATCCAGAAGGCTGCTATGGCATTATCTCTTAAATCAACTAGGCATGCTCAGCTTGGGAAACTCATATCCCTTGTTGATGGTTCATCTTGATGTGACATGACATGGTCGTTTTCTTGTTGAATCTCAGTCGAACTTTTGAGCATTTTTTGCAGGGTGTTGAGAATAGTATGGTTGAGATTTGTATTCAAGAGATTGTTGTACCATATCTAGATTAAATCTCACGGTAACTAGTTCAAACTGGCAGGGCTGGCTAATTAACATGTCGATCGATTTCCTAGAATATCATTAACTACTTTGGTTTTCTTCTATGATAGTAAATGGGAAAACCAGTAGGCAATGCTTTTGATTTTCTAGGCTGGTCATTGCTTGGGATGCAGAAATGTAGCACCTCACAGATATGAGGTCAATCATTCTGTGCCTCCCTACGATTTATGTGCTCTTTAATGGATGACAAGTTATCTTTATTATACTTCTTCTAGTAATGTACTTATTTTTAATGAACTTACCATTAGTTAGAAAATAAATTAGTACACATGTTAAATTATTGATCCAATTTCTAGAAACTTCTTGAAAGATTTTAGCTAGAATATACAAGAAAATCCTAGAAGAATCTATGGAATTATCTCTGCAAATGGCAGAGATATTTGCCTTAAAAAAGCCTATTTTTCAAGAAAAAAAATTGTAAAAGAAACTCCTAGAAGATGGCCATAAGTCGGTGGAGTACTCCTATAAATAGGGAAGGGGGGAAGAGTAGCAGTAGTAGAGCAAAAAGGTAAGCTCCTCCCCTTCCCTTTGTACTACAATAAACAATAAATAAAAGTTCCTTTTTTCCTTGTACTTCTCTTCCACTCTCTTTTACTTTGTCCTTGCCCACTTTGTTCTTAGTTCATTTGCTCTCTTGATAGTTCACACACAAAACACTCCCTTGCACACACATTGACACACACTTCCGCAAACACTAACAATGGTATCAAAGCCATGTCTTTGGTTGGTATTGGGCATTTGTCCTACCTACCCACTCCTAAAACTACCCTTTCCAAATACCCACTAACTAAACCATGGCCAACTCTACCTCATCGTCATTTCCCATCTCCATTTTTTATGGGAACAACTATGACTTTTGGAGCATAAAAATGACTACATTTTTTATGGCCCAAGACTTATGGGACATCGTGGAGAAAGGTTGCGAGGCTCCACATGAAGGTGCAAGTGTTTCAAAGGATCAACTACAAAAGGATGCAAGAGCACTATATTTTATACAGCAAGCACTCTCGGAAACCATATTTCCGAGAATAATTGGAGCGAGGACTGCAAAAGGGGCTTGGGATATACTACAAGAGGAATTTCAAGGATCGGAAAAGGTATGCACTATTCACCTTCAAACACTAAGAAGAGATTTTGAGAATTCTAAAATGAAAAATTATGAGACCGTACAAGAATATTGTGGAAAATTAAAGGAACTCGTTAATCAAATGAGAGCCTATGGAGATGGGATAACTGATCAAAGGGTTGTTGAGAAAATATTGGTGTCACTTACCAAAAAATACAACTCCATAGTTACAACTATAGAAGGAACTAAAGACTTGACGACCCTATCAATAAGTGAATTAATTGGCTCTCTAAAAGCACATGAGAAAAGACTAATGGCACAAGATGGAGATGCAGTTGAAAGTTCCTTTCAGTCTAAAGTAAATATACGGTCTCATCAAACTAAAAATGGTGGAAGGAGCTCATGGAAAAACAAAAGAGGAGGAATTATAAAAAAGGAAAATTATCCACCTTGTGGTATTTGCAAGAAAACAAATCATTTGGAGAAGGATTGTAGGTTTAAAAATAAAAAAAACAATGCCGCTTTTGTAAAAGATATGGCCATGTAGAAAAAGATTGTCGCTCGAAAACAAATAATCGAGCAAACTATGTAGAAAAAAAGAAAGTGCAGAGGATACACTCTACGCAGGCCAAGCGGCAAATGATAATAAAAATGAAACATGGTACATCGATAGTGGGTGTAGCAATTACATGACGGGGGATGAATCTATATTCACTGATATTGATAAGTCGGTGAAATCCCAAGTGAAGTTGGGCAATTGTGCATTAGTAGATGTCAAAGGAAAAGGCACCATTGCCGTGGAAACGAATAAAGGCCCAAAATATATACATAATGTATATCTAGTCCCTCACTTGCACAAAATCTCGTGTGGCCCAAATGATACAAAGTGGATATTCACTATATTTGAATGGAGATACCTGCATTATCTATGATAAATATAAAAATATCATTGCCTCTGTTAAGATGAAAATAACAATTTTCCTATTCGATGGAAATATGTCAAAGATATAGCCATGAAAGCTCAACTTGATGATTCATGGCCATGGCATCGAAGATTTGGCCACTTCAATTTTGCTAGGCTAAAAATTCTCCATCAGAAAAATATGATGAGAGATTTTCCAGCCATTATAGAAATTTCAGATGTTTGTGAAGGCTGTCTTCTTGGAAAACAACAGAGACAGTCCTTCTCATCTGGAGGTGCATGGAGAGCTAAGAAGCCATTGGAACTTGTCCACACGAACGTGTGCGGTCCAATGAGGACACCTACACCCAGTCAAAATAAATATTTCATACTATTCATTGATGATTACACAAGAATGACGTGGGTATATTTCTTCGAGAAAGATCAGAGGTTTTCTCTATCTTCAGAAAATTCAAGAGCCACGTCGAGAATCAAAGTGGCCAAAGAATCAAAGTCTTAAGGAGTGACAGAGGCATATAATACAATTCAAAGGAGTTTAATAAATTTTGTGAAGATGAAGGAGTCCATCATCAACTAACCGTTGGCTACGCCCCAGAGCAAAATGGAGTAGTAGAAAGGAAGAATAGAACCGTCATGGAGATGGTGAGGTCCATGCTAAAGGAGAAAGGCATTCCCAACACTTTTTGGGTAGAAGCAATTTATACTGCAATATACCTGTTAAACAGGTGTCCAACTAAAGCTGTTCAAAATAAAACACCAGTCGAAGCATGGAGTGGACGGAAGCCTTCGGCAAAGCAACTCAAAGTGTTCAGATGCTTATGCTACGTCCACATCCCTGCTCAAAAAAGGAGTAAGCCAGATGAAAAGACAGAAAAGGAAATATTCCTCGGCTACAGTGACCAATCAAAAGGCTATCGGGTTTACAACCTAAGAACCAAGAAGCTTATGATTAGTTGAGACGTCGAGGTCGACGAAAATGCTGCCTGGAATTGGGAGGACGAAAAGATCGAGAAGAAGTACATCACCTTGCCAGACATACCACCTACTCAAGAGAAGTCAATGTCACAAGAAGAAGGAGAAGTACCGGATTCCACCACTCATGACATAACTCCACCAAGCTCTCCAAGAGTGACGCAAGAAGAATCTACTCTAGAGTCTCCAGTACTAAGGGTAAAAGCCCTTAGAAGAATTTATGACACATGCAACTTTGCTATTTTGGAACCAGAAAACTACGAACAAGCATCCGAAGAAGAAGTCTAGATAAAAGCCATGGAGGAAGAGATCAAGATGATTGAGAAAAATGAAACTTGGGAGCTTGTTGATAGACCCAAAGACAGAGATCATTGGCGTCAAGTGGGTTTACAAGACGAAGCTCAACGCGGATGGATCAATCCAGAAGCATAAAGCAAGGCTTGTGGCGAAAAGATACTTGCAACAACCGACTATACCGAAACTTTTGCCCTCGTCGCTTGCCTTGATACTATTCGAACACTCATAGCCCTAGCAGCACAAAAAGAATGGAAGATCCATCAACTAGATGTGAAGTCGGCATTCTTAAATGGATATCTTCAAGAAGAAATATACATAGAACAACCACAAGGCTTTATCCTCAAAGGTCAAGAAGAAAAAGTTCTCAAACTCAAAAAAGCCTTGTATGGGTTAAAGCAAGCGCCGCGAGCATGGTATAGTGGAATCGATGAGTACTTCATCAAGCAAGGATTCGGGAGGAGTATGAGTGAGCCGACACTCTACATCAAGACCCAAGGTAAGTCCGACACTCTCATTGTCTCTCTATATGTAGATGATCTCATATATACAGGAAATAATGAGACAATGATCCAAGAATTCAAAAAAGAAATGATGAAGACTTTTGAGATGACAGACTTGGGCTTGATGCATTACTTCCTTGGCATCGAGATTGACCAAAATGAAGGAGTGTTTATCTCGCAGAAAAAATATACCAAGAACCTCTTGAAGAAACTTAAGATGAACTATTGCAACACAGTTTCAACTCCACTCATGACAAATGAGAAACTATTGAAGGAAGATGGAGCAGAAAAAGCTGATGCCTCCCTCTATAGAAGTCTGATTGGCAGTCTGCTATATCTCACTACTACATGACCGGATATTATGTATGCGACAAGCCTACTATCAAGGTTTATGCAGAGTCCAAGCCAAATTCATTTTGGAGCAACCAAGAGAATTCTCAGATATTTACGAGGAACTATAGATTATGGCATTTGATATCTGTCAAGTGCAAATGCCAAGCTCATTAGCTACATTGATAGTGATTGGGCAGGTTTAGCTGATGATACGAGAAGTACTACTGGCTATGCCTTCACACTAGGCTCCGGAATATTCTCATGGGCATCCAAAAAAACAAGACTCAGTGGCATAGTCTATTGCAGAAGCTGAATACATCGCAGCCACAATGACCACCAGTCAAGCAATATGGCTTCAAAGAATTCTAGAAGACATTGGAGAAGCACAGATGGAAGCAACTCCAATACTTTGCGACAATAAGTCTGTAATTGCTATATCAAAGAATCCAGTACTTCATGGAAGAACCAAACATATAGACATCAAATATCACTTCATACGAGAGGCGCAAAATAACAAAGAGGTCGAGCTGAAATATTGCAAAATTGAGGAACAAGTAGCGGACATCTTCACTAAAGCACTACCGCTAGCCAAGTTCGAGACATTGCGGGAAATGCTTGGAGTAACGCGAAATTGGATCAAGGAGGAGTGTTAAATTATTGATCCAATTTCTAGAAACTTCTTGAAAGATTTGAGCTAGAAAATACAAGAAAATCCTAGAAGAATCTATGAAATTATCGTTGCAAATGGCAGAGATATTTGCCTTAAAAAGCCTATTTTTCAAGAAAAAAAATTGTAAAAGAAACTCCTAGAAGATGGCCATAAGTTGGTGGAGTACTCCTATAAATAGGGAAGGGGGGAAGCGCAGCAGTAGTAGAGCAAAAAGGTAAGCTCCTCCCCTTCCCTTTGTACTACAATAAACAATAAATGAAAGTTCCTTTTTTTCCTTGTACTTCTCTTCCACTCTCTTTTACTTTGTCCTTGCCCACTTTGTTCTTAGTTCATTTGCTCTCTTGATAGTTCACACACAAAACACTCCCTTGCACACACATTAACACACGCTTCCGCAAACACTAACAACACAGTATAATTTCATGCTGTTCCATTGAGTTTGTTTCAGATGACACATGCTTGTGTGTGAACTGCTTTATGTCTATAGCATAAGATCATCATGGATAATCACTCTAGAAGCCAAATATCATCTCTTTCTTAGATTCCAAAATTATTTCCCTCGTAGAACCCTTGGTGGTGATGGGATCGATTTTGTCCTCATCATCCAAGTTTAGATAAGTTTGAAACATTGAAGAAGGAAATGTAATGCTCAGCCTCTGCATGAGTTGGCCAATCCTCTACTAGGAGGAGTCGAAAATGCAGCAACAGATAGACAACAAGGCTTGTGTTGGAATTCTGGCATAGTATGGTAAATATGAAATGACTGAACCATCAAGTGTCATGTCCAGAACTAGCTACACAATAAATGAAGTTTCTTTATTCGAAGTTTTGTTCCTTTGTCTCATAGGTCTTCATTTTTAGGCGGAAACTACTCGATCCTTGTCAAGAGGTAGTCATTTTAATGCCCCGTTGAATGAGGTAGGGCTGGAAATTACTTTATGCTTTCTGCCATACTTGAAGAGACTGATCATTCGTTGCCAAATCTTGTTCTCCTTTTTATGGACAGTTCAAGGTCTAGTGTGATTCATTCTGGTCAGATTGTATTTACTAACCTTGGATTATTTCCTATTTAGAGAAATTAAATTTGTGGTACTGCTATTGAAATTTTCCATACTATGCGTTACTCTCACGTGGTGGCATCCATTTCTGATGATAGCAAGTTAAATTTGCTTCACATAATGCAACCTTTTAGGTTGAAATTGCTCAGTGACATTACATCATATTGTTCTTCTAAAATTCAGTGCTCCCATTTTATACTAAAGATCCTAGTAGTGTAGAGGTAGTGATGTATAACGGTTACAGTACTCTCAGTTTATATTTTCGTTTCCCTTCATTCATTTTTGATATTTTTCTGATGCTGCAGTTTTTACTGATAAGTTGCCCCACAATCTATGGCTATACTCTCAAACTATAACCTAATTCTGAAGTTTGGTGTCGAGAGGTTCATGTCCACCATGAATGATGCAGGGGTTCTGGTAAATTTCAAGTTTATCCTCTTACCTTATGACTTCTAACACTTACATTGACGTACAACCTCTGGTTAGATGTAACTTAGAAGAAAATCGGTTTTTATATTTTCTGCCTTCCTTGCCAAGATAAGAAATCAGTTGAGTGTATTCAGCTTTGCATGTAGATATGGGATGTGTTCTGATGAACATCAAATTTATCTTTTCGGAGGATTCAATGGGAAATTGTTTTGTTAAGTCAAATAAGTTTGGCAGTCTGCGAGGGTCTCTTTCCTCCTCATCAGTTTCTTTTTCTGTTTGTTGGATTAGGACATGTTTTTGAATGCAAAATATATGTGATCAGTACCTGGTCGAGGATGAAGTACAAAATTTTTTATTATCGTATCTTGTTTTTTACAAGAATATTTTGATAAGCCTTTTTATCGAATTCTTAATCCCCTCCTCCATACCTGTCTTCTGCTCCCAAACATTGTATTCCCCATTGTGCAGATCAGCGTCCTCCAAGGGTATACGACGTATTCATTAGTTACAAGCAAGAGGACATGCTCCACACCATGAGCCATCTCAAGAGCACTCTTGAGAGGAGAGAAATGAAAACGTTTGTTGATTTTACACTGGAAGGAGGAGTACCGTTCCGGCCAGCAATCAATGAAGCAGTTGAGCGGTCAAAGAGTGCCGTTGTGGTTGTCTCTCAAAATTATCATTTATCACCGTGGTGCCTTAATGAGTTGGTGAAAATCCTCGAATGCCAAAAAAAGTGGGGTCTTATCGTGCTGCCAATTTTCTGGGAAATGAATGCAAGAGATCTGCGAGAGCAGCCCAGACATTTCGTGGAGAATATTGGCCAAGGCGAAAAGGGTTTCAAGCAGGATAAGCCACACCAGGTCCAGAAGTAAAGAGATGCTTTGCGAACCCTTGGCATGATCAAGGGATGGTCTCCTAGTACCAGGTACTAAACCCTTTCCTTTCTAAGCTCCGTCTTCTTCTTTTTCTTTTTTTTTTTTTGAGATTTCTGAAGAACGTTACTTAGTTCGTGCATGAAAACACTAAACTTTCAAAGGCCTCCAGTTCTGGTCAGTAGGAATCAATAACTAGAAAAGTGGAATCTCTTCACTTTGACATTGGTATATCTGCATGAGGCCACGTAATGTGGTCATTTGGCCCACAAAACTTACTTTTAAATGTGGAATCTCTTCACGTAGACATTGGTATACGGCAGTAGGAATCAATATATTAAGTGATTCTCCATCAATTTAATCCTTTCTGAAGTTCTACAAGATATAGACTTAATGACATCAACTACCACATTAGGAGTTGATTATGTTCTTGTGCTTCTACAATTGAAAATGTCAATGAAGTGGACTTATGGTTGCTTCGTCTAAGCTTTACTCTTGGAAATCTATGTTTGAAGGTATGTTTGTTCCGATATGTACTTATGAATTATTAATATATCGCTTGCATTAATGGTACCCAAGCCACACTTCATCCTCTCTAGATTAAATGTTTTTTTTCTTTTAAAATTTTACATTTTTTTTTTCAAAGTATAGAGACAAATAGGAGAGTCATTAAATTTTCTGGTCTTAAGAAACGTGAACTTTTGACCAAGTTAATATGCATAGATCTTAGTCCACATCTCTATTCCTTGAAGTTTTGTTTAGTCCATCGCCCGTAATATAAGCATCTATTATGATAGTTATAGCTTGTAACCTTGGGCTAGGGAGAGAGAGAATCGTCATTTGTGGCAGAGAAAAGATAAAAACGAACACATGTCAAAACTAGTTCGGTGAAGTGATAGAGATTCGAGTGTGGGATTAGATGATCTTCACCCATGGCCAAAATATGTTACCTTGCAAAACTTATCCGTACGATAGAAAAATTTTGACCCTCTTGATATTTTCTTTGCGTCGACTAGCACTAATGACCAGGCATGCCTTTTTTTTTTTTTTTTTGGTAAGAAATAATAATATATAGAGCTTTGAACCAATAATTACAAAATCCGGTGCCACAAAACTTACACTCAGCAAGACAACAAGTCAGAGTGAGTGAAAGGAAACTGGATGCAAGAGAAGCACCGCAACAGTGGGGACCAAAGCACAGAACAACCAATATAAAGCAAAGGAACAAAGGAGAAAGGAGATGTTGACACCTCAATTTTAATTAGGTTAATTTTCTTTTATTAAGTTTTTATTTTATTTTGTCATTTCGGATAATAAATAAAAACAACAAAACAAAGAAAAAAAAATAACAAAAACAACAAAAAAAGCAAAACAAAAGAAAAGAAAAGCAAAAAAAAAAAAAAAAAAAAGCAGCCCCTCCCCCTCTTTTCTCTCTCGCGAGCCCCCCCCCCTTTTTCTCTTCTTCCTCCCGTCTTCTTCTTCCTCGACGGCTCGCATCTCACGCGCGGTGGCCGGCGACGCGCTCAAGGGCAGCCTACGGTGGAGAGGCACGGAGGTAGGCCGCCGAAGGAGAGGACGACGCACATGCGCCTTCAATGCGCGACTTCAAGGCTGAGATGAGACGCCGGTTCAGCCGGGAGGTTCCGGTCGGCAAGCCAAAAACCGGCGGCCGAGCTCCTCCGTCGACCGGACCTCCTCGCCTATAAATAGGCTTCTCCCGACGATGGCAAACGGGAGCGAGTTCCGAGATCTTCCCACTGAGAGACTTCGGGGGAGGAATCAACGAGCGAGCTCCGAGAGAACTCGAGTCGCGAGCTCAGCCCACCCTCCACCGAGAGACTTCGGGGAAGGCCGGCGGCGAGCGACTTCGAGAAGGTCGATCCGGCCGGTGGAGGCTCGGATCCGGCCCGAGTGAGAGAAGATCACGCCGAGGAGGGTCCGGCCGAGAGCTGCGTGGCGATCCGGGGGCGACCGAGCCCTTCCACGGCGCCGACACCACGAGATCCCGACGCCGCTTGCCGCCGTCCTCCCCCCGAGCACCACTCCTTCGAAGCTCGAAGAACCGGTGCAAAATCGAAGTTTCCCCGGCCGTGCTAGTCCGTCGTCGCCGCCGCAACACCGTCCCGACGCCGTCTAAGTTCAAGGGCAGCCGTCATCGCCATAAGCCGTGCCGCCGTGCCGTGCCAACGCCGAGAGCGGTGACGATGGATCCCGCCCACGCCATACCCATTTCGCGCTCGAAGCCCACCGCCGTCCTCCGCGTAGCCGCGTCGACGATGCGAGCGGCCGCCCTTCACCGGCGCCGCGAATCGGGAACCCTAGGGTTCCCGATTTTTTCGGGTCGCGCCCCTGTGTCGTCGGGTCGGACCCGGGTCGAGAGCCGAGTAGGGTTTTGCGCATTTTAGGGCGGCTGGAAAGCGGGTCGTGGGGTCGGATCCGGGTCGGGTAGGGTTCCTCGCGGAACCGGGTCCTTGATGGAATTCGGCTGGATCCGGGTGGGGTTTTGCTTGGTCGTCGGGCCGGGCTGGATCCCTCCCAAAACGACGGGCCATCGGGCCGTTTTAAAAAAAAAAAAAAAAAAAAAAAAAAAAAGGGCGAAAAAATCCGAGTCGGGCCCGCGTTGCGGGCCCGTCCTCATTCGGACCGCTGGCCCGGGTCGGACCCAACCCGCGGATCCAACCCGGGTCAGTTTTTATATTATTTAATATAAAATAATATTTTAAATAAAAATAAATCAAAAAAAATTTTATTTAAAAAAAAAAAAAAAAATCAAAAATATCCAAAAAATGTTTTATTTTCCAAAAAATGTCAAAAATCCAAAAAAAGCCAAAAATTCATGAAAAAGCCAAAAATGTCAAAAATTTCAGAAAAAGCCAAAAAGACTTGTATTTTCCCAAAAATCCCAAAAAATCCCTTTGATGTCCAAAAAATTAGAAAATGACTCAAAAATGTTTTTCCTCCAAAAAATGCATGGAAAATCCCTCGAACATCCAAAAAACCTCAGGGTTTAAACAAGATTAGGTACCGAAAGGGCATTAGTGATTAACTAGTGTAATCAAGTCCCCGATCCTAATTTCTCTCGGTTGCGCAGAGTGAGTATTTCTCCCGATACTTCACTTGGGTTTCTAATCAACCCACCCCAAATCGATTAGTGGCGACTCCAATTTAAAATTTGATTTACAGTTAAAAACTTGAACCATTAAGTCGTGAATTGGCGGACTTGGGAGAGTCCGGGCATAAATAAATTCAGCCGAGCCATTAGCCTCCTTAGGCGCTCGTACCCGATCGCGGGTGCCAAAAAAAAAAGAGGTCGCGACAGCTTGGCGACTCCGCTGGGGACTTTGAGGACTTAGGCCATTTTATCTTTGTTTAAATGCTTTGCTGACTTGGATTTTTTTTCTTATGCAGGGTAATAGTCTAAAGTTTTTTATTCTAAAATAAAATGTTTTGTGATTATAAACTATTGTGCATCCTTAAAATGTTTTAGCACTACACATGGCACACACAACCCGGCCGCCGGACCTGGGCCGCCATAGGATTTCTAGGATGGTGTTAAGAAAGATACGACCTCGAACGCGAGACTGCGATGTAGAGGTTGCCTTTCTTTTCCCCGAATTTCTTAGCCGAGGTTAAGAGGGTATGCCGCTAACGCGAGACTGCGATGGGCGGATACCTTTTTAATTTCATCAAGCCTTCGAGTTAGAAATCGAGCCACACGTCCCATGCGCATGTCTTTGTGCTTGCCATTTTTCTTTAAAAGCAAAGTGATTTCTTTACTTTTACTCGTCTTTTATTTGGCCCATGGCAATGTAGGATAAAATTTTCAAGTCCCGCTTTATATGTGATGGGGAAAGACGATATCCAGTTCATTCCCGCTCCCAAGACGGAGCTCTTCGGATGGTGGGGTCAATTAGATCGGTTTGCCCGGGAGCGTGTGAAGGCCAAAATTGGTCATCTCCTATCGTTGATCCAAATCACTGTTCGTCCCGAAGTCATACAAGCCATGGCACATTTTTGGTGCCCGAAGACAATTACTTTTATATTCGGTAGGTTTGAGCTAACCCCAACCCCGGAAGAATACAAAGATCATCACCGGAATGCCTCTTGAGAAAAAACTTGTCAAGCCATCGATAGGCGCCCTCCCATGGCGCAGTTAGCACGACTTTTAGGAACTGAAATCCATGTCATGAGACAAATTCTTGAAGGCAACCATAATACTTGCCCACTAGAATTTATGAATGCCTGTTTCCAAAATCAGCCTATGACCCGAAAAGTGAGATTTTCCTCCTAGCCTTTTTCGGACTCATCATCTTCCCCCATCAAAGAAATGCCATAACTCCCAAGATGGCATGGATAGTTGATCGATCTTAAGAGGGGGAATTATGTCAACATGATTTTAACTGAAACATTCTTGTCTTTTAATCGTTTTAAAGACAACTCGGAGAAAATCATGCGAGCCTCTCCTGAAATTTTACAAGTCTGGTTCTTTTCTCACCTAAGCGAATTTCGAGACTTCATGCGATCGCCCGAAACAAACGCTTTTGAAAATCCATTACAAAAATTTATGGTTTTAGGACCGTACATTCCCAATCAAAGCTGTTTAAATTGGGTAAGCTTCCTAAGAGACCCGGCTCCTGAGGCATTCCAATGGTGTGCTGGTTGGTTCCATGAAAAGAGGGCTCGCTTTGCTTACATGCGCACCCGCCCAATTCCGTTGCTCGGTCTCACCGGCGCCATTCCCTACTACCCGTATCGGGTAGCACGGCAATATGGAGCCCTTCGGAGATCCCACCGCCTTTCAAGATGATGGTCCCTCCAGTTCTTTTCGACACGAGTCATGACTATGAATTTGAAATTTCTACCGTTGAGGAAACTCCGGGACAAGTGCCATCGCAAAAGGATTGTGATACCCGAAGGGCTTGAGGGAGAAGAAAAAGCCCACCACGCCTCAATGTCCTACATCCACAACCATTGTATCCCGACAAGGTGGAAGCCATCGCTTCCTCGCTCAATCGGAGAGAGTAGCCCGCACGAGCAAGCGAGCTCATGGAGAGGGATTTGGGAATGGACTGGATACACACCTCGAGCCAGCCCAAGGAAGCAGCATCCTCGCAAGAGCAAGGCTCCCCGTCGCATATAAATTGGGAATCATGTGCCCCTTAGTGTAAATAGTGTGAAAGTTTTGTCCCATTGTTTAGGGACTTTTGTTTAATATCTAGTATTTTATTCTGTCATTTCAATTTCAAGTTCTAGATGTTAAAAGTCTGCGGGTCTATAAAATCCTCTTTTGATGAATGAAAAAGCAATTAGACCATTGCCATGGGTCAATTTTTGTTTACTCTCGTGCTCATTCATTATTTTCATAACGACAGTAATTATGAATCGTCGGCCACCACTCGTCCGTGAATGGCCTCATCCAATAGGGGTTGATCAGAATGATGTACGAAATCGCCTCATTAACATTGAAGATGGCGTAGGACAAATGTCCATTGTCCTTCAACAACTCTCAAGACAAATGGAATCCACTCAAGTCGAACCCAACTCTGTAGTTGCCTTAAGCACCGTCATGACGCCCGTAAATTTACCGAAAATAGCCGGTATCATGGGCAATTTGAAAGGATCATGAAAAAGTTAAACCAAATTTCGCAGGGGCAGAATCCCATGGACCTTTCCAATTATGCCGGTATTGAGATTCCCGAAAAACTCAAAGCACCCGAATGCGAAAGGTATGCTGATACCTCACGCCCGAGGCCTACTTACAGCCTACCGGTCCGAAGGATGATTCAATTGTACCAATCAAACTTGACCGGCCCCGCCTTGCGATGGTACATTGTCGGAAGATTAGTCCCCTTAAAACCTGGAGGGAATTAACTCATGTCTTTCACCAAGAGTATAATATTGACATCACCCCTAACATCACCTCGCCTTACGAAGAGCCGATGATCGCAGAGCACGATGAGTCGTTAGTTGCCGAAATAGGAGAGAAGCGTATCAATGAAGCATTGCATAATAAATGGGCAGCTAAGCAAAGATCCTCGTTACTGGGAAAATTTTCCACTAGGAAAGGCAAGGAGCCTTTGTACGAGATCATGGACTCAGAGCCTGTTCAAGAGCGGGGCACAACTGGACAACTCCCCAAGCTTACTCCAAGAGCTAGGGTCCAAAGAATACCAATCCCTATCAACCTAGAAAGTGAATCAGAGAGCGACACTCTAATATCTCCCACTTCCCTGGATAGGATCGAGCTGGCAAAACGAAGGGCCTTACTCAAAAGGTCCGGACCGGGAGGCAAGAAAAGAAAGCCCAAGCGAGATAGATTCAAAGATCTACCGACGAGCCATCGCACCAAAGCTTTGGACATTCCCAAGAATACAGCTTTGAAGGCCACCATCCTCTAGAATATAACCCTGAAGACTTCCCGGCCCTAGAATACAATCCCAAGGACTTCCAACGTTATTTTAATAATGAAACTGACGATTCATCGTATAACTGTTTCATACTCTCATCCGGGGATGAAGGTCCGTCAGAAGAGGAAGCATACGTCTTTATCCGCTACGATCCTAACGAAGTATTAAGCTCGTCCTCTAACCATGAGGATAGCTTCAATACTTCATCCTCATTTGGAAATTTTGACCAAGAAGAAAGCAATGGGGTAATCTCGGTAGAGTCCAACTCTCCTGAAACAGAAAAATTCACCACTACAACGAATATGCAAAGGGGAAAACCAAAGGGCCTAACCAGGATACATCAAGCCCGTCTTGCGCTCATAGGATCATGACCCATGGAGAGATGTGGATACCTAACCTCCGCAAATATAACGGCATGACTTGCCCCGTGGCCCACTTGCGCACCTCCATGCAGAAATGAGTCGGTACTATGGCCCGATGTCGTTCACAACTCGGGCCTTCCAAGAAAGTCTTACGGGTCCGCATTGCAATGGTTCGTCACGGCGAGATATCAGCCTCATGAGAGATTGGAATGAGCTGTCTTCTCGCATTCCCGCTTCGCATCAAAGCCGATTGGGACCGAAGTACCTTGTCGAACTTGGTTCACTTTAGAAGAAGACCAATGGAGGATTTTCAAGCATATGCAAGGAGGTGGGAAGCTTTTATGATGCAAACCTACCCTCACCGGGCCGAAGAAGAAATGATAAAGCTGTTCATAGGAGCTTTACCCCGCAAGCATCGCCGTTGGTTGCATGGGTTGCATTTCCGTAGCTTCAATGAAGTGGTCCTCTCATGCGAATACTTCGAGTCTACGGAGGCGAGGAACTCAAAGGCGCTTGATTTCAAAACCAGCACTATCAAAGTGCTCCTTTTCATAGGAGTTTTCATGGGTGTTGCTCGTTTTTGTAATTTCATATTTCTTATCTTGTCTCGGTGTGCTACCGTTGTATTTTCCATTCCAAGTACTCTATTGTATAGTTCTAATGTTTTGTTTTAAAAGCATGAGGCGGTACTCCAAACCAGCCCAAAGATGTTATCCAACCATGAAAAGAAAATATCATCCAAGGAGAATACCGAGGGCCGGGCTTCCTCATGCTTTTTCTCCCCCAAAGACGTATTTTGAAAATAAAAAATATTTCATCACCCAAAAGCTTTTGTTAAAACAAGATGATAAATTTAACCATGTTTGTCTTTCTGACTCATTCACTTCATGTCTCAGAAGATCATTCCCATCCCCTTCGACTTAGTGTGACAGGGGGCATTTGAAGCAAGCGCATCAGGTGAACTCGCCAAATTCAAAGACACCCTGCCAAGAAAACAGGGGCAAATAGAAAGAATCATCCTACACCAAAAGAGGGTAAGTCTTATTCTCTAAATATAATTTGGAAATGATGTCCTCTCTCTTCTATTTACAGGATGCAAAAGATGAGACGTAATAGGTACAGGCATAGAGTTGAGATCGAAGCATCCATGACATGCCTCACTCCTGCCCAGCTCCATCCTGAGCCAAAAGACTATCTTGTCGCACGACACGCCCAAACAGCTAGATGTTACGGTTCCAGCTTTGACAAGCCAAGAAACACGAAAAATGAATTTCTCCTCTCAAATTGGCTACATCAACAAGGAGAAAATCTAGTCGGTTGAGGCGATCTCTAACCCCTTATCTCAAATTGTGACTTAGGGCTTAGAAATCTCACTTTGTACTCCGCACACATGTTCTTCCAAGGAGTAGTTGCCATCACAAAGCTTGAGATTTTGATCTCGCATTCCATAGAAGCTTGAGGTACATGACTTTGCTCAATGCTGCTAAGGATGCTATAGTTAAAGACAGAAGAAGAAATTCCATAGAAGGAAGGCGTTGAAGATGAATCAACGACCAAAAATCATGCATACATGGTCACAAATGAGGAAGGCCAACTAAAGGAAGCATTGAACTATGCCAAGACGAAAATGTTGTCATCAACATACAAAGATCCCTAGAGTCAACAAATACAAACTTTGGAGAAGAGTAATTTGGTATCGTTTCCAATACTCCCAATGTCTCGAACTCACTTTTGACATATTTTCTCCTATTGACAGGAAGCATATGATTCAAAAGCAAGCTTAATGGTTAATTTGGGCAAATCAAATAACCCATATCGATTTACCTAGCTTGGTATGAAAGGACGTGTCGTCCAGGAGCCGGTTCGGTTAAATGAAAAAAGAAGCGTCCTACGGACACCGTCGGCGCCTCTAGCCGAGTGGTATCCGGGAAGAAGCAAAAAGGTCCGAAGTCGGGGGTTCGAATCCCCGACGCGGCAGTTGGCCGCTTGGTAAAAAAATAATAAAATTTTTTTTGCTTCTCTTGCACTTGCAAATTACGAGAGAAGAGGTGACCTAACGAAGCAAAAGATATAGGACTTCGTGACCCACTTGCACTTCAAGTCCATCCAATCATCTACAAACCAGTGAAGGAAAACATTGGGAATCTAAAACCAAACTTGATGGTCAATATTGGCCAAGTGAGGTTCGTGGAATTGGCCAAGTGAGGTTCGTGGAAATGACCCGTTCAAATTCACTAAAACATCCAGAGCCAATTCGAGTTTAATCGACCCAACGAAGCAAGGGACATAGGACTTCGTGTCCCCCTCTCACTTCAAGATCACCTAATCGTCTGCAAACCAGTGAAGGGTAAAGTTGTATCGCTTCCAATTATTCAACTCTTAAAAGAGTTCATGACTAACACATTCCCTCTTGTTTGTTGCAGGATTACCTGACTGTCAAAAACAAAGATAATAAATCAATGAGAGGCATGACAAACTCTCCCAAGCAAAATGGCGTCCCAAGTATTGCCAAAGCAAATGACAGATCCTTCAGCCTCAATTCACCTTTAATTTTGGCCCCGTTGATTGATCCATTTTCATCTTCTCTTCTCGGGGCAAAAATAGAGATGCCCGATCGATCCCCAACCCCGGATGAGCCTTCATGTGTCATATCCCTAATCAATAGGGACAACTATCGACACCCATTTGCGAATAACCCTTTTGATGTTCAAAATTTAACATATTTGGAAACACCATTATGTTAACTCTTAAAGTTATCAATAGGGTCTTTTTTGAGTCGAAACCATTCACTTGTTTTGAAGAGTTCAAACTCCATCATATTCAAAATGTTGCATGTCACTTCTAGATGAATTCTGCATGACGATTTTGTCTGTCTAAATCACTGATTCCATTGAGGATTATTAGAATAGACAGCTAATTGAAGAATACAAGATTGATTGAGCATGCTGGATGAGGCGCGTCAAAATGATGACAAGCAAGCCATATCCTGCACACAGTCCCCCATATATACACTTATGAGATGAGTGCAAAAGATTCTATGGCTGCAGGGTAAAGAGTTCTCTCGCGAATGGTACGATAACCAAAGCAGTGAGAAGCATTTCATTGCTCACCCCTTTGAGCTCCTTACACTGGTGAAGTTTCTGTCCTACCCCCGTCAAAGAGCCACCCTACACTG
Source organism: Eucalyptus cladocalyx (assembly GCA_017140615.1). Lineage (NCBI taxonomy): Eukaryota > Viridiplantae > Streptophyta > Magnoliopsida > Myrtales > Myrtaceae > Eucalyptus > Eucalyptus cladocalyx. The sequence goes on from CM029522.1 coordinate 26,819,574, forward strand.
GGGCAAATTGAAGGCAAGTCAACATCACGAGGTGAGAAAAGGGATAGGAATTCTCTTGCTTGCACTTGCATCAATCTTTGAGTGTCTTTATTGCATATGAACACTCGCGTTAATTTAAGTGCCCTAGATTCGTGAAGAGCAATTCTTTATTTACGCACTTGTATCCATTGTACAACTCAATTGAGTCTGTAAATTCACCCTCACATGGAGGCAAAGCAGAAGCCATTGTCATTTGAGCAGCATAATGAGAAGTGCCAGCAAAAGAAGAAGACTCAATAGTCTAACAAAGGTGTTTGCTTGAACTTGTCAAGATCAGCTCTCGAGCAACAAGAATGAAAAACATGGGCATAAAAAAGCAGTGTGTACCTGGTAAAAGCAAGGTCAATGCCCATAAATGAAGAACTGGAATAAAAATAGGGGCATGAAAAAGCAAAGTATGCCTGGTAAAAGCAAGGCCAATGTCCCCCGACCAAAAATACAGCCAAGAAAATGTTGCTTTGTGGTCCATAGAACCTCTATTTGACAAAGGAGAAGAAAGACTAGTGACAAATGCCAAGGCAATCACCAGCTCTCACATTTTTACACATGAATCAAGCCTACATTGCATCCCATTGTAAAAGTCTCTTCAGACTAGGGGCACTTCAATTAACGTAGGATTTCATATGTACATAAGCATCGCTCGAAGAAGTACGAGCAAGATTACTCTATCTCTTTTCGTAGGATTCTCGACTTGCAAACCCGAAGATGATCGTGCGGAACTTCGAATTGACCTCGACGGTCCCATTTGATGAGCCGTTGACCAAGTCTTCATCTCAATTTCAACAAAAACTTCTCACATTGGTAAAGTTGTACCGTTTGCGAGAATACTCGGACCCCTACCGACATGATGACAAAGTGAGATAGTGCGGTCCTTATGAATCCCGCATCAATGGTCGGGATAGCCTTTTCCATGAGAGTGAGTGAAAAGTCCTTTCGACCGAAAGTCCCTCATCCGGCATGCTCAAGACATCTATATTCCGAATAAAGGTTGTCTTTCAAAATCTTCCCCGAGTGGAATCCGATGATGCAAAATTGACAAAATTGTCATGCATAATTCACATTTAAACTCATGAATTTACAACACATACAATCATGTGTGCATATTCTGCAAATAGCAGACATACTCTCAGAGATCAGAGATATTGCCAGGTAAGCACATCCTAATCCCCATTTGTCTTAAAGTACCTACCACTTTTTGTTCGGGTACTCTTTTCTTAACACTCGACTGTTCGAGTTGTCCCTAGAGTATTGATACTTGTGAATGACCAAGTATCCATTTATCATTGAATATTTGCGACTCAAGGCATCCCCCTACTTTCGAGTGCCCGTCGCCACTTAAATGCTCCCCCCATGTTGATTCTTAACCTATTCAAACTGTCTTCAAAATTCGGATACTCATGACTCGACCAAGTATCCCTTTATCGTTGAATACCTGCTGCTGTCTAGGTATCCCTCTTGTCTTTGAGTACCGGCCACTATTCGGATACTCCCTTTTCCTGACACTCGATCTGTTCGAGTTGTCCCCCAGAGTATTGATACTTGTAACTGATCAAGTATCACTTTATCGTTGAATACCTACTGCTGTTTAGGTATCCCAATATCGTCAAGTACCCACCGTTGTCCAGGTATTTCCTTTTCATGACACTCAACCTGCCCGAGTTGTCCCCAAATTATATAGTAGCTGTTCAAGCATTCCATTGCTTTGCTTGGCACCGCCGTCCGGTATGCTTTCTAGCACTTAGACCAGCTGAGTGGTCCCGGATCATATCATTAAATACTTGTGTTTATCCAAGAATTCCAAAGACTTTGTACACCTGCGGCTACCCAGGTGTTCTACCCCTTTTAAGTGCCTGCGGCCATCCAGGTAAGCCTCATGCTACATTCAAGTTTATGTTGCCAGGAGGTGGGAAACCTTCATGAATATCCAAGGTACGTCCTCGATATTCCCCATTACCAGGAGGTGAGAGACCTTCATGAATATCCAAGGTACGTCCTCGATATTCCCAAATACCAGGAGATGAGAGACCTTTATGAATATCCCAAGTACGTCCTCGATATTCCCAATTACCAGGAGGTGAGAGACCTTCACGAATATGCGGGGCACGCCCTCGATATTCCCATTTACCAGAAGGTGAGATACCTTCACGAATATCCCAGGTACGCCCTCGATATTCCCAATTACCAGGAGGTGAGAGACCTTCACGAATATGCGGGGCACGCCCTCGATATTCCAACTACTAGGAGGTGGGAGACCTTCATGAATATCTCAGGTTCGTCCTCGATATTCCCATTTACCAGAAGGTGAGATACCTTCATGAATATCCCAGGTATGCCCTCGATATTCCCATTTACCAGGAGGTGAGAGACCTTCACGAATATGCGGGGCACGCCCTCGATATTTCCATTTACCAGGAGGTGAGAGACCTTCATGAATATCCAAGGTACCCCTTCGATACCTGCAAACGCCAGGTATCCTTCAAGAGTTGGTACTTGTAATTATCCAAGTACTCTTTCGACACCTGCAAGCAATCAGGTACTCCTTCAATGTCTGCAAACATCCAGGCACCCTCCAAGAGTTTGTACTTGCGATCATCCAAGTACCCCTTCGACGCCTGCAAAGGCCCAAATATCCTTCAGGTTAGTACTTGTGAATATCCAGGTACTCTTTGATATGCCTGTAAATGTCCAGGTATCTTCCAGAATCGATGCCCTGAGAAAGGTCGGTACATCCTCCCGAGAAAGGTCGGGTTCCAACTGGTGTCTTCGACAGAAGTCAGACACCCCACAAATTGATGCCCTGAGAAAGGTCGGCGCATCCTCCCGAGAAAGGTCGGGTTCCAACTGGTGTCTTCGACAAAAGTCAAACACCCCACAAATCGATGCCCTGAGAAAGGTCGGTGCATCCTCCCGAGAAAGATTGGGTTCCAACCGGTGTCTTCGACGTGTCGACACCCCACAAATCGATGCCCTGAGAAAGGTCGGCGCATTCTCCCGAGAAAGGTCGGGTTCCTACCGGTGTCCTCGATACAGATCAGGCACCCACAAATGAGATGCCCTGAGAAAGGTCGGCGCATCTCCCGTCAAGGCGACCGAAGAAAGGTTCGGTCCGAGACAAACAACTTATTGCTCTAACAGCGACCGAAGAAAGGTTCGGGTCCCGAGGAGGCAATTCCCGTCAAGGCGACCGAAGAAAGGTTCGGGTCCTAGACAAACAACTTATTGCTCTAACAGCGACCGAAAGGTTCGGGTCCCGGAAAAGCAATTTCCATCAAGGCGACCGAAGAAAGGTTCGGGTCCTAGACAAACAACTTATTGCTCTAACAGCGACCGAAGAAAGGTTTGGGTCCCGGAAAAGCAATTTCCGATCAAGGCGACCGAAGAAAGGTTCGGGTCCTAGACAAACCAACTTATTGCTCTAACAGGCGACCGAAGAAAGGTTCGGGTCCTGGAAAGGCAATTCCCCGTCAAGGCGACCGAAGAAAGGTTCGGGTCCTAGACAAACCAGCTTATTGCTCTAACAGGCGACCGAAGAATGGTTCGGATCCTGGAAAAGCAATCTCCTCATGCAACAGGTAAGATGACGCCTTGATACTTGCCAAAAATCGGGGTTCACACCCTATCTCACTCACTCCCGGTAAGTAATTACAGGTATCTTCTTATCTGTCTTAGTATATGTAAAGTTATATTGCTCTTTTTCTGCATAGAATAATAGGTCCCAAATAAAATATAATCTATTACGCATGCATAGGTAAAATTGAGGCATCGGTCGTCTTTGAATGCAACCTCTGCGAGCTCACCTTCAAAGAGGGGCAATCGTTGACACCTCAATTTTAATTAGGTTAATTTTCTTTTATTAAGTTTTTATTTTATTTTGTCATTTCGGATAATAAATAAAAACAACAAAACAAAGAAAAAAAAATAACAAAAACAACAAAAAAGCAAAACAAAAGAAAAGAAAAGCAAAAAAAAAAAAAAAAAAAAAAGCGCCCCTCCCCTTTTCTCTCTCGCGAGCCCCCCCCCCCACTTCTCTTCTTCCTCCCGTCTTCTTCTTCCTCGACGGCTCGCATCTCACGCGCGGTGGCCGGCGACGCGCTCAAGGGCAGCCTACGGTGGAGAGGCACGGAGGTAGGCCGCCGAAGGAGAGGACGACGCACATGCGCCTTCAATGCGCGACTTCAAGGCCGAGATGAGACGCCGGTTCAGCCGGAGGTTCCGGTCGGCAAGCCAAAAACCGGCGGCCGAGCTCCTCCGTCGACCGGACCTCCTCGCCTATAAATAGGCTTCTCCCGACGATGGCAAACGGGAGCGAGTTCCGAGATCTTCCCACCGAGAGACTTCGGGGGGAATCAACGAGCGAGCTCCGAGAGAACTCGAGTCGCGAGCTCGCCCCACCCTCCACCGAGAGACTTCGGGAAGGCCGGCGGCGAGCGACTTCGAGAAGGTCGATCCGGCCGGTGGAGGCTCGGATCCGGCCCGAGTGAGAGAAGATCACGCCGAGGAGGGTCCGGCCGAGAGCCGCGTGGCGATCCGGGGCGACCGAGCCCTTCCACGGCGCCGACACCACGAGATCCCGACGCCGCTTGCTTGCGTCCGTCCTCCCCACGAGCACCACTCCTTCGAAGCTCGAAGAACCGGTGCAAAATCGAAGTTTCCCCGGCCGTGCTAGTCCGTCGTCGCCGCCGCAACACCGTCCCGACGCCGTCTAAGTTCAAGGGCAGCCGTCATCGCCATAAGCCGTGCCGCCGTGCCGTGCCAACGCCGAGAGCGGTGACGATGGATCCCGCCCACGCCATACCCATTTCGCTCGAAGCCCACCGCCGTCCTCCGCGTAGCCGTCGTCGACGACGCGAGCGGCCGCCCTTCACCGGCGCCGCGAAATCGGGAACCCTAGGGTTCCTGATTTTTCGGTCACGCCCGGGTCGTCGGGTCGGACCCGGCCGAGAGCCGGGTAGGGTTTTGTGCGTTTTAGGGCGGGCCGGAAAGCGGGTCGTGGGGTCGGATCCGGGTCGGGTAGGGTTCCTCGCGGAACCGGTCCTTGATGGAATTCGGCCGGATCCGGGTGGGGTTTTGCCGGGTCGTCGGGCCGGGCTGGATCCTCCCAAAACGACGGGCCATCGGGCCGTTTTAAAAAATAAAAAAAAAAAAAAAAAAAAAAAAAAAGGGCGAAAAAATCCGAGTCGGGCCCGCAACGCGGGCCCGTCCTCATTCGGACCGGCGCCCGGTCGGACCCAACCCGCGGATCCAACCCGGGTCAGTTTTTATATTATTTAATATAAAATAATATTTTAAATAAAAAATAAATCAAAAAAAATTTTATTTAAAAAAAAAAAAAAAAAATATCCAAAAAATGTTTTATTTTCCAAAAAATGTCAAAAATCCAAAAAAAGCCAAAAATTCATGAAAAAGCCAAAAATGTCAAAAATTTCAGAAAAAGCCAAAAAGACTTGTATTTTCCCAAAAATCCCAAAAAATCCCTTTGATGTCCAAAAAATTAGAAAATGACTCAAAAATGTTTTTCCTCCAAAAAATGCATGGAAAATCCCTCGAACATCCAAAAAACCTCAGGGTTTAAACAAGATTAGGTACCGAAAGGGCATTAGTGATTAACTAGTGTAATCAAGTCCCCGATCCTAATTTCTCCGGTTGCGCAGAGTGAGTATTTCTCCCGATACTTCACTTGGGTTTCTAATCAACCCACCCCAAATCGATTAGTGGCGACTCCAATTTAAAATTTGATTTACAGGTTAAAAACTTGAACCATTAAGTCGTGAATTGGCGGACTTGGGAGAGTCCGGCATAAATAAATTCAGCCGAGCCATTAGCCTCCTTAGGCGCTCGTACCCGATCGCGGGTGCCAAAAAAAAAAGAGGTCGCGACAGGAGATAGCCACACAGGGCCAAAAGACTCCTAAACTAACCAAACCAGCAAAGAAGAGAAGAAAGAACAAACAAAGACCACAAAACAGGTCCAACGCTGAAGACGACCAACAAATGTGTTGTTGTTCAGCACCCGACTCTTTCCAAAAGCAGTCTACAATCCACTCCACGGACGTCTAAGGCAGTGCTGAATAAGGAGAGAAAATGCAAGGGTCTAACCCCCAACTACGCTGGAGTCTTCTGTTCCTATGATTATCATTGACATTTCTGAACGTTAAAGCTTTATCCTTGACCACTTTGATGGGATGATTTTTTACGGCGGCGACCACGACAAAGTGGTTTCTGAACAGGACGTCATTCCTGTATCTCCAGATAATGTGGCAAAGAGCACCAAAAGAAAAACGGACAATGGAATGATAAAAGTCCTTACCAAAGAGAAACTTCATAGCCCATTGAAGGTTCTCCGACAAGGTCCTATTCCGCTAGGGGAGATTGCATCTGGCCACCCAAAAGAAAGTCACGCTGGCCGTAATACAACACCTGAAGTAGAGATGGTCGATGGAGTCTAACGTTAGCTTGCAAAAAGCACAAACCTCATTCCCAATTCTGCCATGCGATATAAGCAAGGTTTGGGTGGGAAGACGATTCTTGATGATGAGCCAAAGATTAAATTGATATCTTGGGGTGATAGCCTTGTTCCAAATGAAGGATGTCTACCTGACCTTATCCTTCCTTCTTCTAAGAGTATGCCATGCCGAGGCTACCGAGAAAAGACCAGAAGTGCTATTAGTCCAAGTAAAACGATTTGGTGCCCTGGAGAGGATAGGGAGAGGCTGCTCCCAGGATTCAACCACTGCCCTGAAGGATTGTCCTGCTGGTGAGAAAAGATTAGACACCATTGCATGTCGGGATAAACCCTAACTCATCGTCATCGGATCCGAGCAAATAAGATGAAGTGGACCTCTCATGTGTCAGTGATCAAACCAAAGGGAAGTTGATTGGCCGTCTCCGATCTTCCAGTGAAAAGAGAGCCGGAATTCAGTTCTTAGGTATAGGATTCTCTTCTAAGCCCAAGAACAAAGGGACGGCACCCCAACCACCCAAAAACTCTTCATTTTCAAGAAGGTTGAGTGGATCCACCTGCACCATAATGACTTTTTGTCCATGAATAGAATCCAAATATGCTTGAGCATGCAGCCTTGTTGCATTCTCTCAACCTGCGAATTCCAAGACCCCCTTCCTCCTTTGGGAGGCATACGTCGTCCCAGGAAACTTTTGCTCCACCCTTCCCAAATGTCGGTCCCCTCCATAGAAACTGTCTGAGGATCTGCTCAATACGATCCAACACTGCAAAAGGAATGGTGAAAACACTCACCCAATAGGCTTGGATCACATGGAGAACTGACCTTATTAACTATAGCATGCCAGCAAAGGATAGAAATCTCTGATTCCAGGATTGGACTCTGGCTGTTATGCGTTCAACTAGCGACACATAGTCTGCTTTGCCGAGCCTCGACGAGATGATAGGAACCCCTAGGTATCATACCGGTAACTTACCTTCTACAAATCGAAAGGTACGAAGAATCTTGTTCCTTGTCACCACTGATCCTCCAGCAATAAATATTTCACTTTTGTTGTTGTTTGGCTTTAGTCCACTCCATGCTGAGAAGATATCCAGACCTTCCTTGAGAAGAGAGTTTGAAGGAATGTCCGCTCGGCAAAAAAGAAAGACATCATCGGCAAAGAAGAGATTAGACAATCTTGTAGCCTTACATCTCCAAAAAAATTTGAAATCAGGTAGTGTCGCACAAGTGCTGAGAATTCCCGAGAAGACCTCCATAACCAACGTGAAGAGGTAAGGAGACATGGGATCACCCTAATGAAGTCCATGGCCACTAGGGAAGAAACCATGGAGTTTCCCATTGAGGGAGATAGAAAACTTCGGAGTGCGCACACACACCATAATGAGCCGAGTGAGGTGGTCCAGAAATCCAAATGCACGTAGAACCAATTCAAGAAAGTCCCAGTCAACCATATCATAAGCGTTTTGAAAATCCACTTTCACCACACATTTAGGGATATACGGCTGAAGATGAAAACCAACAAATAATTCCTATGCAAAAAGTATATTATCCCCGATTCGTCGGCCTTTGACGAAGGTATTCTAAGAAGGACTGATAGCATCATGAAGAACTACAGCAACTCGATTAGCTAACACCTTGGTAATACATCTGTAAATTGTGTTGCAACATGCTAAAGGTCTGTAATCATTCATCGAGGTCGTATTAGGCACTTTAGGGATCAACACTAGGATGGTGTTATTAATCTCTCTAAGAAGGCGCCATGTGATGAAAAAATCCCTTACCGCTTCAATAACCAGCGGCCCTACCAGCTCCCAATTGCTCTTAAAGAATTTAGCTCCATACCCATCTGGCCTAGGAGCCTTTCCACGGGCTAAGGAGAAGAATGTATCATGAATTTCTCTATCTAAGAAGGGTCGAGAGAGAAAACTAACCTGATCTTCATTGAGAGGGCATCGAATAACTTGATGCAGATCCCTTAGAGCAGGGCTGGATGACTAGGAACGTGGCTACAGTTTGGATAAAACTGAAGCTGAAGTGATCGAGGACCTTACGGACAAAATCTCAGCCAAGCTGAACTGTTTGTTGTGAACGTTGCTTTCCTGCTGGCTGGTTTAATCTCAGTTTCAAGGGGAAGACTGCTACAATCTTAGTGAAATAATCAGCCCAAATATAAAATTTTCGGTAAATGCGTCACAATGAGCATTATATAGGATTTTTTGTGTGTGGCTTTTATCCTTATTTTAAATGCTGTTATTGCATTTAATGATATGGTTTGTACATTAGCTCTTTATCTTGTCTATCTATCAATAAATATTTCTAATTTTTCTCCATTTAAAATTAAAAAGTATCGATATTCCCTTTTTGCATGAAATGCAGATTCTTCGTTTAAATTCCTAAAAAATTGCATATTCTTCATTTGGATTCTAATGGTGATTTTTAACTTCAATATATTTTTCACTTTTAATAAAAAAAGAAGAAGATATTTTATAAGATAACTCTGTCTTTTCCTTGATCTTCCATAATTTATTTTGGCAATTTCCTATCGGTGAAACCTAACACTTGCCTTAGTTTTCTCCCTTGACAATAAAACAGTCCATTTCCATTTTTGAATGAATAACTCCTTTGTCAAGTTTTGGCTATTAATAATTGGCAACAAGGTACTAATTCTTCATTAATTTTTTAATATAAAACTATGAAATAATTTTTCAAAATTACAACAATTCATGATCATGAATGATAACAACAAGACGAAAGAAATTAATTAAACACTAAGAAATGAACCATGCCATGCATCAAGTGACTCCATATAAATCAACAATATTGACTATCTATTTAGATAAAAATTGCAATTTGTTATCAGCATATTACATTTTATATAATCAAGCTAGTCATTTATAGAGTAAAATCCTGGATGGAAGCATGATTCGACTTTCTCATTAGCATCTTTTCTCGTAAGAGGATTTTTTCATTTCAAGAATTCAACTATTCTACTCCATACGAATGTCACATGCTATCCACTTGGGCCGTCTGCATTTTCTTCGTGTAGAGCCACTCCCACTTTCCTTCTCTTCCTCGCTATCGCTGTCGTTTTCCTCTTCGCTTGCCGAGGTCTCATCACTCATTAAATCGCTAGCATTAGCCAAAGCCGATCCATCAAAATCATAGGCCAAATCAGCCTGGTGCTCATCCATCCCGAGTATAAAAGTGCGACCATCTGATCATTGCTCTCGCTCAAATTGTGCAATTGAATTGGACGGTGACCATCCACAACGGAAACCCTAGCTCCAGGACCCAAATCCAAGACCCTGCCCAGGCAGCGGTGGCGCCCCATATTTATCGAAAATAATTGTGACGGTGCCACCCTCGTGCACTCATGTCAGACCCGGCTCACTTGTGTATCTCCCGAAATGACACTGACACCGGATAGCAACCGTATTGCACCGAATCCAACTTGAGGACATGGGAAATGACTTTGAGAGCGCAGAGAGAGTCGACGTCGGAGGTCGACGGGGATGTGAGGAGAGGAGACTCAGCAAAGGACAGAGAAGATTCGCGCAATCAAGTCCTTAAAATCCTAATTACCTTGACTTAGTTTAAATTTATATTATATATATACACACACTGAGTCCAGGTCGCGGTGGCGCTCCCAGTTTTTTGTATTTTATGCTAACTGCTATGAGTGCTGCTAGAGAGTTTATTTCTCGGGCTGATTATTTTACTGAGATAGTCTTTGTCTCCCACTTGAGATTGAGACTAAACCGAATTCTCACAAGTTTTCATTTAATGGTGACTGTACGACATTTTTTTTTTTTTTTTTTTTGGGGTGGACGACATTTAATCCGTAAGTTCCGGTGATGGCAATTGAACCCATATATTTTGGATTTTGACAATAGTGGTCATTAAAGACGCCAATATATACTTCAAGAGTTCTTGGGAGGACATTGGGCCCTCTTCTACTCTGTCAATCTTTACTTCAAGAGTTCCTGGCAGGACATCGGGCCCCGATCTACTCTTTCTTTTAGTCTTTCTAACAATCCTCTTTCATCTTCTCACTCCCTTTTCTTTTTTCCCCATTTTTATTCTTTCTCAAGTCATCTTTTATCCACTTTTTACCCCATTGCTGAGATTCTTTTCCATTTCAAGCTGATAGTATTTACACAGCCTACCGAATATTTTCACAATGATAAACCTATATAAATTACAGTATAATTAGATAAGTCTAATGTCACCTAATATTTTATTTCAATTATCCTACCTTAGAAGAATAGCAGAATGCTATATGAATAGTGAGTTTCATTTTCATCAAGTGCATCTCTACTATTGATCTTGTAGTCTTCATAGCAAATATTCACATAATTAATGATTAAGATGATATCTGGTTAACGTACTTGTAAAATTTAGGCTTAAAGTTTCATAGAAATGATTTGCCCCTATCAAATTCTATCCATAGTCTAATCTACCATAAAGATGCTTGGATTAAGAAGTAAATAGCAATGCCTTGTCGTGGATGCTCTCTTTTAAATTTTTTTGAAGGATATGTAGTCTAGTTCATGATTTGCTTGCTAAAATAGCCAAACCTAGACTTAGGACCACCTATTTGGTTGTCATAAATAGGGATGTAATTTACCAAAATGTAGTCATTTCCTATGGAGAACTGTCTTTTGGAGCTGCTGCTGCAGCACGTCCAACTTTTGCTGATGCAGCAGGCCTTCCACCTAATTATTCTCTTAATCAAGGTAATGTGCTTCACCCTCTTGGTTTCTTTACGCGTGTCTTAAAATAAACTGAAAGCATTGATACGCATGTTTGAGATAATAACGTTGTCCTAAGAAAATTGAGGTTCGTTTCGTCTAGGTTGTCCAAGTTTGTGCCAGAAATATTACCTGTGCTTCGAAGTCTGCGAGAGGCCATATTGTGTTAGTTCGTCGCACATCCAACCATGACGAGAATCATTGATTGAGGCGACTCGACATGCTAACAATGATGTGCTTAAAAATTCTATTGATACTCCAAATCATCAAATCAAATTGCTTATGCCTTGTGCTGCGATTGCGGCTACACCACACTATCCTCATATCGTAAGGGCCCAGCCACCCTTGTTGCGTATTGTTGCCTCGATGGTGGTGCCCGCCTTCACCCCCTCTTCTCTCTTCATGCGAGGGGTAGAGTTTTCCTTTTATTTCTTCCCAATTTTCGAGTATTTCGATTCTTGTTAAAGACATAGACCAAAGTAGAGCGGACGCAACAATTTAAATTAATAATTTTCATTTGCATATTGGATGAGAAGATAAAACCTATAAAATATTTTGCGATCCATGTCAGATGGATCATAAAATTTCCCAAAAACTATCAATGCCGTTTTCCTCCTAAAAGTTCGGGATCCTAAAAAATTAGAAAAAAAAAAAAGGCTAATTCATTGAAAGTCGAAAAATATCAAAATTGTCCTAAAAAGCCACCTAACTGATTAGAAATCTAACGAAAGGATTCGTGTGGTTTCCAACATCGACTCCAACTGTCTATATGCATGCCTACACGCATCATCCTTGATGTGATCTCCATGCCTGTCTTCGCGAAACGGCAAAAAAACCTGAAGATTAAATGGAAGAAATCAAAAGGGATAATGATAAAGCCACTAACTTTAATCCAATCTCTAAATTTTTTAATTTATTCAAGGAAGTTTCTAAAATTTTCCGTAATATATAATATGGTTCTTAATCTTTTAATTTATATAATGTCATCTCTAAATTTTTTGTAAATATTCTATTCGGTCCTTGAACTATATGAAAATATTCAATATTATCATTTCATTCATTCAAGTTCAAGAATAACACTGAACATTTACTTATAATTCAGCGACTAAATTAAATATGTATGAAAAGCCCACGGACCATATTAAATAATTTAAGAGTTTTGGGATAACATTATATATTGGGTTAAAGGTCAAAGACCATATTATATATTAGATGAAAGTTTATAAACTAAAAATGATGTTTTTTTCAAGTCAAAATCAATTTGGACATGGCAGTATCAGTATCGGTGCATCATTGTTGCCCCATGAATGCCAAAGATTGACAAGTCAGCCAACTCCATTTAAAATATCATAGTGGATTGAGTTCGTGGGTCATGATCAAAATGGGAAAATGACATTAACAAACTAATACATTTGTAACAAACTTATCATCATGTTAAATTGAATTAATACTATAAAAAAAACTACAAACTGATATATCTATGACAAACAGATGATAAAACTATAAACTAGTACACCCATCAATTGCTACATAAAATTCAATTTAACAATTTAATGGTAAAATTTAAAGAAAGTTAATAAAAGGTAAATTTGTCATAGCTGTGTCAATTTGAGGTTTTTTGTGGTATTAACTCTAATTATCATATGGTCACCAAAAAAAAAACTCTAATTATCATGACTTCTTTTTTTATAGCTTATCATTAAAATCGATAAAATGAATAAATAAAAGGAGAAAAAGGTAGATACCGGTGGCCACAAGTTTCCCACGGCTGCAAATCAGTAGTGCCCACCTGTGGGTTGCCCCTACCGTCGCATCATTGGATCTATGGCTGTGAAATGGGTGGATTTGGATCGGGTCAAATTAGGTTCAAGTCAAATTAACCATTTAACTCGTTAATGACTCAATTATTGTGATGAAAATTTCATAATCCATACTTGACTTGTGTTGGCATTCATTTTTTAGCATTTTTTTTCTCCTTGTATTGTTGCATTTGAAAAATTAATGGCTCCATGGATTAGCTCACCAACTCTTTTGATGATCTTAATATATTGATTAACGTCTGTTTAATAATTCGTTATTTGATGCGATGTATTTTGGTTTTAATTACTAACTATGCAGTTCTATTACACGGACATAAAAACGAAAAACATCTCTATTATTTTATCTGTCTTGCAGGGGGTTCAAATTTTCATTTCAATTTTCCACAAACTAAAACTACGAAATTCATAATCCCCCCCCCCCCCCTTCAAACAATCAAAATAAGCGACCACTCTCACTCGCCCAACTTAACTTACCCCCGCGCCAACACAACCACCCCCGCCCCCTCCCCCTCCCCTCCCCTCCCCGGGGCCTCTCAAGCCCTCAACTTCGCCGGTCTGTACACCAAATTTGCCTCCAAAACCAGCCCCGGAAGCATCGACAACAAGTGGGCGGTTCTTTATTTGCTGAAAATCGTGGCCGAAGATTGGAGCAGCCCGAACAGCAGGCTTGATTTCTCAGGGTCGTTACCCAATCTAGATTTGTTTGAGGCCGAAGTGTAGAAAATTATTCACATGAATAATTAATTAATCAAGAAGAATCGGATTCATATATGATTGTAAAACACCGAGATCAATAAACACATCGGAATTAAAGCGTACCTGTTTGAGCTATTGCTTCACTTGAAGAAAATAGATCAATCTGATAACTAGTGATCTATCGGAATGCCAGATCTTCCTCTCTATGACCTATTTCAGTATAGCAGCTTTCAATGGGATTAAAGCAACTAATAGGTATAACCTACCCTTTTATAAGCTAGAGAGGTGACCTAGCAAACCCTAATCAATAGCGTGTCAACTGGGCCATTTCCATTACGGGCTTCAGTCAAACACAATTACCTACACTTTGCTGCTCAACTAGGCCTGTTATCAATATATGCCAATATCCAATTCAATCAGATCACTGTAGGGTTCAACAAATATTGGAATATCCATTAACCCGATTATTTAAAATAGAAAATCAATTAATTAATGTAAGCCCATATTATAGGAAATTTCCAACATTCTCCCACTTGTGCTACATTAATTAACTTATTTTATTTTGAAAAAGATTTTATATTGAAAACGACACTATCGGGTTAATAACTGAAAATTTTGTTTTATGTTGCCACAACTTTTAAAAAATGATATTCCAATAATGACATCTCAATACCAATCCAATCCTATATAATCTTAGTATAGGACTATGGAGATCAATGTGTTAAGAAAATGCCACAACACAAGACCTTCCATAATCACATATAATAAGCATTATATTTTCATGGATCATGGGCCTAGTAGTGTAGTAAGAAATAGTGCCAACATGTGATCAAAATATACACTATTTCTTATCAGTCCTCAATGCAATTTCTCAACAACATGAAATTGCATTAACGCAATTTCTAAACAACATGAAATTGCCATGGTGCGATTTCTAAACAACATGAAATTACACAATTATGTCACAATCCAACATGAGATCTCATAATCAGTGACATCTAGTCATCTTTAAACTAAAATTTGTTTAAAGATACTGTTTTATACTTCCATTTCTCAGTTAATAGGAGAAAGGATAACAACAGAATCAATAACAACAATCATTGAAAATAAATGCTTTAATATACATCATAAAGCATTATCAGTCTGCATATAACTATAATCTCTAAAAATACAATTTGTATAACTCCCACTAACAAAAGAAATCAAAAGAATCTAAAACACCTATATTCTTTACATGTTCTTTAAACAAAATGGTCGTAAGCCTTTTGTTAGAGGATCGGCCAACGTGGACTCAGTTATGATATTTTCAATTACAATGTCTCCATTTTTGACCAAATCCTTAACAGTATAATATTTGATCCAATTAACATTTCAACCGTGGCATTGTTGTTATTTATAGCAAAAATAACTGTTTGTCACACATAATGCAATAAGATCAATTATGGGCAATAAGCATTTTAACAAAAATAATTAGTACATTATAAACTCCCCTTTTGGCAGAGTGTATAATGCACCATTATTTTTCACAGCATGAAGTTTATAAAGCAACAATAAGGAGAATTACATATAATTGTCAATGATCCATCCCCTTTGGGCAGACAAATCATTTAAATTATACATCTCCATGATATCAATATATAGAGATGATAAAGGAGAATTACATATAATCTTCAAGGTTCAATCCCCTTTGGGCAGACAAATCTTTTAAATTATATATATCTCAATTATCTCAACATAGAGGGGAATTACACATAACTCTAAAAAATTTATCCCATTTAGGCAGATAAACCTTTTGAGTCACACATCCCCATCATTCATCTCTAATATATCAATATTGAGGGGAATTACATATAACTTTCAAAAATTTATCCCCTTTGGGCAGATAAATCTTTTTGAGTCATACATCCCCATCTTTTAATTTTGGAATTTATCTTCATCCAATTTTCAAATTAATATACACAATAACCCCTTTGGGCAAGTAATTGTATATACTAATTTTTATCAATAAGAAACTCCAAAAAATATATGCCCAAAATTCATCTAACAATATGAAGCACTTTACGACATGTGCTTCCCAAGTATTATTGCATTTATCAAGCAACAATTTTTGCCACAAATTTTTTTTAAAATTATTATTTTAATATTTCAGACTCATGGCAAAACAAGAATGGATATGAATGGTTACTAGAATTAAAGGGAGCCAAAAATTTCGTAGCTATCATTAATCATTACATCAAAAATCATGAGGATAATCTTTATCTCACACTTCCTCACTGTCAACTCTTGGTTGGCATATTTAAATTTGGCATCTTTTAAATTTGGGAAATTTCGTAGTCATGCAATAACTCAATCTCCACCTATTTGACACAATCATATCATCTGAATTTAGAAGTATCATTCATGCATGTTAGCATGAAACCCACAAGAGATCAAGCAAAATCTCTATAAAAAGAACTTCTAAACCTCAATCATGTTAAACCAGTCCACTCCGATAATTCGTGGTAAAACCACACAAGAAGACATGAAAGGTCCGTTTGGTTCGCCAGAATTTTCAATAATATTGATTAATTCGTATTTTGATGCTATAGTCTTCCGTCAGTCACCGGTCCAAAGATTACAATAAAAATAAAAGAAGCTACAAATGAATAGATTTAAAACATAATTCCCATGTAAAAAAAAAAAAACATTCATGCGCTTCTCATCATGCACCATCTACGATTTTCCCCTTTTGAACTTGGGGTTTCCACAAAGCACTACATAGTAGACTATGGACTTTTCTTCCACTGCTGAAAACTTTCAGCTTTTACATCTCTCTAGCCTAATCCTAATATTTTGATAAATAACATCCTCTTGTTTGTATCTATATACATATGGATCTCGATTCACAAATCTCTTGGTTTCATTGTATCGCCTTCAATGGAATTTTAAACCTTAGTCAATAAAACACCAATGCATCACAGGAGCCGTGCAAGCAATTTGCAAAAAGATTAGAATTTGCAAGTTTAGAATTTGCTGGTCATGCCACATTACTCAGCAAATCAACTATGAACCCAACAAATCCAGACAGATAACTTAGCATAAAACCACTCATACAAACAAAAATGACAGTTTGGTCTTTTGCTCACCCCACAATCAACATATTTATATCTTTAAATTTTGATATCCCAACAACTTGAGAAATCTTAACCATTGGTTCTCTTTTCCAGACTAAAGGGAGCACCATAGCCCCAAAGCTTCAGTGACTCACTAACTACTTAATATAGAAATAACCCAAATCAACGAAAAATAGGGCACAAATCTCGACTTTATAACAAAGCACCCCATAAGCGTCACCCATTGCGTACGTGGATCAATTGATGCGTAATCTCGGTCTACCAAGTAAAACGGCAAAGCAGCAATCAAGGAAAAGGAAAGAGGTGCAAGAACCTAATGCAAACGCACAGAAACCCCGTACGCACAATCGCACCGAAGTACGAGACGGGAGGAAGAGAAGGCAGAAACCCTAACCACTCGTCCAGAGCGGAACAAACAATCAGCTACAATAATCTCTAAACCAACCGTTGCTACCGTCGAATAAAAATCGAAGGTAACACTAGAATCTAACTTAAAATTCTAGAACTTTTCATGTATAAACCCTAGAATTTCAAATTTAAAATTCTCTCTCAATTCTCAACGAAATTATACAAAATATATATGGTTGGAAAGATCTCGACATGTAGAACAAAAGCCCTATGGTTTCAAATCAATCAAGCAAAAAATCCACACGAAAGATAATGCCCATATTTGGCTCAAAGAGGAAAATTTCGAATTTGTCCATAAAAAGATAAAATTTGGGTTCTACAATCATATATGACAAGCTCTGATACCACATGTAGAAAATTATTCACATGAATAATTAATTAATTAAGAAGAATCGGATCCATATATGATTGTAAAACACCGAGATCAATAAACACAGCGGAATTAAAGCGTACCAGTTTGAGCCATTGCTTCACTTGAAGAAAATAGATCAATCTGATAACTAGTGATCTATCGGAATGCCAGATCTTCCTCTTTATGACCTATTTCAGTATAGCAGCTTTCAATGGGATTAAAGCAACTAATAGGTATAACCTACCCTTTTATAGGCTAGAGAGGGGACCTAGCAAATCCTAATCAATAGCGTGTCAACTGGGCCCTTCCCATTACGAGCTTCAGTCAAACACAATTACCTACACTTTGCTGCTCAACTAGGCCCGTTATCAATATATGCCAATACCCAATTCAATCAAATCACTGTAGGGTTCAACAAATATTGGAATATCCATTAACCCGATTATTTAAAATAGAAAATCAATTAATTAATGTAAGCCCATATTATAGGAAATTTCCAACACGAAGAACTGAAGAAGAAGAGAAGGCCATGTCCTTGCGAGAGAGAATTATAATCGGGTTAAGTGGATTGTAAATTGATTAATTATTGACCCATTTATAATTCACTTGTTTCGCCTCCTTATTTTATAAACCCTTTTACGCTAGGCTATTAATTTGTTGTGACCTATTTAACTACTTTTGGGTTATTAAATGAGTTTTGAACCCATTTTGGTTGGCCAAGTTGGATCCATTAGAAACGAACAAACTTGATACTTGTACAGATTGTACATGTTTTGAGCACAATTTAGGCTTATGCTGAATGTTTGGGAAGAGAGAATGGAGTAACATTGTTAGAATCACAACAATGGTAGCTCACGAGAATCGTATCGATCTATTCCTAATTAGCCATGGATGAAAACATGTAGAAAATAGCTTATCCTGCTGATCATATTATAGGAATTGACCTACTTCGACTAATAAAGGCTCCTGATTAAAGGTACGAGAAAAACAAGCGCATAATAATGGACATGAAAATATGACCAAAAAAATAATAATGGACATGAAAATGAGTAGCTGCTTCGTCAACCAGCCTGCCGGAGGAAATGCGAGAGCTCCGAGACGGAAACTGTAATGTGATGGACTAGAAAAAATCAAGATTCAGCACCCCAATCAGGCTTTATAAACCGCAATGAGTGAAACAAATCTGGTGCAGTGTCAATTGTGGTTTTTTTAATCATTCACCAAGTCGTGCTCTCTGTTCTCAGAGCTCCTCTTTACCTATGATGGTAGCTTTCCCCCAAAACCCTAACTTTCCTTTGCCTTCCCGTAAACCCTAAAATCCTATCAGCCCCTTTACACCCCCCCACCCCACCTTTTACCCCTCATACATGATGCGCCTTGTGATGTGGAAAAGTTCCGCAATCCCTTTTTGGTCGGCCTTGATCAGTGTTGGATGAATTGAAGTTTTGGCCACGCAAAAGGTTGGATGTCGCCATCTTCTCTGTGGATTTCTTCTGGGCCTTATTCTCACTGTAAATAGAATGGGTCTTGATATCTTTCAACTTGACCAGATGAAAGTAGTCGGATACTAGTAGTATTTCGTTGTGCTGGTCTGGTTTTGCCCCATGATCTGCTCTTGTCTAGCAATTCTCGTCCGTTGTTAAGGCAAATGGTAGAATTTGGGGAAGTAAATAATCGCCTAATTGTCTTGTGCAAAAGATTGGGTAATCTGAGGACAGAGGTTGATGCCCCTCCACAAGATTGAGTGATCTTTGAGGAGATTTTGGATGAATGCAATCGTACAATGTTTGGGAAGCTGCATTCGAGAGGAAACATCAACTTTCAAGCTTTTCTTACCACAATAAAGAGAGCTTGGAAGGTAGATTCAGTAACCTTTACGCAACGCGAATTGGGTATTCTTTCCTTTACCTTTGATTATGAGATGGACAAAGAACGAGTGTTAGCGAATAGCCCATGGCTTTTCGTGAGCAATTTATTGATTCTTAAACCATGAGAACCTAATAAACCTGCGCAATGTTATAAGTGTACCAATTGTGCTTTATGGGTTCAAGTTCATGGACTCCTTATTAAATGGTGTTATGAGGAGGTCGTATCTCATATAGCTCAAATCCTAGGCGGCGTGAAGGAAGTAAGAGTGGAAAAGAAAAGAGTGGCCTTTTAGAAGGTGGGCAGAGCAAGGGTAGTTCTTGACCTTGATACACCTTTAAGTTCGGGAATATTATATAATCTAGGAGAAGGGAAAGTATGGCTGTATTTCAAATATGAAAGGTTGCCTCGCTTTTGCTATTCTTGCGGAAAAATTGGGCATTTTGCAACTAATTGTGTAGAAGTTCCCTTTGATGAAGCCAAATATGAAGATAGGAGCATGAACATGTTTGGGCATTGGTTAAAAGCAGAGGTTAAAGAGACTAGTCCCTTTTGATCATATAACTAGAAATTTCTTATGGGAGATATTAACAAGAAAAGAGAATCCACTCGCTTAATTGGGATTCGGCCGTTGTTCCATAAAAAGAGAGGAGGTTCTAAAAGCAGAAATACATACCTTGCCCTGGCTCGATTTCTAGAAATGACACTTGAAAGAAATTTTCATTTAGAAAGGTTGTGCTAAAACACGGATTTTGACCTATTTCACTTGTTACAATAGGTCTTAACTCGACAAGAGCTTTAAAAAAGCTGTTAACACATATTTTGACGACTCATTATTTTTTTTTATTTTTTATTTGGTGAAAGGTAAGTATTTGACGACTCATTAATTATTAATTTATTGCCTAAAGAATTTGGGGACTACCCTCCGCCCCGAGTAAAAACAAATTTCATTAAATTACATAGCACATAGGTACTCTGAGCAATTGCATTAATATTAATGGAATTTATTATTTAAAAAAAATAAAATATTATTATTTAAAAAAGAGAGAAAAAGGGGAAGTGAGATCGGGCCGGATCCAGTTTGGCTCGGCCTCTTCCTTTTCCCTCTCTTTCCCCGACCGAGCCGGCCCATTTTCCCGTTTTCCCTGGCCCGATCCCAGTACCATTTTCTTCCTCCCCTCCTCTCGCACGTGTTTTGCAGAGAATGGCACAAGGGCAGAGAGCGCAGAGCAACGACATTGGAGGGGGCGTTCTAACTCCAATTTCAGAAGTGGTTCTTAGCTGAAAATGGACCGCGACTTGGTCCCGAGGAGGGAGGCCATGGTAGGGGTCTCGCTAGCTGTTTCTTTTTCTTCTTCTAAGAAAGAGGACCACCGAGAGAGAGAGAGAGAGAGAGAGAGAGAGAGTCTGAGAGCGAGGAGCCCTCCGGCAGTCCGGCCATGCCCAAACTCGGTTCGATGACTCTGGGCTGCGCTTTCAAGACCGTGGCTCCCGTTCCCTCACACCAAGAACCGGTTAAGGCCACCTTCCCCGACTGAGACACCTTCCCCTCCTTCCTACTTGACGCTCTGTTTTGCCCTGTCTCGGTTCAACCGAGACGGGACTCTTCGTTCTCCGCTCATGCTCGTGTTGAATGCAAATAATTCTATCTCCGAGTTGGCCTTGAGTATTTTTTTGTTATCTTCATGCTGATTTCGGCCCAAGTTCTTGTCTCGTTTGAGTCCATGGCTTTCCTTTTAGTGTCACGCACCACCTGTTTGCCGAAATGCCTGAATTAGATCCGTAAACTCTCTCTTGAGTCTGGTTTGCCTCTGAGAATGTGTATCGGGCGTAGAGGAACGACTGAATGAGGAAGGAAATTAAGAGATTTTGGGCTTAGTTCTGGCAATGGGATTGGTCCACTTTGGGCTTAAGTTGAAGCTACGCAAATACGGGCTGATTTTGATACTTAGTGAGCCTTGGGCCTGAAGTGTTAATTTGATAAATTTGGGCTTCGTTTTTTTACTTCAAGGGTTGGTGAGTACTGAGCTTAATTCGGCTTGTTTGGGTTTATTTCATCGAGCACATTCCTTTCTCTGTCTTTGTGTCCTCGGCCCAAATCTTGTAGTCCGCCGAATCTCATGTTTGGGCAGGGCCCGGGCTTGGCCCGATTCCCCATTTAAAAAAAAAAATATATATATATATATATATATTTTTTTATATTCGTAAAAATCAAAAAATTCCGAAATAAATATTAATTTTTCTAAAAATTAGGAAAAGCTTAAAATGTAGATATTGAGTAGTTTTCTCTTAGAATATGCAAAAACCTTTTGTCAAAAATTGAACTCAAAATTGAACAAGCTCTTAGGACTTTATAATTGTTGACACTTAAATTTTTGCATAAAAAATGGGTTAATCTTTATCCCAAAAAAATAAAAGTCGCATGGCATATAGTTTAGAAACATTTTATGTTATTTTTTTTTGTTTTATTTTATTGGACCGACGGCGAGCGTGAGATTTTTCACATGTTCCGTTGAAATTTTTCACATATTCGGGTAATATATATCGAGGGACATATTTTTGAGCAGAAAGGAAATTTTTAGATGGAATATGTGAAAAATACAAAAGAGAATATCATGTGGGGTGCAACGATATATTCAGGGGATTATGCACAAGTAAAATGAGAAATAAAATATATCACGAAGATATAATTTTTGGGCCTATAAAACTACCGTACTGAGTAGCGCTGCTGGTTTCGGACTTTCTTCCCCTCACGAAGAGGAGAAATTTGAATTCCCAACACGTCGCGGGTGGACTTACCGGCTTCACGGGGTGGTGGGTTCCTCCGTGGGCCCCAGGGTTTTGCCTACCAATTGTTGGTTGACGGTTTCCCTTGGTCATAAAAAAAAAAAGAAATGGGCCTATAAAAGTCTAAAAGACATCGTTTACCAAAAAGACAGGGCTCTCTGGGTTTTCGAAAAAGAAAAGAAAAGTCAACAAAAAAGGAGAAAAAGAAGAAAAGAGAGAAAGGGGAAGGTCTGGTCGGAAGATCAGGAGAGAGAAAGGTGAGGGGACGTGAGGGAGACTTCAAGAGAGAGAACAAAAAAAAAAAAAGAGGAAAAGCAGACGGCTCGTCTTCCCCCGCGCGGCCATCTTCGCTGCCTTGCCGGCCTCCACCAGCCCAGTCGCCGGTGCTCGGAGCCGAGCCTCCACCGCGCCTCCGCCTTCCATCCTCGCGCCGGTCACCGCTATTTCAGTCCCATCCAACGCCAGCAGTCGAGCCTCAAAACCTGCGCCGGCCATCGCACCAGCAACGCCTCCGCCGGCAACCTACGAGCGTCGACGCGGCAGCAGCTCACCCGTTCATCGCCACCGGTCACCGCGCCTCCGCCTGCACCTCGCTCTCGCGCCACCGTCGCCACTTCATCCCACAACCCGAGATCCACAGCCCGGCTCTGTCGCCCCCGCGCTGCTCCACCGTCGCTCCACCAGCAGATCTTCTCCGGGCTGCGCCTTCGGCCTTTGCTCGATTCAGTGCTCGACGTCGTCGTCCACCGCCTTTGCTCAAGCCAGCACCTGACGACCCTCTGCACCGCGTCTCCGCCATCGTCGTCGCCCGAGCCACCGCACCAACGCCGCTGCTCAACCATCGACCTTCGCCTCAGCAGCCGCGACCCGACGCACCTGCAATTTTCGCCTCCTGCTGCTGCCCGACGCCACCGGAGCCCACCGCCGGTCTGCTTTGCTGCTGGTCGCCGTCTCCGCCGATCCACCCGTGGCTGGTCCTTGCCGGAGCTCCGAACGCCGGCGACCCACCCCCGATGACTCCCCCACAAAGTTGCCAAGCCGTGGGTGAAAAAGAAAAAAAAGCAAAATCAATTTAGGTACTTTTTCTTTTATTTATTTTATTTTACTTGTTCTTTTTTAGTATAATTATTCTAAGATTGAGATTACCTGACATGAAATTGCCTCTGAAATTTGGGATTGACAGTCCGATTTTCGCGTCCAAATTCGACTTCAATCGTCTGAAAATCGTCAATCCAATCTCACGCCGGTTCGATTCGCAATTTATTTAAAATTAGCCAATGCATACGATATGGTTAAATCAATTTTTGTGAATATCAATCTTATCTTATTCTGATTTGCCGTCATGTGGCTTAAGTTAATTTCGTTTTCATTATAAAAAAAAATCCAAAAAATGTGAGTTAGATTAGATTTATTTCTTGTTTTAGGGTTTTTGCATATTTAGGATAGGAAATTTATTATTTTGAATTTTTTTAATTTAAAAAAATACCAAAAACATAAATTTAGGATGTTAGATTTTTGTTTCACTAAATTAAATTGCATGTTTAATTATTTGCCAATTTTAATTTCGAATTTTCATTAAAAAAAAAAAAAAATAAAAAACAAAAAGAAGGAAAAAAATAGAATTATGGCATTCTTTGCACGTAGTTTAATTCTAGATAATATTTTCTAATTTATTATAAGTTTAGATAAATTGCATCTTAGGTTAGAGATTGCTAAGTTAAGATAATATCTTGGTTTAAATTAGGGTTTAGCCTGACCTAATCCTTAATATAAGTTAATTTAACTAGATAATTTTCACATTTCGAATTTCATATAAAAAAATACCAAAAAAAATTGTCTTTAGAAGAAATCAATTTCCTTCTTTAGTATTCCTTACCCAAAAAAAAAAAAAAATTCATTCTTTAGTATAGACTACATTTTATGTCATATAGGTAGATCATATTGCCATGTCATATCATTTCATGTTAAATTAGTAGCATGCATTGCATAACTCTCATTGAATAAATGAAAACAAAAAAAGAAATGGCGTGTTAATTAGAAATCATATCTATGGTTGTTGATGTGAATTCTGATCTAACAATGCAGATGCTTTCGTTGCTACGAGGTAAGTCCCTGCATTTTATTTATTTATTTGCTTTCTTGAGTGTTAAATTAGTGGATTGTGCACCTGCATGATTACCTCACATGTTAGGAAAATAGATTTAAAATCAATTCAAGCTGCTTGCCAAATTTTTTTTTTCAAAATAAAAGAGAAAGATACCGAAAGGGCGTTAGAAAAATCTAGTGTAACTAAATTCCTGAACTCACAATTTCTGGTTAGTAAGAGTAAAATAATCATAAAATTATTTTGCTTAGGTGTTTAATCGACCTACCATAAACTGATTAGTGACGACTCATAGGTAAAATTCATTTGCATGTTAAGAAATTTGAACTTAAGTCGCGAATTGGTATGGGCTTGGGAGATCCTGAATTAAATCTAGGCTTAACAATCCATTAGCCAAACCCTAAGTGGTTCACACTTGAAAATTTTGGTCGCGACAACAATAAAGTTTTGGATGTTCTTGGAACAATTATTAGGGTGCTATTTGTGCATTTCAATTGATACTTGACTGCGCACTTTCAATTTGTTTTCATGATCCCACCATCTCACAATCCACAGTGGGTGTTTATGTAGGTAATATTAATTCCACGTCATGCTTCAGCATCTTCTAATAGCCATGTCAATTAGATTTAGTCGAATTTCACGTCGAAAGGGTTTGATTAGAAAAATTGAAAGTATAGGGACTCGATTACAAAAGTAGTGAAAGTACAAGGGCGAAAAGTAAACAAATTTCAAAAGAAAATGAGAGAGAGATGCGGTGGCCTGTATTAAGTAAATGGGGGCCAAGCTTTATGACAAGACATTTAAATTGAGCTAATGGACCCCATTAGCCTAAATCTATTGGATCCACGTGCGGACTCAAGTTTGGACTGATCCAAGGAATACTTTTCGGCTAAGGTTGAGATGGACCAACACCAAGATGATAAGAATCGGGTTCTTCATGCCATGTGAGACCAGAACTTGGAAACTTGCTCCACCAGCGCCTCCCAACACGTGAAGATACTATTTCTGTGTCCGGCCAAACTGCTTCCACAACTTTTTCGATAGATGACCAGCCAGTCCGCAATGAGGGACATGATCGGCCATCATGAATAGCCTGAGCTTCTTCATCTTTTTAAACGAGTTTGCATTCACAATCAAGTCTTCTACATCAACCTTGTCTAGTTTAATGCCTTCTATGGCATCCGTTCCCTATTAAAGCCAAATAATAAAAAAAAAAATTATGCATATCAAAAGCACTTTAAAATAATAAGATTTTCTAAACCGTTCCAAAAAAAAAAAAAAAACAACAAACAAGTCTAACTTTAAAAATAATGTTTAAATTTGTATTAAAACCGTACTAGTCTAACAACCGTGATAACACATGCCGTTTCTAAATGAAGACATACTCATCTTATGATGAAAGGACAAACGAGAGGATTTATATTGGGTTATATAACTGTCAACTAAACAATACAAATTGCAATTTTAAGGAGAAAATTAACAAATCACGAAATAAATATCCCAAACCCTAGTCTCTTGCTTAAACTCTAATTGGCAAAAATAAAAATTGCATATGCCTAATTATGCAATCTAAAGTTTTTTATACCATGTAAACGTGAAGTCCACAAAAAGATTTATGTTAAAATTAATTTCTTGTTAGGTTAATGCTTAAATCTTACCAAATGTTGCCTAACTACTTGTAAAGCATCCTCATGGCACCATATTCTGCTTTGCTTGCTCGGGTTTGTTGGACACTCTTGAATTACAATTTGTCTACCCATTTCTTGAAGCAAATCATGCATCCATATTTTATTATTTTTGTCAATGTATATGAGTGACTTTTGAGCCAGAATCTCAATCCCACTATTGGCATGGATACTGCATTGGCTCAAGGACTTGATGATCTCTTCTTTGTCATATCCATGAAGAAAGCACGCGATGTCAAGGAAAATTGTCCTCTCATTAGCCTCTAAGCCATCGATAACAATCCTCATTATTTCATGACCATTTCCCTGAGGGATTTCTTTTAGTCGATCAAAAGCTACTTGCCATTCCTTGACACTTTTGCCATTCAAGAAAGAACCCATCACGGTGAGTACTAAAGGAAGCCCTTTGGAAACACTAGTGAGGCAATTTGAAAGAATCTCATAATCACTTTTGGGATATCTTTCTTGGAATGCATTCCAATTGAAAAGCTCGATAGCTTGATCATCATTCATCGCTCTTACTTTATAGATATCCCCGGATAGACCGATTAATGTTTCTTCATGTCGAGGGATCAAAATGACTCTACTTCTCAAGCCTAAGTTCATTGCCTTGATTAGGTTGCTCAGAGGCTCCAACAACCCTTCCACGTCATCAAACACGAACAAAACCCTCTTCTTGTGAAACTTACGCCTCATGAATTTTATTGCTCCATGAACATCGTCGCCAAACTCTGAAACTCCATCACTGAAAATGTCACCAAAAAGGGTCTTTTGCATTTTGACAAGGGCATCGTGGCTTGATATATTCTTCACGTTCCCCAGAAAACAACTACGATCAAATTGATTTGCAATTTGGTGGTACAAAATTTGCACAAGTGTAGTCCTTCCTATTCCGCTAGTGCCGGAAATTCCCACGATTCGGACATCCTCAACCTCTAATTGGAGTAATGAGTACAAGCCTTGCAGCTGAGAATCTAACCCAACTGGATGGAAAGCAAGCAGGTTCGTGCCTAAGCCGCTCAATCTTCTTGAGATCTTTTCCACAACGGATTGGATGAATTCAGCTTCAAGTCTGCAAATTATCGATAACGAAAGGTGTGACTCTGGTGATTTATGCTAGTAAAGATGGATGAAAGATCAATAAGATTATATTCTGAACCTTAGGAGTATCGCCCGTCTAATCTAATTTAACATCCAATATCCAATCTGCTATAATAGTATATAGTGGCATGTGAGAAGTTGACCTGTGCTTGACTTAGTGTTCTCTCATCTTCGACTTTCCTTTGTAATACAATCAGTACTTTTAACAATTACAAGAGGAATAAGAATTAATAATTATTCTTCAACAAGTACCATATAGTCGTGGGATAAATTTAACTTTTCAAACGCCCAGGAAGCTCTTTTGTTGAATGTTGCCCTAAAGTAAACTATGCTAAATCTGAGGTCAACATTTCAAAGATAGCAATTCTTGGTGATGCGTATTAGTACAAAATATAATGTATATGCAACAAAGAAGATAAAATCTTTTGGAAAATCATTTAAGCAATAAATTAAGAGAAAAGGGATTGAAATCAGTCAATGAAAAATTTCTCGATGCTCATCGAAAAAGAGGTTCTTCTATAGAGAGTTTCTTGGCCAAAAAAGGAAATACTATGAAAAATGGAGAGAGAGACAGAGAGAGACAAAGACAAGTACAAAGACAAAGTCTGAGATAGAGAGAGAGAAGGAGATTTAAGCTATGCTGCATGGACACATTACACGTGCTTCTGTGTCGTGTCCAACACGTTTCGACACGCGTGTCCGAAAGACAATGGAGGGTGAAGGCGAGGGCGAGGGAGCAGAGACGAGGCCGCAAGTGAAGGCGAGCCCACGATGGCGAGAGACAGCCAGAGAAAGAGCAGAGATTGAGGCGAGGGCCATGAGGAGGAACTTCACGAGGGAGGTGCGTGTGGGGGAGGGCGGCGTCGTCGAGTGGGGTGGTGGCGGCAATGGCGGCAAAGGGGAGGAGGAGGAGGAGGAGGAGTTCGCAGCGGTGTGTAGCCTCTTGGTGCATAGGGATTTTGCGTTCCATCCCTGTATTCAACGTGAGCTGCCTTATTTTCTGATCCCTTTTCACTGAAATTTTTTCTAGGTTACTCCCTTTTCCGCTCCTTCGGCGAATGCTGGTGCTTTTCTTGATCGAGTCTTCGATGCTTTCAGAGATACATGTCTTTGCATCTCTTCACCGGATGCCGAAATCGGTCGTCTAACAATTTCGGTGGCCGATTGAATCGATTTTGTAGTTACTAAGGCTGTAGCTGCGAGGGAGGAAGGGCTGGAGGCGAGGCGGTGAACGATTGTGATGAGGAGCGAGAGCAAGCAGAGATCGAGAGGAAGAGGAGAGGAAAGGCATCGTGCAGCGAGGAGGAGGAGAAGAAGGCGATGCTAGGGTTTTGAGAAGGAAAATAAAAAAGGGACTTGGCATGTTGGAGGGAGGGGGAAGTGACAGGCTGATAGCCTATTAGGTAGTGGGGGAGGGAAAAAAAGTGAAATTTTTTTGGGGGGGTGAGAAAAGAGACAAGGGAAAAAAGGGAGTTTGGGGGGGGGGGTGGGGGGGTGGACTCCCAAGGGGACTTTTTATTTAATCGAAAATATTATTAAATGAAATTAAAAAGTAATTTCAAAAAATAAAAGTGTTGTATGTTGAATGATTAGTGTAAATTTATAGTAGGTTCTTTATTTATTTATTTATTTATTTATAAATTTGAATCAAATTAATTAAAAATAAAAATATTCATTTAATATACAACATGTCCTAGCATGTCGGAATTTTCTATTTTTGAGAAATGACGTGTGGACGTGTTGTGTCGTGTCGCGTTGTGTCGCATGTCCGTGTCGCGTGTCAATGCAACCTAAGATTTAAGAGCAGGCGATAAAAAGAGGGAAGAGTAACAAACTGGAGGCTGAACTTTCTTTTGAACCCTAGCTAGGTACCCTAGTCCAAATAAAAGTGCTGTATGTTGAATGATTAGTGTAAATTCATTGTAGGTTCTTTTTATTTATTTATTTATAAATTTGAATCAAATTAATTAAAAATAAAAATATTCATTTAATATATAACGTGTTACAACTTGTCGGAATTTTCTATTTTTGAGAAATGACATGTCGACGTGTTGTGTCGTGTCGCGTTGTCTGTGTCGCATGTCAGTGCAACCTAAGATTTAAGAGCAGGCGATAAAAAGAGGAAAGAGTAACAAAGTAGAGGCTGAACCTTCTTTTGAACCCTAGCTAGGTACCCTAGTCCAAACAAGAGAGAGACTGACAACAACCTTTTTTTTCCTCTTTTTTGCCTTCTACAGATTCATCATTCTCCATAGTGGAGAGCTTTCGTGGTGAAGGGAAGGGTTGCATCACAACTAGGTTTACCCTGTGTTGGCCGTGGAAGTGGTCCGAACTTGCCATTTTGGTTCTCTTTAATTCTAACGAATGAAAGCATGGGGCTTCTGATAACGTCCTACAGAATAAGTAGCTCATATGCTTTGGAGTTCACCCACTTGTTTGTTTTCAACAAGGGGAGTCAGAGTAATCGAGGGAAATGTTGCATGAAGGAAATGGGCATTTAAGGAATCCTCTTGAGAAAACACTTAAAGGAAGAGAAAGATAGTACCTGTTTTCGAGAGGCCAGCCAGTGAGATTGCCGGCTTTGCGGAGAGCGTCTCTCCACTTCCGGACCTTGTCAGCATTCGCCTTGCCAAAACCCTTCTTGCTTTGGCCAATCTGCTTGAATGGTCCGGATTGCTCGCGCATGTCTCTGGGGTCAACGTCCATGAAAATGAGGAACACCAGCTGGCCTTTCTTTTCCTTGCACTCGAGGATCTTATCCAGCTCTTCCAGACACCAAGGCGAGGAGGCGAAGGTCTGAGAGATGACCACAATGGCACTCCTCGACCGCTCAATCGCCTTAAGGATTGTCGGTGCGATTTCTACTCCTCTTTCCAGACTGCAGTCGATGAAGGTCCTTATCTTGTTCCGCTCGAGAGCGACATGGAGGTGGCTCACGAAGTTGCGAGTGTCGGCCTGTTTATAACTGATGAATGTATCGTGAACCCACCGAGGGATGGAGGAGGGGGGAAAGCAGAGTTGTGGCCTGGCTTTGTGGTTATGTTTGAGAGAAGAGTAGTGGAGTGGAAAGAAAGAGGGCAAAGAGATGGGAAGAGACTGCAATTGGAATTGCGATGTTCTCTTGTTTAGGAGGCCTGGATACAAAGGAGGAGGAGAAAAAGTAGGGAAAAGCTTGCACTTGAGTTGGCGAAACTGGATCGTCATCTTTCTAGAATTTGCCACTGAAACACCCACGAGAATCAAAGTAAAGAAAGATCTGATACCGAGTTCATTCACAATGCAAGCTCCCTTGACCTATTCTTATAGAATTCAAATTCTAGCCCTCCCTCTCTTCCGGCTAATTATGCACCACTTTTCCGCATCCATGTCTCCACGTCCAAAAACTCCGGATAAAGTGAACGAGAGAATTTTTCTTGTTACCGACTAGTAAAATAAACGCGTGACTAATGTGAACAAGCGAATTTTTCTCGAGATGTGGGGGAAGGAAAAACTAGGGAAACAAGCCCTTGGAAATGTTTTTCTACAACCGTTTTTTTTTTAATCTTGGGGATACTTTTGCCGTGCAGTACTTGCCTAACTTAGAGATATTTAGTCTTCATTGGTACTCGGGTTTCAGTCTCCTAAGTTTCAGCATTAGTGCAATGAAGTCCTTTAACATTCATTTTGCGCAATGAAATCCTCTATCCTTGTCAATTTGTGTGATTTGGTCTACTAGGTTCTATTTTATGCAATCAAGATAAAGAGTTACCGTAAAAATTACAGCATCTTGGGCGATAATAGTATTCAGAATGACATATCTCAATCAATTAAATTTCTTATTTACAGTTAACCAAGTAGAATTTGTCTTTGAGTAATGTATGATAATATGGTCATAAAACGTGTTGTGATCTTTTATTATATGTTTCTCCCATCTATTCATCGCATAAGCGTTGTTTAATTATTGATCTGTTATATAAAAATTTCTTTGATTTTTCTCTAAAATTACTGTTACCTAGAAGCTCCCTCGTGAACTCGTGCGCTAGTCAAAATTAGTGGCTAGTAAATTATCTCTGAAAACAAGCAAAGATGCCGGGCATGCCGTTTTTAAAGGCCTATTAATAGGGTTAGCCGTCCAATTTCCATGCTTCCTACTCTTCACCAGTTCATATGTTATTACTTTATTCCTATTGTTGATTCCTGTGCGTGTTGCTTCCTTTCTCGTACCGCGCCTATAGTACTAACGGACATAGAATAGACAAGAACAAAATTGCTATAAATTAATAAAATCAATAGAATAACATTAATCAGCCAGGCTCGGTCAAAACGGCGCAGATGGAAGGCGAAGAATGCCTCCTTCCGAGGGGCCCTAGATATCGCTATTTAATTAAAATTAAAGATGCATTCATCATCATTAATAATCCATCTTTGAATTAAACCTAAATCTCGGGGATTAGAAAATTATAGATAGCAAAGATTAAGAGATATCATAATCATGGCTCCATTTGTTTCGCGAAAAATGAATAAATTTAGAAAACATATTTATAAGAATAATCACATATATCACCCGAAATAATTAATCAATGAAAAATATTTTCATTATGATAACAATTTATATCTAAATATTTCCATGGACGATAAAAATATTTTTGTTCCTTCATTTTTGTAAGTGATATAAATGATCATTTCAGAAAATCTCTTTACTTCAAAGGTATTTACATTCTTTCAATGGCATTTTCTTAAAGCCAAACCAAACAGGCCCTTACTTTATCGAGCATAGGATCCCCCATGCACTTTGTGGAATAAGTTTATTGAACAACAGTAGCTTGTCCGACGGTGGGGATCTTACTATGTGTGAACGCCGGGGATCTTACCATGTGTGAAACCAAGTCAAGCCAAATTATTGTCCAGTTGGCTCAATGACTACTCTAAATCAACTCATCTAATTTAGAGTCAAGCATTTTGTCTAGTTGAGCTGGAGCTTGTTAATACTCAGCTCAAAAGGATCGTGAGCCTAATCGAGGTTTTGTTTTTTCTTGTAGAAAATCATATTCAATAATTATAAATAAAGACATGTTGAAAACTAAATTTTGGTGATTCAGTTAGGCATCTATTGTATAGAAAATTAGGGATCGACTCCAGTCTCTAAAAAAAAAAAATTAGTTAAATTGCATATAATTTTTGGGAGCATTTATTATATAGCTTAGTTCATTTATTGCATTGAAATTGGACCAGCGGATGAGCTTGAATGGATGATTCTGAACTTAACTAATAAGCTGGACTAAGCCCATAAGAGTATTAAACTTTGATCATGCCTGTTCCTCTCTTCATGGCCGAAATTTGACAATAAAGCTTTATATTTTGGGTCACATGGCGAAGAAAGTAATCGGCAGGATATTCCAAAATATTCATTTATGAGAGATGGGCAGATTATTTTATCATTCTTAAGGTCTCTCATATATTAGTAATTGTCATATCCAATTTTCTAATTCAAGAGAAGAAAAAGAGGATTGAGGGGAATCTCGACCAGCATGGAAAGGGAAGGAGAGCTGGTCGTGTGTTTAACGTGGAAGGAGAGATATATTTATGATCTTTGAAAGAAAGAAAGAGTCCAGCGAGAGATCTTTCTCGCATGGTTTCTCCCTGTCCACATCACGTTCGTGCTCCGCCCTTGCCCGCAAGTGCTTGCCATGCGGGTCACGATTCAGAGTGCGCAACGAAATCCCAGAATACTTGCTCGTTGCGGCAAGTCCCCGTCCAGTTGTTTGTTCCTTCTTTGCAGGTTTCGGGCGATCCAAGCGCTTCGAAGCCCTTGCTGTGCCAATTTTGATTCATTTTCTTGTAGGTTTTTCCAGTCACATCCGTGAGAGATTTTTCTACGTGTACGAATGCGCGTGGAAGCGGGGAGGGCAAAGAGATCAAATTACGCGCTCAATGAATGAATAATGGTGAAGCGGCGGTAATTTGTCAACATATGATCGTGAGGCGCTTTAGATAGTCCAAGCTAACGAGTGGGATTGCTTGGTCGATATAAGAGGAAAGTAAGCGATGATCAGTGGAAGTGCAAGTTCTTTCGCGAGAAAAACATAGAAAAAGACAAAGGAAGGTTTGACGTTCTGAAGGTCACAAAACTTGCGGGTGAAGGATCCTACGGGTTGCTCCTGGCGGAGCTGGTCTTGCACGTTGCTACCTTGATCGCTGAAAGTCTTGCCCGTTGCCGCGACCTCAAGCTACCGAAAGCTTCACCACCCCGAGAACCACCGAAACACCTCACCTGAGCAGCTCTGTAAATCGGCGTCGCAGCGGAAGCGGACCGTAATTTTGCAATTATGTCGGGAGCTATATAAATCGATCGAAATAAAACGAGGAACAATGAAAGTACAAGAACACCAGAAATTTACGTGGTTCGGTCCGAATGTCGGAACCTACGTCCACGGGGAGAGCCAGCAAATCAATCCACTATAAATCGGAGAATTACAGGATTACAATCACACACATGCACTCAAGTGTTTCCCAGCCCTACTTTATACCCGATACCCACGGTGTTTAACAAAACAACTCACTCACTGGACTCAATTTAGCACAAACCCTCTCTGAGCTCAAGCTCTCACTCTCTCTTCTCGCTCTTTCTTCTCGCTCCCTCTCGAGCTCTTTTTGTTTGCTCTCTGTCTCGCATCTTCGGACGTCTTCTCCTTATATAGGGAGAACGGCAGAGGACAAGACAAAACAAATGAGAAATAAATGGCCTCATTAAATGCTGCAGCGCAGCGCCCACAAGACAAGCCGCAATCGGCACCGAACGCCCACCATATATTTCGGGCATGCATGCAGATCGTGCATGTGCATGGGCAAGCATTTAATGAGGCGGCAGAGATGAGGGATAATTGTCAGAAACGTGTGCCATTGATCCGTGAAAAGAGGTGGGCTGCGGTCTTCAAATTTCTTGTTCCCGGTGAAAAACAAGCGTACGAGAGGGAGTCTTCTGAAGCCACAAATGTTGACCAACTTTTCTACGTGCATGGCCATGTGCATGCATTTCTTCGTGCACTTGCAGCAGGTGGTGGGTCCTTTATTTAATGTAGAATATTGTTGATCCCTTCCTTTTCGGCAGAAGACAATTCTTCTTTGCTTGCATGCTTGAAAAATAAAACCCCATGCAGCTTTTGGCTTCTTCCTTCTACGTATACGCACGGAGACATGGGATTAACGCTGGAACAAAATTCGAAGACATCACAAAGTCTTCCCTGAACTTTGTTTAGTCGGCCAAACTTATGCATATTAATTTAACGGGCTCAAACTTGAGACACAATATAACAATTCTCCACCTTGGCTCAACGTTTGAGGCCAAGTTATAGTGATTATTTTCCATGCTCGGCTCTCCCAACGCCCCAATGGGCGCTTATACTCTACAGACGCCAATCGAGCTCATACAGAGCTCGAGCTTTACTGAAGGAACATGCTTCGTCATCATATCTGCTGGGTTCTCCGCCGTTGCTATTTTCTTCACAACAATTTTACCATTTGCTATGACATCTCGGATGAAATGGTACTTGATGTCGATATGTTTTGTTCGCTCGTGATATATTGGATTGTAAGCCAAATATATCGCACCTTGATTGTCACAGTGTATGGTGACACTTTTCTGCTCCAGTCCAAGGTCCGAGAGTAAACCCCTTAGCCATATCGACTCCTTTGCAACAAATGTTAGTGCCATGTACTCTGCCTCAGTTGAAGACAATGCAACATCATCTTGTAAAGACGCTTTCCAACTTATTGCACCACCTGCAAGTGTAAACACGTACCCTGCTAGCGATCTGCGATCATCCAAGTTACCGGCGTGATCTGAATCCACGTACCCTGTGGTCTCATTGCCATTGACGTTCCTCCGATACATAATGCCGACGTCTGCTGTCCCCTTTAAATATCTGAGGATCCATTTCACGGCTTCCCAATGAGTCTTACCTGGGTGCTTCATGTAACGACTGACAACACTTACAGCCTGTGAAATGTCGGGTCTAGTACATACCATGGCATACATAATACTACCCATTGCACTAGAATAAGGAACACGGGACATATGTTCCTCCTCCTCCTCAGTTTGCGGTGATAACTTGTCAGAAAGTTTAAAATGTGCGGCTAAAGGGGTACTTACAGATTTTGCTGACTGCATATTGAAACGTGCCACGATCTTCTCAATATATTTCTTTTGAGACAGATGAAACGTTCCTGCAACTTTGTCACGCAAAATTTCCATACCCAATATTTTCTTAGCAGCACCTAATTCTTTCATTTCAAACTCAGTACTCAACTGTTGCTTCAACACATCAATATCAGACATATGTTTAGCTGCTATTAACATATCATCAACATATAATAGCAAATAAATCAAAGACCCATCCTCCAATCTCCTAAAATAAACACAACTATCAAATTGACTTTTCGAATAATCTTGACTAGTCATGAAAGCATCAAAACGCTTATACCATTGTCTAGGAGATTGTTTCAATCCATACAAGGATTTCTTCAATAAGCAAACATGGTCTTCCTTACCTGGAATAGCAAATCCCTCAGGCTGCTTCATGTAAATTTGTTCCTCCAATTCACCATGAAGAAATGCCGTTTTCACATCTAGCTGCTCCAGCTCAAGATCCTGTGCAACAACTAATGCAAGTAATACACGAATAGAGGTATGCCTTACCACAGGAGAGAACACTTCATTGTAGTCGATGCCCTCTCGTTGAGTATACCCCCTCGCAACAAGTCTCGCCTTGAACCTGGCTGCATCTACACCGGGAATGCCCTCTTTCCGTTTGTAGACCCATTTGCTTCCGACAATTTTCTGACTTTTGGGTACTTTGACCAACTCCCATGTCTGATTCCGATAGAGTGATTCTATTTCTTCACTCATAGCCTCTAGCCACTGTGATGACTCAGCACTAGCCATCGCCTCAGAATAGGATGAAGGCTCATCCATCTCCACCTCATCACCTACAGTTAATGCATAGGCAATATCAGAATAACCATAACGTACCGGTGGTTTAATTTGCCTTCTTTGTCTGCCCGTGGCTATGTTGTGTTGTGGCTCTGCTGGTTGTTCAGTATCACCGTCTTCAGGAATTGTGGCCTCATCCGCAATCTCTTCATCTGTTACCTCTGAGGTCTTTGGAGACTCAGCTTGAATCTCCACCTCACTTCTGACACCATGATCCGTTTGCTCTGCTGGTTGAGTCTCAAGACTCCTCTTTTGAAGCATTGCAGTCTCGTCGAAGATCACGTCTCTGCTGATTAGAAAACCGGGTGATCTGGGATCAGTGCACCACAGCCGGTAGCCTTTCAACCCTTGTGCATAACCCAGAAATATGCACTTCTTCGCCCTCGGCTCAAGCTTACCATCTCTCGCATGAGCATACGCAGGACATCCGAATATTCGTAATTCAGAGTAATCAACAGGTTTCCCCGACCATACTTCCTCAGGAGTCTTCCACTCGATAGCAGAAGATGGAGATCGATTAACCAGGTAACACGCCATATTTATTGCTTCGGCCCAAAATTCCTTGCCCAATCCTGCATGCGAAAGCATGCACCGAGCTCGCTCAAGTAGAGTTCTGTTCTTCCGTTCTGCTACGCCATTCTGCTGTGGTGTTCCGGGAACTGTGCGGTGTCTCACAATCCCTTCCTTTTGGCAGAACTCGGTAAAGTCCTTACCACAGAACTCCATACCATTATCAGTTCTCAGGCACTTGATTTGTTTACTTGACTGCTTCTCAATCAATGCCTTAAAATTCTTGAACTGATTAAATACCTCAGATTTGTGCTTAAGGAAGTACACCCATACCTTCCTTGAGTAATCGTCGATGAATGTCGGCATATATCGGCACCTCCTTTTGATGGAACTGAGACGGTCCCCAAACATCTGAATGAATGTATTCGACTGGTTGCTTGGTCGAATGTAGAGCTGTACTGAATTTAACACGACGCTGCTTCCCGAAGATGCAGTGCTCACACAGGTCCAGCTTTCCTGTCTTCTGACCTTTTAGCAATCCCTTTTCACTCAGCATCGTCATACCTGTCTCACTCATGTGTCCCAATCGCATATGCCATAACTGAGTCAAATTTGAGTCTGACTCACCTGATGAAACTGCAGCAACTCCGGTCACGGTTTCTCCCAGTAAATGATAGAGAGAATTCGCCTTCTTCCCTTTCATCACTGTCAGGGCACCTCGAGAGATCTTCAGCACTCCACCTTCAGCAATGTATTTGCACCCAAGGTCATCGAGTGTTCCCAAAGAAATAAGGCTCTTCTTGAGCTTCGGTACGTGTCTTACGTCTGTCAACGTCCGTTCTACGCCATCGTGCATTCGGATCCGGACTGTTCCTATCCCCACAACCTCGCAGGCTGCATTATTCCCCAAAAGAACTCTACCACCATCTGCAGTCTGGTAGGTAGTGAACCAGTTCTTGTGAGGAGTCATGTGATAGGAACATTCGGAATCTAGCACCCATTCGTCTTCTGACGAACTCGTAGATACACATAGGACAGCCTCGGCATCACTGGTACTCTCCTCGGCAACATTCGCCACACTGCTTGTGGCATTTTGCCAAACGCCTTTATTTCTTAGCTTTGGACAATCTCTCCTTATGTGCCCCTCCTCGTGACATTCGAAGCACTTCACGCGACCTTTTGATTTTCTATGTCGCGACTTCGACCTGCTTTTGCTTTGGCTTCGTTCTTTGGCCTCCGATGTTGGTCTCTGCCTCGAATCACCAGTCCATGCGCTACATCTTGCGCTAGACTGTCATCACGCAACTTTCTCTGCCACTCCTTTGAAAACAGGGCAGATTTTACCTCCTCTGAGGTAATCGTAGTATGCCCCTATAACAAGGAGTCGGTAAAGTGCTCCCATGACTCCGGTAGAGACGCCAATAACATCATGCCTTGTTCTTCATCATCTAAAATCTTGCCAACATTCTTCAAGTCCATCATGAGTTTATTAAACTCATCTAGGTGGGATCTAATGGACGTACCTTCGCATATCGAAACTGGAACATTCTCTTCAGCATATATAAGCGATTGTTCAAACCCTTCTTTACATAGAGGGCCTGAAGTTTAGCCCATAATGCTGCGGCATCCTCCTCCTCGGCCACCTCTATTAGCACTTCATCCGATAAGTTCAACAGATGATGCTCATGGCCTTCTCCATTAGCTCGTCCTTCTCAAAGCATCTCGCATTGTTTCGGCAACCGAGCCTTACCCTCCAATGCCTTGGCTAATCCTTGAGTTGTTAATAGCGCCTTCATCTTGACGCTCCACAACCCGAAGTTGTTCCTCCCGTTAAATTTCTCAATTTCTACTTTTGCTCCAGACATAATTGCAAAGTCTTAGCTCTGATACCAATTGTTGTAAATCGGCGTCGCAGCGGAAGCGGACCGTAATTTTGCAATTATGTCGGGAGCTATATAAATCGATCGAAATAAAACGAGGAACAATGAAAGTACAAGGACACCAGAAATTTACGTGGTTCGGTCCGAATGTCGGAACCTACGTCCACGGGGAGAGCCAGCAAATCAATCCACTATAAATCGGAGAATTACAGGATTACAATCACACACATGCACTCAAGTGTTTCCCAGCCCTACTTTATACCCGATACCCACGGTGTTTAACAAAACAACTCACTCACTGGACTCAACTTAGCACAAACCCTCTCTGAGTTCAAGCTCTCACTCTCTCTTCTCGCTCTTTCTTCTCGCTCCCTCTCGAGCTCTTTTTGTTTGCTCTCTGTCTCGCATCTTCGGACGTCTTCTCCTTATATAGGGAGAACGGCAGAGGACAAGACAAAACAAATGAGAAATAAATGGCCTCATTAAATGCTGCAGCGCAGCGCCCACAAGACAAGCCGCAATCGGCACCGAACGCCCACCATATATTTCGGGCATGCATGCAGATCGTGCATGTGCATGGGCAAGCATTTAATGAGGCGGCAGAGATGAGGGATAATTGTCGAAAACGTGTGCCATTGATCCGTGAAAAGAGGTGGGCTGCGGTCTTCAAATTTCTTGTTCCCGGTGAAAAACAAGCGTACGAGAGGGAGTCTTCGAAGCCACAAATGTTGACCAACTTTTCTACGTGCATGGCCATGTGCATGCATTTCTTCGTGCACTTGCAGCAGGTGGTGGGTCCTTTATTTAATGTAGAATATTGTTGATCCCTTCCTTTTCGGCAGAAGACAATTCTTCTTTGCTTGCATGCTTGAAAAATAAAACCCCATGCAGCTTTTGGCTTCTTCCTTCTACGTATACGCACGGAGACATGGGATTAACGCCGGAACAAAATTCGAAGACATCACAAAGTCTTCCCTGAACTTTGTTTAGTCGGCCAAACTTATGCATATTAATTTAACGGGCTCAAACTTGAGACACAATATAACAGTTCTGAAGGTCACAAAACTTGCGGGTGAAGGATCCTACGGGTTGCTCCTGGCGGAGCTGGTCTTGCACGTTGCTACCTTGATCGCTGAAAGTCTTGCCCGTTGCCGCGACCTCAAGCCACCGAAAGCTTCACCACCCCGAGAACCACCGAAACACCTCACCTGAGCAGCTCTCTCGCCAAGCATAGCAGCGCCACCGTGAACCGTGAAGTATCGTCCATCCGAATTCCTGTGCTGAGATTGTAAACACTACCCAAGCGCTATTACAAATTAGGTAAGAATTTTCATTAACCTAATTTATATATATTTTGTTGCCTAATTTGTGATATCGCAATCTTGTTTGAACCTTTGAGAGATATTATCATATTCATTAAATTCCCGAATAGTCTTTAAATTAGGAAATAATTCGTGACGTGCTATTATTGTTAATCCAATCTCATGCTCAAGATACAATTCATGATTGTACAGAAAATCATCAGTCCAATCTCATGTCCAAGATGTGATTCGAGATTAGACAGAAAATTGTCAATCTGATTTCATGCTTAAGATACGATTTGTGATTAGATGAAAAATTGACCAATCGAATGTTTCCTCAATTTATTTCCAAAATTAAATGGATATGAATAATATCTTGTGTGGTTTGGTGATGTATTTGATGTGGATTTGATTTCTTTCCATTTTTGTTTGAATTGAATTGATTTTGTTTTTTTTTAAACCAAATTTTTTTTTTTAATTTCGGATTTTCACATGCATATCATGTAGTTTAGGTCATGTCATATTGCTATGTTATGTTAGGTTAGCAACATGCATTGCATAAAATATGATTTTCATTAAACAACAGGGAAATCTAAAACAATATTTAATTGAAATTGAGGAAATCATATTTAGGTTGATATGATATTCTAACTAACATTGCAGATACTTTCATTATTTTCAGATAAATATTTTGTCCCTGTGCTTGCAAGTTACTTATTACTTTGCATTATTGAGTGTTAAATAATGGTTGCACATTCATATGATGATCTCACATGTTAGGAGTTAGTTAAAAATCAATACAAGTTATCTACAAAAGATTTTTTTTTTAAATAAAAGAGAAAATATATTGAAATGATGAAGATATCTGGTGTAATTAAGTGCCATAACCACAATCCTTAGTTAATAATCCATTTTCATAGTCATGCCTTCTCTCCCTCTTTAGCTCTATACTAAATGCTCTCTTCTTCATGAGAAATTAATGTCATCAACATAATATATGCACAAAATTGAAATTGGACCACTAAAAATAGTGGATTTCGTAAGATCTCACATGAATCCCATCAGATCTATTGGTCCAAATTTCTTTTAGTACAATGTATTGAATCCACTAAGTAATCTAGCCTTACACTGACTTAACAGGGTCCAAGACCCCGTGAGCGCCATATGTGATGAATGTTTATTTATTTATTTTGAGTGTGGAAAATTGCCGAAAATTTCTTTGAATTATTTATCTTTACTTATCACAAGATAATTGTTGAATTTATCCAAAAGAGATAATAAAACACTAGTAAAATGATAAAAATGCAGGTCCAAGTTATGTTCTAATGGCCAAGCTCAGGGTTGGGCTATAAAAAGAAAAATCAATTTTCATAGGAGTTTAAATGTCTAGTTTGGTGCAAGTACAACTTCTGTATAAGGTATGAAAAATGCAGTCTGCGGGCTCCTCCTTATATATCCGTATCGATCCTAAAAGAAGATGATGATCCACAACTTAAAAGTTAAATATAATTCTCACACCATATGGAAGATGTCATTACTATGCAAGATGTTTTATTGGCATACAAGATATGAGCTGCCATGCTAATTCATAGGGTTTATTGGATTAATAGCAATGTAGCACATACTTTTCTTCCCTTGAACTTCTGAGATTCTGTGGAACTGCTTCGGCTTCGGGCACTCGAATTCGCACTATTTACTTAGAGAAAGAAGACCCGCGACGAGTCGGTTCATCTGGATCGGGTCAATCCACTTCTTCAACACTCCTGTACCAGAAAGCCTGACAGAAAGAAACTGCACCCTCTGGAATGTTGTCCACCACCCGTTCTTGACCTCTCGGCACGTATATTCCGGTTCTCGGGTGCGGCACCGAACATTGACGATCCTCATCGGGCTCATCAACTTGATCACCACCACTCATCTGTGGTTCGGACTTCTCCAGCTTCTTTGTCATCGTCAATGCACTCGTTCGCTTTGCTTGTCTAGAAAGAGATTTTGAATTCAAGGAGAGAGAGAGAGAGAGAGAGAGAGAGATCTTGCAAGTATAACTTATAAATTCACATGCAGATCAATAATACTCCGTACCCAAATGCACGAAAAAGTATCTCCCAGAGCGATCACAACACGACTAATTATGGATGATCCATATCAACTTGGCATTTGAATTTTCTCGCATAGGACATAATCTAGGTGAAAGGCCTAATTCACATCGGCTTGGCATGTCCCACCCTTCTCTTTGGCATCACATGGATTTCACATACAAGTTGCATCGTCAATTCCATCTGACAAAAGTTGTAAGATCTCACCTCATGTCCTGAACTCGATAAACGCAAGGCAAACACGCCTTTTAAGGAGAAACTAATCGGTTAGTCTTGAGTATTATGCCGGAAACATATCTAGGGAGGAAAAAATTGGGATTCACCAACTTTCAATTAATAACAACCCATAAGATAACTCGTTCTAGTTCCACATGCAACCCTATGGAAGTTTTTATCTAGTGAATCGCTTGAACGCCAACTTAGTGTTGAGCATCACAATAACAAGTTAGCAACTCGTAGGAAATGAATCGGCATACTTAGGCTTTCATACCTGAGCAACAAAGGTTTCGTGTTCACAACAGTAGCCGCCATTGCCCGCAAGGGTGTGTCTCAGTTCGATCAGAACGGATTTGGTTAAAGAGAAGTGTGACAATAGAGCCCCTTTTGTACTGTCCAAAGCCACCTAGAAGGTTTCAAGATCTCCTGTCGCGTCAAAAGTACAGTCAGTGCGCTATCATAGTATCAGTTCGATCGTGATACAACTAGTGGAGGTTTGTAATAAAAAATGCACGTTCATAAAGAGAAAAGTGCAAAGCTTGAAGCTTCTTCCATTTGAAAAAACATAAGGTTCTTTCGATCTGTGGTTCTCGTTTGATTACTCATTGTGCATGAAATATGTTCCACAGAAGATAGAAGATTTGTGCAGCCTAATCTTGGCTTTCTGCTTTTGTGAACTTCGGAATATTTAACCTTCAACATTCAACATTATGAGATGTTACGAGTGATTTAAGTTGTTTGTGCGCATGCCCACCGTGACTAGTGAACGGTGGTGCATGGCGATTTTCGTTTGTGCTTAGCCTTATGGGTGATAACATCACTTCTTTAGTCTTTGGAATCATCATTTGTCTCCCGGAAGAGGAAAAGAATCTAATGGTGCGTTTGTTTCACGGAAAACTCAATGATAAAGGAAAATACTTTTCAAGAAAGTATTTTCCAAGAATACGGTTTGTTTTCTTTTATTTGGTGATGTATAATTGAAAATGTTTTCTGCCGTTTGGATCCCATTAAAAAATAATTTCACACTTCATCACAGAAAAAATGAATTTGTAATTTAAAAACTTCAAATTTTTAATATTGTTGTTTTCTATTTGCTTTTATTTTCTATTTGCTTTTATTTTCTTTCTTTTTATTTCCTTTTTTCTCTTTCTCTTTTTCCTTCTTCTTGTCCTTCACTCCTCAGCTTCCTCACACCATCCCTTCTGCTTCCTTTGGTAGTTCGTTCTCGGTTGGCTTACAAGGGATGAACTACAATTGTCGCCAGAGGCAGTGAGCTCGCCCAATCTGGGGAGGCTTGAGCCTCATTGCTGGAGGCCATGAGCTCACCCAATTTAGCGAGGCTTGAGGTTCATCGGCCTCGGACAAGCTCAAGCCTTGTTGTCGAAGGCCATGAGATCGCTCAATCTGGTGAGACTAGAGCTCACTAGCCGTCCTTGTAGCTAGTGACGGGTGAAGAAGAAGCAAAAAGAAAAAGAAAAAGAAGCAAATTCGAACTTTCTATTTTTAAATTTAAAATGTTTTCCAAACTTTAATTTTTTTTTAAATTAAAAAATTCCAATTCAATTTTTTATTAAAATATATTTTTATAAGAATAATTGTTTGTAAACCAAGCATTAAATCTAAGCTTTGGTAGATTTGGAAAACATTTTATGGTCCTTTCAAAGGGGAAATCATTTTCCTGAATTTAAGTTTTGCTAGGAAAAAGTTTTTTGTTGACTTATTTTCTTGAGCAA
This sequence comes from Eucalyptus cladocalyx, assembly GCA_017140615.1. Taxonomy (NCBI): domain Eukaryota; kingdom Viridiplantae; phylum Streptophyta; class Magnoliopsida; order Myrtales; family Myrtaceae; genus Eucalyptus; species Eucalyptus cladocalyx. Next base: position 26,863,460 of record CM029522.1, read on the forward strand.
CCCAAACGCCGGAAAATGAGGAAAATGTTTTTCCCGAAAATGTATTTTGCAAAACAAACGCACCCTAATTAGAGGAATATAGGTCAAGCTGTTGTTCTCAGTTTATTTGTTTTTACATAGAGGATGAAAAGAAAGAAACACTGCCACAAAGGCGCGAGACTTATGTTATGGTGTGATGGAGATTTATTCTATTCCATGTTGAGCAAATGCAAACATGTTTGCGCGGTCATCTTGAAGAGGATTCAGGCGAAGCGCAAGCTTTATTAACTAGCAGGATTGGCACAAGTGTTTTCGTGCGAATGTAAGTTTTTAACCGTGCACGAGCTCATTTGAGCAGGAAAAGATCATTGAATATCTGATCACATTCAGAACCTACAAAGTGCCTTGAGCGGTCAACAACTTCACTTTCAAATCGTAATTGAGCTGTACCTATGGACACCCTTATCTGTTCTATCAATAGTCAAATACTTCATGTGTATACATGAAAAATTCACCTGATGCTGTGGATACACGTATGCATCTAATCTGCATCCGCACGCATCACGGGATTGCGCACCCTGAGTAAAAGCTGCATCGTGGTTTCTTCGCCTAAAACGAAAAGATATAACAAGCTCGCTTGTTTACCTAATATTTTCTCAACAAGATCCCAGAGTAATGTGCCAAGTCATGTGTCGTCTGCTTTGCAGAGCATGAAACCAGACAGATGTATCGAATTCTAACGGGCCTAAAAAATTCAGCCAAGCCCAGACTGACCAACCAAGCGCCCACCCATTGATCAAGTCTGCGGAGACTAAAATAATTTATGGCTAATTTGTTCTATTGTTGTAAGACTGAAAATTATTTATATTTGTGATTAGCTCAATTTCTGCGAACTTTACTTTTTCACTAAATAGAGCAACAACAAAGGGGAGTAAACAATTTTCTTCTTTATTTAAGTTGATATATTATTTTTTTTATGGTTAAGACATATTTGTTGTTATTAGTTAACTTGTAATTCTTAGGTTTTAATTCATTGAAAACATAATGAAGATAATAAAAATTTTGTAAGCCATGAAAGCACACTCAATATCTCTATAGCTATAATTAATAACACATATAAATGAGTAAAAAGATTCACATTTCTAATTTGGAATCCATCATTCTTGACACAAAACAACGATGATCCAAAGCTTTAACACTTATCCTCTATTGCCTTCTATATCATTGGCTTAATGAAATTGTCTCTCACCTTAGCGTGTAGTAGCCACTCTTTATGTGAGAACATTTGTGTGTGTTAGGTTAGAGGAGAGACTTGAACATTATTTATAAAGTTTCCAGTCAAGCCTTCTCATCTCAAGCCGAGCTCAACTCAACCTACATTAACCGGTCTCATATTAGACTAATTAAGAAACCTTATATCTCACTTTATTAGACCAATTTCGTAAAATGGTAAATTACAATATTAATTAATATTAACCCACGTAAAAAGGAAAAAAAAAGCTCTTACATATTTTACCAATAATCAACCTAAGGGGGATAACATGTGACTATAAAAGGAGTAAAATAGTTCGCTCTTGACATGACATGCCCTCCTATGAGAAAGATCTTAGCAAGAAAGTCGATTTATGCTTTTGTCCAAACTTAACCAAATTTCTAATGTCCCGATGCAAAATTCGGCCAAATCCAACTGATGTCGCTTGTGGAGGAAGCCGAATAATGTTGTGAATTAAATATTACTTACGTGGACACCCATCGAGAGGTGGAAGATAGTGAATGGAACAAATGTTTATTCTTCACCAATTCTCTATCCACAATGGATCTTTACCTATGCAATATTTAATTCAAATCATGCTTTAACGTCTTTTGACAACCACATCAATTGGATTAGGCCAGATTTCATGTCAAAGGTTTTTGATTGGAAGAATTGATAGTAGAGAGACTTGATTAGAAAAGTAGTAAAAGTACGAGGGCAAAAATTTTAAAAAATTCAAAAGAAAAAATATGAGAGAGAGAGAGAGAGAGAGAGAGAGAGAGAGAGATGTATGTATGTGGGGGCCTTCATTAAGTAAATGTGCCAAGATTTTTGACAAGACATTTAAATTGGGCTAAGGCCCTGTTTGATAACCATCCAAACATTGCCAAATTCTGATTTTTTGTTCTCAGAATCAATTTGGGCCTAAAATCGCGTATGGTAAAATTTTTGTTCTCGAGAATAGATTGGGAATAGAATCAAGAATAAAAAAAAAATGGTTAATTCTTGTTCCGGGAACAAATTTGAGAATCAAAACTAACAACTCTTCTTCTTCCCTTCGGCCATCTCGTGATCGTCGTCCACCACTGCCCGTCGCCGTTCACCGCCACCAGCCGCCGTCCGCCGTCCACCGCCACCACTGGTCACCGTCCGCCAGTTCGATGAGCTCACCGGAGGCTTGCCAAACTAGGGCGAGGTCTAGCAAGCTTGTCGGAGGCAAGCCCAACCACCGGCGAGGCTCGGCCTCCCTAGATTTGGCGAGGCCGAGCCTCGCCGGTGGCCGAGTAGGCCTCGTCGGGGCTAGGCCCCGCCGGTGGCCAGCGGGCCCTCGCCCGGCCCGGCGAGCCTCACCCCGGCCCGGCGAGGCTCGCTTGGCCATCGGCGAGGTTCGGCCTCACCGGGGCCGGGCAAGCCTCACGACGCCCGGGCTCGCCCGGCCCCCGGCGAGGTCGACCAAGGCCCCGGCGAGGCCGAGCCTCAATAGGGCTAGGCGAGCCTTCCCCAGCTACCGGCGAGGCTCGACCGACAAGGGCTAGCCTCACTGAGGGCTAGTGACGCTTCGATGAGGTCGCCGGCCCTCGTCTGGCTAGTTGTTGGACTGGCGACCGGCCACAAGAAGAAGAAGAAGAATAGGAGAAAAAGGAAAAAAAGGAAAAGAATAAAGGAAAAAAAAAGAATAAAAAAGTAAAAAAGTAAAAAAGTAAAGAAAAAAAAAAAAAAAAGTAAAAAAATTATTTAAAAATTAAAAGAAATTGATTTGGAAAAGAATTATTGAGCGGGGTACCAAACGCAATTCTATTCTAAAATCAGAAATTTTGGACAAAAAAAAGGAAAAAAGTAAAAAAAATTATTTAAAAATTAAAAGAAATTGATTTGGAAAAGAATTATTGAGCGCGGTACTAAACGTAATTCTATTCTAAAATCAGAAATTTTGGACAGTTACCAAACATCTTAAAATGCTTAAAATCAATTCTCGGGAACAGAATAAAAAAGAATAATTTCTGATTAGAATCTACTTCTGGGAACAGAATATTTACCAAACGCGCCCTAATAGGCTAAGGTATAATAAACAAAATCTATTGGATCCACGTGCATAGACTAGTTTGCAGCGATCCAACCAATACCATCATGTAGAGGTTGAGATGGACTAGTATCAAGATAATAAAATATTACTATTATTCTGTACAAAACACCTGCACTACTTTTCCAATAAATATCCGGTTGGTCCATAGTGAGGGACATGATAGTCATTATGAAACCTAAATGAAGTGTGAGAGCACACTTCACATCTGCAAACCAAAGATTTGTAGATACAGGGATTTAGTTAGGCTAGAAAAATCTGATGTCCTTTAGGTGCCTCTTTCTCTTTATTTTCAAAAAATATTTAGCTGATAGTCTTGTACAATTCTAATCTTAATCCACTAACAAATATTGGATAATCATGCGAGTGCGCAATCAATAATGTAACACTCAATAAATCAAAGCAATAAATAAATTACTTAAAATAAGGTGAACCTCAATGCCTTAAGCAAAGCATAATTTCATTATGATTAATATCCTAATATCTCCAGCATGTAAATAAAAAAAGGCATGCATAGCCCAGACATGATTTCTAAATGTAATGGCATTTAGTTCTTTTTGAGTTTTTTTTTCTTTAACAAAAGATTAAACTATGTACAATGCATGAGATACAATTTAATTCTAAGTCATGTCCATGTGTTGCTAATCTAACTGATGACATGTGATATGGATTATTTAGATGCAATTTATATGTTACCTAATTCTGATGATGAGTAAAAGACCTACTAATCTAACATGACATGCAATGACAAGTAAATTATAACATGGATATCATGATGACATAGTAATGATGAAGTGGCAATGATGACATGGTAAGTTGTGACATGGCAATGTAATGACATGGAATTGATGCAACTAATTATATATAATATACGCGTGTTATTATTATTATTTTTTTTTGAAATTTTCTTTTAAAGTCAAAATAGAAAACGACTTGAAATGTGTGATTACCTAATTTAAACTAAGAAATAATTTAGTTAAAATCCTATTCTAAATTAGGAAATTTCTTAAATTACTACATTGCTCCTAGATATGCAATTTAACTAAAGTGTACTAAATTTAAAACACACAATTTATAAACCCATATAAACCAATATTCACCTTATCCGAAATAGGAAATAAAAGTAATCGAGAACCCAATCTTAATTTTTAAAGAAAAAATTCTTAATTATATGCAACTGAGGCAAGGAAATTTCTTATTTATGATCATGCCAGAAAAACTAAAACAAAACAAGTTAGAAGCGAAATAATCCAAAATTAGTGATTCGTAGCTCCAGAGAGTTGGCGGCGCGTGGGGTGAAGAGTCTCGAAGATAAAGCAAAAACGTAACGGGGTGCGTCTGGATCTCGCTGGAATTGCTGCTAAGGACTGGAGTTTATGATTAAGACGCTTGGATGCGTGCTAAGGCTCGACAAAGAATTATGGGCGCTGGTACTCGATAGAAGTCGTCGTAAAACCTGCAAAAAAGAACTCGAGTGTGGCTGCGGCGTTATAAAGCTGGTGTGGAGGCATTGGGGACTGCTGGAACATCACTAGAACTACGAAACGAAGGTTAGAAGGCGCCAGCCAACTTGGAAGCTCGGTGGAGAAGGTGAGGACTCACTTGAACGAATTGGAATTGCCGGATGTTTGCTTGGGAGGTGAAATAAATTAGGGAAGACCCAAAGGGTACTCTAAATTCTAATTAGGGTCTTGAAACATAAGAATTTTGAATATATATATATATATATAATATGTCAGTTCAGTTCGGGTGATCCCTGGGCTCACACCTCAAATCAGGAACCAGATCACTAGTCACCATTCTAATCCAATTTGTTCAAACCCGGCACCAGCCTAGTTCTCCTGGGAACCACCGAGAACAGCTTGGTCTAGTCCAGTTCGGGCGGTTTCCAGTTTGGTCCGATTCTTTTCTCACCCTCGTACTAGGAAGCAACGAACAAAGAACAAGAGCGTCTTCCAGAGGCACAACAACTCGCTGGTTGTGGTGACTGAGCGGTGCATGAGACAACCGTTGGAGTACTTTGGCCACAGCGGCAAGCGATTAAACCGGCACATCAGGTGGAGCGCTGGTGCTGGACTGCTTCGCTGGAGACTCGTCTCTACATTGGATTGGGGGCACTGGTGGTGACTTGTGGACACTACAGGTGCGTCGAGTTCATGTGGCGATAGGATCGGGCAGCGAACAGTGACGTCCACGCTCCAAGACCAGCGAGTTTCACCGGTGTTGGGCTTGAACCACACTGGGCGTCGAAGAGCTGCAAGGCAGCATCAGCAGTTGTTAGTGTTGGATATTTTAGTAGTTTTGAAATATTTATTAGAAATTATGATCGTCATGAAAGTCATCATTTTTTTAATGGCTTTTTCAACGGTCATATAATGACTTTCTAATGGTACGGCTTTATAATTTTTGATTTATTACTTCATAAACTCTTCATTATTTTATAAGGGTCATCTTTTTAATTGCCAATTGATTTATGATGATCTCTTAACGGCTCTCTCTTTTCCTTATTTAAATATAAATTAAACTTCAAACCACAATCTCAGTAAATACAATATGTTCTCACATATTTCATTTTTCTTTTTGCTGAGTTATACATAAAGGTTGTTCTGTTTTTTTCTAATATTCAGTACAGAGTATAGAAGAAGGTCTGTTGTATCTTAAGAGGATAGCCGCCGCCGAAGCCTTACACACCGAGTTTCGTACTCCGAGGGGCGAAATTATCCTTAAGGACAGTGTTTGCACGTCTCAGACATTTCATTTTATTTTCTAATCTTTTGTAATGTATTTCCAATAATTATTATTATTTTATGTATTCTAATACTTTTTCCAACGGTTAGACTAGTTGAAGAATACCATGGCAAGCCGTAAAGTGGGGCTGAAGCTTGCTGGTCTCTTGCCGAGGCCGCAGAGTCGTTTGAAACTCATCTGAGTGGCTGCTTGAGGAGGGAACATGACTAAAGATTGCGATGACGCTGCTGGTGCTATTGCGACGAGGCCGGAAAACCTGCCGCTACCGTGGCTTCGCGGATGTTGCAGGACTTTCACGGTTCACTTCCAGAACCGTGGAAACGAGTTGTGGACGCCGGGCGAGAGCGAGAATCGACTTCTTCTGAACGTTTTCTCTGTATTGTGTGTCGAGCGTATAGAGGTGGAGACCCCAAAAGTTGGGCGTTCATGGGTGATGGATCTCTTTTCTTGTCTAATTTTCTTTGCGTCGTGTCCCCCTTCCTTTAGCCGTAATAAGCCCTCTTTTACTGGCTCAAATTTTTCAATCATCTTCGATCATCTCTGTTGGGAATGACTGATCCCCGAAAACCGGATTCGACACTAAATCGAACCCCTAAATCAATACGGAAGAAGAAGCCCGGGAAAACACGTATCACCGATCGTAAAGTACACCACGGATTCGAGCGTACCTTGTTAGCCACAGATTAAACACCAATGCCGAAGACCGAGGAAGAAATTCTGATCCGATGATGCCATTTTGCCTTGAAGGGAAGACGGGGCGCCTTAAGCGTTTTCCTTTTCTTTTTCTTGGAGGGAGAGAGGGAGAGGAACGTACGTACGTTCTGATTTCCCAAGAGGTGTCTTCTCTCTCTCTCTCCTCCCTTTTATACCTTCCCCCATCCACGGGCCCTATTCCCGTGGGCCGGGCCTTTTTTGGGCCCAACTTGAGCGGATGGGCCTTAAGCCCATCTCATAAATCCATCATCTCCCACTCGCACATGGTGGTCCAAAACCAACATGGGCGGACAGGCCCTACTCAGCCCCATCAGAGAATAATCCATCATAGGCTCTCACTTAACATGGTGGGCTGAACAGAATCCTCTTTTCCTCTCTTCAACATTCATACCGGTGAATAATCCGTGCGACCAGCATACTTTGAGAGCTCGTTGCCATACATCTGTTAGGAATATATAGCAGCTCATAATGGGCATCACATCCTGAGTAGATTTAGTATGCAGTACCCTAGATCGATTGATCACATTTATATCTCTCTTAATCTCTTTTAAACAATGATATATTTATTGTATTCACAATTATGATTATCACAAAGAAAGTCATAATTGGTTAACCGGTGAATACAAAACTACAATGTGATTCTCCAAAATCAATCTTCATCTTTCCTTCAAACTCTCAATTTCAGTTCAGCTTGCTTTTCTAGAAATGTCCCATTAGGTCGAATCACTCATGACCATTGGCAACATCCTAAGATAGCAAACACTAAGTAGAAATCTTGAGAATAAGTAAGAGTCATGAGGGGACTAAGAAATTGAGGAACTCTCTTCCTCAAGAGTCTCACACGACATAAAAGTTGAGATCAAACTTTTGCCACTCTTATTGGTCGTCTCATGCATACGTAGTATGAAATACGTATTACAGTATTAACTCCTTTCCTATGGAGCGTATGTCTACACCTTCAATACCGTACAGATAATAGTTCAGACATACCCAACGTCTAACTTGAGTTCACGTATCTACTCATTCACAAAATTCATCAGAACTCACATCTGGCATCATAGACAGATAAAGTAAAATATGTGGGTTATTTTACTTTCGGACATAGTAAGTATTATGTCATCATCTTAACACTCAGTTAAGGCGACATACGTATTTTAAGCTTGAGCTCTCGATTATCACCTAGATAATAAGCTTAAAAACAGTCTCATCTCTATTTATCACACAGTAAATAGAGGCGATTACCCGTGTGAGTGAACTAATCTTATATCTGTCCGACATAGTTCTCAACTTAAAGCAATGCACTAAGCATTAAGATGCATAAATATCATACAAATATTCATAGGCATTAATGATGAAAACACAAATTCATCAAATGTGAACACTTAGGGAAAATACAATATTCAGTACATCAGTCTCTACGCAATCCTAGAGATTTCATATGGCCACAAAACACATCTCTAAGTATTGGCTTTGTCATAGGATCTGCTACCATTCTATGCATAGTATGTACTCTAAGTTCACATCTTTTCGTGCAACCATATCCTTGACAAAATTATACTTGGTATCTATATATTTGGTCTTGCCATGATATTTTGGATCTTTGGTATACGCTTTTGCTGCTTGGCTATCACAGTTAACCAACAATTAATCTGCAACACTTCCAATAACACATAAATGATCCAAAAAATCTCTTAAGCCAAACACTTTCTTATATTGCTGTTGATAATACCACGAACTCAACTTACATCGTGGACAAGGCTATACACTTTTGTTTCTTACTGCTCCAACATATGGAGCCATTATTCGGTAAGAAAACAAATCCAGAGATAGATTTTCTTTCATATAAATCTCCTCCCCAATCAGTATTAGAATAGCCTTTGAGTTGCAGATCCTTTCCTTAATAACTCAACGTATAATTAGCAGTCCCCTTTAGATACCTTAGTATTCTCTTAACGGCTTTCCATTGTGCTGGACCTGGATTGGATTGGTATCTACTCACCATTCCAACTGCAAAACATGTGCCAGGTCTTATACACATCATAGCGTACATCAAGCTCCCAACAGCACTAGCATAAGGAATATATTTCATTTGTTCCTTCTCTTGTGGAGTCCTTGGACACAGTCTTTGGCTCAATCCTTCACCTTTTGCAATAGGAGTGTCTATGGGTTTACAGTCTCGAAATCTTAACTCCAAGAATATATGCAACCTCACCCTTATCCTTCATCTCAAAGTTAGAAGACAATCATCTCTTGACAGTATTGACAAACTCCATATTACTTCCGGCAATTAGTATATCATTAACATATAATGATATGATCACAAATTGATCATTTGATATTTTGATATATACACAATGATCATCATCTATCATTGTAAAGTCATATGCCATTATGGCATTATGAAAACGTATATATCATTATCTTGACGACTGCTTAAGGCCATATATCGACCCCCAAAGTCGACATATCTTTTCTTCTTGGCCTTTCACTATGAAACTAGCAGGTTGTTCCATATATGTTCCTTCCTCTAATTCTCCATTGAGAAAAGCAGTCTTTACATCCATTTGATGTAACTCAAGATCCATACTAGTCACTATTGCCAAAATAATGCGAATCAAGGTAAATCTCACTACAGGAGAAAATGTATTTTCATCATCAATTCCTTCATGTTGATTATACCCATTCGCCACAAGGCGAGCCTTATACCTTTCTATCGAGCCATCAGCCTTTCGCTTTATTTTGAGAACCCACTTGTTCCTAATAACTTTGTGTCCTTTTGGAAGATCAACCAGTTCCCAGACTTTGGTTTGATTTCATTGACTCAATTTCCTCTTTCATTGCATGAATCCATTTTTCCTTATTAGGACAATTCAGAGCCTCATTAATATTTCTTGACTCATCCTCATCTTGTGGAGCAACCATAAAAGTTTCCCTTTCAATGTCAAAACATCGACGGGGAATACTTTGGCGACTTGTTCACCGTATGGGAGATTGTACACTTAGCACATCATTCTCCATCATGCTCCCACTTGGATTAGGTAATGATGATGTCGTCACATCAGGTGGTTGCAATTGAGAATGAGTTGAATTCAATTCATTACATCTCATATTACTCCTACTTGGACAAACTCCACTGACATCATTATTATGATCCAAGGTTTCAAATAGGGAGTTATTTTCCCTTATTTCGCCCCTCTTAGGAAATTCATCTACTAAGGATGTGACATCCCGTGATTCAAATTCAGTTATACTCCCACTTTCCTGCTCACCTATGAACACATACCATTTTGAGTGTTCGCAGTATCTTATGAAAATACTCTTAGTTTCTTTGGGACCCAATTTCCCAAACTTGTGAGAGGACTCATGAATATAGGCAGCACAACCCCATGGCTTAAGAAAACTTAAGTCCGGTTTTCTAACTGTTCATAACTTATATGAAGTGGAAATAATTGATTTGAAAGGCATCCGGTTAAGTATATTGGCAACAGTTAACAACGCATCACTCTAAAGAGTGATAGGTAAGTTAGCATGCGCCATCTTAGACCTAACCATTCCAGTAGGGTTCTGTTTATTCTCTCTACAACACCATTTTGTTGAGGAGTATATGGAATATACAACTATCTTTTTATTCCTTTTTCATCACATAATTTTCTGAACTTATCGATATAAATATTCTCAACCTCGATCGGATCTAAATACCTTTATTTTCTTGTCTAATTGATTTTCTGCCGGTTCATAAACCTTCTGAAACAACTTATGCTTCAGATTTATGAGAAATCAAATAGACATATCCGACTCGAGTATAATCATTTATAAAAAGTGATGAAATAAACAGCCCCTTGCATTCCTCTCACATTCATTGAACCACAGACACCCAAATGGATTAAATGCAGAGAAAATTCAGCTCTTTTACCTTTTCCAAATGGTTTCCTTGTCATTTTCCCTACTAGGCAATGCTCACATATGGACAAATCGACTTTTTCAATATTGCCCAACAAGCCCTCTTTGGCTAGTCTATTCATATGTTGTTGGCCCATATGACCAAGTCTAACATGCCACCATATTCACATCATTATCATATAAGGTAGAAGACGTGAAACAAGGGAATAACATATTGACATCATCACAGTCAACATTTAGTACAATAAAACCATTCAGTAAGTGACCACAACCATAGTAGTTTGTATTTAAATACAAATCTATACCTTTATTATGGAAGTTCATACCAAAATCAAGCTTAACCAACACTAGGACAGACACTAAATTTCAACGAATCTCCAGAGCATATAGAACATCAAGATGCGTCCACCATGCATGTTTAATTGGCAGGTGCCAATCCCTTTAACTTCATCTCTGGAGTCATATCCCACATAGATCCACTTAGTTCCAGTTGGTACTCGTCGGAATTCCACGAAGGATCCTCTATCCTTCGTTACATGGTTTATTACTCATGAATCTACAGTCCACATAGGATTGGATTCAGCCAATATTTCAGAACTTGACACATAAGCAAAGTTCTTAAATGTATAAGAGGTGTTGACCTTTTTCGGCTCACTACAGTTGCGAGTATAGTGACCTTTCTTGTCACAATTGTAACGCCTCACCCTTGACATTTTCTTCTCTTGAGGACGTCTTCCTCTCTTGTGTTGGTTAACTCTTGATTTCTTGCAATAAGGACTTGATCCTTTGCATTCCCACATATTGAACGAATCAATACGATTGCGCTTAGAGCACAAAATCCTTTCTGAGCTAGAACCAGCATTGCAGATATCTATTTTTGGCTCACATGCCGACAAGCGGTCCTCTACCAGCTCAAGGTGGCGCACAACATCCTCAAGATCTTCCATAACATGGTCAATAGCTTCTAGTGCTTCTTGCTTTTCCAGCACATATTGAATCTTCATATTCAATATTTCACAATTGTTGCCGTTCATATCAGCAATCACATTCTTAGTTGCTGAACCATCGATCTGAACACATTAGACATATATGCACGAATAATTAATGTCTATCATTTATGCATCCCTATTTGCATAGACCCATCATATTAATGAATAATTTCAAGTAAGGCTTCAAAATCAAAAGGTCACTATGTTTCCAATCATCCTCCAAAAATCCTAACTCAAAATTATTATTAATATAATTGTCTTATGCAAATAAATTTTATGAAGTTACAAAAACTTCTATTACTACCCACAGACTAATTACCCACAAAGAACCAGCAATAGCGAAAGCAAATAAAATCTTAACATCGAATAAAATAACAATGCTTTCACATGATACAACTAACATATCGGTTGCTACATCAACAACAATCGGGTAGTAAACATTACATAATTAATCAAAGAAATAAATAGGGAATGTCCCTTCTAATCTATCAGCCATAATATCTGAGAAATTTGAAGGCACATTTGCCAACCATGGAAAATTTTTTGGAGAGCTTTCATGTCGCCTCCAAGGCGCATTCACTCGGCGCCATGTGGCGCTCAATCTAAGGGTTGAAGTTTTGGCCAACTCAATCCTATAGTGCTCTCTTACAAAAGCTTCCACCAGCCTCCTATAACCCGGGACCACGTTGACCTCCCATAGCCAATCCAACACAACTTGCCATTCAGGTGGAAGAGTGTTCATCAAAGCTGGCACCTTCTCAAAATCCGGCATAAGATAACCATTCCAGATGATTTCCTATATCATCTGATTGACCCTAACCACATGTGATACTAAATCACCACCATGCCACCGATAATTAGTTAATTCTGACATCATCATTTTAAGTCTTGCATTACCCTCGTCCGTTCTCAGGATTACAGGTATCCTTGCATAACACATCATAGTTCCTGCAACAAATGCAGAACTAAAAATGGATCACTTATAATCCATAATAAATATAAGGAAAAATACATAATTTTCCAAAAGTCACGCAACAAATGCAGAATTAAAAATTACTTATAACCCATATAGGCATGAGTGAAAAAGAAACAAATTCCTTCTTCTTTTTTTTCTTTTTCTTTTTTTTATCTTTTTTTTTTTTCCGGGTCAACGGTCAAAGTTAACGGTCAACGGTCAAAGGGCGCGTGGGTCGGTGGACCGGTCGGACCGGACGGACCGGTCGGGCCGGTTGGACCGCTTGAGCAGACCGACCGACCGCACGTGCCTCGCGCATGCGGGGGATGACGTCACGCAGACATCATTCGGCACGTGCCGGGCGCGTGCCTGCGTCCGCGAGTTGGGTCAGGTCGCCGGTCGGGTCGGGTCGCCGACCGGTGACCGCGCGGCGAAACGTCGTCGGCGATGACGTCATCGGTGACATCATCCGAGCGATTACCGACCGTTGGATGACGTCACAATGATGTCATCGAGTGACGTCAGCATGCGTCGGTCTGCAGACCGGCGCGTGCCGTTTCGCCAGTCGCCAGCGCGCACGTGTCGGTTCGTCACTGGCGCGTGTGGCGCACATGCTGGCCAAAGCCAACGCTTTGGGCGCATCGCGCCCACGCGCAGCGGCTTCTGGCCGTGCTTGTGGGCACATGCGGCGTCGTACGGCGGCGTGCGACCAGTCGCCGGACTCATCTTGACGTCGCCTTTCTCCCCATGTGTTCAGAAAGTGATTTCAACTTACGGAAACTCAGAAAAATGGCCGAACAACGCTCGGGTGTCGGGATTTCTTGCCCCAATCCGTACGGCCGAAAATTTTTTCCGAAAAATCATTCAAAAAACATCAAATTGATCAGGAAAATGTGAACTAGGGCTCTGATACCAATGTTGTGAATGACTGATCCCCGAAAACCGGATTCGACACTAAATCGAACCCCTAAATCAATGCGGAAGACGAAGCCCGGGAAAACACGTATCACCGATCGTAAAGTACACCACGGATTCGAGCGTACCTTGTTAGCCACAGATTAAACACCAATGCCGAAGACCGAGGAAGAAATTATGATCCGATGATGCCAGTTTGCCTTGAAGGGAAGACGGGGAGCCTTAAGCGTTTTCCTTTTCTTTTTCTTGGAGGGAGAGAGGGAGAGGAACGTACGTACGTTCTGATTTCCCAAGAGGTGTCTTCTCTCTCTCTCCTACCTTTTATACCTTCCCCCATCCACGGGCCCTATTCCCATGGGCCAGGCCTTTTTGGGCCCAACTTGAGCGGATGGGCCTTAAGCCCATCTCATAAATCCATCAATCTCTGCTTTCTCACTTTAGAATATATGGCACTCTTACCTTCAGGATGTCTAGAGATATGTTCCCCCACGTATCCTCAATTCCATTTTCTTTCTTGTTTTTACTTCATTGACCGATTCTTGTCCATACTCACAAGCTGTGAGACTTTTTCTTCCCTTTTTATGTTTGGCACCCCCAAAAAATTGTGCGCGTATGGAAATTATGCCGATTCCCATATTTTATATTTTAATTTCCAAAAAACCAAAAATATTGAAAAATATTATAAAATATTTTATTTTCCGAAAAATCGAACAAATAAAAAATATTCCATATTTTCCAAAAAATGCCAAAAAGCCAAAAATTCATGAAAAAACCAAAAATTCAAAAAAAGCCAAAAAGACTTGTATTTTTCCAAAAATACCAAAAAAGTCCCAAAAAAAAAATCCCTTTTATGTCCAAAAAATTAGAAAAAGACTTAAAAATGCATGGAAAATCCCTCAAACATAAAAAAAAAAAAAAAAAAACCTTAGGGTTTAAATAAGATTAGGTACCAAAAGGGCATTTTTGATTAACTAGTATAATCAAGTCCCCGATCCTAATTTTTCTGGTTGCGCAGAGCGAGTATTTCTCCCGATACTTCGCTTGGGTTTCTAATCGATCCACCCCAAACTAATTAGTGGCGACTCTATTTTAAAATTAATTTAAAAGTTAAAAACTTAGTCTATTAAAGTCGTGAATTGGTGGACTTGGGAGAGTATTGGCATAACTAATTTTAGTCGAGCCATTAGCCTCCTTAGGCGCTCGTACCCGATTGCGAGCGCCGAAAAAAAGAGGTCGCGACATCTTTACAACGAAAAAGAAAGAAAGAAAGAAATGAAAAAAGAAGAAGACAAAAGCCCGTGCAGGACCACTATTGTCCAAATTCAAAGTGAATGGGTTCAACTACCGTCAACACAATTTACGAATTAAAAGTAATCCACCCAAAAAGCATAAAAAGTATTTAGTTGTTTAGTATTTAAGGGGAAAACGGTCCCTCATCTGTGCGCGAATTTGTTCTGTCCTCAATCGATTCTCCTTTTCTCACTTTCCCGTTGACCTCCTTGATGTTGCTTCTCTTTGCCCTCTCAATCACTTTAAATGTAGTCGGATTCGGTGCAGTGCACTTGCTACCTAGTGTCGTGTCATTTCGGGAGACACGCAGGTATGCTGCCGGGTCCCGACATGAGTACCCGAGGGTGTCACCATCACGATTCTTTTTGATAAATTAGGGGCGCCACCGTGAACTGTGTGAGGTCTTAGATTTGGATCCTGGATCTAGGGTTATTCGTTGTGGATGGTCGCCGTCCAATTCATTTGCACAATTTGAACAAGGGCAATGATCAAGGGGTCGTACTTTAATACTCGGGGTGTGTTAGCTGGGTTCACCCCTATGTGGAGGAGGCCCAATGAGTTGCAAGCCCAAAAAGGGCTTGAGCCCATATAATAAGTTATATGAGGAAATAGGGTTTCTCACTATCTATAAAAAGAGGTAGCAGCAGAAAAGGAAACAGTAACAAGGGAAAAAGAGAAAACAAAAAATCTGGGGTTTGGGGCAATATCTAATTTACATCAAGCTGGCGTCAGAGGTCGATTCGTGGTTCGATTGAGTGGTGCAATTTAATCGAATCTGAACGGTTTGATTTTCGTTTGAAGCTCCATACATCAGGTTTTTCGTGGATTAATCAAAACCTGCGTTTTTGGTCATTATCCTTGATCTCTTGTGAAGTTTATGTGTATTGCCAAGAATTATGTTCTTGAGGTGTTTGCTGCTATGTACCTCTAGTATTTACTAGAGAAGAACAATTTTATTGATAGTGAAGATTTTCAGGTGGACTCGGGTCCCGTGGTTTTTTATCTCCTCACATCGAGGAGGTTTTCCACGTAAAAAATCGTCTTGTGTTCGCGTGCTTGGTATTTACTTTACTCTAATATATCGATTCCTATTAGGTTTACACAAGATGGGAGATTATTTTATTCTGCTACGTTGATTCGATATTGTTCGAATTATTACCGTTCTCCCATCATAGTGGTATCAGAGCAACAGGTTATTGCTTGATTTTTCTGCCTTGTGTTAAACAATGGAAACGAATATGAGTAGAATGGTTACACTGAATGGTTCGAATTATCATATCTGGAAAGGGAAGATGAAAGATCTTTTATATGTGAAAGATTTTTATTAGCATGTATTTGCCGAGGAGAAACCAGAGAATAAAACTGATGTTGAATGGTCTATATTTCATCGTCAAGTGTGTGGTTATATCAGGCAGTGGGTAGATGATAATGTTTTGAACCATATTATTGAGGAAACACATGCACGCAGTTTATGGAATAAGCTCGAACAGTTATATGCTCGAAAGATTGGGAATAATAAGTTATTTTTGATAAAACAGATGATGGCTCTGAGATATCATGATGATACTCGTTTGATTGATCATTTAAATTCTTTTCAAGGAACTATAAATCAGTTGGCTGCAATGAGAATCAAGTTTGATGATGAGATACAAGAACTATGGTTGCTTGGTACTTTGCCGGACTCATGGGAGACATTCCGAACATCTTTGTCTAATTCTGCCCCGGATGGTACAATTACCATGGATTTAGCCAAGAGTAGTATTTTGAATGAAGAGATGAGAAGGAAGACACAGGGATCATCCTTTTCATATTCTGATGCCTTGGTTGTTGAGAAAAGGGGGAGAAGTGAGTCTCGAGGTCCGAGAAATAGAGATAAAAGTCGAGACAAAAACATAAGTAAGTATAATAAATTTGCTAATGTTGAGTGCCATTATTGTCATCAGAAGGGACATATTCAGAGGTTTTGTCGTCAGTTAAAAAGGGAGAAACAAAAGGAGAAAGGTAAAGAGAAGAAAAGTGATGATGACAGTGATGACAATCGTGTCGCTACACTTAAAGAAGACTTTCTCACTATTTTTTTATGGTGATGTGGTGAATTTTGTATCTCATGAGACCAGTTGGGTAATTGATAGTGGTGCATCCGTTCATGCTACGTCTCATAGGATTTATGTACATCATACAGGTCAGGTGACTTCGGATCTGTGAAGATAGGAAACAATGGACTAGCTCAAGCTGTAGGCATCAGTGATGTGTGCCTAGAAACCAGCAATGGCACAAGGTTAGTATTGAATAATGTTAAACATATACCGATATCCGCTTGAATTTGATTTCTACGGGCAAGTTGGATGATGAGGGGTATTGCAGCATCTTCGGTAATGGTCAATGGAAACTTACCAAAGGTTCTCTTGTTGTGGCTAGAGGTGAAAAATATTCTTCGTTATACATTATGCGGTAAAGTTGTCTACGAGACAAGATTAATGCAGTAGATAGCGAAGATGCAGCTGAGTTATGGCATAAGAGGCTCAGTCACATCAGTGAGAAGGGTTTGTCAATATTGGCCAAGAATAAGCTCCTTTCAGGATTGAAAAGTTCAGCGCTAAAGAAGTGTGCTCACTGTTTAGTAGGAAAACAGAACAGAGTTACATTTAAAAGCTCCCCTCATTCAAGAAAGTCAGGTATACTGGATTTAGTGCATTCTGATGTTTGCGGTCCTATGAAAACAAAATCACTTGGTTGCTCTATTTATTTTGTTACTTTTATAGATGATTTTTCAAGGAAAATGTGGATTTATACCTTGAAAATTAAAAATCAAGTGTTAGATGCTTTTAAGCAATTTCAAGCTTCAGTTGAGAGACAGACTGGAAAGAAATTGAAATGCATTAGAGCTGATAACGGGGGAGAGTATATTGGACCTTTTGATGAATATTGTAGACAACAAGGTATTCGACATCAAAAGACACCTCCCAAGACGCCTCAATTAAATGGCTTAGCTGAGAGAATGAACAGAACATTGGTTGAAATGGTAAGATGCTTACTTTCACAATCAAAGCTAACTGGATCCTTTTGGGGTGAGTTTTTAAGTACAGTTGTGCATATATTAAATCTTACTTCATGCGTTCCTTTAGAGTTTGATATTCCTAATAGAGTTTGGACAGACAAAGAAGTTTCTTATGATTATTTGCGTGTATTTGGGTGCAAAGCATTTGTGCATGTTCCCAAAGATGAGAGGTCTAAACTTGATGTGAAAACACGACAGTGCATATTTATTGGTTATGGACAGGATATGCTTGGCTACAAATTTTATGATCCAATTGAAAAGAAAATTGTAAGAAGCAGAGACGTTGTGTTTATGGAAGATCAAACAATAGAGGATATTGAGAAATCGAAGATAATTTCAACACCACAGGTTAGTGATAATCTGGTTGATTTAGATCCAGTTCCTCTTACAAATATTCATTCACAGGTTGATGAAGAGCAACAGGAAGTCAATGTTCCAAATAACGCACATGTTCCTGAACATGTTGAAATAGATAATACTATTCCTGAACCAGAGGTTCAATTAGATGTTCCACTGGATGTTCAAGTCCGGACATCTGTTAGAGACCGACGACCTTCCACCAGGTATTCTGAAGATGAGTATGTATTATTGACTGATGCAGGTGAACCAGAGTGTTATGCAGAAGCAATAGAAGATGAGTACAAAAGCAATTGGTTCGATGCTATGCGAGATGAGATGCGGTCACTTTATGATAATCATACTTTTGAATTGGTGAAGTTACCTAAGGGTAAAAGAGCTTTGAAGAACAAGTGGGTATATAGGTTGAAGCAAGATGAACATACTTTACAACCACGGTACAAAGCTAGATTGGTTGTTAAGGGATTCGGTCAGAGAAAGGGTATTGATTTTGATGATATATTTTCTCCTGTAGTGAAAATGTCTTCTATCCGTGTGGTACTAGGCTTGGCAGCTAGCCTAGATTTAGAAATTGAGCAAATGGATGTTAAAACAGCCCTCCTACATGGTGACTTGGAGGAAGAGATATACATGGAACAACCTGAGGGTTTCAAAGTGAAAGGGAAAGATGATTATGTGTGCAAATTGAAGAAAAGTCTCTATGGCCTAAAACAAGCACCGAAACAGTGGTATAAGAAATTTGCGTCAGTTATGACAGAATAAGGCTATAAGAAGACTTCCTCGGATAATTGTGTGTTTGTCCAAAAACTTTCTGATGATGACTTTATTATTCACTTGCTTTATGTTGATGATATGCTGATTATTGGCATGAATGCTTCAAAAATTGAGTTATTGAAGAAACAGTTGAGCAAGTCTTTTGCCATGAAAGACTTGGGCTCGGCGAAGCAGATTTTTGGTATTAAAATTACCTGAGACAGAGATGCTAAGAAGTTATTTTTGTCACAAGAAAAATATATCGAGAAGATCCTTTATAAATTTTACATGGACAAGGCTAAAGTGGTTAGTACTCCTCTTGCTGCCCACTTTAAGTTAAATATGATGCAAAGTCCTACGACTAATAAAGAGAAGAAAGATATGGAAAGTATTCCATATGCTTCAGCTGTAGGAAGCTTAATGTATGCGATGGTATATACACGCCCAGACTTGACGCATGCAGTTGGCGTTATTAGTCGATATTTGTCAAATCCAGGTAGAGAGCACTGGAATGCAGTGAAGTGGATTATGAGGTATCTTCGGGGAACTTCAAATTTGAAACTCAGTTTTGGGACCGGGAAACTTGAGTTAGTTGGATACACAGATTCCGACTTGGTAGGAGATATTGATACTCGTAAATCTACTTTTGGTTATTTGATTTCTTTTGTGGGTGGAGCTGTGTCATGGAAGTCAAGATTGCAAAAGTGTGTTGCACTTTCTACAACCGAAGCTGAATTTATTGCAGTGACTGAAGCTAGTAAAGAGATGCTATGGATGAAGAAGTTCTTAGAAGAACTTGGGTTCAAGCAAAAGAGGTATGTGCTATTTTGTGATAATCAAAGCGCAATTCATCTTGGTAAGAATTCATCTTTTCATTCTAGATCGGAACATATTGATATTAGATATCATTGGATAAGGGATGTTCTAGATGAAGAGTTGTTGGAACTTGAGAAAATTCATAAGGATCATAATGGCTCCGATATGATGACGAAGACTCTACCAAGAGAGAAGCTTGAACATTGCCGTTTAATAGCAGGGATGGTGAATCCCTCCACATTGTCTTGAGGGGGAGATTTGTTAGCTGGGTTCACTCCTATGTGGAGGAGGCCCAATGAGTTGCAAGCCCAAAAAGGGCTTGAGCCCATATAATAAGTTATATGAGGAAATAGGGTTTCTCACTATCTATAAAAAGAGGTAGTAGCAGAAAAGGAAACAGTAACAAGGGAAAAAGAGAAAGCAAAAAATCTAGGGTTTGGGGCAGTATCTAATTTACATCAAGCTGGCGTCGGAGGTCGATTCGTGGTCCGATTGAGCTGAAATTTTGTCAGTATGTTCGTGGTGCAATTTAATCGAATCTGAACGGTTTGATTTTCGTTTGAAGCTCCATACATCAGGTTTTTCGTGGATTGATCAAAACCTGCGTTTTTGGTCATTATCCTTGATCTCTTGCGAAGTTTATGTGTATTGCCAAGAATTATGTTCTTGAGGTGTTTGCTGCTATGTACCTCTAGTATTTGCTAGAGAAGAACAATTTTATTGATAGTGAAGATTTTCAGGTGGACTCGGGTCCCGTGGTTTTTTATCTCCTCACATCGAGGAGGTTTTCCACGTAAAAAATCGTCTTGTGTTCGCGTGCTTGGTATTTATTTTACTCTAATATATCGATTCCTATTAGGTTTACACAAGAGGGGAGATTATTTTATTCCACTGCGTTGATTTGATATTGTTCGAATTATTACCGTTCTCCATCAGGGTGGATGAGCCCCAAGCCGATTTGGCGTACGATTTTGACAGGTTGGCTTTAGCTAACGCTGACGATTTGATGAGTGATGAGGCCTCGGAAAGCGAAGAGGAAAATGACGGTGATAGCGAGGAAGAGAAAAGGAGGACTGGCTCTAGGAAGCCAAGGAGGGTCTCTGAAGAAAATGCGGATGACGCAAGTGGATAGCCTGTGACTATATAATGAAGTAGAATAGTTCAATTCTTGACATGACAAAATCGTCTTGTGAGAAAAGACGTTAAAGAGAAAGTCGACTCATTGATTGTATAAAATGCAATATGCTAACAAATTGCTACTTTTATCTAAATATAAGTAAGTTTGATTGATTTATATAGAAAGCGGGATAGAAAGCGGGTCAGGGTTGAAACAAAACTAGGAGGACGGGGCAACAAGAGCCCTTAATGGCTGCTAGAGAGTTTATTTCTTGCGCACGCGATGGTAGATTTTCCTACAAAACTTCGCCCTTCATATACGTTGGGAAAATATGACTTCGAATTAGGTAGAACAATGAAATCAAATCTTTAAAGTAATCAAGTCGGACTTTGAGATATGATATCACTTTCTTTAAGGATTTATTTGCCCCACAATATTACTAATGGTCAACGAAAAATTTCCTCCAACATACAACAAAGTTTTAAATGAGAATACTAGATTGCAATTTTAATAATTCTCCAGGGTCTCTCATGAAAAACAATTGAAAACAATGACTGTAAAATTTTTCAAAAGAAGACGAAAATGGAAGAAGATAATTGTTTGATCTCAAAACAATGTTACTTATCTTTGTCTTTCGAATAGAGGTAACTCTTCAAAAGGTTGCAAAAAAGAAAAATGCAACATTTCGAGAAAGGTTGCAAAATAAACAAATATGTCTCATTGGTTACGTTAAAAAAACATTAAAAAAATGATCATCGGTTAGTGTCAAATCTCGTTCACGTGCGCACTCACATATTTTCGATGTGCGACAAGACACCTCTTCATTTATTTTATAAACAAACTACCAACAATACATGTTTTGGATCTTCCTCCAAACCGACTTCAGACGGTGCCGATTATTTAACTAAGATAATCACAAGTCTTCTGCTTGAGATTCAGACTAACCCAGCTGGATGGGAAGCAACGCTCACTCCAGCTTGGCTGAGATTTTGTCCGCAAGTTCCTCGATCACTTCAGCTTCAGTTTTATGCAGACTGTAAGCACCAAAAGGCATGTCCGATGATTAGTACTAGTCGACAGGAAGAAAATATCAAGAGGGTCAAAATTTTTCTAACTAGCGTTCAAAGTTATTTCTAAGAATAAGAAAGACAAAATATGTCTAGGTTTCGCCTCAGTGTACGGATAAGTTTTGCAAGGTAACATGTTTTGGCTATGATCCGACCCTCGAATCTCTATCACCTCTTGACTGATCCAGTGCTCGCACGTGGCACGTGTCCGTTTTCATCTTTTCTTTGCTGCACAAAATGATAACTACGCAATCCCCTCAAAAAGTATTCCATGAATGATAGCAATCTCTCTTTCTCTCATGAAACTTAAAATTCAGGAATCACATTCAACTCAGAAGCATGGATATCAGTATTCTCCTCAGAAAAATAAACATAATTAGCCCACTAATCACACGCTTCAACGGAAAATGTTGTTCATCATAGGAGAAATAATAGCTTAAGGTTACAAGGTATAACCATCATAATAGACGCTTGTATTATAGGTGATGGACCAAACAGAACTTCAAGGAGTAGAGATGTGGAATGAGATGAATATGCACATTAATTTGGTCCAAAGTTTTTACTTTTCTTAAGACCAGAAAATTTAATGACTCTCCTATTCGTCTCTATACCTTCGAACAACAAATGTAAAATTCTGAAAAAATAAAATAAAATAAATCTAATAAGGATTAATGCAAACGAACTATTAATGACTCATAAGTACAAATCGAAACAAACACAGAGATTTCCAAGAGTAAGGTCTAGACGAAGCAACTATTGGTCCAGTTTATTGACGTTTTCAATTGTAGAAGCACGAAAACATTATTAACTCCTAATGTGGTATTTTGGTGTCTTCAGGTCTATGTCCTATAGAACTTTAGAAAGTATTAGATTGGTGGAGAATAACTTAATATATTGATTCCTACTGCAGATATACCAACGTCTAAGTGAAGAGATTCCACATATAAAAGTAAGTTTTGTGTGGCACATGACCACATTACGTTGCCTCGCGTAGACATACCAACATCTAAGTGAAGTGATTCCACATTTCCAGTTAACTAATTCCTACTGACCAGATCAGGCGGCCATTAAAAGTACGTTTTGTGTTCTCATGAACAAGGAAAGGATTTGGTACCTGATGTTAACAGTCCATCCCTTGATCATGCCCAGTGTTCGCAAGGCATTTCTCCACCTCTGGACCTGGTGTGGATTATCCTGCTCGAAACCCTTCTCGCCTTGGCCAATGTTCTTCACGAAAGGTCTCCGCTGCTCTCGCAGCTTTCTTGCATTCATGCCCCAGAAAATGGGCAATACGATAAGGCCCCACTTTTTTCGGCATTCGAGGATCTTCACCAGCTCGTTAAGGCACCACGGTGAGAAATGATAATTCTGAGAGACGACCATGACAGCGATCTTCGACCGCTCAACCGCTTCGTCGATTGCTGGCCGGTACGGTACTCCTCCATCTAGTGTATAATCAAAAAACGTTCTCATTTCTCTCCGCTCAAGAGCGCTTTTGAGATGGCTCATGGTATGGAGCATGTCCTCCAGCCTGTAACTAATGAATACGTCATAATCCCGAGGAGGACGCTGACCTGCACAATGGGGAATACATTGTTTGAGATCAGACGAGAGGTGTCGAGGAGGGGATTAAGAATTTGATGAAGAGGCTTATCAAAAACAGAAACTGTGCTAAACCTTATATTCTTGTAAAAACCAAGATATAATAGTTAAAATTTTTGTTCCTAGGTCCCAATCACATAAATTTCATGTTCAAAGACATATCCTAACCAGCGAACAGAAAAGAAATTGAGGAGGAGGAAAAGACCCTCGCAGACTGCCAAATTTATTCGACTTAATAAAACAATTTCCCATTGAATCCACCCAAAAGATGAGTTCGATTTTATCGGAACAAATTCCATAGTGTTATACAGCACCTCATCAAAATCTTCTCAAACAAGACTCGATCACTCTCCAACAAACATGCTGAGGTGTCTCCCTCTCTCTCCATGTAAATTCGAACAACTCCCAGCTCCCCTAACATTCAAACTCTCTACAAATTGGGTTGATACATACACGTTAATGCGTTCACTATTCATCTTGGAGCACAGTGTAATGACATTTTCTTTTTTAATGAGAAAATGCCACTAAAAATCTCAAACTTTGCCCAAAGTGACAAATTTACCCCAAACTTTTTTTTTTGGTAACATAAGAAACCACAAACTTTGCTAAAAACAGTGACAGATTTACCACAAATTTTTCTTGTGACACAAAAAACTCTAAACTTATATCTGTGTGACACTTACATCCCAAACTATAGGGCATTTTCGTATTTTACTTTTTAATTTATTTTCTTTTTCTTTATTTTCTTTTTTCTTCTTCTTCTTCTTCTCTCTTCCCTCTGCTAGCCATGGTAGAGGAAAGCTAGGCAAGGGCTGCCCTCGCTGGCGTTAGGCAAGGGTGGCCCTCGGAGGCATTGGGCAAGGGTGGCCCTTGCTTGGGTTGGGCGAGGATAGCCCTCGCCCAACACAAGTGAGGGTATTCCTCGCTAGATCTAACCTACCCTCGCCTAGTGTCGGGCAAGGGTTGCCCTCGCAGGATTTGGTGAGGGCTGTCCTCGCATGGGCTGGCAAAGGTAACACCTATACGAGGGCTGCCCTTGCCTGAGTCCAGCTTCCCTCCACCATGGCCGACGAAGGGAAGAGAAAAGAAGAAAAAAGGAAAAAATAAAAAGGAAGAAAAAGACGAATATATTCTTGGTCATAGAGTTTTGGGTAATTGTACCACATTTAGCAAATGTTGGGGTTTTTTATGTCACAAAAAAAAAAATTTTGGATAAATTTATCATTTTGGGCAAAGTTCGGGGTTTTGGGTGACTTTTTCCCCTTTTTAATTGTTTTTTAGGGTTAACTTGGAGGATATGACTTTCTGAGCCAGACTGAAAGAGAGAAGAAATGGGGGTTCAAAATAATAATTGGTTGACCAATTGTTTTTCTACCATGCAACTAATGGGACTTGTCGCCAAAAATGCCAAATGATTTCTCACTCTTTTTGTAGGGTCACAGAGTCACTTTTGGTAAAAATAATTTTCCCGGTAGATTTACAAAATAACCTTTTGGCTTGCTCGTAATGTTGAGACTATAGTATTCATCCAATCCATTGGCGATTATCCCCTTGATGGCTTTTTCAATATTATTTCAATGAAAAACTAAACTAAATAAGTCGAACTTAACCATGCAATCGAGTTTGTGTAATAGGGCATGATGACAATTCTTGCCCATGCCATGATATCTGCATTCAAAGCTGAATACACTCAACAGATCTCTTATCTTGGCAAGGAAGGGGGCAAAAATGAAAAAATGATTTTCTTTCAAGTTACTACATCTAACCAAAGTGTTGCACGTCAATGTAAGTGTTTCAAGTCAGAAGGCAAGAGGAAATCTTGAAATTTACCAGGAAGCCCTGCATCATTCTTGGTGGACATGAACCTCTCAACGTCAAACTTCAGAATTAGGTTACTGTTTGAGAGTATAGCAATAGATCGTGGAACAACCTATTCAGTAAAAACTCAGCATCAGAAAAGATCTCAAAAACGAATGAAGGGAAATGAAAATATAAATCACGAGTACTGGAACCGTTCTACAATTGCCTGGGATGATTGAATGTATACATCACTCCCATCTTTAGTAAAAATGGGGGCACTGAATTTTAGACGAACAATATGGTGTAATGTCACTGAGCAATTTCAACCTAAAAGGTAGCATTGTGTGAAGCAAATTCATTTTGCTATCATCAGAAATGGATGACGCTACGCGAGAGTAACACATAGTATGGAAAATTTCAACAGCAGTATCACAAATTTAAATTCTCCGCATTGGAAATAATGCTAGGTTAGTAAATTCAATCTGACCAGAATGAATCATACTAGACCTTGAACTGTCCATTAGAAGGAGAACAAGATTTGGCAACAATTAATCAGTCTCTTCAAGTAATTTCCAGCCTTACCTCATTCAACGTGGCATTAAAAACACTACCCCTTGCCAAGGATCGAGTGGCTTCCGCCTGAAAAAGAAGACCTTTGAGATAAAGGAACACAACTTCGAATAAAGAAACTTCAATTTTTGCGCAGCTAGTTCTGGAAATGAGACTCGATGGTTCAATCATTTCATATTTACCATCCTATACCAAAAACTCCAGCACAATGTTTTGTTGTCTATTTGTTGCTATAATTTCAACTCCTCCTAGTAGAGCATTGGCCAACTCATGCAGAGGCGGAGCATCATGTTTCCTTTTTCAATGTTTTAAACTTATTTAAACTTGGATGATGAGGAAGAGATCGATCCCATCACCACTGAGGATACTGTACCATAAGAAGAGGGAAAATCTTTTGGAATCTAATAAGAAAGAGATCATTTTGGCTCTAGAGTTATTATCCATGGTGATCTTGCTATAGACGTAAAGCGGTTCCCCCACAAGCATGTGTCATCTGAAACAAACTCAATGGAAAAACATGAAATAATACTGTGTACTCATTTCTTTTCCAACTAATGGCAATTTAATAGAAAGTAAGTACATTATCCAGTTATAAAAGGAGTACAGTTTAGATAACTCCTCGTGCATTTGGAGCACATTGGGAGGCAAAGAATGATTGAACTCATATCTGTGAGGGGTACACTTCTGTATTCCAAGCGATGACCAGCCTAGAAAATTAAAAGCATTACCTACTGCTTTTCCCATTTACTATCATAGGAAAAAGACCAAACTAGCTAATGATATTCTAGGAAATCAATCGACCTGTTAATTAGCCAGTCGTGCCAGTTTGAACTAATTGCCACAAGAGCTAATCTAAAAGTGGTACAACAATCTCTTAAATACAATTGCTCAAACCTACTTATTCCCAACACTCTGCACAAAAATGCTCAAAAGTTCAACCAAGATTCAACAAGAAAGCAACCACGTCGAGATGAACCATTGACTGAAAAACGGACATACAATGAAAAATTCACAGCAAACGGTCACAAAGGATAGTCATTGAAATCGTTAACAAGCAAGAAGAAACTCAAATAAAGTTCTTACCTTGCCTTTTTTCCTCAATTTAGCAAATTTCTCAGAGATGCCATTTGTCGATTCAGTGCTACGAGCAGCCATTGTTGTGGTTCTTTTGGTAGAAATAACTTGTAGTTGTGAAGACCAAAAAGCACAAAAAGATATGGGTTTCCTAAGCTGAGCAAGCCCAGTTGATTTAAGAGCTAATGCCATACCGGTGTTCTGGATATTGGCTTAAAACTGCTTATGCCTCGGCTTCAATCCTATTAATGAATTAACAAAAAAAGAAACAAGTAAAACACCTAATATCAAATAATAGCACTTTTACAAACAAAATGACTGATAGAAGTAGCAAGTTGCTGTCTCTAAAAGATAACATCATAGATATAATCACTGGCCACTGCATATCTCAGTCCTCTGTGAAATCCAGCTAATACTCATGGCTCACAAGTAAATGCTAAAAGGAAACTGAAGCAATGAGCAGCTTTAACTGATAGTTACAATAGGGTTAACATATCCAACCGCCACTTGCCAATTAAGCCTTTTTCATAATTGATTCTTTGTGTTCGGCAAAGAGAATTAAATGACAAAACGCCTTCCTCACCAAAATGGGGAAAGAAGAAGAAGAAGAAAAGAAAAGAGAATCAGCGCTGCGAATTTCTCAACTCATTCAATGACCCGATTTTCCATTGCTTGCATTTTTGACAGGATAAATACAATATTCATACGGAGGGAAAAAACTACTAAACAAACGTCACGATTAGATAAAAGGAGAGACACATAATCTTCTTGAACTTGCAGATCTTCTCAGGAGTAAAGGGGAAAAAAAAAGAAAATGTAGCAAAACAGAGGTGTTTTGAATCTGTTTTGCAATTCCTATCATTTAGGTCAAATCTACAAATATTTCTCCTCTCCCTGCCCACTTGCACCAATCATGCATCGCCGTTGCCTTGTTTCTGGTTCTCTTGCTCATCTGTGAAGACAGCCTTGCCGACAATCACGTCAACCCCAGAACTGAGGTTGCCCAAAACCGAGATTACCATCTTAGGTGACGCAAGGCCACAAGGGTCACAGTTTTAAGGATCGAAACGGAACAGAGTTGGCGGCCGATTGGGCGCCACAGGTTGGTGATTAGGCAACGATAGGGGACGTAGCGGTGAGGCTATGTAAGAGAGGCTTGATAGGTGGCGGCCCAAGGCAACGGCGATCTTGGGTTGATGGCAATGGCGCAGAGGTGGACGTGGAGAGAGAGGCAAAATGGTACATGTCTTTGTTCCATCCTTTCTAACATATATCCCATCCTCCTTTGTCCAATCCTACAGAAAACGCTCCCACAAACCGGTCACTCAGACCGGGGGATCAATTATTTGACTCGGCAGCTAGGTCACGATCGAACGCGGTGGAAAAGGGACAAGAAAAAAGGGGCTGTCCCAGTCGAGTTGCTGTTACCTGCGACACGGACATGGTGGCCGGACCTCTTGCTCGACGGAGATGACGGTGGCCCGTCAGAGATTGAAAAAGGCGACGGGACAGTTGATTACGGTACTGGGGGTATGAAATGCCCCATCACATCAGGCCGCCATTTATAGTCAAAGGCCATTCGTGTGCGTGTGAGTCTGCGAGTCTAAGTTTGCAGAAAAAGGACTCATTTTTTTTCCCAAGAAAAAAGATATTCAATTACAACGGAACATGATGCTCCGAAAGAAGCGACGGGGGCATCCTCATAATTCTAAAATAATATTATTAATTCCATAATTTCCGAGTTAATCCAAAGTTAATTTATATCTCAACTTAAATTGGTTAAATAGTGGACAATGCAAATATAATTATGGTATTTACTCAATAAATCGGTCAAACATAAGTGCCATACATAGGTGATTTTCCTTATTCCACACTAATTTAAGTCTATTTCTTTAAGCAACTCGAATTTTCTCTTTCTCCCGTTACCGCATCCTTTGTATTTTGGCAAACATACAAAGGATCAAAGTAAAGCATTAGCTTCACTTGCAAGTTATTATTATTTTTTGGATAAGAATCAAATACTGCACTAGCGTCTTCTTTGCAGTGCTAATATTTTTTCACCATAATGAAAAATAGGGTTTGCATTAAAAAAATCTAAAGAAATAATCCTTTGGAAACTTACAGAGAGACACAGTTGAGTTCTGCGGAATATCATGCTCGACGTTGGTGTCCTTTTTTTCTGCTTTTTCTGCAGGAAACTTGCTTTTCGTTCATCGCCTAGGCGGCGAATCCGTCACTAGCATGTGCTTCCCTAGGACAGGGTGCCAGCTGTACGCTTTTGGAATGGACCATCAGAGCTTTGCTCCCTCAATTCTCAACTGTTATCCTAGGTTGAAGCACGAACTGAAGTGTCACATCCCTTCCTGACAGGCTCAGGCTATTGCTCTCACTCGCGTACCAGGTCCTCTGCCGTAGGAATAACATTTTGGCATATTCATATAATCTAAATAAGCAACTTGACTCACGACCAAAAAAATAAATAAATAAGCAACTTGACATCCTTTGTCGTGACCTCTCCTTTTGAGCGTCTTTTCTGTTTTGCCTCTAATCCTCATATTATTAATAATATTCTTCTTGGACAATATTGTTATTACTATAATTATTACTCCATTAATAATAAAGTACGCAGTATACACTTAGTACCGATATAGTCGATTCATCATTTTTAATTGCAAATTTTTTTTGTGAGACATGACTTGCGCATGATGCTACTTTGTCCAATCTATTGATTTCATGCGCATGCATCCAATAGCTCTTTTTGTTTTATTTTATTTTGAAATTGCCAAGCTAGTAAAATTAAACTTATTAATTAAACAAATAAGAGAGAGCTACTCGAACAATGTAAAAAAAACAAAAACCCAAAGTTTCAGATTTTTGAAATACTTTCCTATAATAGTTGTTTTGCGTCAGGCATCAAGGCAATAAACTACAGATATAAGAATATATTCGTCGCCCCCCCCCCCAAAAGAAGAAAACACCTGTCCGTGACCACTTAACAATGATTAGTCATCACCAGCATAAGATCCCATGAACTTGCTAAGTTTTATTAATTAACCAGAATTAAGCAGCAAAACATGCGCCAACTTGCAGACAGATTTCAATGGAATATATGCTGTTATAAGTCGTTTTATCTGGATATCTTATTTTTCGGAGTAATGCAAGAATCCGGATGGTATTTGAGGCCCATTGAAGGGCCGGGCGTCCTTTTTCAGTGGATACCAGGTCAAGCATCCAACGTTTCTCAATCCAACTGGATGCTTAATTTCTTGTGATTCCACTTAGATGAAAGCTCCGTTGACAAATCCTCGCGAGATTTGGGTGAGGGCTCGCATGCCCTTGATTGGCCGGTGGGGGCATCACTCCCTTGCAGCCCCAGCAGCCGGCGAGGGCATCACAGCCTTGCTCAGAGCCGGCATCAAATGGATTTGGGCGAGGGCTTTCATTATTTTTTAAATGTTCAATAATTATAAAAATGGAGCTGAAGGTAGAAACCCTAACCTAATGCGATGTCAACTTGTCTGAATCTTGTTCTATGTTCCAGATGGACGAAGACAATCAGTCCGGCGAAAGTCCTATCCTGATGCTGATTTAACTTTTATATAATAATTGTATCCTAAAAGTTTGAAAGCATAATATTTACATTGTCATCATCACATATAACTTTTCATTATTCAATTTGTGAACAGCTCAACTCGGTTGTAGCTCGGCTCGACTACGCTGACAGCAAGTTTGAATTCAAGCTACTTGAATATCTTGTCAACTCGGGCTTGACCTCACCCATATTCATCTTGATGGGCTTTGAGCTTTCATTATTTTAAAAATATTCAATAATTGTAAAAATAGACACAAGATACTTAAAATCACATTAAGCTCGAGCTTTATTTTAAAATCAACAGAGTCAAGTCAAATCGAGCTCGAGTATCACAATTAAGCTTAAGCAACAATGGATTGAGCTCGTGTAGCTTTGCGAGTGCAAAACTTGCGAGTCTAGTCAAGTTAGAGATTAGTAGTGTATCGACTCTACTCGGCTCAATTTTACACCTAATCTGAATCAAGTTAGTATTTATGAAAATATAAATAAAAAGAGTAGGTAATCAACGCCGTTATTCTTACACAGTCGATGCAAAGTAGATGAGTAATCAGGTTAGCCTCATGGGTGAAAACATCGGTTCTTTGATCCGCAGAATCACCTTTGTCTCCCTAGTTGCGTAACACGAAAGAGGAAAGGAATCTAACTAGGGGAATCCAGGCCAAGCTGTTCTTCTCCGTTTATTTGCTTTGACATAAAGGATGAAAAGGAAGGAACATGAACAGACCATTCAATATCCGATCACATTCAGAACCTACAAAGTCCCCCGAGCGGTCGACAATTTCACTTTTCGGATCGTAATTGAGCTGTGACAATGGAAACCCTTCTCTATTTCTATCAATAGTCAAATATCCATGTGTAGCTACCTCTTCTGTCACATATCACTCCTAAAATTCACTTGATGCTATGTATAAGTGTATGTATTTAACCAGCCATCCATACACATGGCAGGCTAGGGGTGCGTTTGGTTCAGCATTTTGAAAACCCATTAGAAAAATGCAAAGCAGTTTAGTCTAATCGGAAGGCCTTTTGCATCCGCAAAAGTTGGACGTGCTGCAGTAGCAGCTTAAAAAAAGAAAATGAAAAAAGGTTTCAATAGGAAATGACTCCATTTTGATAAATTATATCCACATTTATGACAACCAAATAGGGGTCCTAAGTCTAAGTTTGGCTATTTTAGCCAGCAAATCATGAACTAGACTGCATATCCTTCAAAAAACTAGTATTAACGACGAAGCATTACTTCTTAAGCAAAGCATCTTCATGGTAGATTAGACAGTTGCCAGAATCTGATGTTATGAAAGGGTTATGCGACGATGAACCTTGAGCCCTAAATGTTATAGGCACATTGACCAAATATCACCTCGACTATTAATTATGTGAATCTTTGCTACGGAGACCACAAAATCAATAGTGGAGATGTGCTCTCGCAATTCATTTAGCATTTTGTTGTTCTCCTAAGATAGTAAAGAGAGAAAGTCAGTCGAATTCGTTACATCTTCTTTTTGCATGTGCTCGAATTGCTTTGTTCAACCCAGCTCTCCTGTGAGCGCGCCCATTGACATTTTCTTTTCAACATCTTTACAGAAAAAAAAAAAAAAAAAAGGAATGAAAGAAAGAAAGAAAAAACAAAAAACAAAAGCCCGTGCAGGACCACTATTGTCAAAATTCAAAGTGTATGGGCTCAATTGCCATCAACACAACTTACAGACTAAAAGTAATCCAACCCAATAATAATAATAATAATAATAATAATAATAATAATAATAATCATACGATCATCACTAAGTAAAAACTAGTGACGATTCGGTTAACTATACTTTTCCAAAAGCATAAAAATATTTAGTTGTTTAGTGTTAATGTGAAATGGTCCCTCATCTGTCTCGCGTGATTTTTCTTTATCGATACCACGCTAGTGCGTAAAGTGCGCCCACCAAATAATTCCTGTTAATTAGGATTTTAAAGACTCGGTGCATGAACCTGTTCTGTCCTCGATCAATTCTCCTCTCCTCACTTTCTCGTCGACCTCCTCGATGTTGATTCTCTCTGTGCGCTCAGCCACTTTCCATGTCCTCGAGTCGGATTCGGTGCAGTGCACTTGCTACCTAATGTCGTGTCATTTCGGGACATAAACAAGTATGCTGCCCGGTCCGACAAGAGTGCCCGAGGGTGGCACCGTCACGGTTCTTTCTGATAAATTTGGGGCGCCACCGCGACCTGGGCGGGATATTGGATTTGGGTCCTGGGGCTAGGGTTTTCGTTGTGCATGATCGCGGTCCGATTTATTTGCACAATTGGAGCGAGGCCAATGATCAGGTGGTCGTACTTTTATACACGGGATGGATGAGCACCAGGCCGATTTGGCCTACGATTTTGACGGGTCAGCTTTGGCTAATGCTAGCGATTTGATGAGTGATGAGGTCTCGAAAAGCGAAGAGGAAAACGACGGTGATAGCGAGGAAGAGAAAAGGACTGGCTCTGGGAAGCGAAGGAGGGTCTCTGAAGAAAATGCGGACGACCCAAGTGGATAGCCCGTGACTGTATAATGGAGTAGAATTGTTCAATTCTTGATATGACAAAATCCTCTTATGAGAACAGACGTTAACGAGAAAATTATATAAAATGCAATATGCTAACAAATTGCAACTTTTATCTAAACATAAAGTCAATTTTATAGATTTATATGGAGTCACTTCTGTCGAGGTCGAGGGAACAACAGATGGTCAGGGTTGAAATAGAACTAGGAGGCTAGGGCAAGGGCCCTCCATCTTATATGTAATTTCCAAAAAACATACTCTATACGCTAAATGCTATAATTGCTGCACTTCATATATGTTTTGTGTTAAAATGTGATCCATTTTTGGAAAGTAGTAGAACATACTAGGCTCTCATATGTTGAAATTTCTGGTACTACGTAGGCAGCAAGAAGTCAAGTTAGAGAAGTAAAACTAAAGTCAACAAAAGGAGCTGCAGAGAATAGAAAAATGGAGAATAAGAGAGAAGCAACGAGAAGAATCGTGAGAAAGAAGAAAAGGAAAGCAAATTCCAACTTGGACTTTGACTAGCCGCAATAAGCAGGAGACAAAGAAGCAAGCTGAAATTTTATATTAGTCTTTGTATTCAAAGTCGGTAGAGAAAGGCTGTGATTCACAACTATAAATAGGAGTTAATGGATGTTTGTTCTATGAAGCAAAACACTAGAAATGTTCCTTCCTTTGTAATACTAACTATCATAATAAAAGGTTTTTCCATATTCCCTTGCCATAGTAGTCTACTCATATCCACCCATATTGCACACATACAAGCTTCCGCAAAAATCCAACATTTTGGATCTACTTGAGATGAGACGAACCCAGCTGGATGGGAAGCAACGTTCACACCGAACGGTTCAGCTTGGCTGAGATTTTGTCCGCAAGTTCCTCGATCACTTCAGCTTCAGTTTTTTCCAAACTGTAAGCACCAAAAGGCATGTCCGATCATTAGTGCTAATCGACAGGAAGAAAATATTAAGCACCAAAAGGCATGTCCGATCATTAGTGCTAGTCGATAGGAAGAACATATCAAGAGGGTCAAAATTTTTCTAACTAGTATTCAAACTTATTTCTGAGAAGAAGAAAGACAACATATGTCTAGGTTTCGTCTGAATGTACAAATAAGTTTTTGCAAGGTAACATGTTTTGGTTAATGAACCCACACTTGAATTTGTATTGCCTCTTCACTGATCTGGCGCGTGACGCCTCAGAAAGTATTTCCCAAATGATAACAATCTCTCTCTCTCTCTCTCTCTCATGGATACTAGTACTCTCCTAAGAAACATAAATATAATTACCCCACTAATCACACACTTCAACGGAAAACGTGGTCATCATAGAAGAAATAATTGAACCGTTCACTAATAGCTCAAGGTTACAAAGTAATATTATCATAATAGATCCTTATATTACAGGCGATGGACCAAACAGAACTTCAAGGAGTAGAGACGTGGTATGAGATCAATATGCACATTAATTTGGTCAAAAGTTTTTACTTTTCTTAAGACCAGAAAATTTAATGTCTCTTCTATTCGTCTCTATACCTTTGAACAACAAATGTAAAATTCTAAAAGAAAAAGAAATAAATTAAACAAGGATGAAGTATGGCTCAGGTACCATTAGTGCAGAAGCAACCACAGGTCCACTTCACTGACGTTTTCAATTGTAGAAGCACGAAAAGATAATCAACTCCTAATGTGGCCGCTGGTGTCTTCAAGTCCGTATCTTATAGAACTTCAGAAAGTATTAAATTGATGGAGAATCACTTAATAAATTGGCCTAGAGTAAGAACCAATATCCTAGTTTTATTTATAATGCTTTCTACCAAGAGAACACTTTGTATCACCAACTTGAATTAGTGGACTAGAGATACGAGAGTGTGGCAAATTACAGTACGTTGCCTCATGCAGATATACCAAAATCAAAATGAAGAGATTCCACTTTTCAGTTATTAATTCCTGCTGACCAGAGCAGGCGGCCTTTAAAAGTAAGTTTTGTGTTCTCATGCACAAACTAAGTAACATTCTTTAGAAATTTCAAAAGAAAATAAAAAAGTTTACTTACAAGAAGACAGAGCTTAGATAGGAAAGAGTTTAGTACCTGGCACTAGCAGACCATCCCTTGATCATGCCCATTGCTCGTACAGCGTCTCTCCACCTCTGGATCTGGTGTGGATTATCCTGCTTGAAACCCTTTTCGCCTTGGCCAATGTTCTCCGTGAAAAGTATGGACTGCTCTCGCAGCTCTCTTGCATTGATGCCCCAGAAAATGGGCAACAAGATAAGACCGCCCTTTTTTTGGCATTCGAGGATCTTCACCAGCTCGTTAAGGCACCATGGCGAGAAATGATAACTCTGAGAGGCTACCACAACAGCAATCTCTGACTGCTCAATCGCATCGTTGATCGCTCGCTGGAACGATACGCCTCCATCCAGTGTAAAATCAACAAATGTTCTTATCCCTCTCCGCTCAAGAGCACCCTTGAGATGGCTCACAGTGTGGAGCATGTCATTCTGCTTGTAACTAATGAATACGCCATAAACCCCAGGAGAACGCTGACCTGCACAATGGGGAATAAATTGTTTTAGATCAGAAAGGAGAGGATTAAAAACTTTGACAAAAAGGCTTATCGAAAAAACAGAAACTGTGCTAAACCTTGCATTCTTGTAAAAACCAAGATATAATGGTTAAATTTTTTTGTTCTTCATCCTCAGCCAGGTGCTGATCACATAAATTTCGTGTTAAGAAAACATATCCTAATCCAACAAACAGAAAACAAACTGGAAAGGAGGAAAAAGACCCTTGCAGACGGCCAAACTTATTCGACTTAATAAAACAATTTCCCATTGAATCCACCCAAAAGATGGGTCCGATGTTCATCAGAACACATCCCATATTGTTATACAACGCCTCATCAAAAATCTTCTCAAACAAGCCTCGATCTCCCTCCAACAAACATGATGAGTGGTGTCTCCCTCTCTCTCCATGTGAATTCGAACAACTCCCAGCTCCTCTAACATTCAAACTCTCAACAAATTGGGTTGATACATAAGCGTTAGTGGGTTCACTGTTCATTAAGGGTTAACTCGGAGCACATTGTAGTGCCATTTTTTTAATTGTATTTTAGGGTTAACTTGGAGGATGACTTTCCAAGCTAGATTGAAAGAGAGAAGAAATGGGGGTTCAAAAAAATAATTGGTTGACCAATTGTTTTTCTACCATGCAATAATGGGACTGGTTGCCAAAAACGCCAAATGATTTCTCACTCTTTCACAGAGTCACTTTTGGTAAAAATACGTTTCACGGTAGATTTACAAAATAACGTTCGGCTTTTGCTCATCATGTTGAGACTATAGTATTCATCAATCCATTGGTGATCATCCCCTTGATAGCTTTTTCAATAATATTTCAATGAGAAACTAAACTACATAAGTTGAAGAACTTAACCACGCAATCAAGTTTGTGCTAGTATGAGGCCATGATGACAATTCTCGCCTATGCCATGATATCTGCAAACAAAGCTGAATACACTCAACTGATCTCTTATCTTGGCAAGGAAGGGGGGAAAATATTAACTGATTTTCTTTCAAGTTACTACATCTAACCAAAGTGTTGTACGTCAATGTAAGTGTTTCAAGTAAGATGAGGGAAACTTGCAAATTACCATCAACCCCTGCATCATTTATGGTGGACATGAACCTCTCAACGCCAAACTTCAGAATTGGGTTATAGTTTGAGAATATAGCAATAGATTGCGGAACAACCTGTTCAGTAAAAACTGCAGCATCAGAAAAGATCACTACCTCTACACTACTAGGATCTTTATTATAAAATGGGAGCACTGAATTTTAGAAAAAGAATATGATGTAATGTCACTGAGCAATTTTCAACCTTAAAGGTAGCATTATGTGAAGCAAACTTAACTTGCTTTCGTCAGGAATGGATGCCACTACGTGAGAGTAGCACGGTATGGAAAATTTCAACAGCAGTATCACACATTAAATTTCTCTGAATAGGAAATAATGCCAGGTTAGTAAATTCAATCTGACCAGAATGAATCATACTAGACCTTGAAATGTCCATTAGAAGAATAAGATTTCGCAATGATTAATCAGTGTCTTCAAGTATGACAGATAGCATAAAATAATTTCCAGTCTTACCTCATTCAACATGGCATCAAAACGACTGCCCCTTGCCACGGATTGAGTGGCTTCTGCCTAAAAACAAAGACCTATGTGATACAGGAACAAAAATTTGAATAAAGAAACTTCAATCGTTGTGTAGCTAGTTCTGGACATGAGATTAGATGGTTTAATCATTTCATATTTACCATCCTATGCCAGAATCCCAGCACAATGCCTTGTTGTCTATTAGTAGAGGATTCGCCAACTCATGCAGAACCTGAGCATTACATTTCCTTCTTCAATGTTGGACAAGATCGATCCCATCACCACTGAGGGTACTATACCATGAGAAGAGGGAAAATCTTTTGGAATCTAAGAAAGAGATAATACTGGACTCCTAGAGTGATTATCCCTGATGATCTTATGCTATAGACATAAAGCAGTTCACATGCAAGCATGTGTCGTTTGAAACAAAATCAATGGAACAACATGAAATTGTACTGTATACTAAATTTTTTCCAACTAATGGTAAGTTCATAAAAAATAACTACATTATCCAATTATAGGAGTATACTAAAGATAACTTCTCATGCATTAAAGAGCACATAAATCATATGGAGGCACAGAATGATTGACCTCATATCTGTTAGCGGTACATTTCTGCGTCCCAAGCAATGACCAGCCTAGAAAATCAAAAGCATTGCCTACTGCCTTTCACATTTACTATCATAGAAGAAAACCAAAGTAGCTAGATATTCTAGGAAATTGACATGTTTATTAGCCAGCCGTGCCAGTTTGAACTAGTTTTCTAAGTACAATACAACAATCTCTGGCATACATTTGCTCAACCTTACTGTTCCCGACACATGCACAAAAAGGCTCAGAAGTTTAACTGAGATTCAACTAGAAAGCAGCCACGTCATGTCACATTGAGATGAACCATCAACCGAAAAACCAACAAACAATCAAAAATTCGCAGCAAACGGTCACAGAGGATGATCATTGAAACCATTTACAAGCAAGAAGAACTCAAATGAAGTTCTTACCTTGCCCATTTTCTTCAATTTAGCAAATGTCTCAGAGATGCTAGTTGTCGATTTAGCGCCACGAGCAGCCATTGCCGTAGTTCTTTTGGTAGAAACAACTGGTAGTTGCAAAGACCAAAAACCACAAAAAAATATGGGTTTCCTAAACTGAGCAAACCAAGTTGATTTCAGAGCTAATGCCATACCAGCGTTCTGGATATTGGCTTGAAAACGCTTGTGCCTCCCCTTCAATCCTATTAATGAATTAACAAAAGAAGAAACAAGTAAAATACTTAATATCAAATAATAGCAGTTTTCCAAACAAAATGATTGATAGAAGTAGCATGTTGCCATCTCCAAAAGATTAAATCACAGATAAACCATTGGTCACTGCACATCTCAGTACCCCGTAAAATCCAACTAATACTCATGGCTCACAAATGATTGCTAAAAGGAAACTGAAGCAATGAGTAGCTTTGACTGATAGTCAATAGGGTTTGATATGCGTAACATATCATTAATTCTATGTGTTCGGCAAAGGGAATTAAACGAGAGAACGCCTTCATCACCAAAATGGGGGAAAATGAAGAAGAAAAAGGGGCCGCCCCTGTTGAACATGAACACGGCGGAAAAGTGACAAGAAAAAGGGGCCGCCCCCGTCGAGTTGCCGTTACCTGCGACGGACATGAGGGCCGGACCTCTTGCTCGATGGAGATAACGGCGGCCCGCCCGCCGGAGATTGAAGAAGTCGAAGGGACGAGTGATCAATGATTACGGTACTGGGGGTACGAAATGCCCCGTTATGTCAGGCCACCATCTATAGAGTTAGAGCCCATTCGTGTGCGTGCGAATCTGCCAGTCTGTGTTCGCAGAAAAAGAAGAATCTTTTATATCTTTTCCCAAAAGAAAGATATCCACTGACAACGGAAGATGATGCTCTGAAAGTAAGCGACGGGGCCATCCTCATGTATCATTATAATGTCATTAATACTACAATTTCCAAGTTAATCTAAGGCCAATTTATTTCTCGACATAAATGGATTAAAGTAAAACATGTGGGGACCCGCTATTTGAGTTTATCATACTCTTGACTTGTTTAATCCAAATTTCTATAAATAATTTGGAGTGATCTAATTCATAATTATAAACTATTTTTGAGATTTTAAATTTTTGCCAAAAGGGGGTAAAACCTGAACTTGTGTAAACTTAAAAATTAGAAGAAAAAAAATTCACAAACTAGGCTTTGTTACTTAGTTCTTTTTTTTTTTTTTTTATCTTCTTTATCTATTTATATAATAATTATATTCTAATATAGGGAAAAACAATTATGCTGTTCTTTAGCTTTTAACTATTCACTCAAAGTGTGCGACAGTTTGTGGTAGAGAGAGATGGCCGCAGGGCAGGGGCGTCCGATGAAGTGGAGAGCCTGCCGGCGCCCTTATTTCACCGGAGTTTTCCCCCTTGTTGGCCTGTGACGGCTACGGCGTGGCTGTCTCGCCCTCATCCGGTCCATGCACACCTACATGTACAATATCCAAACACCCCCATCGTCCACTCTTCGTTGCAGCTTTCCGCGCACTTCCTCATTTCCAACCATGTCATCCACAAAAAGTGGAGAATGACATCTTGAACAAAGTACAAGTAAATATTCAGGTAGATGTTTGACATGGAAAAGCTCAGTGCGTTGGTCGTGTCCCTTTATAGGAGAACATGATACCCAAGCCTCTCTAATGTATATGCCGAGCGTCGACAATAAAGACATCATATGCTATTTCGATAAGGATGCCAAAGAGTTGATTATTCTTATTCCCTTCCCATTTACGACTCATCTTTTAAATTCTTATGGCCATCCAAAGCACTTAAAATCAATTAATGAGGGATAATTGTATTTTTGTATGTCGGGTTCTCCGTGAAAGTATGTGGATGGTATTGCAAAAATAAAGACATTTAAGTAAGTGATCGTTGGATCGAAAGGGAGGCATGCTTTTGGAATTTTCTCTCATTATGCTAAACTTGTGAGGAAACTTTCAAGCCCAGAAACTTTCAGAAACGTTAAAGCTTAATGACTCTTATAGGTAACTATGCATAACTAATCCCTTGTTAAAACATGTGTATTTATATGACAAGAAAAGTGAAAAGGGCATGAATTACCCATCAATTATAATACATCCCTCAGTGTCGGTTAGTGTATTAAGGCTCTTACTTTTCCATCTTCTTATAGCCAAGCCCCGAAATGCAATGGTGTATGCAGATCAAGCATTGAGGCAGTAAACAGTGGGTGCAAGATACATACGATTTCTTTTTTGCTGGTCATAAAAATACATTAGATTTTTCGAGCAAGAAAATCCACCCTTACTCATCAATATGATTGAATAAATGAGATGAGCATATATATGATTTCTCAGAATGGACATATAAGT
The DNA here is from genome assembly GCA_017140615.1 of Eucalyptus cladocalyx. Classification (NCBI taxonomy): domain Eukaryota; kingdom Viridiplantae; phylum Streptophyta; class Magnoliopsida; order Myrtales; family Myrtaceae; genus Eucalyptus; species Eucalyptus cladocalyx. Next base: position 26,904,185 of record CM029522.1, read on the forward strand.
GACAACTTTATAATGAAGTACATGCTTTAAGCAGTCTTTGAACTGGATTCTTCTACGTGGAACAATGCTAGAGTGCAATTTTGGCAGACTAAGCATCTTAAGTCAAACATCCGACCTTAGCTCAATCTAAGTAGATGCTAAATTTCTGATTATTACCCTGAGATAAATCCTCCATTAATCTTAAGTTCAAACCACCAAGCAGCAGAGCCAGCCATTTCAGATGGACAAGGACAATCAAGTTCTTCCTTTGCAAATTTATGATGTTGAGAGTCTTCACCAGCATAGGATCGTGTCTTTTTCTTCTTCTTTATTTGCAGAAAATGCCCATACTAACTATAAAAAAATGGCCAGTTATCGTCAAACAATGGACATGCAATAGAATTATCGTAGTAACTCAATAAATCTCTCAAATATAGGTTTCTACATACGTGATCTTCCTTATCCCACACTAATTTAAGTCTATTTCCTTAAATAACTTGTATTTTTTCTTTCTTCCATTACTATATCCTTGGTATCTTGCAAAAATATCAATGTGTGTATATATATATATTTTAATACTATATAATCAGAGCAGTAGGTTGGCCAAAATAAAATTATAATTATTTTGGATAAGAATCAAAATAAAGCATTAGCCTCCCATTTTCAAGTGCTAAAATTATTCAACAATATGAAAAAGAGTAGGATTTTCTCTTCTTCTGTTTTTGGCGGAAAACTTGCTTCATTCATTGCATAGAGACCCAATCCGCCACTTTATTCACTGCTTCCCTTGGACAGTACGCTAATCGTACGCTTTTGAAGTGGCAAAGAGCTACTGTCTGAACTGAAGAAGCAGAAAGAAGTTTTTCCCGACGAGCTCAGGTGTTGCCTTTACTCGTGCACTAAGTTCTCTGACATTAATAGCAGTTTTTGGCATATTCATTTGTTCTAAATGAACAACTTTACACTGGCAAATTAAACATGCTTTAAATTAAACAAACCTCTTAATCTAAATCACAATTAAATAAACTAAACTAACCACCTAAGCTTACTTAACTTAGACTAAGCACACTTAGGGCATCATTAACCCTCTAATCAAGATTTAGTGAGTTCAACTCACTTGATTAACGAACCGATCGGACCAAAATGACGGGAATGCAACAGGGATCAACTTTTCTCAAGGCGGGCCAAGCATCCGGGGTCGGAAAGCCAGCCAAAACGAGCCAAATAGCCGCTGCCATACCCATTTTTCCAGCTGCTGTCTGCTGCTGGTTGAGGCCGAGAAATGGGAGGATCTGAGTTCGTTTGGGGCGAGCAAGGGCGGCAAGGGCTAGGCGGAGGTGTACGGCGACGGAGGGAGCTCTGGTGATGGCCTGAGTTGCTCGAAGAAGCTGCTGGTTGTTCGCTGAAGCAAGGGCGATGGCGTGAGGGAGACGGAGACTGGCAAAGCTGCGGCAGTGCACAAGACGGCGAGCGGTGAGAGGTCTGGTCTAGCGGCGTGCAACGGTGATGAGTGACGCTGTTGGCTACTGCTGCGTCTTTCTTGGGTTGTCGATGGGTTCCGAATAGCAAGTGGAGAAGAAGAAGAAGAAGAAATCAACGCCAGTAGGAGGGATAGAGGAAGGCTAAGGTGCGCGCGGTAAGGCGTGGCTACGGCGGCATGCATGGATGGCGGACGGCGATGGACGGCAATGCTGGTCCGACGGTCTTCGGTTTGCTGGGTTTTTGAAGAAGAAGAAGATGGAGAAAAACAAAATCAGTCGCACGGTAGGGAGAGGGAGGAGAGAGGCAACGGAAGAAAAAGGGGGAGGAGAGAGAAAGAAGAGGGGACCACTTCTTTTCTTTTTCTCTTTCCTTAATCCAACAAAAATGTCCCACCATGACATTACTTGATGATGTCATACTCAACTATCTCCAATCTCTTACAACCTTAGTCCAATGGTTGCAATTTCATTTTCTGCCGTGGCATGAAATCTTGTACACTTAATTCAATCATTTCTCAATCAATTCCATCCAATCGAAGCTCAATTAAATTAACCCAATGTCACCACAATTCAATCCAAATATTTACTTGACCATAGAACCATCTTGATCTCAAAAATACCACCAAAAGCGGGCCTACCAATTTTCCGAACCAAATTAACCATACTCTGATTATTTTGCTGAAAAACTCGACTTGCATGAAAAATCTTCCTAAGATGAGTTAATGATCCTAAAATGATTTGTGACACACCTGGACTTCCAATTTCGGAATTTAATTTTAATTCACGGTTAATTTTACTCTGGCACGATATTAGCACGTCCTAATCTACCAGGCAGCTTTTAGAAATTTTCATGCATTTGACCTGTGGTTGATTAAGCCACAATGGACATTTTTGACACATTAGCGACTCTCGGTTGTTAGGGTAATCTCAAGGTTTCAAATACGGACACAGGGTACCCAATCGACAGAAAAGTTGGTCCAGTGCTGATCGACAAGAATTGTGCGATTTAGTGGAATCACCCACACTTGATCACATGCCTCTTTCGAGTCGATCTATCTCCAGTCTCCAATCGATTTTCAATTGTGCCGTAATAACCCTTACAGATTAGCTCGATCGAAAGGTCGCTTCCTGGTCAAATTCTCGAGTCTGATGCATTAGAATCTCTTAACGGCGTCACCTGATAGACTAGTTTTCACATGAGTGGCCGACTCAAGGAAAAGAACTATATGTGTGCCAACAAAATGTCAGTCTCAATTTATTGAAAATAGAATTGAAAAATCGGGATGTCACAACTCTTCCCTTCTTATAAAAATTTCGTCCTTGAAATTTAAGCCATTACACATCTTAAGCAAAAAAGTGGGGGTACAATTGTCTTATCGAATCTTCGGTTTCCCAAGTTGCTCCTTCAGTGCCGTGGTGTTGCCAGACCACTTTGACCAATGGGATGATCTTGGTGTGCAGAACCTGTTCCTTACGATCCACGATATGAACCAGGCTTTCAACGTACGACACCCTATCGTCCACGTCTAATTCCTCAAAATTTAGAACGTGTGTCAGATCAGGTTCATATTTCCTTAACATCGACACGTGAAAGTCGTCATGCACTTATGCCAACCTCGACGGCAGTGTAAGACGATACGCTAGAGTCCCTATTCTTTCCAAAATCTCAAAGGGACCTATGTACCTCGGACTCAGTTTCCCCTTTCTGCTAAAGCGGGAAGCACATCTCATTGGTGACATCTTCAGAAAGATGTGCTCACCAACTTGGAATTCCAATGGCCTTTAACGCTTATCGGTATAACTATTATGGCGGCTCTAAGCGGTCTTTAATCTGTCTCTGATAACTGCAACTGCCTCCACTAACTGCTTAACTAACTTTGGGCCTGTGACTTTTCATTCTTTGACCTCAACCCAACAACTGAAGTTCTGGACACTCTGCTCATTATTGACTCAAAAGGAACCACCTAATTGATTTGCTGAACTCGGAACCTCTGGTTTAGACCTGATTTAACTCTGACACTGACGCTCTAAGCAGATGAACATTTTCGACACACCTGCACTTCTGCATGTTTAATCAAATTAAGATCCTTCCACACAGTCACAAGGTGGGCTGATTTCATCCATCTATCGATTACCACTCAAAATGAAATTATTAACGCACTGACTTCTTGGTGGACCTGTCACCAAATCCATTAACCTGATCCCACTTCTACACAGGGATCTCGGGAGATTACAAAGGTTCTCTCGACTTGCAAAATCGTGCTTTCACTTGCTAGCATATCTGACACTTGCGACCTATCAGCGATATCTGTCTTCATACTGATCTACCAATCCCGATGATGTAGATTCTGACTCATCTTCACACCGACTGGGAAATGCCGAAGCTACTACGATGAGCTTCCCATAAGATCTCTTCTTTAATCCTTGTATCGTCAGTTACACACAATCATCCTCGAAACCTTATCATTCTGTCTTCAGAAATCTGAAAATCAACCTCTCTCTCATCTGTATTCTCTTATAGAATCTTTTGAATTTCTGAATCTGTCCACTGAAGTGTTTTGATTCTGATCTGTACTCTCGGCTCAATTCTGAGGGTGGTCATAAGATTCAAAAGGTGGCCTACTGTAGATTTGAAAACCGAATTTCAAATTTCCTCAAATAAGATCCAATCCTTGAGTATTAACTGTGCAACTAAGGACTCTCGACTCAATGCATCTGTAACTTTGCTCACCTTTCCAGAGTGATACGAAATATCATAGTCATAATCCTTAAGGAGTTCCATCCAGCAACGCTGTCTCATATTCAACTCATAAGGTCTCAACTGACGGGATGCGTATGCAACAACCCTATCATGCTGTATCAACACGCAACCCAATCCTTTAAACGACGCATCACCGTAGATCTTGAATCCTACTGGACCAAACTGGAATAGTAAGCACAGGTGCAGTAGTTAGCTTCTTCTTAAGCTCTTGGAAACTACTCTCGCACTTATCCGACCACACAAACTTTTCTTCCACCTTCAGTAGTCTAGTCAACGGCAATGCTAACATTGAAAACCCCTCTACAAACTGTCTGTAATACCCTGATAAAACCTAGAAAACTTTTGATTCCTTTCATTGTCGTCGGTCTTGGCTAGTTAATCACTACTTCATTCCTGGCGGGGTCCACGAAGATTTCTTCGCCTGAAATCACGTGACCTAGGAACGCAATACGAGTTATCCAAAACTCACACTTGCTAAACTTAGCGTAAGATTCAAGAGTCCTCAAGGTCTGAAGTATCATCTTCTAATGTCTCTCGTGCTCGTCAGCACTCTTCGAACACACTAGGTTAACTTCAATGAACACGATCACAAAACTAATCCAAGTACCCAATAAACACTATGTTCATCAGACCCAAACAAACAGTTGAGGTGTCCGTCAAACCACACGGCATTATAGTGAACTCATAGCTGCCGTATCAAGTGCGAAATGCTAACTTCGGTATGTCTTTCTTCCTAATCCTCAGTTGATGATACTCTGTCCTCAAGTCGATCTTGAAGAATATCGATGCACAACCACAACGAACCATCTTTCTCCTTCATGAACAAAACTAGTGCTCCCCGGGGTGATGCATTGGAACATATGAATCCCTTATCCAACAATTCCTGCATCTGCACCTTCAATTCTTTCAGCTCTGACAACGCCATCAGGTAAGGCACCTCAGAGATTTGCTTAGTTTCGGTTGTTAACTCAATCATGAATTCTATCTCTCCTCTGACAGCAAACCTGGCAATTTTTCAAAAAATACCTCAGAAAACTTTTATACCGCGATTATGTTCTCCATATTCGACTCCTCAACTGACGCATCCATTACAGTTGCCATGTAGATTCGGTAACCAAAAACCAGAACCAGGTCATCTTCAGTGACGAATAACCAAGATTGAAGTTCCCCTTCGACTTTCAGTGATTCAAAACTCTCTCACGCTAACTGAACAAACTGAATTATATCACTAACACGATTCAAAACAACAGAAAGCTCCTTGAGCCAAACCTTTTTATAAATGACTTCCAAGTCATACTTAAGCAAACCCATTCAAGTACAACTATAGTAAGAGATTCATATTTCTATTACTTTATTACCAATCCGAAAATCCTATAACCTTTACTGAAAATTCTGCTACACTACTCTAATAAAAACATCTCAAAAACATTCTTCCCTTGATCGATGCATGGTCGACCCATTCATGCTTTTCTAGCCATCCTAGTGGCGTCATATCTGCAGTAACGATACTTACGCTCTTCTGGACTTACGCGGACAGTTCCTAACCTAATGGCCGTGTTGGCCACAGTTAAAGCATGCTCCTTTTTTTTTCTCTGACACTAGGTTGACTCATGCCTCATTTCCGCAAATTCAGCACACAATCGGTGAGTCCTCTACCTCCCATCAAGTGACATCATGCACCCTTCCTTGCACTGGGGTCCGTTCCAAGTACCCCACCAAACGTCCTGAAGCATGTTTCCTCTATTCTTTTCTATCGACGGCGGTGATAGAAACAGTTGTGGTTCCATCTATCTATACAGAAAATCTTTGATCAGATGACTGTACTGGCGACCCTTGTAACAAGTTCTTTCTCTCTTACAACACGGAATAGATCCATGTCTTTTCTTACAGACATGAGATACATCGATCGAGTTAAGCACCGACTTTCCAATTCTACTCTTCCAGTTGGGTGAAACAAGGTACCTTTCTTCTGACATCGGCCTTTCTCCCCAATCGATTTCCATCTCTGTCTAAACTGAACCTTGACTCAGATACGGTGGCTTGATCCTCGATCATAACTCCAGATTAGGCCTCAACAGGCGTGGCAACAACAATGGCGACAACACTGGGGACGGTAGCTAAGCGGCAACAGCGGCGGCTTGATCTTAAGCTTACTGACCCAAAATGCTTCCCAAAGACTCTAGCGCCTGAACGATCCCATCGAACCTAGGATCGTTTGGTGCTGCTACACTCTCAGTACCGACTTGCAGCGGTACTCTCACACTCGCGCTAGCCAAAGCCCGCGCTCTACCTCGGGTACCAACTCTTGTCAGCGTCCTACCCTGAGGTACAGGTCCTATCGACCTCCTCCAAGGAGTTCTCCACTCCTGGTCACTCATCCTATAGGCTCTTTATAGACACCTGTTTTCCGATTCCAACATTAGGTTAGAATTTGAGTGACCCTACAAACACACTATCAAACAGCTATCAACCACATGCATCAACATATTAAAAGCATTTCCTACTAACTATCCCATGACTCATCACACCTTATCACTCCATACGCAGACCATGCTCTGATACCACTTAAATGAGGATGTCACGCCTCGAACCTCGGGCGCGTCATTCAAATGCAACATTCCTAGGTAGTGTCGCCGACCCCATTCATTTATTATTGTGCAAGTGGAACGTGTTATAAAACCCCTGACAATAAAATATGGGATAGAAAAGCAGGAAGCAAAACCACAACATAACACTTTCATAATTCAACGGAGTTACAAACGAAGGTCTACAGCCAAAAGTCTACAAAAGACCGGCTCTTAAAAAGGAGCTGTCCTATGACCTACAAGTTGGACACGTTCTCCAATCATTATGACTTCACTTCTGCAACTCCTTAAGGCCAACCAAAGTTATCTGGCCGCTCCGTCCACCAGGGACCTGAAATTGTAATCCCACAATCGGGATGAGACATTGTCTCAGCAAGTTCAACCCCCTAAACCCCTATTAGAAAAAAAATACTCCCAAAGGTGGCCTAGCCACACCATACAGAGGACTTACCTCGCCTCAGTTCCTTCCTGCAGGTTAGCACAATTCAAATCACTCAGTCACAAGTAGTAATAGGAACTTAAACAACTGAAACACCAACAATATCATTTCGAATGACCATAGGAGTTCGGATTATGAGGCCAAATCATTATGACACGTCTCATACCATGCCACAAGATTCCGTCCCATAATCCGACCCGTCAATAACACTCAGCATGCGATTCGATTGATTATTCATTGCCACACAAAGGCATAGCCTACTCGCAGTTTGGCTATCTACTGGCATATAGCTAGGCATCGTCTCCCCACCTTGGAGCATGGCTTCGTCAGTACCTCGACGGCGTTCCCAAAGGAGCATGGACCCAAAATCAACTGCGACCCACAACCACTACATGGGCATCCCATATAGGGGCAAGTCCGGCTCAACAGCCCAGGATAAATTCCTCTTAATTATCACACAACAAAATCATACTCGACCCCAGGACACTTTACATTTCACTCAATTCTTCCACTTAAAATAGTGATCCCAGCCATTTTTCTTCATATTAAAAACATCTGAGAAAGTAGTTGTGTGAGTGGATACACAATCAGATTCGAACTAGAAAAACTAACACCATTCCTTTTCAAACCCCACTGCTTGATATAATACTTAAAATCCATTTTCGGTGTCAAACCTGACACTCGGGATTTTCTGAAGAAATTATATACTTTTCATAATCACCACTTAGTTTCACAATTCAGCAATCAATTGCACAAATCATCACTCAATTTGCAATATCCACTCATCAAATTAATAATCTGAATACACAAAAATGTCGTCGTCGTGAAATTTTGAGAATTTAGGATCACAAAATAATTTTCGGAATTTATTAAATAATTTAATTTATTCAGAAAATTAATTAAATAATAATATCCATATTTTTCACAATTCACACTCAATTTACAATATCCAACCATCAATTTCAAAATCCGAATACACAGCAGCAATCAGCACAAAATTCTGAGCAATTGAGGTTAGAAATAATTTTTCAGTTTTACATATATATATATATATATATATATATAATATTTTAATAATTTCGTAATATAATATATTATTAAAAATTCCAGAATTTCGAAACATTTAAGTAAATAAAAAATAAAACCCTATTATGTCCCATTAAGGTTTATTATTAAATAAACTCTCTTAGCATTAATTAAACATGCTTTAAATTAAACAAACCTCTTAATCTAAATCACAATTAAATAAACTAAACTAACCACCTAAGCTCACTTAACTTAGACTAAGCACACTTAGGGCATTATTAACCCCCTAATCAAGATTTGGAGGTACATGTGATCGCTATCGGATGCCGTCACCCGATAAATGTCGAGGAGGCGATGCTCCTATATGGAATGCCCTTGACAACGGATGCCAGTCGTAGTGGAGACTGAATCGATGCTCCTATGTGGAATGCCCTTGACAACGGATGCCGGTCGCAGTGGAGGCTGGACTGATGCTCCTATGTGGAATGCCGTCTAGATGTAGATGTTGCCATGCTTGACGAAGCAGGACGACGCCCGGTTATGCTAGATAACCGCCGACTGATGAGTTGGCCTTGGTCGGTGGGTCGTAAATAATTGTAACATGCTTGAATGATTGAGATAGCCGCGCCTGATTGTGGGAAAAAATTGTGTGGCATGGAATATGACGTGTCATAACGATTTGACCTTATAATTGAGACTCTTGTGCCTGATTGATAGATGAAAATAATGTGTTCCAATTATTGAATATGTCTGTAGCATGCATATGATATATGAGATGTACTAATGTGCATGGAGGTGCTGAGGCGAGGTAAGTCCTATATGGTGTATGTTTAGGCTGCCTCTAGGTGAATTCTCGTCCTAATCGGGGTTTATGGTGTTGACTTGCTAAAATTTATTCTCACCCGGTCATGGTTTAAATATTTTCAGGTCCCTGTGTGGAGAACCCGGAGCCTGAGGTTGAAGGGTCCGAAGCATAGGTGGCTTAAAGTTTCTTTTGGAGACAGGCTGGTGTCTATAGACCTATAAGTTAACCTGGTTTGTTTATAAAGTTTGTTTTGTGAAAATTGGCTGTCCTGCTTTTCTATCCCATGCTTGATGGTTGTCAGGGTGTCTGTTAAATTTCGCTTCCGCATGTATGCGTGCCCGGGGTTCGGAGCGTGACAGATATGGTCACTACCGTGACGGACATAGTAGACTTAGAAGGGGACATCACTTATCAAAAGTATACTACTATCATTTTTTATGGCGACATCATCAGTCTCATTCATGGCTTCATCCCTCTAGTGGATCCAACGAGAGCATCATAAGGGAAGGGGCTTAAGATGGGGGCCTTTTTGGAGGAATTTGGTAGAGGAGCTAGGCTAACCCAACTGTTTTAATCAACTATGCATGGTAATGAAGAGAAATAGCCCAAGAGTAGGATGGGCTTGTAATTATAACCACTTTTGATATGTATAAATATATGTTTGCTTTGTTGTTTGGCATGTTTATGCTTTTGCTTGACTTCCATGTTTGTTTGTGTATGGGGATATGTTTATGACTCTCTTCCACATGTGCTTAATCAAAGATAAAATATTTTTGGAATGTTCAACGTGCCTGGGACGTCAATGCTAACCCGCTGGGTCATGCTATCATGCCAGGGGTGGAGCGGGGGCATGACAAAGTGACAAAATGATTTTGCTAACTTAAAATTAGAGATTTCATTTACTAGGTTTCGGCTTATCCCTTATTTTTCAGTTTGTAGGATGTTTTCCAAAATATGATAATGTAAGGGATGAGCTGATGCCGGAGACCACCAATCCCTGAGTTGGATGATCGGTTTGCTTATGGAATAGGATTGGAGTAATGACGTTAGTTGGCCGGACCCTTTTCCAGGATTATTTGTATTTTGTACTTGCTTGAAGGACATGTTAAAATTGTAATACTAGTGTTTATATAAATAATACATGCTTTTCACTCGTGCGATTCCTTGTACGGAGTTTCAGTTGCACAGAAGAAGAGAAAATAAAAAATTGTAATCACGCTTCCGCCTGCTAATGTAAAATACCATTAATGAGGAACACGTGTCATGAGCGACGTGCCTAGAGCGTCACATAGGAAGTCAAGATCGATTCTCCGGGTAACATTTTTCCTAAATTTAACGTTTTTCAGGTCAAATCATCAAGTTAAGCTCCGTGGTTCACAGGACTCCGAAAATGCAGAATACGTGAATGTGCGCCAATCATTCATTGATTCCTACACATGGATTACTAAACATTCATCAATCTAACCCTATATTCAACAACTCATCATAATTCTACACATGGATTACTAAACATTCATCAATCTAACCCTATATTCAACAACTTATCATAATGTTTGGCCATTATCTACTTTCTATATGCAATCGGCCACATGACATACATCCTAACTAAGTTCAAGTGTACTAACGTTGTCATTAGACTTTGCGATGCTCAAACGAGTTATTTGGCCACCGTATATACTTCATAACCACCACGGATTGGCCATGTAAGCTTGCCAAAATCTGAATAGGTGAAGTAAAAATTGAAGTGAGAATTGATTCAACAAGCGCGGATGACCAATTAATGAATGAAAACTAATTGAGGTTGCTCTAATGGAACTCTAGCTAATTAGGCCACATATGATAACTATTTTATTTCTCTATTTTTCTATTTTTCTATTTCTGGGAACAAGTTTGGAATAAAAATCCATTTGGTAATACAATTTCATTTTTCTATTTCTGAAACAAATTTGTATTCCAAAAATAGGTTTGAAACATAAATCAAAAGAAAAAAATTTCCAACTTCTTTATTTCTGGAATAAAAATGAGAAATAAGAACTATTCTCATTGCTTGTCTTCACTACTAGCCAGCCGCCCACCTGCTGCTGCTTGTTGTCCATTGCCAACTGTTGCCGATCGCTGTTTGCCGACCGTCGCTGCCGGTCGCTGTCTGCTGATCATCGCTATCGATCGCCACCCCACTCACCGTTGGATGCCGCCGACGATTGTTGGCCACCCGCTCACTCTCATCACTGCCCGCCGACACACTCACCCATCGCCGACACCAACTGCCACCATTTGTCAATCCTTGCCCTAACATCCACTGCTCGCTCTCATCACCACCTACTTGCCAGCTGTCACGTCCTGATCCTCCGAACACGTGCCCATCCCTACTTGGTTGATATAATAGCGATGTCTTAGGACGCATCGCTGACTCATTCATTTTAATACGCATGCGGAAGCATATGAATAATCCCCAGACAATAAAATAATGGGATAGGAAAGTAGGACCAATTTTTCACAAAATACATTTTTATAAACACACCGGTCTATACACGAGTTTTCAAAAGGAATCGGCCCTTTACAAAAGAAAATTGTCCTATGACTAACTAATCGGAAATTCTTCTAACTTCACCTCATGAACTCTAGCTCCTGGTCCTTTACCCACACCATCTACAGACTTGAAAATGGTTATACAATAACCAGTGAGACGATGTCTTGGCGAGTTCTACCCCTTAAGACTCGATTAGGAAGCCAATATGTCATAAAGGCTACCTAAGCACAACACAGGTCAGAGGACTTACCTTGGTCTCAGTCTTCTTCCTACAAGTCAGTATAATTCATAATCTCATTGAGTCACAACAACACATCAAATCATTCACTCAGATCGACTTATCGATCAATCGACCTAGTCGATTACATGTCAATTAGACCATCCCCCGGTCATTTTGATCAACACCATACATTTTCCAAGATGATATATCTAGTCATCGAGCCCATGTGCATTCTCTAAGATGACATACCGAGTCTCCAAGCCCACGTGCCTTCTCCGAGATGACATACCTAATCACCGAGCCCACGTGCATTCTCCAAAATGACATACTTAGTCACCGAGCCCACGTGCATTCTCCAAGGTGATGTACCAACTCAACGAGCCATCAACTCATAACGTCTTTCTCCGAGATGACACACTTAGTCATCGAACCGACGTAATATAGCATTCTTTCTCACCTTTTATCATACCCGATAAAACAACCGAGTATGGATACATGATTGGCCTTAGCCAAAAATACACTAATTTCACTTTTTAAACTTTCCATTGGCTTCAGTAGTCTAGAAATATAATTCTGGTGCTGTAGACCCACACTTGGTAAATATTCAATTAATTAACAAAATTAATTAATTTAAAGATAAATTCCTAATTTCACAATTAAATTGAAATCAACATGATATAAAGCTTAATTAAATAAACAGATCAAACCGCTGCAATCAGCGTAATTTTCCGAACACCAACCATCCCGGTCTAATTTCCGGAAAATAAATAATTAATTAGATAATTACGGAAAATATTAAATAAATGCAATAAATCCAACTTAGGCCCGTTATAGCCTAATTAGAAGCTGAGATGAGCCCGGAAAACTACCGAGACTCATTAAATAAATACTAGAGTCTACTTACTCGCTAATTGCAATAACTAACCACCTATCATGTATCGATAACTAAATTAATTTCACTAATTAAATCTAACTAACCACATAAACATGCTTAACCTAGGCTAAATAATCACTAAGCATAGTTAAACTACTAATTAAGGCTTAGTGAGTAAAAGTCACTGGTTTATTGTGAAAACCGGTTCACCGCAATGACGGCGCGACGGCGGCTGAACATGGGCTCGTGATGACACCAACGGGCTTGGACCGGGTCTAAACTTGGCCCAACAAATCTCAGCCCAATTTGAGATTTTTTTTTGAATTGGGCTGGACCTGAAGTGGGCTTCAAAATGCGGGCTGAACTAGAGCTCAAAGTTGTGGCCTTCGCTACATCGAAGTTGTTGCGTTGAAGAGTCGTTGAACAAGTCGAGAAGATGGGCGGGTTCCACAACGAGAAGATGGACGGGTTCCACGACGAGAAGATGGGCGGAGACGTGGAGCAAACGGGCTGGGCTTCGGTCAAGCAAGGGCTTCGTGAAGGGGTGTGTTGACCGACAAGGACACGCCGAAGTGGAGGAGGGGCAGACAAGCGTGGCAGTAAGCGAGCTGGTGTCAACGCGGGGAGGCTTCCTGGCTAACTCGACGAGATTGGGTCACGGATGTTGGGAGAAAGGGCTGCTTCGGTGGAGGAAAATCGAAGATGGTGGGACGCGTGGAGCTTCAGTCAACAAATGGCTTCTGGCGTTGTTGAAGTTGACCATGCATGGACTGAATGAAGACACGGTGCAGGGAACAGCTTTTTTTTTTTTTTTTGGTCGAAAATACGGATGCTATTAATTTACTTAGCCAAGTTTGGAGAAAATACATCAAAAGCATCGGCGCATAACAAATCAAAAAGGCTGGGTTGGGGATTAGCTATCCAATTACTAGGAAGACAGTTAATTCTTTGGGCTTTTGCAAGCCAATTTGCTGTCCTATTATACTCCCTGCTGCAATGGGCCAAAGAAAGGCTAGAAAATTCTTTTAGCTTGGTCTTGATTTGATCCACTATGGCTTCAACTTCCCAGCTTGTTTCTGTCGACTCCAAAACACTTTGCACGAGTGGAAGGCAGTCAGAGTGTACTTGCAGCTTCAACTCAGATCTAGAAGAGAGGAACTTTAGGGTTTCAAGAAGAGCCATGGCCTCCGCCTGTTCTACCGAAGAAACCGTAACCAACTTGGAGAAGCCATCAACGATACGCCCCTCGAAATCTCGACAAAGGTAGGCGATGGATCCCCTGTTTTCCTCCAAAGCTGCGGTCTCTTCTTCGTTCGAGCCCATGTTCTTGTCAACAGCTGCAGCCGCTCCTTCATTTCGGACAAAAGAAGCATCAATGTTAACTTTTAGCACATCTGAGGCGGGGGTTGCCATCGGTAAGTCTGAGCTTCACTTGTCTTCTTTCCCTTTGATTTTTGGTTCCACGTGAGAAAGTTCTCTTGTAAAGCTAAGGCTTTGAACAGTGTTTGTTGTGGAGACGTTGTCCGAAAATGAAGTGATTCCTGTCTTTCCATTTGCACCACAAGGTTGTTGCGGTTAGGGCGAACTTCAAATCTCCTTGTGGGTCTTCTTTTAACTTGCACAACCAGTCATCAAATCTTGTTAACCCAATTCTTGATATTTTAATTTGCAGGGAGGTAGCGCGCCATATTCTATCTGTCCATGGGCAGAGCAGGAGGGTATGTTAAATGGTTTTGGCTTCCTGTTTGCATATGGGACATAATGGGGCAGAGCAGGAGGGTATGTTCAATGGTTTCGGCTTCCTGTTTGCATATGGGACATAATGGGGCAGGTACTATTCTTCTCCCGTGTAAGTTTTCTAGTGTAGGCAATGCATTTTGACATGCATTCCAAAGAAATAATTTAACTTTGGGTAGAGTTCCAGAGTGCCAAATGTATTTCCAGAGTTGAGGTTTCGTTTGGTGAGATGAAGTTGCTGTTGTTGTATGTGTGCTGGCTAATCTAGCTCTGGTGGTGAAATAACCGCCTTTAACTATATAGGACCTTGACTTGTTATTCATCCAGACTAGTTTGTCTTTTGTAGTAGGTAGTCCAATAGGGGTTGCTAGAATTTCCTTCACTCTTTGATCATCAAACAACGATCTTACCATTGATTCATCCCATTTCCCAGCTCCTGGTTCTATTAGTCCGGCCACATTAACTGGCTCATTTCTTGTTGTTGGGCCGTCAATAAGTCCACTTCTCAACCATTTGTCTTCTCGGATCGAGATTTTCTTTCCATTTCCCACCGAATACATAACAAATGGTGATGTAGAGTCTCTTCCGAGGATAATGCTTTGCCATCCCCACGAAGGTCGGGAACCTTTTCCAGCTTTCCAAAAATCACCTTGTGGGTAATAGAGACCCTTCATCACTTGGCTGAGCAGGGAGTGAGGTTGCTATGAAAAACACCAAGCTTGCTTCCCTAACATGGCTGTATTGAAGGCAAGTAAATCTTTGAAGCCGAGACCCCCCTCATCCTTCCTAAGTTTTAGAGTTTCCCAATTTTTCAAATGAACCCCAGCAGATTTGTTACTATTTCTCCACCAGAAATTGGCAATTTTCTTCTCAATAGATTTGGAAATTGAAACAGGGATTTTGAAAATGGACATTACATATTGAGGAATGGCCTGTATTACTGCTTTGATCAATATTTCCTTCCCTGCTTTTGACAACAAATTATCTTTCCAGCTTTCCAACTTCATATCAACTCTAGCTAAAATCCAAGCGAACATATCTTTCTTGGAAGCTCCCTAATCCGAAGGAATTCCTAAATACTTCCCTGTTTTTTCTATCTCTGGAACTCTCAATTCTGAAGCCATATTTCTTCTCAAGTTCACTAGATAGCTTTTACTAAAATATATGCCTGACTTATTAAGATTAATAGCCTGGCCTGATGCAAAACAATATTCGTGTAAAATGGCTGCCAAATTTTGGCATTCTAATATGGTTCCATGGAGAAAGAAAATTGAGTCATCTATAAATAGCAAGTGTGATAGAGTAGGACAACTTCTATTCAGCTTGATTCCTCGGACTGTACCATCTGCTACAGCTTGTTTAATCAGGTTAGAAATGGTGTTTGCCACTAAAATGAAGAGATAAGGGGATAGTGGGTCACCTTGTCGAATCCCTCTAGTTGGCTTGAATGAAGGTAGGAGTTCCCCATTGAAATTTACACTAAATGAAACCGTTGAAACGCATTGCATCACCCATTGTACCCACTTATCATAGAATCCCATCTCAAGTAAGCATTCTCAAAAGAAATCCCATTCAATCCGATCATATGCCTTCTGCATATCTAGCTTTAGGACAACTTGGAATTTACTTTTTCTCTCTCGAGTTCGCATTCTATGGGGTACTTCCTGCACAATCAGGATATTATCTTGAATTTGTCTACCCCCACAAAAGCATTTTGTTCTTTAGCAATAAGGCTTGATAGCAGGGGTTTAAGTCTATTGGTTAATACTTTGGAAATGATTTTGTAGACAAAATTGCAGAGGCTGATTGGGTGGAATTGTTCAAGCTTTTCAGGGTTTGGGATTTTGGGAATTAGGGTGATTTGGGTTCTGTTCATGTCTGGATTTAGGTAACCCGTATCAAAAATATTCTGTACTTCCCTGAAAATATCATGGCCTATAGCTAGCCAATGATTCCTGAAGAAGAGTCCATTAAGCCCATCCGATCCTGGGGCTTTAGTAGCTCCTAATTGTTGCATTGCAGCCATAATCTCCTCCAAAGTAATAGATTTAACCAGCTGTTGGTTCATCATTTCATCAACAGAAGTTGGAATTTGGTGAAGGATAGGCTAAAAGTCTCGAGACCTCACTGACTCATACAAATTTTTAAAGTATATCTCCATCATCTGCTTCAAAAGTTGTTCCTCTTTCACCCAATCATCTTCAGCATTCTTTAGCATGGTAATTCTATTTCTGGTTCATCTCTAAATAACTGTAGCATAGAAGAATTTAGTGTTTCTGTCGCCCCATTTCAACCAGCTAATTCTAGACCGCATTCCCCAATACATCTCCTCTTGCTGCCACAAGTGTTCAATTTCTTGTGATATCTTCTTTGCTTCCATACATTCCTGAGAGGCTTTCATTTCATTCATCAACCTCTGAAGCTCACTTTTCAGCCACTCGATTTTCCTATTAGCATTAGAAAATCTGTTCTTACTCCACTTTGTCAACTTTTGTACCACTATCTGTAGTTTTTCCATCATATTTAGCCCTTCGGATTCGGTTTCAGCCAAGGTTTTTTTGACTAACTGCACACGTTCCTCATCCTCTAACCAAAAAGCTTCGTATTTGAATACCCTTCTCCTCCGTTCCTTTCATTGGTAGAATGATATTATAAGAGGGCTGTGATCAGAACCAATGGCTGGTAATGCTATACATTCGGCGTTTGGATATTCAAGTCTCCAATCCAAATTGCATAGAGCTTTATCAAGGCGCTTCTTAACCAAATGTTCTCTTGCTCTATTATATGTCCAGGTGAACGCACAACCCTTGCATTCCAAGTCCATTAAGGAACATTGGTGCAGAAAGTCTCTGAAAGCTGTAAGCTGGTAGTTTTCTGCTCTTTTTTTACCCACTTTTTCCCAGTGATACAAAATTTCATTAAAGTCCCCCATGCAAAGCCAAGGTAGATGATAATTTACAATTGCTCTATGTATAGCCTCCCATAACAATACTCTTTCTTGGAATTCAGTAGAAGCATGTAGAAATGTGATATACATTCTCTGTTCGGTTTCTTTGACATGACATTGAACATTAATAAATTTATCCGAGAAAGACTCAATGGATATTAATACCTGATCATCCCAGAAAATGGCTAAACCCCCTGCAATACCTGCTGGATTCACTAAGAAGCAATTCTGAAATTTCAGCCTCCTCCTTAATCGTTGCACCTTTTGCTCTTGATTTTTAGTTTCCATTAAAAAGATGATGTTGGGCCTTTCCTGAGTCACTAGGACTATCAAAGCTTGAATTGTCAAGGGTGTGCCCAACCCCTGATAATTCCAGCTTAAAATCTTCAATGATGATCCGGTGGCTTATTAAGGCTAGCCACCAAAGCCCACTGATTTGACTTCTCCACCACTTTAATAGGGGTCTCCACCAGTTGTGTATTATCAAAAGCTGGAGCCTTTGAAGTTTGAGCTCCATACAGGCAAAATCTCTTGCCTTTTTTAGTGCTGGATAGCTTATTGCTTTTGGATTTGTGCCTAATTAGTCCCTTTTTCCCCTGCTGTGGTTTCAATCATGTCCACTTTCGCTGCCTTCAGTTGTTCCTCATATAACACCATAACAGACTCTTCATCTAAACAGCAACTTCCTCTTTTTTAAGGGCCTTTTTCTTCCATAATTACTATTGCTAGAGGAGAAGTAGGAAAGTTATTCTCCTAGTGGGTAAGATTTTCAGCATTGTTCTACCCACATATGGAGAGAATTTTGTCCATATTTTGATGCTACAATTGCTTTTCTTTTTTAGGAACTGAGGGGGTAGGGGTCTCTGGCACACTCTCATCATCTTCGTTTATGATCTCCTGCTTCCCATAGAAGATTTTTCCATAAGGACTGAGTTCCTGCACTTCTGCTCTTAGCCATTGCCCAAATCTTCCTGGTAAGTCCTCAACAAGCCTTGAAGTCTCATACGGTATCTCTTTACAAAGTGTGGCATAATGCCCTATTCGACTGCAAGAATAACAATAGTGTGGAAGCCTCTCATATTTGAACTCTACCCACAACTTTTTGCTATCTAAGTTAACAATAATCCCATTCTTAAGTGGATTCTCCAGGTTCAGCTTTACTTTTTCCTTTCCAATCTTGTAACTACCGTTCCCTTTTGCCTCTAATTTCACCTCCATTACCTCTCCAAGTTTTGATGCAATATCCCTGACCACTTCATTAGTAACTCTCCTAAAAGGAAGGCCGCAAAGATGCACCCAAAAGGCACAATGGTTGAATTCATAACATATCTCTGGGGTGTCAGGATCGCATTGCTGAAGAACTAGTAGATTACTAGCAAAAGACCAAGGCCTAGAGTTTAATACTCTTTGTTTTTCTGCTTCAGATTGGAAAGAGAAAGAGAAATAGCCTGGCTCTAACAAAGAATAGGTAAAATTTTCAGTTCTCCAAGCTCTTTTCATAGTATTCACAAAGGCTGAGAAATTAACATTTGGTTTATAGTAAAGCTTCCCAAACATAGTTTTGCGGCACTCTACCATTTTCTCTTCAGAAATATCACCTTTAACATCGACTACATCTTCTGCAGACCACATCTCACCCAAACTCTTACAAAGTGCCGTCAAACGCCTGTCTTCGTCATACTGACCTGCCATTATTAATCTATTTAGACTAGGCCCTGAAGAACTCGAGTAAACTGCGCCCCTCCACAGTGTAGATATCCATATCCTTAAAGATAGAATGGCTTGAGCAAACTGAGGGCAGAATCAGAGATGATATAAATCTGGGGTTCACTTCGCATAAGCTGGCCTAAGAAATTTGGAACCAGCTAAGAAGCAAAATCACGGCCAAAACGGTTGAAGGGAGCTTTGGATCCATGGGTGGGTGATTGATGGTGTCGAAAGGACATGGGAAGGAGATGCCAATCACAACGGATGGAAGATTAGGGATTCTCTCTTTCCGCTGGGACTGAATCAGAAATCTAGAAGAAGAAACAATGATCTTGTAGAGGAAGGATTAGGGTTTGTCATTGGGGCTGAAACAGAAACCTACCCTAAAGGTAGGAGAGAGCTACCCATACGATAGAGTTTTTCTCCGAACATTGCAGGGAGTAGCTTTGAAGAAGAAAAATAAAAGGGAAATGAAAGAGGGAGCATATGGCGTGAGCTTTGATTGAGGGGAGGAAAAATTGACTGATTGAGAGAGAGAGAGAGAGAGAGAGAGAGAGAGAGAGAGAGAGAGAGGAAGAGCCGAAGATGGCAACGCGTGAAGGGAGGGGCCAGCAAGCGTGCGATGGAAGCCTTGAAGAAGAGAAGAAAAAAGTCAAGAAAGATTATACAAAAACTTGAATGCTTGGTCCCCCAATTAGCCCTCAAACTTATCCCACTTGTCCAATAATACTTTCTTACTTAATCTTCACAAATAAACCCATTTTGATGCCCAAAAGTGCACTCATTTTCCTAATTCCGAATTTACTCACATAGCTTCAATTTCCATCCAAATTCTTCAATTTGATGTCTCAATTTGATGTAGAAAAACCCACATAATTTCTGCAAGTCCCTTTTGCCAAGTAGCTCAGCTCGCAAGTTGAAAATCTATTCAATTCGGCCAATCCGAATTTCCGTTCGTTTTCCGAAACGTCCGAATCGAATTTCCGTAAAAATCCCGAAATCACCGAAAATTCTTCGAATGATGAGTAGACGTTCCTAAAATAAGTTGTGACGTGGTAGAACTTTCAATTTCTGAAATCGGGTTCAAATTCGTGGTTAATTTCAATATGACGCGATTTTAGCGTGACCTAACCTATCGGGTAGCTTTTAGGAATTTTTAGTGCAATTGACCCGTGGTCGATTTTCTTCGAGCCACATATACCACTTCGATGCATCGGTGACTCTCGGTTGTTGTGAAAATCTCAAGGTTTCAAATACGGACCCATGGCGCTAAAACGATAGAAAAATCAATCTAGTGCCGATCGATGAGAATTTTGCAATTTTGTGGAATCACGCACGTTTAGCCACACATCTTAGTCGAACTGACCTATCTCTAATCTCTGATCAATTTTTAATTATGCCGTAATGACCCTTGCAGTCTAGCACGATCGAGCAGTCGATTCCTAGTCGAATTCTCAAGTCTATTGCGTTCATATTCCTTAACGGCTTCACCTGATAGGCTAGTTATCTAATGAGTGGCCATCTTAGAGAAAAGCACTATAGTCACGTCGATGAAAGACCCAACTTATCCAATCGAAATCAGAACTGAATTTTCAGGATGTCACAACTCTTCCCCTCTTATAAAAATTTCGTCATCGAAATTTAAACCTTTACCAATCCTTAAACAAAAAGGTGGGGGTATCGTCGTCTCATCGAATCTCACTTTCCCTGGTTGCTTCTTCAGTCCCGTGGTGTTGTCAGACCACTTTGACCAAGGGGACTATCTTGGTATATAGAATCTGCTCTTTCTGAACCACACTCTGAATCGGGCTTTCCACGTACGACACTCTGTCGTCCACATCTAATTCTTCAAGATTCAGCACGTGGGTTGGGTCAAGCTCATACGTCCTCAACCTCGATGCATGAAAGACGTCATGCACTTGTGCCAACCTTGGCGACAATGCAAGATGATACGTTAGGGTCCTTATTCTCTCTCTAGAATCTCAAAGGGACCTACGTACCTCGGTTTCAGTTTTCACTTCTTACTAAAGCGCAAGGTATTCCTCTTTGGTGACACCTTCGGAAAGATGCAATCACTAATTTGGAACTCTAAAGGCCTTCAATGCTCAACGATTCAACTTTTCTGGCGGTTCTAAGTGGTCTCTAATCTGTCTCTAATCACGGCAACTGTAATCACTAACTATTGAACTGATTTCAGGCCTATGATCTTTCTTCATCTAACTTCCTTCCCACAACTGAAATTCTGTACACTCTGCTATGCAAGCTTCAATAAGAACCATCTGAAAGCTCTACTGAAACTGGGAACCTTTGATCTAAATTTGAAATAAATTCGCCACTGGCATTCCATGTAGACGAACTTTTTGACACACATACCACTTTTCATGTCTGTCTAAGTCCAGATCCTTTCGAACTACCAAGAAGTGAGCCGACTTCGTCAATCTGTCGACCACTATCCAAATGGAATTGTTGCCTCTCTGACTCCTTGGTAAATCTGTCACAACGTTCCATCTGGATACACTTCCACTCCCACTCAGGACTCTCGAGTGATTGAAAAGTCTTCTCGGTTTGCATTACTAAACTTCCACTTACTGACACATCTGACACTTGCAACCTGTCCGGCGATATCTATCTTTATATTGGTTTGCCAATCGAGTTGACGCCAATTCCAACCTACTTGTACTATTTGGTTGAATACTGCAACTATTATAGTGAATTCCTGACAAGGTCTCTTCCTTGAGTGCTACATCCCGAGGTACACCCAATCACTCTCGAAACTTGAGTGTTCCACCCTCAGAAGTTTGAAGGTCGGCCTCTCTCTTGGTATCCTCTTGTAGGATCTTTTGAACATCCCAATCTATCAACTGAAGCGTCTGCTTCTAACCTGAATATCCAGTTCCATTTTGAGGGTGGCCATAAAATTCGAAAGGTGGCCTACCTCAAATTTGAAAACTGGATCTCAAACTTTCTCAAATAAGGTCCATACTTTAACCAGCATATGCACAAATGAAGACTCTCGACTCAACGCCTCAATGACTTCTTTCGTTCTTCCAGGGTGATACCAGGTATCACCATCCTAGTCTTTTCAAGGTTCTAATTCATAGTGCTATCTCATATTCAATTCCTTCTGGAAGGATAAATACTGGAGGCTTTGTTGGTCAGTGAAGATCCATAATTTTTCTCCACACAACTAACATCTCCAAATTTCTAGGGCGAAAATTATTGCTGCGAGTTCCAAGTCATGCGTCGGGTAACTCAGCTTGTAAGATCTTAATTGATGAGACGCGTATACAACAATCCTACCATGTTGCATTGGCACGCAACCTAGTTCCCTAAACGACACATCACTATAGATCTCGTATCTTCCAAGACTAGATGGAATGGTCAACACAGGTGCGGTAGTCAGCTTCTACTTAAGCTATTGAAAACTATGCTTGCACTAATCTATCCACATGAAAATTTTCTTTTTTTTTTCAGTAGTCAAGTCAACAGCGACACTAATGCTGAAAATCCTTCCACTAACCCTCTGTAGTAATCTGTCCAACTCAAACGGCTTATGATCTCTGATACTATTGTCGGTCTTGGCCTACTGATAACTGCTTCGATTTTGGTCAGGTCCACGGAGATTTCTTCGTCTGAAATCATGTGACCTAAAAACGCTACTCAAGTCAACCAAAACTAGCACTTATTGAACTCAGCATATAATCTTTGGGTCCTCAAGGTCTGACGTATCATTCTCAAATGATTCTCGTGCTCTTCAGCACTCCTCAAATATACCAGAATATCATTGATAGACATGATCACGAACTGATCTAGATATTCTTTGAATACTCGGTTCATCAAATCCATGATAGCAGCTGGAGTGTTCGCCAGACCAAACGACATTACAGTACTCTCATAACGGTTGCCTCCGGCGCTAAACACTGACTTCAATAGGTCCTCCTTTTCGATTATCAGCTGATGATAACCTGTCCTTAAGTCGACCTTCGAACATATCAACACTCTTTGTAACTGGTCACACAATTCATCGATCTTCGGCAATGAACATTCGTTCTCGATCGTCACTTGTTCGGGTTAACGATAGTCGATGCCCAGACGCAAGGAACCGTCTTTCTTTCTCACAAATAGAACTAGTGCTTCCCAAGGTGATGCTCTGGTATGTATAAATCCCTTATCGAGTAATTCTTGCATCTGCACCATCGGTTCTTTCAGCTCAAACAACGACATCTGGCAAGAAGCCTTGGAGAGTGGCTCTGTCTCGGGTGCTGACTCAATCGCGAATTCTATCTCTTTCTCTGACGACGGGCTTAACAATTATGTGGAAACATATCTAGAAATTCTTGGACTACTGAGGTGTCCTTAATCTTCTGTTCTTTAGTCAGTCTTATCTATGACAGTCTCCAAGTAATCTTGGCAACCCGTTGGCAACCTCCGTCTAACAAACGGGTTGCCTTCAACCGACGAGATTAATGAAATCGAAGATTCTTTTCGACTCCCAATAAACTCGACACTTTCACATATCAACGGATTAGACTAGATTATTTCAAGTCAATAATCCACCACTGCGAAAGGCTCTTTGAGTCAACTCTATTCATCGGTGACGTCAAAGCTATACCTCAGCAACTATTCAAGCACAACTATAGCTAATAATTCTCCTTTCTTTCACTTTATTTCAATAAACTGGAGCTCCCCGAGTTTAATCAAAACTCTGCTATGCCACTCTAATAAAATCACCCCAAAATATTCTTCCTTTGATCGGTGCATGGTTGGTTCCATTCCTGTCCCTTTCGCCATCCTAGTAGCATCCTACTTATAGTAGCGGTGTCTATGCTCCCTTGGACTCACACTAATAATCCCTCACCTGACAGCTATACTAGCCACATCTATAGCATGTTCCTGTTATACCAAGACATTGGATCGATCTATACTTCCTTCTACAAACTCGGCACATGACTAGTGAGTCCTCTATCTCCTGTCGTATGACAGCATGCACTCTTACTTGCACCGGGGTCTATCCTAAATACCCCACTGTATGTTCTACGACGCATTCCCAATGATCTGTCCCATTAGCCTTCTGAGATTGTTTCTGGCTAGGTAACCCTATTGGTCACACTCAAAACAAGCACTCGTCTTAACAAGACACGGGGCTAATCCATGTCAACTTCCTTCAGCACAACACACTTCATTCTGATTCATTGCTGACCTGTCCATCCCACATTTCTAATTGGATGGAATATGATACTTTTCTTCGATCATAGGGTCCTTCCCAAATTGGTTTCCATCTCTACTGAATTTGAACTTCGACTCGGATGCAACGGCTTGCTTCCAAATCACATCTCCATGTTGGACCTCGGCAGGTGTGGCAACAACGACGGTTACGGCACTGGCAACGGCAGTGACAGCGGCGGCTCAATCCTGAGCTTGCTGACCTAACAAATTCCCAAGATTAACTAGCGCCTGAACGATCCCGTCAAACCTAGGATCGCTCGGTGCTGCTACACTAGTACCGGCTGCGGCGGTACTCTTACACTTGCGCTGACCTACGCCGGCGCTCTGCCACAACAACCTCGGGCACCGATCCTTGTCGGCGTTCTACCCCGAGTCACGGAGGTTACAACCCTCTTACTAGGAGTTCTCAACTCCTGATCACTCAACTACAGGATCCGTATAGATACCTGTTTTCCAATTCCAATTCCAGATTAGAATTGGAGTGACCCACACAAATAAGCTACCAATCAACTATCACGAACATGCACCAGCATGAATTTAAAGGTCATTCCTCCTAACTATCCCATAGACTTAGCGCACCTTATCACTTCAGCTACCGACCTGCTCTGATACCACTAAACGAGGATGTCACATCCCTATCCTCCGAGCACGTGCCCATCTCTGATTGGTCGATATAATAGCGACGTCCTAGGACGCATCGCCGACCCTTTCATTTTACTACGCATGCGGAAGCATATGAATAATCCCCGGACAATAAAATAATGAGATAGGAAAGTAGGACCAATTTTTCACAAAATACCATTTTATAAACACACCGGTCTATACACAAGAGTCTTCAAAAGGAATTGGCACTTTAAAAAAGAAAATTGTCCTACGACTAACTAGTCGGACATGGTCACCGATTCTTCGGGTTTCACCTCATGAACTCTGGCTCCTGGTCCTTTACCCACACCATCTACGGACTTGAAAATGGTTATACAACAACTAGTGAGATGATGTCTCAGTGAGTTCTGCCCCCTAAGACTCGATTAGGAAGTCAATATGCCCTAAAGGCTACCTAAGCACAACACGGGTCAAAGGACTTACCTTGGCCTCAGTCTCCTTCCTGCAAGTCAGTACAATTCATAATCTCATTGAGTCACAACAACACATCAAATCATTCACTCAGATCGACTTATCAATCAATCGACCTAGTCGATTACATGTTAATCAGACCATTCCCAAGTCATTTTAATCAATACCATACATTTTCCAAGATGATATATCTAGTCATCGAGCCCACGTGCATTCTCTAGGATGATATACTGAGTCTCTAAGCCTACGTACATTCTGTAAGATGACACACCTAATCACCGAGCCCACGTGCATTCTGCAAGATGACGTACTTAGTCACCGAGCCCACGTGCATTCTCCAAGGTGATGTACCAACTCAACGAGCCAACAACTCATAACGTCTTTCTCCGAGATGATGTACTTAGTCATCGAGCCAATGTAACATAGCATCTTTTTCCGAGATGACACACTTAGTCATCGAGCTGATGTAATACAACATTCTTTCTCACCTTTTATCATACCCGATAAAACGACTGTGTGTAGGTACGCGATTGGCCTTAGTCAAAAATACACTAATTTCACTTTTTAAATTTTCCACTGGCTTCAGCAGTCTAGAAATATAATTCTGGCGCTATAGACCCACACCGGTAAATATTCAATTAATTAACAAAATTAATTAATTTAAAGATAAATTCTTAATTTCACAATTAAATCGAAATCAACATGATATAAAGCTCAATTAAATAAACAGGTCAAACCGCTGCAATCAGCATAATTTTCCGGACACCGTCCATCATAGTCTAATTTTCGAAAAATATTACGAAAAATATTAAATAAATGCAATAAATCCAACTTAGGCCCGTTATAGCCTAATTGGAAGCCGAGACGAGCCTGAAAAATTACCGAGACTCGTTAAATAAATAATAGAGTCTATTTACTCGCTAATTGCAATAACTAACCACCTAACATGCATCGATAACTAAATTAATTTCACTAATTAAATCTAACTAACCACCTAAACATGCTTAACCTAGGCTAAATAATCACTAAGCATAATTAACCTACTAATTAAGGCTTAATGAGTAAAACTCACTGGTTTATTGTGGTAACCGGTTCACTGCGACGACGGCGCGACGGTGGCCGAACATGGGCTCGCGGCGACACCAACGGGCTTAAACCGGACCTAAACTTGGCCCAACAAATCTCAGCCCAATCTGAGATTTGTTTTTGAATTGGGCTGGACCTGAAGCGGGCTTCAAAATGTGGGCTGTTGGGCTCGGCCAATCTTGGCTGAAGACACGGGCTGAATTGGAGCTCAAAGTCGTGGCCTTCGCTGGATCGAAGTTGCTGTGCGGAGGAGTCGTGGAACAGGCCGAGAAGATGGGCGGAGACATGGAGCAAACGGGCTAGGCTTCGATCAAGCAAGGGCTTCGTGGAGGCGTGTGTTGACCAACAGGGACATGCCGAAGTGGAGGAGGGGCAGACGAGAGTGGTAGCAAGGGGGGTGGTGTCAACGCGGGGAGGCTTCCTGGCTGACTCGGCGAGATTGGGTGACGGACGTTGGGAGAAAGGGCTGCTTCGGTGGCAACAAGGGGGGTGGTGTCAAGGCGGGGAGGCTTCCTGGCTGACTCGGCGAGATTAGGTGACGGATGTTGGGAGAAAGGGCTGCTTCGGTGGAGCAAAATCGAAGATGGTGGGACGCATGGAGCTTCGGTCAACAAATGGTTTCTAGGGTTGCTGAAGTTGACCATGCATGGGCTGAATGAAGACACGGTGCAAGGAGTAGCTTTGAAGAAGAAAAATAAAAGGGAAATGAAACCACCGGCCGTTGCAGCGTGGATGGTAGCTCCTTTGTCCTCCATCGAGGAGGCCAAGGTTCGAAGCCCCTGCAAAGCAGGGAGGCTGAAGCGCTGTGTGGTGAGTTAAGCGTGGCGTCGGGGTGGTGGTTTCCCCGCTAGCGACACCTGGGGGTTTACGTGGCGGCTGTCGGCCAAAGCGGTTCCTCCAGCAACCAAAAAAAAAAAAACAAAAAATAAAAGGGAAATGAAAGAGGGAGTAGAGGGCGTGAGCTTCGGTTGAGGGGAGGAAAAATCGACCGATTAAGAGAGAGAGAGAGAGAGAGGAAGAGCCGAAGATGGCAACGTGTGAAGGGAGGGGCCAGCAAGCTTGCGATGTAAGCCTTGAAGAAGAGAAGAAAAAAGTCAAGAAAGATTATCCAAAACTTGATTGCTTGGTCCCCTAATTAGCCCTCAAAATTATCCCTCTTGTCCAATAATACTTTCTTGTATTATCTTCACAAATAAGCCCATTTTAATGCGCAAAAATGCCCTCATTTTCCTAATTCCGAATTTACTCACATAGCTTCAATTTCCATCCAAATTCTTCAATTTGATGTCCCAATTTGATGTAGAACAAGCCCACATAATTTCTGCAAGTCCCTTTCGCCAAGTAGCTCAGTTTGCAAGTCGAAAATCTCTTCAATTCGGCCAATCCAAATTTCCGTTCGTTTTCCAAAACATCCAAATCGAATTTCCATAAAAATCCCGGAATCACAGAAAATTCTTCGAAGGATGAGTAGACGTTCCTAAAATAAGTCGTGACATGGCAGAACTTTTAATTTCTGAAATCGGGTTCAAATTCGTGGTTAATTTTAATCTGACGCGATTTTAGCGTGACCTAACCTACCCAGGTAGCTTTTAGGAATTTTTAGTGCAATTGACCCGTGATCAATTTTCTTTGAGCCACACGTAGCACTTCGACGCATCGGCGACTCTCGGTTGTCGTGAAAACCTCAAGGTTTCAAATACGGACACAGGACGCCAATACGACAGAAAAATTAGTCTAGTGCCAATCGATGAGAATTTTGCAATTTTGTGGAATCATCCATATTTAGCCACACATCTCAGTCGAACTGACCTATCTCTGATCTTTGATCAATTTTTAACTATGCCGTAATGACCCTTGCAGACTAACACGGTCGAGTAGTCGATTCCTGGTCGAATTCTCAAGTCTATTGCGTTCATATTCCTTAACGGCTTCACCTGATAGGCTGGTTATCTCGTGAGTGGCCATCATAGAGAAAAGTACTATAGTCGTGTCGATGAAAGTCCCAACTTATCCAATCGAAATCTGAACTGAATTTTCAGCATGTCACACCAGTATCGCCGGCCGCTCGCTGCCGTTGACTGCCACTGTCACCGCTACCAACTACCATCACTAGTTGCCAGCCTCCCGCTTGCTGGCTGCCTCCCACTGCCACTCAGAAGGGAGGAATTTTGTGTTGTTATCAAAGCAATTTCTATTCCGGGAACAAAAATTTTGTATCATTATCGAACACATATTTTGTCTCAGAAACTCATTTGGGGAATAAAAATAGAAAAATCAATTTTTAGTTATAAATTAATTTCTAGAACATAATAGTTATTATTTGCGCTCGAGACATCAAGGATAAGTTGAGTTCATTATCGCATCGATTGAACCACTAAGGAAATAGCTGCATCATTAGAACGGCGATAGGAAACAGCCAGAAGGGACATCGGCGTGAAGCACCTCCTTCACGCCGGAAGAAAATCAACTGAGTTTGAGGTCCCCGAATAAGACTTCGATGGAACAACACCTACGACCAGGAAGAGAAGTGGGTGAGGGATGTCAACGAACTGCTGGTTCGTTGAGAAATGGCCGGTAATGGCAAGGACAGCGGGCGGCCAAGATGGCGAGATAGAGTTAGAGAGATAAATTGATAATAACAATAGCTAAACCCCCCAAGTTTGAATGCTAGCCATTGGAATTCATGGCTTTGGTTAAATGCTTAACAATTAAGAAATGCTCTCTTTGGCTCATCTCAAGTCACAAGGGTTGATGAGGTGGCATGTTGGATGGCCGAGATTGAATATGCAATGGATGGTCTAGATCAATTCTTTAATCACTAAAAAATGTTCCCATTGGTTAATTTCAAGTGACAATGACTTGGGGCATTTTAGTCATTTCAAGCAAATAAAGCATTTTGGTAATTTTAAAGTGTACGGGAGAGGCACTATTCGGCATCCACGCTATGCTGGTCAGAACAGTGCTGATGACCTGAAATTTTGGACGGAATTGCTAATTGGTCAACGCCAGTTCAATCCGAGTAGACTTGCTGTTTTTTTTTTTTTCTTTAAATGCAACCAAGGCTTATCATTTCATATAAAAACAAGCCCTCTAGAGTAAGGGGCATCAAAACACATTATATCCCATAGAGTGGGTGGTAGGTAAGAAACCCAATAACGTGGAAGGGCCTTACATCTAGAGGCCCTTACAACCTGATCTGCTAGTCTATTTGAATCTCGAGGACAGAAAGCCAACTCAAGACTCTCAAAAAGGGCCAAGAAGCCTAAATATTCTGTGATAAGTGTCTCAACATCCCAAAAGCAAAGGGAAGAATCTTGTAGGAAGCTTACCAAGGAGGAGCTGTCAGTTTCCAGCACATATTTCTGTCCAAATCAACTAGTAAAGTGATGAAGACCATGGAGACAACCAAGGGTTTCAGAATGAAAGGTGGAGGATGCTCGAATTGGTCGTGTTGGGATATAATACGCGGAAATGACAGGATCTTGCAATTTACGTCAACGCGAAATCACTAGAGAAATAAACGAGAAAAATAAGGACACCAGAAATTTACGTGGTTCGGTCCAAGTATCGGTACCTACGTCCACGGGGAGAGCCAACAGCAAATAATCCACTATAATCAGATAATAAGAGTTTACAATCGCTCAAATGCTTAAGAGTTTCTCACACCTAGATTTAACCCCAAACCCAAAGTGTTTAGAAATAAACAACTCACTTGGGTATAAATTCACGGCACAAAATTACCACTCATTCAAGCTTAAAACAATATGCTCTACGTATGACTTCGCGTATCTCCTCAAAGCTTCGTGCGGCTTGCGGTTTCAACAATCGTGGACTACGCGGCTTCGTACGGGTGCAGTAGCCACTCACCGAAAAAGAGAAGAAACCCTGCGTAATACTTATTTCTGCTTTTATACGTGTGTGTGCCCAAGGTCAAACTTTTGACCTTGGGCCCCACCACCTTCCTCTTCACGTGCAGGGAACTCCTTCGTAGAGGAGACTTCATCGGCTAAAAGCAAATCCTAGAATATTGTGTGTTTGGGCCCCACCGTGGATAACAACTTTCAGCAAGAATTCCGAAGAAGGAATTCGTATACGTGTGCCCGTCCTTTTTTTTTTTCAATTTTATTTCCTCCTTTTTTTTCTTTATAAATCTTCAAGAGTCCAGCGAATCGCGTTTTTGCAAACGCTCAAAATCGAGACATAATTTAACAATTCTCCACCTTGACTCGATATTTGAAAACAAGTTATAGTGCTCATCATCCATATTGCTCTCCCAACGCCCCGCGGGCAGTCACTCTCCACAGACGCCAATAAAGCTCAAGTAGAGCTTGAGCTTCGCCAAAGGAACAGACTTAGTCATCATGTCTGGCCGGTTATTTACTGTAGCAATCATTTTAACAATAACATTACCCTTAGTTAAGACATCTCGAATGAAGTGGTACCTGATGTTGATATGCTTTGTTCGCTCTTGATAAACTAGATTATATGCCAAATATATCGCACCTTGGTTATCACAGTGTATATCCACACTCTTCTGTTCTAACCCAAAGTCCAAGAGCAAACTTTGTAACTATATCATCTCTTTCGCTACAAAGGTTAGTGCCATGTACTCTGCCTCAGTCAAAGACAAGGCAATGTAATCTTGTAAGGACGCTTTCCAACTAACTGCACCATCTGCTAGCATAAATACGTACCCTGCTAAAGATCTACAATCATCCAAGTCACCGGCGTGATCAGAATCCACAAAACCAGTGGTCTCACTACCATTGTTGTCCCTTCAGTATACTATACCCACATCTGCTGTCCCCTTCAAATATCTGAGGATCTACTTCACAGCTTCCCAATGAGCTTTACCAGGACGCTTCATATAGCAACTAACCATGCTCATAGCTTGTGAAATATCAGGCCTAGTGCACACCATAGCATACATAATACTACCCACGACACTAGAATAAGGGACACGGGACATATGCTCCTCCTCCTCCTTAGTTTGCGGTGATAATTTATCTGAAAGTTTAAAGTGTTTCGTTAAAGGTGTGCTTACAAATTTTGCCAATTGCATATTAAAACATGCCACGATCTTCTCAATATATTTCTTTTGAGATAGATGTAAAACTCCTGCAATCCTATCACGCAAAATCTCCATACCCAAAATTTTCTTTACATCACCTAAATCTTTCATCTCAAATTCAGCATTTAACTGCCTCTTCAGCACATCAATATCAAACATATTCTTACCTACTATCAGCATATCATCAACATATAAGAGTAGATAAATCAAAGAACCATTCTCCAATCTCCTATAGTAAACACAGCTATCCATCTGACTTTTTGTGTAGTCTTGACTAGCCATAAAAGCATCAAAACGTTTATACCACTACCTAGGAGACTGTTTCAGCCCATACCAAGATTTCTTTAACAAGCAAACATGATCTTCCTTACCCGAAAATGCAAATCCCTCTGGTTGCCTCATGTAAATCTGCTCCTCCAACTCACCATGAAGAAACGCAATTTTCACATTTAGCTGCTCTAACTCAAGATTCTACAAAGCAACTAAGGCAAGTAAAACACGAATAGAAGTATGTCTTACCATAGGAGAGAACACCTCATTGTAGTCAATGCTCTCATGCTGTGTATATCCCTTCGTCACAAGTCTCGCCTTATACCTCACTGCCTCGACACCAGGAATGCCCTCTTTCCATTTGAAGACCCATTTACATCCGACAATCTTTTGGCTCTTAGGTACTTTGACCAGCTCCCATGTCTGATTTCGATGGAGTGATTCCATCTCTTCACTCATAGCCCCTAGCCACTGCGACGACTCCGAACTAGCCATCGCCTTAAAGTAAGATGAAGGCTCATCTGTCCCCACCTCATTACCTAGAGTCAATGCATAAGCAATATCTGTATAACCATAATGTACTGGTGGTTTAATTTGCCTTCTCTATCTATCTGTGGCTATAGTCTGCTGCGGCTTTGCTGGTTGTTCACTATCACCGACTTCAGGAATTGCGGCTTCATTTGCAGTCTTAACCTCTGTTACCTTCAAGGTCTCTAGAGTCTCCACCTGAAGCTCCACCTCATTTATGACACCATCATCTGTCTTCTCTGCCGGTTGTGTCTTAGAACTCCTCCTTTGAAGCATTGCAGTCTCGTTGAAGATCACATCTCTGCTGATTAGAAAACCGGGTGATCTAGGATCGGTGCACCACATCCGGTAGCCTTTCACCCCATGTGCATAATCCAGAAATATGCACTTCTTCGCCCTCGGCTCAAGCTTACCATCACTCGCATGAGCATACGCAAGACATCAGAATATTCGTAATCTGGAATAATCAACAGATTTCCCCGACCATACTTCCTCAGGAGTCTTCCACTCGATAGCTGATGATGGAGATCGATTAACCAGGTAACATGACATGTTCACTACTTCGGCCAAAATTCCTTGCCAAGTCCTGCATGCGAAAGCATGAATCGAGCTCGCTCAAGCAAAGTTCTGTTCTTCTATTCTATCACGCCATTCTGCTGTGGTGTCCTAGGTACTGTGCGGTGTCTCACAATACCTTCTTTCTCGCAGAACTCAGTAAAATCTTTACCATAGAACTCCATGCCATTATCAGTTCTCAGGCACTTGATTTGCTTATTTGACTGCTTCTCAATCAAATCCTTAAATTTCTTGAACCGATCAAACACATCATATTTAGGCTTCAAAAAGTATACCCATACCTTCCTTGAATAGTCGTCGATAAAAATTAGCATATATCGGGCACCTCCTTTCGAAGGAATTGAAGACGGGCCCTAGACGTCTGAATGAATGTATTCAACTAGTCGTTTGGTCGAATGAATAGCTGTAGTAAACTTAACTTGATGCTGCTTCCCATAGATGCAGTGCTCACATAAGTCCAGCTTCCCTGTCTTCTGACCCTTCAACAACCCCCTTTCACTGAGCATCGTCATATCTGCCTCACTCATGTGTCCCAAACGCATATGCCATAACTGAGTCAAGTTAGAGTCTGACTCACTTGATGAAACAATAGCGGTTCCGGTCATGGTCTCTCCCAATAGATGATAGAGAGTATTCACTTTCTTCCCCTTCATCACTGTCATAGCATCTTGAGAGATTTTCATTACTCCACCTTCAGCGGTGTACCTACACCCGATGTCATCGAGTGTCCCCAGAGAAATAAGGTTTTTCTTGAGCTCTGGTACATGCCTCACATCTGTCAATGTGCGCACCACTCCATTGTGCATCCGAATTCGAATTGTCCCTATCCCCACAGCCTTACTAACTGCATTAGTCCCCAAAATAACCCTACCACCATCTGCAGCTTGGTAAGTAGTAAACTAGTTCTTATGAGATGTCATGTGATAAGAACACCTCGAATCTAGCACCCATTCGTCTCTTGACGAAGTAGCAGTCACACATAAAATAGCTTCTGCATTACTAGTGCTCCCCTCAGCAACGTTTGCCACACTGCTTGTGGCAGTCTGCCCATCAGCTTTATTTCTCCACTTTGGACAATCTCTCCTGATGTGCCCCTCCTCGTGACACTAAAAGCACTTCACGCGTCCCTTGGACTTTCTATTGCGTGATTTTGATCTGCTTTTACCTCTGCAGCTACTAGGCTCTCGATGTTGTTCTCTACCCCGAATCGTCAGTGCTTGCGCTGCTCCTTTCACCAGACCGTCATTTCACAACTTTCTCTGCCACTCCTTAGAGAATAAGGCGGACTTTACCTCTCCTGAGGTAATTGTAGTACGCCCCTACAACAGTGAATCAGTAAAGTGCTCCCATGACTTTGGTAAAGAGGCTAACAACATCATGCCATGTTCTTCATCATCAAGAATCTTTCCGACGTTCTTCAGATCCAACATGAGTTTATTAAATTCATCTAGGTGGGTTTTGATAGATGTACCTTCAATTTATCTAAATTGAAACATCTTCTTTAACATGTATAAGCGATTATTCAAACCTTTCTTCACATAGAGTGCTTGAAGTTTTGCCCATAATGCCGTGGCATCCTTCTCCTCAGAAACCTCTATTAAGACCTCATCCGTCAAATCTAACAGGATTATGCTCTTTGCTTTTTCCATTAGCTCTACCCTCTCTGAGGCTTTCATTATGATAGGCAAATCATCTTCACCTTCCAGTGCCTTGGCCAAACCTTGTGTTGTCAATAAAGCTCGCATCTTGATGCTCCATAACACAAAGTTGTTGCTCCCATTAAACTTCTCTATTTCAGATTTCCTCTCAGACATAATTGCAGTAACATAATTTTCAAATAATAATCAGATAAGCAAAAGCTCCAAATCACAATCAAGAAATCCAACCTTAAGCTTTGATACCAATTGTTGGGATATAATATGCGGAAACGACGGGATCTTGCAATTTACGTCAACGCGAAATCACCAGAGAAATAAACGAGAAAAATAAGGACCCTAGAAATTTACGTGGTTTGGTTCGAGTATCGATACCTACGTCCACGGGGAGAGCCAGCAGCAAATAATCCACTATAATCGGAGAATAAGAGTTTACAATCCCTTAAACGCTCAAGTGTTTCCCACACCTAGATTTAACTCCAAACCCAAAATGTTTAGAAATAAACAACTCACTTGGGTATAAACTCACGGCACAAAATTACCACGCATTCAAACTTAAAACAATACGCTCTACGTATGACTTCGCGTATCTCCTCAAAACTTCGCACGGCTTGCGGCTTCAACGATCGTGGACTACGCGGCTTCGTACGGGTGCAGTAGCCACTCACCGAAAAGAGAAGAAACCCTACGTAATACTTCTTTCTGCTTTTATACGTGTGTGTGCCCAAGGTCAAAATTTTGACCTTGGGCCCCACCACCTTCCTCTTCACGTGCAGGGAACTCCTTTCGTAGAGGAGACTTCATCGGCTAAAAGGAAATCCTAGAATATTGTGTGTTTAAGCCCCACCGTGGATAACAACTTTCAGTAAGAATTCCGAAGAAGGAATTCGTATACGTGTGCCCATCCTTTTTTTTTTTTTAATTTTATTTCCTCCTTTTTTTCTTTGTAAATCTTCAAGAGTCCAACGAATCGTGTTTTTGCAAACGCTCAAAATCGAGACATAATTTAGTAGGTTGCGCATCTCCTTCAATCAATCTCCCTTCAGAATCGTAGCACACGAAAGCAAAAGCCCTTTCCGTAGACCCTAGAAGGTGAGATCCATCGATGTCAATATTTAGCGTCCCTGGTTGTGGTGGTCTCCAACTCGAAGGTAAATCCTCCGATGCACTCTCTTCCTCCTCATTACTCTTGTTCCATTTCACATAGTTGTAGTGCATGGCAAGAGATGAGTCTACTATGCTTTTGGGACTAGAATTTTAGTGTTGGAAAACAAAAAGTGTTACGCACAAACCAAATATTCTAGAGAGTTGCTACGATGAGCTCAAAAGGTGGGTTTTTTAGGGTCAGATCTACAAAGTTCAGCAACCACTCCTCGATTCTAGTCATTTGTTGGTGAGAAAATTGAAAAGTGAATTCTGGACTAGACAAAACCTGTTTTGCCCTATCACAAAGGAGGAAAAGATGTTCCATCGTTTCGGGTTCCTTTCGGCACAAGGGGTAGTGAGGCTCAAGTAAAAGCTTCCTTTTATACAAGTTAACCCCGGTTGGTAAAGCATTTTGGCAGACGCTCCGCATGAATAATCTGACTTTGGGGAGTGTTTTTAGCTTCCAGATTTTGCTCTATAGAGAACTGGGAGTTTTGTACGAGGATGAAGCTTGCTCGTTGTCATGTTTCATTTCGATCTTTCGAAGTTGATTATAACCACTTTTGACAAAGTAGCTCCCAGACTAATTTGCTGACCAAACTAGTTTATCCTCTATCGAAATGAATTGCTAGAATTTCATTAATGACTTTCTCATCAAAAGAGTTCCCCAATAGTTGCTCTTTCCATTGTTGTTCGTTGAGTCTATCAATTCTGCAACCATTTTGCGATCTTGTTGGTTATATGGTCCTCCTAGTACACCCCTTTCCAACCATCTATCCTCTTTGATTCTAATTTGCTGGCCATTACCCACTTTCCATCTCACCTTCTTCAAAATGGCTTGTTTTCCCAACATCACTTTGTTGAAAGTAAGGACATAAGCCCAAACTGCCTTTGTCTTTTTTTTTTTTTTTTAGTGTATCCCATTTTTTTTCCAACGAAGACAGCTTTGGAGGCATGTGTTTTCCACCAAAACAAAGCTATCTTCCTTTCTATGGCTTTGCAAATTGCTATTGAAATTTTAAAGATTGACATCGAATATTGTGGTAAAGCCTATACCACTGCTTCGTTTAATATTTCTTTTCTAGCTTTGGAGATAAAATTCTCTTTGTAGCCTTTTAACTTCATGTTTACTCTTGCTAGTATCCATGCAAACATCTGCTTTTTTATTTGGCCCCAATTCGATGGGATGCCCAAATACTTTCCAGTTTTGTCAATCTCCAGAACATGCATCTATTGGGCCATGTTCCTTTTTAGTTGAGGAGGGCACCCTGCACTAAAGAAGATACCTAACTTGTTTAGGTTGATTTCCTAACCCGATGCGAAGCAATATTGATGAAGGATAAATGCTAAGTTTTGGCATTCCCTAACCTTCTATGAAGAAGATGGAATCATCTATGAAAAGTAAAAGGAAAAGCGTGGGGCAGTACCTGTATAGTCTAATTCTATTGAAGCTCTTGTCATCAATTGCTTTTATCATGAGGGAGGAAAGTGCATTTGCCATAATAATGAATAAGGGTGCGTTTAGTTCAGCATTCTCAAGGAGCTTTTAGTCTCTAAAGCTCCTTGGAGAGATGTTGGACCGTTTGGCAACCATTTTGAAGTAGCTTTCAAGTGAAAGCCAACATTAGGAAGGCTGAAAGCCCAATGCTAATAGGGACTACCATTAAGCTTTCAACATTTGGCCAAATGCTAAAACTCATTTTTAAATTTCTGATTTTACCATTGTTATTATTTTTTAAAATGCCAAAATAATGCTAAAAAAATCAAATATATATATGTAAATGCTAAAAAATTAAATATATTTTGGTCCTTTAAAAATATTATTTATATATTTGATTTTTTTAGCATTATTGTCAAAATTTATATTAAAAAAGTTGCATACATCATTTTTTTCAATTTTAAACAAATAAAAATTAAAAAATTATGATGAAGGGTTTGGTCTTTTTTTTTTTAATTATATATATGTATTTGATTTTTTAACATTATTTTCAAATTTTTAAAAAGTTGTATACATTATTTTTTCAGTTTTAAACAAACAAAAATTGAAAAATTTCGACAAAGGATTTGTTCCTTTTTTTAAAATATATATATGTATTTGATTTTTTTTAGCATTATTGTCAACATTTATATTTAAAAATTTGCATACATCATTTTTTTTTCAATTTTAAGCAAATAAAAATTAAAAAATTCTGATGAAGGGTTTGGTTTTTTTTTTTAAAATTATACATATTTGATTTTTTTATTATTATTGTCAAAATTTATATTTAAAAAGTTACATACATTATTTTTTTCAATTTTAAACAAATAAATTTAAAAAAACTAATATTAATCACCCAAAGGACTTTTCAAATGTGTTTTCTATCAAATGGCATTTCTCTCAAAGTTGCCTCTCAAAGCATAATTTACTAAACAGCATTTACATTTGCCTAAAGTTCTTTAGGCTAAACTATTTTGCATTCCCAATGGACTTTCAAAATGTTGAACCAAACGCACCTGCAAAAACCTCTCAAGGGCTTAAAGAAAAGGAGGGGTTCCCCATTAAACTTGATGATAAGGGAGAAGGTGGAGACACATCGCATTATCCGAGATACCCATCTTGCACTGGAAACCATCTTTATCATTAAAGCTTCTAGGAAATGTCATTCGACTCCATCGTAAGCTTTCTTCATGTCTAGCTTTAAAATGGCATGAAATCTCTTTTTCCTCTTCCTAATTCTTAACTGGTGAAGGACCACAAGAATATTGTCTTGTATCTATTTACCATTGATGAAGGCGCTTTATTCCAATCCTATCAAAATAGGGAGCCAAGGTTTTAGGCAATTCGCCAAGACCTTGGATATAATTTTATAGCCAAAATTGCATAAACTGATAGGCCTGAACTGGTTAATCATTTTTGGTTTTGGGTTTTTGGGGTTGAGAACAATGTGGGTTCTATTCATATTTGGGTCGAGAGAGCTATTGTCAAAGAAAGACCTCACCATATTATGCACGGATGATTTCCCAATGATATTGATAGAATTGTCCATTTAATCCATCCGGTCCTGGTGCTTTCCTAGTACCCAACTAAAAAGTCGCACTTTTTAGTAGATTCTGGTTCATCTGATCCTCTGCTAGAGTGGGGTGTAGATCAAATACTGCCTGAAAGTTTCTTTGACCCGCTGTGGTGTAAAGCGACTAGAATAAATGCTCTGTCAATTCCTGCAGTTTTGTCGAATCACAACTCCATGCTTCATCTGTCGTTTTCAACATGGAGATTTTGTTTTTTTTTTTTGTCTTCTTTGAATTGTGGTTGCATAGAAATACCTTGTGTTTTTAGTTCCCCATTACAACGAGCTAATGCATGATCGCATGCCCCAATACATTCCCTCCTGTTTCCATAGGTCTTTAATTTGCTGATTTAAGGATTTGACCCTCTCCCTATTTTGTTGCAAAGTTGGGGTGTTTGTAATCTCCTGGAGTTTTCTTTTCAGAGAGTTTATTTGTCACTGTGCATTTGAGAACTTCTCCTTGCGCCACTTCACCAAGGCTTCGGATACTCTCAATAATTTCCTCATGAGTTTCTCATTCTCCAACCGAAGGACGCTCCACATTGACTGTACAACTTTAGCTCAACCTTCCTCTTTCATCCAAAAAGCTTCGAGCTTTAACTCCCTCTTTCTTTTAGATGAGGCAGCTGAAAGTGTTAGCAATAGTGGACTGTGGTCAGAACCGACTGCAGGAAGGGCAAGAACTTCTGCATTTGGGAACTTTACCCGCCATTCCACATTACATAGGGCTCTATCTATTCGTTCTTTCACATGTGCCTCCCCCTCCCTATTGTTCGCCTAGGTAAATGCGCATCCCTTTCTCTGTAGATCCAGCAGGGAACAATCATTCAAGAACTCTTGAAAAACGGCTAGCCTGTAGTTGTTCACCATGCATCCTCCAACCTTTTCCCATGGGTACAAGATTTCATCGAAATCACCTATACAAATCTATGGAAGCTGGTTCGGAAAACTAACTCTCTGCAGCGTTCCCAAAGTTGGAGCCTTTCTTGGTATTCTGTTGTGGCATGGACAAAGTTCTCATCTAAGTTTGTCTTATTGTATTTGAGCATGTCAGGTCAAAAAGCTCTGGAGAGGCCCTTACCACATTGAAGGATACCATATTCATCCACAACACCGCTAACCCACCTGCTGTTCCTATTGGGTTTATGACTTCGTAAAACTGGAAACTTTGATGTCTCATCAGCTCTTGAATCTTCACTCCTTTGTTCTTTGTCTCCATCAAAAAAATGATACTGGGCCTAAAAGGAGCCACTAAAGCTTGTAGTTCCCAACTTGTCAGGGATGTGCCCCACCCCGACAATTCCAACTTAAGATATTCATGGGAAACCTAGTGGCTTATTATGGCTAGCTACCAAAGCCCGTATGTTAGAGGCTCATTGAGAACCTGGATTGGGGTATCTAAAAGCTGGGTCCCATCCAAGGCAGGGGAAAGACTCTTATGGGGAGGGTAGGGATTATACTTACTCTGGATCTTCTTGCTTGCCAATTTCTTTCCCTTGCTACTTTTCTTCTGAGGGCTGCTAGAATTTCCTTCACTCACTAGGTGGAGGACAGGGTCATTTAGGCTGCGTTTGTTTTTATTTCTTTTTTCAGTTTCTAAACACTTTTTGTTTTTTGTTCCTGGGAACAAAAAAGGAATAGAAACGCGTTTGGGTGCGTTTTTGTTCCAAAATTGTTTTTTTGTTCCCAGAAACACATCTGGAACAGAAAAAAGAAACAAAAAAAAGTTGTTTCTTGTTTCTGGAACAAAATTTAGAAACACTTTTCTTTTCTTATTCTTTTTCTTCTTATTTTCTTCTTCTTTTTTCTTTCTTTTTTCTTTGGCCGAGCGCCGGCCTTGACTAGGGCCGGCGACCGGCCGTCGAGGGCCAGCGACCTCACTAAAGCGTCGTCAGCCCCTGGCGAAGCTCGGCCTCGCCTTGGCTGGGTGAGCTCGACCTCGCCGGATCTGGGCGAGCTCGAGCTCGCCCAACCAAGGCGAGGCGACGTCGCGTCCGCGCCGGTTGGGCGAGCTCGATCTTGCCCCGGATCTGGCGAGGCCGAGCTCACCCGACGGCCGGCGAGGCTCGGCCTCGGCCGGCCACCGCCCTTGTCGGCGTCGCTGGCGGTGGCCGGCGACGCCGAGCCTCGCCGGATCTGGGCGAGCTCGAGCTCGCCCAACCAAGGCGAGGCCAAGCCTCTCCCGGCTACGGCGAGGCTCGGCCTCGCCGGGGCCCGGCGAGCCTCGCCGTGGCTGGGGGAGGCCGCCAGCCCTCGTCGACCGATCGCCGGCCATGGCCGAGGCCGGCGACCGACCAAAAGAAGAAAAAAGAAAAAAGGAAAAAGGACAAATAAATAAGAAAAAAAGGACAAATAAATAAGAAAAAATAAATAAAGGAAAAATAAATAAGAAAATAAGAAAAATAAGAAAGAAAATAGAAAAAATAAAATAAAAATATTAAAAAATAAAAGGAATAAAAAAATTATACAAATTTACCAAACGTATTTCTGTTTCATGGAATAATTTTTAAACAGAAATGTTACCAAACGCGGCCTTAGCAGCTGACTCGGTTGGTAAGGACCATCTTTAGAATAACAGTCACCACCTCCCCATGTAGGGTTAGGAACTATCTCCTCCTCCCCAACTTCATCCACATGTTTAGCATAAACTGATTTCCAAAGCGGGCTCCACTCTCTCACTTCAGCACGGAGCCCAAGGCCAAAACAACCAAGGTTATCTATCTCTGGCTTGCTCTCGTCAAATTGCTCTACTTCACAGAACTTGGTGTAGTGCCTAATCCGACCACAAGCATAGCATAAGTGTGACACTGTGGCGTCCCAGGGCATCACGCACTAAACACAAGTGGAATTATAATTATTATTATCATTTTGCCTAACTTGTAACCTCCTTTAGATAATCTATAGTGTTTACCAATGAAGGTTAGCATGTATAACATGGATTATTTAAATCTCTAGTTTATATTATGAGGTTATTCTGCTATCACTCTACCTTCAATTCAAGTATTGGCCAAATCATTCATGCACATAAACAAGATCACAAGAAGCTTCATTTCTTCTGATCATCATCAGGGCCTACAAAAATTTATCAACCTGGACTCTTTCCATGTTCATCGCCTATATATAAAACATATACATAACAAAAGTAAGGCGTAACAAAAGCCAGGGATAAAGGGTGAGGGTGTCTACTCCACGAGTTCCCACACAAGCTCACGTTCAAAAGAAACAAAAGACAGTCGGCTTCTACATGATCAAAGGCATCTAGGCGCCATCCGTCCCAACTACATGTCCATCATCACTAAAAGGTATAAGGCCAAACATCGCTCCATCGTGCTTGATAAACCATGCGACAAACTTCATTGGAACCATCTCAGCTCTACCAACATCCATCCATTAAGTAGCCTCATACTTGGAGAAAGTCAGCTCCACATCAGAGTCATACACATCAGTAAAGGTAACCTCAATGCTTGATACCACTCCATAACGAGCTATTGGCGGCACATCCATACTATCAATCTGAAAATGTAAGGTATGAGCAACAACTTTGCCCAGTAAAGAATGATAAAACTCTAACTTAAACAATCCACAGCCATCAATATTTCAAGGGAATCATGACCAAACAATTCAAGATACTAAAGTAGGATTGTCACAAGCATAAACAATTGGATATTAACACATCATGTATGCAATCACCTTATGTGCATCCATTTCTATGCTTACCTTTCTCGAGCTCAGTCTTATATCAAGATGCAATGCAACAATAATGGATGAACTCACTCGCCAAGTAGAATTATATTTAGTGTGCATATGATCCACCCTCGATCAGTCACTAATCGGAACTCTACTGGCCTGATTGAGTCACTTCTGGAAGTTACCTTATCCGGACTTCCACAATATTTCTATTATGGGCATCTCACTCCGAGGCATCCCGGCATCACTCAGCCGAGGTCCTCCCAAGACCACTCAACATGGGGCATCTCACTCCGAGGCATCTCAGTATCACACAACTGAGGCATCCTTGATCACACACAAGGGCATCTCACTCCGAAGCATCCCAGTATCTCTTTACCGAGGCATCCAAGACCACACAGCATGGGCATCCCAACTTCCGAGGGGCATCACCGGTATCTCCATACCGATGGGTTCATTCACTCTCTTAAGCACACATTTCACACCACCACACCTTTGATTAATGCATTTATCGTATGCAAAAGAAAAAGACTCCAAAATATCTAACTATATATCTAACTCTCATGAACCTAGCACACGTGCGTGTCCAAATTATAAGATAAAACCCATTACGACATGTCCCATTCCATGCCGAACAGATATTTACCCCATAATCAAGCACTATGCACCGCACTCATTGCACACGCATGATATGAGACTTACTCTTATATGACTAACATCTATTATGAGATTTATTAGACTCTATGTGCATCACAAAAGCCTAATATAAAAGACACAACATCTAATATATATTCTCGGGTCCAGACAGTTCACTAGCTAAATGTACAGTTTCGGTTTCGGACACAGAGGTATATCAATTCTTGTCGGAATACTACCAAATTTTATTATGTTATATTTGAAACATATATTGACATTTTCCATGAAGAAACTTAAGTCTAATTCCCACTGTATTAAGAGTAACAATCGCCATAATCTTTACTAGCACCCTGTATCGACGTCCAGATTCTTTATTTACAAAGAAATTGTTTCACCATCCAATTCCTATCCATTTAATCTCAAATTTTGAAATGTTATTCCTAAGGATGTTTTCTACAACTTTCATTAAGGATTCGAAGTCAAATATAACTAGATAATTACATAAAATTAATATAATCGACAAAGGTCAAACCGTTTCTTACAAAAATAGTTCACTGGTTTTACTAAATTCACTTCTATCTCTATGTTTTTATATTCATATGGTTATAGCTAGGTTTCTAATTCAATCCAATGGATGTTTTATCATGTAAAATGGTTCATTTCTTATTTCATCAACATACATAAAGAAAATAACACAAAACAGAAGACTCCCTAACCGTATTCTCCTAGAACATAATAGGTATACACGATTCCTTCACTCCTAGCCCAATCAAACTATTTATTTCTCTACAAGTCTCTTCTACAACACTTCAATATTTTATCACAGCAACTACAAGTACTTTCATCAAGCTTTTCTTTAACAGATAGCCCATCCATAGCTCGACTCGAAGTATAATTGCATCCGTGAGTTCACTCATCACAATATACACCACATCCATCCACTCGACAACCATTTCATCACTTCACTCAGCAAAGACAGCATACTCACACTTGGATTTCGAAACATGCAAGACTCAAAAGTAACATGCAATGGCTTCTACCTTCAATCTAACACTTACTAAGCTTAGATTAATCACAAAACAACAACTATGAATCAAATCCT
This sequence comes from Eucalyptus cladocalyx, assembly GCA_017140615.1. Taxonomy (NCBI): domain Eukaryota; kingdom Viridiplantae; phylum Streptophyta; class Magnoliopsida; order Myrtales; family Myrtaceae; genus Eucalyptus; species Eucalyptus cladocalyx. The sequence continues at coordinate 26,948,380 of CM029522.1, forward strand.
TCACTGTTTGGTTAGATCCGCAAGCTTTCTTGACGAACAATGGTTAACTTTCAACTTAGAGTTATATCTTTCCTTACCTTGTTCAGCTATTAGATAACTCAAAGATTCTTCAAAAATCAGCACCAAAGCTCACATGCAAGAAGGAGAAATCACTGGTTTTGGCTACTGGTTTCCTTGCTGTTCGACTAAGAGAAATAGAGAAGAAGAAGATGGGTTTCTCGGTTCTTGAGGAGAGAGAGAGGGTTTCAAAATTTAAGAAGGGAAGTAGATCTATAAGGCTAATCCCTAGGCTAGACTAATGATGAGATTTTGCTAATGATTACGTTCCTTTTTTATTGTTTTCGGTTTGTGGGAATCAAAACCGTGGGTGAGGAGGAAAAACGAAGAGAAAAGGGAGAGAAGTGTTGTGCCCTCCAAGTTTGATGTTGTTGACACCTAAATTTTACAATTTTATTATGTACAAGATTAGGAATTAGTCACTAAAACAAAAAAAAAAAACAAAAACAAAAAAGAAGAAAAAAAACAAAAACAAAAGCAAAAACAACAAAAAAAAAGAGAAAAAAAAAAAGGAAACGTAGAAGGGGCTGGGCCGGATCTCGCCTTGGCCCGGCCCATGCCGTCTTCTCCCTCTTCCTCTTCGTGCGTGAAACCCTAGCACAGGGGAGAGGGGAGCAATGGAGGCAACGAAGGAGAGAAAGAGGCGGAGAGAGAGAGCTTGAGCGAAGGAGGGAGGAAGAGAAACCAGAAGAAAAGGAGGGACCGTTGACGTAGCCCCACGCAGTCCCTGCATCGAGCCATACCGTCCCGGTCATCCCGACGCCTTCGTTGTCGCCGTCATCACACTAGATCACCGTCGAGTCGCTGTCGCCCACCACCATATGCTACAATGTAGTCCTAACGCTGACCAATCGAGAGAGGAGGGAAACCGGAGAAGGTTCAGAGGCCCAGATCCGAGGACGAGGGTCTAACAACGGCCAAATCTAGGATCGATCGAGCTCCATTGTAGTCCCAGGTGTCGTCGCTGCCGTTCGATTAGCCGCCTCAAGCTGTACCGTTGTTCTCCCCGATGCCGCCACCGCTCGCTGCCATCCGCTACCCAACCCCTGGCCAGATGCCGTCTCGGTCATCCCCGACACCTTCACCGTCGCCGTCGCCATCATCGCAGCAACAGCCTCCTCACTACCTCAACCCGAAGACCTTCCGTTGGCGACCCCTTCTAACTAGAAGTCGCGAACCCAACGTCGCCTCTGCCGGACTGCCGCATTGGGTGATGTGGACATCGAGTCATATCGAGGAGGAGGTGCTAGGGACCCATTGTCCATTCCTACTGGTTCGATTACTCGAGCGCGGGCCAAACAATTCAGGCAAGCTGTTGGCGTCATGGTTCGTGATCTTTGGCGTGAAGATGACCTTGGATCAAATCTTGAAGAATCTTGGAAATCTTGGTGCAATTTAATTATCTTGTTACCAAATAATTGACCAAGTCAATTTATATATATTCTTGTTTAAGAATATTCTAAAATATGAATATTTTAGAATATAACACATTAGATTTTTAGGGTTGGTTTTTAGGGTTTGTGTGGCAGCCTATATAAAGGATTTGCTAAATTTCTTTGGGGACAGAGATATTTTTATTTTTGAGGAAAAGAATTGAGAGGTTCTCTTTTACTGTTCTTTTGAGGACTTGACCTAATCAAGATTCTCTTATGGCGGTCAATTCGACTTATCGAGCGAGATAGCGAATTCTTTCGCTCGTGGCATCTATAACGTTGGTTGGTTGACACGTGTTCGTCAACAGGTCACGTTCATACTGAGGTTGCCAGTCACAAGTTTGATTGGAGGTCGAGGTTTGCAATTCGTACCATCTGGGCCTTCGTAGAACGATCCCTTCCGCAACGATTCACATCAGTTTGGTATCAGAGCTTGCTTCTACAAGGTCTATTTATCTTTAATTTTCTGTTGATATTCAGCAATTTGACATTTATTGAGTTAGGGTTTCGGTCCTAGCTAATTTAGGGATTAGATTGCTTTTGTGCTTCCATACGTAGTCGTTTGCTGTTAGTTTTAAATTTTCTTTTCTAGCATCTTAAATTGTAACTGAGTTCGTCAAAAAAAAAAGAAAAAAAAAAGAGAAAGAAAACGCACAAAAAAAAAGTGTGCAAGAAAAAAAAAGATTCGGCAAAAAAAATAGCCAAACAAAAAAAAAAAAATCAATCAAGAAGGCGACTCGTTTGTTGGTAGACCAAATTGAAACAAAATCAGTAGTGATTTGCGTTTCAATTGGAATTTCGAAAGTTGTGCTTGTTGGTTTAAAATTATTACTTGCTAAAACAAAAATCAATAGTGATCTAATCTTGTTTGATTAGTTTGATTGATTGTCTTGAGGGGGTTGAGAGACAGGTTTTGAGTCCAATAAAGAGCTTGTGAAAAGAGAATATGAGAGGAAAAATGCAAGAGTGTGTAAGCTTAATTGAGGGTGGAAAAAGCCTAGATTTGAGTTAAACACGAGAGGAGTGACAAACATCTCGAGAGAAACACGTGAGGGAGCGATTGGTGAGGATTTTTTTTTAGACTAACGTTTACTTACAGGTCTAAAATATGTCACGCGAAGAAAGCGTGAATCAACGGGAGGTTGACTCCATACGAAGGGATGAAGCACTCGTGGAAAGCATCCAGCAATTGAGGGTCGTAGTGGAGGAGCTTAGTGGCCGAATGATGGGGAATGGCATGAGGGTTGATGGTGACCGAGAGATACCCCGAGGAAGGCCGCAACATCAGCGAGATGCCTCTAGAACACAACATAGAAGGCAACGGCAATATGATGATGACTTTGGGAGAGTCTATGAAGCATGTGAACACGTTGCATTTGATAAATTTTATAGGCATGAAGGTTATCTTTTTCGTGAAAAGAAACTATGTTTGCCTAAGTGTTCTTTGCGTGAATTGTTGGTGCGAGAAGCGCATAGTGGTGGTTTAATGGGGCATTTTGGCATTAATAAGACTTATGAAGTGTTGTATGAACATTTTTATTGGCCACATATGAAGAGAGATGTCACACGTGTTTGTGAGAGATGCATTGCTTGTAAGCAATCGAAGTCTACAACTAAACCGCATGGCTTGTATACACCATTACCTATTCCAACGCATCCTTGGATTGATATTTCTATGGATTTTGTGTTAGGATTGCCTAGGTCTAAGTATGGTAGAGATTCTATTTACGTGGTTGTTGATCAATTTTCAAAGATGGCTCATTTTATACCTTGTCATAAAACTGATGATGCATCTCATATTGCTAATTTGTTCTTTAAGGAGGTTGTACGTTTGCATGGCATGCCTAGATCGATTGTTTTAGATCGAGATTCTAAATTTCTTAGCTACTTTTGGAAAACATTGTGGAAAAAACTAGGAACACGATTGCTATTTTCTACTACTTGTCATCCACAGACCGATGGTCAAACCGAGGTAGTTAATAGAACTTTAGGGGTATTGTTGCGTGCTATTATTAAAAAGAACATAAAATCTTGGGAAGATTGTCCGCCACATGTTGAATTTGCATATAATAGGAGCATGTATTCTGCTACTAAATTTACACCATTTGAGGTTGTCTATGGTTTTAATCCATTAACTCCGTTAGATTTAACCCATTTACCTGTTGATAAGCGTGTGGATTTAGATGGAGCAAAGAAAGCTGAATTTGTCAAGGCGTTGCATGAGAAGACGCGCACAAATATTGAGCGCAAGACTGAGTAATATGCAAGGCAAGCTAACAAAGGGCGCAAGGAAGTGGTGTTTGAACCTGGCGATTGGGTTTGGGTTCATATGCGCAAAGAGAGATTTCCTGAGCAGCGACATTCTAAGTTATTACCGCGAGGGGATGGACCATTCATGGTTTTGGAAATAGTTAACAATAATGCTTACAAGCTTGATCTTTCAGGCAAGTATGACGTTAGTGCCACATTTAATGTTTCTGACTTGACTCTTTTTGATGCCAGTGATGATTTGAGGACAAATCCTTTGCACGGGGGAGGAAATGATGTGGACATCGAGTCATATCGAGGAGGAGGTGCTAGGGACCCATTGTCTATTCCTACTGGTTCGATTACTCGAGCGCGGGCCAAACAATTCAGGCAAGCTATTGGCGTCATGGTTCGTGATCTTTGGCGTGAAGATGACCTTGGATCAAATCTTGAAGAATCTTGGAAATCTTGGTGCAATTTAATTATCTTGTTACCAAATAATTGACCAAGTCAATTTATATATATTCTTGTTTAAGAATATTCTAAAATAGGAATATTTTAGAATATAATACATTAGATTTTTAGGGTTGGTTTTTAGGGTTTTTGTGGCAGCCTATATAAAGGATTTGCTAAATTTTTTTGGGGACAGAGATATTTTTATTTTTGAGGAAAAGAATTGAGAGGTTCTCTTTTACTGTTCTTTTGAGGACTTTACCTAATCAAGATTCTCTTATAGCGGTCATCGAGCGAGATAGCGAATTCTTTCGCTCGTGGCGTCTATAACGTTGGTTGGTTGACACGTGTTCATCAACAGGTCACGTTCATACCGAGGTTGCCAATCACAAGTTTGATTGGAGGTCGAGGTTTGCAATTCGCACCATCTGGGTCTTCGTAGAACGATCCCTTCCACAACGATTCACATCAGTGGGCCCGCGGGGGGCATGTTGCAAAAGGGTTGGGCCCGTCGATTGGGCCCAACCCACAATTAAATAAAGGCCCGACCACTGGTCGGGCCTTTCCCTTTTTCAAGAGGGCCAATCAGCCCGACCCCCCATTTGGACCGAACCCGGTCCATCGAATCCGAGCCAACCGAATCGGTTCAAACGGGACCCGACCCCGGTCGCCCATTTTTAATTAAAAATTATTTTAAAAAATTAATTTAAAAAATTTAAAAAATTAATTTTTAGTTAAAAATTTAAAAAGTTAAATTAAAAAATTAATTATTTTTATAAAAAATTCTAAAAAAAAATTAAAAAGTTAAAAATTTTGAAAATCCAAAAATGATGGGGTTTGGTTAGGAATTGCTATGTATTGCCATTTTAGTGTAATTATGCCTTTATTTGCTTACATGTTGACTATATTACATGTTTAATTTGTATATCTAATTATGTTTAATTGCACGTGTTTAATTATATTGCAATTAGGATCTTGATAGTTATAATTGTTACTTTAATGATTGCGCACCCACATGATCACCTTTATGTTAGTGGATAGGTATAAAATTAATCCAAATTGCCTGACAAAAATGTTTATTCTTAAAATGAACAAGATTAGGTACCGAAAGGGTATTAATTGGTCAATTAGTGTAATCACGTCCCCGATCCTAGATTCTCTGGTTGTGTAGGAAGTGAGGTACACTCCCATACCTCACTTGGTTTTTAGCCGACCCCAATAGGCTAGTGGCGACTCCTTTTGTACAAAATTTCTAAAATATATCCCAACGTCACGTGGGGTATGGGCTTGGGAGAGCCCACACCTAATCATGGGCCTTAGGCTTATCCTTTAGGCATTATCCCTAAACATGTTCCCTCCCCCAAGGGTAGGTCGCGACAGATGTCTTTTGCCATTTGTCACTCAAATTCAATTAGTCTCTAATCCGTGTCGTTAGTCGGTTCATTAGTTTCTAATGTTTTTCACTTAATTCCCTTTCGATTCCATTAGATTTCAATTCTATTATAATCATATAAAGTTATGAAATTATATGACATATTAACTACTTAGTGTTAGCCTATAGAGAATTCATCACAAGAAATACTAAAGTTAGAAATTGATATTAACATTACAATCACTAATCAAATTATCATAACTATAATCTATAAAATAAAATAACTCGGGCCTAAATATTCATCTCTGGCCCAATAGGCTTAATCTATAACAATCCGGCCCACTAAACTAAATCTACAAATCTGATAATTTCGAACCTCGGCTCGCTTCAAGCCAAGTCCAAGCCCATAATCTCTCATTCGGTTTTTTAAGTCCAAATCGCGTGACCCACTTACTTCTCAAGCCCACACATTTCTCATGATCCATCGGGTTCACTTTCTGGCCCAATCTAATTAATCTAGGTTCCTAATGATCTAATTACACTAATGAAGGTCGGTGAAATTTGGGATGTCATAGACAACCTCTCATATTTAAAATCAACCCATAATTTCATTCCTTCTTGGCTAGCAATCATACCAAGTTTCAAAGGGGCGGTTAAGTTAAAACTGACTTTAGCCTTCCACTTGAAAAGGTGGAAGAGGCTTTTAGGTGAATTTTCACTTCAGAAACAAGACTCGCAGCTGCCGTAATTCTCCTTATGGATTCCTCCAATATCCAGTTCATAGGTAAACCATGCACTTGTACCCAAAAGTCACAATGAGTATATTCATAGCATTGCAATGGAATATCCAGGACGAACGGTTTGAGCACCACTAAGTTGTCGGAGAAAGACTAGGGCCCTGAATCCCTCACCCTTGTCGTCTCATTCTCGAATTTAAAGGTAAAGGCAAAGGTTTTTTGATCTACTTGGGTAATATTGACTGAATTGACTTTCCAAGCTCTCTTCATCGTACTTTGGAATGCTTGGACATTGTAATAGGGATTGAGAACAATTGCCCATATAAAGTCAATCGGGAATCTTGTCTTTTTCCAAAGGAACCGCTCCATCAATAATTGCTAAGTCACTTTCAGACCATAAATTGTGACATCCTAAATATTTCAACCCGTTTTCTACTGAATTAATCGGGCATTTCATTGACGCGTCTATAAGGCTATTCTCAAAGCCGAACACTCTTGAGATAACTAGGCTAGCTGAGAAAGCTATTAAGGACTTTAAAGCAAACAGACTTGAGAATTCGATCAAGAATCGGCTTCTCGACCGTGCTGATCTTTAGAGGTCATTACGGCACAGTTAAAAATCGATTTGAGATAAAAAAAAAAAAATAGGTCTGTTCGACTAAGATGTGTGGCCGATCATGGTTGACTCCACTAAATTGGAAAATTCCCGTCGACCGACACTAATTTGATTTTACTGTCGTTTTGGTACCCTGTGTCTGTAATTGAATTCTCGATTTCACAACAATCGAGAGTTGCCATTGAGTCGAGTATGTTCATTGGGGCTCGAAGAAAATCGACCATAGGTCATTTGCCCTAAAAAGTTCCGAAAACTACCTGGTAGTCTAGGTCACGCTAAAAACGCGCCGAATGGAAATTAACCGCCGATTCAAGTCCGATTTTAGAAATTGAAGATTCTATCATATCACAATAAATTCTAGGACCCACGACTGAGTCTCTGAAGATTTTTATGACGCTCGACACTTTTTGGAAAAAGTTGTCGCATGGTCTTTTTTTGTGCAAAACAAGCCGATGATTGTTTGATTTGCAAAATTGGGATGCAAGTGGGATATATTTATAAGGAAAAATATAAATTTGATCGAGGACTTGATATTATAAGTTTCAGAAGCCAAATTGGATGGATTTGAGAAGCTTTTGATGGCTAATTGATGCAAGACCAAGCCAAATTCGTATGCCACACATATCCAACATTTTGGACTACCTAAATGCTTCTAGAAGGGGCATTTTAGTCTTGAAAATGTGGGTGGAGGACAGCTAGGTGGTGGGCCATGTTCATGGGGCCAAAGAGAGAGAGAGTGAGAGAGAGAGAGAACCGGTCCCCCTTTCTCCTTCTCTCCCATCAATGCTTCTCTCTCCCCCATCTCTTCTTGTCACTCGAAGAAACCAACCAGCGAAGAAGACCTCACCAGATCCCCTCGCCGTCGCAGCAAGCTACCGAAGCTGGAGTCGCCGCCTCTGCTCCACCTTACTTGCGCCTCACAGCTCGCCGTCCACCTCTCCCTCACCCTCTTCAGCCACCGTCGATGCCTTCTTTCCCTCCCTTCGTCTGTTGCTCGACGTCCTAGCAAATCTGGGAAGACGCCGGAACAGCCAGAAGTGCCACACGTTGTCTCGAGCCGCTGCATGCCGCCACGGTTACCGTTTGTCCCCACAAAGGCCGTCGCTGCTTGCCACTGTACCACATGTTTCCACCTCCCTCTCGCTTGCCTCTGTGTTGCAGTTGCTGCAATAGCTCGTGCCAAAGCTGTTTAGCCACCTCCGGCCATCGTGCGGGTTCGGCCTAGGTCCGGTTCGACCGCTCAACCTTCCCTAGTACATCCTCGCCTCAACCCGAGCTTGATTCCTCCTTTTTTGGTCAAGATTAGCAGCTCACCGAGTGGGTATCACAGCCTGGTTTTGGCCCTTTTTGGCCAGCTTCCCGACTCCAGAAGTTAAGCCCGCCTTGGGGAAAGTCGACACCCACGTCGACCCCGTCGTTTTGAACTAAGTGGTTGGTTAATCGGGTGAGTAATCTCACTAATCCTTGCTTAGAAGACTAATTATGCTTAAGGGTTGATTAGTGTTAATTAAGTATGATTATGTGGTTAGATTATAATGGATTAGTGATTATTAGTTAATTGCACTGCATATTAGTTAGGTGGTTAGTGTACTTAGCTAGAGAATTGCCTATAGTATTTATTGAATGCATCTTGGGATTTTTCCCGACCCTTATCGGGCTTCAATTAGGCATTTCCGGCCTAAATTGGATTTTTAGTATTTATATATTAATTTTCGAAATTAATTTAATAAATTATTTATTTTTCAGAAATTAGGCAGGGATAATCGACGACCGAATTTTTATGCTGATTGTCGTGGTGTAGTCCGTTTATTTATTTGAGCTCTACGTTGCGTGGAATTGAATTAATTGTGATATTTTAGGAATTTATCCTAAATTGAGTGAAATTGAATGAATGATTGGTAGACGGCCAAGTATAGTTATTTGGCATTAATAATGCTTTGATGAGTTGTAAAGTTGAGAGAATCGTGAGAGTGAAATGGGAATACTCTTGGCTGAGACCAATCAGGTACGATGTAATTGACGTACGTGGTTTGGTGATTAAGGATATCACTGGCGAAAACAACGCCTTAAAGAATGCACAACTGCTGTCTATTACAAGCATCATTATAGACATACGTGGTTCGATGATTAACGATATCATTGGCGAAAACTGCGCCTTAACGAATGCACAATTACTGTCTATTTCATACATCACCTTGGCAAAAACGGCGCCCTAGAAAAGACACGTGGTTCGGTGATTGATGACATCACTGGTGAAAATGGCGCCTTAAAGAACGCACGGGGTCGGTGATGATATGTCATTAGGCGAAAACGGCGCCCGAGAGAGTACGTGTGATTTAGTGATTGGAAATGACCTAGAAATGATCCGACTGACATATAATCGACTAGGTCGATTGATCACTGATTTGATCCGATTGTCGTGAATTGATTGATTGTTTGATGCAATATATGAAGCATCTGTATATAACCTTGAATTGCAGGTTGGGACTGATGCTAAGGTAAGTCTTTTGACTCGTGCTGTGCTTAGGCAACCATGTGGCGTATTGGTTTCCTAATCGAGTCTTGGTGGGATAGAACTTGCTGAGACGTTGTCTTAATGGTTATTGTATAACCATTTCAGGCCCGTAAATGAACTTGAGGAGGAGGAACCAGAAGAGGACGATGAGCCAGAAAAAGATGAAAAGCTTGAGGGAATCAAGCTTAGTGAAGAAGAGTCAGAAGAGGATCAAGACGATCCCGAGTACGGCCCGGATGAGGACTGAGATCCCATCCTCTTTTGTGAACTCTATTTATATGTGAATAGAGTGAATCTAGAAAGTCGTGAGTAGTTTTGTGGAGTACTTTGAGTTATGCCCTATATAAAAGTATGGTTGTGGATTTCAATATGAAAAATATGGCCTTGCTTTTCTATCCCACTGTTTTATTGTTTGGGGATTTATAATTGCTTCCGCATGTGCTATTAAAAATGAAAGGATTGGCGATATATAGTCCTAGGATATCGCATTCTAAAATCAACCAAGTAGAAGGATGTGTGCGTGCCCGAGGATCGGGGTGTGACATCCCCCTTTTGTGGTATTAGAGCAAAGCTTAAAGATTGGAGTGATAAGGAGCGTTGACCTTAGGATAGTTGGTAGGAAATGCCTTTAAATTCACAACCGGTGCATGTCTGTGGTAGTTGAGTGCTAGATTTGCTTGTGGTATTGGTCACTTAGTTTCTAATTCGTTGTGGAATTGGAAGCGAGTATCAGTTGTAAGCTGAGCCATGAGTGACCAGGAGTCGAGGACTCCTACAAAGAGGACCAGTAGGGCCGTGGTTCGGGATAGAGCTCCGACCTGTGTCAGGACCTGAGGCGGACGTGGTCGAACGCCAGCACATGCTAGCGCGAGTGGAGTGATTCCACCTGCTGTAGACGTAAGGGTTGCTACCCCTAAGGATCCCAGATTAGAGGGGATCATGCATGTTTTGGAAGTAATGGGCACGAGAATTGATTAGCAAGCCGCTACAGTTGAAGCCGCCGCTCAGGCTGCCGCTGTTGCCGCCGCCGCTGGGGCCACCCCTGCTGCCGCAGTTGCAATCGCACCTATCGTTGCTCCCGCCGCAGTAAATGTTGAAGGTCCATCAGGGATTGTGGTCGCAGCAAGACCAATCCATAAGCTGATGGAGCAATTCCTGAAATTGAATCCACCATTGTTCACTGAGACAGGAGATCCCGAAGCTGCTTCTTCATAGGTTCAGAAGCTTGAGAAAGCGTTTGCACTGTTGATGTGCAACGAGACTGAGAAAGTAGTTTTAGCAACTTACCAGCTGGAGGGAGTTGCGAACACTTGGTGGATGACTACTTGAGAAACGATCTTTCCAGAAGGTGCTGTTCAGGAGTGGAATACTTTCCTTGAAGCCTTCAATGATAAGTATTTCTTTGAGACTGCCAGGGAGGTGAAGATGGCCGAATTTCAACATCTTCACTAGGGCTCCCTATTCGTTGATGAGTATGAGGCGAAGTTCGCTGAACTTTTGTGTTATGCCCCAGAGCTGATTGAGAACCTAGTGAACCGAGTCAGAAGGTTTAGAGATGGGTTTAGACCAGATTTGAGAAGCATACTGGTCTCACTAGACTTGAGGACTTATAATGACATATATCGAAAAGCCCAGAAAATTGAGAAGGATCAGAACGAGAGAACTACCTCATCTGGATCAAGGTTTAGCTCTCATAGAGAGAGTATCCGTCAAGGGAAGAGACCCATGCCTAGAGGTAAATCCAATGCTCCACCCTTCAAGAGAAATGGATTTAGTAGGCCAATGCCTAGTAATATGGGTATATGTTGCTTGTGTGGAAGGCGACATGGGTCAGCTCTGTGCCCATCTAGAATAGGAGCGTGTTTCGAATGTGGCCAACAGGGTCACATCACAAGGAATTGTCCAAGGAAGCAAAGAGGACAACCTCAGTTGCCACCGCCACCGCCGATGAGACAGATCAAAGGGTATGCCCCTCAGAACGCACCGCAGGAAGGACAACAGAGACCCCCAGTTCAGGGCACCGTGTATGCGATCACTCAAGGTCAGGCAGATGCTGTGCCTGACGTGATCACAGGTATGGTTTCACGCAACGACCAACCTACTTATGCTTTGTTTGATTCGGGAGCAATCCATTCCTTCATTGCTGAGCAGTATGTTAGGATGCTAGGGTTGAGTCCTGTATTATTGGAGTCAGCAATTTGCATATCTACACCCTTGCAAGATAAAGTTGTTGCTGCTTTGGGATGTTCGGGGTGCAAGTTAGAGATTGGTGAGAGAGTGGGGAAAATTAACTTGTTAGTCCTAGCCATGTATGATTTCGATTTAATAATTGGCATGGACTAGCTCACCAAGCAATGAGCTAAAATGGACTGCTATCGCAAGGCGATTCAGTTTGACCCTTTAGGAGGTAAGAGCTTCAAGTTTGTCGGGAATCGAGGAGGACCCTTGATTACCTTGATCTCATCGCCAGAGGCAGCTCGTTTGTTAGACGAGGGTTGCCGAGGGTACCTGGCAACTCTCGTGGATACGACAGTTGAGGAGTTGAAAATGGAAGACATTTCAGTGGTACAGGAGTTTCCAGATGTGTTTCCAAAGGAATTGCCAGGGTTACCGCCAGAAAGAGAGATTGAATTTGTAATTGAGCTAGCATCGGGGACAGAACCGATCTCAAATGCACCTTATTGGATGGCATTATCTGAGTTGAAAGAACTGAAGGTACAGATGCAAGAGTTATTGGATAAATGATTTATTCGTTTTAGTGCATCACCTTGGGGAGCACCAGTTCTGTTTGTTAAGAAGAAAGATGGTTCATTGCGCCTGTGCATCGACTATCGACAACTCAATCAGGTAACAATCAAGAACAAGTATCCACTGCCGAGGATTGATGACTTATTTGATCAGCTTCAAGGGGCATCGATTTTCTCAAAGATCGACTTGAGGACAGGATATCATCAGCTAAGAATTAAGAAGGAGTACATTTCTAAATCAACATTTCGTACTCGGTATGGTCATTACGAGTTCACAGTGATGCCATTCGGGTTGACGAATGCTCCAGCTGCCTTTATGGATTTGATGAACAGAGTGTTCAGGGAATATCTGGATTAGTTTGTGATCATATTCATCGATGATATCTTGGTCTATTCGAGAAGTGATGAAGAGCACGAGAATCATCTGAGATTAGTGCTGCAGACCTTAAGAACTCATAAGTTGTATGCTAAGTTTAGCAAATGCGAGTTTTGGCTGACTCATGTTGTGTTCTTAGGTCATGTGATTTCCGGAGAAGGAATCTCCATGAACCCGAGCAAGATTGAAGCTGTGATCAGCTGACCAAGACCGACAACAGTAACAGAGATTAGAAGTTTTCTAGGATTGGCAAATTATTATAGACGGTTTGTGGAAGGTTCTCATCGTTAGTGTCACCTCTGACAAAACTCTTGAAGAAAGAAGAGAAATTTGTGTTCTCAGATAAGTGCGAGCATAGTTTTTAAGAGCTAAAGGAAAGACTGACTACCGCACCTATGCTGACAATTCCATTTGGTCCTGAAGGAATCGAGATCTATAGTGATGCGTCATTCAAGGGATTGGGTTGCGTGTTAATGCAACATGGTAGAGTTGTTGCATACGTGTCCCGTCACTTGAGGCCTCATGAATTGAACTACTCAACGCATGATTTAAAGCTCACAACAATTATCTTTGCCCTAAAGATTTGGAGACATTGTCTATGTGGGGAAAAGTTCCAAATCTTCACGGACCATCAGAGTCTCAAGTACTTATTCTCTCAGAGAGAGTTGAACACGAGACAGTGCAGATGGATGGAATTGCTGAAAGATTACGACTGTGATATTCTGTATCATCCGGGAAAGGCGAATAAGATCGCCGATGCTTTGAGTCGAAAGTCTTCAGTTGCTCTTATATTGATTAAGGAATGGAACTTAATCGAGAGAACTTGAGATTCAGTATTCAAGTTTGAGGTAGGCCACTTCTCAAGTCTTATGGCCACCCTCAGAATTGAACCGGATGTCCAGGTCAGAATCAAGCTACTCCAATCGACAGATCCAAATGTACAGAGGATACTTCAGGAGGACACCGATAAAAGAAAGGCTGATTTTTCAGGTTTTTGATGATGAGATATTGAGGTTCCGTGGACATTTGGTTGTACCTGACGATGTAGAGCTTTAGAAAAGAAATTCTATTTGAAGCACATCGTAGCAGTTACAGCGTTCATCCTAGAATCACTAAGATGTATCAGAATCTACATAAACACTATTAGTGGTCAAGTATGAAGGCGAACATTGCCAAGCATGTCGCCAAGTGCTTGACTTGTCAGCAAGTAAAGGCTCAGCATTGTAAACCGGGAGGACTTCTGCAACCTCTAGCAATTCCAAAATGGAAATGGGAGCATATCACGATGGACTTCGTGACCAGACTACCAAGGAGTCAAAGGGGAAATGATTCAATTTGGTTAGTAGCTGACAAATTGACGAAGTCGGCTCACTTCGTTACAGTACGAAAGGACCTAAGTCTGGATAGACATGCAGACATGTACGTGCGACAAGTGGTTCGTATGCATGGAGTGCCAGTTACAATTACCTAAGATAGAGACCCGAGGTTTACTGCAGCTTTTTGGAAGAGCTTGCAGAGTGCCTTAGGTACGAAGCTTCAGTATAGTACGGCGTATCATCCTCAGACGGATGGCCAGTCTTAGAGGACAATTCAGACTCTTGAGGACATGCTGAGAGCTTGTGTAACAGACTTCAAAGGAAGTTGGGAAGATCAGCTTCATTTGGTGGAATTCGCCTATAACAATAGTTATCAGCAGAGTATCAAGATGACTCCATTTGAAGCATTGTATGGCAGAACGTGTAGAACTCCAATGTGTTAGGACGAAGTCGGGGAAAGGAAAATCATAGGCCCAGAGTTGGTTCAGCAGTCAGTAGATGCCATGGCAGTAATCAAAGATAGATTAAAGACCGCACAGAGCAAGCAGAAAATTTATGTAGATAAACATCGAAGGTCTTTGGAATTCCAAGTTGGTGATCACGTTTTTCTAAAAGTGTCACTAATGAGAGGAACTTCGCGCTTTGGTGAGAAAGGCAAACTAAGTCCGAGGTACATAGGCCCGTTTGAGATTCTTGAAAGAATCGGGAACCTAGCGTATCGTCTTGCATTGCCGCCAAGATTGACGCAATTGCATGACGTCTTTCACATGTCGATGTTGAGGAAGTGCGAGCCTGACCCGACCCATGTGCTCAATTTCGAGGAATTGGACATGGATGACCGTGTGTCATACGTTGAAAGCCTAGTTCAGATTGTGGATCGCAAAGAGCAAGTTTTACGTACAAGGACCATCCCGTTAGTCAAAGTGGTCTGACAACACCACGGTACTAAAGGAGCAACCTGGGAGACTGAAGAGTCGATGACAGAATTGTACCCCCACCTTTTTGATCAAGTCTTGAAGGGAAGAGTTGTGACATCCTGAATTTTTCAACCTTTTTTTCTACTGAATTAATCAAACATTTCATTGATGCGTCTATAGGGCTATTCTCAGAGCCGATCACTCTTGAGATAACTAGGCTAGCTGGGAAAGCTATTAAGGACTTTAAAGCAAATAAACTTGAGAGGCCATTACGGCATAGTTAAAAATCAATTTGAGATCAGAAATAGGTCTGTTCGACTGAGATGTGTGGCCGATCGTGGGTGACTCCACTAAATTGTAAAATTCTTGTCAACCGAGACTAATTTGATTTTACTGTCTTTTTGGTACCCTGTGTCCGTAATTGAATCATCGAGATTTTCACGACAATTGAGAGTCGTCATTGAGTCGAGTGGGTTCATTGTGACTCGAAGAAAATCGACCACGGGTCATTTGCCCTAAAAAGTTCTGAAAACTATCCAGTAATCTAGGTCACGCTACAAACGCGCCGAATGGAAATTAACCGCCAATTCAAGTCCAATTTCAGAAATTGAAGATTCAGTCATGTCACAATAAATTCTAAAACCCATAACTCAGTCTCTGAAGATTTTTCTGAAGCCCGACACTTTTTGAAAAACGTCATCGCATGGTCGTTTTTTGTGCAGAACAAGCCAAGGATTGTTTTTCATTTGCAAAATCGGGATGCAAGTTGGATATATTGATAAGGAAACATATCAATTTGATCGAGGACTTGATATTAGAATTTTTAGAAGCCAAATTGGATGGATTTGAGAAGCTTTTGATGGCCAATTGATGCAAGACCAAGCCAAATTTGTATGCCACACATACCCAACATTTTGGACTACCTAAATTCTTTTAGAAGGGGCATTTTAGTCTTGAAAATGTGGGTGGAGGACAGCTAGGTGGTGGGCCATGTTCGTGGGGCCAAAGAGAAAGAGAGAGAGTGAGAGAGAGAGAGAACCGGTCCCCCTTTCTCCTTCTCTCCCATCGCTGCTTCTCTCTCCCCCATCTCTTCTTATCGCTTGAAGAAACCAGCCAGCGAAGAAGACCTTAGCAAATCTCCTCACCGTTGCAGCAAGCAGCCGAAGCTGGAGTCGCCGCTGCTACTCCGCCCTGCTCACGCCTCACCGCTCGCTCTCCGCCTCTCCTTCACCCTCTTTAGCCATCATCGACGCCTTCTTTCCCTCCCTCCATCTGTTGCTCGATGTCCCAGTAGATCTAGGAAGACGCTGGAACAGCCAGCAGCGCTGCACATTGTTTGGAGCCGCTGCACACTGCCACTATTGCCATTCGTCCCCGCATAGGCCGTTGTTGCTCGCCACTGCACTGCATGGTTCCACCACCCTCTCACCTACCTCTGCGTTGCAGCTGCTACCACAGCTCTTGCCGAAGCCGTTCAGCCACCTCCGGCCACCATGCAAGTTCCACCTAGGTCCGGTTCGACCCCTCAACCTTCTCCGGTCCATCCTCACATCAACCCGAGCTTGATTCCTCCTTTTTCCAGTCAAGATCAGCAGCTTACCGAGTGCGTATCACAGCCCTGTTTTGGCCCATTTTGGCCGGCTTCCCAACTCCGAAAGCTAGGCCCGCCTTGGGGAAAGTCGACACCCCCATCGACCCTGTCGTTTTGAACCGAGAGGTTCATTAATCGGGTGAGTAATCTCACTAATCCTTGCTTAATAAACTAATTATGCTTAAGGGTTGATTAGTGTTAATTAAGTAGGATTAGGTGGTTAGATTATAATGGATTAGTGATTATTAGTTAATTGCATTGCATATTAGTTAGGTGGTTAGTGTACTTAGCTAGAGAATTGCCTATAGTATTTATTGAATGCATCTTGGGATTTTTTCCCGACCCTTATCGGGCTTCAATTAGGCATTTTTGGCCTAAATTGGATTTTTAGTATTTATTTATTAATTTTTGAACTTAATTTAAATATTTATTTATTTTTCGGAAATTAGGCAAGGAAAGCCGACGACCGAAATTTTATGCTGATCGTCGTGATACAATCTGTTTATTTATTTCAGCTCTACGTTGCGTGGAATTGAATTAATTGTGATATTTTAGGAATTTATCCTAAATTGAGTGAAATTGAATGATTGATTGGTAGACGGCTGAGTATGGTTATTTGGCATTAATAATGCTTTGATGAGTTGTAAAGTGGAGAGAATCGTGAGAGTTAACTGGGAATACTCTTGGCTGAGACCAATCAGGTACTATGTAATGGACATACGTGGTTCGGTGATTAAGGATATCACTGGCAAAAATGGCGCCTTAAAGAACGCACGACTACTGTCTATTTCATACATCACCTTGGAGAAAACGACACCCTAGAAAAGACACGTGGTTCGGTGATTGAGGACATCGCTGGTAAAAACAGCACCTTAAAGAACGCACGGGGTCGGTAATGATATGTCATCTGGCAAAAACGGCGCCTGAGAGAGTATGTGTGATTTGGTGATTGGAAATGACCTAGAAATGGTCCGACTGACATGTAATCGACTAGGTCGATTGATCACTGATTTGATCCGCTTGTCTTGAATTGATTGATTGTTTGATGCAATATATGAAGCATCTATATATAACTTTGAATTGTAGGTTAGGACTGATGCCAAGGTAAGTCTTCTGACTTGTGCTGTGCTTAGGCAACCATGTGGTGTATTGGTTTCCTAATTGAGTCTTAGTGGGGTAGAACTTGCTGAGACGTTGTCTCAATAGTTATTGTATAACCATTTCAGGCCTGTAGATGAACCTGAGGAGGAGGAACCAGAAGAGGACGATGAGCCAGAAAAAGATGAAGAGCTTGAGGGAATCGAGCTTAGTGAAGATGAGTCAGAAGAGGATCAAGACGATCCTAAGTCCGACTCGGATGAGGACTGAGATCCCATCCTCTTTTGTGAACTCTATTTATACGTGAATAGAGTGAATCTAGAAAGTCGTGAATAGTTTTGTGGAGTACTTTGAGTTATGCCCTATATAAAAGTATGATTGTGGATTTCAATATGAAAAATATGGTTTTGCTTTTCTATCCCACTGTTTTATTGTCTGGGGATTTATAATTGCTTCCACATGTGCTATTAAAAATGAAAGGGTCGGCGATATATAGTCCTTGGATATAGCATTGTAAACTTGACCAAGTAGAAGGATGCGTGCGTGCCCGAAGATCGGGGTCTCCTGCCCTAGTGAACGTCGGTGGATGTAATTTTAGGAACTGCTCCACCAACTTATGCATAGGCCTTCCAGCGGCCACGTTCCCAGGTGGAACTTCAACAAGTGCAAATACAGGTGCAATGGCAGGTGCAGCTATAGGTGTAGTGGTAGCAGCAGCATTGGCGGCATTAGTGGCGGCTGGGGTAGCGGCGGCTGAAGCGGCGGCCTGTTGATCCATCCGATTACCCATCAACTCTAATGCCTGCATGATCCCGTCCATTCTTGGATCACTAGGGGCTGCTACCCCAGTACCAACTGGCGGTGGTGCTACTCCACTAGCGCTGGCCTCAGCCTGCGCTCTACCTCGGGTACCGACTCTAGTCGGCATCCCACCCCGAGTGACAGATGCAACAGTTCTCTTCCAAGGACTCCTCTGCTTCGGATCACTCATTCTACACGATCTCCACAAAACCTGCTTTCCAATTCTTCAATGAATTAGGAAAACTGAGTGACCCACAAACAAGCTACCAATCAGCTATCACTCACATGCATCAACATATTGAAAGTCTTTCCTACTAACTATCCCATGACTCTTTGCACCTTATCACTCCAAACACAGACCTGCTCTGATACCACTAAATGGGGTTGTCACGCCTTGAACCTCGAGCGCGCGCATAACCCTCGGTGGTCGATAGAATTTCGCGACGTTCCCAAGACTTGTCTGCGACCCTTTTATTTTATTGCACATGCGGAAGCGAATTAACTAATCCCTTGACAACGACATACATGAGATAGAAAAGCAGGATAACCAATTTCAAATCAAATACACTTTTATAAACACTTCGAGCTTATACAGAAGGTCTATGTCATAAAGAACTACTGAGGCACCTATATTCCCGACCCTTCCGCTTCAAGCTCCTAGCTCTTCATACTAGGGGCCTGAAAATGGTTATTCAATAACCCGTGAGATATAAATCTCAGCGAGTTTCACCCCTAAGCCCCGGTTAGTACACCAACTCAACTCAGGGTATCTATCCAGAACTACCCCACCACAAGCAACAACCAACAGTCGATTCGCATACAACCTTACTTGGTATGCCATACCTTGCACGTTATAATTTAGCACGATACACACAATGCACATGGCCATTAGATGATACATTTCATCAATCACATATGAGTCGCATCACAAGCGATCTCACCTGGCCATTGCCACACCTTGCATGTTATCGATTCGTGCATGTGTGCCATAAACAATGTGGTTCACTCATGCATTCCAATTGATCACTGCCATACAGGCATGATTATCGCTACACAAGCATGTTCTAATTGATCACCGCCACACAGGCTCGATTACCGCCACACAGGCAAGTTCCACGCCACATAAGCATAATTATCGCTACACAGGCATTTCACAAAGGAGTATCGCCCACCGGACACACAGTGGGGAACGAATTCAACTTAATGATCACACAACCACACCACCACAACTCCCTTTTTATCTTTGGGTACTTAGCCACTGCACACACGCTTGCATTTACATTTTTAAATCATCTTCTCCTCAAGGCGACCCATTTCGATGTCCCTCGAACAAACCGTTTTCCCCTTTTCTGTGGAAAACATACAATTCATGCGGATGTTTATGAAATAACACATCCAATCACTTCATAGAATCAACACACATGAATTTTAGACACTTTTCGCATTCTGGATGAACAGTGCACATTAACAGTGCACGTGACTAGTAATTTGTGAATAGTGTCACATGAACAGTAATTTTCCAGAATTCAATATTTAATCAATTAAATTCAGAAATTAAACAAAACATTAATTAAAATCAACAATCAATTAATTAAGGTGAACAATGCTTAATTAAACACAAAAGCATCATTAAGCAAATAAAGCAAGATTAAGCTAAACTAATCTAATCCATCCATCTAACCACCTATCTTAGGGCTAATACAACTTAATTAAATCGCCTAAACTAGAATTAACAGTAACTAAACCAACCCTAAGCAAGTTTAGACACTAATCGAAGGATTAGGAGCTAAACTCACCCGTTAAGCGGGCCGGAGGCACTGACGCGGCGGCGGCGACGACGACTGTGGCTACGCACTGGGACCTCTACCACAATGATCCATGGTTGTCCCAAGCTCAATACAGCAACCACAGCTCGGACTCCCACTGAAAACACTGAAAAACAGCCCTGCCGGAGGAGAAACTGAGTTGAACGGCTTGGCCGGAGCTCCAGCAAGGGGTTTGACCAGAAATTGGTGGCTCCCAGGGGTCTTGGGGATCTTGTGGGTGGTTGGGATGGGCGGAGAAAGGACTGGAATGGGAGAAAAATGGCCGAAAACGTGAAACAGTGCAGGCTGCAGGCGGACCGACGGACCGGCGACCGGTTCCTTCACGGCAGCGTCTAGGCCGACCGGAAGCTCCGTTTGGGACGAAATTGGACTCGTTGGAACGTTCTGTCTCTTCCGGTCACGTTGATAGGTGGATCGTTAGATGATTCATCCGGGAAGACCACTTTTGACTCGATTCTTCACCGAAGGGTCGGCTGGAGCAGAAACTGGAGGAAGAGGAAAACGAGGGAGAGAGGAGCTCGTCCGGTTTGGAGGCCGAATGGGGGAGAGAGAGAGTGAAGTGAGGGCTGAAAGTACTCCTCATTAAGGCCATTAAATGGCTGCTTCAAGTTCCCATGCATAGTGACATCATCTTAACTCTCTTCTCTAGCCTTTTTCTCCCTACAACTAGGGGTATTTTGGTCATTTCACATTGCACAATTATCATTCTGTCCTTGGGCTGAAAATGAAGGCCGGGCCTAAGAAATGGGCTCGGGAATTGGTTGGGCTTGATTGGGCTCAAATGGGCTTAAGGTTTATTAAAGGGCTTAGAAGAAGGGAATAATTGGTTTGGCCCAATGGGCTCATTTGCTTGACTTAGGCCCACTATGGTGGCTGTGCCACCTTGGGCCTAAGGCCCACACTAGCTTGGGTCAGCCCACTTCCTCACGGGCTTGCTTCCTCGGTCCAAAAATCCCTTTTTCAATTGCTCGGTTTAACTGACTTTGTCGACTGTTTGATGTAGCTTCATCCAAAGTCCATCCTGGACATTCCTGATAATTCGTAGTCCAATCCTAAGCTCTCTTGCCATGCCAATTTCGCCCAATGCCATTTCGGTTACAACTCAGATTGATGGGCGGCCCCGAGGATTCACGCATAACCGACTCGTGTCAAACTATGTTCAAGACATCTCGACACATGGACGTCCTTGACGGCATGAAATTACGGAGGATAGATTCTTATTTCAAAGTACATGATTACTAAGGATCAACATAGGGTTGTTCGCGGGTTCGATAACAGTAAACAGAATCACCCATCGTTCCATTATGTTCTGTCCGCAAATCGACTTCTAGTTGTCTTTAGAATCGGCCTGCCTATCCACAGGATCATCCTCACACAGGTCTCACGGTCAAGTCGTTTTCCCAGGTCGAGTCCTTTAGTCGTACGAGTCATGTCCTCATTAGCCTTTCCCCTCAAGGTCAGTATCTCAGGAGGGATCAATTCCAAGTGAGATCAACCAACAATGCATTGATGAAATTCACCTTCACTCGTCCCTCAGAGGGCTCGAATTTCAGGATGTCACATTACTATTTGATAAAATTTTATTACATAATGATGAAAGGGGAAAAAATAAATAATAAAGAAAATAATTTTAAAAAGAGGAAAAATAAAATAAAAAAATTAAGGAACAGTGTCACAAGAGATTTTTCCATCTCCGTTTATGAACTTTTAGGTTCATTTACAATGATATGTCGTTTATATTAAAAAAAAATGTATATGATATGATGTGAATATATCCGATTTTAATATTACAATTCACCAAACAATGCATAGGATATAGAAAAATCCCAGGATTTCATATCCTATCTGATCCAATCCTATCCTGATTAGAAGTTCGGACGACTAAACGTACGGTATTCTATCGCCAAGAGGAATAGGGTATAGCTCTTCCGCGGGAGAGAGGTTTTGCAAAGACAAATCGCCTACAGATGCAGTTTTGATTAGTTATCCATATGAATATTTGAAACTTTAGAGTTGACCCATTGTTGAATTGGTTTGATTTAGCTCCGCTTTTTATCCAATTTTTCTCGATTTTGTCAAATTATGCTGAATTAAAAATTTCTCAAGTGAATTGGATCAAATTGAATGCGACTGGATTAAATTTAATTAACTTGGCTTGATTAGTTTGACACAAAATGCATTAAATCCTCAATTTTTATTAAAATTGCACGATCAACCAAACTAATGTATATAATTGAGGTTTAATTGACCAAATTGAAAATCAATTGATCAAATTAGATGTTAGTTTAAAAAGAGACAAGTTGAATCGAGTCAATTAGGGCATTCCGTCTTTGATTTTTCAAATGTATGTTAACTAATTTGGTCAAATTAAGCTAAATGGAATTAATTCTGTCAAAATTGACATTAGAATTAATCTTTATTCAATCAATTGTTTCCAATCTTAACTAATTTCTACTACTCTTGAAGAACATGTTCGGAAGACCTAATTGGGAGTGTTGAACACTCTGAGTGTCAAAATTTGTTATGGGTAGACATATAAGTGCCAAAATTTCTAAAATGTATACTTAAGTGCCAAAATTATATAGGAAAGGAACACTCTAAGTGCCCATGGCTAGAATTTCCGATCAAATTATTAATGAAGCTTTTTTTCGGCAAGATTTATTTTACTGATGTGGAAATTCTTAAAAAAATAAAATTATCCACATAGTTTTGACATGGTTAGATAAGCCGTTTTGCCCCGAAATTTGATTTTGAGTACAAATATTAATTAAATTAAAAATTAAAAAATAATATATTTTATATAAAAAAAAAAAAAAAAAAAAAAGCCATTTCTAGGGCAAACATCATGTAGAGTGGGTCAACTGGGGTCGTCAGGTCCTCGGATGTGACTTTGGAATACTTCAATGAGCTCATTTGCTATTTAAAATGTAGATCATACAATAATCATGAGCTAATAAAACAAAATTCATGAACTTAACAAAGATTTTCCATTCATAATTTGGAATTGAAAGTTATATCCAATCAATTTCAAATTTCACTCGAAAATTTGTAATTGACTCCTTGCAAACAATAAACTAATAAATCAAAACTAATGAACTTATTTCTATTCCAATTTTTCTAAAAGCGTCTCCGGTTCAAACTAACTGGATCTTGGAAAAGAATATTTTCATTTTTCATTTTCATGTATTGCTAAAAATTTGCTTCAAATTAGATACCTTATATTTAAAATAAGTGCATTTTAAAAGAAGTGAACAAAACTAAATGAAATGTAATTCAAATAATTTCCAATTTTTATTATTTAAATGTAATGTTCAAATTTAGTGAATATTAAGTGAAATTTATTCAAATTATAAAAGAAGTTATCACTCACATTGTTTCAATTTAATTTTGAGTTAAATGGATAATCGATGCTTTTGTTCGCATGGTTAACGAGAACCATCCTTCAACTATGAGTATTATTTATTTGATATGAAATATATTTCTCCTTTTGAAATAAATGGATTAATTTGTGGCATCCCAAAATTCTTAACGACCTCTAGTTACATTAAAGTCTATGAATAGGTGATGGAAGTACCATCAAGTTATTTTATGGCCATTTAATCCATAATTTGCAATAAGATATATGGCCAAGCTTTTAAGGGATAATTATGTGATAGGAAAGAAAATTCTATCATTGGCCATGTGCATCATAAATTGGAATTTATGGATTTGTGACTATAAGTTTAATGGCCTTATTATTTATGCAATTAGATATTTATTTAAATGATGATTAAGATATATTATAAAAATAAAATAAAATAAACTTGGGCCATTTAAGTTTGGACCTAAGGCCCAAGTGAGATGGGCCTAAAGTGGGCCATAAGCCCGGCCCATTGTCGCGCATGGAGGGGGAAGGAGGAGCCGCATGGCTTCCTCTAAGTGTCTTCAACAAGGGAGACACTTGTCTCCTTCTTAGGGACAAGTGTTCCCCATGCAAGAGAAGAAAGCATGCAATATATAAGCCACCAAAAAGACAGAGAGAGAGGGAGAGAGAGTGGCTGGTGGAGAATTCGGCCAAAGGGAAAGAGAGGAGGTTGTGAGAGAGAGGGAGTGGCGAGAGAGAAGGGGAAGCCGAGAGAAGGAGCTGTTCGCCCGTCGCCGCCCGCACGCCGTTCGACCATCGCCGGTGTGCCGCCGTTCGTGTGGCCTAGAGGCAAGTTGGGGTCCTTTGCTGCTCTTGCATGTGTGTGTGTTACATGTATGTTTGGTATAGTGTCGAATTTGAGTGATTGGAAGGGAGAAACCGAAGCTTGGATGGCTTGTTCTGGAGTGGTGTTGCTGTTTTCGCTTGAACAGTTTGAGTCAGAATTTTGTGTGAGCTTGCATGCATGTTTAGAGTTCGATTTCGGCTTTGATCTCTTCATGAAAGTTGTAGCTAACATCTTAAAATACAACATAACAAAATTTGGTGGACAATGATGGAGATTTCAGGGGTCAAACTCTCATCTTACGGAGATGTCAGATCTGGAAGATTTTCGCATGAATCCGCTCGAGTCAGAATGTTGTGAGAGCTTGCTTGCATGTTTAGAGTTTGATTTTGGCTTTGGTCTCTTCATGAAAGTTATAGCTAACATCTTAAACTACAACATAATAAAATTTGGTGTAAAATTATGGAGATTTAAGGGGCTAAAATCTCATTCTACGGAGACCTCAGATCTGGAACGATTTCACTGACCTCTTGATGAATTTGTGGTTGCATGTTGATTTTTGCTAAGAATCTCTCTTCAATTTCTTCATGAAAGTTGTAGGGGACATCTTAAAATAAAACATACTCAAATTTGAAGTGAAATGAACAAGTATAACCTAGTAAATCGACTAGATATTGAAGACGGTAATTCTGGAGATGTATTACAGGACACCCGAGACTTCATGGACCTAAATGACAACTATACTATGGTTATTTGACTTAGATCTCTTCATGAAACTTGTATAGGACATCTTGATGTAGAACATATCCAAATTTTAGAGGAAACGAAGAAGAATAGGTAGGTAAAAACTCAGTATTTCGGAGAAGCATGTACTGGACGATTCGGTGATGGATCCAGAAGCTTCGTGAAACTGTAGAAATTAATCTAAGAAGAATCTGACTTGGAAATCTTCATGAAAGATGTATGAAAATGTCTTGGTCGTAACTTGGTAAAATTTCGTAATTTTTGAAGGTCGTATGGATATTTTAATCGTATTTCTTCGGAAACTGTGCATTTTGGTTTCATCCGAAAATTACATGCTGTTTTGTGTAAATTATGGATTTGTATGGATTTCTCATTGGCCGTGTATTTTGCATGAAATCATTATCCTATTGTCTTATTTATTACTTGCCTTAATTTTATGATTTTTGAGATTATATAAATAATTAAATTTAATATTTTTGAAAATGGCACAAGCTGGAATTTAAATAAATGTAAAAAGGGCATGATAAATGGATTATTTTAATTGGCATAAATTCCATGAATTTTATTTTATAAATAATTGCACCATGTAGTATGTGTGATGAGGTCTTGATGTATGCATTGAGATGCATGTGTGAATTCAATGTTGAACATGATTTTTTGTTGCCATTGCATCATATGCCATGCTAAATTAAGACTGAAATTGGTGAATATGAGTAATGTTAAATGAGGAAATTGATATGGTGGATGATAATGCCCCGGGAGTGTCGGGATGCCCGGTGGATACGGTACGTAATTCCAGGGGAGGCCTGGTGGTATGTCGGTACGTAATTCCGGAAGCCCTATCGGAGGTCTTTGCCCGAGGGGAATGCCTCGCGATGCCAGGATTGGGGTGCGGGATGCCCGGCCAAGGAGTGTAAATGCCGGAAGCCCTGTCGGAGGTCTTTGCCCGAGGGGAATGCCTCGTGATGCTAGTTGGGATGCGAGATGCCCGGAATGTGGGGGGCCGGATGCCCGGTGGCCTGGAATGGCTGAATGCCGGAGGTTTTCTCACATGGGATGCGAGTGTAAAATATGAAATCAAATTGATGATCCGAGGAAGGGTGATGTGGTGATCAAATTGAAAGTTAAAAGTGGAAATTGAACCATGCATGATATGATATGATATGATATGATGATGATCACCCATGGCATGATGATATGCATGATGATGATGATGTATGATGTGATATGATGATGATCACCCATGGCATGATGATATGCATGATGATGATGATGATGTATGATGTGATATGGTGATGATCACCCATGGCACGATGATATGCATGATGATGATGATGTATGATGTGATATGATGATGATATATGATATGGCATGATGACATGCATATATGTGTATGGTATGATGATGTCATGATGATGATGACATGTGTGATATGATGAAGTCATGATGATGATGACATGTGTGATATGATGATGTCATGATGATGATGACATGTGTGATATGATGATGCCATGATGATGATGACATGTGTGTGATATAATAATGTCATGATAATGATGATATGAGTATGACATGATGATACACATGTATGTGTTATGATTGTGGTGATGATACATGATAGTATACGCTTGGCTTCAAGGTAAGTAATGCTTGAGATGCATGTATGACTTGTATGATGCATTGAGTGGTTATTGGATTCATTTACCTGCTGAGTAGTTGTACTCACCCCTTTTGGGGAATAACATTTCAGACTGGATAAGATACATCTGCTGCCACTGCTACCAGTAGATGAATCAAGTGGTTGGTTATGATTGCAAGGAGAAGGATAGCAAAGGGAGGAAACTTTTGGACGCCGACACTGATCAATGGACTTTAAGTATTCGACTGTTGGAGAAGATGTCGGTCATCCTTTGAAGTGTAGCCGAGTATAGAAGACTACGGCATTTTGATGTACCGACTAAAGATGTCCATCTGCTCTATGTAAATAAACGTGTTTGGCTTTAACTTATATAAGATGTTTAGTAGGTGTGCATCGTTTTCTGAATATAGGGAAGGGAGTTGTTGGATGTGCTTCCGTATATAAATTGCGCAAGGGACCGATCTAAAAGATGTAAACCCCCAGGTTGTATGGACCTGCTGCAATTGAAATGGTATCAGAGTGACATGTTATTAGGAAAAGTGAATGGTAAGCGAACTGTGGCGACCTTAATCGGATCGGGGGCCGTCGAGGGGTGCCACATAATTATATATTTAAAGACATTCTATTGTCATTTGCTCTATTTTTTTCTCCAAATATAAAAATCAATGGCATAAGTCGAAAGAAGACATATATTTGTGAACGATAATCAAAATGTATTTCAAGTTGCTCTTATTATTTATTTTATTGGCTTAATGCACTTAAGAATATATAATTGCTTTTTAACCATTCTTAAGTTTAAATTTAATTACAATAAATGATATATGCTTGAAGATGACAAATTACAATACTAATGTTAACTGGACGATTATGCCGTATGACTTGCCACATGACAATCATAGAGATAAAGTTTACCAAGTGGCAAACACAGAAGCGATTATTCTTAGTTCTGGTTTTATCTAGAATTATAAGATGAACAATTATTGACATATGTAATCACATATTCTTTTCATAATCTTTTATAAAATTTAAACATCATTTAACTTTTTAGAGGAAAGTCAATTTGTTTTTCTTTTTTTATTTTAAAAGCCAAGGCAAGTGGGCCAAGTTTGCAAGGGAGAAAGACAAAAGTCCACATTACCAAAAGTCTAAAAATACTTATATTAGGAGCTATGCTGTAGTGATTTTTACATTATTAACATTTTCTTGGTACAACTCTCAAGCAGGTTACAGTTTCTTTCTTCTGGGCTCAAGCAAAAGGAAGTGCATTTATTTTTCGTACAATCGAAGGACGGTGATCTTTTGCTTCTGACAACATAATCAATTTTGATTATGCTTAGATTGTTAAGTCATTAGTCTCCATTACTTGTCGTTTTGCTGTTGCCACATTCAAATCGTTTATGACAAGTAAAATTCCATATCCAATTCCAAAGAAAGCAATGACCATAAAGACCACATGACTCCATATGAAGTTCAGATCTAACATCAACTAGACAATAACAACGAACTCAAGAAGTTTCTTCTTAATTCCTTGGAGTTTAGTCAATGCATTGTTGATGTCCATTCGTTCTCTAGGAGACTCAGAAGAGCCATTGACTCCTATTTCGATGATTGAAACCAAACACTCCAGAGTACGAAACCAGCTTTTGTTCTTGCCCTCCATAGCAATGGTTTGTCTTTTCTCTGACTCCTCGATTTCTTGAAGTAGAACGGGATCAATTGCCTTCTCCACTCGGTCTGCCAGAGCTGCCTTTGCGAAGCGATGAAGATCTAGCCCATTTTGAAACATGTCATCAGTTGGCCTCTTGCCTGTGAACATCTCCAAAATGAGGACTCCAAAGCTATACACATCTCCTTTCGTGGATACCGCACTTCCCGCACCGTACTCTACAACAACCAATAGTGCATAGTGATGCAAGGTGAATAATTGAGATTGAAAAATACGTGATGTTTTGTGCTTATAACTTTTTGTCCAAGGATTGATCTCCAATTACGTGTTTAATATAGAAAATAAACTGAAAAGACCCAACTTTTGCAACATTACCTGGAGCTACATAGCCAAAAGATCCTTTTACTCCCATAGAGCTTGACTGATCAACCAGTAACTTATGCGCAGCTTCTGGGAGGAACCTAGAAAGCCCGAAATCACTTACATGTCCAGTCTTTTCATCGTCAAGAAGGACATTTGTGGGCTTTATATCACAATGAACTATTGGCATTTCACATTGATGATGGAGATAGTCTAGTGCACAAGCAACATCGGTGGCAATATTTACTCTATCAAGTAGACTCAATTTGCTTCTCTCCATAAATTGCGACGCACTTGGGTGCAACCATTCATCCAAGCTCCCGTTTGACATGAATTCATAAACCAGTGCCTTGAAATCATTTCCATTAAAATCAAACCCAGAACATGCCGTGAGTACCTTCACAAGATTACGGTGTCGGATTCTTCTCAA
Source organism: Eucalyptus cladocalyx (assembly GCA_017140615.1). Classification (NCBI taxonomy): domain Eukaryota; kingdom Viridiplantae; phylum Streptophyta; class Magnoliopsida; order Myrtales; family Myrtaceae; genus Eucalyptus; species Eucalyptus cladocalyx. The sequence continues at coordinate 26,977,508 of CM029522.1, forward strand.
GGCCTCGCACTCGGCTATGAAGCTCTTAGAAGCTCCTTGATGTGTAAGGTCGAGAATCTTGATGGCCACGACCGGTTGAGTCTGATTAAGAAGCCCTTTGTACACTGACCCAAAGCTGCCTATCCCGAGTAGATTGGTGGAGGAGAATCCACTTGTCGCTTTCATTAGACTATGATAAGAAACATGAAAAAGCCCATCTTCTGAAGAGCTTGAAGTTGATGCGTTCTTGTTGTGTCTAAACCAGAAGCAGTATAACAAAGAGAGTATGCAGGCTACTCCCACAAGAGTAGAGACTATGCATATCAAGATTTCTGCGGTTCCACTTATTCTCATCTGTTTGGACTCTTTGTAGTTGCATTTCGATAGTTGAAAATCTGGCAGACCCCCACAAAGCTTATTGTTTCCAACAACTGAAGTTGAAATGGCACTTTTGAAAACTCCTCCAGTAGGCAATGCACCCTCAAAATTGTTGTAAGATAGGCTCAAATTTGTCAAATTCAATGATCCTAGAAATTTCGGTATTTGGCCAGACAATCTATTATTGGAAACATTCAAAACCCGAAGGCCTTTCATGGAACTCATAGTCAATGGTAGGGGCCCTTCAAAGAAATTATCCTCCATAGATAGACTTTCCATGCTTATACAATTACCGATACTGCTTGGAATTTGTTGAGATAATCCATTCTCGCCAAGACGTAGTTCAGCAAGATTTTTCAAGTTTCCAACTTCTCTTGGAAGGGAGCCAGTAAGACTATTTCGGGACAAGTTGAGATGAATTGACAAAGATGAGAGGCCCATAATTTCTGGGGGTATGTTACCGCTAAGGTTGTTGTTCGAAAGGTCCATGAGAAGTAGGCGCTGGCAATTTCCTAGAGATGATGGTATTGGGCCTTGGAGATTATTGCTATGCAATCTCAAGCTGGTTAACATCGTTAGATTCCCGATAGATTCTGGTATCTGCCCCCAGAAATTATTTGGGCCGAGAGTCATAATCTTCATTTTTTTCAGATTTCCAATCTCGGAAGGAATGCTTCCCAAGATGTTGTTGCCCGACATGCCCAGCGACTCCAAATTGATGAGATTTCCGATTCCAGAAGGTAAGATTCCAGAAATATTATTGAGACTTGACCAAAAGAACCAAAGGGTGATAGAGAGGTTACCGATACAATTTGGTAGTGGTCCTCCAAAAGCATTCGTACCCATACCCAAAATTTTCAAGTTTGTGGAATTGGTTAGAGAGCATAGGAAGTCAAAATCATCAGATTGTCCACTTCCTAAGTTGTTTTCGCTAATATCAAACCGATGGAGTTCTCTCATCTTTGAGAAAGAAGGAACTTTCCCGGTAAGGTTGTTGGACAAGATATTGAAATAACGGAGATTAGAGGCATTGGATATTGACTCAGGAATGGGTCCAGTAAGGAAATTAGAACACAAACCGATTTCCTCAAGATTCGGAAGAGTGAAGCCTAAGTTGCTAGGTAAAGCCCCCTCTAATTGGTTTATAGCTGCATGAAGGGCCGTCATACTGGAAATATTAAAGATTGAGGTAGGAATCATGCCGACAAATTTATTATTATCGAGTATGAGGGTATTTAGATTCCTCAACCGGCCAAGAATCTCCGGGATCATACCACCAAGGTTATTTTCCATTGTTCCTAAGTATTGAAGAGAGGATAAATTTCCAAACGACTGAGGAATATTTCCTATCAAGCTGTTGCATTCAAGCATGAGTACTTGGAGCTTGGACAAGAAGCCGAGTTTGGTAGGCAAATTCCCTTCGAGCGCGTTGAAGCTTAAGCCAAGAAATAGCAAATTAGAGCAATGGGAGAGATTCAAAGGGACTTGTCCACTGAACGAGTTGTTACTAAGGAATAATACCTGCAACCGAAACAAGTGGCCAAATTGCGGGGGAATTTCGGAGTGGAAACTATTGTTTTGCAGATAGACTTCCCTCAGAAAGCTCAGGTTACCAATATGAGGCGGCAAGACGCCAGCTAGTTTTTCGGAGCTGAGGTCCAATACGGTGACTCTGCGGTGTTGACGACCACATGTGACACCATACCACTTGCAAACGTGGATAGTATCATTCCACGAGCTCAGAATCCTGCCTGAATTAGATATTCGAGCCTTGAATTCAAGCAGAGCTAGCCGATCAGACTCGTCCCCACTGGCTTCTACCAAAGCTAGGACACTTCCTAATAGAAGAATGATGGTAATTAAGCATGAGAATGACTGGGCTAAATCTCGATCTCTATTGGGAAGGTCCATATTTGTAGAAAAGCGCTCTCAGCTCAAGTCTCTTTCACCTTTCTTATGTTGTTGTTTGGAAACAAGTCACGAATATATAACAGCAAACAACATGATCTTCCATACTAATGCCTTTATGATGTCATCAATGCAAGAATAGTCATGACAGATCCTTCTATGGTCCTCTCAAGTTGAGAAAACTACAACGCCGTGACAGGCAAGGTAACTGTTGATGATCAAGTCAGTCGATGAAAGTCGAAGCAGCATAGGGCCTACTTTTGTTCATTGTTAGTTGTGTCTTTCCAATCCCTGAATTTCCAGGCCATTTAGTAGCGGCAACAGCTTCAGTCTTTTCTGCGCAAGTAAACTCTTGACTTTCCAATACTCAAAAACAGAATAATATCATCCTAACATGTAAATAGGTCTATTTCACAATTTATGATCATCTTTACTTTCATTTGTCAATTGTAATAGATATTCTTTCTATAAATTAGACATTTTGGAATATTTTTTGTCAACATTAAAATTGAAAAACGTGCTTATAAATTTAAGAGAGAAAACTCTCAACTCTAGTGAAGACGAATTTATTTCAAAATATTACCTTTTAGATCCATATTGTACCAGCGTTTAACTTGTTATATTGATAAGGAAATTGAATTTTGCATCTTGAATACTTATGACTTATTAACAAAGACAAAGTCCATGAGACTATATTATGATCTTTAAAATTTTAAGATAGTCATATTGTTATTTAAAAAATTATTGGAATTATAATAAACTGGTTATGTATTTAATCCTAAATGTATATAGCCAGTCAAAACGTAAACAAGTAGTTAGCATATGATATTATCGTAAAGAAGTGTGATAGTTCAAGCCAAGTAAACGATCCTACTCTTCCTTCTTTTGACAACGTGTAACTGAGAGAGTTCACATGGGAAAAGTCGTGGAAGCGTCTATCAGTTGCAACCGTCCAACCTTTCGTTTGCTCTTATTTCCCCGGAGTCAAGGAATTGTAAACAAAGACCAATTATGGAAAGTCATAAAACTGGATTTTATCTGGCTACATGTCCGTGCTTGATGGGTGAAGATGATCCTCTGCCAACATACGGTCCGCAAATTGCGGGGCAGTGACAATCCTGGGGAGCTTGTTTAGCGTCATATTTTCCAAAAGCAAAAGTAGAAAAGAGACCATAAAAGACGGTGGAAATTTGAAGCTGTTCAAACGTAAGAGATAGTGACCTAGGCGCATTTTATTAATGTGCACGGCAAGCCAACTTTTGGTCCCACGCTGACCGAGTTCCTTCCATGCGTTAGGCCCATTCCATCGTAATTGGATTTGCTTTCTTTAATTTAACTCTAAATTATCTTTTAATTAGTCATGACGCCCACACACAACAAGTGAAAAAATGGTTTTTGGGTGGTCAAATATTTTCGATGGGATCTGACTAATCTGTTCATTTCGTGGATAACAATTTTAAGAAAATCGTTTTTTGGATTTTCTAGTATTAAATCTCACAGAAAATGAACTGACTGAGAAAAAATATTTTCTATCAATTAAAAAGAGTATTCTAAAATAGAGGAAAATATTTTCCACTTTCCAAGTAAGGGAAAATATTTTCTTCTCTCACTCTTTCTTATCCCACGTTGTTGTTGGCCACTGCTTCTTCCTTTTTTTCAAAAAAAAAAAAGTTGAATTTTTCTTTTTTACTTTTCTCTTTTTCTTTTCTTTCCTTTTTTATCAACTCATCGCCAGCCACAGCAAGCCTTGAGCTTGCCAGCCTCGAGTCAACTCGAGTTCGCTAATCTACCAAGACATGAGGCCGGGGAGCTTGAGGCTCGCCCAATCGGCAAGTGTGAGCCTCTGGCTTACTAATATCGCAAGCCTTGAGGCCAACAAGCTCAAGGCTCACCTGATACAGAAATTGAATTTTGCATCTTGAATACTTATGACTTATTAATAAAGACAAAGTCATGAGACTATATTATGATCTTTAAAATTTTAAGATAGTCATATTGTTATTTAAAAAATTATTGGAATTATAATAAACTGGTTATGTATTTAATCCTAAATGTATATAGCCAGTCAAAAAGTAAACAAGTAGTTAGCAGATGATATTATCTTAAAGAAGTGTGATAGTTCAAGTCAAGTAAACGATCCTACTCTTCCTTCTTTTGACAAATTGTAACCGAGAGAGTTCACATCGGAAAAGTCGGGGAAGCGTCTATCAGTTGCAACCGTCCAACCTTTCGTTTGCTCTTATTTCCCCGGAGTCAAGGAATTGTAAACAAAGACCAATTATGGAAAGTCATAAAACTGGATTTTATCTGGCTACATGTCCGTGCTTGATGGGTGAAGATGATCCTCTGCCAACATACGGTCCGCAAATTGCGGGGCAGTGACAATCCTGGGGAGCTTGTTTAGCGTCATATTTTCCAAAAGCAAAAGTAGAAAAGAGACCATAAAAGACGGTGGAAATTTGAAGCTGTTCAAACGTAAGAGATAGTGACCTAGGCGCATTTTATTAATGTGCACGGCAAGCCAACTTTTGGTCCCACGCTGACCGAGTTCCTTCCATGCGTTAGGCCCATTCCATCGTAATTGGATTTGCTTTCTTTAATTTAACTCTAAATTATCTTTTAATTAGTCATGACGCCCACACACAACAAGTGAAAAAATGGTTTTTGGGTGGTCAAATATTTTCGATGGGATCTGACTAATCTGTTCATTTCGTGGATAACAATTTTAAGAAAATCGTTTTTTGGATTTTCTAGTATTCGTCTCACAGAAAATGAACTGACTGAGAAAAATATTTTCTATCAATTAAAAAGAGTATTCTAAAATAGAGGAAAATATTTTCCACTTTCCAAGTAAGGGAAAATATTTTCTTCTCTCACTCTTTCTTATCCCACGTTGTTGTTGGCCACTGCTTCTTCCTTTTTTTCAAAAAAAAAAAAAAAAGTTGAATTTTTCTTTTTTACTTTTCTCTTTTTCTTTTCTTTCCTTTTTTATCAACTCATCGCCAGCCACAGCAAGCCTTGAGCTTGCCAGCCTCGAGTCAACTCGAGTTCGCTAATCTACCAAGACATGAGGCCGGGGAGCTTGAGGCTCGCCCAATCGGCAAGTGTGAGCCTCTGGCTTACTAATATCGCAAGCCTTGAGGCCAACAAGCTCAAGGCTCACCTGATACAGAAATTGAATTTTGCATCTTGAATACTTATGACTTATTAATAAAGACAAAGTCATGAGACTATATTATGATCTTTAAAATTTTAAGATAGTCATATTGTTATTTAACGAATTATTGGAATTATAATAAACTGGTTATGTATTTAATCCTAAATGTATATAGCTAGTAAAAAAGTAAACAAGTAGTTAGCAGATGATATTATCTTGAAGAAGTGTGATAGTTCAAGTCAAGTAAACGATCCTTCTCTTTCTTCTTTTTGACAAATTGTAACCGAGAGAGTTCACATCGGAAAAGTCGTGGAAGCGTCTATCAGTTGCAACCGTCCAACCTTTTGTTTGCTCTTATTTCCCCGGAGTCAAGGAATTGTAAACAAAGACCAATTATGGAAAGTCATAAAACTGGATTTTATCTGGCTACATGCCCGTTCTTGATGGGTGAAGATGATCCTCTAGCAACATACGGTCCGCATATTGCGGGGTAGTGACAATCCTGGGGAGGTTGTTTAGCGTCATATTTTCCAAAAGCAAAAGTAGAAAAGAGACCATAAAAGACGGTGGAAATTTGAAGCTGTTCAAACGTAAGATAGTGACCTAGGCGCATTTTATTAATGTGCACGGCAAGCCAACTTTTGGTCCCACGCTGACCGAGTTCCTTCCATGCGTTAGGCCCATTCCATCGTAATTGGATTTGCTTTCTTTAATTTAACTCTAAATTATCTTTTAATTAGGCATGACGCCCACACACAAAAAGTGAAAAAATGGTTTTAGGGTGGTCAAATCTTTTCGATGGAATGTAACTAATCTGTTCGTTTTGTGAAAAATAATTTTAAGAAAATTGTTTTTTTGGATTTTCTAGCATTCGTCTCACAGAAAATGAACTGATTGGGAAAAATATTTTCTATCAATTGAAAAAAGTATTCAAAAAGAGAGGAAAATATTTTCCTCTTTCCAAGTAAGAAAAAATATTTTCTTCATTTACTCTTTCTTATCCCACACCGTTGTTGAACCCTGCTTCTTCCTTTTTTTCAAAAAAAAAAAATGTTGAATTTTAATTTGAATTTTTTAAAATTTTTCTCTTTTTCTTTTTCTTTCCTTGTTTCTCAACTCGTTGCTAGCCACATCGAGCCTTGATCTTGCTAGTCTCGAGTCAGCTCAAGTTCACTAATCTACCAAGATACGAGGTCAGTGAGCTTGAGGTTCACCCAATCGGCAAGTGCAAGCCTGAAGCTTACTAATATGGCAAGGCTTAAGGCCAACGAGCTCAAGGCTCACCTGATCAAACAAGCGCAAACCTCGCTGCCCTCAAGCGAGCTCAAGCTCACCTTTGGTCGGTCGGTGGATGTCACCATGGCCAGTGACCAGCCAAAGAAGAAGGAGGAGGAATTTGATAGAAAAAAAGAAAAAGAAAACGAAAGAAAATAATTAAAAAAGTCTGAAAAAGAAAATAAATTTTTTTTGAAAGGTGTGCACAAAGGAAAATCGAATCAAATTTTTCACACCAAATTGTGATGTTAGATTTTGTGGGATTACTATCAACTTTTTTAAAAGCTTAAGTAGTTAGATGAGGAAATTAAATCAGACATGCATAATCAAGCATAATCAAAATAAATATTGAAATATGAAGAAATATCCTAAATATCTCTAAGAGATATCTAGATATCATAATATTGCTAACATCCCTAATATTACTAACATCCCTCTCAAACTCAAGGTGACATCATTAACTAGAGCTCGAATATGGAGTTTGAATTAATGTCAAACAGTGCCACGTAAACTTGTTCCTCTAACGACACCTTCGGATGGGCTTGTTGATCCATGGTGGGGTGATGTGTGAGGCAACATCTTCCAGATTCGGCTCGTTTGAGGGCGGCAAGTCCTTTGGTGGTGGAGTTGGCTTCTTGAAAAGTCAAGAATTACAGAGGAAATAGCAAATGGCTGATGCGGCTGGCTTAAGAAACAGTAACTAAGCAACACGGCCTATACAACTGGCGTCGTAACATCAAGTAGCCTATACAGCTAGTTTGAGAAGATAGTTACTAAGTGATGTGGCCTATGTGGCTGGCATCGAAAGAAAGCCTCCTCCATGAAAAAGTCTCGACTATGTGAAGCAATCGATGCGAATAGCATCAAAACATGACTTTTGTGGAATGGACTTAATTAAGTGCTTCCTCAAATAAAACTAGTGCGTATGAAATGAACACTATCAAGATGTAGGGGATGAATTTATTCGAATGTACAGCAAGATGCTCGGGGTTCATTGAGTGTGAAGTGCACCCGCTGCACTTATGTTTCCACAGGAATGAAGGCTCTGATACCATGTTAGATTTTGTGGAACTAATATCAACTGTTCTAAAAGCTTAAATTGTTAGATGAAGGCGTGATTTATTATTTAAATATTTCAACAAGTGGAAAATATTTTCTAGTTTATTTTCATGTTTTAGCTAAAAATCAGAAAATAACGTCATTTTCCTGGAAAAGGGCTTTTTGGAAAATATTTTTCATAGATACTACATTTTTTGGTGAAACGAGCAAAGCCTTAAAAGAATTTTTTTTTTTTGAGCAATCACCTTAGATCAATTAGAACTAGAAGAACAATAAATGGACATTGACCATCCTGGCAATAATATTGTAATTAGGAAAAAAAAATTAAGATTCTTGCCGCACGGCATGATCGTTAACCTAGGGGAATCAAACAAAAATGGCATGAGAAGGCAATGTGACTACCCAGGACTAAGAGGGACATGTGGAATTAATTGGTGTGCTTTGTACTGAATATGCATTTTTTAAGCAAAGTCTCCGTCAACAAATTTAAATTAATATTGAATTACATTTCTGCAATTCTTTATATAGAGTTGTACACATCACTCATAGACCACAAATTTGTAAGAAGAGAAATCCTGATAATTGCAGATGACTATAAGACTAGCAATGTCCAACAATCAATTACGAATGAATCACATGATGCATGCATATTACTTAAATAACAGGTGTGAAAGTGATGAATCGCGTGAGATCGGTTAAAAATTGATCAAATAATCCACAGGTGTCAAAAAATTGAGTTTTTTTTTTTTTGTCAGAATGTAGTTCATTTGAATATTAATCTTTCCCCCTTCTGAAGTCTTCATCAGCCAATTTTGCATGGATGGAAAATGGATGATTTATTCATTTTCTCCAATAAATTAACAATTACCAATGAAGATACGTGACTATGCAATCGAAATTTGCACTATAAAATATATATATATATATATATATATATATATATATATATCTCTCTCTCTACATATGCATATGATTTTATGCTGTGAATCACTAACACAAATTAATATCCTTCAAGGAAGTTCATCTTTATGACAATGAAAAAAGAGATGCAAAGTGAAGGAGCTGGATGAATGTGTGTAGTTGGTCAAGTTAATCTCTATTCGATGTCTAATACCATCTAACCTTATGTAAATCACCATGGAATTATTCAAGATTTCCTCATCTAGTTTATAAAAAAAAGTCCATGCTAGCATTCTTATTTGTAATGATACCTTTTTCTGATTTGATACTACGGTCAAATGATATCTTGAGCCTGTGATTTCGTGCACTAGATTAAAGTTCACATCTTCAGTTCGATGAAGAAGATGTCATTGATACAAGGATTAGAAGATTCTTGAAAAATTACTTTCTCGTGAACCAATCCCAACAGATTGCATCTAATAAGAAAAGCGACCAAAATTTTGCCTTTCTAATACAATTGTGAGGTATTCTTTTCGGAGATCATCAAGTCCATATATTATGATCTTGAACCTTTTAATATAGTCACATTGCTATTTAAAAAATTATTGGAATTATAAAAAAATTAGGTATGTGTTTAATCCTAAAGGTATATAGCTAGTCAAAAAATAAACTAGTCAAAACATAAACAAGTAGTTGGCAAATGATATTACATTGGAGAAGTGTGATAATTCAACTTTTCCTTCTTCTTTTGACAAGGTATAACCGAGACAGTTCACATGGAAAAAGTCGTGGGAACGTCAATCAGTTTCAACCTTCCAACCTTTTGTCGGCTCTTATTTCCCTGGAATCAAGGAATTATAAAAAAAAAAAAAAAAATCCAATTATGGAAAGTAATAAAACTGGATTCTATCTGGTTACATGCCTTGCTGGTTGGGTGAAGATGATGCTCTGGTAACATACGGTCCGCAAATTGCAAGGCAGTGAAAATCTAGGGGAGGACGCTCAGCATTATATTTTCCAAAAGCAAAAGTGGAGAAAAAGACCATAAAAGGTGGGAATTCGAAGCTGTTCAAACGTAAGAAAGCAACCTGGGTACATTGCATCAAAGTGCACGGCAAGCCAACTTTGGTTCCCATGCTGACCGAATTCCTTCCACGTATAGGCCCATTCGATCGAAATTGGATTTACTTTTTTAATTAACTTTAAGTCATCCTTTAATCAATCGTGACGCCCACGCCAAAAAAGAGAGTGAAAAAGTGGTTTTAGGGTGGTCAAATATTTTTGATAGGATGTGATTGCTTTGTTTATTTTGCGGAAAACAATTAAAACGTTTTTCGGATTTTCTAGCATTCGTTTCATAAAAAAATAAACTAGTCAAGAAAAACATTTTCCATCAACTGAAAAAAGTATTCTAAAATAGAGGAAAATATTTTTCTCACTCACTCTTTCTTATCTCATAGCCCTAGCCCCCACTTCTTCCTTTTTTTCTTTAAAAAAAAAAATTGAATTCTTATTTTACTCTTATTCTTATTTTTTTCTTTCTTTTTTTTTTCCCTTCTTTCTCAACTCGTCACCAGCCACAACAAGTCTTGAGCAGGCTAGCCTTGGGTATGCTCGAGCTTGCTGATCTAGTGAGACCTGAGACTGGTGAGCTCCAAGCCTATCCAATCGGCAAGTGTGAGCCTCTAGTTTACTGATCTAGCGAGGCCTGAGGCTGGCAAGCTCAAGACTCACTTGATCAGTGAATGCGAGCTTTGCTGGCCTCAGTCAAGCTCGGGCTCACCTTTGGTTGGTCACCGACAATAACCCTGGCTAGTGACTGACTGAAGAAGGAGGAGGAAGATAACAAAAAAAGAAAGAAAAAGAAAACAAAACAAAAAGAGTAGATTTAATTAAAAATAGGATTTTGAAAACATAAAGAAAATAAAAAAAATATTAAAAGGAGTGTACTGACGAAAATCAAATCAAAATTTTCAAACCAAATGGTGATGTTACATTTTGTGGGACCACTATCAACTATTCTAAAAGCTTAAGCTATTATATGAGAAAATCAAAATAAATCAAATCAGATATGAACAATCAAGCGTAATCAAAACATATTTTTAAATAAGAGGAAATATTCCAAATATTTCTAAGAGATATCAAATATCGACACCTGGACCCCTAGAGTGTCAAAACTTAGTACGAGGGAACACTTAAATGCCAAAAGTTAGGAAAGCGACACTTAAATGTCAAAATCGGAGCAAAATTGATTAGTTAAGTGCTAACAGTGAGAAAATTCGGTCAAAATGCTGACGAGATGATTTTTTCGCGAGGCAAGTGCAAAATAATGTCGTTTTGCATGCTAACATGGCTAGTTAAGTGTAAAAACGACGTCGTTTTGCTACGATGTGGATAGATAATTAATATAATTATTAATTAAACTATTTTTAAAAAAAATGGAGATGGCAGGTGGCGAGGGCTCAGCCCTCACTACCGCCTCCCCACTATCGCCAGGAAGGGCCAACGATGGTAGAGGAAGGGTCGGCCAAGGTCGTCAGGCCCTGGCCAGGAGTCGACAACCCCGATTGACCAGCAACAAGTGCCTACAAGCCTTTGTCCAAATCTGGGACGAGGGTCGCGGCCCTCCCCTAGATCCATGAGGGTTGCCAACCCTCACTTAACCTGGCCAAGGGCCATCGCCCCACTTGGGTGACAACCACCCCCTAACCAACGACGCCCCTTGGCTTGGCCAGACGAGGGCCAGCAACCCTCGCCGGATGTGGGGAAGGGCTGCAACCCTCACCCTAGATCTGGGCGAGGGCTTGCAAGCCCTTGTCGTCAGTTGATTGAGGTTGCCAGCCATTAGCCTAGGCTTGGCAGCCCCAGCCGACCTTTCCGCCACCATCGCTGACCCTTCTCAACTATAGTAGGGAGGCGGCGGCGAGGGCTCAAGCCTTCTGCCTTCTCCTCCTCCCTTTTTTTATAAAATATATATATATATATATATGTATATATTTAATTTATTTAATATTTAAATTCAAATTCAAAAATAAATGAGATCATTTTGGTTTTTCATTACTGACTTAGTTCTTTGGCATGCCACGTAGGCAAGTTATATTGCTAAAAGATTGCCATGTAGGATTTTCAGTTACCTTCGCCGGACTTGGCCCTCAAGTGTCCGATTTAAAAAAAAAAAATAGCACTTAAGTGTCACTTTCATAACCTTTGGCACTAAAATATCCCCACGTGCCAAATTTAACACTCAATGTGTTCTTTTGCCTCTAAATATCCTAATATTGCTAATATTACTTACATCCCCTTGAAACTCAACGTAACATCTGGTGCGACCCGACCTTACCACCTTGACGTCCCCACTCACGAAGAGAGGAAGGGGAAAGGCCAGATTTAGAAGTACTTGATCAAAGAGTTCCCTCAAAATTCACCTTGCAAAAGACATCATCACCTCGCCTTTCGGATCAAACCTTTTATGAATTCTCTCACGAGATCATGAGCTCTCCTAAGCTCGTATCCCGTGTGACAACAAAGTGTCGCAATCCATACCCACATGGATGACACACTTCGAGAAAGGAGGTCTGGTGTGAATATAAGATTTAAGAGTACCTTTACCACGATAGCCCCCTCGATAGTTCGCTTCGCCCATAAGGATGGCATCACTTCATCCTTCAGGGTACTGCCACATCGAGTATACTAAATCGCGGTGAATCTTACCAAGACCCATATCCCTCACGATAAGTTCATTTATATAGCATAGTTGTTTAGGACAACCTAGAAGTAAGATGGGAGTCGCCACTAGCATTTGGGGGGGGGGGGGTCGGCTAGAAATCCCAATCGAGGGTCAGAAGTATTCCCTTGATTTCTACATAATCAAATATCTAGGTTCGGGGACTTGGGTTATGCCAATATTTCTATTAGCGCTCTTTCAGTATCTAACAGCATGTTATGTTTAGCTAAGGTGTCCATGCATATTTTCTTACATTTTCAAGATCATTAGTGTAATGACCCAAACTCCATCTCTAGAGTTTTGAGCAGCAATGGTTATTTTCGTGACGTCCTAGGCTCGTTGCCATCCCGATTATTTTCATCTTGTTAATAAACACATACGGAAGCATACATACAACACCCAGACAACAACAGATTGCTAGGAAAAAAACCACTTACAAACACACGATTACATCACTTATATTCACAAGCATTTTTTTCACGGGTCATTATATTTACAATCACTACATATTATGTGCTCAAAAAGTTGGGGTAAACTTTAGCTCCTCTACCAAGACTGCAACTCCAGAACTAGTGTGAGATCTCCATGCTTACAATTCTTTAAAACAATGGCGTAAGTCATGGACTCAATAAGTAAAACCCCTAATTTTCTACTACGAGGACATCTCATCATCAAAATCTAGTAGATACAATACTCGTAATGCAATGTTGATGGCAGATCAATTGCAAACTTATTGCTACACCTCAATTACATGCAAATGTCCATTACGACATATTTCAATATGTGGTAACCTTCAACTTGTCAATGAACATATCAACATATCATACTTCTGCATATACTGGCACACATACAATGATTTTTTTACCATTGTCCTAGCTCAACTAGGCCCTCTTGGCTCGACCGAGGCTTCCAACTTCATGCTAGACTTCCTGGCTCAATCAAAGCATCCTGGTGCTAGCTCACCAAGGCATCCAAACTCAATCCAAGCATCTCGACTCAACTAGGGCATCTCAGGGCTAGCTTATCCTAGGCATTCGGGCTCAGACCAAGGCATCCTAACTCAACAAGAGCATCATGTTCAATGAACGAGACATCACTACCAATGCTATGTGACGACGAACACTTTTTTCTCTTTAAGTGCATCATAAAAGTGCATCACACAAGCCGGTTTTTACTTTTCTTCTTAGTTGACTCATACATGGCCCAAAGGCGTGCTCATTGAAGTAAGTGTACCATGGCTCTTAACATCATGCTATATCATATGTCAGTCACGATTATTGGTTCTTGGCTTGAGCCACACACCTAAGCCGATATCCGCACCAAGCAACACTTAGAATCGGCATGCTTCAATACCAATCTAAGACCTCGTGGCTTAAGCCATCGCGACTTGACATCGATTCCAAGCCGAGCAAACCTTGACCTCGTCCCAGGATGTGAACACACTCAAGCATGCAAACATGAGCAAATCATACAAAATAACATTACAATATACACGTGACTTACATGGGTGAGCACACCACTAAACTCGACGACGTGGCTATCGCCCTAGCCAAGAGTTAGAGATTCTACTTACCTTCAATGAACTAGAAGTGGTTTTACTAAGAGATAGAGCCATCCGGTGAGGCGGTGGGCGAGCAAGGCCGAGAGAGGAAGAGGGCATGCAAGAAAGGAGGAAGGGAAGAAGTAAGCCAAAGGTTGAGAATGAATGGGAGTGGTTCTCCTATTTATAGGCCAAGTTTCATTAATGGCCCTAACTTATTTTTCAAGGAATATCCTATCGTCATGATTACCAAATCTCATCCTTGCCACCTAAGTTAGTGAGTCATACCTTCATTTAATGACTAGCCTCCAAGGAATACATGCTACTTATTGTCCAAGCCACTCCTAATTGGTCCACCTAAACTTGTGGATCACCATTTCATCATTACTTTGCTTAACTTAATTTCCAGGGAAAATCTTATGGCAATGATGATCAAATCCTCAAATGGCCACCTAAACTAGCAATTCATCCCTTCATTTAATGCCTTAGATATGGTCATAATAAGTCTTGGATTTTTGGCATATCTTTCATGACTTTTCTTGATCATTTAGCCAAGCATTTTAAAACCTTCCATGGGGTGGTTCACTTAAGTCACAAATCATTAACTTATTCATCAAGGCAAATCTTTTAGCACTATTACATAATCTTAAGATGGACACCTAAGATGATGACAAGGCTTCTTGCATTTAATGCTTGGATTTGTGTAATCATTAGATTTAGATATTTCTCACATGGCATATTTTCAAGGACTTGCTCCCTAAGTTAAGTTCTCTAGAACCTTCCCTTGATTGGTCCATTTGTGCTATGACTCATCAACTTAATCCCTAAGGCAAATCTTTGGTAATCATTACCAAATCTTTTCAAGGCCACCTAAAGTGATGAATCACCCTCTTTCATTAAATGACTAAGGGGTTCTAGAGTATTCTATTTTATCCATTTCCAAAAAATATGGCGGACATGGGAAATAGGCCATTGAAAGTGCAACCGAGACCGAGCAAAGATCCTCAAATGACCATTCTGACACACCTGAGGTTCATAGCAAAGCTACCCCTAAAATGCTTATTGTAGGTCAAAATCACCCTCTTGGGTAAGTTAATGATCTAGGGCTAGGGCTTAATGGTCGGACATTGGACCAGTCAAGCAATCCTTTGGCTGATTCGCTGGCTGAGTCTGCAAGCTAGTTCCTCCGACTGGTCATGTGTTTAGTCCTTAGCCTACTAATCGGAATCAAAAGAAGGATGTTACAACTCTCCCAAAAAAAAAAAAAATTCTTCCCCGAAATTCTAATGCGTACTTGGTCATCTAGAAAGATGTGGATCTTAGCTCTTCATAACTTATTCACTTTCCCAAGTTGCATCTTCCATACCATGGTGTTACCATAGGATCTTTATCGAGGGAATGACTTTATTATATAAGACTAGCGCTTTCTCATCCACATTCCACACCGATTGCTCAACATACGACACTCTGTCATCTACTTTGATCTCTTCGAAGTTAAGCATTTATGCCAGATTGGGCTCATATTTTCTTAACATCGATATATAGAACACATCATGTACTTGAGTAAGTCTCGACGGTAAAGCTAGCTAGTAGGCTAAATTCCCTATCCTTTGAAGAATTTCAAAAGGTCCTACGTACCTTGGGCTTAGCTTTTACTTTGTCTTTCTGCTACGCACTCTTATTAACTTTGTCTTTCTGCTACGCACTCTGATTATCATTCCCCAAAATGGTATATAATCAACACAATTAGTTCTATTACTTCCTCTCGTGGTCACCTGGTCCTAAGTACTCATATAACTAAAAAAACTATAGGAATGCTAAGGGAGTTTTTCTACACCACAAGAAGTCAGTAGTAATAAACTATCGTTAGGAAAAATCAATCAAGCAATCACATGCATGAGGTGTTTTCCTGACCAACTATCCCAAATCCCAATAAACCTTATCACTCCAGATAATAACCTCGCTCTGATACCAAAAATGTAACGACCCCAACTCCATCTCCAGGGTCCTGAGCAGCAAGGGTTATTTTTCACGACGTCCTAGGCTTGTTACCGTCCCGATTCTTTTTATCTTGTTAATAAACACGTGCGGAAGAATACATACAACACCCAAACAACAACAAATAGTTAGGGAAACAACCACTTACAAACACACGATTACATCAGTTATATTTACAAGCATTTTTGTCATAGACCGTTATATTTACAACCACTATATATTCTATGCTCAAAAGGCTAGGGTAAACCTTAGCTCCTCTAGAAAACCTGCAACTCTAGAATTGGTGTGAGACCTCTATGCCTACAATTCTAAAAAATAATAGGGTAAGTCATAAACTCAGTAATTAAAACCTCTAATTTTCTACTAGGAGGATATTCATCGCCAAAATCTAGTAAGTACAATGCTCATAATGCAATATTGATGGCAAATCAATAACAAACTTATTGCTACACCTTGACTATATGCAAATGTCCATTACAGCATACTTCAATGTGTGATTATCTTTAGCTTGTCAATGAATATATCAACATATCATACTTATGCATATACCAGCACACATACAATGATTCTTTTACCATTGTCCCGACTCGACAAAGGCTTCCACCTTCATGCTCGGCTTCCTAGCTCGACCAGGACATCTTGACTCAACCAAAGCATTCTGATGCTAGCTCACCAACGCATCCGGACTCAACCTAGGCACCTTGACTCAACCAGGACATTCCGGAGCTAACTTACTCGAGGCATCTGAGCTCAGACCTAGGTATCCTAACTCAACTAAGGCATCTCGTTCAATAAACAAGGCATCGCCGCCAACACTATATGGCGAACATGGGAAATAGGCCATTGGAAGTGCAACCGAGATCGAGCAAGGATCCTCAAATGACCATTCCAACACACCCAAGATTTGTGGCAAAGCCGCCCTTTAAATGCTTGTTGTAGGTTAAAAGGAATAGTATACAATAATGGTCGGAGTGAATATTGACCTCCACCATCTTAATGTCCTCTCCACCTTGAGGGTCCTAAATCTAGATTTAGTTTAGGAAATCTACAACTACGTACATACAATGAAAAAAAGACAAACATACACATGAAAATAGTCAAAAACACAACATTATGCCAAGATCAATTACTCAAAGAAAATTTAATGTAAAAATAAAATTTGGGCCTTGGAGTCGGCCTTTGAAGTTCATGCATAGGTCCCTCTAAGACAACTACCCAATCCATTTTTTTGTGACTTACAGCTATTATCAACCAATTGTATTATCGCATGACCGATAATACTTATAAGTCCCTAACGAGGCGATATATGTGATCCTAAGATTTCCCCTTGATATCATGCATCGACCCTATCATTCATCTAGAATCACATGTATTTACAGGAATTAAGCATATAGGTAGGTCCTTTAGACTTTATTTCTCAACCATCAAACAGTAAATTGAACCATCGGCAGGTCATTCATTACCAATGGCACACACCAAGTACAACTACAAGCAAGTTCTAATGAATGACAAGATTATATGCATGGAGGTAGGTGTGACCTTCCAAACACAAGTTTGAAACTATCGATGAAAATTTTGAGATAAGGTCATGTCTTGGCTATGGAAAGCATTCAATTGCTAAGACTAGCTTGGAACTCACAAAAATGCATTCGTAAGCATCGCATGCATTTTGAATACAATCCAAACCATGACCTTCACAATTGTCAAATCAAAGTTTACAAAAATTTAGAAATGTTTAGGATTAAAGAAAATTTAAGCTATGGAACACATTCAATGGCCAAGGCTAGCTTGGAACTCGCAAAAATGCATTCACAAGTGTCGCAGGCATTTTGAATATGGCCAAAACCATGACGTTTCTTTAAGCCAAATCAAGCTTTGAAAGAAAATTTCTAAAAAATTTACTTTTGGAAACGTCACATGAACCAAAATTTAAGATATCATTAGGAAAGAAGGCTTGTCAAAAACCATTTGATAATGAATATCATAGTATTTTCATGAAGATGGTATGACCTAGATTCATGCTCAAATTAACCTATGAAGTCTACCTAAACAATCATAATCAAGTTCATGTTAGGAAATTTTAGAACAAACATGGCAAAAGAGCAAAATTAGGCAATGTTTAATAACAATTTGGCAGTGATAAAATTCCCTAATATACATGACATGATATGAATAAATTTCATAATGAAAGATTTCATAAATGAACTACACATTATTTTACAAAAATCAAAGAACAAGCAACAACATGTCAAAAAGTTGTCAAAATAGCAGGATGTTTAGCCAATATTATAAGGATTTGTCCCATCAAAACATGTCTAAAATTTACACACAACATAGCCAACATGATGAAAAAAAAGTTCCATCAAGGTATCAAGGGCAAAATCCTTACAGAAAAATGGAACAAAAATATCAAATGTCTGTCCAAATAGGGATTAGAACAGGGGTCTGAATTTGATCCCTCGTCCAGATTCTAATCTAGATTTGAAAAAATGGAAAGTGGTCCAAATGATGAGTGATTTGCATGAAATTAGAGGCATTGAAAATCTCTAAGTGTACTCTACAACTTTCTAGAAGGGTTCGAGTCCAAACTAGGTCAACTTGGTACCCTAATATCGAGATCTCTAAAGGTATACATCTTAGTAACTAAGAAAAATAGAACACAATCATACATTAGAAAACCTCTAAGTCATTCAAATAATGTACAAATGACATGAAGAAATCACATGGGGCTTAGGATCGGATGCAACAAACAATTTGGGTAATCATCTAATCCTAAGTCAGCATGCAAAAATGTCATACAATTCAATGACATTATGAAATGATTCCAGATTCCTAATGATATGCTTGGGAATCTTACGCGTGATGAAGACTTTTGTGACACAAATTTAACGTGCGAGATGATGCTCAAGTGATATGAAATAAACATGTACGCAAATCTTGTAACATGCGGTTCAATTGTCATGAAGGCATCATAGCAAGATTTGGTCTCCAGAGGATTCAAATAAGCATGACAAGGTGCATATACGGTAAAGTAATAGAATGGGCATGATTTCAACCATTTAAAGACATTAAAAAATCTAGAGAAAAATTCCACATACAGAACACGCAATGGGGAATATTTTTTATTTAGAGACTAAAACCTAATTGTAATCACATGAGTCAGAGAAAAAATAGCAAAACAGAGATGCATATCCAAGCTATATATTGCTGCAGCATTTTTTTACATTAACTCATGCAATTGAGACACTAAACAACATCAAAACTTTGTAAATCATGCATTAATTGGACACATACAACATTTATTTCATATTTTATGAATAATTTCAGACCAAACAAACTCATTTATGGACTCAATTTCATCAAAACACAATTCGGATCAGTATAGGGCAGATTGTCCTATGTTCGGATCTCATAAATTTTAACCTAGTTAAACACATCCACAAATCCTCAAAAATTTACAGTATATGTATGAGACAATTTGAAACAAAACTTATGAAGACAATATTGTCCAGAAATCAACATATAAGACTGTACAAAAATAGCAAAATCACATTTCAGAACAAGAACAGAACTGAAAATCAACATAAACTACTGCAGAATTGCTCATCTTTGGAGGCATTTTTTGAGGGTCAAATGACACTCGGTTGGAGCGTACAACCTATCAATTTGAAGCTAGCGATATGTATTTTAAAAGTCTATGAGGACTTGAGTTCAAATAAGGTCATTTCAAACCTCATTTTGGCCAAATCATCATATCAGTCCTATAGCTACAAAAATTGAACATTCAACCTCAGCAAATCAACATCTCAATCCATCATCCTAACATCTAATCATTACATATTTTTCTAAAATTGAACCGTAGCCCCCGCCGATTAATCTGGCCCCTCTTCACGATGTTCAAGATGGAGCATGTTGGCGTCCTACTTAATAAGGCCATTTCAACTGTACCCCAATCGGGAACTGGGTTTTTCTCTCGTTTTGTCGAGCTCTCTCTACCTCTAATGGCAGTTTTCTTTAAAACCCTCACATAACTTTCTCTACAGAAACACCATGCGTATCCTACAGCAACCCCACCAGTATCCTACAGTCCTTTCAACCCATACAATACACTCGTTTTCTCTCGTTTTTGGCCCCTTCCACAGTCTTCCCATGTTTGTTCTTCATGCGTTTTCCTCCTTGGTGCCGGCCTTCGTAGCTTGACTGGCGTTTTTCTTTTTCCATCATCGGCTTCATCTCTCATCTTCGTTGGACTCAGGATTATGTTGCCTCAGCCGATTTTGATGCCGATTGCCACGGGTTAGCTTCATGCATGTCTTCTTCAATTGGCGATTGTTTTGCATGGCACTGAATTGTTCTTCTTAGCCATCCTCTGTACTTGTCGAGAACTATGTTGCTGTTTCTCTGCTAAATTCGATGATATTTTCCGTAAGATGGAACCTGCTACATCTTCACGTCTAGCGGCTCTCTGTTCTAGTCTTAGTCGTCTCACTACAGAAAAAATTATCGAAGATTGGGATGATTCACCACCTGCTGATGCGGTCGAGGCATGCCGTTTAACTTTAGTTGCAAGAATTTTGTCCGATCCTTCCATTAATCTTCCAGCACTTCAAACTATGCTCCGGAAAGCTTGGCGCATAGATTCTACAGAAATAGCACAGAGTGAGACAGGATTCTATATAATAAAGTTCAAGACCCATGAAGATCTCCAAAAAGTCCTCGATGGTGGACATTGGCTCTTCTCTGGCCACTTGGTTAATGTGAAAAAATGGACTCCTAAAACTCCTCTCCACTGTTATGACTTCTCAACTTTGTGATTTTTGGGTACAAGTTATTGGCCTACCTCTTGAATGGTCTTCGAATGTATGTTTCGAAAAGCTGTCCAACACCTTGGTGAGATTAAAGAGGTGAAGATGGATTCAAAGGAAGGATATCACACTAAAACAGCGAGTTCGTGTTCAACTAAATGTGAATGCACCTCTTATCACAGGAAAACTTATACGAATTCAGGGCGTACCTTTTTGGCTGGACTTTCGGTACGAACGGCTCTCCCATTTCTGTTTTTCCTGTTGCAGACTTGGACATTACGCGATGTATTGTAAAGATATTCCCTACTCTGAAGATAAACATGAGGGAAGAGATAAGATGGCCTATGGCCCATGGCTCCGAGCTGAAGTAAAACTGCATAGTCCTTACTTTGGAAACTTTTTATGAATCCCCAACCTCGACGAGCGAGACGATGAAGTTATTCCGAAACTCCCCTACAAGGATTCCAACAGCTCCGTTACTGCCTCCTCCATCTATGGCTGTCGATGAAAATTTACAAAGGGTGTCCGAAGATTACCGCGACAAGTCTCCAGGCCCTTCGGTTTCCATTCCTCACCCATTGGTCATGCCTAGTACAGCCCTTATTGCTGCTGACCAAAAGCTAAAGGGTGTACAATTCTCAACTATGGAAAGCAAAACATCAAGGAAACTAACTAATCCTCGCTCAAAACCTCTTCTTGGATTAGCTAAAAAACAGAGACGATACAATCCATATGAATCTAAGAATATTATCCTGGAGGAAGCTTCTGACCTTAATTTGCTGGATGCGCCTGTTTTCCTTGCATCGGAAACTGCAGATCGGGCTCTGGTGGCTGGCCCTAAACAGCCACCAGTTCACAAATGAAGCTCATTTGTTGGAACTGTCAAGGTTTGGGCAATCCCCTGACAGTTCGAGCCCTGCGGGTCATGATGACCGTAGAAAAGCCCGACGTAATTCTACTCATGGAGACTAAAAATTCTGTAGCAAAGCTGAAGCAAGTACAACAAATCCTAACCTTTTCTCATTCCTATTTTGTTGATCCAGTGGGTCTGGCGGGCGGCTTAGCAGCATTCTGGAATAATCCCATCTCTTTAAAGGTCATCACAGCAACTCAATATTGGTTAGACATGATTTGTGAGTTAGGCCACTATTGACGGACAATTCGATTTACCTTTCTTCATGCTCCAACTGATTTCCAGCAACGTCAGGCGGTATGGGATGATCTTCGGCATATTTACTCCCACAATATTCTGCCGTGGCTCTGTGCGGGGGATTTCAACGATGTACTCTACCCATGGGAGAAGATTGGTAAACGACCAGCATTGCAACATCGAATGCAATCATTCCGCACTATGTTAGATGATTGTGCATTCACTGAATTAGAAAGCAAAGGTTGTAAATTTACCTGGTTGAATAATTGAGTTGGTGAGGAGCTGGTCAAAGCAAAGTTGGACCGTATGGTATGTTCGATGAACTGGCGTTTCATGTTTCCTGCAGCTGAAGTCATTGCTCTGCCGCCTGTGGGTTCTGACCATTGTCCCCTGGTGCTTGATACATCACCACTTCGCCCTAAAGTGAGTAGATCCTTTGTTATTGAGGCCTTCTGGACTGATGACCCTGAATGCAGCCAACTTATCTCAGAAGTATGGAAATCAGCTGACTCACAATATATTGATTTTACCCGGAATGTCGGCAAAGTGACAATAGCACTTCAAAGATAGAGCCGTCGGAAATTCTCCAATGGTCATCATCATCTTCTTACCCTGCAGGACAAATTAAAACATCTCATTAATCAGCATTCTCCGGTTGATAAGAAACAGGTCTTGCTTTTAAAAGATGAAATTCAACAAGTCTGGCATAGGGAGGAACAATATTGGGCCTTACGCTCTCGAATTAAATGGCTCAAATGGGGCGACAAAAATACTCGTTTCTTTCATGCATCAACTATTCAGCGTCGCCAACGAAATCGTACCACTATTTTACAAGATGAAAATCAGCAGTGGATACGAGACTTACCAAGACTTCAGCTGATGACACTCTCCTATTTTTCCAGGCTCTATACTTCAGAGGGATCTCGTAACTACCTCCCGCTCCTCGACCAGTGCAAGTCAGTTGTATCTCCGGAGATGAATCATAAGCTCACAGTTCTCACCTTTGAGGAGGTTTGCCGGGCTACCTTCCAAATGGCAGCCAATAAAGCTCCGGGACCGAGATGGCTTAACCGGCTGTTTTATCAAGAGCATTGGGAAACAATTAAAGACAGGTCTATTTGCATTAGTCCGAGAATTTCATGCTTTTTAAAGAAATGCCTCCGGTCTCAACCAAACTATCCTTACCCTCATTCCCAAAGTTTCCCAACCTGAAACATTGGATCAATACCGTCCCATAAGTTTATGTAACTTTGCATACAAAGTTATATCCAAGGTGCTTGCTAATCGTCTCAAACCCTTGTTGCCTGATCTTATTTCTAAAGAACAATCCGCGTTCGTCCAAGGCCGCCAGATCCAAGATAATATCCTAATTGTTCAAGAAGTCCTCCATCATTTCCGTACACACCACACCTCCAAGAATTTTAGTGCTATTTTGAAAACAGACATGAAAAAAGCCTATGACAGAATCGAATGGGATTTCTTACGAGATTACCTACTTAAGCTTGGCTTCCATCCAAGATGGGTCGATTGGATTATGTTATGTGTTACTTCCTCCTCACTCGGTGTGAAATTTAATGGTGAAATCCTACCCTATTTCTCTCCATCTCGCGGTCTACGCCAAGGTGATCCCATCTCCCCTTATCTATTTATTCTTGTGGCGGACCTTTTATCACTTAATTACTCAAGCTATCGTTTTGGGCAACTTAAAGGCTTGCGGTTGACTCGATGGTGTCCTACATTATCGCACTTATTTTTTGCTGATGACGCCATATTCTTTTTAGGGCACAACTTCAGAAAGTCACAATTTAGCAAACATTTTAAATCTTTATTGTGTGGCTACTTTGGTCGGTTAATTAATCGTAACAAGTCGGCCTTATCTTTTCCAAGAACTGTCCTATTACTTTACAGCAAAATATGGCTGAAGAGCTTAGGGTTCCTATTCGCAAAGGACCGGGAAGTATTTAGGCCTACCGTCGGATTGGGGCGGTTCTAGAAAAGAAATGTTCTCATGGATTATTGCCCGAGTGAATGCTAAGCTTGAGGGATGGAAGGAGAAGTTCATATCTAAGGGGGGGAAGGAAATTCTAATCAAATCTGTTATTCAGGCTATTCCTCAGATGCCATGATGATTTTTCATTTGCCTATTTCTATATGTTCATCTATTGAGAAGTGTATCGCGAGATTCTGGTGGCGTACTAATCAGCAGAAGGGAGGGGTACATTGGAAGCGATGGGAGGTTTTGAAAACTCAGAAACTTCAAGGGGGTATGGGTTTCCGTGATCTACTCTCTTTGAATAAGGCACTCTTGGGAAAACAAGCCTGGCGTCTGTTATCTACTCCTGACTCACTATGGGGATCTTTGTTCAAAACTTTGTATTTTCGATCTGTTGATTTTTTGTCGGCTGTCCGAGGAAATAGGCCGTCTTGGGGGTGGCGGAGTATCCTCCACGGCAGGGACTCTATTCTACCTAATCTTCGCTGGTCTGTTGGGAATGGGGCTTCTATTCGTATTCGGGGAGATTGCTGGTTACCTATGGGATCTATCTATGGACCTAGAGCTCAATCCGAACCAGTTAGAGTGGCAGACATTATAGATCAGGATACCCAATCCTGGAAGATTCCTCTAATTCGGGATTTTTTTGATGAACAAGTGCTTCAAGAAATTCTATCAGTACCTATTAGACCCCTATTTTCTGAAGACATAATTATTTGGTCAGCAACGACGACTAGTACCTACTCGGTCAAAAGCAACTATTATGCAATGGTAAAATCAGACAGCCAATCACAAGCATCACAGGGTTCAACTTCTTACCAGAACCATCAGAGTCTCTGGCGACAAATATGGTCGATGAAGACTCCTCCAAAGATCCGAAGCTTCCTCTGGTCTGTCTGCCATAATGCCCTCGCCACTCGAGCTAATCTTTTCAACCGGCGGATTGTTCAAGACCCCTTCTGTCCACTTTGCTGCAACTCTGTTCCTGAAACAATTGAGCATTTGCTTCTTCAGTGTTCATGGACGAATTCCATTTGGTCCCACTCACAACTCGCTTTATCCTACTCTACAGAGTCCGTTCCCGATATTGTTCAATGGCTAATTAACCATATCCTGTTACCTGATCCCTCGCCTGGCCTTGCGGTCGTTGCCACCATCTTTTGGCAGATCTGGAAGAAAAGGAACCATTTTATTTTTCGGAATCATCGTCCGAATCCCTCCATGGTAGTGGAATCGGCTCTGGCTCAACTATCCGCATATCGGTCCTCTGCTACTGCACCCATCGATCGAGCTTCGGATCGCGGCCTTGACTCTGTTCCACCGATCGGCTTTGGCGACCTCCGGCAAAGGGCGTCCTTAAATGCAATATCGACGGGAGTTATCAACAAAACAAGTTAGAAGGATCTATGGCCGATGTATCGTCGTGATGATCGGGAAAACTTACGATATTTACTCACGCTGTTTTTCAAGCATCTTCACCTTTTGAGTCGGAGCTTCGGGCCCCGAATTTGTCTCTCCAACATCTCTATCATCGCGGATTCCACAACAATCCCATCGATCTTCATACGGGCGCCTTCGGCTAGTTGAGATCATGAAGGGTCTCCGTTTGCCGCCATGGGAGCGCGACCGTCATAGACGAAACCCTATTTTGGCTTTCCCAATTTCCTCTTCTCTCTTTGCGACATTGCCGTCGCTCGTCTAACCTAGTGGCTGATCAAGCCGCCAAAGCCCGGCTAGCTTGTCCGGCCCACAATTTCAATCTTTCTCTTCCGCCGGACCTGCTGGCTTTATTATCTTCGGATGCTTTCACTACAGGATGTAATTTTCATCTCTAATCAATATATAAGTGTGTTTTCTGTCCAAAAAAAAAAAGATGGAGCATGTTACCTTTGTTTCAATTTTGTTGATTGTAGCTACAATCGCTTGAATCTCGAGCCTTCGGATTGTGATAGGAACTCCCAGGCTGCAAATCAGATCACTATGGACTGGATTGAGGCTCTGATTTTGCAACATGAACATGAATCGGTTCAATTGAACCGGCCTTCAAGCACTGATGAGAAAATAGGCTATCGCTGTTGATCCAGCGATTGCCCAGCCGAAATCTAACCATTGTGAGGTAAGAGGACATTTCTACAACCGATCGGAGATAGCTAAAGCCTCCTTAAAGCTCCAGTGGCCTCCGGTTTGTGGAAAACACGGAACCGGTCCAAGAGTTGGACCGATCTTTACGCCAGCGGAGGAGGCAAGTCACCGGAGCCAATATGGCTGAAGATCTACTTGTCCTCAACCACAGCGAGGTTGAAGACCACTTAGGTTGCTGATTGGGAATGATCGGCGGTGCTGGACTCTCCGACGATCGCCGGTTCAAGTACGAAACAGAACCTATCCATGAGTCAAACTGATCTTCATTGCCTAGGGAAGATCAGGCCTGATCGGAGGCTCTTAATCACTCGAGCAACGGCCTAAGCTAGCGATGACAATAGAGTAAGATTGGGGATGGTGATCGGAGCAGGGATAACGCTAGTGGGGGCTAAAACCCGTAGGAATAGCTTCGTTGAAGAGGAATTTGGCCAAATCGGTGAATAAAGAAGGAGAGAGCGAACGGTTTTGAGTGGGAAAAAATAGAGAGAGAAAAGAGAGAGAGAGATCTAAGGAGAGAGAATAGGTTTTGTGCAAATGAGACGCCCCCTCCCCCAAAAAAAGGAGAGAAAATGGGCTTATATACTTGCCCCAAACCATGTTCGTCTGTCGGTTCAATCCGACGGTAGAAATTTCGATTCAACGATTTAAATTTCATTTTAAAGATTGCATCATGATCTCGAGGTGTCGAATAATCTATCTAGTAGGTTCAATTTGCGAAAACCCGAGGCAAAATCAAGAATTGCATCAAAATATCCAATTAGGGGTCAAATTGCAATTTTATGAAATTCGAGGACTAATATGCAATAATTTTGGAAAATTGAGGGTGCATAAATGAATTTGGCATTGTGAAAACTCTAGAACCAATCGCTAAAGGTCCAGAACTGGCCTATAAGCAACCAAACCAGCCGGCACTGTCGGCAACCTGTTAGACTGGTCCGATCTGGTTTGGCCGGTTCTTGATCGGTTCTTAATTGACTTGACCCGATTCTGGCCATTTCGCACACTTGAGGTCATTTTGGGTTCAAAACTTGTGCAATTTGGTCTTTAAAGGACCCAATTGAAAAGGAAATTTATCATATTTAAAAAAGAAATTGGCTAATTGAGATTCGATTAAGCTAATCAAACCTTATGAATATGATCTAAGGGTCATTTATTAACCTAATTGAATGATTATCATGAAAGACAATGATTCGAAATCATGGGTGCTTTAAATCGGGTTTAAAGGGCTAAAATGATCAAATTTTCAATTCAATGAGTAAAATTGCTAATTAACTAAAATTAAGATTAATTAATGTCACAATTGCTTTATTCAATGAAATACCCATGTGTAAGATCACTTCATATTGACCTTGATTTGAAGTGCTCGAGCTTATATAAAAAATAAATCCAAGCCTAATATCAAAATTGGATCTAGAATTATGAAATTAAACCATAATCATGAATGGGTCAATTCGAATTTTGTCGATTGAAGCTTAATGGCTTGACTTTCTCATGCTCGAGAGGATAAAATTCTTCAAATTAATAAGTTTTTGTGTGAACTTCTCAAAAATTGATTTGGATTTGGACATATCTTAAGGAAATAAGTGAGAAGCAATCGTCTATGAAAATGCTAGTACTACCACCTAAAGGGGGGGTGAATAGGTGTTAACAAAAATTAACAATTAAATGCAAAATATATATTAAGTTACGAGCAAAGTCTATAAATAAGTCAAAGTCTAACTAAAAGTGCCACTAGACTTCTGAAGAAAATTTAGACTCAAATAGAGATGGTCTAGAATTTTGAAAACTTCAAAGAAGATTTCAACAAATAAAACTAATAAGAGTTAAGGAAAGAGAAAATTGAACACGAATTTATAGTGGTTCAGCTTAGATCAAGCCTACATCCACTCTTTATGCTGACAGCTTTCTAGCTGAAATATAATGTTTTGAGTGTAAACACTCAGTGGAAAATTTCTTTTTCTCACTAAGTCACTCTTCTTGTGATTTTCTCTCTTGAATATAATCTATAAGCGATGTCGTTGAAGAACATGTGGTTGGAAAAGTTTCAAACTTTGGAATTTCAATTTGCACGCCCTATCTTAAATGGATTGAATGACCTCCTTAAATACTCCTCTATGCCTTACTAGCCGTTGACATTCTCCAGAGAAATTTTTTCAATCAATCCGTTGGAAAGAATCGATTAAGAAAATCTTGTAGCCATTTGAAGATTGAAATGAAAATCTGATGATTCTGGTTGCCCATACAATCAAAATCTAGGTTTCCACAAGTAGATGCTTCCCAAAAAAGAACTCGTCTTCACAATCGATTTCATCGATTCGTAATTGATTCCATCAATGTATTTATAAATGGTAAGTAAGATTCTTCATCAGAAAGCTAGATATTAAAGATAAATCTCTATAACGTTCATATTGAATCCTCGTCGCAAGATTAATAATCTTGAGTCCGATTTTATCTTCATTCTAGACTTGGTTTTAGTCTAGATTACGTCAAGGCGGGAAAGACTTCTAGTATGGATAGACTTTAACAAGAGTCTGTGATATAATTATAAAAATTTACTATTCTTTAGAATAAGAACAAAAACAAGAAAATTATGTCAACTTCAGAACCTGATAGGAGTTTTCTCAACAGTCCATTCGCAAGTTGTGAATACTCGATTTTGAATCAATAAATCGCAAAATTGCGTGTGCGAGCGAATTTAAAATAGTCCCTAAACCAAATGTTGAAGAATGAACTACACCTAATTATGACTAAAATAAAAGTAATTTGGTTTTTGGCCGATTTAGAATCTAAAATCGAAAAATTAGGAAAATAAGGTTCTTAATCAATTTTCATAAAATTTTTGACACAAAAGCCCAATTGACATTAAAAGAAATGTATTTGTGCATTTTTAATTTTTTTCAATTTTTTTATCAAAGATTTGACCAAAAGTTATCAAGTTAATTGACTTTTCCTAAAATGTTGATTTTTTAATCAAAATTTTGAATTTATGATAAATTGATTTAACAAAAGTGAAATTAAAGCTAAATGAAATCTTTTTGGATAAAAAAAATCAATTTTTAACCTGAGATTGATTTTTAGTCAAAGGGTTGACAAAAAATTCAACTTGAAAGTCAACCATTCAACTTTTTGAGTTTTTCTTAAAAATGACTTAGAAATTGCTTAAAAAAAACAATGCAAAAGAAAGAAATTGAAAAAAGAAAACTTTTTGGCCGAGAAACAGGCTCTATCGCGATTAGAAACCCAAAATCTCGATTTTATGATCATTTTTTATGCATCGACTAAAAATTAGGTGTCAATAGCTACTCATCTTTGAGTGGGAGCTCGAAGAGGTTCCACTCAAAAACAAAATTGATACCTGTAATTTTTAGTGGACTCTACTTTAAGCATAGAAAAATAACACAGGAAAATGACATTTGGTTAGAGACATACCTAGATACTCACGTTCGCTCATTAAGGTATCTAGATTCGTGCTTGGGATTCTTCTCTCCGTCTCTCCCGTGGAATGGAATGAAGAAAATAACGTTGCTAAAAAAGAGAATGGTTTAAGGATGACCACTAATCTAAGGACAAAGTTTAAGGATCACCTAGAACCTAAAGCTAATGTTTATGAGAATTACCTAGAACCTAAAATCAAGGTTTATGAGGATAACCTATAACCTAGGCAAAAGAATGCCTCAAGTGTCAAAAATTGACATAAAGGGACACTTAAGTACCAAAAATTACGAAATGTACACTTAAGTGCCACTTTTTTTTATGAAAAATTGGACACTTAAGTGCCACATCTGGCGAACCTTGCTGGAAATCCTACGTGGCAATTTTTTTATTAATTTTTTCACTTACATGGCTCACCGGAAGGCTGACTGAGCAAGCAAGGCGACGGCCCTTGGGTCGGCCAGGCGAAGGCCAACGACCCTCGCTAGATCTAGGGGAGGGCTGCGACCGTGGCCCCAGATTAAGTGAGGGCACACAGGCCCTCGCCATCGATCAGCTGGGGCCACCGGCCCTCGGCCAGGGCTCAACAACCCCAACCAACACTCCCCCACCTCCCCAGCGACAAACGGGAGGTGGTGGCGGCGGTGAGGGCTAAGCCCTCAACCGTTGGCTGCCTCCCTCCTTCTCCTCCTCCCCTGCCCTTTTTTTTTAAAATAAATAATTTTTTAAAATTTATTTTAATTAATTATTATATTAGTTATTTATCATGTCACCACCAAACGACATCGTTTTGACACTGTTTAGCCACATTAGCAGCTCGCCAGAAAATTGCCACATCAGCGTTTTGGCCGGATTTTCTTGCCAATGGCACTTAGGGCCCGTTTGGTTCGGCTTTTGGGGAATGCATTTACAGAAATGCAAATACCTTTGGGTGAAGGGGTTTTCCAAAATGCAAATTTCATTTGGTAAAATTTGCATTGAGAAACAACTTTGGCCAAAATACTTTTTTTGGTAAAATTTGCATTTGTAATTAACTTTTATTAAATTAAAAAAGCAAAAATATGTTTATATTTTTATATAAACATATTTTTATATAAAAAATTATAAAATATAAACATAAAATATGTATAAAAATAGATATGTTTATATTTATTTCTTTATTTATTAAACATAAAATATATAATAAATATGTTTATATCTATATAAAAATATATAAAAAGTATATAAAATAGCCTGAATAAAAAATATGTTTATATTTTTATATAAACATATATATATTTTATATCGATATAAACATATCTATTTTTATATAAATACATTTTATGTTTAATAAATAAATAAATAAATATATATATATATATATAAACAATCGGAGAAAAGAATAAATATGTTTATATTTATAAATATATATTTATTTATTAAACATAAAATATAAAAAAATAGATATGTTTATAATTTTATATAAAATATAAAATATATATTTTTATATAAAAATATAAACATATTTATTTTTATATTTATTTTTATTCAGGCAGCCGATCGGCTTCTCCATTGGAGAGATGAACAATATCGGAAGTTGCATTCCGAATATGCAACTTTCCAAAGGACCTCAAGAGCTGCATTGGGCTAAAGGCCCTTAGAGCCACTTGGAGATGCAATTGCATCTTGCCAAAGTCGCGCAGAAAAATGAACCAAACACCTTTGCATTTGGCCAAGGGACTTTAGAGTCCAAATGAGCATTCCAAATGCTGAACCAAACAGGGCCTTAAGTGATCCATTTTGCTCCAATTTTGGCACTTAAGTGTCACTTTCATAACTTTTGGCACTTAAGTGTCCATTTATGCCAATTTTTGGCACTCCAGGGGTCCAGGTGTCCTATAATCTAAAATCAAGGTTTATGACCATAATCTAGAACCTAAGGACAAGGTTTATAAGGATAACCTAAAACCTAAAATCAATGTTTATGAGGATAACCTAGAAGCTGAAAGACGAGGTTTAAGGTTGACCAGGAACCTAAAAGACGAGGTTCAAGGTTGACCAAGAACCTAAAAGATGAGATTTAAGGTTCACTAGGAACCTAAAAGACGAGGTTTAAGGTTGACCAGAAACCTAAGGAATAAGGTTTAAGGTTGACTAGGAATCTAAGAAAAGGGGTATGGTTTAAGATTACCGAAAATCGAAAAACAAGGGTTATGGTTTATGATGACCAGAAATCGAAAACAAGGATTATGGATTAGGATGATCAAAAATCGGAAATAAGGATTATGGTTTATGATGACCAAAAACTGGAAACAATGGTTATATATTTTGAAAAGGGTTTTGAGATTGCTTGATGACCAAAAATCGGAAACAATGGTTATATATTTTGAAAAAGGGTTTCGAGATTGCTTGATGACCAAAAATCGGAAACAATGGTTATATATTTTGAGAAAGGGTTTCGAGATTGCTTGAGAGCCAGTCTTGCGAAATCATTCAAACATATCTTGGTAAATGATACTAATTATCAAATCCCTTTAAAGAGGATTTTAACAAAATGAAGTTTGGTTAATCGCCCAAGGGTTAGATCAAATATGCTAAGTAAAAATATCATAATCAAAAGAGGTCTTTCACACCGATTTTCAAGAAGGGTTTTTATTCCCATCCTTTGATGTGGGAACAATTGCTTAAATCTCATTGGAGAGGTCTCACTCAACCTGTCTAAGATTTTCGGAAATATTCATTGTGAATACAATTTGTTGATCAAATCTTTTGAAATGACTATGATGATGACTTGGTCATGGGCTTACACAAAAGGTATACACTTTAAAGCCAAGAAATGAATATTCAATCAATATCTTCATCGGGTTTACAAGTTAAGAACCTTGAAGATAATAAGATAGGATTACTTCCACTCTTTCTAGCAGTAGTTCTTATGTGAAATTTCTACTTCAACTCAAACCATCCCGATCGGAAGAGAGTTCGGATAAGGGGTTGTAATGTTGGTTCGAGTAAAGCTTTGAAAAGGCTTAGAATTTATTTATTTTTTTCAAATACCAAGGGGTTAAAAGTGAGTGATTATCATAGCATCATTATCATCACACATTTTTTTTTCGGAAATTTGACTCTTGAAATTTAACCTATCTTGAGAGTCCTTTTGACTATTTTGTCTTGAGACATGAGAGCTTCGCTTTCTTTTCAAATGACATTACTTGCAATACGTGTTTTGCAAAGTTTTTCTTTTGTTTTTCAATGAACCGTCTCTTGTATGACCATTGATTTTGATTTTCTTTGTTTTTTTCTTGCGCCTTTCTTTGCATTTTTTCTTGGGCATTGGCCTTGCCTTTACCAAGCACACTATTTTTTCATGCCCCATAGTTTTCACTCTCTTTTAAGTATCTAGGACTCTCAAGTGGTTTTTCAAACACAACCAACATTCTCAATTTCGTTGGTAATAACATGCCTTGCCCTAGTGTGGGGAGATAATCATTGCTTGGGGTTATGAAAGAATTGTATAAGGCTCAAATTGACTAAGCAAAGGGTAATTATGTTTAAAGTAGTGAACAAAACACTCTTCATCACTTCAGGAAACTTCAAGCTAAAAGGGCTAGTAATAACACTTAGAGAGGGGAGAATATGTGTAATAACAAAAAAATTCTCGCAAGATTCAGAAGTAATAATTGCTTTTAGAAAAAGATAGACTAAAGACGGATTTAGACTCTAGTAGTTAGATAAAGTTTTAAACAAAATACAGGAGTTTAAACTTAAATAGTTAAATAGAGCTACAAGTCAAAATAAAGGAGTTAAGGGAAGAGAATAAGAACACAAGGTTTATAGTAATTTGGCTTAGATCAAGCCTACGTCCACTCTCTTACGCTAATAGCCTATTGGCTGGATTCCACTAAGAAACAAAAGAGATTTTGCAACCTTCCAGTCTCGACTTCACAGTGAAGAACCTCTACTAGTCTCACACAAAGTCTCACTATGAGTTTCTCTCTTTTGTATACAACTTTGAGCTCAATAAATGAAATAGCAAGGAACTAGGAAGTTTCAGACTTTGGAATTTCTCTTTCACGCTTTGTATTGAACAACTAGTGAGTCCGCCTTAAATACTCCTTCATGCCTTCACTACTGTTGGCACTTTCCAAAAAAATTCTTCCAATCTACCCGTTGGACAGAATCAATTAAGGGGATCTCGAGTTGATCGATTGATTGAGATGAAAGTCCATTAATCAAGTTCACCCATACAATCAGGATCTTAGTTTTCATAAGTAGAACTTTCCAAGTTTGCTTGCCTTCCAGAAGATTTGATTATCGGAATTAATTCCATTAAGGATAATCAATCATGTGGGTGCTATATCTAGCCAAAAACCATCCATAAGCCATACGAATTGAATCATTGAAGAAATAAAGATAATCTCGCATCTGGATAAGTCTTCATTCTTCAGTCGCATTCAGTCTGGAAACTATCAGTGTTCGTAGACTTTGAACCTAAAGTCTTGCAGTCTTCAGACTTTGACACTTCAATGTGGAAGTCTTCAGACTAGATTGTGGAAATGTTTTGTCAACTTCAAAACAGAAAAGAATTTTTCTCCAACAATCTCCCCATTTTTTATGGTGACAAAACTTTCCTGCAGATTTAAGAACTTTTGACGTACAATACAACTCTTAAGCAATACATGATATCTTATAAAAATAGGTGGATTAAGGTCTGGATAGCATTGATTCTACAACCACATAAAACATGTTAACCCTGAAAAGACAAGACAAATATCTATCCAACCATAATCAGTATCACAAAAAGTTGATGTCAAAAAGTCCAAATGAAACAAAAGTCCAACAAAAAGTCCAAATCCAACAGTTTAACAAAAATCCAGCAGCACCAAAATATAAGCCAAACAAACAAGTCGAGTCAAATAAAAGTTAAATCTGCACATTCTCCCTCTTTTTGTCATCAGCAAAAAGTAGAGAAGGATAAAAATTCAATCAAATCAAGTGTTTTTGGGAATGCGAACGATCTGAAAATCCCCCATAGACTGAACTGTCTCCTCCAGCTTTATCACAGTCTCCTCTAGCTTCTCAATATCTTCACCCTTGGTAGTCTCTTGAACATGAAGCTTAAGGACCTATACCTGCTCGTGTAGAAAGTCTGAAGTAGATTTCAAAGCTGATTGAAGGTTCTTGATCTCAAACTCCATACCATATTGTTGTGCCTTTAACTTTAGAAGTAGCTCTAGCAGCCTTTTATTTGCAATTGTTTATGTTGATGCACTAGGTCCAGCCAAATTTATTCTAGGAGTTGTGAGATTTGAGGGATCTTCAGCACGTCAATCACCAAGACTTGGAGAGCATGCCTCATTATTAGCTTCAGGAAATTGAGAGGCAAAAATATCCTCTGGATTGGCATGAGATCTGCTAACATCATCACTGATAAAAATAGGAGAAGAAGAAGTACCTATTTTCTCAGCAGTTCCCCTTATTTCCATGCCTACAGGTGGAGAAGGAAAAAACTCTTTTTGTTCTTTCTTAGTTTCAGCTTCCAAATGATGTTCTTTTTCTCTTCCATCTCCTGCAGTCTCACTCCTAGTCTTTTCAGAATCCTCTGACATTGCAAAGGTGGGTTCAATAGAGTCATCTTGACCATCTCCCTACTCTGCTTCTCTTCTTTCACTTGCTCTTTCCTCAGCTCTTCTTTCTTCACTTTCTTCTTCTCTTTGCTCTGTTTCTTCACGACTTCTTTCCTCTTTGTCCTGCGGCTGCTCAAAACTAACAAAACTCTGAAGATTTTTCAAGGCAAATGTAGAGACAGTGAGATCATCCTCATCCTCTTCGTCCTACA
The DNA here is from genome assembly GCA_017140615.1 of Eucalyptus cladocalyx. Classification (NCBI taxonomy): domain Eukaryota; kingdom Viridiplantae; phylum Streptophyta; class Magnoliopsida; order Myrtales; family Myrtaceae; genus Eucalyptus; species Eucalyptus cladocalyx. The sequence continues at coordinate 27,012,763 of CM029522.1, forward strand.
AGATAAGGGCTCTTCTCTTCTTGATAGGTGCACTCATAGGTTCCTTGCCTTTCCTTTTCATTGCAGCAGAGTCTTGTTTTATTTTGTTGGGGGACTTCTCCTTCAAGTGCTCCAAAGCATTGTTCAGTTCCTTCAGTCTCATTTTTGATACCATCTTTGATCCTATAACCATAGGAGCAATGGTTCGAACACAGAGAGATGTTGGAAACTGAATTTGAAAGTGTTAGAACAGCTTGGTGACAAGCGCTGAGTAAGGGAGTTGTCCATTATCCTTCACAACAGTCCTATACATGTGCATAAGGATTGTGTGTGGTAGCGAGAACTTCATCTCATTACTTATTGCAAACATCAGTTTTGTTTCAGAACGAGAGACATCTATTTTGGAGGTTGCTTGGGTCGGATGCAATTGATCACAACCTTGTGCAGCAAAATGTTTGAAGCAATCATTCTGGAATAGGTAATGCCGCCTTCAACAAGTCTGTCCCGAACAAGAGATATTGTTGCATGACCAACAGACACATTTATTGGTTGGAAACTCCCTCTTTCCACACCAATAACATCCGCCAATATGTGCACATCCACCATAAAATCTTTTTCCCTTACAGTAAAACGAAATCTATTCACGTCAAGAAATGACAAGTTCGAATAGAAATATGCAGTTAATTCAGGGTAAGCAACAGAAGTCTCAGAGCAAAATTTTTCAAGTTGAAGGAGAGTCAGCTTCTCCCTCAAATTCAACTTTAAAGAATCCAAGAAATCAAAATCCATAGATCGATGGTTCATCACCCCTCTTTTCAACAATTTTGAGCAAGTCTTTTTGTGCCCTTTAGAACAAAACAAACTTGTTCCTTCAACACACACATTAGTAGCAATGCCCATTCGAGGCTGAAAATTCGCATACATTTTCTCATCATCATCCTTCACTTCTGGCTAATTAAAAGAACTAAATCGGGGATCAGCTAGAAAGTTAGCAAACGTCTTGTCTACTGTTCCTTCAAGTGCAATACCTAACATTTCCGTTGTTCGTAAGAAATGTGTCTCATTCTGATATCCTCGTTCTTTAGAAACTCATCAATAAAAATCATAACAGAACCACCTTGCTTTAACTTATTGTAGAGTTTAAAAACAAACTCAGGTTTTAATGTTCTTACAGGTTCAACACCTTCCAAGATCTCATCTTCCACTTGATGACGTTGAGGATTTTGAGAGGTATGCTGGGAGAATGACATTGTTGAGAATGTTGTTGTTGAGGAGAATCTTCTTCCTCGGTCAAGTCAAAATGAGGAGGACCCTCTCGCATATTCCGTGGTCCCCTGGTTGTGATCCGAGACGACTTCCTTTGGAAAGACATCTTCAAAATCGAGGAGGATTCCACAAACATGTTCGGATGAAAAAGATGAAAACTTGTAGAACAAGCTCGAGAGTAAAAACTAGAGAGTAGAAAGAAAAGAGTGGAGAAACTGTATGCTAGGGTTTGGTGAAAATGCTTGAAAGGAATACAGAGGTATATAAGGAAAATGAACGGTCACGAATAAAAGGAAATGAACCGTCGCAAAGAGAATAACTAAAAATAAAAACTGCCTTTTTCAAAATATAAAAACTGCAAAAAATTCAAAAATTCAAAAAGACAACGTCCAAAAATAAAATAGGAAAACAACGATTCAAATAAACGTACATTTTTATTGCAAAAATAAAATACCTGGATTTGAGACTTTCTTATACTGTAGTAGAGTCTAGAGAGTTTGAGTATGATCAACTTTAGACTTTAACCGTTAAGAGGTAAAATATTCAGTTTGGTGCGAATACACTCAAATAGATTTTTCTCCAAAAGTTTTGTAAATATATCTGCCAACTGATTCTTCGAGTTAATAAACTAAATCATAATCTCCCCATTTTGAACATGATCTCTTATGAAATGGTGTCGAATCTCTATATGCTTTGCCCTTGAATGAAGAATTGGGTTCTTCGTAAGATTAATAGTACTGGTGTTGTTGCATTTGATCTTAGTACACAATTCTTCAATTCCAAAGTCTCTTAACTGTTGTTTTATCCACAAGATTTGAGAACAACAGCTCCCAAGAGCTACATACTCTGCTTCTGCAGTTGATAGAGCCACAGTACTATGCTTCCTTACGAACTAAGACACCAGCTTGCTGCCCAGCAGTTGACAAGTACCTAAAGTACTCTTCCTATCGACCTTACAACCTGCTAAATCTGCGTCTGAATATCCAATAAGAGTAAAATCTCCTTCTTTGGGATACCACAAACCTAACTCTGAAGTAGTTGCAACATATTTAATGATGCGTTTTGCAACACTTAAATGATATTTTTTGGGATCTGATTGGAATCTAGCACAGATGCAAACATTAAACAAAATATCAGGTTTAGATGCAATAAGATAAAGAAGAGAACCGATTATGCTCCTGTAAAGCTTTTGGTCTACTTTCTTTCCTCCTTCATCTTTGTCCAGCTTTGAAGAACTTGACGTTGGTGTCTCTGTCTTTTTGCAATTCTCCAATCTGAATTTCTTGATGAGATCTTTTGCATACTTTTCTTGGTAAATAAAGATACATTTCTCCGATTGTCTAACTTGCAATCCCAGAAAGAAAGTTAACTCACCCATCATACTCATTTCGAACTCATCCTGCATACATCTAGAGAAATTCTTGTATAGATTTTCATTAGGGGATCCAAAGATAATATCATCACCATAAATTTGAACTAGCAGAAAGTCTTTACCTTCTCTTTTTATGAACAAAGTAGTATCTACCTTTCCTTTAACAAAACCATTTTAGGTTAGGAATTTACTTAACCTTTCATACTAGGCTCGAGGTGCTTGTTTTAGTCCATACAAGGCCTTTTTCAGTCTATAGACCAAGTCTGGCTTTCTTGGATCTTCAAATCTAGATGGTTGTTCCACATAGACTTTTTCTTGGATAAATCCATTGAGGAATGCACTCTTTACATCCATCTAGAATAACCTGAAATTTTTATAGCAAGTAATAGTCTAATTGCTTCTAACCTCACTACTGGTGCATAGGTCTCGTCATAGTCTATCCCTTCTTCTTGCGTATATCCTCTGGCCACGAGTCTTGCTTTGTTCCTGGTCACTTTTCCTTTCTCGTCCATCTTGTTCTTGAAAACCCATTTAGTCACGATAATAGACTTACCTTTAGGTTTAGGAATTAGTTCCCAAACATCGTTGATGCTGAACTGTTTGAGCTCTCTTTGCATAGCTTCGATCCAGCTTTCATCAGACAAGGCTTCTTCTACACTATTCGGTTCTATCTCTGAAACAAGTGCTAGTGCACTCGACTCTTCTTGCCTTTTAGATCTAGTACGAACTCCTTCATCAATATTTCCAATGATGAGTTTTTTTGGATGACTAGACTTATGTTTCCAATTGCTGGTTGGTCTGAGAGTCTGCTGATCCTCTGCTTCAGCTGAGTCTTCTGCTTGAAGTTGATCTCCAAAAGTCTGAGCCACTTCAGGGGAAGTAGACTTTGTAAAGTCTACAGAAGGTTTAGATTCTTCAAGTTGAGTCTGACCCAGTTGATTTTGCATAGAATATTGAAACTTGACATTCATAGATTCTTCCACAGATTAAGTCATTTTGTTGAAAACTCGGTATGCTTTGCTTGAGATTAATTAGCCAAGGAAAATTCATTCATCTGATCTTTCTTCAAACTTCCCAGTTCGATCAATTGCATTTTTCAAAACATAACATTTATAGTCAAACACATGAAAGTAAGAAACATTTGGTTTCTTCCCTTTATACACTTCATAAGTAGTTTTCTCTAAAATAGGCCTCAAAAACACTCTATTAATGATGTAGCAAGTTATAGAAACTGCTTCAGCCCAAAATCGAAAGGAAATTTTACTCTCAATTAAGAGGGTTCTTGCCATCTCCTGCAAGAATCTATTCTTCCTTTCCACAACCCCATTTTGCTCTGGAGTATATGGAGAAGAGAAAACATGATAGAAACCATATTCATCACAGAACTTTGCAAAGTCTTGATTTTCAAACTCACCTCCATGGTCTATTCGTATGCTTGAAATAGCATATCATTTTTCATTTTGTACCTTCTTGGCAAACTTTGAGAAGTGAGAGAAAGCTTCGGACTTATTTGCCAAAAAGTAAACCCAAGTAAAGTAGAGTAATCATCCACAATTACTAGGCAGAATCTCTTTCCACCAATGCTTTGAGTTATGGTTGGTTCAAAGAGACCCATATGTAGAAGCTACAAGGCTCAATTAGTAGAAACTTGATTTACAGGTTTAAAGAAACTTCTAACCTGTTTTCGTAAAACACATGGAGTGCATAACTCAGATTTTTGATAATCCAAGTTAGGGAGACCTCGAACAAGCTTCTTGGATGAAATCTTGGCAATCTGCTTCATGTTAACATGACCAAACTTTCAATGCCAAAGATTTGCTTCATCTTGAACGGATATAAGACACTGAGAACTTTCTGGTTTGATATCCAGAAGGTAAATGTTTCCATGTCTTCACCCAGTGAAAGATTGAGAGAAATCTTTACTTGTTCTTGAACATATGCCTTCTTGAAAATTAATTTTGAATCCAGTATTGCAAAGTTAACTTATGCTGAGTAGATTGTAATTCAATCCTTCCACTAATGAGACATTATTAATAGCCAGGCTTCCAATCTTCACGGTTCTACATCCAACAATTCTTCCTTTATCGTTTCCAACAAAAGAGACTTTTCCACCATTTATTTGAATGAGCTTTATAAAACAACTCGAGTCTCCAGTCATATGTCTCGAACAACCACTATCCAAATACCATTCGATTTTCTTTTTGATAGTGACATGTGATCAAAAGAAGAACTCAAGCTTTCTTTGGTACCCATATTTTGTTGGGTCCAAGAGAGTTAGTATTGAAAATAGTCTTTGCCCAATCCCTCTTAACAGGTCTCCAAACCTTGGAACATTCATTCTCGAAATGTTCTGAGTTGTTACACTTTGAACATTTGAGAGCACTTAGGCCAACAGGTTTTACAAAAAAAAATTGAAAATGATTTTTGTAAAGTGCCTTTGTAGGTCTTTGTTTAATTCTTTTTTTAACTTTGGGAAAATCAATTAAAGAAATAGTTTCTGAAGTCATTCCCAAACCAGTTTTGTTAAAATAAGGCCTTTGTACAGAAAGAATTTCCTCCAACTTCTCAGATCCTTTTGAAAATCTTTTTATGATATTTGAAATATCCTTTTTCAAAAAAGCATTTTCTTTTGAAAGAGAATCTGAATTTTCTTTCAAATCAACAAAACTTTTATTCAGATTTTCAAAATTTTCTTTCCAAGAAGTTTCATGTTGCCTTAGTTTAGAATTTTTCTTCTTTAGCTCGGAAATCTTTTTAAGAGATGTTTTGAGGTTAAGATAGAGTTCATCTATATACTATGAAACTTTAATAGGAATTTTTAAATTACTAACCTCAGCTTCTATGTCTGAGTCTGAGTCAGAATCTATTTCAAAGTCTGAGTCTGATTCTGAATTGGCCATTAGACAAATGTTGGCATATTCTTCATCACTTTCCTCACATTTAGTGTCACTCTAGGTTTCAGCTTTGAGGGTTTTATTATGCTTCTTAGTTCTTTGTTTTTCTTCAACAAATGACAGTTAGGTCTAATATACCCATTTTTCTTGCATTCGAAGCATATTACATCTTTGATGATCTCATTATCCTCAGTTGATCTCTTCTGGAAATTTTGCGTGCTCTGCTTTTTCCAATTGAATCTTCTTCCTTTTCTATTCAACTTTTGGAACTTCCTAATCATGAGTGCTAGTTCTTCACCATCCATGTCATCTTCTGAATTTGTATCATCAGAATCATCATTAGATTTTAAAGTAATTGACTTCTTACCTTTAGGATCTTCTTCCTCATTGATCTGCTCCACTTCATATGATTGAAGTGTGCCAACAAGTTCATCTACTGAAAGAGACATGATCCTCTGGGTTTCTCTAATTGATGTCTTCACGTGATTCCATTCTTTGGAAAGTCCACATAGCAGTTTATTGATCTTCATTGGTCCTGAGATTGGCTATCCTTGATATGCCAGGCTATTTACAATCTCTGTGAAGCGACTAAACATATCAGTGATGGATTCTCCAGGCTTCATCTTGAAGGCTTCGTACTATCCGAGTAGAATATTGATTTTTGTTTCCTTTACTCAATCAGTTCCTTCGTAGGTAACATGCAACCTATCCCAGACTTCTTTAGCTGTTTCACAAGAAGAAATTCAATTATACTAAGTATGAGATAAGACACAGTATAAAGACTAAATAGCTTTAGCATCAAGAGTTTGTCTCTTGGTTAATTCTTCTTGTGTCATTTCGCTAGCATCTAAAACTTCATTTCCTCTTTCTGAGGTTGATGTAGCTTTGGGATTGATCCCTTTTTCTACTACATCCCATTCCAGGGGATCTTTCGATCTTAGGAATGCCTTCATCTTGTTTTTCCATACATTGTACTCCTTCCCATCAAAGTAAGGAGGTCTAGTGTTACTTTGGCCTTCAACTAAACTTGGAGCCAAAATACTAGCCATAGATCTTTAGCTTTAGAAGTAAAAACACTTCAATAGAATAAGCACACAAGATCTGATACCAATAGAAAGTGCTAGTAATAACACCTAAAGGGGGATGAATAGGTGTAATAACAAAAATTCTTGCAAGATTCAAAAGTAATAATTGCTTTTAGAAAAAGATAGACTAAAGACGAATTTAGACTCTAGTAGTTAGATAAAGCTTTAAACGAAATACATGAGTTTAAACTTAAACAGTTAAATAGAGCTACAAGTCAAAATAAAGGAATTAAGGGAAGATAATAAGAACACAAGGTTTATAGTAATTCGGCTTAGATCATGCCTATGTCCACTCTCCCACGCTGACAACCTACTAGCTGGATTCCACTAAAAAATAAAAGAGATTTTACAATCTTATAGTCTCAACTTCACAGTGAAGAACCTTTACTAGTCTCACATAAAGTCTCACTATGAGTTTCTCTCTTTTATATACAACTTTGAGCTTAGTAAATGAAATAGCAAGGAACTAGGAAGTTCCAAACTTTGGAATTTCCTTTTCACGCTCTGTATCGAACAACTAGTGAGTCCGCCTTAAATACTCTTTCATGCCTTCATGACCGTTGGCACTTTCCAAATGAATTCTTCCAATCTATACATTGGACAAAATCAATTAAGGAGATCTCGAGTTGATTGATTGATTGAGATGAAAGTCTGTTAATCATGTTCGCCCATACAATCAGGATCTTGGTTTCCATAATTAGAACTTTCCAAGTTTGTTTGCCTTCCAAAAGATTTGATTATCGGAATTGATTCCATTAAGGATAATCAATCATGTGGGTGTTATATCCAACCAGAAACTATCCATAAGCCATACGAATCGAATCATTGAAGAAATAAAAATAATCTTGCATCTGGATAAGTCTTCATTCTTCAGTAGGATTCAGTCTGGAAACTATCAGTGTGAGCAAACTTTGAATCTAAAATCTTGTTGTCTTGAGACTTTGACACTGCAGTCTGGAAGTCTTCAGACTAGACTGTGGAAAGGTTTTGTCAAATTCAAAAAAATAAAGGATTTTTCTCCAACACAAGTTTCCATAAGATATCTCCTAAAGTTAGCACCAAAAATTGATGCAACTGAAAGCAATAAAATCTTTCTTGATGTTTTGCTCCATAATTTTCAACCAAGACCTCCTATTCTGCTCCCAATTTAGGGTTGTTCTTGACAGGGTTATTTTGAAATGTAAGGGATATCAATAGTGTTTGTGATTGAGAAAGAAATGCCTTTATCATCTCAAACCATGTATTCAATGTGAGTGGTTCTCACTTAATTCTCTCAAAGAGTATATAAGGATGTGTTTGGCAAGTGATTGCCTCTCATCATTTTAGGCACTATCACTTGGTATATTTAACAATCATTTTCGGGTTTTCCAAAATACACTTTGGTTAAATTCCAATCCTTGGGAAATGAGAATGTATTGATTTTTTTTTTTTTTTGGAAAACATATTCCTATGACCCTACTGGGGAGACTTTTGGAAACAAAGTTGAATAAAATTTGTGGATAAAACAGGCTTTGTTCAACACAGGAGTTGACTTCTAGAGTCCTGACTGACTCTCGGCATTCTAGGGAGCAGGGCCACTGCTAGGCTTTAAAAAAGATGATCACCTTTTAGAGGTTTTGCACTTCTGAGATCAATCTCCTATGGACATGTAAAATCTTCTTTAGAGATGCATGATACGATATGTATGCATGAGATGCATGCAGATACGATATGTATGCATGAGATGCATGATGCAAATATCCTAAAGTGGCTCGGATTCAATCCAAAAGCGGCTTAAAGGCCTTTCACTTTATTCATAGATAATACTTCTTAACGGCATCTACATTTACAGGCCTTGGAAATTCTTGACCATTTATTTCTATAAAGATCAGTGCCCTATCAAGTAGCACTTTCTTTACAATATACGGACCTTTGTAGCTCGGAGTGAACTTTCCACGAGAGTCTGAAATGATAGGCAAGACCTTCTGAAGACGAGATTGTTGATCTCAAAATGTCTTGGCCTGACCTTGTAGTTAAACGACTTGGCTACTCGCTTTTGATAGCTTTGTCTATGCCATAGGGTTTTTACCCCTTTCTCACCCATCATATTGAGTTGTTCAAACCTTTGTTGAACCCATTGAGCTTCAGAGAGCTTAAATTGAGAAAGTACCCTCAGTGAAGGAATCTCTACTTCCATTGGTAGCATAGCCTTCATTCTATAGACCAACAAGAATGGTGTTACCCCAATTGAACTATGAATTGAAGTTCGGTAACTTAGCAAAACATATGGTAATCAATCATGATAGTCACAATAGTTTTTAGCCATTTTGGCTAAAAGCTTCTTGACGTTCTTATTTGCCGTTTCCACAGCTCTATTCATTTTTGGGTGGTAAGGATAATAATTCAAGTGACGAATGTAAAACTCTCCAAGTAGTTCATCCATTATCTTGTGGTTTAGGTTTGATCCATTGTCTATGATGATCGTTGCAAGAACTCCATATTTGGTGATGATATCACAATGGATTAACTTTGCCACACTTTTCGCAATGACATGAGCAAAAGAACTAGCTTCAATCCATTTGATAAAGTAATCGATGGCCACTAAGATAAAGCGATGTTGATGCTTTAGGATTAATTGGTCCGATGATGTCAATGCCCCACATTGAAAAAGGTCAGGACTCGGACATTTCATGCAATTCATTAGGAGGAGCGTTGATTTTGTCTCCATAAACTTAACATTGGTGATAGCACCTCACATGTTGAGTACAATCGGCTTCCATGATTAACCAGTAGTAACCTAGCCTTATGATTTTTCTTGCTAGGAGATGACCATTTATATGAGGTCTATGCTCTCCTTCATGTATCTCTTTCATCAAGAGTCTAGCTTCTTGTGCATATACACACTTCAGTAAAATTGAATCGAAAGACTTTTTTTTAAAGGGCTCATCCACTGAGAGAGAATTTGGATGCCAACCTCATTAGATATTTTCGTTCATTGGTTTGACTCCCTTAAGGGAATTTACCTTCTAGAAGGTAATTCATGATGCCATAATACTAGGGATGACCATCAGGTTCTTCAATCATCATGCAATACGCAGGCTTCTTCAAAATATCAATTTGTAACGAATCAATGATTAAGCCATCAGTTACTTGTAACATTGATGATAATGGGCAAAAGATCTCTTCAACTGCCATAACTTGGCACAAAGGGACACTTAAGTGCCATAACTTACGAAAGGTACACTTAAGTGCCATACTGTAAGAAAAGTGGGACACTTGAAAGCCACCTCCGGCGAAACCGACCGGAAATCATACGTGGCAATTAAATATTAATATTTCTCATCGAAGTGGCTCACCGGAGAGCTGAGTTAGCTCTAATTCACCCAAAACAACGTCGTTTTGGGTGTTGGCCAAAATATAGCCCTTAAATCAGCCAAAATGACATTGTCTCCCCATTTGCCCTAAATCTAAAACCCTAAATCGGCCAAAATGCCATTGAAGCGTTGGAGCCCTAATCCCGAACCCTATTTGATTTGCCCTAAATTCTACAGTCAAATATTAGAAATAAAGAGCAGGACTTTCAGCAGCGGCTCAAATTTCTCTCGTCGAAGCGAAGGAGAAGGCGAGCGTTTCTGTTTTTGTGGGTTACCAGGTCCAAGAAGAACATCGTGGACTCGAACAAATCCCGAGACAAGATTCTATAGATGTGCCCGATATAGAGAAGGGTCGAAGTGAAAATATTTCAAATATGTCGTTGCCAAATTCTCTCATCGAGCCACATAGGTGATATTAGACCTACTTGATAGATGTCATAAACCTCCATCTACGCTTGTGGACGACTTGGACAATGTTGACTCAATGCAAGCTCAAGCATCTTCTGCTAACCATTTGAAGAATGAAGTTTCAAAGATAACAATTGAACGGAAGTGTTACCAAGTGTTTATTGTGTTGTTGTTTTTTTTGTCTATCCTACTTTATGATGAAATGTAAAGTATTGGAAGTTGAGAAGAAGTTTCTCCGACTACCATAGTTGTAAATGAGTGAAGAAATGTACTTGTTTTGAATGAAATGTAACTTATTTTGTTGGAAGATGAGAAGAAGTGTTGTGTTGTCTAGAAGATCATTGTGGCATTTTGTTTTTTTGGGGCTGTCATATGTAGTATTTGTTACTTATTGTGCTTGTGGGGAGGTCAAGGAAAGGAAATGAATGAATGAGATACTATTTGTACTATGTTTTTGCTTATTCTCAAATATAAATCGGTGATGATGGAATGTATATTGGGTCGATGTATTGTGGTGACTTCTTTACTTGAATTGAGTGTAAACTAGCAGCAAACATTGAATTGAATGAAGTTGCCACAAGTTAAACCGTAGATATAAACCAAAAGCTTCTCTGGTTTGCTGCAAACCACCATATATAAAGAACAGACACAAGTGATTACTCGAGTGCTATAAGTTGTATCTAGCGATCAGTTAAGTGCCAGTCGTAATAAAAAAAAAAATTATTTAAGTGTCAAGTTATTATTAAAAGTGATCACTTAAGTGCCACTTGTGATTAAAAGTGAACATTTAAGTGCTAGCTTTTTTAGAATGTGATCAATCAAGTGCTAATTTTTTTTGTACATTTCTTCTATAAATTGTACCAGTCATCAGCTACTACTAGCCTCCACGATCGCCCACCACTAGCCATCATCGGCCTCCAGCCATTACCACTAACCACACCAAGCATCCCAGGCATCCACTTGAGCCATCACTAGCCACCACTATGCTGGTGGTATGCTGCTGTAGAAGTTGCTAGTGCAAGGTGTCTTACACCAGCTTGCACCAACACTACCTAGTGCAACATGTGCATATTATACACTTACATCTTGCACTAGGTGCAGCAAAAACCCCCAACCCAACCCCTATAATAGACCTACCATCAGTAGGCATCAGCAGTCACCACTGGCCACCACCACTAGCAACACTAGCATCCCAGCTACCACACTAGCACGTAACCACCACCATAGACCCACAATTAACAGCCACTGTTGGTGGTGGGTCGTGGGTCTGTTGCAAAAAGGGCTCATGCAAGCTAGGCTATGCACACTGCACTCTTGCACTAGTACTAGCCACAACAAGAGGCCCCAACCCAACCCCTACAATGAACCCACCACCACCAGGCTTCATCAGCCCCCACCACCACCAGGCCTCACCAACCGCCACCACCAGCCACACGAGCACCCTAGTCACCACCACAGATCCACCACCAGAAGCAGCAATAAGTAAACGTAAAAACAAAATCAAAAAACTGAAAAAGGCAAAAATGACAAGCAACAAGATCATTCCATTGATATTGAAATGTGATAGGTCTAGTAAGAGCACCTAGAGGGGGGTGAATAGGTGATCAAAGAAGTTTTTGCAAAACTTTAACAAATTGATTCAACTTCTAAGAATAATAGGCTGAAGATGTAAACAACTATAAACAATAATATAATGCTACAAATTAAAGTAAAGAGATTAAGGAAAGAGAATTGAAACACAAGGTTTATAGTGGTTCGGCTTAGACCAAGCCTACATCCACTCTCCCGCACTGACAGCCCACTGGCTGGATTCCACTAAGAACCAAAAGAGATTTTACAGTCTCACGTCCTTGATTCCACAGTGTAGAGACTCTCCTACAGTTCCTCAAAGTCTCACAAGTATTTAATCTCTCTTTTGAGTACAATTTAAGCTCGACAAAATGAAACAGCGAAGAACTAAAAGCTTCAGACTTTGGAATTCTTCTTTTCACGCACACACTAAAATAAGTTGAGCGTCTTCCTTATATACTCCTCTATGCCTTCATAACCGTTGGCACTTTCCAAAAGAGTTCTTCCAATCTACCTATTGGAAAGAATCAATTAGGGAGATCTCGAGTTATTTAAGAAATGTGATGATAGCCCACCAATCATACTCGTCCATACAATCAGGATCTAGGTTTCCATAAGTAGAACCTTCCAAGTATACTTCACCAATCAAAAGATCTAATTATCCAAATCAATAAGAATAATAGATCATGAGATGCTCTCTCCAGTCGTGAAATCTTCTTCAACCAAACCAAATCCTTAAAAATATACTGCATCTGGACAAGTCTTCTCCAACAGATAAAACTTTCCTTCGTCGGTCTAGAGACTATCAGTGAGGGCAGACTTTAAATCTTGAGTCTTGAGTCTTGAGTCTTCAGACTTTGACAACAGAGTCTGGAGTTCGTCTGACTTTTGCACTTGAGTCTACAAGTCTTCAGACTAGACTGATGGAAACATTTTGTCAGCTTCAAAATAAATAAGGAAGTTTTCTCCAACAATCTCCCCATTTTCGATGGTGACAAAACTTTCCTGCAGATTTGAACACTTTTGACCTGCAAAATAACACTTAAGCAAGACAGGATATCTCAAGGAAGATAAATAGATTAGAATATGGATATAGTAGCAATTCTGCAACCACAGAAAACGTGTTAGTCTTGCCAAAGCAAACAACTACCCTTTCCATAATCATCATCAACATAGCTTAAGTTACTGCAAGTCAAAGCATCAAATTAGATAGTCCAAAACTCAAAAGAATAAGTCAAACAAATAACAAAACGGGTCTTCAGCAATTCAAATGATTAAACAAAAGATAAGCCAAATATGCACTTCTCCCCCTTTTTGTCAACACAAAAGGTGGAGAATGAATAAAAAGAGTTTTTGAAATAGAGGCAAAATCATGGGTGTTTTGGAAGGCGAACAAGCTCGAATTCTCCCATAGAATCCACAGTCTTCTCAAGCCTTTCAAAACTCTCCTTCAGTGACTGAAATTCTGCATCCTGTACTGTAAAATGAACTTGATTCTTCAGGGCGTTCAATTGATCATGCAAATACACTAAAGTAGCCATGAAAGCATTTTTGAGATCCTGCATCTCATATCCCATAGCATATTGCTGCTTTCTGACATCCAATAGAATCTCTAACAGCCTTGAAAAGTTAGATGTTTGTTCTGTAGCAGCACTAGGTCTAGCAGAGTCTTTTCTAGGGACTTTGCGAGTAGATGGATCTTCAAAATGTCCACCATGACTTTCTTCTGGGTAATGAGAAGCAAAAACATCTTCTGGTTCTGCAGCGGAGCGACTCACATCATTGGTAAATAAAGGTGAAGAAGTAACTTTTTGTTCAACAGCTCCCCCTATCTGTTTGCGTCTAAGAGGAGTAGAAACAACTTCTTCAACTGCAGCTTCTATGGCAGAGTGATGTTTGTCTGTATCAAGAGCTCCAGCAGTCCCAGTGTCAGCCATTTCAGATTCATTGGACAAAGAGATAGCCAAAGTTGGCTCGAAAAAGTCGTTGTGACCCTGATCTCTCTCTTCTTCTCCTTCCTGTCCTCTCTCTTCTCTTCGTCTTGCTTCTTCTTCCTCTTCTCTTCTTTCTGCTTCTTCTTCCTCTTCTCTTCTTTCCTCTTCTTCTCTCTCCTCTCTTCTTTCCTCTATCCTCCTCTCTTCATCAGTTCCTACCTATGTCTCTTCTATCTCATTTTCTCCTTCTTAAGGCTCTTCTCGAGTCTCGTCAAAGCTAACAAAGCTTTTCAAATTTCGTAAGGCTGAAAGAGTTAGTGCATCCTCATCATCTTCATCCTGCAAGATGAGAGCTCTCTTCTTCTTCACCGGAGCGTCTATGGGCTCCTTGTCTTTTCTCTTGGCGGCAGTAGAGTCTTGTATTGATTGCACAGGAGACTTTTCCTTTAGAGGCTCCAACACCTTGTTCAGCTCTTTCAAGTGCATCTTTTGTGACCATTTTAAATCCAATCACCATTGGAGAAATTGTTGACAATTTTAATGGTGTAGGGATGTGAATGGTAAAATGTCTAAAAAGACGCGAGATAAGAACAGAATAAGGGAGTTGTCCCTTATCCTTCACCATCGATCGATATATGTGTGGGGCAAAGAGAATTTGTAGCCAGAGTTGATGGCATACATCAATTTTGCTTCAGACCGAGAGACATCAGTCTTGGAAGTCGACTTGGGATGTATGCAGTTGATTACAATCTTGTGCAGCAAGATGTTTGAGGCATTCATCCTTGAATAGGAAATCTTGCCTTCAACATCCTTGTCTTTCACCAACGACAGAGTAGCATGAGCATTAGACACGCTAATTGGTTGGAAACTCGTTCTTTTCACCCCAATTATATCAGCTAACGTGTCCATAGTCACCAAGAATTCCTTATCTCTCACTGTAAAGGAAAAGCTGTTTACATCCACAAAAGATATGTTCGAATAAAAGTATGCTGTGAGTTTAGGATAGACAGTAGTGGATTCAGAACAAAAGTGCTCTAATTGCAGTAGAGCTAGCTTCTCTCGCAAATTGACTTTTACCGAGTCAAGGAAATCAAAATCAACTGTCCTAGGGTGCATGACCCCTCTCTTCAGCAGTTTCGAATAAACCCTCTTGTGGTTCTTTGATCTAAACAGATTAGAACCATCAGTAACATTTGCAGCCACTCCCGTTCTAGGCTGAAAGTGGGGAAAACATCCTCTCATTATCATCCAGCCCTTGAGGTTGATTAGCAGTCCCAAAGCGTGGGTCGCTAGGAAAGTTAGCGAACGCTTTTTTAGCTGATCCTTTTTTGGCAATACCCATATCTTCCATGTCATGCAGAAAAAGAGTCTCATTCTTATACCCTCTCTCTTGCAGGTATTCATCAATCAAGGACATAGGAGTTCCCCCTCTTTTCAAATTGGAATAAAGCTTGAAAGCAACTTGAGGAGTTAATGTTCTTACAGGATCAGCCTCTTCTATCACTTCTGGTTGAGTTGGTGTAGAAGATGGGCGCTGCTGAGAAGGTTGTTGCTATCTTTGTTGCTGAGATGGAGTAGAAACTTCTTTTTCAGTCAATCGAAGTGCGTAGGACCCTTGAGCATGTGCCATGGTCTCTTGCTCGCAATCCTTGAAAACTTTCTTGAAGACATTATCGATTCAAGGAAGAGATTTCAAGCTTGCTCGAAAAAGGTGAAAACTTTTTGGGCAAATTGAGAGAGAAAATGAAAGCAAGTTGGAATTTTGTATTCTAGGGTTTCAGTGTAAAACGAAGAAGACGAGTTTCTTGTGTATATATATATATATAAACAATTGAAGCAAGGTAAACGAAGCGTCATAAAAGGAAAATAAAATACATTTTCGAAAAAGAATAATTGCCTTTTTGAAAATAATAACTTCCATAAAATCAAAAACTCGGAAAAGATAACTTCTAAAAATAACAAACAATTAGCGATTAAAAGTGATAGTACCTTTTCAATTTAAAATACTGGAATAGAAGTAACTTACAGTCGTAACTTTCTCAGTTATTCTAAGTCTGAACAACTTCAGACTTTACCTCTTGAGTCTTGAGCACTTCTAGACTTTACTGAATAAATGATATTATGTTCAGTCTGGTGCGAATAGACTCAAATGGGCTTTTCTCCAAAGGCTTTGTAAATATGTCCGCCAGTTGATTCTTTGAATCAAGACTTCTCCGTTTTGAACATGATCTCTAATAAAGTGATGCCGAATCTCTATATGCTTTGCTCTTGAATGAAGAATTGGATTCTTTGTGAGATTAATTGTGCTGGTATTGTCACATTTGATCTCGGTGCAAGAGTCTTCAATTCCAAAGTCTTTTAGTTGTTGTTTTATCCATAAGATCTAAGAACAGAAACTTCCAAGAGCCACATACTCTGTTTCTACAGTTGAAAGAGCTATAGTGCTTTACTTCGTTGAGAACCACGATACTATCATGTTTCCCAGCAATTGATAGTTACCGAAAGTACTCTTTCTATCAACTTTGCAACCTGCTAGATTTGCATCTGAATATCCAAGAAGAGTACAGTCTCCTTTCTTGGGATACCACAGACCTAACTTTGAGGTTGATGCAACATATTTGATGATGTGTTTTGCAACACTTAGATGAGATTCTTTGAGGTCAGATTGAAATCTAACACAAATGCAAACACTAAACAAAATGTCAACTTTATAGTATATCAGTCTTTTTATAGTAAGATAAAGAAGTGAACCAATGATACTCCTTTATAGCTTCTAGTCAACTTTCTTTCCTCCTTCATCTTTGTCCAGCTTCGAAGAACTTGACATTGGTATATCAGTCTTTTTACAATTCTCCAAACTGAACTTTTTAACAAGTTCTTTAGCATATTTTTCTTGGTGAATGAAAATTCCTTCATTCAATTGCTTCACTTGTAGTCCGAGAAAGAAGGAAAGTTCACCCATCATGCTCATTTCGAATTCATCATGCATAGACTTAGAGAACTTCTTGCACAAGTTTTCGTTAGGTGATCCAAATATAATATCATCAACATAGATTTGAGCAAGTATGAAGTTTTTACCTTCTCTTTTAATGAACAAGCTAGTGTCCACTTTTCCTTTGACAAAACCATTTTGAATTAAAAACTTACTTAACCTGTCGTACCATGCTCATGGTGCTTGCTTTAAACCATATAGAGCATTTTTTCAGTTTGAATATTGAGTCTGGTTTCCTTGGGTCTTCAAAATCGGGAGGTTGTTCCACATAGACTTCTTCTTGGATAAATTCTGAAGGATAAATCCATTCAGAAATGCACTTTTGACGTCCATTTGGAATAACCTGAAATTCTTATAACAAGCAAAAACAAGTAATAATCTAATTGCTTCTAACCTTGCCACTGGAGCGTAAGTCTCATCATAGTCTATCACTTCTTCTTGCGTATATCATTTGGCCACGAGTCTTGCTTTGTTTCTTACCACTTTTCCTTTTTCGTCCATCTTTTTCCTAAAAACCCATTTAGCTCCAACAACAGATTTACCTTTTGGTTTATGAGTTAATTCCCAAACATCATTAACACTAAACTGTTTGAGCTCTTCTTGCATTGCTTCAATCTAGCTTTTGTCAATTAAAGCTTCTTCGATGCTTTTGGGTTTGATTTCACAAATAAGTGCCACAGCGCTAGACTCTTCTTGCCTTTTGGATCTGGTGCGAATCCCGTCATCAGTATCACCAATGATGAGTTATTTGGGATGACTAGACTTGTGCTTCTAGTTACTGGTCAGTCTAACAGATTGTTGATCTTTTTTTTTAGATGATTCTTCAACATCCATTCATTGTTGCTCTTCTGAAGTCTGAGCAGCTTCAGGAGAGGTAGACTTTGTAGAGTCTGGAGCAAGTTCAGATTCTTCAGGTTGAGTCTAAATCAATTGATTTTGCAAAGAGTCCAGAAATTTGATATTCATCGACTCTTCCACAGATTGAGTCTTCTTGTTGAATACTCTGTAGGCTTTACTGGAGGTTGAATATCCAAGAAAGATTCATTCGTCTGATTTTTCTTCAAACTTACCGACTCAATCATTTGCATTTTTCAAGACAAAACATTTGCAACCAAACACGTGAAAATAAGAAACAATTGGCTTCTTTTCTTTGAATAACACATAGGGAGTTTTCTCTAGAATAAGCCTTAAGAATACTATGTTAATAATATAACATGTTGTAGAAACTGCTTCAGCCCAAAAACGAGAAGAAATATTACTTTTAATTAAAAGAGTTCTTGCCATTTCTTGCAAAGATCTATCGTGGCATCTTAAAACTCCGTGGCAACCTCTAGATGCCTTACAACCTTTGGAAGGGCGATGGACACATCATTGATATGTGTTATGGTCTTTAGACCAAAGAAGTGTAATAGAATTAATGGTCGAGCACCTATTTTGTTGGAAACATGTTCCATGCCCATGTGAGATCCGGATTTATTTGATGAGGAAATTATATTTTTGGCCATGAATTTTATAAGTTGGACTTTATTAATCTATGTTACAAAGTATTATAGTCATTTAAATCTGTAATTTAATAGGGATTTAGTTAGTTTTTAAAAAGGGTCAATTCTAGACTTAGTTAAGCTTGGGTCTTAGGCCCAAGAGTGTTGGGCCTAAGATGGGCCGAAATGGCCGACCCATAAGCCCATGAAGGGGCCATCAATCGCATGAAGAAGGGGGGGAGACCGGTTTGCATGCCCCCCATTTGTCCTTTGAAGTTAGCCAAGTGTCAAGCCATGCAAAACTAATGATGGCTAATGATGGAGGGAAGGAAAATTAGAGGGGAAAAGTGGCCGGTTTAAGCGAGAGAAAGAGAAAGAGAGAGAGGAGAGTTCGTCTGAGAGAGAGAGAGGAGAGAAAGAGAAGGAAGAAAGGAAGAAGGAAAGAAGGAAGGAGGCCATGCGTGCGAGAGGAAGGAGGAAGGACCGTGCATCGTCACCCGTCGCCGCTGTGTCTCGCCATTGTGCTCGCCGTTTGCTTGGTATAGAGGCAAGTGAGATCTTTTGATCTACTCTTGCATGCTGTGCTTAGTGTGTGCGATTGAATGATAACAATTTCGGATGTATAGAATGTAAAAAATTGAAGTTATAAGAGTGGTGCTCTAGTCTAGTGTACTATTCTTGAGAAAAACAGCTCGACCTTAGATGTTCTAGTGACTTGCATGTGATGTTCTAGTTGAAGTTTGGCTTCGACCTCTAAATGAAAGTTCTAAAGGACATGTTGGAGTATAACATACTCAAATTTGGGACAAAAAAAACAAGTATAATTGGGTGAAATCGTTATTCTTTGGAAAGACTGGATCTGGACATTTCGGTACTAGGAATAGAAGTTTTAACCGCCTATATTTCACTACCTAGGACGAATCTGACTTTGATGTCTTCATGTGGCATCCCAAAAAATTCAAGGCAACCTCTAGATGAATTAAAGTCTATGATTAGGTAATGAAATTTGCCTTTGGGTTATGCCTTAGCTATTGACTTACTTTTAAGACCGAATGTTATGTATCTTGTGTTCATGAGTTATTAAAATTAGTATTATAGGATAAGTTGATAAGAAGAATTTGTTCTTGGCTATGCACCTCATAGATTTGATCCCTATAGTTTAAATGTTACAAGTTTTATGGCCATATGAAATTGAGAATTTGAAATTTATAAAAGAGCGAATTAAGATGAATTATTAAAAAGTAAAATTGGAATTTATTAAGGTTGAACTTTAGGCCCAAGGGTATTGGACC
Source organism: Eucalyptus cladocalyx (assembly GCA_017140615.1). Classification (NCBI taxonomy): domain Eukaryota; kingdom Viridiplantae; phylum Streptophyta; class Magnoliopsida; order Myrtales; family Myrtaceae; genus Eucalyptus; species Eucalyptus cladocalyx. The sequence continues at coordinate 27,032,388 of CM029522.1, forward strand.
TAAAGTGGGCCAAATTGGCTTGGCCCATGAAGCCCATGAAGGGGCTGCCGTCGACCATAAGGGGGGAGGAGCCGGCCCATCTTCAAGCCCATCATGCATGGGATTTGCCAAGTGGCAAAAGGAGAGCTTCACCCATTGGCCACTTTGGGTGGCTCGTAATGATTGCAAATGATGGAATAAAAGGAAATAGAGAGAGAGAGAGAGAGAGAGAGAGAGAGAGAGAGAGAGAGAGAGTGATCGGTTTTGAGAGAGGGAGAGAGAGCTGTCGAGAGAGTGAGGGAACCGAGAGTGAGGAGGAAGAGACCGAGCGAAGGAGGAAGCCGCTCGTCCGTCGCCCGCAGCCACCCATGCGTCCGTCGTTTGCCGCCGTCGTGCTCGCCGTAGCTCGGTTTGGAGGCAAGTTAGATCCATTGATCTGCTCTTGCATGTTGTGTCTAGCATGTGCTAGTGAAAGGTGATGAATTTCGGATGCCTAGGGTGTGAAAAACCGAAGTTGTAAGGGTGTTGTTAGAAATAGCAATCTGTTTTCGAGTAAACAGCCTGACCCAGAATGTTGTAGACGCTTGCATGCAGGGTTTGAGTCGGATTTTGGTTTCGACTTCTTCACAAAAGTTGTAGAAAACATCTTAAAGTATAAAATACTAAAATTTGAGACAAAATGGCTGAGTTTTGAGGGGTAAAACCCTCCCAATACGAAAATGCTAGATCTGAAACTGTTTTTTTGACCTCTTGGTGATTTTGTGTGTTGCATGTAACTTTTTACTGAGAATTTCACTTTGACCCCTTCACGAAAGTTGTAGAGAACCTTGAAGACTAACATACTCAAATTTGAGGTAAAACTAACAAGTGTAGCCCAGTGAAACGATTTTTCCTTTGAAGATGATAGATCTGGAAATGTTGTACTGAACTCCAGCGATTTCATGGACTATAAAGTGAATTTCCTTTGAGAATCTCACCTGGATCTCTTAATAAAAGTTGTATTGGACCTCTTGAGGCAAAACATATAAAACATTCAGAGGAAATGAAGGAAGATAAGTAGGTGAAATCTTGATTTTTCAGAGACGGCTAAACCTGGAATGTTTGGTACTAGGAACAGGGGCTTCGACCGTCCATAGTTAATTATCTAGGACGAATTTGGCCTTGATGTCTGCATTAAAAATCTACCTTTGGATCTTGACTATCACCTGGTAAAATTTCATAATTTTTGGAGGTCATTCAGGTATTTAAGTTAAAATATTTCAAGAACCGCGCAATCTGATGTGTCCGAATTTTGCAAGCTGTAATGTGTGAGCTATATCTTTTTGTGTGAAGTTCTTTTGGGCATGTGTTCTTCATGGAGTTGCTGCCTTTATGTCTTGACTAACACATGTTCAGATTTCATAATTTTTGAAGATCATGTGGGTATTTAATTAATATGTTTTCTGAAATTGTGCAAGCTGGATTTTGGTAGATTTCAAAAAGTCATGATGTATGGATTATTCTAAGTTGTATGGACCCCATGGATTATGTTGTCATAAGTGATTGGATCTTGCTGCACATGTGAGTATCATATGCCATGTTGAAATTGAGCCATAAATGTGAATGTGAACTATGATAAATGAGAATGCCATCGGAGGTGTGAGCCGACGATGCCCCGGGAGTGTCGGGATGCCCGGCCAAGGAGTGTAAATGCTGGATGCCCGGAGGGTGTGTGCCGGATGTCCTCGGGAGTTTCGAGATGCCCGAGATGTGGGGGTGCCGGAAGCTTGGAGGTGTGAGCCGAGGGATACCTCGTGATGCCAGTTGGGGTACGAGATGCCCGGAGTGTGTGTGCTGGATGCCCGGAGGTGTGTGCCGGAGGTTCCTCGCGATGAACATGGGATGCAAATACTCGTCCCGGGAAAGAGAAATGTGGCGGCCCAAATTGAAAGAATAAAAATTGAGAAATTGAAATTGAATCATGCATGGTATGGTAACATGTATGCATGAATGCTTGATGATGAGTGCATGGATGTATATGCACCTATGGCATGATGGTATATGCATGAATGCTTGATGATGAGTGCCTGGATGTATATGCATATATGGTATGATGACATGTGCAGGGCTGCAAGGTAAGTAATGCTTAGATGTATGAATGATATGAACTATACTATGATGTCTTGATTGTTCTGTGTGATGCATTGAGTAGTTTACTGGATCTTTTACCTGCTGAGTGGTTGTACTCACCCCTTTTGGGGACTAACATTTCAAATTAGAAAGATGCCGCTCCCTACTGTCACGCAGGGCGTCTTTTACGGCCTTCCATTGGACGTGGAGGTTAAGTGTATGGAGATCGACTGTCCCTCCATCCCTGGTCTGACGTTCATTCGGGTTCGTGCACTAGTGATGTATAACGTGGGCCTGGTTGGGGGCCCAGTCATTCAGGAGTTCATATATGTTCACGTTCGTCGTGACGGAGTGATGTGGAGGATGTTGCCACCGCCACCGTCTGACGCACCGGGATGGGTGTGACGGCCCGCACCTGAGGAGTAGGAGCTGCTACTTTTTGGACATAGCCGACACTTGTAGATGGAGGATTTTGCATGATCGACCTAGAGGGTCGAGTTGTCTCTTTTTGAGTTGTGGCCAAGTCTAGCCAAGAGTCTTGGTTTTTCCTTTTGGTTGTATTGACCCGTGAAACCATCTTGAAAATATGTAAATAAAGAGTGGCTCGGCTTTATTTTCTTATGGTGCTTAGTGGTGTGCATTGTATAATGATTGTTGGAGGGAGAATTAGTAAGACTTGATTATGCTTCCGTAAGTAAGATGCGCTGGGACCATTAAAAAAAAAGCAAATATATATATATGCCTAGGAACTAAGGTTCTTCTTTGGTATCTGTGGTGACCTTAGGTGTTTCAGGGTGCCACACTTCATGAAGTATTTACTTTATGGTCTTAGCTATCACATAGTCAAATTTCATAAGTTTTGAATGTCATTTGGGTATTTAATCGAAAATGTTTCTAAAACTGTGTAATCTGATGTGTTCGGACTTCGTAATGTTGCAATGCGTGGTCTATACCGTTTTGTATGAGATTTTTTCGGAAAAGTTTTCTGCATGAAATATCTTTTTTTATGTCTTGCCTACACCATATTCAAATTTCTTAATTTTTGAAGTTCATTTACCTATTTACCCAAAAATGTTTCAAAAGTTGTGCAAGTGGAAAGGACAGAATTAGTAGTGCTGTGATACGTGGTCTGTATTGAACTATATGGGGATCTTTTGGTGTAGTGTTCTTCATGAAGTATCTGCCTTTATGTCTTGACTATCACATGTTCGAATTTCATAATTTTTTAATGTCATTTGGGCATTTAATGAAAATGTTTTCTAAAACTGTACTAGCTGGATTATGCAAATTTCGAAAGCTGAAATTGACCTTATTGCCATCACATCATGTGCCATGTTAATATGGAGACATAATTGTGAACATGAATTGTGATAAATGAGGATGCCGTCGGAGGTGTGAGCCGACGATGCCCCGGGAGTGTCGGGATGCCCGGAGGTGGGTGCCGGATGCCTGGAGGTGTGTGCCGAATGTCCTCGGGAGTTTTGAGATACCCGGTAGTATATGGTACGTAATGTCCAAGGGGAATGCCTGGTTGTATGGCGGTACGTAATTCCGAAAGCCTTGTAGGTGTGTGCTGGGGGGGATTCCTCGTGATGCTAGTTGGGATACGAGATGCCCGGAGTGTTTGTGCCGGATGCCTGGAGGTGCATGCCAGAGGCCCTCGTGATGCTAGGTTGAATGTGAGCGATAAATTGTGGAATGCAAACATTGGTCCCTGGATGAAAAATAATGAGATCCTTGTGAAAGATAAGAACTGAAATTGAATCATGTGCATGAGTGTATGCATATGGCATGATGCATGATCTGCTTATGAAAGTAAATTGATGCTATTTGATATTGAAAATGCGATCATGAAGGCATGAATGAATCTCATGGTGATGTATGCTTGATAGCATGGATGATACGAATCATGGTGATATATGCACGATGGCATGGCAAGATATGCATGACTGCATGGTAATATATGCACGACTGCATGGTGATGTATGCTTGATAGCATGAATGATATGTGCTTTACTCGTGATATCTTGATTGTCTTGCCTATTGCATTGTGTAGTTTGGTGGATCTTTACCGCTGAGTGGTTGTACTCACCCCGTTTGGGGACTAACATTTCAAACTAGATAAGACATCTCTGCTGCTACTGCCATCGATAGATGGATCGAGTGGTTGGATATGACCGCAAGGAGGAGGATGGCATAGGAAGGAACTTTTGGATGCCAACATTGATCGATGGACTTTGAGTATATGATTGTTTAAGGAGATGTCGGTCATCTTTTAAAGTATAGCCGAGTATAGAAGACTACGGCATTTTGATATACCGATGAATGATGTCTATCTGGTTTAAGTAAATAAAAGTGTTTGGCTTTTACCTATAAATGTTTAGTTGGTGTGCATCATTTTCTAAATATAAGGTAGGGAGTTGATGGATGTGCTTCCGCCATATAAATTGCACAGGGACTGATCTAAAAGATGTAAACCCCTAGGATCGATAGACCTTCAGGTCAAGCAAGAGAATGGTACTAGAGTATTACATTATCAGGTCAAGTCAAAGAGAATCGAACAGTGGCGACCCTAACGGTTCGGGGGCCGTCAAGGGGTGCCACATCTATTCTTCCTTTCCATGACTCTATTCTGTTCTAGAGTGTATGGAGAGGAGAAAACGTGCTGAAATCTAGAATCATCACAGAATTTGGCAAAGTCTTGATTTTCAAACTCACCTCCATGATCTGTCCGTATACTTGAGATAGCATATCCTTTCTCATTCTGTACTTTCTTGTCAAACTTTGAAAAGTGAGAAAATGTTTCAGACTTACTTACCAGAAAGTGAACCCAAGTAAATTGAGAATAGTCATCCACAATTACTAGGCAATATCTCTTTCCACCAATACTTTGAGTTCTGGTTGGTCTAAAGAGATCCATATGCGGTAGCTACAAAACACGATTAGTAGTAACTGTTGGAGAAAACTTCCTTATTTGTTTTGAAGCTGACAAAACGTTTCCATCAGTCTAGTCTAAAGACTTGCAGAATCTTTCGTCAAAGTCTGAAGACTACCAAACTGTCAGACTCAAGATTTAAAGTCTGCCCTCATTGACTGTTTCTAGACCGTCGAAGAAGAGTTATCTAGAATCGAGTATTTCTTTAAGGATTTGATTCGAACGGCTGGAGAAGATCTCACGACTGGAGATAGCATCTAAAGATCTATTATTCGTATTGGAAATAATTCGAGTAATTCGGATCCGTTGATTGGCGAAGTTTACTTGGAAGGTTCTACTTATGAAAACTTAGATCCTGATTGTATAGGCGAGCAGGATTGGTGAGCTATCTTCACATTCCTTAAGTAACTCGAGATCTCTCTAATTAATTATGTCCAACGAGTAGATTGGAAGAACTCCTTTAGAAGGTGCCAACGATTATGAACGCGTGAAGGAGTATATAAGGAGGATGCTCTAGTTATTCAAGGGTGCGCGAGATAGAAAAATTCCAAAGTCTGAAACTCCTTGTTCTTTGCTTATTCAATTGTTGTGCGTAAATTTGTACTCAAAAGAGAGTTTAGATTCTTGTGAGACCTTGAGGAAGTGTAGCAGAGTCTCTACACTGTGAAATCAAGGACGTGATACTGTAACGACTCTTTTGATTCATAGTGAAATCCGGCCGGTGGACTGTCAGTGTGGGAGAGTGGACGTAGGCTTGGATTAAGTCAAACCACTATAAATCTTGTGTTCTTATTCTCTTTCCTGAACTAATTTTCTTTGTTCGTAACTCTATTTGATTGTTAGAGTCTAATTTCCTCTTCAAAGTCTACTGTTAAACAAACTCAGGTTAAAAGTAAAGTTTTATACTATATTCCGCAAAAGTTGTTTGTGCACCTATTCACCCCCCTTTAGGTGCTTGTACTAGCTATCTCAATTGGTGTCAGAGCCTGCGTACTCATTTAAATTGAAGTGTTTTCACTTCAGAGTTAAAAATCCATGGCTAGTATGTTGGCTCCAGGTTTGGGTGAAGGGCAAAGCAACACCAGACCACCTTATTTCGATGGAAAGGAATACAACATATGGAAAAACAAGATGAAAGCTTTCCTAAGATCGAAAGATCCTCTGGAATGAGATGTAGTAGACAAAGGAATTATTCCTAAAGCTAAAGCAGTCTCTGAAAGGGGAAAAGAAGCTGTTGAGACTAGCGAGATGACTCAAGAAGAGATAATCAAGAGACAAGCTCTTGATGCAAAAGCAATTTATTCTTTATATTGTGCATTATCTCCTACTGAATATAACAGAATATCTTCTTGTGAAACAGCTAAAGAAGTCTCGGATAGGCTGCACATCACCAATGAAGGAACCGATCGAGTGAAAGAAACCAGAATCAATATTCTGCTTGGTTAATATGAAGCCTTCAAAATGAAGCCAGGAGAATCTATCACTGACATGTTTAGTTGTTTTATAAAAATTGTGAATGGTCTTGAGTATCAAGGTCAACCGATCTCAGGACCCATGAAAGTTCACAAATTGTTGCGTGGGCTTTCGAAAAATTGGAATCACGTAAAGACATCAATAAGGGAGACACAAAGAATCATGCCACTCTCTGTTGACGAATTGGTTAGCACTCTTCAGTCTTATGAAGTGGAGCAAATCAATGAAGATGAAGATCCCAAAGGTAAAAAAAATCCATTGCTTTAAAATCTAATGATGATTCTGATATTATAGATTCTGAAGACGATATGGACAATGAAGAGCTTGCTCCCATGATAAGAAGGTTCAGAAAACTGAAGGAAAAAAAAAAGGGAAGAAGATTCAATTGGAAGAAACAAAGCTCTCAAAAGTTTCAAAATAAATCAGCCGAGGACGATGAATCCAATAAAGATGTGATTTGTTTTGAATGCAAGAAAAATGGACACATCAGACCCAACTGTCCCTTACTAAAGAAAAAGAAAGGAAAAGTAGAGAAATACAGAAAGGCTCTCAAAGCAGAAACTTGGAGTGATATCGAATGCAAAGAGAGTGATGATGATTATGCTAATATTTGTCTAATGGCACAATCAGAATCAGATTCAGACTCTGAGACGGATACAGACTAAGACTTAGACAATGAAATCGAGATAAGTAATTTAAAAATTCCTACTAAAATCTCTAAATATATTGATGAACAGTGTCTTAATCTCAAAACCTCTCTCAAAAGGATTTCCGAACTAAAAAGGGAAAATTCTGCACTAAAGCAACAGGAGATTGTTTGGAAAGAAAGTTCGAAAATTTAGATAAAATTTTTATTACTTTGAAAGAAGATGCAAACTCTCTTTCAAAAGAAAATACACTTTTGAAAAATGATATTTCAAGCATTTCAAAAAGATTTTCTATAGGATCTGAGAAATTGAAAAAGATTCTTTCAGCACAAAGACCTAACTTTAACAAATCAGGCTTGGGAATGACTGCTAAAACCATCCTTTTAATTTATTTTCCAAAAGCAAAGGAAAAGATCAAACAAAGACCTACAAAAGACTTTTATAGAAATCATTTTCAAAAAGTCTTTATAAAACCTGTTGGTCGTAGTGTTCTTAAATGTTCTAAGTGCAACAGCTCAGAACATTTTGAGAAAGAATGTCCTATGGTTTGGAAACATGTTAAGAAGGTTTGGGCAAAGACCGTATATTGCACTAACTCCATTAGACCCAAGAAAGTATGGGTACCAAAGAAAGCTTGAGTTTCTTTTTTAAATGCAAGTCACTATCAAGAAAAAGGTCAAATGGTACTTGGATAGTGGATGCTCAAGACATATGATAGGAGACTCAAGTTGTTTCATAAAATTTATGCAAGTTAATGGTGGAAAAGTTTCTTTTGGTAGAAATAGCAAAGGCAGAATTGTCGAATGCGGAACAATAAAGATTGGAAGTCTCACAATCAATAACATTTCTTTAGTGGAATGACTCAACTACAACTTGCTGAGTATCAGCCAACTATGCGACACAGGTTTCAAAATCAACTTTCAAGAATGAATATGTTCAGAAACCAGTAAAGACTCCTCTCGAACTTTCACGGGGCGAAGACATGGGAATATCTATCTCTTGGATATCAAACCAAAAAAATCTCAATGTATAATTTCAATTCAAGAGGAAGCTAATCTTTGACATAGAAAACTTGGCCACATCAACATGAAGCAAATAGCCAAGATCTCTGCAAAGAAACTTGTTCATGGACTACCCAACCTGACATACCAAAAATCTAAATTATGCACACCATGTGTGTTGGGAAAACAGGTTAGAAGTTCCTACATATGGATCTTTTCGGACCAACTAGGACTCAGAGCATTGGTGGAAAGAAATATTGCCTAGTAATAGTGGATGATTATTCACGATTTACTTTGGTATATTTCCTGACAAGTAAGTTTGAAACTTTTTATTATTTCATAAAGTTTGCTAAGAAAGTATAGAATGAGAAAAGGCATGTTATTTCAAGCATACGAACAGACTATGGAGGTGAGTTTGAAAATCAAGACTTTGCTAAATTTTGTAATGAATCTGGTTTTCAGCATGTGTTCTCCTCTCCATACACTCCAGAACATAATGGAGATGTGGAAAGGAAGAATAGATCGTTGCAAGAAATGGCTAGAACACTTTTAATTGAAAGCAACATTTCTTCTTGTTTTTGGGCTGAAGCAGTTTCTACAGCATTTTATATTATTAATAGAGTCTTCTTAAGGCCTATTCTGGAGAAAACTCCCTATGAGTTGTTCAAAGGAAAGAAGCCAATTATTTCCTATTTTCATGTGTTTCGTTGCAAATGTTTTATATTGAAAAATGCAAATTATCAAATTGGTAAGTTTGAAGAAAAATCAGACGAAGGCATCTTCCTTGGATATTCAACCACCAGCAAAGCTTACAAAGTTTACAACAAAAAGACTCAATCGGTCGAGGAATCGATGAATGTCAAATTTCAAGACCTTATACAAAATCAATCAATTCAGACTCAACTTGAAGAATCTAAACCTGCTCTAAACTCTACAAAGTCTAAATCCCCAAAAGTAGCTCAGACTTCAGAAGATCAACAATGAATGAACATTGAAGAATCAAATGAAGAAAAATATCAGTCTGTCAGACCAACCAGCAACTGGAAGCATAAGTCTAGTCATCCCAAAAAACTCATTATTGGTGACATTGATGAAGGGATTCGTACAAGATCCAAAAAGCATGAAGAGTCTAACGCTATGCCTCTTATTTCTGAAATAGAACCCAAAAGCATAGAGGAAGCTTTATCTAATGAAAACTGGATTAAAGCTATGCAAGAAGAACTCAGGCAGTTCGGTATTAACGATGTCTGGGAATTGACTCTTAAACCAAAAGGTAAATCTATTATTGGAACTAAATGGGTTTTCAGGAACAAGATGGACGAAAAAGGAAAAGTTATAAGGAACAAAGCAAGACTCATGGCCAAAGGATATACGCAAGAAGAAGGGATAGATTATGATGAAACTTACGCACCAGTAGCAAGGTTAGAATCAATTAGATTACTACTTGCTTTTGCTTGTTATAAGAATTTCAGGTTGTTCTAAATGGACGTCAAAAGCACATTCCTAAATGGATTTATCCAAAAGGAAGTCTATGTGGAACAACCTCCCGGTTTTGAAAACCCAAGGAAACTAGACTCTGTTCAAACTGAAAAATGCGTTATATGGTTTAAAGCAAGCACCTCGAGCTTGGTACGACAGGTTAAGTAAGTTTTTAATCCAAAATGGCTTTGTTAAATGTAAAGTAGACACTACATTGTTCATCAAAAGAGAAAGTAAAAACTTCTTACTTGTTCAAATCTATGTTAATGATATTATTTTTGGATCACCTAACGAAAATCTGCGCAAGAAATTCTCTAAGTCTATGTAGGATGAATTTGAGATGAGCATGATGGGTGAACTATCCTTCTTTCTCGGACTACAAGTAAAACAATTGAAGGAATGAACCTTCATTCACCAAGAAAAATATGATAAAGAACTTGTTAAAAAGTTCGGTTTGGAGATTTGCAAAAAGACTGATATACCAATATCAAGTTCCTCAAAGCTGGACAAAGATGAAGGAGGAAAGAAAGTTGACCAGAAGCTGTACATGAGTATCATTGGTTCACTTCTTTATCTTACTGCTTCTAAACCTGACATTATGTTTAGTGTTTGCATTTGTGCCAGATTTCAATCAGATCCCAAGGAATCGCATCTAAGTCTACAAACGCATCATCAAATACGTTGCAACAACCTCTAATGTGGATCTCTAGTATCCTAAAGAATGAGACATTACTCTCTTTGGATACTCAGATGCAGATCTAGCAGGATGCAGAGTTGATAGAAAGAGCACCTCGAGCACTTGTCAATTGCTTGGTAACAGGACAGTATCTTGGTTTTCAAGAAAGCAAAGTACTGTAACTCTTTCAACAGCAGAAGCAGAGTATGTGGCTCTTGGAAGCTATTGTTATCAAATCTTATGGATAAAACAACAACTAAGAGACTTTGGAATCGAAGATTCATGCACTCAGATCAAATGTGACTACACCAACGCGATTAATCTTACCAAGATTCCAATTCTTCATTCAAGAGCAAAGCATATAGAGATTCGACATCACTTTATTAGAGATCATGTTCAAAATGGAGAAGTCTTAATTCAATTCATTGACTCAAAGAATCAGCTGGCGGACATATTTACAAAACCTCTGGAGAAAAGTCAATTTGAGTCTATTCGTTCCAGACTTAATATCTTAAAGTCTAAAGAAGGTTAGACTCAGGGATAAAAGTCTAAAGATACTCAGACTCAAAAGATCAAGAATCACGACTATAAGTTATTTCAGTTTTAAAAATTTATGTCTTGGATAAAAAACTCGAAAAGGTACGAATGCCTATTAATCTGCAATTGATTGATGTTATCTTTCCAAAATTTTGTAATTATAGCAATCATTCCTTCTCGAAAAAGAAGTTATCTTTTTTACAGTTATCTATTTTCAAAAAGGTAGTTATTTTTTAAAAGGCATGTTCCATTTTTCCTTTTACGGCGATCCGTATACCCCATTTCGATTGCTTTATATATTGTTTGTCTTCTTATGTTTTACTCACAAACCCTAGTAGCACAGATCATCACCTTCTTACTTTTACTCCCTAGTTTAATCCTCAAAGTTTTCATCTTTCTTGCGAATCGAGTTTGGAATCTCTTAAAGACTGTGAGAATGTCTTTCCAAAGAAAGTCTTCAAGGATTGCAAGCAAGGGACCACAGCATATGCGTGAGGGTCCTATGCACTTTGACCTTATGGAGGAAGAAGAATCTCCAAGACAGCAGCAGAATCCACAACATTCTCAATCGCGTCATTCTCCTCGGGCTAGACCACAGGATGTTCAATAACAAGCGGAGGAAGAAATAATTGAGGATGCAGAACCTGTAAGAACTCAAAATCCTGTTTTTACCTTCAAACTCTACTCTGCCTTGAAGGATGGAGGTACTCCCTTGAACTTTATTGATGAATTTTTGAAACCCACTTTTTGCGAACGATGGAAGGTTTGGGAGTTGCTCCTGCGAGCTCGGCAAAAAGAGCCTTTGCGAATATCCCAAGCGATCCACGTGTTGGAGAACTTAGTCAACCTGATGGAAATGATGATGAAAAGATGTTCACTCATTTTAAGCCTAGAATGGGTGTTGCCGTGAATATTCGAAGCAAAAGGACAAATCTGTTTCGTTTTGAGGAACACAATCGACTTTACTCTAAGTTGCTGAAGTGAGGGGTGATAAACCCAAGGAGTGTGGATTTTGATTTCCTTGATTCTCTGAACGTGAAGTTGCGAGAGAAATTCACTTTACTTCAACTTGAACGATTTTGCTCTGAGACAACAGTGGCTCATCCAGAACTTAATGTGTATTTCTATTCCAATCTAAGTTTTTTGGATGCAAATAGATTTTCTTTCAGTGTTAGAGACCAAGACTATGTAGTTGATATGGACACTCTAGCTTATGTGATTGGAGTAGAGAGAGGGGTGTTCCAATCAATTAGTGTGTCTATTAGTCGTGCGACTGTGGAGCTTGTTCGGGATGGAATGGCAGAAGGACGAATTTCATACTTGAGGATGAATGCCTCAAATGTCTTGCTTCACAAGATTGTGATCAATTGTCTTAGACCCAAATCGACTTCAAAGACTGACGTCTCAAATTCAGAAGCAAAGCTGATGTATGCTATCAATGCTGGCAAAAAGTTTTCTCTGCCACACACTATCATGTTTCACATATATAGATCAATGGTGAAGGACAATGGTCAACTTCCTTATTCAGCATTTGTTACTTAGTTATTCCGACATTTTAATATTCAGCCTCCCAAAATTTTGTGTGTTCGAACCTGCGATCAAATGGTGGTGGGACTGAAGATGGTTTCCAAAATACTTCTGAAGGAGCTAAACAAGACCTTAGAGCGATTTAAGGAGAAAACCCCTGTCAAGACTCGTCAAGACTCTATGGCTGCAAAACGAAAAAGGCAAGGAGCCCATGACAGCTCCATCCAAGAAAAGGAGAGCACTCATCTTGGAGGATGAAGAAGATGAGGATGATGTTACCATTTCCGCTCTTGCCTTAAGAAACCTTCAACGTTTTGTTCCAGAGTCAGAGGAGAGAGAAGATCAAGCCAAAGAAGATACAAACCAGAGAAGTGAAGAAAGGGAAGCAATAAGGAGAGCAACAGAGGAAGAAAGAACTATAGAAGAAGAGGAAAAAAGAGAACAGGAGCATCATGTTACTAAAGACAAGATAGAGCATGAAGAGTACTTCTCTCCACCTGAAGGCACTGAAACAGGCGGAGCTGCTGAGAAAAGAGGTACTTCTTCAATTGCCTTTACTAGTGATAATGTTAGTCGTTCTCCTGCTGATCCAAAAGAAGTATATGCCTCTCAATTTCCTGAAGAAGGTCATGAGGTTTGATCTCCAAATTTGGGTGCTCATACTAAAATGCCATCATCTGCTAATACTCCACAAACTGACCATGCTAAAGCAAGCACTCAAACTGACAACACAGTAGACTTTCGAAGATTGCTTGATGTTCTTTTGGAGATGCGATGCCAAATTTATGCTCTGGGATGCGAAATTCAGAATATGCAGAATGCCAATCGAGCCTCTTCAGATTCTTTGCACAATCAAGTTCAGGCCCTTAATCTTCAAGTTCAAGCAACTGCCAAGGATCAAGAAGTAGAACAACAGAAGGAGGATTTGAAAAAGCTGGAGGAGATTGTCAAGTCGATGGGAGATTTCCAGCTTGTTCATGTTCCAAAACAATCTTAATTTTATCCCAATCTTAATTTTATCCCAATCTCTCTTTCGTCTCTACCTTTTTAATGCTGACAAAAAGGGGGAGAAGTTGTGGTGCAGATTTGCAGATTTGACTTTTATTTTACTTTTGTCTGTTTGACTTTACTTTTGTTTGGCTGTGACTGGCTTGTACTATGTTTTGATGGTTTAGACTAATGTGTTTTGATCACTTAATGCTTGCAGTATCTTAAGCATTGTTGATATTCTCATGGCAAAGATAGTTGTTTTTACAGGACTAACTCATTTCCTGTAAATGCATATTCGATACTATCTTTATTCTAATCTATTTATCTTTTATGAGATATCTTTGCTTGAGTATTGTCTTGCAGGTTAAAAGAATTCAAATCTGCGGGAAAGTTTTGTCACCATCAAAAAGGGGGAGATTGTTGGAGAAAACTTCCTTATTTGTTTTAAAGCTGACAAAACGTTTCCATCGCCTAGTCGAAGACCGCGACTCTTTCGTTAAAGTCCGAAGACCGCGGCACGCAAACTGATGATTTAAAGTCTGCCCTCATTGACTGTTTCTAGTTTATCAAAGAAGAGTTATCTAGAATCGAGTATTTCTTTAAGGATTTGATTCGACGGCTAGAGAAGATCTCACGGCTAGAGATAGCATCTAAAGATCTATTATTCGTATTAGAAATAATTCGAGTAATTTGGATTCGTTGATTGGCAAAGTTTACTTGGAAGGTTCTACTTATGGAAACCTAGATCCTAATTATATGGACGAGCAGGATTGGTGGGCTATCTTCACATTCCTTAAGTAACTCGAGATCTCTCTAATTGATTATGTCTAGCGGGTAGATTGGAATAACTCCTTTGGAAGGTGCCAACAGTTATGAAGGCATGGAGGAGTATATAAGGAGAATGCTCTAGTTATTCGAGGGTGTGCGAGATAGAAAAATTCCAAGGTCTAAAGCTCCTTGTTCTTTGCTAATTCAATTGTTGTGCGTAAATTTGTACTCAAAAGAGAGTTTAGATTCTTATGAGACCTTAAGGAAGTGTAGCAGAGTCTCTACGTTGTGGAATCAAGGATATGATACTGTAACAACTTTTTTTATTCATAGTGAAATCCAGCCGGTGGGCTGTCAGTGCGGGAGAGTTGATGTAGGCTTGGAATAAGTCGAACCACTATAAACCTTGTGTTCTTATTCTCTTCCCTGAACTCATTTACTTTGTTCGTAACTCTATTTGATTGTTAGAGTCTAATTTCCTCTTCAAAGTCTACTGTTAAACAAACTCAGGTTAAAAATAATTTTTTATACTATATTCTACAAAAGTTGTTTCTGCACCTATTCACCCCCCCTTTAGGTGCTTGTACTAGATATCTCAGTAAATTCATTTATTGGTTTAAAAGAACTTCTTACCTATTTTCCCAACACACATGGTGTGCATAAATCAGATTTTTAGTATTTCAGGTTGGGTAGTCCACGAACAAGCTTCTTGGAAGAGATTTTGGCAATTTGATTCATATTGATATGGCCAAGCTTTCGTTACCAAAGATTTTCTTCATCTTGAATAGAAATCAGACATTGAGGCCTTTCTGGTTTGATATCTAGAAGATAGATGTTCCCATGCCTTCGTCTAGTAAAAGATTGTGAAAAATCTTTACTAGTTCCTGAACATATTTCTTCCAGGAAATTGATTTTGAATCCAGTATTGCACAGTTGACTTATGCTGAGCAGATTATAATTTAGTCCTTCCACCAAGAAGACATTGTTGATTGTAAGACTTCCAATCTTTACAGTTCCACACCCAACAATTCTTCCTTTGCTATTTCCTCTAAAAAAGACTTTTCCACCATCTATTTGAACAAACTTTATAAAATAATTTGAATCTCTACTCATGTGTCTTGAACAGCCACTATCCAAATACCATTTGACATTTTTTTTTATAGTGTGCAATTAAAAAAAAACTCAAGTTTTTTTTGGTACCCACATTTTCTTGGGTCCAGTGGAGTTAGTGCAATATACAGTCTTTGCCCAATCCTTCTTAACAGGTCTCCAAACTATAGGACATTCTTTCTCAAAGTGTTTTGAGTTGTTACACTTAGAACATTTGAGAGAGCTTTGGCCAACAGGTTTTACAAAAACTTTTTGAAAATGATATTTGTAAAAAGTTTTTGTAGGCCTTTGTTTGATTATTTCTTTCACTTTTGGAAAATCAATTAAAGGAATAGTTTCTGAAGTCATTCCCAAGCCTGACTTGTTAAAATAAGGTCTTTGTGCGGAAAGAATATTTTCCAACTTCTCAGACCCTATTGAAAACCTTTTTGAAATATTTGAGATATCATTTTTCAAAAATGTGTTTTCTTTTAAAAGAGAATCAGTATTTTCTTTTAAAACAACAAATTTTTTGTTCAAATTTTCAAACTTTTCTTTCCAAGAATTTTCTTGTTACTTCAGTTTAGAATTCTCCATTTTTAGCTCGGAAATCCTCTTAAGAGAGGTTTTGAGACTAAGACAAAGTTCATCAATATATTTTGAGACTTTAGTATGAATTTTTGAATTACTTATCTCGAATTCACTATCTGAGTTTGAATCTGTATCTGTTTCAGAGTCTGAGTCTAATGGTGATTTTTCCATTAAACAGATATTGGCATAATCTTCATCACTTTCTTCGCATTCAGTATCACTCCATGTTTCTGCTTTGAGATCTTTTATGTATTTCTCAGCTTTTCCCTTCTTTTTCTTCAACAGGGGACAATTGGGTCTGATATGTCCATTTTTCTTGCATTCAAAGCAGATCACATATTTGTTGGTTTCATCATGCTCAGTTGAACCTTCTTTCATTTTTGTTTAGTTTCCTAAACCTCTTTATTATAAGTGCTAGTTCTTGATCGTCTATGTCCTCTTCAGAGTCTATAACATCATAATCATCATTAGACTTTAAGGCAATTGACTTCTTACCTCTAGGATTTTCTTCCTCGTTGATTTGCTTTACTTCATAAGACTGAAGTGTCCCAACCAATTCGTCTACCGAAAGTGACATGATTCTTTGTGTTTCCCTTATTGAAGTCTTCACATGATTACAGTCTCTGGAGAGTCTACGCAGTAATTTGTTGACCTTCATTGGTTCTAAGATTGGCTGTCCCTGATACTCTAGACCATTTACAATTTATGTAAAACGACTAAACATGTCAGTAATAGATTCTACTGATTTCATATTAAAGGCTTCATACTGTCCGAGTAGAATGTTGATCCTTGTTTCTTTCACTCGATCAGTTCCTTCATAGGTAATGTGCAGCCTATCCCAGACTTCTTTGGTTGTTTTACAAGAAGATATTCTGTTATACTTAGTAGGAGATAATGCACAATATAATGAGTAAATTGCTTTATCATCAAGAGCTTGTCTCTTGGTCTTTTCTTCTTGAGTCATCTCGCCAGCATCTACAACTTCTTTTCCCCTTTTTGACACAAATGTAGCTTTAGGAATAATTCATTTTTCTACCACATCCCATTCCAAAGGATCTTTCGATCTTAGGAATGCCTTTATCTTGTTTTTCCATATGCTGTATTCATTTTCATCAAAATAGGGTGGTCTGGTGTTGCTCTCGCCTTCAACCAAACCTGGAGCCAACATACTAGCCATAGATCTTTAACTCAAAAGTAAAAACACTTCAATTAACTGAGCACACGGGCTCTGATACCAATTCATAAGGCTAGTAAGAACACCTAGAGAGGGGGTGAATAGGTGATCCAAGAAGTTTTTGCAAAACTTTAACAAACTGATTCAACTTCTAAGAATAATAGACTGAAGATGTAAACAACTATAAACAATAATATAATGCTACGAATTAAAGTAAAGAGATTAAGGAAAGAGAATTGAAACACAAGGTTTATAATGATTCAGCTTAGACCAAGCCTACGTCCACTCTCCCGCACTGACGGCCCACTGGCTGGATTCCACTAAGAACCAAAAGAGATTTTACAGTCTCACGTCCTTGATTCCATAGTGTAGAGACTCTCCTACACTTCCTCAAGGTCTCACAAGTATTTAATCTCTCTTTTGAGTACAATTTAAGCTCGACGAAATGAAACAGCGAAGAACTAAAAGCCTCAGACTTTGGAATTCTTCTTTCACGCACACACTAGAATAACTTGAGCGTCTTCCTTATATACTCCTCCATGCCTTCATAACCGTTGGCACTTTCCAAAGGAGTTCTTCCAATCTACCCGTTAGATAGAATCAATTAGGGAGATCTCGAGTTATTTAAGGAATGTGATGATAGCCCACCAATCCTGCTCGCCCATATAATCAGGATCTAGGTTTTCATAAGTAGAACCTTCCAAGTATACTTTGCAAATCAAAATATCTAATTATCCGAATCAATAAGAATAATAGATCATGAGATGCTCTCTCCAATCGCGAAATCTTCTTCAACCGAACCAAATCCTTAAAGATATACTGCATCTAGACAAGTCTTCTCCAACGGATAAAACTTTCCTTCGTCGGTCTAGAGACTATTAGTGAGGGCAGACTTTAAATCTTGAGCCTTGAGTCTTGAGTTTTCAGACTTTGACAACAGAGTCTTGAGTTCGTCAGACTTTTACACTTGAGTTTACAAGTCTTCAGACTAGACTAATGGAAACGTTTTGTCAACTTCAAAATAAATAAGAAAGTTTTCTCCAACAAAATGAAGTCTCACAAACTCAATGACAAACTATTATAAAAAAAAAAAAAATCCATGGTAAAACAACTGATTCCTCAGCCTCACAAATCATATGACATCTCATTTTATCAATCAATATGCGCAATGCCTCATGTTCGTGCTCCTTTTGATGGACCTTGCACTTGATTCATAATTCTTGTACCTTTTCTAACTGAACGTGAGACTTCTTCTTTAACTGTCTCGGGATGCATTGATTTTGATGGAGCTGCAATTGTCCTAGGCTGAACTGATTCAGAAGGAGCTGCAACTGTTGTAGGTTGAACTAATTCAGATGGACCTGCAACTGGGTTCTTTTTACTCTTCTTTCTTGTTGGCGTAGCCAATGTCTTCTTTTTTGTTGGCGCAGCCGTTGATTTTTGAGTTGGGGCTTGAGAAATAAGAACCTCTGAACTTCTCCCAGGCTTCAAAAAGAAAACTCAATTATCAACAAAAGTTTGCACTATAAATTAAATTAAATGCAGCCTATAAAACTTACATTAAGAATAACTGTTCTAGGACGCTCATCTGTATGAAGGCCATAACCATATTGTTTTAGCATCTTCCCAGGAGCCCCTCTTGTTCGAAGGGGAGCATCACTTTCAGGTACTTGTGATTGGTTGGCTCTTCTTCTCACATGTGATTTCTTGGGCTTTTGTTGTGGCTGTTCAGCTATAGCAGGGGCTTCTTCGGCCAATTCTTCAGCTAAACATCTTCTAGATGGCCTTCTTATAGGTGGCTCTTGATTTGGCTTTCTTCTAGTTGTTTTTCTATTTAGCCCTTCAACTTTAGTGACACCTTCGGTTGGCTTTTGTGTTGGCCCTTGTGATGACCCTTCTAGTGACCTTTGTGGTGACCTTGGTGATGGATCTTGTGGTGGCCCTTCAGTTGGGCCCTCTATTGGCAACTGAGCTCTAGCTTGCCTTCTTCGAATTTGAGAAAAAGGAAAAGGACATCATAAATATAACATCAGGCCATATAACAACGTAAAGGAAAACTAAACTCAACTTATTGAATTTACCAGGTATTTTTTTCTCTACTGTTGCTGAAGAATAGTCGACTTAACTGGCCCTCCAATTGCTTCAGCCAATCTTGCAACTAGCTATCTTCTACCTTCTTTCAATAGGCCCTTCAGTTTCAGGTATAGCAAGGGCTTCGGCCAATCCTTCAGGTGGCTGTCTTCTACCTTACCTTCTTTGAACAGACCCTTCAGTTTCAAGTACAGCAGGGGCTTTGGCCAATTCTTCACGTGTCATTCTCGTGACCTGACAAAGACAAAAATATTACATACATGTCACTTATATCTATGTACATATTTTTAACAAACCATAAAGCAACATAAACACAATTGTCATGACTTACTGGATTTATTGTCGTCGACTCACTTTGCCTTTCCGTTTTTCCTTCTCCAACTATCCCTTCACTAGGCTCTTCGGCTGGCCTCAACTGTTCCTGCTGCTTCCTTAATTGACAACCTTTAATATTGTGCCATGCTATGTGGCAAAAATAGCACTTTATCGGTACACATGTCCCATTCATCCTACGCTAACATGAGACCTCTCCCTCCGTCATTCTTCGTTTTCACTTTGGTCTTCCGATTTTCTTCTTTAGTGGCAAAGGTTGAGGTGCTTCATGATCTGTTGGCTCTAGGAACTTGCTACTTTTGATTGCCTGCAACATGAATTGATACGAAGCAAGATATTTCGATTTCTTGTACCAATCATCAATGTAGTCTTCTGTGTTGTGGCCCTTCAATTGAATGGCACATATGGCATGTGCACAAGGAATTTCACTTAGTTGCCATGCTCTACATGAACACTTCCTCATACCTAAATGGACAACATACTTATCGGAATCCTTCATTATCTCATATCATTCATCCCCATTTCAAATGGGATGACAATACCTACTTGCAGCCAAGTTGTAATCCAATTTCTTAGCAATCCTAGGACCACATTGCCTAGTCCACTGTGCAGCCTCATCTCTTTGTCTATGCAGCCAAGTCATGACCATAACCCGTATGTCTTCAAACATTGAGATAATTGGTTTGCATCTGACATCTATTATCCTCTCATTGAATGCTTCGCAGATGTTGCTATCGATGTTATCGCACTTGAATTCCTCGCTGAAGAACGCCCTACACCAATACTTCGGTTCTGTTTGAAATAGTGCATCATAACCTTCCTTTGTCAATTGAAGCAATTCTTCTTTGGCCATCCTAAAGTCAGCCATATTCGTGCTCTTTGCTAGCGACCAAAATTGCGACTGCAGCTTGTCCCCTTTATAGTTCTTTGCCCAATTTACGTATATGTGCTGCGCACACATTTGATGTTCAGCATAAGGCAACAACTCAGCTATTGCTGGAACCAGTCCCTACAATAATTCAAAATAAAAAATGTAATTAAATCACATGTTGATATCAAAAAGTAAACAAGTGACCAAATTTTTCAAAAAGCAAACATTACCTTTTGTTGATCACCCATGAATGTCCACCCTGCCCCATTTGTTATCTCCAAATCAGTCATCAAATTTTTTAGGAACCAAGACCAATTGTCCTTGTTCTCTACCTTCACAACAGCCCAAGCCAGTGGAAACATTTGGCTATTTGCATGTCTTCCAATTGCAGCCAGCAATTCTCCCTTGCACAAGCCCTTCAAAAAACACCCGTCCAATCCTATAATCCGTCTACAACCAAATAAAAATCCCCATTTGCATGCATCGAAGCAAACATAGAACTTATCGAACTCGATTCCAATATTAGGAAGTGGTCTCTACACGACCTCTACATACACTCTACTTGAAGGATTTTGCAGCCTACACTCCTAAGCATAATCCCACAACTATCCATATTTGCTACTGTACTTGTTAGAGAAAACTCTGTTATTATTTTGAAGTTGACAAAACATTTCCAAGTCTCAAGACTTTATCGTCAAAGTCTGAAGACCGACGAACCACCAGACTTTAGTCTCAAAGTCTATCCTCACTAATAGTTCCAGACTGAAGTATGAAGACTTATTCAAATACAGGATTATTATTATCCAGATGCGAGATTATCTTCAAGATTTCGTTTCGTATGATTATTGGAAGACCTTATAGCTGGATTTCACATCTACTTGATTGATTATTCTCATTAGAAATTACTCCGATATAAAGATCATTGAAAGGCAAATTAAACTTGGAAGGTTCTACTTATGGAAACTCAAGATCCTGATTTGTATGGGCAAACAGGATTGATGGGCTTTCAACACAAATCATCTAACGATTCGAGATCACCTTAATTGATTCTGTCCAACGGGTAGATTGGAAGAATTCCTTTGGAAAGTGCCAACGGTCGAGAATGCATGAAGGAGTATTTAAGGATCGACTCTTTAGTTGTTCGATAGTGCTTGAAAGAGAATTCCAAAGTCTGAAGCTTACTAGTCTCTCCATTTTTCATCGAGCAAAGCATTGTATACAAAAGAGAGAAACTCTTAGTGAGACTATGTGAGGATTCAATAGAAACTCATCACTATGATAGTCGAGATCACAAGCTGTAACATCTCTTTTGATCTTTAGTGGAATCCAGCCAATAGGCTATCAACGAGGAGAGTGGATGTAGGCTTGTCCTGAGCCGAACCACTATAAACTCTGTGTTCATATTTTCCTTTCCCTGAACTCCTTACTTTATTTACTGATTGTTTATTTACTTAAAGTTGAAATACGATCATTGTTTAACTTCTTCTATTAAAGTCCTACGAAAATTTTTATAAACACCTATTCACCCCCTCTAGGTGTATTCACTAGCCCTTTCAATTGGTATCAGAACTTGTGTGATTATTTATCGAAGTGTTTTACTTCTTAAGCTAAAGATCCATGGCTAGTATTTTGGCTCCAAAACTGGTTGAAGATCAAAGCAACACCAGACCTCCTTACTTTGATGGGAAGGAATACAACATATGAAGAACAAGATGAAGGCATTTCTAAGATCAAAAGATCCTCTGGAATGAGATGTGGTAAAAAAAGTGATCAATCCTAAAGCCACATTAACTTCAGAAAGAGGAAATGAAATTGAGGATGTTGGCGAAATGACACAAGTAGAAATAACCAAGAGACAAGCTCTTGCTGCTAAAGCCATTTATTCCTTATATTGTGCTTTATCTCCTACTGAATATAATAGAATTTCATCTTGTGAAACAGCAAAGAAGTCTGGGACAAGTTGCATGTTACCTACGAAGGAACTGATCGAGTTAAAGAAACAAAGATCAACATTCTACTCGGATAGTATGAAGCCTTCAAAATGAAGCCAGGAGAATCCATCACCGATTTGTTCAGTCGTTTCATAGAAATTGTAAACGGTCTAGCATATCATGGACAGCCAATTTTTGGACAAATGAAAGTCAACAAATTGCTGTAAGGGCTCTCCAAAGATTGGAATCACATAAAGACTTCAATAAGAGAAACTCAAAGGATCATGCCTCTCTCAGTAGACGAACTAGTAGGCACACTTCAGTCTTATGAAGTGGAGCAAATCAATGAGGAAGAATATCGTAAAGGTAAGAAGTTAATTGCTTTAAAATCTAATGATGATTCTGATTATACAGATTCAGAAGATGAACTGGATGATGAAGAGCTAGCACTAATGATAAGGAAGTTCAGAAAGTTAAACAGAAAAGGAAGAAAATTCAACTGGAGGAAACAAAGTACTCAATGACTTCAAAATAAATCAACTGAGGACAATGAGACCAACAAAGATGTGATTTGTTTCGAATGCAAGAAAAATGGGCATATCAGACCCAACTGTTCTTTGTTGAACAAGAAGAAAGGGAGAACAGAGAAATTCAAAAAGGCTCTCAAAGCAGAGACAGGGAGCGACACTGAATGTAAAGAGAGTGATGAAGAATATGCCAACATCTGTTTAATAGCAAATTCAAAATCAAACTCAAACTCTGAAACTGATTTAGACTTAGACTTAGACAATGAAATTGAGGTCACTATCAAGAAAAAGATCAAATGGTATTTGGATAGTGGTTGTTCGAGACTATGACAGGAGATTCAAGCTACTTTATAAAGCTTATTCAAATAAATGGTGGAAAAGTTTCTTTTGGTGAAAATAGCGAAGGAAGAATTATTGGATGCGGAACTATAAAGATTGGAAGTCTCACAATCAACAACGTTTCTTTGGTGGAAGGTTTGAACTATAATCTACTCAGCATAAATCAACTATGCGATACTGGATTCATAATCAACTTCCAAGAAAGCATTTGCTCAGGAACTAGTAAAGATCTATCTCAATCTTTTACTGGACGAAAACATGGAAACATCTATCTACTAGATATAAAACCAGAAAGCTCCCAGTGTCTAATTTCTATTCAAGATGAAGAAAATATTTGGCATCGAAAGCTTGATCATGTCAACATGAAGCAAATTGCCAAGATTTCTTCTAAAAAGCTTGTTTGTGGACTACCCAATCTGACTTATCAAAAATCTGAATTGTGCATACCTTGCGTATTGGGTAAACAGGTTAAAAGTTCCTTTAAACCCATAAATCAAGTTTCTACTAATCGAGTTTTGCAGCTTTTGCATCTGGATCTCTTTGGACCAACCATAACTCAAAGTATTAGTAGAAAGAAATACTGCTTAGTAATCGTGGATGATTATTCTCGTTTTACATGGGTATTCTTCTTGGCAAGTAAGTTTGAAGCATTTTCTTACTTTTCAAAATTCTCTAGGAAAGTTCAAAATAAGAAAGAATATGCTATTACAAGCATACGTACAGACCATGAAAGTGAATTTGAAAATCAAGACTTTGTAAACTTCTGTGATGAATTTGGTTTACAGCATGTTTTCTCATCACCATATACTCCAGAGCAAAATGGGATTGTGGAAAGAAAGAATAGATCTCTATAATAAATGGCAAGAATGCTCTTAATTGAGAGTAATGTACCCTCACGATTTTGGACTGGAGTAGTTTCTACAACTTGTTATATTATTAACAGAGTATTTTTTAGGCCTATTCTAAAGAAAACTCCATATTAAGTGTTTAAAGGAAAGAAGCCAAATGTCTCTTATTTTCATGTGTTTGGTTGTAAGTATTTTATTTTGAGAAATGCAAATGATCAAACTGGTAAGTTTGAAGAAAAATCAGACGCGGGAATTTTTTTTGGCTACTCGACAACAAGCAAAGCTTACAAAGTATTCAACAAAAAGACCCAGATTGTTGAGAATCTATGAATGTCAAGTTTCAATACTCTACACATAATCAAATGGTAGAGGCTCAACTTGAAGAGATTGAACCTGCTAAAGACGTTACAAAGTCTACTTCCCCCACAAAAGTTCAAACTCCTGAAGTTCAACAACAAAAAGAACCAGAAGATTCAACTGAAACAGAGGATGAGCAGACCCACAAACCAACCAGCAATTGGAAGCATAAGTCAAGTCATCCCAAAGACCTCATCGTTGGCAACATCGATGAAGGAATTCATACCAGATCCAAAAGGCGCGAAGAGTCTAGTGCTTTGGCACTTGTTTCAGAAATTGAACCCAAAAGTATAGAACAAGCCTTGGATGATGAAAGTTGGATTAAAATTATGCAAGACGAACTTAGACAGTTCAGCATCAATGATGTTTGTGAATTAATTCCTAAACCTAAAGGTAAATCTATTATTGGAACTAAATGAGTTTTCAGGAACAAGGTGGACAAGAAAAGAAAAGTGATCCGAAACAAAGCAAGACCTGTAGCCAAAGGATATACACCAGAAGAAGGAATAAACTATGACGAGACCTATGCACCAGTAACGAGGTTATAAGCAATTAAATTATTACTTGCTTTTGCTTGCTATAAAAGTTTCAGGTTATTCCAAATGGATGTAAAAAGCGCATTCCTAAATAGATTTATCCAAGAAGAAGTTTATGTGGAACAACCACCTGGCTTTGAAGATCCAAGAAAACCAAACTCAGTCTACAGACTGAAAAAGGCTCTGTATGGACTGAAGCAAGCACCTCGAGCCTGGTATGAAAGGTTAAGCAATTTCTTAACTCGAAATGGATTTGTTAAGGAAAAGTAGATACTACCTTATTTTTTAAAAGAGAATGTAAAGATTTTCTACTCGTTCAAATTTATGTTGATGACGTTATTTTTGGTTCACCTAATGAGAGTCTATGCAAGAAGTTTTCTAGATGCATGTAGGATGAATTCGAAATGAGTATGATGGGTGAGCTAAATTTCTTTTTGGGTTTACAAGTACAACAGTCAGAGGAAGGAATCTTCATTTACCAAGAGAAGTATGCGAAAGATATTATCAAAAGTTTGGATTGGAAAACTGCAAAAAGACAGAGATGCCTATGTCAAGCTCTTCAAAGCTGGATAAAGATAATGAAGGAAAGAATGTGGACCAAAAGCTATACAGGAGCCTTATTGGATGACTTCTTTATCTTACTGCATCTAGACCTGACATTTTGTTTAGTATTTGTATATGTGCTAGATTCCAATCAAATCCCAAAGAATATCATCTCAGTGCAGTAAAGCGAATCATCAAATACGTTGCAACTACTCCAAAGCTACGATTGTGGTATTCTAAAGAATGAGACTTTACTTTCCTTGGATATTTAGATGTAAATCTAGCTGGATGCAAAGTGGATAGAAAAAGTACTTCTGGTACATGTCATTTACTTGGTAACAAACTAGTATCATGGTTCTCAAGAAAACAGAGCACCGTAGCTCTTTCAACAGCTAAAGCGAAGTATGTAGCTCTTGGAAGTTGTTGTTCTCAAATCTTATGGATAAGGCAACAACTAAGAGACTTTGGTATAGAAGAATCATGTACAAAAAACAAATGCGACAACACAAGCGCCATCAATCTCACAAAAAATCCAATTCTTCATTCAAGAGCAAAGCATATAGAAATACGTCATCATTTTATTATAGATCATGTTCAGAATGGAGAAGTGATGATTCAGTTCATTGACTCAAAGAATCAACTGGCAGATATATTTACAAAGCCACTAGAGAAAAGTCTATTTGAATCTATTCATACAAGACTGAACATCATATCTCTTGATGAGTAAAGTCTGAAAGTGTTCAGACTCAAAAATTCCAAAAGTCATGACTGTAAGTTAATTTCTTCTAATCGTTGTGAAGTTATTTTTGGATAAAATTTTGAAAAGGTATGTTATCCCCTTGAATTATTTTTACCCTTTTCTCTTTTAGAAATTATCCTTAATGACGATCTCTCATTTTCAAAAAGGCAATTATTATTTTTGAAAAAGATAGTTTATCATTTATTTTGAAAAAATGTAGTTTTACTATTTCCATATGATGTTTCATATTCCTCGTTTCAACTTGCTTTATATACAGTAGAAACTCGTATTCCCCATTTACGCCTTCTTGAAATCCTAGAGTACTGTGATTTTACTCTTTTTCATCTTTACTCGAGTTTCATCCAAAAAGTTTTAACCTTTTCGAAAGAGCAACCTTGAGAAATTCTTCCAGACTTTGACAATGTCTTTCCAAAGAAAGTCATCGAGAATCGCAAGTCGGGGACCACGGCATATGCATGAGGGACCTACGCATTTCGATTTGACCAAGGAAGAAGATTCTCCTCAACAACAACAACAGCAATAGCGACAACCAAAACAACATTCTCAACAGCGTCAACAAGCAGCACAAGATCCTCCTCCACAACAAAAATTGAAGACGTTGAACCCATAAGGACTCAAAAACCCCAATTTATTTATAGACTGTACTCCAACTTGAAAAGTGGTGGCTCTTCTATAAATCTGATCGATGAGTTCTTAAAAGCACATGGTTACAGAAATGAGACCTTTTTCTTGAACACTATGGAAAGACTAGGCATTGTGCCTCAGGGTTTGGCACAATGGAAAATTTTCCTAGTGATCCAAGATTCGAACAGCCAAAGGAGAAAGACGACGACAAAAGGATGTTTGCTAACTTTCAGCCTAGGATGGGCGTTGCTGTGAAGGTTCGTCGTGAAGGGACGAATCTGTTTCATTCCAAGGACCACAAAAAGACTTATTTGAGTTTGCTGAAAAGAGGGGTTATGAACCCCAAAAGCGTTGATTTCAATTTTCTTGACTCTTTAAGGGTCAATTTGAGGGAGAAGCTTGGTTTGCTTCAACTTGAACACTTTTTCATCGAGACGACCGTCACGTATCCCGAACTTACTGCATACTTTTATTCAAATCTATCCTTTATAGATGCGAATAAATTTATTTTTACTGTGAGAGATAAAGAGTTTGCAGTTGATGTAAACACTTTGGCTGACATAATTGGTGTGGAAAGAGGGAGATTCTAGCCAATTGGAGTATCTTATGCCCATGCTACCTTGTCCATTGTCATTAACAGAATGGTCGAAGGCAAGATTTCTTATTCAAGAATGAATGCCTCTAACATTCTTCTTCACAAGGTGGTGATTAATTGCATCAGGCCAAAGTCTACCTCAAAGACGGATGTTTCTCATTCCGAAGCGAAGCTCATGTACGCGATCAATACTGGTGGTAAGTTCTCTCTGCCCCACACAATCCTTATGCATATGTACAGGACTGTGGTGAAAGACAAGGGACAACTCCCTTACTCAACACTTATCTCACAACTCTTTAAGCATTTCAAGATCAAACTGCCGGCTCCTCTCTGTGTTAGAACCATTGCTCCAATGGTTATTGTTCTTAAAATGGTTTCTAAGATGAGGCTGAAGGAACTAAGCAAGGAGTTGGAGAAATTCAAGGAGGAGTCCCCTGTGAAGGCGAAGCAAGGCTCTGCTGCAAAGAAAATGAAAGGCAAGGAACCGATGACAGAACCTGCAAAGAAAATGAGATCTCTTATCTTGGAAGACGAAGAAGAAGATGATGATCTCACTATCTCAGCTTTTGCCTTGCGAAATCTATAGAGTTTTGTGAGCCATATAGAGAACAGAGAGCGAGAATAAACAAATAGAAGAGACAGAGAGAGAAGAAAGGAGAACAGAGAAAGAAGAAGGAGGAGAAAGAGAAGAGCGAGGAAGAGAAGAAGAAGAGGGTCACGACGACTCTTTTGAACCAACACTAGCTGCCTCCTTGTCCGAGGATTCAGAGAAGACAAGGAGTGGGAAAACTGGAGAACAACATTAGTACAGTGCTGAAGCAGGCAACCTTTCATCATCATCATCACTTGATTCGACTACTTCCCAATCTACTCTAGTGATTGTGACATCACCTATGTCATCATCACTTTGGTGAACTGCATCTGCGCTCCTCTCCTATCCATCATATCTATCATGCTCTCCTTCGACCCTAACATTAGTACTACCTTGAATATCATCTCCTTCCTGTGCTACTTGGGCGCTCTCTCCATCATCATCTTCGTCATCACTTTCACTATTGTACTCAACATATATTTTTACCTTTTCACCATGAAGATAATGGTATAGAACATCCCTAAAACCATTATCATCTTTTAAGCATCTCAAACCATCTCTTAAGCCTTTCCCAGGAATACAATATAGCAACTTCTGAACTTTACAAGGCAAATAAGTCATTATATCCCTAAGAAATCCTATATAAGATGCATTCTTTATCTCCACAAAGATGGTGCGCTCATTTCCGCGCTCATACTCCCACTCATCCTCCCCAATCACAAATTTCCCACCGTAGCAAACTATGACAGTGACATAATTCTTGTCATAAGCCATTTCTGCACAAAGAACAAGAAAAAGAATAATTAGTTTTTGGAACGACATCCACAAAGGGCAATAGACAATTGCACATGGGAGTCCCCCCACTCTCATGGACTTTATTAAACAGAGGTCCCCACACTGACAATATGCCTCTACATGACAGCCAAAATAGAGATCGCCACTTTAATTATTTGCCTTCCCTTCCCTTAAAATATTAACCAAAAACAGAGGTCCCCACAACAAGCACAACCCAAGCAATTTTGTCTACTATCTTTTACTGAACTAAACCCACGATGTGAGAGAATGTACATCAACTTAATCAAATATATGACCAATGTGAAAACACATACAGAAAATTAAGGAAAGCTCGATGTAAAAATATAGGGTGAAAGTTCTACTTCTTTTCCAACCAAAAGAAATCATACCCTACTCTATGATGTCTAGCCATTAATATATTGTGTCAAGAGGTCATTACACAAATCAAGAGGTCATTACACAATCAGGAAAGAAGAGTAAAAGAACCAAAAGATCATAATCAAGGGAACAAAAGCAAATTGATAGAAAAGTTGCATGCTCTTTGCAGAGCACTTGAGAGCCATTATTTCACACCTTCCACCTTAATCTATCTATCATATCCCACCTAATTCAATATTTTGTTTCACTTAAACACACTAGTTCCTAGTTCCACCTTATTCAATATTTTGTTTCACTCGAGCATCGATTGTAGAAATCATCGACTGAGGCGAGCATCTCGACACAAGGGAGTAGCCAAACAGAGCGCGGACATTTCAACAGAAATTCCATCGAAGCCCTAATAAAATAACCGAGCCCTAATTTCATCACAGGGGAGAGAAGAAGGGGCCGAAACTAGAGGAGCGACGATGCTGAGCGGTGACGATGACCAACGATGGTGAGCGGCGACGATGACCAACAACGGTGACCGATGACCACCTTTGCGCGTGAACGATGGAGAAAGGGCCTCAAATCTAGTGTGAACGTGGATGGGGAGGAACGGTAAAGGCCAAGTGTGCTTAAGCCAAAATGACCTAAACAACGTTGTTTAACATCAAGGAAAAACGACATCGTTTAGGTCAGCTCACTCAATGTGGATGGACGACGTCGTTTTTGTCGTCCACATGGGCTTTTCTTTTTTTAAACATTTGCCACCTCAATAAAAGAAGTCGCCCGAAAATGCCATGCATGCAATTTGGCCGAATTTTGGCCGGATTGGCACTCAAGTGATCCATTTTGCTCCGATTTTGGCACTTAAGTGTACTTTTTGTAAGTTATGGCACTTAAGTATTCCAATCTGCCAAGTTATGGTACTCCAGGGGTCCGCATGTCGATGATAATGTCGCCAAGGTATCAACAAATTGATTTTGTGATCTTGGCAAATAATCAAAATAGATTTCATCAAATCCCTTGACCAAATCTTCAAGATATTCATGATAAGGAATCAAATTTGCATCTCGCATTTGCCATTCATCTCCTATCTGGAGGATGATGAATGTGAAATCACCATAGACTTGAAACTTTTTGACTTTCATATCAATTGTCAACTACAGACCAAGGATATATGTGACACCCCGAACCCTTCGCAGGTCATCACCAGCGCCAAAGTTACTCCTTATAACCTTTCTCCTTAGAGGATGCGTCATAATTCATAGACACATTTTTTTTAAGCAAAACGGTCACAGCGCGACTCATTAGCGGAAGCAATTTAAAACATCACCATTTCCCCCCTACCAACCATGATACAAATACACACCACTAAACATCAGGATTTAATAAACAAGCGACGACACTTTATTTACATATTCTTTCAGGATGGGACTTCTTTTCGGGTCGATACATAACAAGGAAAAGCTAGGACTCTGCCATATCCAGCCTAAAACCTCAAAAAGATCCTCGACCCTCTACATCACATGCGTACGACCTCCCATCATATGTGTCGGCTAACTAACTCCCAAAAAGGATCCAGCTCCTACTCGTCGCGTATAGGCCTCACACCCAACCCGGTGCATCAGGCGGTGGCGGTGGCAACATCCCTCGCATTGCTCCATCCCGACGAACATGTACAGATATAAACTCCTGAATAACAGGGCCCCCAGCCAGGCCCACGTCGTACATCACTAGACAGCGTACTCGAATAAAAGTCACTCCAGGAACAGAGGGACAGTCTATCTCAGCACACTCGACCTCTACATCGGATGGTAGACCGTAAAATACACCCCGCGTGACGGCAGGAAGCGGCATACTGCTAATCTGAAATGTGGGTCCCCAAAGGGGTGAGTACAACCACTCAGCAGATAAGGAAATCCAATAACAATTCAGTGCATCATGCAACCATACATGCATTGCAGGCGTTACTTACCTTGCAGCCATGCGCATACTATCATGCATCGTCATATCAATTTATAACACATACATGTGTATCATCATCGTATCATACATGTCATCATCATCATGACATCATTTCATCACACATGTCATCATCATCATGACATCATCACATTACACATGTCATATCATATATCATCATCATTATCATCACCATGCATATCATCATGCATATCATATCATGGGTGATCATCATTATTTCACATCACATATCATCATCATCATCATGCATATCATCATGCATATCATATCATGGGTGATCATCATTATTTCACATCACATATCATCATCATCATCATCATCATCATGCATATCATCATGCATATCATATCATGGGTGATCATCATTATTTCACATCACATATCATCATCATCATCATGCATATCATCATGCATATCATATCATGGTTTACCTTCCACTTTTTGCTTTTCAATTGATCACCACATCACCCATTTCTCAAATCATCAATTTCATCATCCCCTCGGGCAAAAACCTCCGAGGCTCCCCAGCATTCAGCCTCCCAGGCCACCGGGCATCCGGCCCCCCACATTCCGGGCATCTCACATCTCAACTAGCATCACGAGGCATTCCCTTCGGGCAAAAACCTCCGACAGGGCTTCCAACATTTACACTCCCTGGCCGGGCATCCCGCACCCTAATCGACATCGCGAGGCATTCCCTTCGGGCAAAGACCTCCGACTGGGCTTCCGGCCCCCCACATTCCGGGAATCCTGAATCTCCCAGGGAATTTCGGCAATGTATCTCTATACATTCCAAGCATCATCCGCCATCACAACCATCTCCTCATTTACCATCATCCATGTTTACCAGTATTTTAATCTCATTTTAACATGGCACATGGCATGATATCAAACAAATCATACTAGGCATGACATTCATAGATGCATTGATTCAATGCCATACATATGCCAAGACTTTATCACATATACATCTCAATTCAATATCATACACATACCAAGGCTTTATCACACATGTAACATGAGTTACTTAAATGGAATTTATGGCCAATAAAATAATTCCCTTTTATTTATTTATTCATTTATTTATAATTTTATTAATTAATTTATTTATTTATTTATTTGCTTATTTTTTTAAATAACTATAAATTCCCAAAATTATCAAAATTCAATAAATTGTTAAACAAACTCATAGGATGATAATTACTTGCAAAATTCATGACCAAATTGAATTTTTACAAAATCTCATAATTTTCCCAAAACATCCTATTCTTCTCGGATGAAACCAGAATGCACGGTTTCCGAATAAATTCAATTAAAATATCCATATGACCTCCAAAAATTATAAAATTTTACTTGATTATAGCCAAGACATTTTCGTACAACTTTCATGAAGAACTCCAAGCCAGATTCCTTATGGATTATTTTATTCAACCTCACGAATCTTCTGAACCCGTTACCGCATCGTCCAGTGCCTCCATCTCCGAAATATTAAGATTTCACCCATTTATTCTCTTTCGTTTCCTCTGAAATTTGGATATGTTATGTATCAAGGTGTCCTGTACAAGTTTCATGAAGAGATCTAGGTCAAATACCAGAGTATAGTCCTCATTTTAGTCCTTTAAGCCTCGGGTGTCTCGGAATACATCACCAGAATCATCGTCTTCAAGATCTAGTCGATTTACCAAGCTATACTTGTTCTTTTAACTTCAAATTCGAGTATGTTGTATTTTACGATGTTCCCTACAGTTTTCATGAAGAAATAGAGGTGAGATTCTCAACAAAAACCAACATGCAACCATGAATCCAGCAAAAGGTTAGTATAAACTCTCCAGATCTGAGGTCTCCGTAAGATGCGACTTTAACCCCACAAATCTCTATAATTTTCCACAAAATTTCAGTATGTTGTAGTAAGAGATGTTAGCTACAACTTTCATGCAGACATCGAAGCCAAAATCAGACTCCAAACACACATGCAAGCTCAAACAAGTTACTGACTCACACAATCCGAGAAAGAACAGTCACACGACTTAAGAACAAGCCAACCATACCTCGATTTTTCTCACTTAAAACACCCAAAATCTAACATGCAATCAACATCCAAGCATGCAAGAGAAGCTAGAGGACTCCCACTTGCCTCTAGGATGGACGAACGACGGCATACGACGGCGAACACGGCGGTACACGGCGGTTCCCTCCTCCTCTCTCTCTCGGCCGCTCCTCCTCTCTCGCATAACTCTCTCTCTCTCTCTCTCTCTCGCACACCTCTCTCTCTTTCTCCTTCCTTGGGCGAACAAAATGGCCGGTCACCCTCTCTCTCTTCCTTCTTAAACCCCCCCTAGAGCTCATGATTTGTAATGATTATTTTGCCTACAAATCAACCAATGCGTGGCCTTCCCCTTTGCCACTTGTCACATTGGATTTTGAATTAAATTTGGGCTTCTTGGGCTTGGGCCATCCAGCCACTTCTCTTGGGCCTCTAATGGGCTGGCCAACTTGGCCCATTAAAGTTCCACTCTTTGGCTTAAGGCCCAATCGAATTTTGACCTTCTTTTTCCCTTTTTTTTTTTTTTTTGAATTTCTTCTATAAATATTTTTAAAATTCAATTTTCATCTTGGCCAAAGTCTTGGGATATTTCGTTCATTGAAATTTAATTTATAAATCTTATGGCCAAGCATAGATTATTAATCTATCAAATTTAAATTTTCACAATCATATGCACAAATCATCTCAATAAAAAGACTAATGGCTAAAGCATAAGCCAAGGGAAATTTTATCACCTACTTAGGAACTTTAACACACCTTATGGCTTGGCTTTGAATTTTGGGATGCCACAATTCTCCCCTCCTTAGAGAATTTCGTCCTCGAAATTCAAACACCACTCGCGCCTTCTTGAAACAAATAGGGATAGTTTTCCTTCATCGGATCCTCACTTTCCCATGTGGCTTCCTCCATATCATGATGTCACCATAATACCTTAACCAATGGGATCTTCTTGGTCCTAAGAATTTGCTCCTTTCGGTCCAATATCTGCACAGGCTCTTCAATGTACCTTACTTTCTCATCCACTTTGATGGCTTCATGATCGAGTATGTGACCAGGATCTAGCTGGTACTTCCTCAACATCGATACATGAAACACATCGTGCAGATTTTCTAACTTAGGAGGTAACGCTAAATGATAAGCTACATCCCCTATCCTTTCTAGAATTTCAAAAGGTCCAACAAATCTAGGGCTTAACTTACCCTTCATCCCGAATCGAGATATTCCTTTCATTGGAAATACCTTAAGGAATACATGGTCTCCTACACTAAATTCCAAAGGCCTTTTACACCTATCTGCGTAGCCTTTCTGTCTACTCTGAGCTATTCTAAGTCTTTCTCTGATAATTTCAACAGCTTCAGTTGTAACTTGTACCAGTTCAAGTCCTGTCAACTTTCTTTCACCTACTTCACTCCAACAGACAGGAGTCCTACACCTCCTTCCATATAATGCTTCATAATGAGCCATGCCTATACTTTTCTGAAAGCTATTGTTATAGGCAAACTCTACCAAATGCAATCTTTCATCCCAATTTCCTTTGAAATCGATTGCACAAGCCCTTAACATATCCTCTAATATCTGGATTACTCTTTCTGATTGACCATCTGTCTGAGGATGAAAAACAGTACTAAACTGAAGCTTAGTCCCTAACGCAACTTGAAGGCTTCTCCAAAAATTTGATGTAAACCTCGTATCCCGATCTGAAGTAATGGTCACTGGGACACCATGTAAGCGTACCACTTGACTTACATACATGTCCGCATACTTATCCATTGGGTAGTCCATGCGAATCGCTAAGAAATGTGACGACTTAGTCAAACGATCCACTATCACCCAAATTGAATAATGACTCCTTGATGTCCTTGGCAATCCTTGCACAAAGTCCATCGTTATTCTCATTTCCATTCTGGAATGTCTAATGGTCTCAAAAGTCCTGCGGGTTTATGATGTTCCGCTTTCACTTGCTGGCACGTCAAACATTGAGATACGTACTTAGCCGTATCTGCCTTCATACCATTCCACCAAAACTGCTGACGCAAATTCATGTACATCTTTGTACTACCTTGGTGGATACTATAATTACTCTTATGTACCTCTGACAGAATTTCCTTTCTCAGTTCTTCATTGTCAGGAACACAAAGTCGTCCTTGGCATTTTACTATTCCATCATCAGAGATCTGAAATTCTGATCTTTTCCCTAAAGATACAGCATCTTTCACTTTCAAAATCTCTGGGTCAGATTCTTGCAGGATTTTAATTTTCTAGATAATCTCTGGCTCAATCCTTAATGCACTAAGCATACCAGTATGACAATCCATTTCCAATTTAAATTCTGAATTTGCTACAAATTCTAACAATTCCCATTCTGCCATCCTTAAACTAGCCATTTTCCATAGCCGACTTTCGACTAAGAGCATCTGCTACTCTATTCGCTTTTCCTGGATGATATTTTATCTCACAATCATAATCCTTCAACAACTCCATCC
Source organism: Eucalyptus cladocalyx (assembly GCA_017140615.1). Lineage (NCBI taxonomy): Eukaryota > Viridiplantae > Streptophyta > Magnoliopsida > Myrtales > Myrtaceae > Eucalyptus > Eucalyptus cladocalyx. Next base: position 27,067,977 of record CM029522.1, read on the forward strand.
ACCTCCTTTGTCTCATGTTCAACTTCTTTTGTGAGAACAGATACTTCAAACTTTTATGATCCGTATAAATCTCAAACTTTTCCCCATACAAATAGTGTCTCCATATCTTCAAGGCAAACACTATAGCTGCTAGTTCTAGATCATGCGTCGGGTAATTCAGCTCATGGGGTTTCAATTGTCTGGATGCATAGGCTACAACTTTGCCATGCTGCATCAATACACATCCTAGTCCTTTGTGAGATGCATCACTATACATTGTGAAACCATCAGATCCAGTAGGTATAGTCAGAATTGGAGCCGAAATCAATTTCCTTTTGAGCTCCTGGAAACTCCTTTCACATTCTCCATTCCATTCAAATTTCACATTATTTCGGGTCAATTTTGTTAAAGGTATTGCAAGTCGTGAAAATCCTTTAATGAACCTTCTATAATAACTAGCCAATCCTAAGAAACTTCGTATTTCAGTAGGTGTCATTGGTCTCGGCCAATTTACTACCATTTCAACTTTTGCCGGGTCTACTGCAATTCCTTTTCCTAACACCACATGTCCTAGAAATATTATATGGTCCAACCAGAACTCACATTTACTAATCTTAGCATACAATTCATGCTCTCTCAGAGTCTGCAAAACTATCCTCAAATGTTGCTCATGCTCTTTAGGCCCTTTTGAATATACCAGAATATCATCAATAAAAACAATCACAAACTGGTCTAAATAAGGCTGAAATATTCTATTCATCAAATCCATAAATGCAGCCGGTGCGTTAGTCAATCCAAATGGCATAACAAGGAACTGATAGTGTCCATAACGAGTCCTAAATGCAGTCTTAGGAATGTCCTCCTTCTTAATTCTCAACTGATGGTATCCCGACCTCAAGTCAATCTTAGAGAAGACCGAACTTCCTTGGAGTTGGTCAAATAAGTCATCAATTCTAGGCAAATGATACTTATTCTTAATGGTCACTTGATTCAGCTGCCTATAGTCAATACACAAGCGCATCGATCCATCTTTCTTTTTCACAAACAAGGCCGGTGCACCCTAAGGTGAAGCACTTGGTCTAATGAATCCTTTGTCAAGCAACTCTTGTAATTGCACTTTCAATTACTTCAATTCAACTAAGGCCATCCTATATAGGGCTTTCGATATTGGTGTTGTTCCAGGCATTAATTCAATTTCAAATTCAATCTCCCACTCTGGCGGCAATCCAGGCAATTCCTCAGGAAATGCATCTTGAAATTCATTAACTACACGAACTTCCTCAAGATTAGGCTCCTCCCTTGCATAATCTCTAACTATGGCTAGGTACCATTGACATCCTTTGTGAAGAAACTTACAGGCTTCTACTGTCGAAATAAGAGCTACAGGAAAATGGGTCTGACCTCCTAAAAATTCACAACAAGATTGATCAGGTAAAACGAATTGAACCACTCTTCTATAACAATCCATTCTAGCCCGATACTTACAAAGCCAGTCCATTCCTATAATAACGTCAAAATCATACATAGCCATTCCAACCAAATCTATTTCCATATCCTTTCCTCCCATTGATATCTTACAATTTCCACACACCAGCGTAGACAATACCATATCCTTTAAAGGCGTGGAAACACAAAGAGGCGTCTCAAGAGGCATAACTTCTATCTTATTCAAATGTCTATATCTTTCAGACACAAACGAATGCGTTGCACCCGTATCAAACAATGCATATGCATTTTCACCATTAATAAGAATCGTACCTGAGATAACATTTTTGGAAGCTTCCGCTTCCTCCTGGGTGATCGCATACACCCTTCCTTGTGTAGGTGGTCTCTGAGGATTCCCTTGTGGGTTTGACCTAACAGCACTCTGATATCCCTGTCGCACCGAGCCAACACTCACTTGCGACCTCTCTTGTGGGCAATTTCTCCTAAGATGACCTACTTGTCCATAACCAAAGCATTTATGTTGTCCAATACAAGGTCCTGGGCCATGTCTCCCATTACACCTTTAACAAATACCAGGCTGATAAGGTGTTTTTCCTATATTCAGACCACTCCTTGCCCCTCCGAAATTCCCAAAATTACTCTTCTTCTTCACATTCCAAGTCTGACCTTGACCAGAATAAGGCCTCTTACCCCTTCTCACATCATTAAAATTCAACGGTTTCTTAAACTCCGACCGTTCCCTCAACAGCTCTTGCTCCACTAACTATGCCCTTTCATAAATCTCATTATAATCTCTTATGTTCAAAGGCACCAGTTGCTTTCTAATGTCAGTCCTCAGCCCTTTCAGGAATCTCTTAGCCTTCTCTTCCTGATCCTCAATCAATCTAGGAGCATATCTAGACAATTCAGAAAATCTAGCCTCATACTGATCTACTGACAACCCTTTTTGTTCTAGCTGAACAAATTCAGTAATCTTCTTATCCTTAGCACAATCAGAAAAATGCTTCCTATTGAAAGCCCTAACAAACTCTTCCCAGCTCACATCAGTACTTGGTGGAAAGATTATGTCCTTCGAAGCTCTCCACCAAAACTTCGCATTTCCCTTCAACTGGTACTCTGCTAAAACTATTTTCTCAGTATCAAAGCAGTCCAACAGCCAGAAAATTCATTCCATCCCATCAATCCATTGCTCCGCTTTGTCAGGACTTCCTATTCCATTAAACTTAAGTAGCTTCAGCTTCAGGAACTGCTCCACTAGTCCTTAAGTACGGCATTCTGCTCCGGGCTGTTGCTGCGCCTGCCTTTCCATCAGATTTCCAATATTGGCTAATGCCTGCAGGATATCTTCCATCCGGGGTTCAGCCCTTGCAGCAGAGGCTTCAGCCCTCGATGGATGAGCACTTCCAACTCGCACCATGACTTTTCTGCAATTTCCAAGCATTGCCTCAGGAATAATCTGAGACTCACTGCCTCCACTCAAAGCAATTACTATCACTACATAAGTAACATATACATGTTACTGGTACCTAAAAGCAACTCAAAATAAACTACTAGGGATCTACGAGTGAATACTCATCACCCGTTATTCAATTATTTCATTTTTGATCCTATGGTGTGCATTGTCATCATGTTCCTCAATTCCCAAATGAGGCTCCTTATCACTCCACCTATAACCATTTGCTCTGATACCAAAAAGCCCGGCTGTGACACCCCGAACCCTTCGCAGGTCATCACCAGTGCCAAAGTTACTCCTTATAACCTTTCTCCTTAGAGGATGCGTCGTAATTCATAGACACATTTTTTTTTTAAGCAAAACGGTCCCAGCGCGACTCATTAGCGGAAGCAATTTAAAACATCACCATTTCTCCCCCCTACCAACCATGATACAAATACACACCACTAAACATCAGGATTTTATAAACAAGCGACGACACTTTATTTACATATTCTTTCAGGATGGGACTTCTTTTCGGGTCGATATATAACAAGGAAAAGCTAGGACTCTGCCATGTCCAGCCTAAAACCTCAAAATGATCCTCGACCCTCTACATCACATGCGTACGACCTCCCATCATATGTGTCAGCTAACTAACTCCCAAAAAGGATCCAGCTCCTACTCGTCGCGGGCCTCACACCCAACCCGGTGCATCAGGCAATGGTGGTGGCAACATCCCTCGCATCGCTCCATCCCGACGAACATGTACATATATAAACTCTTGCATAACAGGGCCCCCAGTCAGGCCCACGTCGTACATCATTAGACAGCGTACTCGAATAAAAGTCAGTCCAAGAACAGAGGGACAGTCTATCTCAGCACACTCGACCTCTACATCGGATGGTAGACCGTAAAATACACCCTGCGTGACGGCAGGAAGCGGCATACTGCTAATCTAAAATGTGGGTCCCCAAAGGGGTGAGTACAACCACTCAGCAGATAGGGAAATCCAATAACAACTCAGTGCATCATGCAACCATACATGCATTGCAGACGTTACTTACCTTGAAGCCATGCGCATACTATCATGCATCATCATATCAATTTATAACACATACATGTGTATCATCATCGTATCATACATGTCATCATCATCATGACATCATTTCATCACACATGTCATCATCATCATGGCATCATTTCATCACACATGTCATCATCATCATGACATCATCACATTACACAAGTCATATAATATATCATCATCATTATCATCACCATGCATATCATCATGCATATCATATCATGGGTGATCATCATTATTTCACATCACATATCATTATCATCATCATCATCATCATCATCATCACGCATATCATCATGCATATCATATCATGGGTGATCATCATTATTTCACATTACATATCATCATCATGCATATCATCATGCATATCATATCATGGGTGATCATCATTATTTCACATCACATATCATCATCATCATCATCATCATGCATATCATCATGCAGATCATATCATGGGTGATCATCATTATTTCACATCACATATCATTATCATCATCATGCATATCATCATGCATATCATATCATGGTTGATCATCATTATTTTACATCACATATCATCATCATCATCATGCATATCATATCATGGTTTAATTTCCACTTTTTACTTTTCAATTGATCACCACATCACCCATTTCTCAAATCATCAATTTCATCATCCCCTCGGGCAAAAACCTCCGAGGCTCCCCGGCATTCAGCCTCCTAGGCCACCGGGCATTCGGCCCTCCACATTCCGGGCATCTCGCAACTCAACTAGTATCACGAGGCATTCCCTTCGAGCAGAAACATCCGACAGGGCTTCCGGCATTTACACTCCCTGGCCGGGCATCCCGCACCCCAATCCTGGCATCGCGAGGCATTCCCTTCGAGCAAAGACCTCCGACTGGGCTTCCGGCCCCCCACATTCCGGGCATCTTGAATCTCCCAGGGAATTTTGGCAATGTATCTCTATACATTCTGGGCATCATCCGCCACCACAACCATCTCCTCATTTACCATCATCCATGTTTACCAGTATTTTAATCTCATTTTAACATGGCACATGGCATGATATCAAACAAATCATACTAGGCATGACATTCACACATGCATTAATTCAATGCCATACATATGCCAAGACTTTATCACATATACATCTCAATTCAATATCATACACATACCAAGGCTTTATCACACAAGAAACATGAGTTACTTAAATGGAATTTATGGCTAATAAAATAATTCCCTTTTATTTATTTATTCATTTATTTATTTTTATTTATTTATTTATTTGTTTATTTTTTTAAATAACTATAAATTCCCAAAATTATCAAAATTCAAGAAATTGTTAAACAAACTCATAGGATGATAATTACTTGCAAAATTCATGGCCAAATTGAATTTTTACAAAATCTCATAATTTTCCCAAAACATCCTATTCTCTTCGGATGAAACCAGAATGCACGGTTTCCGAATAAATTCAATTAAAATATCCATATGACCTCCAAAAATTATAAAATTTTACTGGATTATAGCCAAGACATTTTCGTACAACTTTCATGAATAACGCCAAGCAAGATTCCTTATGGATTATTTTATTCAACCTCACGAAGCTTCTGGACCCGTTACCGCATCGTCCAGTGCCTCCATCTCCGAAATATTAAGATTTCACCCATCTATTCTCTTTCGTTTCGTCTGAAATTTGGATATGTTATGTATCAAGGTGTTCTTTATAAGTTTCATTAAGGGATCTAGGTCAAATAACCATATTATAGTCCTCATTTTAGTCCTTTAATTCTCGGGTGTCTCGGAATACATCACCAGAATCATCATCTTCAAGATCTAGTCGATTTACCAAGCTATACTTGTTTTTTTCACTTCAAATTCGAGTATGTTGTAGTGTAAGATGTTCCCTACAACTTTCATGAAGAAATCGAGGTGAGATTCTCAACAAAAACCAACATGCAACCATGAATCCAGCAAAAGGTTAGTAAAAACTCTCCAGATCTGAGGTCTCCGTAAGATTCGACTTTAACCCCACAAATATCCATAATTTTCCACGAAATTTCAGTATGTTGTAGTACAAGATGTTAGATACAACTTTTATGAAGACATCAAAGCCAAAATCGGACTCCAAACACACATGCAAGCTCAAACAAGTTACTGACTCACACAATCCGAGCAAGAACAGTCACACGACTTAAGAACAAGCCAACCATACCTCGGTTTTTCTCACTTAAAACACCCAAAATCTAACATGCAATCAACATCCAAGCATGCAAGAGAAGCTAGAGGACTCCCACTTGCCTCTAGGATGGACGAACGACGGCGTACGGCGGCGAACACGGCGGCACACGGCGGTTCCCTCCTCCTCTCTCTCTCGGCCGCTCCTCCTCTCTCACACAACTCTCTCTCTCTCTCTCTCGCACACCTCTCTCTCTTTCTCCTTCCTTGGGCGAACAAAATGGCCGGTCACCCTCTCTCTCTTCCTTCTTATACCCCCCTAGAGCTCATGATTTGTAATGATTATTTTGCCTACAAATCAACCAATGCATGGCCTTCCCCTTTGCCACTTGTCACATTGGATTTTGAATTAAATTTGGGCTTCTTGGGCTTGGGCCATCCGGCCACTTCTCTTGGGCCTCTAATGGGCCGGTCGACAGCTCACTTGTGGGCTTTAATGGGGCGGCCAACTTGGCCCATTAAAGTTCCACTCTTAGGCTTAATGCCCAATCGAATTTTGACCTTCTTTTTCCCTTTTTTTTTTGAATTTCTTCTATAAATATTTTTAAATTTCAATTTTCATCTTGGCCAAAGTCTTGGGATATTTCATTCATTGAAATTTAATTTATAAATCTTATGGCCAAGCATAGATTATTAATCTATCAAATTTAAATTTTCACAATCATATGCACAAATCATCTCAATAAAAAGACTAATGGCTAAAGCATAAGCCAAGGGAAATTTTATCACCTAATTAGGAACTTTAACACACCTTATGGCTTGGCTTTGAATTTTGGGATGCCACAATACAAGCTTCATATTCAAAAATATTGTTGGTACAAGGGAACACTAACTTCGTGGCTACTGGGTAATGGTGACCTTTTAGGGATATTAAAACTGCTCCAATGCCAAAACCAAAAAGATTAATAGTACCATCAAAATACATGGTCCACTTGCCTTGTGTGACCAGATGGATTCGTTCATCAACTTCATCCTAGTCATCAGACTTTTTCAAATTTTCAACTAACATGTCAATTATAACTCGTCCTTTAACGAACTTCTATGCCATGTTTCTAATATCAAACTCGGAGAGTAGTATTTTCCATTTAGCAAGCCTTTTAACCAATGCAAGTTTCTCCAAAAGATATTTGATCGGGTCATTCTCAGTCATCAACATGATCCGATGATGAAGAGTATATTGCCTTATTTAGTGTAACACCCAAATCAGGGCTGCACATGTCTTTTCCACCACAGGATGCCAAACCTCCAAGGTAGCAAAATTTTTACTAAGAAGATTTGAATAAAAATAAGCAGTAAGTTCAGGGTAGGCAACAGTGGTTTTTGAGCAAAAGCGTTCAAGTTGAAGCAGCGCAAGCTTCTCCCTCAGATTTACTTTCAAAGAGTCAAGAAAGTCAAAGTCCACACTCCTAGGATTCATAACCCCTCTCTTCAACAGTTTCGAATAAGATTTTTTGTGGTCCTTAGAACGAAATAAGTCCGTTCCCTCTCCACGAACCTTTGCAGCAACGCCCATCCTAGGCTGAAAATGCGCGTACATCCTTTCATCATCATCCTTTTCATCTGGCTAACCAAACCGCGGATCGCTTGGAAAGTTGGCAAAAGTCCACTCTGCTAAACCTTGAGGTGCAACGCCTATCTTTTCCATATCATTTAAGAACAAGGTTTCATTCTTGTAATCGTGCGCTTTCAAGAATTCATCGATCAGATTCATTGCAGAACCACCCCTTTTCAAGTTGGAGTACATTCTAAATAGAAATTGGGGTTTTTGAGTTCTTACAGGTTCAATATCTTCAATGATTTCTTCTTGTGCTTGTTGCGGAGGAGGATCTTGAGCTGCTCGTTGTGAAGAGTGATGTTGTTGAGAATGTTGTTGTTGTTGTTGCTATTTTTGAGGAGAATCTTCTTCCTCGGTTAGATCAAAATGCATAAGACCCTCACGCATATGCTGTGGTCCCCTACTCACAATTCTAGAAGATTTTCTTTGGGAAGACATTGTCATAGTCTTGGAGGATTTCTTCGAACTCGCTCGTTTGAAAATGTGAAAACTTTTTGGTTCAAACACGAAAGAAATGAGAGAAAGTAGGATCTCTGTATTCTAGGGTTTGAATGAGTGTAAACGAAGAAGAAGAATTTCAACTATATATAAGGGAAGTGAAACGGGGTATACGAAACGTCATAAAGGAAAAAGTAAAAACTGCCTTTTTCAAAAATGAAAAACTACCTTTTTGAAAATGAAAAACCGTCATAAATTCAAGGATAATTCCTAAAAACGAAATAGGCAAGTAGCAATTCAAAAATTAACGTACTTTTTCGAAATTTTATCCAAAAATAAACTCATATTCATTTAGAAAGTATTTACTTACAGTCGTAACTTCTGGACATTCCGAGTCTGAACACCTTCAGACTTTACGTGGTAGAAGATATGGTGTTCAATCTTGCACGAATATACTCAAATAGGCTTTTCTCCAGTGGCTTTGTAAATATGTCTGTCAACTGATTCTTTGAGTCAATGAACCGAATCATAACTTCTCCATTTTGAACATGATCTCTAATAAAATGATGTCATATGTCTATATGCTTTGCCCTTGAATGAAGAATTGGATTTTTTGTGAGATTGATGGCACTAGTGTTGTCACATTTGATTTCAGTGCACAATACTTCAATACCAAAGTCTCTTAGCCGTTGCCTTATCCATAAGATTTGAGAACAGCAACTTATAAGAGCTACATATTCCACTTCAACTGTTGAAAGAGTTACGATACTCTGTTTTTTTGAAAACCATGATACCAGCATGTTGCCCAACAGTTGACATGTACCAGAAGTACTTTTCCTATCCACTTTGCATCCTACTAAATCTGCGTCTGAATATCCAAGAAGAGTAAAGTCTCCTTCTTTGGGATACCACAAACCTAGCTTTGGAGTAATTACAACGTATTTTATGATTCGCTTTGCTGCACTTAAATGAGATTCTTTGAGATTAGATTGGAATCTAGCACATATACAAACACTAAACAAAATGTCAGGTCTAAATGCAGTAAGGTAAAGAAGTGATCCAATAATGCTCATGTATAGATTCTAGTCTACATTCTTTCCTTCTTCATCTTTATCCAGCTTTGAAGAACTTGACATAGGTGTCTCTGTCTTTTTGCAATTCTCCAATCCAAACTTCTTGATGAGATCTTTCGCATACTTTTCTTGGTGAATGAAAATGCCTTCCTTTGATTGTTTAACTTGTAATCCCAAAAAGTAATTTAGCTCACCCATCATACTCATCTCGAATTCATCCTGCATGCATCTAGAAAACTTCTTGCATAGACTTTCATCAGGTAATCCAAAGATAATATCATCAACATAAATTTGAACAAGTAGAAAATATTTACCCTCTCCTTTAATGAACAAGGTAGTATCTACTTTTCCTTTAACAAATCCATTTTGAGTTAGGAAATTACTTAACCTTTCATACCATGCTCGAGGTGCTTGCTTCAATCCATATAGGGCCTTTTTTAGTCTGTAGACTGAGTCTGGCTTTCTTGGATCATTAAAACCAGGTGGTTGTTCCACATAAACTTCTTATTGGATGAATCCATTTAGGAATGCACTTTTTACATCCATTTGGAATAACCTAAAATTTTTATAGCAAGCAAAAGCAAGTAATAATCTAATTGCTTCTAACCTTTCTACTGGTGCATAGGTCCCGTCATAGTCTATCCCTTCTTCTTGTGTATATTATTTCCCACGAGTCTTGCTTTGTTTCTAACCACTTTTCTTTTTTCGTTCACCTTGTTCCTAAAAACCCATTTAGTTCCGATAATAGATTTACCTTTAGGTTTAGGAATTAGTTCACAAACACTGTTGATGCTGAACTGTCTGAATTCTTATTGCATAGCTTCAATCCAGCTTTCATCAACCAATGCTTCTTCTATACTTTTGGGTTCAATTTCAGAAACGAGTGCTAAAGTACTAAACTCTTATCACATTTTGGATATGGTACGAATTCCTTCATTAATGTTACCAATGATGAGTTCCTTGGGATGACTTGACTTATGCTTCTAGTTGTTGGTGGATTTATGAGTTTCTTGACCCTCCACTTCAGTTGAGTTTTCTTGTTCTTCTTGTTGTTGACCTTCAAAAGTTTGAACCATTTCGGGGGAAGTAGACTTTATAACATCTAGAGCAAGTTCAGACTCTTCAAGTTGAGTCTGGTTTACTTGATTTTGCATAGAGTCTTGAAACTTGACGTTTATAGATTCTTCTACAGATTGAGTCTTTTTGTTGAATACTCTGTAGGCTTTGCTTGGAATTGAGTAACCAAGAAAAATTCATTCATTTGATTATTCTTCAAATTTACCAGTTCGATCATTTGCATTTTTCAAAAGAAAACACTTGCAACCAAATACATGAAAATAAGAAACATTTAGTTTCTTCCCTTTAAACACTTCATAAGGAGTTTTCTCTAGAATAGGCTTCAAAAACACTCTGTTAATAATATAGCAAGCTGTATAAATTGTTTCAGCACAAAATTGAGAGGAAATATTACTCTAAATTAAAAGGGTTCTTGAAATCTCCTGCAAGGATCTATTCTTTCTTTCCACAACCCCATTTTGTTCTAAAGTATATGGTGAAGAGAAAACATGCTATAAACCATATTCATCACAAAAATTTGCAAAGTCTTGATTTTCAAACTCACCTCTAGGATATGTTCGTATGCTGGAAATAGCATATCATTTTTCATTCCGAACCTTTTAAATAACATGGTAATGCTTGTCAATGCCTACAAAACTCAACAAGATGTTTCTGATCATGCTGTTGCTAATCTTTTAGTAGCCGGATTTACTGGACAACTAAAAGGTTGGTGGGATAATTATTTGATTGATGAACAAAGAATACAAATTTTAACTGCTTATAAAATCGATGACTTTGGCCAACGCATGGATGATGATCAAGGACATCTCATCCAAGATGCTCAATACTCTTATCTATTCCATTTCACAACACTTCATAGGAGACCCTTCACATATTAGAGATACGAACCAAGATCTCTTATCCAATATGCGTTGCAAATCCTTAGGAAGATTTAAAGAATACAAGGAATTTTTCCTTCAAAGGGTACTTATCAGACCTGATTGTAATCAACCCTTTTGGAAAGAAAAATTCTTAGCAGATTTACCCCAAATTATAGGTGACCAAGTTAGAGATAGAATTAGAGAAGAATACAATGGCCAAATACCTTATGATCTTCTGTCTTATGGAGAAATAGTCTCTTATGTTTACAGACAAGGAACCCAAATGTGTAATACTATCAAATTACAAAGACAACTCAAGGAAGAACAATCTCTCACTAATAGAAGTCTAGGAGATTTTTGTGCTCAATACGACCCTTCTTATAATGAAAAAACAAAACCAAAGTGAAAGGGAACTTGTCCTCCTGAGAAAGAAACAAAGAAACATCATAACAAACCTCCACCTCGTAGGAATAAACAAAGACACCAGAATAACCAAAATAGACCTCATACTGATAGAAAAAATTTTAAAGACATTAAATGCTATTCTTGTGGTAGAAAATGTCATATTTCAAAATATTGTAGGATTAACAAAAAATTAAATGAACTTTCTCTTGATGACAATACTCTTAATCAGTTAAACAACATCTTCATAGAAAATGGCGATACTTCTTCTGATGAACTCCTTGAGGAAGAAGGTCTTCAGATTAATGAAATAGAGTCCTCTTCTAACTCTGATTATGAAGATGCCTCTCCTGAAAAACCCATTCCTGAAATAAACATGTTAACAAAAGAGAATTTCTCCTTAGCATTGCTGATAAGATCACTGACCCAGAAGCCAAGAAAGAATACTTAGATTGATTACATTCTTCCCTAAATATTACCTCCAAACCCAATACTTCCTACAATTTAAAAGACATTTTAAATAGAAACAAAAAACCCCAGTCCAGACCCATTAATATAAATGACCTCCAAAATGAAATAAAACAACAAAAATTAGAAATTCAAGCTTTGAAAGCAACACAGTTAGAAACGAAAAAAGAGATTTCTGACATAAAATCTCTTGTCATAAAAGGAAAGACAAAATTAGAAGACCAAAATGAAATCACCAATGCATCAGACAATCCGGACCCAGCCTTCCTTATGTTATTAATAGAAATAACATCTGAAAATGGTTAATAGATATTATGATAAAAATAAACAATGAGTTTATTATTGAAACAATAGCACTCTTTGATACAGGAGCTGATCTCAATTGTATCAAAGAATGCCTTGTTCCAACAATATACTTTGATAAAACTTCCGAATCCTTAAAATCAGCCTCAGGTGATAAACTTAACGTCCAATACAAATTACCAGAAGCCTTAATAATAAAAGATCAAATGTCTTACAAAACATCTTTTCTTTTAGTAAAAAATATGAGACAACAAGTAATTCTTGGAACACCTTTCATACAATTAATACAACATTTTACAGTTACTAACGAAGGTATTGAAACCCATGCTCTAAATAGAAAAATCACCTTCAACTTCATAACAAAACCACAGAAGAGGAGCCTAAATATTTTACAAGAACATTCTATTTCGGAAATAAATTGCCTTATAAAAGACAAAGAAAATCAGCTTGAATTCTTAAAAGAAGATTTAGAATTCAAAAGAATAGAAGAAAATCTTATAAAACCAAATATCATAGAAAAGATAGCTTCCCTACAAAAACACATAGAAAAGACTATATGCTCTACTCTACCCAATGCCTTTTGGGAAAGAAAGAAGCATATCGTTGATTTACTTTATGAACATGATTTTTCCGAAAATAAAATACCTATCAAAGCCCGCCCAACACAGATGAATTAAGAAGTTTTGAAATTCTGTCAAGGAGAAATACAAGATCTCTTGAATAAAAAAACTCATAAGAAAAAGCCAATCACCTTGGAGTTGTTCTGCTTTTTATGTCAATAAAAATGCTGAACTAGAAAGAGGAGTTCCCAGGCTAGTTATTAATTATAAACCTCTTAATACAGCCCTTAGGTGGATAAGATATCCTATACCCAATAAAAAAGATTTGCTAAACAGACTTTGTAGATCAAAAATATTTTCAAAATTTGACATAAAGTCAGGATTTTGGCAAATACAGGTCAGTGAAAAGGATAAATACAAGACAGCCTTTACAGTCCCTTTTGGCCAATATGAATGGAATGTTATGCCATTCAGTCTCAAAAATGCTCCTTCAGAATTCCAAAGAATTATGAATGAGATTTTCAATCCTTATTCAGAGTATATCATAGTTTATATAGATGATGTTCTAGTATTCTCTTCCAATATAGAACAACATTTCAAACATTTATCTACCTTCATAAAAATAATCATACAAAATGGTCATGTAGTCTCTCCTACTAAAATTGCACTCTTCAAAACCAAGATTAGATTCTTAGGTCATTACATTCATTTAAGCACCATCACTCCCATAGAAAGATCAATCTCTTTTACTGATAAATTCCCTGATGAAATTAAAGACAAAACTCAATTACAAAGGTTTTTGGATAGTCTCAATTATATTTTAGATTTCTTTCCTAATATAACTATCATTTGTAAACCTCTACATCAAAGGTTAAGAAAGGATCCTCCACCTTGGACTTCTGTCCATACAGACATTGTCAAACAAATAAAAATACATGTGAAAGATATACCATGCTTACATCAAGCTGACCCTTCCGCTTTCAAAATAGTTAAAACAGATGCATCAGAATTAGGATATGGTGGTGTCGCGACCAAAATTTTCGGGGTTTGGACCACCTAGGGTTTGGCTAATGGATTATTAAGCCTAGACTTAACTCGGGCTCTCCCAAGTCCATACCAATTCGCGACTTAGGTTTGAGTTGTTAACATGCAAATTTTTTAATTAGGAGTCGCCACTAATATATTTTTGGTGGGTCGATTAGAAACCCAAGTAAAGTAATGGGAGACTCACTTTACTCCTACAAACCAGAGACTAGGGGTACAAGGACTTGGTTACGTTAGATTTCTCTAACGCCCTTTCGGTACCTTTCTTTTTATTTTGAAAAATGTTTGGCAAGCAATTTGGATTGATTTTAAATCTATTTCTCTAACATGTGAGGTGTTCATGCAGGTGCGCAAACCATCAATTTAACACCCAAGAAAGCAATTAAATGATGCAGAACTTACCTCAAAGCAACGAAAGTATCTGCAGTGTTAAATTAAAATCCACATCAACAATCCTAGATATGGTTTTTAATTAACACGCAATTTCTTTTCTTTTTGTTTTCACTTATTAAACGAGACTATAATCCATATGCAATGCAATGCTTTTAATCTAATATGAAATGATATGGCATGGCAACATGTCCTAAACATATGAATAAAAATTTTATGATCTCTTAATGAACATGCAATTGTTAAATATGCAATTTAAATTAACCAAAATGACTTAATTCTAATGACGTGCAATGCAATGCAATGACGTACAAAATTATTTCAACTAAAATGACATGCAAATGACTTTTTTATTTTTAAAATGCAATCTATCCTAGAAATTCCAACTAATTTATCCTAAGACAAATTTTATGAAATTTCAAATGATCTTAGCTAGATTAAGATTCTATCTAATTTAAACTAGGGATTAAGTCATATTAAATCCTAATATTAAATCCTAATTTAAACTAAGACATTATCTAAATCTAAAATGCCATTTATCTAAAAAAGATTATCTAAATTTAAAATGAAACATGCAATTCTAATCTAATATGCACAATGATCTTTTTTTCGTGTTTTTCTTTAAGAAATTCGAAATTAAAACTAAGACATTATTAAACATGCAATTCAAATAAAAAAACTAACAACCTAAATGAATGCACTTTCTTTTTGGATTTTTTTTTTAAAAATTCATAATAAGATTGCAATCCTAACATGCAAGATAACAAAAAACAAATCTAATTCTTATTTGGATTTTTCTTTTTGATTTTCTTATTTAAAAATTCGAAATCAGATTGCGATTTTAACCCTAAGACTAAGAATATTCTAAAACATACTTAATCCTAATTTGAATTTTTTTTTGATTTTTTTTCTCTTATGAAAATAAAATTGATCCAAACACACGATATCAAATCAAGCAAGACAATATTGATATCCAAAAATTGGCGAACCATATCTCGCGCATGAGATCGGGTTGACCAATTTTTATTTTAAATCGCAAATCAAATCTCGGGCTTGAGATTGGATTGTCGATTTTTATAAGGGATTACGAGTCGGATTTCGGGCGCGAAAATCGGACTATCAATCCTTCACTTGAGGGGCACTTTCATGTTGGAACATTAATCATATATTTAAGAATAAACCTACTAAAAAAAGCAAATAAGTGAGAATAACATTAAAAAAATAAAATAAAGTAAATACATAAATAAAAACTACCTAAATGATTTCCCTTTTAAGCTTCGTGTCCGTGCGGCTGGTCACCGGCTCCGGTGAGGGGCAGCAGATCCGATTCCGATTCAGTCATCTGCACCTTCGCAGGCTCTGGGGCGGCGTTGGGTGAATCAGCATCACGGGTCCTCCTGGCTTGCGGTCCAGGTCACTTGATTGGAGGCGGGGAGGAATAGACACGGGACCGGTGCTCGGCGGGAGGCAAACGCGGGGTCGTCGGCAGCAAAAAACAGAGGCGGAATCGGGTCCGGGAGATGGAGGGCAAAGCGAGCGCGAGTGTGAGGGAGACGATGAACAGTAAAACGTCCCCTCACCTCTGCTTTTACTTTTACCTTTACCTTTTCTCTCTCTCTCTCTCTCTCTCTCTCTCTCTCTCTCTCTCTCTCACATTCGACTTTTCCTTTTTTCTGCAGTTCTTTTCCTTTTTCTGCTCTTCTTTTTTTTCGCATAAGCAAAACCTCCCTTGACCTTTTTTCTGAATTTTTTTTGAAAGAAACCCCCCCACACGATTGATCCGTACGTATCCTTTTATAGGCGACGCAAAACAGGATCTTTTTTTAAATATTTTCATCTCCCGAATATTGCTTATAACCTCTTGATCACAAAAATCCTTATCTCAAAAATATTCTCCCCCGATTTCATCATCTATTGATAAAAAATAAGATTACAATGCGATTTTTTTTAATTTTCAAAAACCATAATATCGCATCAAATCTTAATTTTTCGCAAGATAATCAATTGAAAATAACGACGGGCTTGGGTTGGTTTTATCCTTTCATGGGCCTAGCCCGGCCTACCGAACTAGAGCTTAAAAACATAAAATTTGAGCTCGTCTACCACCGGTCCTAAAAATAAAAATGCAAAACATGTAAATTAAAAATAAATGCACCTAAAAAATTATATGCGATGCGATTGAATTATAATATTTTTAGGGGTTAAAAATTAATCCCCAAATTTTATGCAATAAATGACTAAATGGGTTGTCCAAAATTTAGGTGTCAACAGGTGGCATTCTCAAACAGGTCAAAACCAACAAAGAACAAGTTGTTCAATTTATATCAAAACATTGGAATTCCACTCAACAAAATTATTCGACAATCAAAAAAGAAATACTTGCTATAGTTTTGTCTATATCAAAATTCCAAGGAGACTTATTAAATCAAAAATTTCTCTTACGAATTGATTGCAAATCAGCCAAAGACATTTTACAAAAAGACGTTTTAGACATTGCATCAAAACAGATTTTTGCCAAATGGCAAGCCATACTTTCAGTATTTGATTTTGACATTGAATTCATAAATGGTTCTTCAAATTCATTACCTAATTTTCTCACAAGAGAATTTTTACAGGGGATACCAATATGCCAAGATCCAAAAAACACAAAGACAAAGGCAAAGGCAAAGCCACTGCCGAACCCTCCAATACACCACCAAAGCCGAAAGGCTTAACCTCTGTCAAGGCATGGCTTGAAATGACAGAAAACAACTAGTCATTTTTACGCCAAACACCTGTGAAAATAGAACATATATCATCTGATTCCATGCTAGCCTTTAATCAACTAGCCGATATGATACCAAAAGAAACAATTCTGTTACTTGCCCAATCCTTACAAAACACAGCAAAAAAGGAGACATCCAGTGCTATCGAGGTAAGCAACAATCCTTCCCCGCACGCTACACAAAAGCAAGCAGAATACAAAAGAACTTCGAATGAGGTGGTTATTAGGCCACAGGCAACCCCTCAATCTCAAAAATCAAAATTTTTCCCTAAAACATCATTTCAAAAAATATTGACTGCGGAAGATGGATTCTTTGACGAAAATCCAATCTTATTTGCCAAAAACATCTTCCTAAAAAAACCGGTTATTCAAACCACACAATACAAATAAAACCCTTGCTTATTACGAGCAAATTTTAGTGGAAACAGAATCAGCAAGGTTTACCCACTTTGCTGACAAAAACAATACAAAAAACATTATGTACTCCACTATATCCATCAGTAAAGTCATACACCCCTCACACTAGGGAACTTCACCTCATACACCCAGAAAATTTCAAACCAGGCTTGCCCAAAACTTATCATACTCATCCTCATATACATATTGGGACTACCAACAAGCTTGGTGGAACATTTTCTTCAGACATAATACAAATTTCCAACACACCTGGTTCTTACTCTTTAAGGATAACTTCCTAAGACAAAGCCTACCAAACTGGTTTGACTCTTGGTGGGATCTCTTTGGTCCTTTGGACATAATACTACACCCCACAGTCAAACAAGGTTACAAGATTTTCAGTGAATACTTCGTACCAACACCGCATGATATAAGGTTCCCATGCCTTATGCATTTTTTTATAATATTCAGAATCTCTTGGGTAACAGCATGGGGATTTGAATACAATACATCCACAAAACCTGGTGTACCAGTACTCGTCCGTAAATACAAAACAAAATGGTGGGATGGATTCAATAGACTTGAACAAGGGTCCGAAGCTGCGGTTAAAACATGGTTAAACAACCAGAAAACCCAAATAATCGCAGCCCCATCAAATACATCGTTCTTACAGGAGAAATCTATGGCAAGTGCAGCACTTGCTGCAGTCCAAAACAGAGAGGAATACTGCAACATCCTCAGGACAATGCTCTCAGAAGCAGAAGAATCACAATGTGGATCTTCCAAATCTCAAAACAGTCAAGACGGATCCTCCCAGTCACATCACAATGAAAACACTAATGAAGACGACTGCTACGAGATCAATCTGGATAGAGATTAAAATCAAAGACATCACATGCAGACACTATTACAAGCAGCGCAAAGGCTATACAATTGTTGACACCTAAATTTTTGCCCAAAATTATTTCATGTCAAATTCCTGCATATAAATTATCTAGGTGTTTAATATAGTGTTTTAAATGAAAAATGTTTTTCCTAAAAATAATAATAATAATAATAATAATAATAATAATAATAATAATAATAATAATAATAATAATAATAATAATAATAATAATAATTAAAAAAAGAAAAAAAAAAAAAAGAGAGCAAGTTGGGGCCAATGATCTAAATGTGACTAGCCAAGCCCAGGTCATATTGGAATTCAAATGGCAAGTTTGGGCCAAAATACAATTTCCAAAAGTTGAGGGACCAATTTGCAAATTTTGTAAAATTTGCGCCCGAGCCCTTAAATCATCATCTTGGTCATCAATAAGTTGAAATTGAATTTGGGCCAAGTCGAATCAATCTAATTGAGCCAAAAAGACCACATTTGTATTGAATTGGGTATTTTCGGATAAGAAAATGGCCAACTTTGAGGGACTTTTTTGCAAAATTGGGTGGGCAAAATTACGAAATTTGATCGAGATCTTAAACTACTATACATGAAATTGCTAATTGATCAAAAACCACAGCCAAAGTGATAGATTAAAGCACCTAAACCAGCTGCCAAATCTTAGTCCACGATTATCTTAATTCGGAGCTGCTAAGTAGTCATATTGGTGGCCCCACCATATCCCACTCAACCGCCCATTTAGGTTGATCTTTGTATGTGATGGAAGAACGTATATAGTAGTACAAGTGGACGAAAATTTTCTAGGGATAACCTGTTGAAAGCACGGAAAAATCGCAGCAAAGTTCGCACACTCAACAGCTGCAGAAGTTAAAAAATTTGCTAAGTCAGGAGAATGGGTGGACTAGCTCAGTTGGCAGGCTTGGTAGGGGACAAAAAGCCGACTAAGAAATGGATGAATTTAGTGGATAAGATCTAGGAAGCTTGATATTTGGAGGGATAGGAGGTAGGGGATGAGAAGAACGAGAGAGAGCTCGTAATCGTACCCAGAAAACACCCTCAGAAGCAATTCCATAAAGGAGAGAACCCAGAAATTCCAGATGAACCTTTAGAGAGAAAAGTGAGATTTTCACACATCTATAGTCAAAATTAGCCAAAACCTTTAACTTGAGATTGAAGCTTCACTCCAAGATCTTTCCAACCATAGGTCACACGTCCAAAATGGAGATCGGGAAGACCTCCTAAAGCCCCCCGAAAAGATACCCTCCTGGCGGGCAACGGGAGTCCTAAGATTTTTCTAAGTGGAGTCTGATTGGTCATGAGTGAGGAAAAGCGAGTGCTTTTGAGAAACTTGAGAGATAAATGAGGAAAGCCATGACTTACAAGCCAAAATATAATACATATAGTTTGGGTTGATTCGAACTTGGCCAACAAAGAAGGTCTGGAAGTCTAATTTTGGAAGTCAACGAAAATCTTCGTTGTCACTTTTTCTTCTGCAGATTTCATTTTCAGCTTGAAGGAACCAACTTCCACGTGCTTCCAGAGGACAATTTCTTGGTTTCCTTGGCCAAAAGTCACTTGAAAAAGAAACTAGGAAGCAAGGTAAGCATCTTAGATGTATTTTTGTTTGAGTTTGAATATGTTTTGATCATAAAAATCAAGAAGGAAACTAGTCCAGAGAACTGATTTCTGAAGCTAAAATTTTTCCAAGTGTTTAAAACCTCTTCAATGCCCCTACATGCTTGACTTGTTACTCCCCTTTGCATGCTTTTTTTATCGTTGTGACTTTGATGAATGTTACATGGGAGTACAAATGATGCATAGGACAACCCGGTTTAGTCTTTAAATCTCCTTATGAACCATGAAACCATCTATAACATGAGCCAAAAACCACATTGAGACATGGTTGGCCAGCATAGATCATGCATGTATGCTTCTTGGAGAGTTCTTCTTGATGCGTTCGGTTGATCGTTTTCGGTGATGTTTGTTGCATTTGAAAGTAAGTGTTACCTATTTTCATCTAGATGGAGTAATATTTCATATAGATGTTGTATTAGATGGTTGTCGGAGCTTCAATCTGAGCATTTGACATGGCTGTTTGACTTGGGTTCATCACCAGATTCGCAAAACGGCTCCAACTCGCATATTGGAGGCCGTTTTCAGTTCGGTTTTTGCATGTTATAGGCTATGATTTCTAGTTAAACATGTTCCTTGCATGTGGTAATATAATCTTGACACTTTAGTTCCGCATGAGATTGCTTATGGGTCGAGATTGAAGGCCACGAACATGGCCAGAGGAAGCCGTTTTGAGATGATTTGATGCAAGCCAAGTATTTGATAAAATGTTGGAACCAAATTTCAACCTTGAAACGGTCGATTTAAGCTCTATTATTGTAATATTCATGTGCTGTGTTGTTTAATATTAGCATATATCGGTTTAGGGAATTATTATTATTATTATTTTTAAAAATAAAAAAAAATCAAAAAAAAAATTGAAAATATATATATATGTGATAAATGGCATCAAATTAAGGAAAAAATGACATATATGAAATTTTATTAATTTTATAAGGCCATTTTTCCTAATTTAATGCTATTTTGATATTTTATAATTATTTTATAAATAATCTATTTTCCATAGATTAAAATTAATTGGAGTAATTTCATGCATCTAGAATAATTTCATGCATATTTAACTTCTCATTTTGCTCAAGGGGATCCTGTCCCGGGGCGTGATAACAAGGCCATGTAATATTATTTGCCCGACTTGTATCGGGTTTTTCTTTTCCGCATTACTTTCAAGTCATTTCAATTTCTTGGATGTTTATTTACCGCACCGCTTTTCAATAATTTGAGTGTAAATTTCTTTTCTAAATTATGTTAGGATTAGTTTTGACAAAAAAACCTACAGAAACATTTGCATGGACATTTAGCGGTTTCATAAATATTATAATTGGTAATCAAGATTATTTGGCCATTTAGATAAACAACCTTCCAAGTTAGTGGTACTGCAAGGGCGCTAATAGAAACATTGGCGTAAACAAGTCCCCGTTCCTAAAAATCTCTGGTTGCGTAGAAATCGAGGCAACACTCTCGTGTCTCGGTTGGTTTCTAGCCGACCCCAATAGGCTAGTGGCGACTCCTAGAAGTACATAGGTTGTTAAGAATTAAAATTCAAAATTCAATGTTGCGCGAGGTATGGGCTTGGGAGAGCCCACGCCTAATTTAGGGCCATTGGTCGGCTTCTTTAGGCAAATACCTCTAAACCTTTTTCTTTCTTTTCCCCGGACGGAAAAAAAGAGGTCGTGATAGCTTGGCGACTCCGCTGGGGATTTGATTACAAACCTTAGAGGACTTAGGCCGTAATAATTTGGTTGGTTGTTCACTAACATGGTCTTCATTTGATAGCGCATGTCAAAGCCACGTGGAAGACAAGGTTAGTCCACTAACAACGTGTTAATTGTTTTTGTAGGTTTGGAGTAATAAGGGGTGGAGTGTGTGTTAACCCATTTCTTTTGTAGGGGGTGTAGGAATGTATGTCTATATGAATGAAATTGAAGTGTTGTTTGGATATCAATTGTTGTGTGTGCCTTTATACTTACCTTAGCACTACACATTTACACATACAACCCGTGATCTAAAACCCCAATTGCACTAGGAAGCCCATAGGAGGTGCCAAAAGATGGAACCCGTGCGGGGAATGACCCATGGTTATCCACTTTTGGTCCCGCTCGTTTTCATTAATGATAAAGAGAATTGTCCGACGTAAGTGCGGAGTGGGGAAAACTCTTTTGATCTAATTGAAATGGGAACCTTTAGCCTTTAGAATCATACCTTTTAGTGAGCCTCACAAGTCGACATGCGATGTGTCTTTGCAGTTGCCGCATTTCTCTCTCTCTCTCTCTCTCTCTCTCTCTCTCTCTCTCTCTCTCTCTCTCTCTCTCTCTCTCTCTCTATCAAAGGTACTAGTATTTTATTCCCCGATGTAAATAATGTTTTTTGTGCATATAATGTTTTATCATTAAGTTTAGCTTATTTTGTGACATATGGTGATTGATCAAAATGCCTATTTAGGTTTAGATACCATGGGTTTCCCTGACCTTCGTATCATCCCTATCCCAAAGAAGGCGTCGTTAGACATGTGGGATGCACTTGATGTGGACAAGAAGACTTTTGTAGAGAAGAAACTTGGCTATCTTATTTTTCTCTTATATTGAGAGTCCCACGTGCCATTAGTGAAGGCCATGGCTCATTTTTGGAACCCCAAGACTTCAACGTCCGTGTTTGGTCATCATGAATTAACCCCAACTTTAGAGGAATTAGAAATCATTGTTGGCAATGTCCCTGCATTCGGTCTTGTCGACCCTCCTTTAGGGGTAGATCCTATCCCACTGTTGAGTCAATTCCTAAGAGTTCCTCCTCTTGAAATTAAAGAACTTCTTAATAGGAATTCAAAAGGCCTCCCTTTGTCTTTCATCGAACAAAGATTCCGTAGTCTTCTCCCAAGCCCCAATCCTCAAAATGCCAAAATTTTCCTTCGAGCATTCTTCGGGTTCGTTCTTTTCTCGTTCACCCAAAAGACAATGGATCATACCCTTGCTCATGTTGTCTATAGAGTCCTTCACCTTAGGGGATTTACACACATGCTTCTAGCCGAAATGTTCCTCTCTCTCAACCGTTTCAAAGAGGACAAGGGTTCGATCCTTAGAGCACCTATAGGCATCCTTCAAGTTTGGATTCTCTCTAACTTAAAAGTATTTGGAGGGAATTTGGCTATTACCAACATTGATAAAGATACAAACCCTCTTTCCTAACTTAAGAATATAGAAAAATTCCTCCATGCTTGGACATTCCGTGGTTGGGTAGAACTTTTTGAAAATATCACCCCAAAACAAATTTTGTGGCAAGCCCCTTGGATTCACTTCCCTAAAGCACGACTTATGAGCAATCACAATTACCCGATTCCACTCTTAGGTTTGACAGGATCTACGTCTTATTACCCTTTAAGAGTAGTTCGTCAATATCGAGTACTTCAAGAAATCCCTCCTCCTTTAAAGTTGGGGTTGTTTCGTTTTGACTTTCGCCATAAGGTTGTCAAGGAGAACCAAATCGAAGACATGAAAAAAGAAGTGGAAAACATCATCAACATCCTACATCATTGTCCACCAAGGGATATTGAGTGGGTCACTGAGTTGGAAGGAGAAATGAGGGAGCACCATGCATCAAGAGGATATATTGATCGCCGTATTGAACCCGATGTTGCTATCGTTATTCCAAAGTTTCCTACGAAACAAACTCCGAAAGAAATCCAAATGAGGCGGATTATAAGGGAAAGGGATGAAGCCTTAGCTAAGGTGGAGCGTTTGATAGAAACAAACAAACGCATCCGCAAGTTGCTTTGAGGGGAAAACTAAAGGATTAGTCATATTCCATTAGAGTTGTGTTTTTAGAAAAGTTGTTAAGGTTTTCCTTATATGAAATATTAGTAGCAATGTTTAGGAGTTCCTCTACTTTAGTGGATGTATAGGGATCTTCCTTCACAATTTTTGGTGTAATTAGTGATATTTTTCTCTCCCTTATAATTACTTTGATTCTAATGGAATATGAGATGGGCATTTTGATCAATCATCATGTGTTACCCCTTTAATTGTATAACTTCCTATAACAAAATATTGATAAGAAGCCACTTATGTGAGATTCGGCTTATGCAAGGGGTTTCTTATTTCTATTTTGTTATAAGAAAATATAAAATTGAAGGGTTTTAAGTTTTTTATTGTATTTTATTTTCTTTCTCATCTTCTGTATGCTGATTTGTTTGTTCTTTTGTTTTATTTAACAAGGTACCGACAACACGGCTTTAAGACGATCGCCCATTAGGACCCGTTCTGTAGCTGCAAGGATGAATACAGAAGAACAAAACGCTCGTTTTAACGCCTTGGATAATAGAATCACCGACTTGGCAACCCAATTTGCCCAATTTGCGAACGAGATTCGAGCTAGTCTAGTGGCTGCAGCCCCTAATAGAGACATGCTCTTGCCTACTCCTGAGGCTAGCAATGCCAACGTTAGGGAGAACGTTGCTGAAGAGATTCCCCATCAAACACCCGTATTAGTGGAACAGGATCCCATCTCGGAAGCCATCTCAGCTCGAATGGAGGAGGAGAACAACAAAAGATTTGCTAAGCTTGAGGAGAAGCTTAAAGCCATATAGGGATATGAAACTAACATGATCGAGGATCTGTCTTGATAGGCAAAAATGGACTTTCCCGAGAAGTTTAAAATTCCCGATTTCGCTAAGTATGATGGTACCGGCGATCCAAAAGTCCATTTGAAGTACTATTTGAATAGGATGGGGCGCTATGCGCAGAACACCCCATTATTGATTCAAACTTTTCAGGAGAGTCTATCCGACCCGGCCTTGCAATGGTACATCCTGTTGGAACCAGAAAAGATGGAAAAATGCGAAGAATTGGCGGAGGCATTTGTGCTACAATATAAATACAATACTGAGATTGCCCCGACGCGCAAAGTGTTAATGCGCACGGAGAAAAGGAGAAAGAGTCCTTCAGGTCTTTCGTGCAAAGGTGGCGCGCCTTGGCTGCTCAGGTTCGACCACCACTGGACGACGCTGAAATGGTGGAGCTTTTCCTTAATACCCTTCCTCTAGACTTGTACAACAAAATGATTAGCTCTGACTGTGGAAACTTTACCCGTTTGGTTGCCATTGGAGAGAGAATTGAAGAAGCCATGCATGAAGGTTGGATAACCGAAGGCACAAGCAGGAAATTGACCAATAGGAAGGAGAAAGAAGTAGAAGTAGCTTACGTGCAAGGCCCAACCAAATCAAAACAATTTTCAAATCCTCAAAATCCTTCTGCATCACGAGGGAGGTACCAGAATTACGAGCCCAGGAAGTGGACGCCGAGGCAATTCACACCTTTGCCTAGGCCCTTGTCCAAACTGTTACCCATGTTGCTGCAGAAAGGGTTGGTAGCTAAAGAGATTCCTCATGACAACCCTCCTAAATTCCCAAGGTTCGACCTTACAAAGTCCTGCGAGTACCATATGGGTGAGAAAGGCAATGATGTGGATAATTGCCGAACACTCCAGAACAAGGTCCAGAGCCTATTGGACGAAGATATCTTGTCGTTTAAGGAGACGCAGCCCAATGTCAAGCAAAACCCTTTACCCGTTCATGTCGAGGATGTCAATATGATTGTTGAAGGAGAGGAAGGAACGTGCAAATGGTCAGGGTTGACGTCCACAAACTGTATGAAGATTTGATTTTAATTGGCTATTACAAAAGGAGCGATGAAGTTGTCCCAACTGAGAAGAAACTAGAGCGTGTCACCAGGATGATCAACATGGGCATAATTAGCAATGGAGGAGGAGGCCAAGCAAATGAGACGATGACAGCTGTAATTGATTTCTCTCCCGAGAATTCTTGTCGTGAATTTGGGATGGTTGTGGAGATGTCAGTCGAGGAGGTAAGCACTGTCAAAATACCAAATGATGTCAACGTAGCCAAGGAAACCGAACCGTTAATCATAAATGAATGAGAAGCCTTAGATGTTGAATCCGAGCTAAAAGCTAAAAGAGTTTGCGGAGATCTTGCATTTTTTAGGATGGCACTAGAAAAAGGCAAAGTGGTAGATACACTAGGCCAACCAAGTGGAAAGTATGACTATCTCGTCAAATACTCACCTCCTCCAAGTTTTTTCATGGATCCTAAAGAAACCGTCCCTGATGGTTGGGGAGGCATGGACGACTTAACTGAGCTCAAGGAAGAAACCGTCGCCATGATGACACCAGTAATCATCGATTTATCTATTAAAGAAGAACAATGGGACTCTAATGAGTGCGAGTTTAAACAAGTGGTTATTGATTTAGCGGCCGAGGAGTTCGCGAACTTAGAGTTAGGAGAGGCTGAGTCCAAACGAATGGTAATTGAGTTGCCACCATGCGATCCAGATGAGATCCCAAAAAGCCCTGTCACTAGTTTCGATCCTAAGGCAGTCCCATGGGATTATGGGACAAATGAAGTCGATGCTGTTACCCGATCAGGTTGCTGTTATGCACCCGCAGAAGCTATGGAAAAGAAAGCTATTATTGATGAGGAAGCGAAGCAATTTTTGGCGATGATCAAATCTAGTGAGTTTGAAGTAGTAGAGCAGCTAAGGAAGATGCTCACCCAGATTTCGCTCTTAGAGTTGTTCAAGACCTCTAAGAAACACAAAAATGCACTATTGAAGATTCTAAATGAGATACACGTACCGGAGACTATTGGGGACAAGCAGCTGGAGGAGTTCATTGGGTCCATTCTCTTGAAGGACCAAATCTCATTCTCAGATGAAGATCTTCCGGAGGAGGGACGTGATCATAACAAGGCTTTACTCATATCAACCAAGTGTTGCGATATGATGGTAGCCCGGGTCTTAATTGATAATGGGTCCGCTCTGAATATTTGTCCATTAGCCACCCTTCGTCATCTCGGGGTTGGCAAAGAGCAAATTAAACCATCCAAGTATACCGTCCGAGCTTTTGACGGTGTAAAGAAAGAGACAATCGAGGGAATTGAGCTCAACCTTTTGATCAGCCCTACCTCATTCCTGACAAAATTCCAAGTGTTGGATATCCCCAACGCTTTTAATTTCTTATTGGGTCGACCCTAGATCCATGCCGCTGAAGCTATACCTTCCTCTCTACATCAGATGGTTAAGTTCATTTCAAAGGGGAAAATTGTAACCGTTCGTGCAGAAACTGATTTTAAGATCTTTCAAGACACAGCCATCCCGTATGTGGAGCCTGAGGAGAAAGAGGAATCTAGCTACCATACCTTCGAGCTAGTCTCAATGGTCCATGTACCCATTGGGACCGCTCTTAAGAGTCCTGAAATGTTTGGCCCGTCTATCATGTCAAGTAGAGTGCTATTGAAGTATGGTCATACTCCCGGATTGGGATTGGGAGTGTATGCCCAAGGTATTACCAAGCCCATTGAAGCCCCCGAGAATCATAAAAGAGTGGGTTTAGGCTACCAAAAATATCTGGAGAGTCAGGTGAAATATGAAGAGCTTGATGGTCAAGGCGTATATGGCAGAGGTAGAGGCCGAGGTTACCATGGAGGCCGTATGGGCCGAGGCAATCGTGGAGGCCGAAGTATGCATGGGGGACACATGGGCCAAAGTAACCGTTGGAGCCGAGATGTGTGTGGAGGTTATATGGGACAAATTGAATATGGAAGTTGCACTAATTCAATACAAAATCAGCAAGGCTTACTCCTTCCATCACTAAAAGATCTTTATCCACCATTGGAGAAGACCTTTACCAGGTCACCTGAGCTACTACAAGAAGAGGAGGGAGCAATCTTAGACATAGCAGACCTATTTGGTGCCAACTATGTGTGTGTCACCTTTGATGATGACAAGGCGGAGCCTTCTACGGGCTTCTTCCAACTTTCGGAGTAGGGATGCTACTTACCTATCCTGTTTAGTTTTATGTCATTTCCTTTATGTATGTTTTATGTCATTTCCTTTATGTATTCCCTTACATGGGAAGAGTTGTTTAGCTACTTTTGTTAGTTTCGTTCGTAATCAAGGTATTAGACTGTGAGCCATGGTCCAAGATCTGAACCTTGTAAAACGGCCTTATCATGTTAATACAAATGCATCCATGTTTTATTAAGGGCGTGAGGAAGTATTCCACCAGTCCTATGATGATGCTTTGAGGCTTGGACTTCCTCATGACTCCTAGTTTTCAAAGTTTTGGGAAAAGATGTCTGAGGATATGAGGACAATCTCCTAATTCATTTTTTTTTTCAAATTGTTATTCAAAAAGAATTTTTGAATTTGCATCATGCATGGCATTCGTTAAATGATTTTACTGACCCCCTCATTTGCATCTCAGGCATGTCATTCGGCATAATCATGATGCATATATATATGACTCGGAATTACCTGATGAAAGTCTCTTCAAATCTGACGAGGATAATGATATCCAGAAAGACATCAAAAGAGATTGGATTCGTCATGAAGAATCTAAACCCTTGACAGCCGAACAAACAATTATTGTAAATCTTGGTGACACAGAAAATGTTAAGGAAACCAAGATTGGGGCGGGCCTTTTAGAGATCGAGGCAAAAAGAATGGTTGAATTCTTAAAGGAATATCAAGATATATTCGCATGGTCCTACGCGGATATGCCAGGACTAGACCCAAAAATCGTGGAGCACACTCTACCAACTGACCCAAATATGCCACCAAAAAAGCAAAAACTTCGAAGAACAAAACCTGAGCTTTCTAAGAAGATTGAGGAAGAAGTTATGAAGCTATTAAAAGTGGAATTCATCGAAGTATCCCATTATGCTGATTGGATTGCTAATATCGTTCCGGTCATGAAGAAGGATGGACAGGTGAGAGTTTGCATAGACTATCAGGATTTAAACCGAGCAAGCCCAAAGGATGATTTCCCGCTACCGCACATTGATGTTTTGGTTGATAGCACCGCAGGATTTGAACTATTTTCCTTCATGGATGGGTTCTCTAGATACAACCAGATTAAAATGAAAGAGGAGGATAAAAGTAAAACATCCTTCATTACACCATGGGGGACCTTTTCTTACAGGGTGATGCCGTTTGGCCTAAAGAATGCGGGAGCCACATATCAAAGAGCAATGGTCACCTTATTCCATGACATGATGCATGAGGAAATAGAGGTATATGTCGATGATATGATTGCCAAATCAAAGCATGGAGAAGACCATATTAGGGTTCTAAAGAAGTTATTTGACTGGCTCAGGAAATTTAAGCTGAAACTTAATCCTGCCAAATGCATATTTGGAGCAAATTCTGGGAAGCTATTAGGTTTTATGGTCAGTAGCCGAGGCATTGAAATCGATCCGTCGAAAGTTAAAGCCATTTGCAACCTCAAAGCTCCCTCTACTGTCAAAGAAGTTCGAAGTCTCCTAGGTAGATTGAACTATATCGCAAGATTCACTTCTCAATTGTCGGAGACAGCCAAACCATTCTTCAAACTCCTGAGGAAGAATACTAAGATTGAATGGGACGTCGAATGCCAGAAAGCCTTTGAAGAGATAAAGCAATACTTTCTTCAGCCACCAGTCTTTGGTACCACCAGGTTCCAAGAATACCACTAGTCCTCTACTTAACCATCCATAAGGAGTCACTAGGGGCCATGCTTGCCCGAAAGAGGCCAAGTGATCAAAAAGAATGCGCGATATATTATCTCAGCAAGAAATTCACTATTTCTGAGATGAATTACTCAGAAGTGGAAAAAACATGTGTAGCATTGATTTGGGTATTGCACCGACTACGCCAATACACTCTTCACCATCGGATTTTGCTCGTAACAGAGAATGACCCAATCAAGTATTTGCTAGAGAAGCCAGCTTTAGTTGGGAAGATGGCTAAATGGCAAGTCCTAATTTCCGAATTTGATATATAAAGAGTAGCACAGAAATCAGTCAAAGGGAGAGCCATAGCCGATATGTTGGCTAAAAATCCTAGAGAAGCAGAATTTTTCGACACAGCGGACTTCCTGGACGAACGTATTTTGGCAGTAGCAAATGATTAATGGACCATGTACTTCGACGGGGCTGTAAATTTATCTGGCTCTGGGACTAGGGCAGTTTTGATCTCTCCAGCTGGCCAACATTATCCCATAGCTGCAAAATTGACATTCCCTTGCACTAATAATATCTCAAAATACGAAGTGTGCATCATCGGCTTGCAATTAGCCATTGACATGAATGTCAAGAATTTACAGGTATATGGCGATTCTGCACTTATTATTCTACAAACAGAGGGTCGCTATCAGACACGCGATCATAAGCTGATCCCATATCATGAATTCCTTGAAGAATTAACGAAGGAATTCGAGGAAATATCCTTTGAATATTTGCCAAGGTCCCGAAATCAATTTGCTGACGCATTGGCCACATTGTCATCAATGTTGCATGTGATGGAGGGAATGGATATTGAGCCATTAAAGATCGAGATTCTCAAACACCCAGCTTACTGTATGTCAGTTGAAGGCGAGCTAGACGGAGAGCCATGGTACCACGACATCTTGAATTACCTCCAACTAGGAGAATTTCCTCAAGGATGTGAAGTAGCTGACAAGAAATATATCAAGAAGTTAGCATCAAAATTCTTTGTTTCTGGTGGTGTGCTCTACAAAAGATCATTTGATTCAGTCCTGTTGAAATGTGTCGATGCTAGAGAAGCCAACCAGCTAATGAAAGAAATACACGAAGGAGAGTGCGGACCACACATGAATGGCCACCTTTTAGCAAAGAAGATCATGAGGCTCGGATATTTCTGGTTAAGCATGGAAACCGATTGTATCAAACATGTTCGCTATTGTCATCAGTGTCAGATTTACGAAGACAACGTTAATGCCCCACCTAACGAACTGCACTTGATGTCTCAGCCGTGGCCATTTTCCATGTGGGGAATAGATATAATCGGGCCAATTAACCCCAAAGCTTCTAATGGACATCGCTTCATTTTGGTAGCTATTGATTATTTCACAAAATGGATTGAAGCGAGTTCATATGTCAACGTCACCGCGAAAAATGTAGCCAAATTCATTCGGCGTGACATCATTGTCCGTTATGGTGTACCAGAAGCCATTGTTACTGATAACGGATCGAATCTTAATAACAAGATTGTGGACGAGTTGCTTCATGAATTCCAAATTCGCCATTTGAACTCGTCACCTTATCGCCCGCAAATGAATGGAGCAGTGGAGGCAGTTAACAAAAACATAAAGAAGATCCTATCTAAGACGGCGGACAATTATCGTGATTGGCATGAACAATTGCCATATGCGTTGTTGGCATATCGAACTTCAATACGTACTTCGACGGGGGCAACGCCTTACTCACTTGTATATGGTATGGAGGCAGTCTTACCGGTAGAGGTGGAAATTCCCTCGTTGAGGGTTCTCTCACAGATTAAACTCTCGGAAGCTGAGTGGATGCAGCAGAGATACGAACAGTTGAATATGATTGATGAGAAGAGACTTAGTGCACTATGCCATGGTTAATGCTACCAGAAGCGAGTTGCAAAGTCCTTTAATCGCAAAGTTCGACCGAGACATTTCCAAGTGGATGAACTTGTGTTGAGGAAGGTATTGCCTATCATACCGAACCCACGCGAAAAATTCACTCCAAATTATGAAGGCCCTTATGTCATTAAGAAGATACTACCGGTGGGACTTTAATTCTGGTGGAAATGGACGGCACGAGCTGCCAAAGCCCGTAAACGCCGATGTGGTCAAGAAATACTTTCCATGAATGAAATCAAGGCTATATAGCCATTTCTTGTACAACCCGAGTCACTTAGCACTTGCATCATGCATTTCATGCATACATTCTATACATGCATATGTATTCGTGTTATGTGTATTTAGTTGCTTTGGTGGAAAGATTGTAAGATGAACAAAATTAAAATGACAAAACAAAATGGCAATGGTCCACATTCGAGACATTCCCAGGAGTTGTCGAATACAAACTCAGGAGAAGGGAACGTCAATATCCGAAGAATAAAACCAAGAAATTGATTTAAGCGGAATGCATATCGACCAAGCAAGTATGTGGAGGTAACACATGTCCAATTCACCTGACTTGGTTTAAAAGATGTGTTATTCTAGAGACGGTTCAATTAAATAAAAAAAGAAGTGCCTCATGGACACTACCAGCGCTTCGGCCTGGTGGTATGGGGAATGAAGTGGTCCGAGAACGGACAGGGTTCGATCCCTGGAAACGGCAATGAGTTTGCCAAAAAATGTAAAAAAATAATATAAAAAATTTGCAGCTTTTACTTTTGCAAAAGGAGGAAAGTGCTCGAACTATTGAGACCAAAGACCTGAGAATCTCTTCAAGCCTTAAAACAATAGGTGCATGCCATTGTTTGCTACCAAATGGGTGAAACTGATCAACGGTAATGTTGTATTGTTTCTAGTTTTACGATCCCTGAGGATTCATGAACTAACACATTCCTTTTTGCTCCTCATAGGGTCACTTGACTACTAAGGCACAGGTAAGTACTCTTCTTCTCAAAATCAAATACAAATGTAGAATTTCCATTAAAAAAAAAAAGAGAAAAAGAGAGAGAGAGAGAACATTTAATGTTTTTCTAGAAACAAGCACAAAAAAAAATGGAAATTGAAGAAACAAGTTTTCCACAAAATTTGCAAAAAATCTTCTTTACCTTTAAATTGCCCATCCACTCGGTGGATCACTCATTTCGAATCAAAATTCTCTATAGAGATTAATCCACCCTGATGATCTCAACAAAAATGAAAGGCAATGTTACTTATGCCAAGCGAGAAACACTTAGGATGAAGAAAGGCAACCCATTTCCAAACATGTCCTTTAAGCACTATGGGATTCAAGTGAGAAAGAAAACCTGTGTCGTTTAAGGTCAATGAACTCATTCGCAAGCGGTACATAGATCAAGATGATAAGAGGCATCTCTTTCCTCTATCATACACACTACAGGTGACAATAGTTAGCCCATTTGAGCCTTTTAATGTGGAGAATTTTCTATAAAATACCCCTGTCAAGAATCACCCCACAAAGGGGCAATTATGGAGGTCTAGGCTGACATTATTTGGAGAGGAAAGATGAGAAAGGCTTCCTTACGCTCACTTGCATAAATCATTTTATGGTAACTTCAGGTGAGTTCTTATGGAAGCTTGAAGCATCCCAAGGTGAAGAAGAGCATTCTTTTCTCTACCCAAACACCGATACCCTTTGCTTAAACCAAGTTGAGCCTAATCGTTCATTTCTAAAAAACCGAGTGATGATTATCTCCCCACATTGGGGCAGGGCATATGATTTACCAATGCAATTGATGTTTACATGAGAATATGAAAAGCATCTCGAAAGTCTTAAGAGCTCAAAAAGTCCAAAAGAGCAAAAGTCAAATGAAAATTGAAGTGCATGAAAAAGTAGTGTGCCTAGTAAAAACAAGGCCAATGCCCAGGGAAAAGAAATGCTTGCATTGAAAAGAAAATCATTGCAAATGCAAAAGTCATTATGTTAAGATGATTAGTCAAAGGACTTTCGAGACAATTTGAATGTTAAAAGCCTAGCGCTTTCTTTAAAAAAAAAAAATGGATAGATGATATGGTAATGATGCCATGATAATCACCAACTCTCAAATTCCTCTTCGAAAAAGTGTTGAGCCTTTTGAGCCTTTCACCAAACCAACATTACAACCTATTCCCGAACTCTCTTCAGATTAGGATAATTCGAGTGGAAATTGGGATTTTCTAAAGAAGATGCCGCTCGAAGAAGTGAGAGCAAGGTTGTCTTTTCTCATCTTATGGTTTCTTGACTTGTAAACCCGGCAAAGATGTGATCGGTGATTAATTCATTTCATAGCCAATGATGTCTATCCATTGCTAAAACCATGACCAAACCTACACTACGGTCCTCCTAAAAGACCTTTTAGATTGGTCAATGTGTACTTATTGCGAATGATTCAAAGCCTTGCACACTGGAAGAGTGAGATTGAGTGATCAATTTATTTCCCATATGAATAGATGGGATCAAATAGCCATTTTCTTGAGAATATGCGAGAAGCCCTTTCTGACTAGGGGTCTTTGCTTGGCATACTTAACAAACATTTCTCATAAGTCAAGGTCATTTCGACAAGGACTTTTCTCCCAAGAGAATTTGACGATTAATGATATCATCCGAGCATGATAACAATTTTGCGAGTTTGTCAAGTAGTTGGAATTAGCTTGATTTGTCTATGCAATCATTGATTTCGCATTACCGACACACTTTTGATATTGTTTTTATGACATGTGCTGAAATTGATCTTATCTAGTATGCTTTCGCTACTAGAATACTTGTTATAATGAATTCTATTTGATGTGTGGTATCCATTTCAAAATATTCTCGAATGATAAGTTTCTCCAGTGAAACCTTGCAATTCCAAAGGGTTCATGGGTTAGCCTTAAACCATACATTTTCAAAAGGTTCTTGGTTATCCTTAAACCTTGCAATTTCAAAGGGTTCATGGGTTAGCCTTAAACCATGCATTTTCAAAAGGTTCTTGGTTATCCTTAAACCATGCAATTCCAAAGGGTTTGTTGGTTAGCCTTAAACCATACATTTTCAAGAGGTTCTTGGTTATCCTAAAACCATACAATTTACACGGTTAGTGGGATTGCCTTAAACCACTCGGTTAGTGGATCTGCCTTAAACCACATGGTTAGTGGGACTGCCTTAAACCACAAGGTTCGTGGGATTGCCTTAAACCACACGGTTAGTGGATCTGCCTTAAACCATATGGTTAGTGGGACTGTCTTAAACCACAAGGTTCGTGGGACTGCCTTAAACCACACGGTTAGTGGGACTGCCTTAAACCACAAGGTTTGTAGGTATATCCTTAAACCACACTTTTCAAAGTATTCATAGGTACATCCCTCAACCACGCTCTTTACATTAAGCTCACTTGCATTTTCATTTTACTATTAAAAAAAAATTAGATGTCACCATATCTTTGAAAGAAACCTCTTTGAGCTTCCTTCTAAAGAGGGGCAGTTGTTTTTTTTTTTTTTTTTTTTATTGGAGGAACCGGCTTGCAAAAGAGGGGCAGTTGTTGACACCTAAATTTTTGCCCAAAAATATTTCATGTCAAATTCTTGCATATAAATTACCTAGGCGTTTAATATAGTATTTTAAATGAAAAATGTTTATCCTAAAAAAATAATAATAATAATTTAATAAAAGAAGAAATGGTAA
Organism: Eucalyptus cladocalyx; assembly: GCA_017140615.1. Classification (NCBI taxonomy): domain Eukaryota; kingdom Viridiplantae; phylum Streptophyta; class Magnoliopsida; order Myrtales; family Myrtaceae; genus Eucalyptus; species Eucalyptus cladocalyx. The sequence goes on from CM029522.1 coordinate 27,103,143, forward strand.
AAAAAAAAAAAAAAAAGAGAGAGAGCAAGTTGGGGCCAATGATCTAAATGTGACTAGCCAAGCCCAAGAGGTCAGATTGGAATTCAAATGGCAAGTTGGGGCCAAAATGCAATTTCCAAAAGTTGAGGGACCAATTCGCAAATTTTGTAAAATTTGCGCCCGAGCCCTTAAATCATCATCTTGGTCATCAATTAAGTTGAAATTGAATTTGGGCCAAGTCGAATCAATCCAATTGAGCCAAAAAGACCACATTTATATTGAATTGGGTATTTTCGGATAAGAAAATGGCCAACTTTGAGGGACTTTTTTGCAAAATTGGGTGGGCACAATTACGAAATTTGATCGAGATCTTAAACTACTATACATGAACTTGCTAATTGATCAAAAACCACAGCCAAAGTGATAGATTAAAGCACCCAAACCAGCTGCCAAATCTCAGTCCACGATTGTCTTAATTCGGAGCTGCTAAGTAGCCATATTGGTGGCCCCACCATATCCCACTTAACCGCCCATTTAGGTTGATCTTTGCACGTGATAGAAGAACGTATATAGTAGTACAAGTGGATGAAAATTTGCCAGGGATAACCTGCTGAAAGCACGGAAAAATCGCAGCAAAGTTCGCACACTCAACAGCTACAGAAGTTAAAAAATTGGCTAAGTCAGGAGAGTGGGTGGACTAGCTCAGTTGGCAGGCTTGGTAGGGGGCAAAAAGCCGACCAAGAAATGGATGAATTCAGTGGATAAGATCTAGGAAGCGTGATCTTTGGAGGGATAGGAGGTAGGGGACGAGAAGAACGAGAGAGAGCTCGGAATCGTACCCAGAAAACACCCTCAGAAGCAATTCCATAAAGGAGAGAACCCAGAAATTCCATATGAACCTTTAGAGAGAAAAGTGAGATTTTCACACATCTACAGTCAAAATTAGTCAAAACCTTCAACTTGAGATTGAAACTTCACTCCAATATCTTTCCAACCATAGGTCACACGTCCAAAATGGAGATCGGGAAGACCTCCTAAATCCCCCTGAAAAGATACCCTCCTGGCGGGCAACGGGAGTCCTAAGATTTTTATAAGTGTTGAGTCTGATTGGTCATGAGTGAGGAAAAGCGAGTGCTTTTGAGAAAATTGAGAGACAAATGAGGAAAGTCATGACTTACAAGCCAAACTATAATACATATAGTTTGGGTTGATTTGAATTTGGCCAACAAAGAAGGTCTGGAAGTCTAATTTTGGAAGTCAACGAAAATCTTCGTTGTCACTTTTTCTTCTGCAGATTTCATTTTCGCTTGAAGAAACCAACTTCCACGTGCTTCCAGAGGACAATTTCTTGGTTTCCTTGGCCAAAAGTCACTTGAAAAAGAAATTAGGAAGCAAGGTAAGCATCCTAGATGTATTTTTATTTGAGTTTGAATATGTTTTGATCATAAAAATCGAGAAGGAAACTAGTCCAGAGAACTGATTTCTGAAGCTAAAATTTATCTAGGTGTTTAAAACATCTTCAATGCCCCTACATGCTTGACTTGTTACTCCCCTTTGCATGCTTTTTTTATCGTTGTGACTTTGATGAATGTTACATGGGAGTACAAATGATGCATAGGACAACCCGGTTTAGTCTTTAAATCTCGTTGTGAACCATGAAACCATCTATAACATGAGCCAAAAACCACATTGAGACATGGTTGGCCAGCATAGATCATGCATGTATGCTTCTTGGAGAGTTCATCTTGATGCATTCGGTTGATCGTTTTCGGTGATGTTTGTTGCATTTGAAAGTAAGTGTTACCTATTTTCATCTATATGGAGTAATATTTCATATAGATGTTGCATGTGATGGTTGTCGGAGCTAAAAATCTGAGCATTTGACATGGCTGTTTGACTTGGGTTCATGATTCGCAAAATGGCTCCAACCCGCATATTGGAGGCCGTTTTCAATTCGGTTTTTGCATGTTATAGGCTGTGATTTCTAGTTAAACCTGTTCCTTGCATGTGGTAGTATAATCTTGACACTTTAGCTCCGCATGAGATTGCTTATGGGTCGAGATTGAAAGCCACGAACATGGCCCGAGGAAGCCGTTTTGAGGTGATTTGATGCAAGCCAAGTATTCGATAAAATGTTTGAACCAAATTTCAACCTTGAAACGGTTGATTTAAGCTTTATTATTGTAATATTCATGTGCTGTGTTGTTCAATATTAGCATATATCGGTTTAGGGAATTATTATTATTATTTTAAAAAAAATCAAAAAAATTCAAAATATATATATGTGATAAATGGCATCAAATTAAGGAAAAATGACATATATGAAATTTTATTAATTTTATAAGGCCATTTTTCCTAATTTAATGCTATTTTGATATTTTATAATTATTTTCGTAAATAATCTATTTTCCATAGATTAAAATTAATTGGAGTAATTTCATGCATCTAGAATAATTTCATGCATATTTAACTTCTTATTTTGCTCACGGGGATCCTGTCCCGGGGCGTGATAACAAGGCCATGTAATATTATTTGCCCGACTTGTATCGGGTTTTTCTTTTCCGCATTACTTTCAAGTCATTTCAATTTCTTGGATGTTTATTTACCGCACCGCTTTTCAATAATTTGAGTGTAAATTTCTTTTCTAAATTATGTTAGGATTAGTTTAGACAAAAAAAACCTACAAAAACATTTGCATGGACATTTAGTGTTTTCATAAAGATTATAATTAGTAATCAAGATTATGTGGCCATTTAGATAAACAACATTCCAAGTTAGTGGTACCTCAAGGGCTCTAATAGAAATATTGGCGTAAACAAGTCCCCGTTCCTAGAAATCTCTGGTTGCGTAGAAATCGAGGCAACACTCTCGTGTCTCGGTTGGTTTCTAGCCGACCCCAATAGGCTAGTGGCGACTCCTAAAAGTACATAGGTTGTTAAGAATTAAAATTCAAAATCCAATGTTGCATGAGGTATGGGCTTGGGAGAGCCCACGCCTAATTTAGGGCCGTTGGTCCACTTCTTTAGGCAAATACCCCTAAACCTTTTTCTTTCTTTTCCCCGGACGGAAAAAAAGAGGTCGTGACAACAATATAGCATAATAGAGATACACTGTTCATACACTGTTCACTATTCACTATTTTACTTTTACACTGTTCACTCAGTACTGTTCACTTTACACTGTTCAACACTGTAGCAATTTCACTGTAGCACCCGCTATAAATACACCCTCTCGACACAAGGAAAGGGGACCTCAAAATTTTTCCAGATTTCTCTCTTCCTTCTCTTTCTCTCTCTTGTAAACCATCATCCCTTCCATCTCCACCCTCATCTCTTCCATCTTCAAGCTCTCTTACATTGTATCCCCGGTTTCAAAGTAAGTTAGTTTTTCACATACATAGTTTTATACTGGGTTACCAACTTACATGATAGTTGGTTAACCATTTCTTGTAATACAAACATCAATACTCCCTGGAGTGCGGATTACCGTTCTAGTGGATGACTTGATGCTTTAGTTTCTGCATCTTTCAATACATGTAATTTAAGCCTTTCAGCTTTTCAACTTTATATAATACAAGTTCATACCACCTTAATGGTTGGTTTTTGTTTATGCATACTCTTACTTTATATCTTATATATTGCCTTCAGTCTTTACATTATTTTTAATTTTCGCGATTTTATTTAAGTCATTTACTTTCTTGTTCATATACATCATTTCCTTTTAGTTACATCCTTCCTTGCTTTCATATAGATCTGTTAATCTCTATACTGCCTTGTTCTCTCATATAGTACTCCGATCCTACCCCCTTTATGGTTTGAAAAGTAAGAGAACGCTTCAGACTTACTTGCCAAGAAGAATACCCATGTAAAGCGAGAGTAATCATCCACAATTACTAGACAGTATTTATTTCCACCAATACTTTGAGTTCCGGTTGGTCCAAAGAGGTCCATGTGCAAAAGCTACAAAACTCGATTAGTAGAAACTTGATTTACAGATTTAAAAGAACTTCTAACCTATTTTCCCAAAACACCTGGTGTGCATAATTTAAATTTTTTATAAGCCAAGTTGGGCAGTCCACGAACAAGCTTCTTGGAGGAAATCTTGGCAATATGCTTCATGTTAACATAACCAAGCTTTCTATGCCAGAGATTTGCTTCGTCTTGAATGGAAATTAGACATTGAGAGCTTTCTGATTTTATATCCATAAAGTAAATATTTCCATGTCTTCGTCCAGTAAAAGATTGTGATAGATCTTTACTAGTTCCCAAACAAATGCCTTCTTGAAAATTAATTTTGAATCCAGTATCGCATAGTTGACTTATACTAAGTAGATTGTAATTCAAACTTTCCACTAAGGAGACATTGTTGATTGTGAGACTTTCAATCTTTACAGTTCCACACCAAACAATTCTTCCTTTGCTGTTTCCGCCAAATTCCACCATTTATTTGCATAAGCTTTATAAAACAGCTTGAATTTCCTATCATGTGTCTCGAACAGCCACTATCCAAATACCATTTGATCTTTTTCTTGATAATGACTTGCAATCATAAAAAGAACTCAAGTTTTCTTTGCTACCCACATTTTCTTGGGTCCAAGAGAGTTAGTACCAAAAACTGTCTTTTTTCAATCTCTCTTAACGGGTCTCCAAACCTTGGGACATTCCTTCTCGAAATATTATGAGCTGTTACACTTTGAACATTTGAGAGCACTTCGGCCAAGAGGTTTTACAAAAACTTTTTGAAAATAATTTTGTAAAATATTTTTGTAGATCTTTGTTTGATTCTATCCTTCACTTTTGGAAAATCAATTAAAGGAATGATTTATGGTGTCATTCTCAAACCTGATTTGTTGAAATAAGGTCTTTATATTGAAAGAATCTTTTCCAACTTTTCAGATCCCTTTGAAAACCATTTTGAGATATTTGAAATGTCTTTTTTCAAAAAGTTATTTTCCTTTGAAAGACAATCTACATTATCTTTTAAAACAACGAAGCTTTTGTCTAGATTCTCAAATGCTTCTTTCCAAGAAATCTTCATGTTGCTTCAGTTTAGAATTCTCCCTGTTTAGCTTGGAAATCCTTTTAAGAGATGTTTGAGACTGAAACATAATTCATCTATATACTTTGAGGTTTTAGCAGGAATTTTTAAATCACTAACCTCGATTTCCTTGTCTGAATCTAAGTCTGAATCTGTTTCAGAGTCTGAGTCTAATTTTGAATTTGTCATTAAACATATATTGGCATATTCTTCATCACTTTCTTCGCATTATGTATCACTCAATGTCTCTTCTTTGAAAGCCTTTTTGAATTTCTCTTTTTTTCCTACTTTTTTTATTCAACAGAGGACAGTTGGGTCTAATATGCCCATTTTTCTTGCATTCGAAGCAAATCACATCTTTGTTGGTCTCATTATCCTCATTTGATTTCTTCTGAAATCTTTGAGTACTCTGCTTCTTCCAGTTAAACCTTCTTCCTTTTCTGTTCAACTTCTTGAACTTCCTTATCATGAGTGCTAGCTCTTCATTGTCCAAGTCATCTTTTGAATCTGAAATATCATAATCATCGTTAGATTTTAAAGCAATTGACCTCTTACCTTTAGGATCTTCTTCCTCATTGATCTGCTCCACTTCATCTGATTGAAGTGTGCCAACTAATTCATCTACTGAGAGAGGCACGATCCTCTGGGTTTTTCTTATTGAAATCTTCACGTAATTCTAGTCCTTGGAGAGTCCACGCAGCAATTTGTTGACCTTTATTGGTCCTGAGATTAGCTGTCCTTGATATGCTAGACCGTTTACAATCTCCGTAAAACGACTAAACATGTCAGTGATGGATTCTCCTGGTTTCATTTTGAAGACTTCATACTGTCCGAGTAGGATTTTGATTTTTGTTTCTTTAACTCGATCAGTTCCTTTATAGGTAACGTGCAACCTATCCTAGACTTCTTTTGCTGTTTCACAAGATTAAATTATGTTATGCTCAACAGGAGATAAATCACAATATAAAGAGTAAATAGCTTTAGCATCAAGAGCTTGTCTCTTGGTTACTTGCGTCATTTCTCTAGCATCTGCAACATATTTTCCTCTTTCTAAGATTGATGTAGCTTTGGGAATAATCCCTTTTTCTACCACATCTCATTCCAGGGGATCTTTCGATCTCAGGAATGCCTTCTTCTTATTCTTCCAAACATTGTATTTCTTCCCATCAAAGTAAGGAGGTCTGGTGTTGCTTTGGCCTTCAACCAATCCTGGAGCCAAAATACTAGCCATAGATCTTTAGCTTTAGAAGTAAAAACACTTCAATAGAATAAGCACGTAGGCTTTGATACCAATTGAAAAAGGCTAGTTCAAACACCTAGACGGGGGGGTGAATAAGTGTAAATAAAAATCTTTGCAAATCTTAACAGAAGTAATTCGTCTTTGGAAGATAATAGACTAAGTATGCAATCAATTATAAACTAATATACGAATGAAGGTAAGGAGTTCAAGGAAAGAGAATTAGAACACAAAATTTATAGTAGTTCGGCTTAGATCAAGCCTACATCCACTCTCCCGCACTGACAGCCTATTGGCTAAATTCCACTATGAATCAAAAGAGATGTTACAGCTCGTGATCTTCGACTTTCACAATGAGAAGTCTCTACTGATCTCTTACAAAGTCTCACTAAGAATTTCTCTCTTTTGTATACAACTTTGAGCTCAAAAAGTGAAAGAGCAAAGAACTAAAAAGTTTCAAACTTTGAAATTTTTCTTTCACGCACACTTTTTTCGAACAACTTGAGAATCCACCTTAAATACTCCTTCATGCCTACATAACCATTGGCACTTACCAAAAGAGTTCTTCCAATCTACCTGTTGGACAGAATCAATCAAGGAGATCTTGAGTCATTAGATGATTTTGATGAAAGCCCATTAATCTTGTTCGCCCATACAATCAGGATCTTTGGTTTCCATAAGTAGAACCTTCCAAGTTTGTTCGTCTTTCACAAGATCTTCATATCGAAGTAAGTTCCAATAAGAATAATCAATCAGGTAAATGCTATATCCAGCCATAAGGTCTTCCAAAAACCATACGGATTGACTCCTTGAAGATAATCCCGCATCTAAATAAGTCTTCATTCTTCGGTCTAGAAAAGTGCCAGTGAGGGTAGACTTTTAATCTAAGGTCTCACGGTCTTCAGACTTTGACAAGAGAGTTTGGAGTTCTTCAAATCATAACATTTGAGTCTTCCAAAAACCATACGTGTAGCACCCCGAACCCTTCGTAGGTCGCCACAAGCACCAATGTTACTCCTTATTACCTTTCTCCTTAGAAGAGGCGTCGTAGTTCACAGGCATTTTTTTTTTAAGTTTTTTTAAAAGCGGTCCCAGTGCGACTCATTAGCGGAAGCAAAATAAAGCATCACCATCTCTCCCCCTACCAACCATGATACAAATACACACCACTAATCATCATGATTTCATAGACAAGCCACAACACTTTATTTACATATATTTTCAAGATGGGACTTCTTTGGGTCGATACATCAAAAGGAAAAGCTAGGACTCAACCATGTCCAACCTAAAACCCCAAAAAGAACCCTCGACCCTCTACATCTCACGTGCACAACCCCCACCATAAGTGTTGGCTAAATATCCAAAAAAAAAACAGCTCCTACTCGTCACGAATCAATAATAAGAAATATTGAAATCCGATTGGATTTCATCCAAATAAAATATTCGATTTCATACAAATCGAGTAGTATATTAATGAATAAGGGGTCAGGTTTTACTACAATTACTTGAAATGCGTTTGGATAACATCCTTTTCCGATTGGGTATGGCTTCGACTATTCCTCAAGCCCGCCAATTAGTTAACCATAGACATATTTTAGTCACCGTTCACATTTTTTCTTTTTCTTATCAATGAATAGATCTCTTTACTTGTATGACTTAGATGTCTCGTCTTTTTCGAAAAAGTGATTCGAGCCCAATATTGAAATAATTTCAGAGGTTTTCCCTGACTTTGTCCGTGTCAACAAACAATTCGAAATGCCTCGACTTTTTTAGAACAAGTCCGAGTCAAATAGCAATGATTCGACGCATGGGCCTCACACCCAATCCGGTGCGTCAGGCGGTGGCGGTGGCAACATCCCTCTCATCACCCCGTCGCGACGAACGTGGACGAAGACGAACTCCTGGATGACTGGGCCCCCAGCCAAGCCTATGTCGTACATGACAAAACAGCACACACGTATGTATGTCAGTCCAGGCACAGAAGGACAGCTGAACTCCTCGCACTCAACCTCGACGTCGGATGGTAAACCGTAAAATGCACCCCGCGCGACGGCAGGAAGCGGCATGCTGCTAATCTGAAATGTTGGTCCCCAAATAGGTGAGTACAACCACTCAACAGGTAAAGGAATCCAATAACCACTCAATACATCATACAAGTCATACATGCATTGCAGGAGTTACTTACCTTGAAGCCATGCGCATACTATCATGCATCATCATCACAATCCTAACACATACATGTGTATCATCATGTCATGCTCATATAGTTATCATCATGACATTATTATATTACACATGTCATCATCATCATGGCATTATCATATCATATACGTGTCATCATCATCATGACATCATCACACCACACATGTCATCATCATCATGGCATCATCATATCATACATGTCATCATCATCATGACATCATCATCTCACACATGTCATCATCATCATGGCATCATCATATATCATCATCATCATCATGCATATCATCATGCCATATCATCATCATCTTCACACATCATCATCGTCATGCATATCATCATGCCATATCATATATCATCATCATTATGCATATCATCATGCATGGTTCAATTTCCACTTTCTAACTTTTCAATTTGATCACCACATCACCCTTCCTCAATTCATCAATTTCATCTCATATTATACACTCGTATCCCATGCGAGAAAAACCTCCGGCATTCAGCCATTCCAGGCCACCGAGCATCCGGCCCCCCACATTCCGGGCATCTCGCATCCCAACTAGCATCACGAGGCATTCCCCTTGGGCAAATACCTCCGACAGGGCTTCCGGCATTTACACTCCCTGGCCGGGCATCCCGCACCCCAATCCTAGCATCGCGAGGCATTCCCCTCGGGCAAAGACCTCCGACAGGGCTTCCGACACCCCCACATTCCGGGCATCCTGAATCTCCCAGGGCCATCCGGCAATGTATCTCTATACATTTCGGGCATCATCCTCCACCACAACCATCTCCTCATTTAACATTATCCATGTTTACCAATTTCGGTCTTAATTTAGCATGGCATATGATGTGACATCAAACAAGTCATATTCGGAATGGAATTCACATATGCATCTCAATTCAATGTCATGCATACATCAAGACCTCATCATACATACTACATGGTATAATTATTTATGAAATAAAATTTAATGGAATTTATGGTCAATAAAATAATCCATTTTTCATGCCCTTTTTCATTTATTTAAATTCCAGCTTTTGTCATTTTCAAAAATATTAAATTTAATATCTATAAATTCCCAAAAATTATAAAAATTAAGGCAAGTAATAAACAAGACAATAGAATAATAATTTCATGCAAAACACATGGCCAAATAGAATTTCATACAATTTCACAATTCTCACAAAATGGCATGTCATTTTCGGGTGAAATCAGAATGCACAGTTTCTGAAGAAAGTCGATTAAAATATTCATACGACCTCCAAAAATTACGAAATTTTACCGAGTTATAGCCAAGACATTTTCGTACATCTTTCATGAAGACTTTCAAGCCAGATTCTTTTTAGGTTATTTTCTACAGTCTCACGAAGCTTCTGGATCCATTACCGAATCGTCCAATGCATGCTTCTCCGAAATACTGAGTTTTCACCTACCTATTATCTTTCGTTTCCTCTGAAATTTGGATATGTTATACATCAAGATGTCCTCTACAATTTTTGTGAAGAGATACAAGTCAAATAACCAGATTTTAGTCGTCATTTAGGTCCATGATGTCTCGGGTGTCTTGCAATACATCTCCAGAATCACCGTCTTCGAGATCTAGTCGATTTACTAGGTTATACTTGTTCATTTCACTTAAAATTTGATGATGTTGTAGCTTAAGATATCCCCTACAACTTTCATGAAGAAATCGAATAGAGATTCTTAGCACAAATCAACATGCAACCACAAATACATCAAAAGGTCAGTAAAATATTTCCAGATCTGAGGTCTCCGTAGGATGAGAGTTTAACCCCTAAAATCTCCATAATTTTCCACGAAATTTCAGTATGTTTTAGTTTAAGATGTTAGCTACAACTTGCATGAAGGAATCGAAGCCAAAAATCGGACTCCAAACATGCATGCAAGCTCACACAACATTCTGACTCAAACTGTTCGAGCGAAAACAGCCATACCATTCAAGAACAAGCCATCCATACTTCGGTTTTCCTCACCTAATCACCCAAAAATTCAACATACATGTAACATACACACATGCAAGAGCAGCTAGAGGACTCCAACTTGCCTCTAGACCGGACGGACGACGGCACACGGCGGCAAGCACGGCGGACGGACGGCGGCTCCTCCTCTCTCTCTCTCGGCCACTCTCCCTCTCTCTCGAAATCTCTCTCTCTCTCTCACTCTCTTGGCCGAATGAACCGGCCACCCCTCTCTCTCTCTTCCCTTTTATCCCCCCTAATCCTCATCATTAGTAATGATTAGGTTGCCTTACCAATGGCCAATGCATGCCATTCTCCTTGCCACTTGTCTCATTGCATGCATAATGGGCTTAGGCCTTTGGGCTTGGACTTGGGCCTCCTTTGTGGCCAGTCAACCACTCCTTCTTGGGCCTCCATGGGCCGGTCGACAGCTCCCTTTCATGGGCCTAGTTGGGCCGACTAGCTTGGCCCACTAAAGCTTAGGCCAATGGGCCTAAGGCCCATCCTAAAAATTAACTTTTTCCCCCTTTTTTTTTTGAATTTCTTCTAAATTTTTTTTTTTTTAGTTTTAATTTTCAACATGGCCAAAGTCTTGTGACATTTCATTTATTGAAATTTAGTTTATAAAGTGCATGGCCAAGCATAGATTATTATCATTAATCTATCAAATTTAAAAATCTCACAACATATGCACAAATCATCTAATCTTAAAAGACTAATGGCTAAAGCATTAAACCATAGGCAATTTCATTACCCAATTAGAGATTTTAACACACCTTATAATTTGACCTTGAATTTTGGGATGCCACAATACGGATCGAATCCTTGAAGATAATCCCGCATCTGAATAAGTCTTCATTCTTCGGTCTAGAAAAGTGTCGGTGAGGGCAAACTTTTAATCTAAGGTCTCGTGGTCTTCAGACTTTGACAAGAGAGTCTGGAGTTCTTCAAATCATAACATTTGAGTCTGCAAGTCTTCAGACTAGATTTTTGGAAATGTTTTGTCAACTTCAAAACAATAAAGGAGTTTTCTCTAACAGTTAACATGTGGAGTCTCCTAAATCAATGATTCTCATCATGGTCAGACGTGTGACAAATGACACAATATGGCCTCTAGCAAACTTCGGAGCAGAGGCAACATTTCCGACATAGACCTAGATAACCTACTCGAATCGAACCTCGATTTTCTTAGGACAACATTATTATCTCAAACATATGCAGCAATGCTTTCAATTTATTTTATGACACACGTAAACGAAACCAAAAGGGTGAAAAACATTACCTTGATCAAGAGAATAATTGGGCGGAAGGCCTATTATTGCATCAGCAAAAGTTGGACGTGCTGTTGTAGCAGCTTCAAAATACAGGTTTCAATAGGAACTGACTACATTTTGGCAAATTACATCCACATTTATGACAACCAAATAGGGAGTCCTAAGTCTAGGTTTGGCTATTTTAGCCCGCAAATCATGAACTAGACTGCATTGCTATTTACTTCTTAAACAAAGCATCTTTATGGTAGATTAGACAGTTGCTAGAATCTGATGTTACCAAAGGATGATGCCACAAGAAGAGATCGTTTCAATGAACCTTTAGCCCTAAATTTGATAAGCGTGTTAACCAAATATCATCTCAACTATAAATTATGTGAATCTTGTTAGGAAGACCACAAGGATCAATATTAGAGATGCGCTTGATGAAATGAAACTTGCAATTCATTTAGCATTTCGCTGTTCTCCTAAGATAGTAGAGAGAGAGAGAGAGAGAGAGCCGAATCTGTTACGGCTTCATCTTTTTTCGTGTGTTCGAATTGCTTTATTCAGCCCAGGTCTCCCGCGAGCGCGTTCATTGACATTTTCTTTTGATCATCTTTACAAAGAAAAAGAAAGAAAGACAGAAGAAACAAAAAATAAAAGCCCGTGTAGGACCACTATTGTCAAAATTCAAAGTGTATGGCCTCAATTGCCATCAACACAACTTACGGATTAAAAGTAGTCCATCCACAAAAAAAAAATGTCATACAATCACCAATAAATAAAAACTTGTGAGAATTCGGTTAACTATACTTTTCCGGAAGCATAAAAAGTATTTAATTGTTTAGTGTTTAATGCGAAATGGGTCCCTCATGTGTCACGCATGATTTTTTGATCAATATGACATTAGTGCGTATAGTGCGTTTATCGAATAATTCCTGCTAACTAGGATTTTAAAGACTCCGTTGCGCGGATCTGCTTTGTCCTTGACCGATTCTCCTCTGCTCACTTTCCCGCCGATCTCCCCATTGTCGATTCTCTCTGCGCTCCCAGTCACTTTCCATGTCCTCGAGTTGGGTTCGCTGCAATACGCTTGCTACCCGGTGTCGTGTCATTTCGGGAGATACACAAGTATGCTGCCGGGTCCAACACCAGTAGTCGAGGGTGGCACCGTCACGATTCTTTTTGATAAATTGGGAGCGTCACCGCGACCTGGGCAGGGTCTTGGATTTGGGTCCTGGAATAAGGTTTTCGTTGTGGATGGTTGCCGTCCTGTTCATTTGCACAATTTGAACGAGGGCAATGATCAGGTGGTCGTACTTTTATACTCGGGATGGATGAGCACCAGGGCTTTGGCTAATGCTAGCGATTTGAGTGATGAGGCCTCGGAAAGCGGCAGTGATAGCAAGGAAGAGGAAAGTAGGACTGGCTCTAGGAAGAAGAAAATGCAGATGATCCAAGGGGATCTGTCATGTGACTGTATAGTGGAATGGAATAGTTGAATTCTTGAAATGACAAAATCCTCTTATGAGAAAAGACCTTAACGAGAAAGTCGACTCATGCTTCTGTTCAGGATTTTACTCTATAAACGACTAGCTTGATTATATAAAATGTAATATGCCAACAAATCGCAACTTTTATCTAAATAGAAAGTCAATTTTATTGATTTATATGGAGTCACTTCGTGCATGGCACCGTTCTCTCTCTCTCTCTCTCTCTCTCTCTCTCTCTCTCTCTCTCTCTCCATGGGAGATGGACAGAGAGTCTCTATCTTATATGTAATTTCCAAAAATGAAACACTACATGCTAAATGCTATAATTGCTCCTAGAGAGTTCATTTCTCACGCACGCAACGGTAGACCGTCCTGCAAAATTTCACGCTTCACATGTTTGGATCTTCCTCCAAACACACTTCGGACGGTGTTGATCATTTTACTGACACAATTGCAGGCTTGAACTTGACATTGAGACTAATCCAGGTGTATGGGAAGCAACTTTCACACCGGTTCAGCTTGGCTAAGATTTTTTCCGCAAGGTCCTCAATCACTTCAGCTTCAGTTTTATCCGAACTGTAAGCACCGAAAGGCATGTCCGGTCATTAGTGCTGGGCGACAGGAAGAAAATATCAAGAGGGTCAAAAATTTTCTGACTAGTGTTCAAAGTAATTTCTGAGAAGAAGAAAGACAAAATATGTCTAGGTTTTGTCTCAATGTACGGATAAGTTTTGCAAGGTAACATGTCATGGCTAATGATCCCACACTCAAATCTGTATTTGCTCTCCGCTGAATTGGTGCCGGCATGTGGCACGTGTTCGTTTTCATCTTTTCTGTACCGCACAAGATGCTAACTACACAATCCCCTTAGAAACTATTCCATGAATGATAATAAAACAATCTCTCTCTCATGAAACTTGAAGTTCAGGCACCATGTTAAACTCAAGAGCATGGATATTAGTATTCTCCTCAAAAACATAAACATAATTACCCAACTAATCACACGTTCCAATGGAAAACATTGTTCATCATAGGAGAAATAATTGAACCATCCACTAATAGCTCAAAGTTGCAAGGTATAACCCTCATAATAGACGCTTATATTACAGGGGATGAACCAAACAGAACTTCAGGGAGTAGAGACGTGGAATGAGATCAATATGCACATCGGAAAATTTAACGACTCTCCTATTTGTCTCTATACCTTTGAACAACAAATGTAATATTCTAAAAAAAATCTAATCTAACAAGGACGAAGTGTGGCTCGGGTACCATTAATGCAAGCAAAGTATTAATGACTCATAAATACATATTGGAACAAACATAACTCCAACTGATTTGCAAGAGTAAGGTTTAGACAAAGCAACCATAAGCACAAGAGTATAATCAAGTCCTGTGACATCCCGATTTTCCAATTCTATTTTCAATAATTTGAGACGGGCATTTCGTTGGCACGCATATAGTTCTTTTCCTTGAGTCGGCCACTCATATGAAAACTAATCTATCGGGTGAAGCCGTTAAGAGTTTCTAATGCATCAGACTCGAGAATTTGACCAGGAAGCGACCTTTCGACCGAGCTAATCTGCAAGGGTCATTACGGCACAATTAAAATCGATTAGAGATCGGAGATAGGTCGACTCGATAGAGGCATGTGATCAGGTGTGGGTGATTCCACCAAATCGCACAATTCTTGTCGATCGGCATTGTACCGACTTTTCTGTCGATTGGGCACCCTGTGTCTATATTTGAAACCTTAGGATTACCCCGGCAACCGAAAGTCGTCAATGTTTCAAAGATGTACATTGTGGCTTGAGATGATCAACCACAGGTCAAATGCATGAAAAATTTCTAAAGGCTACCCGGTAGGTTGGGCCGCGCTAGTATCGTGCCAAAGTGAAATTAACCGTGAAATTGAGATCGAATTCAGAAATTGGAAGTCTGGGTGTGTCACAAATCATTTTAGGAACATTGATTAATCTTCAGAAGATTTTTCATGCAAGCCGAGTATTTCAACAAAATAATCAGAGAATGGCTAATTTAGCTCCAGAAATTAAAAGGCTCGCTTTTGGTCGTACTTTTGGGATTTAAGTTGATTTTATGGATAAGTGAATATGTGAATTGAAGTGCGGTGACATTGGATTAATTTTATGGACTTCAATTGGACTCAATTGGGAGATAATTGATTGGAATTGAAGGAATTGATGTACAAAGTTTCATGCCCCAGCGGAAAAATAAAATGGACCCATTGGACTAAGGTTGTGGGAGATAGTGGAGTGTGATGTCATGCATGATGTCATGGTGGGCCATTTGTTGGATCAAAGAAAAGGAAAAAGAAAAGAAAAGGGCCCCCTCCTTCTCTCTCCTTCTCTCTCCTTCCTCTCTCCCTTCCGTTGGTTTTTCTCCATCTTCTTTGTGCGAAAGACCAGAAAAATTTGCAGAGGAAGAAGCCGAAGCAGTCCTTCGCCCTCCGCCTCCTTCGCCGCTCGTCGCTCGCCGCCGGTGCCGTCGTTGTCGCCGCCGTTCGCACGCGTAGCCACACGTCCGCTCACTGTCGCCCTCTCTCCTCCATCTCGGGTTCTTGCTCGAAGACCCATCAGATCTGAGCTTGTCGAAGAAGCTGCAGCCATGGCCGTCGCTTGTCGCCCGTTCGCCGCAGCTTGCCGTCGCTGCCCGTCCGCCCGCGCTCGCCCGCGCTTGGCCGACGCCCGCCCGCCGCCCGTCCGTCGCCCCTATTCGTGCGTTCCAGGGAGCTGCCGGAGCTCATCCCCGCCGCTGTGAGCCGCCGTTGACCTCCCCACCGGCTCGTCCAAGCCCTGCCGAGCCTCCTCCGCCGTTCCTCCGCCCGAACCGGCGTCGGATCTGCCCTTCTCGGCCCCAAATCAGTGGCTGGAAAAATGGGTATGACAGCAGACGTTTGGCCCGTTTTGGCCGCCTTCCCGAGCCCGGATGCTCAGCCCGCTTTGAGGAAAGTCGATCCGCGCGTCGTCCTCGTCGTTTTGGTCCGCTCGGTTTGCTAATCCGGTGAATTTAGCTCACTAAACCTTGATTAGACGGTTAATTATGCCCTAAGTGTGCTTAGTCTAAATTAAGCAAGTTTATGTGGATATTTTAGTTTATTTAATTGTGATTTGGATTAAAATGTTTGTTTAATTTAAAGTGTGTTTAATTAAAGGCTAAGATAGTTTATTTAATAATAAACATTGATGGGACATAATAGGGTTTTAGTTTTGAATTATTTAATTGTTTCGAAATTCTGGAAATTATAATATTATATTATATTCTGAAATTATTAAAATATTATTATTTATTAAAAAAAACGGAAAAATTATTTTTGACCCCGGTTGCTTTCGAAATTTCGCGCCGATCGCTGCTGTGTATTCGGATTTTGAAATTGATGGTTGGATATTATAAATTGAGTGTGGATTGTGAAAAGTATGGATATTATTATTTAATTAATTTTCGGAATAAATTTAATTAATTATTAAAATTGGAAAATTTCCTCGGGACCCTAAACTCTCAGAATTTCGTGCCGATCGCTGCTGTGTATTTAGAATTTGAATTTGATGATTGATTGTGGCAAATTGAGTGTGATTGTGATAAATCGGGATTCTTTTTATAAAGTCCCAAGTATCGAATTTTATGGGAGAGTGGGGCCGTGAATTGCCACCTATTAGAGGTCGCGCCCAGTGGGGCCGTGATATGCCACCTAATAAAGGTCGCGCCCAATGGGGCCGTGAATTGCCACCTATTAGAGGTCACGCCCAATGAAGCCGTGAATTGCCACCTGATAAAGGTCACGCCCAACCGGGCCGTAATCTACCACCTTTTTAAAGGTCGTTCGGAGTGGGGCCGTGATGCCACTGATTCTAATTCTGCCGGGTGGGGCCGTGATTAAGAGTAATGATTGCTGAATTGACATGTAATCGGCCAAGTCAATTGATCGTTGAGACGATCCAAGTGGTTGAATTGTTCTGATGATGTGATTGTGCCATGGTTATTTGGTTATCATAATTGTACGTGGTTGAATTATATAAATTATGTTAACCTGCAGATGAAGGCTAATGCGAGGTAAGTCTTCTGTGTGATGTGGCTAGGCCACCCAGGGTGTATTTTCTTTCTAATAGGGGTTTAGAGGGTTGAACTTGCTGAGACATTGTCTCATCCCGGTTGTGGGATTAAAAATTTCAGGTCCCTGGTGGACGGAGCGGCTAGATAGCTTTGGTTGACCTTGAGGAGTTGCAGAGGTGAATTCATGAGGATTGGAGAATGTGTCCGACTTATAGATCGTAGGACAATTCCTTTTTAAGAGACGGTCTTTTGTAGACCGTTGGCCGTAGACCTCTGTTTGTAATTCTGTTGAATTATGAAAGTGTTATGTTGTGATTTTGTTTCCTGCTTTTCTATCCCATATTTTATTGTCAGGGGTTTTATAATATGCTTCCGCATGTGCATTCAAGATTTGATTGGGTCGGCGACTTAACCTGGAAACGTCGCATTTGAATGACCATGGTGGGATGTTGGCACGCTCGAGGTTCGGGGCGTGACATCCCCGTTTAAGTGGTATCAGAGCATGGTTTGAGTATGGAGTGATAAGGTGCAATGAGTCATGGGATAGTTAGTAGAAAAGACTTTTAATATACTGATGCATGTGGTTGATAGCTGTTTGGTAGCTTGTTTGTAGGGTCGCGCAAATTTCAACCTGATGTTGGAATCGGAAAACAAGTTTCTATAAAGAGCCTGTAGGATGAGTGACCAGGAGTGGAGGACTTCTTGGAGGATGTTGATAGGACCTATACCTTGGGGTAGGATTCTGACAAGAGTCAGTACCCGAGGTAGAGCGCAGGCTTAGACCAGCGCGAGTGTGAGAGTACCGTTGCAAGTCGGTGCTATGAGTGTAGCAGCACCGAATGATCCTAGGTTCATCGGGATTATTTAGGCGCTAGAGTCTTTGGGAAGTATTTTGGGTTCGTAAGCTCAGGATCGAGCCGTCGCTGTTGCCGTTGTTTCTACCGTTGCCAGTGTTGTGACTATTGTTGTTGCCATGCCTGTTGAGGCCCAATCTGGAGTTATGATTGAGGATCAAGCCGTTGTATCTGAGTCAAGGTTCGGTTTAGACAAAGATGGAAATCGATTGGGAGAAAGGCTGATGTCAGAAGAAAGGTGTCCCATTTCACCTAACCGAAAGAGTAGAATGAGAAAGTCAATGCTCAACCCAATCGATGGGTGTCGTGTCTGTAAGAAAGGACATGGATCTATCCCGTGCTGTAAGAGGGAAAGGACTTGCTTCAAGGGTCGCCAGTACAGTCTTTTGATCAAAGATTGTCCGTATAAACAGGTGGAATCACAACTTTTCTGTCACTGCCGTTGATAAGACAGAGTAAAGGAAGCATGCTTTGTGACATTTAATGGGGTACTTGGAACAGACCCCAGTGCAAAGAATGGTGCATGATATTCCTTGATAAGAGGTAGAAGACTCACTGATTGTGTGCCGAGTTTGTGGAAAGGAGCCTTGAGTCAGCTCAGTGTCAGAGTAAAAAGGGAACATGATTTGAATGTGGCCAGCACGGCCGTCAGGTTAGTAACTGTCCGCGTAAGTCCATGAGAGCGTAAGTACCGTTATTGCACATAGGATGCCACTAGGATGGCTAGAGGAGCATGAAGGGATTGACCATGCATCAATCAGAAGAAGAATGTTTCCGAGATGTCTTTATCAGAGTAGTGCAGCAGAATTTTTAGCGAGGGTTGTAGGATTTCCGGATTGGTAACAAAGTAATAGAAATATGAATCTCTGACTATAGTTGTACTTGAAGGGGGTTTGCTTAAGTATAACTTGGAAATCATTTATAAAAAGGTTTGGCTCAAGGAGCTTTCTACTGTTTTAAATCATGGTAGTAATGTAATTCAGCTTGTTCAGTTAGCGTATGAAAGTTTTGAATTACTAAAAGTTGAAGAGGAACTTCAATCCTTATTATTCGTCACTGAAGATGACTGGGTTCGAGTTGTTAGTTATCGAATCTACATGGCAGCTGTAATAGATGCATCAGTTGATGAGCTGAATATGGAGAACATAATCATGGTACATGAGTTTTCTAAGGTAATCTCTGGAGAATTGTCAAGTCTGCTATCAAAAAGAGAAATAAAGGTGATTGAATTAGCACTCGGAACAGAGCCAGTCCCTAAGGCTCCTTACCGGATGGTGTTACCCGAGTTAAAAGAACTGAAGGTGTAGATGCAGGAAGTGTTGGATAGGGGATTCATACTTTCCAGTGCATCACCTTAGGGAACACCCGTTCTATTCGTGAAGAATAAAGTTGATTCATTGTGTTTGTACGTCGATATTCTTCAAGATCGACTTGAGGTCAGGGTATCATCAGTTGAGGATCAGGAAGAAAGACATACCGAAGTTAAGACCTCGCACTCGATACAGTAGTTACAAGGTTACTATAATGCTGTGTGGTTTAATGGACACCCCAGCTGTTTGTTTGGGTCTGATGAGCAGAATGTTTAAGGACACTTGAATCAGTTGTGATCGTGTTCATTGAAGTTATCATGGTGTGTTCGAAGAGTGCCAAGGGGCACGAGAGACGTTTGTGGATGGTACTTCAGGCCTTGAGGACTCTTCAATTTTATGCTAAGTTTAGCAAGTGTGAGTTTTGGATGACTCGTATTGTGTTCCTAGGTCACGTGATTTCAGGCGAAGAAATCTCCGTAAACCCTGTCCAAGATTAAAGCAGTGAACAGTTAGCCGAGATTGACTTCAACGACAGAGATTAAAAGTTTCTGGGGATTAGCAAGATGTTACAGAAGTTTTATGGGAGGGTTTTCAGCGTCAGCATTGCAGTTGATTCGACTATTGAGGAAGTAAGAAAAGTTCGTGTCGACAGATGAGTGCGAGCGTAGTTTTCAAGGGCCTAAGAAGAGGCTAACTACCGCACTTGTGCTTACTATTTCATCTGATCCTGGAAGTTATGAGATCTGTAGTGATGCGTAGTTTAAAGGATTGGGTTGTATGTTGATACAGCATGATAGAGTTGTTACATGCGCGTCCCATCAATTAAGACCTCTGGATTTGAAAATGGGACAACATCTTCGGATGGAACTCATTAAGGACTATGATTATGATATTTCGTATCACTCTGGAAAGGTGAACAAAGTCACAGATGCACTGAGTCGAGAGTCATTAGTTGCACAATTGGTACTCAAGGATTGGATCTTACTCGAGGAAGTCCGAAATTCAGTTTTCAAATCTAAAGTATGCCACATTTTGGATCTTATGACTACCCTCAAAATTGAGTTGAAAATTCATATCAGAATCAAAACGCTTCAGTGGACAGATTCAAAAATTCAGAAGATTCTATAAGAGAATGCAGATGAGAGAAGTTGATTTTCAGATTTCTGAAGATAGGATGCTAAGGTTCTAAGGACGATTATGTGTAATTGACGATGCAGAGATTAAAGAAGAGATCTTATGGGAAGCTCATAATAGCAACTTCAGCGTTGTCCAGACAGTACGAAGATGAGTCAGAATTTATATCATCGGGATTGGTAGATCGGTATGAAAATGGATATCATCGATCAAGTTGTAAGTGTTAGATGTGTCAGTAAGTGAGAATTTGGTAACATAAGCTAGGAAAGCTTTTTCAAGTACTGAAGAGAGTCATGTGTGGGAATGGAAGTATAACATGATGAAATGTTATGACAAGCTTATTAAGGAGTCAGGAAGAGCATTGATTCCTTATGAGGTTGTGGTCGACAGATGAACAGAGTCAACTCACGTTAGTGCAGCATGAAAAGAATCTCGATTAAAATAGGTATATCGAAGTGTGTGTATATCATATAATTCATCTGCATGGAGTGCCAGGGATGAATTTTATTTCAAATCTAGATCAAATGTTTCGAGTTGGGAAAGCTTTCAGATGATTCTTTCTTAAACAGCGCATAGCAGAGAGTGCGGAATTTCGATTGCTGAGATGAGTCAGGGAAAGAAAGATCACAGGCCGGGTCGATCATGTAGTCATGATTGCGATTCTTGTCGAGATCGGTGTTAGAGTTATATCAGATCTTGCCCAGAGGTTCCCAGTTTCAATAGATCAGTCAGATAGTTTCTTTTTAATCAGTGCAGAGTAGAGTGTACAGGATTTCAATCGGTTGAGATGAGATCAGAGATCAGAAAATCGCAGGTCCAGAGTTGGTTTAGAATTCAGTGACTCAGTCGCAATTATCAGAAATAGTTTAGAAACTGCTCAGAATCGCCAGTTTAGCTTTGCAGATTTTGTGTTGAATACCTTTGGAATTTTAAGTGGGCAAGTGTTTAGTATTTTGTATCTGAAGTGGTTTGGGCAAGATAACAGTGATCTAGCAGCGTTGGTACAGAAGGAGAAAGAGAAAATTATATGAGACGATTATACCCCCACCTTTTTGTTAAAGAATTGGTAAAGGTTTAAATTTCAAGGACGAAATTTTTATAAGAGGGGAAGAGTTGTGACATCCCGATTTTCCAATTCTATTTTCAATAATTTGAGACGGGCATTTCGTTGGCACGCATATAGTTCTTTTCCTAGAGTCGGCCACTCATGTGAAAACTAATCTATCGGGTGAAGCCGTTAAGAGTTTCTAATGCATCAGACTCGAGAATTTGACCAGGAAGTGACCTTTTGACCGAGCTAATCTGCAAGGATCATTACGGCACAATTAAAATCGATTAGAGATCAGAGATAGGTCGACTCGATAGAGGCATATGATCAGGTGTGGGTGATTCCACCAAATCGCACAATTCTTGTCGATCGGCACTGTACCGACTTTTCTGTCGATTGGGTACCCTGTGTCCGTATTTGAAACCTTAGGATTACCCCGGCAACCGAAAGTCGCCAATGTTTCAAAGATGTACATTGTGGCTTGAGATGATCAACCACAGGTCAAATGCATGAAAAATTTCTAAAGGCTACTCGGTAGGTTGGGCCACGCTAGTCACATGCCAAAGTGAAATTAACCGTGAAATTGAGATCGAATTCAGAAATTGGAAGTCAGGTGTGTCACAAATCATTTTAGGAACATTGATTAATCTTTGGAAGATTTTTCATGCAAGCCGAGTTTTTCAAAAAAATAATCAGAGAATGGCTAATTTAGCTCCAGAAATTAATAGGCTCGCTTTTGGTCGTACTTTTGGGACTTAAGTTAATTTTATGGATAAGTGAATATGTGAATTGAAGTGTTGTGACATTTGATTAATTTTATGGACTTTAATTGGACTTCAATTAGGAGATAATTGATTGGAATTGAAGGAATTGATGTACAAAGTTTCATGCCCCGGCGGAAAAATAAAATGGATCCATTGGAATAAGGTTGTGGGAGATAATGGAGTGTGATGTCATGCATGATGTCATGGTGGGCCATTTGTTGGATTAAAGAAAAGAAAAAGAAAAGAAAAGCCCCCTCCTTTCTCTCCTTCTCTCTCATCCCTCTCCTTCCTCCTCCCTTCCGTTGGTTTTTCTCCATCTTCTTTGTGCGAAAGACCAGAAAAATTTGCGGATGCCAAGCCGCTCCTTCGCCCTCCGCCGCCTTCGCCGCCGCTCGTCGCCGCTTTGCACCGCCGCCGGTGCCGTCGTTGTCACCGCCGTTCGCGCACGCACCCCGGCCGCGCCATCGTCCTCCTTGCCGTCGCCCTCTCTCCTCCATCTCGGGTTCTTGCTCGAAGACCCATCAAATGAGGAGCTTGTCAAAGAAGCCCAGCCATGGCCGTCGCTCGTCGCCCATTCGCCGCGCGCTGCCGTCGGACCGCCCGTCCGCCCGCGTTCGCCGCGCTTGGCCAATGCCCGCCACCTCCATCTACCCCCTTCTCCGTGCATTCCGCTCGTGCGTTTCGAGGGCTCATCCCCGCTCAAGCCGTCGTTGACCTCCCCACCACTCGTCCAAGCCCCGCCGGACCTCCTCCTCCGCCCATTCCTCCGCTCCAATCGGCGCTCGGATCTGCCCTTCTCGGACCCAAATCAGCAGGCTGAAAAAAAAATGGGTATGGCAGCGGACGTTTGGCCGTTTTGGCCGCCTTCCCGAGCCCGGATGCTCGGCCCGCTTTGAGGAAAGTCGATCATCGCGTCGTCCTCGTCGTTTTGGTTCGCTCGGTTCGCTAATCCGGTGAGTTTAGTTCACTAAACCTTGATTAGACGGTTAATTATGCCCTAAGTATACTTAGTCTAAGTTAAGCAAGTTTATGTGGATATTTTAGTTTATTTAATTGTGATTTGGATAAAAGGTTTGTTTAATTTAAAGTGTGTTTAATTAAAGGCTAAGATAGTTTATTTAATAATAAACATTGATGGGACATAATAGGGTTTTAGTTTTGAATTATTTAATTGTTTCGAAATTCTGGAAATTATAATATTATATTATATTCCGAAATTATTAAAATATTATTATTTATTAAAAAAACGGAAAAATTATTTTTGACTCCGGTTGCTCAGAATTTCGTGCCGATCGCTGCTGTGTATTCAGATTTTGAAATTGATGGTTGGATATTATAAATTGAGTGTGGATTGCAAAAAGTATGGATATTATTATTTAATTAATTTTCGGAATAAATTTAATTAATTATTAAAATTGGAAAATTTCGTCGGGACCCTAAACTCTTAGAATTTCGTGCCGATCGCTGCTGTGTATTTAGAATTTGAATTTGATGATTGATTGTGGCAAATTGAGTGTGATTGTGATAAATCGGGATTCTTTTTATAAAGTCCCAATGTCGAATTTTATGGGAGAGTGGGGCCATGAATTGCCACCTATTAGAGGTCGCGCCCAGTGGGGCCATGATATGCCACCTGATAAAGGTTGCGTCCAGTGGGGCCACGAATTGCCACCTATTAGAGGTTGCGCCCGGTAATGGGGCCATGAATTGCCACCTATTAGAGGTCGCGCCCGAGGCCGTGAATTGCCACGATAAAAGTCGCGCCCAACCACCTATTAGAGCGTGTCCATCGTAATCTACCACCTTTTTAAAGGTCGTGCCGAGTGGGGCCATGATGCCACTAATTCTAAATTGTGCCGGTGGGGCCATGATTAAGAGTAATGATTGATTTGCTAATTAACATGTAATCGGCCAAGTCGATTGATCGCTGAGACGATCCAAGTGGTTGAATTGTTCTGATGATGTGATTGTGCCATGGTTGTTTGGTTATCATAATTGTACGTGGTTGAATTATATAAATTATGTTAACCTGCAGATGAAAGCTAATGCGAGGTAAGTCTTCTGTGTGATGTGGCTAGGCCACCCGGGATGTATTTTCTTTCTAATAGGGGTTTAGGGGATTGAACTTGCTAAGACATTGTCTCATCCCGGTTGTGGGATTAAAAATTTTAGGTCCCCGGTGGATGGAGCGGCTAGATAGCTTTGGTTGACCTTGAGGAGTTGCGGATGTGAAGTCATGAGGATTGGAGAATGTGTCCGATTTATAGGTCGTAGGACAATTCCTTTTTAAGAGCCGGTCTTTTGTAGACTGTTGGCCGTAGACCTCTGTTTGTAATTCTGTTGAATTATGAAAGTGTTATGTTGTGATTTTGTTTCCTGCTTTTCTATCCCGTATTTTATTGTCAGGGGTTTTATAATATGCTTCCGCATGTGCATTAAAGATTTGATTGGGTCGGCGACTTAACCTGGGAACGTCGCATTTGAATGACCATGGTGGGATGTTGGCGCGCTCGAGATTCGGGGCGTGACAAGTCCTAATGTGGTAGTTGGTGTCTTCAATTTATATCTTATAAGAAGTATTAGATTGATGGAGAATCACTTAATATATTGATTCCTAGAGCAAATATACCAATGCCTAAGTGAAGAGATTCCACATTTAAAAGTAAGTTTTGTGGGGGCAAATCACCACATTACGTTGCCTCATGCAGATATACCAACGCCAAAGTGAAGAAATTCCGCATTTCCATTTATTAATTCCTACTGACCAGAATAGGAGGCCTTTAAAAGTAAGTTTTGTGTTTTCATGCACAAACTAAGTAACATTCTTCAGAAATCTCAACAAAAAAAAAAAAAAAAAAAAAAAAAGTACACTCACAAGAAGACAAAACTTGGAAAGGAAAAAGCAGTGGTAATTCGAAAGATTCCCAGAAGGTTTAGTACCTGTTGCTAGGAGACCATTCCTTGATCATGCGTAGTGCTCGCAAAGCATCTCTCCACCTCTGGACCTGGTGTGGCTTATCCTGCTTGAAACCCTTTTCGCCTTGGCCGATGTTCCCCATGAAAAGTATGGATTGCTCTCTCAGCTCTCTTGCATTGATGCCCCAGAAAATGGGCAACAAGATAAGAGCCCACCTTTTTTGGCATTTGCGGATCTTCACTAGCTCGTTAAGGCACCATGGAGAGACATGATAATTCTGAGAGGCAACCACAACAGCAATCTCTGACCGCTCGATTGCTTCGTTGATTGCACAACGGAACTGTACTCCTCCATCCAGTGTAAAATCAACGAAAGTTCTTAGCCCTCTCCGCTCAAGAGCACTCTTGAGATGGCTCACGGTGTGCAGCATGTCGTTCTGCTTTTAACTAATGAATACGCCGTAAACCCTAGGAGGCCGCTGACCTGCACAATGGGGAATAAATTGCTCGACATCGGAAAAGAGGTATCCAAGAGGGGATTAAGAAGTTGATAAAAAATGGCTTATCGAAAAACTAAAACTGTGCTGAACCTTGTATTCTTGTCAAAACCAAGATATAATAGTTAAAATGTTTGTTCTTCATCCTCAGCCAGGTCCCAATCACATAAATTTCGTGTTAAAAAACATATCTTAATCCAACAAAAAGAAAAGAAATTGATAAGGAGGAAAAAAGACCCTCTTAGACTGCCAAACTTATTCACTTGATAAAACAATTTCCCATTGAATCCACCCAAAAGATGAGTTCGATGCTCATCAGAACACATCCATATTGGTATATAACAGCTCATAAAAAATCTTCTCAAACAAGCTCAATCTCACTCCAACAACCATGCTGAGTGGTGTCTCCCTCTCTCTCCATGTGGATCCGAACAACCCCCAGTTCCTCTAACATTCAAATTCTCGACGAATAGAGTTCGTTCAAACGCTTTAGTGGGTTCATGTTCATTAAGGGTTAATTTGAAGCACATTGTAATAATTTTTTTCTGTTTTTAAATTGTTTTTTGGGTTAACTCGGAGGATATGACTTTCCAAGGCAGATTGAAATAGAGAGAAGAACTGTGGATTCAAAAAAATAATCAGTTAATCAATTGTTTTTCTACCATGCAACTAATGGACTTGTTGCTAGAAACGGCTTCAAGAGTTCATTAAGGGTTAACTAGGAGCACAAGCCTGACCCTAAGCCAAATGGTTTCTCACTCCTTTTATGATCATAAAGGGTCACTTTTGTAAAATATGTTTCGCAATAGACTTCCAGAAATAATTTTTTGGCTTTTGCTCATGATGTTGAGAATATAGTATTCGTCCAATCCATTGGTGATCATCCCCTCCATATCTTTTTCAATAATATTTAGTTGAAAAACTAATCTAAATAAGTTTAAGAACTTAACCTTGCAATCGAGTTTTTGCCAGTAATGGGGGCATTATGACAACGCCTGCCTACATGATATCTACATGCAAAACTGAACGCTTTCAACTGATTTCTCATCTTGGCAAGGGGGAAAAAATAAGAACGGATTTTGTTTCAGGCTACTAGATCTGAACAGAGTGTTGTACGTCAATGTAAGTGTTTCAAGTCAGAAGGCAAGAGGGAAACTTGCAACTTACTATGAGCCCCTGCACCGCGTCTGATGGACTTGAGAATCTCACAGCCACGCTTCAGAATTAGGTTATAATATGAGAATAAAGCAATAGGGGACGATAATTGCGAAACTATTGGTGTTTGTTTCGATAAACAAGCATATGTGCATAAGTAAATTAAGATCAAAAGTCTGATCACAACGAAAGTGAAAATGCTTATACACGTGTTTCCAAAGAATTTTCATGCATTTTCAAAAAAAGGCATAAAAGAGCTAGAGAAGCTAATCATATTAACCCTGTACCATGCCCCAAATTTAGTTCAAAAGTTTCTTCGGGTTACGAGCACAAACGTTTGATTTCCTCACAATAGTAGTTCGACATTCTTTAGACTCTAACCACAAACATCTTACGCCTTCTGGTAACACTTGTTCTAACGTCCTTGGATTCTTGATCACGAACGTCTGACGCCTTCCAATCATACTAGTTCTGACGTTCTTCAAATGCAGAATGTCTAATCTCTTCGCAGGCTCTGACGTTCTTCAGATCCAACCTCACAAGTATCGGGCCTCTAGTTTAGACACACCACCAATTCTCACGTTGAAGAGAGAAATTGAGATATCTCACAACTACAATTGTGCTAGCAATTGCTCTCATGTGAGTGATTTCGTTGATCAGTATCAGCACTCTCAATTATCTATTGTCGATTATTGATCGTTGATCATCCGATGATTTGCTCTCTATATTACCTTTTACGATTAGTGTAGATCACATTTAAATCGATGCATTAACTCTAAACCGTTTTAGAATTAATTCGACTGTAACTCCTGACGGACATAAGTTCCAATACCATTACGGACACTAATTCAGGCATTAGCTTTGTGACTGTTACAAAGTATTATTCCAGACATTTATTTGTAACTGTTACAAGTTTTTATTATGGGTACTAACTTTGTAATCACAAATATTTAATTTGACCATTACTTTTGAAACTGTTTTAGAGAATTAATCAATCATTTAAATTTGTCAAATCATTAAACGCCAATTTATTCTGAAATTGTTTGAACTTAATGTGATAAATCTAAAACCGTTTTAGATCTGTAATTTAGCTATTAAGTCTGAAACTATTTCGGATCATTAATTTAGCTATTGATTTTGAACTTACTTCAAATTACTAATGATGCAATTAATTATGAACTCACTTCAAATCATTAATGCAACTATTATGTCACGCCCCAACCCCGAGCGCCAACATCCCACCATGGTCATGCAAATGCGACATTCCCGCGTAGTGTCGCCGACCCCATGGATTTAATAATGCGCAAACGCAACGTATTATAAAACCCCCGACAATGAAATACGGGATAGAAAAGCGGAAACAATTTCACAACCAATCACTTACAAAAACCAACGAAGTTACTGACGAAGCCTACAACCAAAAGTCTACAAAAGATCGACTCTTAAAAATGAACTGTCCTACGACCTACAAGTCGACGCTCTCCAATCCTTATGACTTCACCTATGCAACTCCTCAAGGCCAACCAAAGCTATCTCGTCAAGCTCCGCCCACCGGGCCTGAAATGGTTATTCAATAACCACGAGACGACGTCTCAGCAAGTTCAACCCCCTAAACCCCTATTAGAAAGAAAATACGCCCAATGGTGGCCTAGCCACATCACACAGAGAACTTACATCGCCTCAATTCCTTCCTGCAGGTTAGCACAATTTATATCACACAATCTCAGGTAGTAATAATAATTCAAACAATTGGAACGCCATCACTTTCATATAAATCACGATCGCACTTAGCACGCATCCCAATTATTATTCACTGCCACACAATGGTATAGCCTACTCGCGGGTCAGATATCTACTAACATTACGGCATTTCTAGAAGAATAAAAGTCCAGTCGGTCTCGCCACTACTGCGACCAAGCCACGTCGTTCTATCGACAGCATTTCTAGAAGACTAAAGGTCCATCGGTCCTGCTCGGCCCTCTGCGACCAGTTCACGTCGTTCATCGACAAAGATTTAGAAGAATAAAGGTGGTCGATCTCGCCACTTCTGCGACCAAGCCATCGTCACTCTCTTGATCGCATTTCTAGCGAGAATAAGGATCCATCGGCTTAGCCACTATGCGACCAAATGCGTCGTTCTATCGACACATTTTCTAGAAGAATAAAGGTCAGTCGGTCTCGCTACTACTGCGCGACCAAGCCACGTCACTCTCTTGACGGCATTTCTAGCAGAATAAGGATCCAAACATTTGCCTAGCCACTATCACTGCGACCCGAGCCTTTCAACTAAGACACGACAATTAATACCGATCATTGGATACTTTACATTTCACTCACATAATCCAATTACGATATTAGCCATTAACAATCCAATTTCAATCTGAACTAACACGGATTTTATGAATAAAATCCATATTTATCACAATCAACACTCAATTTGCCACAATCAATCATCAAATTCAAATTCTAAATACACAGAAGCGATCAGCACAAAATTCTGAGAGTTTAGGGTCCCGACGAAATTTTTGAATTTTAATAAATAATAAATTTTATTCCAAAAAATTAATTAAATAATAATATCCATATTTTTCTAATCCACCCTCAATTTATAATATCCAACCATCAATTTCAAAATCCGAATCTTGTGCAAAGCGATCTACATCTAAATTCGGTAAAAAACCGTTAAAAATATTTTTTTCGTTTTTTTAATAATATTTTAATAATTTCGGAATATAATATAATATTATAAATTCCAGAATTCGAAATCATTAAATAATTCAAGAATAAAACCCCATTATGTCACATCAAGGCTTTATATTAAAAATAAACATACTTAACTTTAAATTAACCACACTTTAACTTAATTAAGCACCTTAATCTAATCATCAACCAAATAAACTAATCTAACCACCTAAACTTACTTAACTTAGACTAAGCACACTTAGGGCATCATTAACCATTTAATCAATGATTAGTGAATTAAACTCACCCGATTAACGATCCGAGCGGACCAAAACGACGAGGACGACGCGAGGATCGACTTTCCTCAAAGCGGGCCGAGCATCCGGGCTCGGGAAGGCGGCCAAAACGGGCCAAACACCCGCTGCCATACCCATTTTCTTGGCTGCTGGTCGCGGGCGGAGATGGGGCAGATCCGGCGCCGATTGGGGCGAGCAAGGACGGCAAGGACTAGGCGGAGCTCCGGCGGGCGAAGGCGGGGCGCACGGCGGCGGAGGGAGCTCCGGCGAAGGCCCGAGCCACTCAAAGAAGTTGCTGGATCTCGGCTGAAACAGGGGCGACGGCGAGGAGGCGGGCCGAGACACACGGCAGCAGCGAGCTTCGGCGACGGGCGGTTGCGGACGGCCGGCGACGGCTCCGGCGACGTGCGGCAACGGCCATGGCTGCTCGGTTCCTTCCTCCATTTTCTGGTCTTCGCACAGTAGAGATGGAGGGGGAAACCGACGGGAGAGGGAGGAGAGAGACGGAGGTGTGCGGCCAAGGCGGAACGGCGACGGCGGGCGCGGACGGCCGGCGACGAGCGGCTGAGCGAGCGGTCGGACGAGCGGATGAAGCGGGGCGTCGAGCTGCTGGTGGCATCCGAGGAAGAAGAAGATGAAAAATGCCCATGGAGGAATCGCACGGGAGGGAGAGAGGAAGAAGAGAGGGAGGAGAGAGAAGGAGGGGGGGGGGGGCTTTTTCTTTTCTTTTTTGCCTTTCTTTAATCTAACAAATTGGCCCACCATGACATCATGTGATGTCACCTTCCACTCACCATTTCTTTACAAATTTGCCCTTTCTAGAAGCTTTAAGGTAATTTAAAATGTTAGGTCCATAGGCATACGAATTTTGAAACAATTGTCTTTCATTAATCACTTGATTTACTTTAAATCCATCTCAATTGGCCTCAATGCTTCCATTAAATATTCTCCTCATCCAATAGCTCATCTCGCATCTCAATTTTGTATTCGATTTTAATCCCGGCTCCAATTGCATAAAAATGACTCGATTAATTCAATTGAAATTAATCTAAGAAAATTGGATGTCACGTATTAATTCTGAACTAATTTCAGATTATTAGAATCTGAACATGCCATTGCCAAATCTTGGAGAAATCTTTCCTTTTATGCATACTTTTAAGTTTTACAAATGGTCAACGACAAGAGGAATTTTTGAAGTTATTTATTTCATGATTAACACGAAATTGTTTTTTTCTTTTTTTTTTGTCTGCCCCACTCTAATGGTTAACTCATTTTTAGATTTTTGCTTTACATTTTTGAGAATATGGAAGTCGAACACCACACTAAACTAAACGTCCTCACTCCCAAAGACCATTTTGAGAATGTGGGAAATTGAACTCCCGTCTCCCTTCCACGTGTGGAAAGGGTGGCCACTAAGAAACAACCCTATGTGGTTGATTACTAGACTTGCTTAGCTTAAGGATGATCCGTTCTAACAAATGCCAAAACCATTGTCGAGTTGTATTTACAACTATTTACACATGTTTATTAGGGACGGTTTTTATAAATAACAAAAAAAATCATAGATTTCTTTTCTTTATAGCACCATAACGTAATGAGTAGTACCACACCACAGATGCGTCATTTATTTGTTTATGAATATTTACACGAAGTATGGGATGGTATGTGATAACAAAAGAGAACACCATTGTCTCACCAATAATACCACACCATAAAATTGTGGCCTTTTTTTTTACTAGGTAAAAAAGAAGAAAAAAAGCCTCGTGCATCCAACGGTACCATAGATAAAAGTGTGCTATTTCTTTTTTAACTTATATCTACCTACCCAATGTGTGTGATGGTTGTGGTAGAGGGAGAGATGGTCATTGGGCCAAGGTGTCTGACGAAGTAGAGAGCCTGCCGGCACTCTTATTTCACTGGAGTTCGCAAGTCCAGTCGAGTTTGAGCCTATCGATGTATTGACTCAAATCGGCTTAATTTTACAACTAATCTTGATTGGACCGATCGTATTTATGTAAAAGAGAATGCCCATAATGGACATAGGATCACAAATAACCCCAACATGAGTAAGCATTCACCAAAGGAAGTTACAAGCCCGAAAGCGTAAGAAACTCCATAGAAACATTTGCGCCCCTAAGTGAAAGCTGCTTATAGAACAACAGCAAAAGCAAGAAGTCATCTTTACGGTTCAATCATTTTTCTTTTTATTTTTATTTTTTGCTAGAAATTAAAAGATATCGCAATATCCAAGGGGTAATGTGTCAAATCATGGGTCATCTAGAGTGGAGCATCTACTTTGTACAGTGTGAAACTAGACGAAATCGAATTCTAACGTGAAAAAAAAAAAAAAAAAAAAAAAAAAAAATCAGTCAAGCCCATACCGATCAACCGACCGCACATTGATCAAGTCTATCGAGACTAAAAGAATTTATAACTAAAATGTTCTATTATTGTAAAATTGAAAATTACTTATATCTGTTATTAGCACAATCATGAAAAAAACTTGAAAATCTATCTCAATATATAGTTCAAATAAAGAGTTTACGTAACAATTATAGCATTGAGTGCAATAACAACATTTTCTTTTTTGGTCGAATAATAACAGCATTCAAAATAGCACATTTTAGTCAATTGAATTTTTTATTCAAAGTCAATCAATTAGAATTCGTTTCTAAGTGAAGTATGATAATTTCCGAGATAAATCTACGTTTTTTTTTTTTTTTTTTTTGAATTTGACATAAAAAAAAATTTTCAGTCTTACTATAATTTTTATTCTCGGACTTTTTGTTCTATCTTCTTACAAAGTATAGGAGTAAATTCACACTTGAAATGAAATCATACTCACCCCAATCCCATTAAGAAGGTGGGGATTCTAACCTCCACTTCCCCCTTCTCATGTGAGCCAAGTGGTTGAATATGACATAATTAAAAATCGCTCAAACATTGTTAATTATAGAAATCCCCTCTTTTTATAAGAGTTATATCCTTCTTTATCCCCATCTCTAATTGGTGGGTTGGAAGGGCGATGTCCATATTCAACATCTACTATTAAAGAATGATCGGAGGAATTAGGGATGGAAGAAAGCATGACTCGTTAATTCTGATGACTATCGGCTAGAGTTTTCGGACTTCAATTCTTTTCTTCAAGATTAAAAGCATTCTCAATTCCACCTTGCTACCTCAAACAAATGTATTCAAAGGGAACAAAAAAATGAAAGTTACATTCAAAATTTCTATAATTTATCACTTACATAACTCCATTTTTGAAATTGCAAGCTCCACGGTCAATCTCACTGGAATGACTAACTCACCTTTCTTTGTGATAAAGCCCCAAAATCATTAGCATCAACCGAATCTCTTAATTCAATTCCGTCGTTCTCCATTTCGCCATTTCGCTGGCCACCCTCCCATCGCCTTTTACCACCCTTTTTCCATCTCTCTCTCTCTCTCTCTCTCTCTCTAGCCACGGTGACCTCGGCAAGGGTCTCTGCTGAGGTCATGGCAGCAATGGGAGACCTCGATCAAGGAGTTTGCAGCCATGGCAATGGCGACTATGTCATCATGGGAGAGGGATAGAGATAGGATTGGGGCAAGGACAAACTCTCTATCTCATATGTAATATCCAAAAATGAAGATTGCACATCTATCGAAATTGTGTCATGCGGCACTTCATTCTAGATGCTATGTGACGACACTACATGACACATTACAAACATCAATAGAGTTTCTATCTCGTACATGCAATGTAAGAACTTCTTGCAAAACTTTTTCCCTTGCAGACATGTTTTAGATATTCCTGTAGATCCACTTCAGATGATAAATGATAATTTTACTAAGATAATCGCAATCTTTTACTTAAAGTGATACCAACCCAAATTTGGATGGTATCACACCAAAATTTTGGCTAGAAATTAAAAATTAAGGATCAATTCGGCCTAATAAAAAATATTTTCACATCACATGAGCATTAATATTATTTGTATCAATCAAGTTTTATTTTATTTTCCCTTATTTTACATTATTTTCTGATAAACAAAAAAATATTTAAAAAAAGAGGCCCGCGAGTGCTCGGGGGCTGGGCCTTTGCCCCAGCCCCCTTTCCCTCTTTTCTTCTTTTCCCTCACGTGGGCTGGGCCCAATCCATTTCCATCTTTTTCTCGGCCCGGCCCTCTCCTCTTTTTCGTCTTCCTCCTTCCTTCCTCGTGCTGCACACCACGCTCGGTGAAGACTAGAGGGACGACCTAGGGCAGAGAGAGAGGAGGGTAAACCGGCGATGGAGGGGACGCCTCGCAGGCGCCATCAATGCCGCCGAACGGAGCAGCGCAAGATCCGGCGAGAAAACCCGACGAAGGGGACGTCTTGGCGGACGCCTTTGATGCCGAGCAGGGCAGGCCTCCGCCGGGATGGGATGCCGGTTCGGCCAAGAGGAAAGGCCGGTCGGCGCGCCCAGGACTGGCGGCCAAAATGCCCCCGTCGTCCGGACCCTCCAGCCTATAAATGGGACCTTCTGGAGCTCGAAGAAGGGGGTCGAGTAGAGATGATGTGAGAGAGAGAGATCTGTGAGACGTTGAAAAAAGAGGGGGAGATCGAGTGAGATCTGAGAGCTGCGAAGAGAGCGCTGTCGGCCACGATGCTTTAACCGTAGCCGATGACCCACCCCAACTTCTTTTTTGCGTCAAAATCTCGGTAGATTTCGTACCCCTTTGTTCTCAACTTTTCTGATTTGGGGTCGGTTTCCCGGAGCTCGGCTCGAGGTCGCAGAAGCCGGACGGACATAGCCCGCTCTATCGAGCTCGTCCGCCGCCCAACGTCGCCGAGTCAAGTAGGGAGCACCGCTGGCCAGCTCTGTCTTGCCTTTTTTCAGGCCCTGTTTTGCCCGGTATGGGCGAGTTCCAGCCTCGTCCCTCTGTGCTCTACTGGCTTTGAGTGTTTTCTTAGTCGGTTGTCGTGAATCTGTGTGCGAGCTGGGGTCTTCAACGAGTCCCAGTCCTCCCCTCAATCAGCGCACCCCGAGCGCTCGACGTAAGGCCTAAACTACATTTGCATTTATTTCCTTGGTTTTCGGTCTGATCCGGGCGCTTGCGAGTTATTGGACCTAGTTCTTTATGAGTTTAACTGCCGTTGGTGTTCTAGATGCGACTCATGTTTGTGTCTTTGCTTCCGGTTTCGTCTAGTTCACACCGCGTTTGTAGGTGGCCAGAGAGGGGTGAGTCACGGCCATTGTTTTGTTCTTTATGGGTTTGAGGTGTTGGCCAGCGGCGCGGTCGGTAGCTGCCCGTTGTGGTGTTCGCAGAGGTTTGGCTGCGTAGATGGGTTCGGTGGCCTCTTTCTTTGTGGCGACTGGTAATGATGCTCAACATAGAGGCTCTTTCTGCACGCCATGATAGCTCGAGTCGAGACAGGCCATAGCAGTCAGTCTCTCTCCGATTTTGGCAAGACTCCGTCGCTCGCTCAATCACCTCAATGAACCAAGTCGCAGACCAACTCTAACGGCCCCAGCTGGCTTAGGTGTCAATATGGTAAGATTTGTTGACTTACTTGGCCATCTCAGCTCATTGCCGCTATTCCTCAAGGCTAAGATTGTCAAAGAAGTTTGCTGGAAATTTGGTCTTCTCGGTGCTGTCATACTGCCATCATCATTGTGTTCCCCTCCGCTAATCCTTGATTCGCTGCACATCCACCACATGAGCATCACCCCCGCACATCCACCCCACTGCCGTCCGTCCGATCCGTCTTCAATGAATTCAATTTGGAAACAATATCCGCAAAATTAGGTAATTATCTAATTGGAATTTAATTTTAAATCTTTTCTAGCATAATTTTGTTGATATCGTAGTATACGCAAATATTTAAGTGATAATGTGTGTTTCCTAAACTGCCAAAAATATCCGTTAAATTAGGAATTACCAACATGCATATGGGCGCAATCCAATCTCAACCATGAGATATGATCCGGGTTGTATGGTTGTATGGAAAATATTCCATCCTATCCATCACTAGTTGCTAGAGAAAGTGATCCAAGGAAGAAGAAGAAGCTGCTGAAGAGGAGAGGCCACCAAAATATCAAGAACACTCATCACACAAGCCCCACCACCTTGGCTGTCATCCTCACCCTTGCAGCCTTCAAGCTTCCTTAGAAGCTTCCCAAATGGTCCATAAGGTTGTCTTCCCTTGGCCTACAAATTTTGGACCTTTCCACCCTATTTCATTCAATTCCCTCAATTTGATCCAATTGAAGCCCCAAAATTCAGCCAAGGCACTATCGTCCCTCTTATAATTTTTCCTCATTAATTGAACCAAAAATAAAATAACAAAACGGCTCTCTAATTTTTCCAGTCCAAAATAACAATTTTGATTTTTTTGCAATTTTCACCAAAATCTCGAGTTTGCAGAAAAATCTTCGGAGGATAGTTGATGTTCCTATAATGAATCATGACAGAACTTTCAATTTCTGAAATCGGGTTTAAATTCGCGGTTAATTTCAACGGGTGCAATTTTAACGTGACCTAATCTATCGGGTAGTTTTATGAATTTTTAGTGCAATTGTCCCGTGGTCGATTATTTTGAGCCACATTGTATATTTTAAACACGTTGGTGATTACCGATTGTCGTGAAAATCTCGAGATTTTAAATGCGGCTGCAAAGGTACAAAAAATGATAGAAAAATGAGGTTTAGTGTCGTTCGACAAGAATTTTGCAATTAGGTGGAATCAGCATTACTTTAATCACATACCTCTGTTGAACTAACTATCTTGGTCTGCGATCGATTTTGACAGTGTTGTATTGACTCTTGCAGATTATACGGTTGAAGCGTTGAGTTTCTGATTGAATTTTCTAAGTCTGTTAGATTAAAATCTTTAGCGGTTTCACCAGATAGACTAGTTATCTTGGTGATTAGCTCAGCGAATAGAACTATAGGCAGCGTCGATGAAAAGCCCAACTTATTCAGTTGAAGAAGTGGAATCATAAATTCGCCAAGGATATTACACCCGTCACGTGATGGGGTGAGTGATTCTAGAGCGGATTTTTGAAAGGATTTTTGTGGTTAAGTGTATGGAGTAGTGTATACGAGGAAGAAACAAAAGGAATAAGAAAAGATAAACAATTTCCTCCCAAGGTATAAAGGACTGCCACCAACCGAGATGAGGATCGAGATCTACGAAGCTCACCACAAGCCCTAAAACTTCCACCAACCAATGATAAGAACTTCGGGATAGGAGAGCTCACCACCAAGGCCTAAAGATTCCACCAGCCAAGGATAAAGGGTTTCTTGACTCACCACCAAGGAGTGATCTACGCTTCAAAGGATAAAGAAACCGAAATGAGTTATCCACTCTAAAAAATGAGTTCACTCAAATTGAGGGAAATCTCCTGCATTCTCATTCATGAAATTCGTATCTCCCCTACATTGGATAGTTTCCTCTATTTATGGGAGGATTTTAGCCTTAGAAATATTAAAAACAAACTTTAATGACCTAGGAACTTAAACGTTGACTCTTGAGCTACATAATAATAAAAACAGCTCGGAAATTAATAAAAAGCCTTTACTAACACGGGAACTAAATGCCTTTAATCTTCGGCTTTCTGCATTCTTGAACCGTTAGCTTTCCGTGTTCTTGAACCTTTGGCTTTCCATATTCTTGAACGCTTTTCGTAGACCTTTAGCCTTCCCAAAATTCAGCTCCTCTTTTGACCGGAAAATAATCCTCTTGAAACTTCATCAGCCGGTCATACAAGACATCCAAAATGACCTCCCGTTGATAGTTATCGATATACCACAAAGTACCGATAAGTAATTAACATTATTCATTTAAAATGATCCATCGAAGCACATAATGCCCAACTTCTTTATTGGCTTGGATAAGCATCGATGGTTTTTGAGTTGGTCAATGGAGCTACGTTGGATGCTCCCGCATCATCCCCCCGGGTTGTTTGAGATTTGCCCTCAAATCTAGAAGGTTTCATCCTCAAGTAAGGAGAAAGGTCTCCCACGTTGAATGTTGCTGAAACTCCAAACTCTCCCGGAAGGTCAATCTTGTAAGCATTGTCACCAATTCGCTCAATAACTTTAAAGGGACCATTAGCTCTAGGCATGAGCTTGTTCTTTCGTCGAAATGGAAATCTCTCCTTCCTTAAGTGAAGCCACAAGATTGCCCGGTTGAAATTTAGTCTTCTTGCGATGTTGATTAGCTTTCTTCTTGTAAGATTACGTTGGCCTTTTCAATCTTGGATCGAATCTGCTCGTGGAGCTTCTTCATTGATTCAGCTCTTTTCTTGCCATCAAAGCTCACTTGAGAGTTAGACGAATTAGAATGAAATCAATGGGTGTGAGAGGGTTAATTCCATACACAACTTCAAATGGCGATCAACTAGTAGTATAAGGGCCCGTTTGGTTCAGCTTTGGGAAATGCCCTTGGGAGAATGCAAATACCTTTGAGGTAAATGGGTTTTCAAAATGCTAGACCGCTTTGGTAAACTGCTAACTGAAAAGCCCTTTAGGGAAATGCAAGACTGTTTGGTAAATATGTATTTGAAAAGCCCTTTGGTGAGACCAAATTAAGTATTTTAGTTTTAGTATTTTTAAAATTGTAAAAAAGAAACAATGGCTATATAACATTTACATTTTTATGTTGAGAATAATATAAAAGATACACATTAATAAATTCATTTAAAAATTATATTAAAAGAATTTGATTATAGATTAGATGCAAAGCTCAACTTTTGGCTAAGGATTTTTTTTAAGTTTGTTTTCAACTTTGAATAATTTTTTAATTATTAAAATATTAATCATTTTCATTAATTAATGATCATTCTATTATATTAATAAAAAGTTGGGCTATTGATTGTCAAAAAATAAAAATGATATAGCAAAAAAAAAGGTGAACTTATTTGGTGAATAATAAAGCGACCGATTGTGGATGTTATTTTTTTAAGTAAGCATCGCATATAAAAAAGGGAAGGACTTGAGCGGAAATAGATTGTTCCATAAGTGATGTTTCGTTGAATATTCACATATATTTTAAGATATTTTGTTGGCAATCATTGCAATTGGTAGATAGTATAAAAAATTAAGTGATATATTATGTCAGCTCCATGTTCATTAGTTATTTTTGTGTTAACATCGTTGATTTGGCATCATATAGATGTGTTGTATTGTGTCGTGTCGGTTCAATAATTTTCAAATCGTGTTTATGTCAAGTAAGTTGACACGATCAATTAATCATGTAAGTACGACACTGACATGAATGGACACTCATAACTGTGAGCTCTATTTCATGCTTACAAAGAAGAGCAAAGGAAGCATAACATCGATTGCTCCAAATTTTACCATGGGTAATCGGCAGGCCAAGATTATTAGCCGTGACATGAGACTTCTAAATTTTGGCAGTATATAAATTAATTAATTAATTAAAAAAAAAACGAGAAAGACTTGAATTATTAAAAAGAAGAAGCAAATCCATAGTTATGATTAGGGAAGAAGCAACGTAGAAGCAAGGGGGAATAAAATAAAACAAAAAGAAAATAAAGAAAAAGAAGGGGAAAAAAATCCCAAAAATTCCCCCTCGAGTCGATTTGGCTGTTCTGAGTCTTCTAACCACCCAAACTTGCACCAATGAACTATATCCTGCAATAATTATCAAAAGATTAACTGAGAACCATCTTATGTTATATTGCCATAGGATTGATGCTCACATGGCTTGGTGGGAACCGGCCTGGCAATAGAATTCGCATTGACAGGAATAGTTCTATCAGTAGTCGAAACAATTTCATCGGGTCTTGCTGTTCCGGAAGCTTCCACTATATCACTAGTGCTTCCAGATGATGGCGGCTTAAATGGCGCAGGACCTGATGAACCCCCGGCTCTTTCCCATGGCTTAGGAGGTGGACCATTTGTTGCGGAAACAAGGAATGAATGTCACAAACTACTACAAACAAACAAGGAGGACGGATGGTTGGAGTCGATTTTACATAGTGGCCTGACTTTGCACCAGCTGCCTCACGACTAATCACTATAAGGGCAACACCTAACATGACAATCCATGTTCAATTATCACTACAAAACACGGATCATTCAAGCAGATAAAGAGTTAAGAGACACCAACCAACGATTGCCCTTAAAGTTACACAAACGGCGAGACCCAATAAACGGAAAAAGCAGCTAAGCTCGTAAAGAAAAAAAAAAACCCAGAATGCAGAGTCCACACACAACGAAATTAAACCAAAAAGATAGAAACTTCAATTACAGACTCCCACCAAATTCGGCTACGAGAATAAAGCCCCTCCTTTTTCAGCACGCGACCACGAAAATTAAAGCGAATGGGAACCCAAATCAGAGAAGACAAAGAGCACTCGATTCAGCTGGACGTCACCCATAATTGCATCAAGAATGGAAACGAACGAGCAAGAACGAAAGACAAGAAAGGAGCGAACCCAACGCGCCATTACTGGAGTCCATGGCAGGATAGGAGAGAGCTCGAACCCAGATGAAGCACCCCGTTATGCCTAATTCACGCGTGAAGCCTCCTTTGGACCTTGGGCGGAGAGCGAAGCCGTCGCCGTCGCAGGAAGCGGAGCCGTCGCCGATCCGCGAGAGGAGGACCTCCGAGTGGTGCTCGGATTGCTCGGATCTCGGATCTCGCTCGCTCGTGCGACGAACTTCGGCCTTGATGGAGTGGTGCTCGGATTCAAATCGGGATGGAGTGGTGCGAGTTGCAGGGAGAGGAATGCTGCAGAGAGAGCCGCGTCGATGGAGAACGCTACGAGAGAGAGACGAGAAGAGAGCCGGTCGATGGAGAAAGAGAGGAAAACGTGGAAAGAGCTAGGGTTTTGTTTAGAATGGGTAGAAGTGGACTTCTAATAAAATTTTAAGGGTAAAATAGGCAATCGGGAAAAATTCATTAATTCCCTACCTCAGCATGCCGAAAATGCTGAAATGCCCAAAGCAGGTCCCTTTGGGCTTTCAGCATTCCAAAGGCAAGCATTTTGCCAAGTAGCCTTCAAATGCCGAACCAAACACCCTCATATTTTTCCCAAGGGGCTTTGGGGGCTCAAAGCCCCTTGGGAAAGTTGAACCAAACACCCCCTAACTTGGTGATCAATTGTAAGCAAATTCAGCATGCACGAGCTTTAAATCCCAATCTTTCAATGATTTACTCACCATACCACGAAGAAGAGTGGTTAAAGTATGATTTGTTACCTCCGTTTGGCCATCCGTTTGGGGATGACAAGCTATGCTGAATAAGAGCCTTGTACCAAGCATTCTCCATAAAGTCCTCCAGAAGTGGCTTAAGAACTTGGAATCACGATCCGACACAATGGTCTTTGGTACTCCATGAATGCGGATAATCTCTTTGAAATATAATTCAGCAATATGAGATGCATCATCGGGCTTGGGACATGGCACGAAATGAGCCATTTTAGAGAACCGATCGACGACCACCATGATAGCATCTTTCCCTCTTTGAGTTCTTGGTAGAGCCCGATGAAATCCATGCTAACATCTTCCCGGGGCTGCAATGGTACCGGAAGTGGAGTATACAAACCTTGATGGAAATGGCTTTTTGATCTTTGACAAGTTGCACACCTTGAGATGATAGCATGCACATCTCCACTGATCTTTGGCCAATAGAAATGCTCTTGAAGAACCTCAAGAGTTTTGTTAATACCACAATGACCAACCAATCCTCCACCACGTGCCTCTCGAATAAGCAATTCGCGAAAAGAACTCTTCATGAAACATAATTGATTTCCTTTGAAAAGAAACCCATCTTGCAAAGAATATATACCTTGAACTCCCCGCTTGCAATTGTTGATGATGGATGAGAACTCCGCATCTTCATAATAAAGTTCTTTCGTTGATTGAAATCCAAGAATCCTAGAGTCAGAATAGCAAGCATAGAATATCTCTTCGATAAAGCATCTACTACAACATTAGTGTGCCTAGGTTTATATTTTGAGACAAAAGAAAATGATTGAAGAAATTCTACCCATTTTGCATGTCTAGAATTAAGCTTGCATTGGCCGCTAATAAACTTAAGCACCTCATGATCGGAATGAAGGACAAATTGTTTCAGCCTCAAATAATGACTCCAATGATCAAGAGCTCGGACAATGGCATAGAACTCTTTGTCATAAGTCGAATAATTGCTCTTGGAATTGGATAGCTTCTTGCTGAAATATGCCAATGGTTTTTGTGCTTGCACTAGAACATCACCAATACCAACTCCACTTGCATCACACTCAACTTCAAATACTTTATCAAAATCAGGAAGTGCAAGAATAGGGGACTCACAAAGTTTCTGCTTGATTATGTCAAAGGCGTTTTGAGCAGCCTTTGTCCATTCAAAAGCACCATTCTTCATGCATTCAGTTATAGGAGCCATGATGGTACTAAATTTTTTAACAAAATGTTGATAGAAAGAAACAAGTCCATGAAAACTTCTTACATCAGAAATGGACGTCGGAACTGGCCAAGTCTTCATAGCTTCCACCTTGGTTTGATCAACGAGAGAGATTCCATCTTTGGAAACCACATAACCAAGAAACACAATGCTTGGAGAGAAGAACTCACATTTCTCCATTTTAGCATATAGTTTTTGATCTCTCAAGACATTGAAGACCTATTTTAAATGAGAGATATGCTCCTCCTCATTCCTGCTATAAACAAGAATATCGTCAAAATAAACAACGACAAATCGACCAATAAAGGAATGAAGAACCTCATTCATAAGTCTCATGAAGGTACTTAGAGCATTAGATAATCCGAATGGCATAACCAACCACTCATAAAGGCCACCCTTGGTCTTGAAAGCCATCTTCCATTCATCTCCTTCTCGCATTCTGATTTGATGATAACCACTCCGCAAATCTATCTTTGAAAACACAGAAGAACCATATAATTCGTCAAGCATATCATCAAGTCTAGGTATAGGGTACCTATACTTAATGGTGATGTTGTTGATGGCTCGACTATCAACACACATTCGATATGTACCATCCTTCTTAGGTACAAGTAGAGCCAGAACAGAACAGGGACTCATGATTTCTCGGACGTATCCTTTGATGATAAGTTCATCGACTTGTCTATGCAACTCCTTTGTTTCCTCTGGATTGCATCGATAAGCTGGCTTGTTTGGTAGTGGAGCACCGGGGATCAAATCAATTTGATGCTCAATATCTCTTATGAGAGGTAATCCGAGTGGCAAATCCTCCGGAAACACATCTGTAAATTCTTTCAACAAGCAATGCATTTTTGGATGTATGGGTCGCTCTATCTCACTTTGTTTCTCGACCACAAGCAAAGCAAATACATTCTTTTGTTTGCTAATGGCTCTCTCAACCCGTGTCTCACTCAAGAACATATTTCCCTTACAAATGTTTCCCTCCCCATGTTGATTATTATGTATCGAATAAGGACTCGATGGTAAAAGAGTAATGCATTTTTGTTCCTTATGAAAAGAGTACGTGTTTATCCGACCATCATGCATAGCATTTATATTGAATTTCCACGGTCTACCCAA
The DNA here is from genome assembly GCA_017140615.1 of Eucalyptus cladocalyx. Taxonomy (NCBI): domain Eukaryota; kingdom Viridiplantae; phylum Streptophyta; class Magnoliopsida; order Myrtales; family Myrtaceae; genus Eucalyptus; species Eucalyptus cladocalyx. Next base: position 27,146,568 of record CM029522.1, read on the forward strand.
TAACAAGTGGCATGCCTCCATAGGAATCACATTACATACAACCTCATCTCGATAGTTCTTCCCAATCAAAAATGATATAAGAACGCGTTTGGTTACCTTGAGTTTATTCCCTTGATTGAGCCATTGGAGCTTGTATGGTTGAGGATGTTTTGTTGTTGGAAGCTTCAACTTGTCGACAAGAGTTGCCGAAGCAACATTGGTGTAGCTCCCACCATCGATGATCACCGAACACATTTTTCCGTTAATAGTGCAATGGGTGTGAAATATATTCTCCTTTGCTCTTTATTATGAGAAACTTCAACATGCAATGCTCTTCGGATGATCAATAGCTCACCATCATTGGCTTTCTCCACAACTTCTTCCCGATCAGATTTGGAAATATTTTGGTCTTCATTGCCATCAGCCTCTTGAAGCGCCGAATTGATCTCCTCAATTTCTTGAAGAGTCATAACTCTCTGATTTGGACAATTTGCTTGTAAATGCCCAAAATCATGGCACTTAAAGCATTTCCTTGCATCACCTTCAAACTTCTTTTGGACTTCTTTGGAAGGCTCTGCATTCTTTCCTTGCCTTTGTCTTTTGTCGACGTACTCTCGCCCTTGCTTGAGGAAGCACCCTTAAAATATGATGTCGCCTTCGTTGAGGTTCTGGAGGAAAACCTCTTGCTCTTCAATTGTTTTTCGACTTTTATGGCTAACTTTCATACGTCTTCAAAGGACCAATACTGTTGGAGTTCAACCATATCAGCCATTTCTCGATTCATGCCGCCAAGAAAACGAGCGATGGTTTGCTCGGGAACTTCTGGAACTTCACTCCTCATTTTAAGTTGTTCAAACTCACGAATGTATCCTTCAACGCTCATCCCATGTTGTCTTAGGGAGTTCAGTTTGAGGAAGAGATCTTGCTTATAGTTGTCGGGCAAGAACCTCTTCTTCATCAACTTCTTGAGTTTTTCCCAAGACTTGATTCGGCATTTTCCTTCCCTTGCTCGTTGATTCTTTAGATTCTCCCACCATAGAGAAGCATATTTGGTCAACTTTAGGACATCAACCTTACATTTCTTCTCATCCGAATAGGATTTGAAGTCAAAAATTCGTTCGTTTTGTGTAGCCAATCCACAAAGTCGTTGGGATTAAGATTACCGTCAAACTCGGGAACTTCCACTTTAATGTCTCTTTCATCCTCCTTATGCCTCCTCTCCATCTTCGTCTTGAATTGGAGATTCAGAATCACTAGAGTGCAGAATCGTTTGGTTATCTCCAGTGGACTCGGAATCGCCATCAGAATTTTGACAAGATTCAGAATCGTCACACCGATGCCGTTCATCGGGACCCCTTGCTGGTCGTCCTTGTCTCGCCGGATTCTTTAGAAGATTGAGGACTCGCTCCATTTGTTGTTGAAGATTTTGGATTGCACAATCTCGCCTTTCGTTGTGCACCTGCTCAGTCAAGCCTCTAGGAACTTGTTCATCCATAAGGAATTTGTAACAAAAGAAAGAAAGGAATCACTCAAATGAGTTGAACCTTGAGCTCTGATACCAATATTTTGATGCGTGATGGGGTGAGTGATTCTAGAACGGATTTTTGAGAGGGGATTTTTGTGGTTAAGTGTATGGAGTAGTGTATACGAGGAAGAAACAAAAAGGAATAAAAAAAGATAAAACGATCTCCTCTCAAGGTATAAAGGACTCGCCACCAACCGAGGATGAGGATCGAGATCTACGAAGCTCACCACCAAGGCCTAAAGCTTCCACTAGCCAAGGATAAATGACTTCGGGATAGGAGAAGCTCACCACCAAGGCCTAAAGATTCCACCAGCCAAGGATAAAGGGCTTCTTGGCTCACCACCAAGGAGTGATCTACGCTCCAAGGATAAAGAAACCGAAATGAGTTATCCACTCTCTAAAGGAGTTCACTCAAATTGAGGAAATCTCACCATTCTCATTCATGAAATTCGTATCTCCCCTACATTGGATAGTTTCCTCTATTTATAGGAGGATTTTAGCCTTAGGAAATATTAAAAACAAACTTTAATGACCTAGGAACTTAAACGTTCGACTCTTAAGCTACATAATAATAAAAACAGCTCGAAACTTAATAAAAAGCTAAAAACAGCTCGAAACTTAATAAAAAGCCTTTACTAACACGGGAACTAAATGCCTTTAATCTTCGGCCTTCTGCATTCTTGAACCGTTAGCTTTCCGTGTTCTTGAACCTTTGGCTTTCCATATTCTTGAACCGCTTTTGTGAACCTTTAGCCTTCCCAAAATTCGAGCTCCTCCTTTGACCGGAAAATAATCCTCCTGAAACTTCATCAACCGGTCATACAAGACATCTAAAATGACCTCCCATTGATAGTTATCAATATACCACAAAGTACTGATAAGTAATTAACATTATTCATTTAAAATGATCCATCGAAGCACATAATGCCCAACTTCTTTATTGGCTTGGATAAGCATCGATGGTTCTGAGTTGGTCGATGGAGTTACGTTGGATGCTCCCGCATCACACCCTACCATTAGTGAAGTTTAGGTTAACCCTAGTCTTGAAGGTTTTTGAGAGGGTTGATAGGAAGTGGCCGTGGAAAGGATTGTAAGTATTAAACTTCCTAGGGTTAATGGTTGATAAATGAACATGTTGTTTTCGGCAATGTTTGTCGTGTTTTACTATCCCTATGTTTGTTTGTTGGCCGGGGGTTTATTTAATTTGCTTTTGCATGCATTTAATTGAAAGTTAAAAAGAATGGGTCGGTGACACATCCTGGGACGTCACATTTTTAATTGACCGCCGAGAAATGTGCGCACGGGGTTGGGTGCATGACAGTCTATCTCCAGCAAAAAGATTTCAGTTCACCTCACTTTCCAGCAATTTTTCTACCTAGTCTAAGAGTATTGTTTTCTTTGTGGAAGCTGAGTTGAGTGCTTGTGGCCTTCTCCTTTGGTTCATGAGGAAGAGGGATTGTTTTATTTCCTGGTTTATTTTTAGTTTTAATTCTACAAATCAAATATTTATTTGGATGATATTTATTTGAATCATGATATATCTAAATGTCAACAAACATTGGATTGGATATTTAAAATCCTATACTATCCTTATCCTATCCGATATTATCCTATCCGACAATAATGTCTAGACAACCAAACGCAGCTTTGTGAAATAGACGGACAATGATGCCATGCTCAAACTAGTAGAATATTGGGTCTTTCTTGAAAGAAGAAAGCATATAGAAGTTGATTACATTTCACTCGGGTAAAATTCAAGAAGGGCTAGTCACAACATGATGAATTGGAATTGTAGAATAGCCTGCAAGCATTTTTACTGAACCATTGTGCCAAAGACAACATGCATACTTGTTAAGCAACTCGGGCGTCTTTGACACTAACAGCTTGAGGGAGAGTGTTGGAAAAAGGATTTGATTTTATCCGATTTAATCATTGATTTTGATTCTAACCACATATTACATATTGATTAAATCAATCCACAAGACTGGATATTGATAGAATAAGAAAACATTGCCATTTATATTCTTTCCTGTACATGTACCTTTAATTATCGAGAAATGCCATCACAATTTCCCCCTCATATCTTCCTAATTTTCTGTCACTTATTACTGTAGTCCCAATAAGAAGTTACTAATGTTGCCAAAACTATAATAACGAAGCTGATAATTTAAATAATGATGAAGGTTCGTACATATATGCATTAATGAGTTTTTCTAGCTTTTTTCTTGTCGAACTAGAGTGGTACAATCTACACAAATGGAATCTCAGGGAAAAGCAATATAAAAGAATCTACCTCTCTACTTAACCTAGCTACTTAAAATCGACAATTCGTATCTCGAAAAAACAAACGAAAATGACTATCACACTCATCATCCACCCTCATTGGTTCTCGTCAAAAGAAATCATCAAATGCACGTTCCTTTTCAGTCTCTGACTTTTCAAGTCCTGCACATATTCAAAAATCGAGTTATAATCTAAGAGATTCTAAGCACAGTAGCTCTCTTGACTTAGGGTTTGATAGATTAAGATGTTGAAACTAACCCAGATCTTCGCCAGTGGATATATCTTGAACCATCAATTGGAGTCCATCAGGGAATTGGAAGGAATCGGAAGTCGAGATAGGAGCTGGAAAAGTGAAGTCCGAATCAGTCGATGAAGTCTCCATAAGATCAATAGCATCATCATCGTGATGATCTCTAGTTACAGAAGTGTGAGTCGAACTTGATGAGCACAAGAAGGATTTCAACTCCGAGACTTGGTCTGAGACACTTGACATCATCCTGAGGCAAACTAAATCAGATATAGCATAAGCAGATCACACGAGGGTCCATAACATGGGACAAAATCATCAAAACACAATGATTTACAATATTCAACCCATTCTAAGAGATGCAGAGAAAAGAAATCTTGATTTTTCTGTTCAATAGCATTGAAGTTTGAATTGAAAAGTAATGTCTTTTGAAATTATTATGTACATGTGTTTCGTACCTATTCAAGTATTCTTGTAATTGATCAACTCTTCCTTGAGTTTCGAACAACTTCTTATTCTGTTCCTCACTTGATTCTTGAGCCTTCATATATAACCTCTCAAAATCATCAGCTCTTTCTCTTTCTCTCCGCAGCAAGACCTGAACATAACAAAGGTTACAACATAATAATTTAAGAACTCTAACAGCCTGCCTGTATGTGGTAGATTGAATTAAGTTTACCAGTAACAATTGCACTCACGTAGATTAACATGATAATAAGTTTGATACGCTTATAAATGTAGGGACTTCATGAATAATAGAAGTTAAATAATTGATATAAAATTTATTAGTACCTTAAGATTTTCCACTTCAGAGTTGAGAGACTGAATTTTTTCAGCATCTTGAACAGAATCTCTGACGGGAGTCATCAGTTGGCGAGCATCTTGAATTATAGTTTGAGCAATTTCTCGTTCATTATACAATAAAGCAGTTGCTTCATCAACTTTTGCTCTCATAGCGTTTAAAGAATGATGCAATCTTTCTATGTCTTGGGCCTTTTCTTCTTCCAATTTAGTCTGCATATATCAATAGCAAAAACATACATTAGAATCAATCATGTCATGCAAATTTAATAATCTTGCATATCTTTATTAGAGCTACATCGAAGTTATATTTCTGCATAGATGAAATATAGAGTAAAAAATGATTATTTTCATATTTACCCGAGCCATTTTCTCCTTTTGCAAAGATAATGCGAGTTCCTCCACTTGCTTCTTGAGCTTTTCTTTTTCATTTTCATTTTCTTCTTCTTCTTCACTTGTTTCTCTTCTCATCCGATATCTCAGCTAATACATGAAACATACACGAATGAAGAAGATGCACGCTATACTTTAAGATATATGGGAACTCAGAACATTGATAACTTAGAGAGATATTAAATGGGCAATACGAAAATACTGGTAGAGTATATATATTTTAATAGAAAAAAAAATAGTACAAGAGCATTACCATCTCTCTCTTCTCATGCTCTGTTATGTTTACTTTTTTCCTTCGTTTGCCTTGGAGAAGAATTGATGCTTTTTTCAGTTGCCTATAATGCGATTCATCTCTATGACGCCGCCAGTTGCACTGAAGAAAGAAACTAATGATATAATTCATCAATATTTAAGAGTATAGCATATGGTATTTGAAATATTAACCTGAATTGTCGTTGCTGCTTTGGTGTGTTTTCTATGTTTGAATTCATTACATGCAACCGTTGCTCGTATAGCAGCTTGCACGGTAATTGCCATGACTCTCATCTTGGTATATGCATTTCTAGTCGAGTGTCCACGATATGCAGTTTGTACTTTGGTAGCTGCATTTTCCCTTTTCATACGTTCATACAATTTGCCAGCCAATTTTCCTGCAAGAAATATGATAATACTTTACCAAAATATTTCATTTGTCACTCACATAGAATAATACAGAGGTAGGTTAATCTTTTTTTTAAAAAAAAAAAAATTGTAATGAATTATGTGGAATTAGCAACCTTTATTTGCATAACGCGAACAAACAATGAATATCCCTGAAATACCAACCTCTCCAAAAGGACTGTATGTGGATCGAGTGCTTTCGTAAAGAGATGTATTGTCTGCGAGCAATGTTAGTTTTCATCTGTCGTTGAATAATCTTGGCAGAGCTACTAAGCGCTTGTAATCGCAATGAATCAAGCTCAGCCATTTGCCCAGCTCTTAAAAAAACTTGTGTCTTCCCAATCTGCCCAATGCATTAATAATATTATGCCAATATTGAACCTTCAAAAGCAATCCTAATTAACTTTGAATCGACAATTATGTCAAAAGTTTGAATAACAGTTGTACCTTGAAACCTTGAAGAGCTAATTTTTCAAGCATCATTATACAAGCATCTCTATCATCATACCTAAATTGAAGGAACTTGTAAGAAAATGGAATTTATATTCTTAAGATGTAAACTTTTCAGGATGACAATTAACATATTGATTGTCATGTGAATTTAACTTACTCTTGCTTTAATACGTCTGGTGCAAGTATACCGAAGCGCTTTATAAATTCTGTAAAGGTCTTATGCGTTGGGTATCCGGCGCATTTGATTCTGATTGCTTCGAGAACACCCTATAACATTCTACTTATTATATCACTCTATAATAATGGAGAATTATAAAAATTAAATATGCAGCTCTATATTACACTTACACCAGAACGTAATTGCTGCATCACACTCATATTCTCAAAAACGAAAGGCCTTAGCTTGCTGTTTGGCTTCACGCATCTGATGTAATGAGGTTCTGTAGAATTTAGGGTATCCATCAGTTGTTGGAGTTGTAGCTGCAATCAGTATGTCCGAGGTATCATACCACCATTTGCAAACATTTTGTTGAACCGCATATATAACTATGACGTTAAGTTGGAAAATAGCAACTATAATTGATGCAATTTATCTACTATCTAATTCTTAGGTCAACAAAATTGACATACAAGGCTTCAGTTTAGCTGTTGACAAGTTAGCTGCGAAATACTAGGATCTGGGCACATTCAAGGCCCGGGTATTTCCATTTATGCAAATTTTGATATAACTTGATTATTTGGTAAGGTAGCTTGGATAATCCCATAAAACTTAAAAGATTGAATTGAAGGGAGGGCAGAAAAATGAAGAGATGAATGGAATAGACAAGGGAAAATTTCTCATTCAGTTCTAAATTTTTCAATTTTGTTAATTTAGTCCTAACCTTTGTGCAAAATACCACTATAATACTCTTAGTCAATTTTCACTAGAAATTGCTAATGTAGCATTCTAGTTATTGTTGATCGTTCAACATCAACAATTTCTAGCGAAAATTGGCTAAAATGACTACAATGGAATTTCACACAAAGGTTTATGACTTAATTAATAAAAATAAAACATTTAGAATTGAATTAGTATCCATATAATAAGTTTTAGACTGATTTGAAAATTTCCCAAAAAGATGATATTGAGGTTGGTTTTGAAAAGGTTTATCATATAATCAAAATGAAGTTTTTTTTTGCTGGGCTTTGCATCTTTCAATTTCAAATCATGCACTTTGGGTCCTCTAAATTCATAACTGTACACTTTGAGTCCAAAAGTTTCAAAACATTGTCATTTACATTTCCTAATCAGTAACTTTCCCTAAATATATCTAGTTGTGTTAGAAACCTATGCATAAAGTTCTTTTTCAAAAGAAAAATAGAAGATGTAAAGTCAATGATGGACTTTATCTTTTTTCTTTATAAATTTTAATTTGAAATTGAACTTTCCTTTTTTAAAGTGGCTAGGTTACACATCTATCCTCACACATTTACTATGTATATAATTCGGTGTAGAGCATACTTTAGAGAGAAAGGGAGAGAGGGAGAGAAGAGGGGGGGGGGGGGGAGCGCTAATCACTTAAAACATATTCTGTGTAATTTACTAAATAAATTTTGGAGCCATTTTTTCAACAAATATTATAGACAAAAGTCTTCAAAGAAAATGATAGGCATCAATTTAATACTTTTATTGCAACGTGAGATGTGAAACAATTTCCACAATTGCCACAAATTCTACCGAACAAAATTGATTGTATGTTGGTTTCAATAGCTCTCACGAAAAAAAGAAGAAAGATTTTGATGAACTTGTGTTGACTTGGTAATAGATTATTTACTATACAATCATAGTCTTAATACTTTGTTGAGTAGGAGAAATTTTTATGGGATCAGTTGACTGGACATATTCTAAAGTGGATATTAGAGAGAATAGGACAACATTCACATAATTCCAAAAATTTAGAACCAATAAATAATAGTAAGCTCTAGTTTTGAGAATACTTGTGATCTTTAGACCATTTAATTATTTTTCATTTAATTGGAGGTTTCTTGGGCTAATTTTTATTATTATTTATTGTTGAATAAAAATACTTGGTCCTTTATTTTATAAAGGGCAACCGTTTCTTCCCTATAATCTAGTGTGATAAATTTGTGTTAGAACGTAACCATAGCCCAAAGTGCGGGAATGTTCTACTTGCCTAGTTTGATTGCGGGCTTCATGCATCGGCACTGGTGTTTTAAGTGGAGAAGGATAAATGAATTCATAATTCTTCGTAATTATTCTCATAAAGAAATAGGAAATCAAATCATATATTCCTTTTTTTTTATATTAAATTTGGTTAAAAAAAGAAAGAGAAAAGGAATAACCATACCTTGAACCTAGACCCAAGAGATGAAAATTTTGCTGACTTTGCCAAGTCCTCTGAAAGCGGAGGAAAAAGGCTCGCTATAAAAGAGCATCTGGAGGTGCTCAGTAAGTCTTGATGTTCTGGAACAACATAGTCTTTATTCTTATCTAAAAACTGATCAGATTGGTATTGAACCTAGAAAAAAGCTCATCAAATTCAATTCAACCGAGTTTAGCAGTCATTGATATAGCAACGATAACCATGGCGATAGTATCTTCAAGCTTACCTCTCCAGCGTAATGGATAATCGTGAAGTCCGTACGCGTTAACTTTGGCTTGACGAAATGCTTGTGGAACTTGAATGACTGGTAAAGCTTTTCAGAGAACGTTTCGCTAGTTGATCTGGGAAACATGCTGAAAATTTAAACCTATATCAGTAGAATGATAAAGTGAAGCATACAACCAACGTACAAAGCAGGAAGTCTAATGTACCAAGCTTCGTCGAGCAAAGCGATGATTCCGCCGGGTTTCTACATTATCAAAGAGATTGGAAGGTGTGAATTCAATGAAAAGTGTGGAAACCCTCATGTTGAAAGAGAAATAGATAAACCCATACGTGAGATATTAATGTGGTATTTTTCATATGTGTAATATCAGTGTGGCACCTGGGAGTTCTCTTGCTCTACGGGTTCTTATCAAGTTATCTACAATTTCAAAAAACATAGACTTAATTAGGGTATTATCAAGATTTTGCAACTGCAGTTATTATGTTGTACTATGCATCTAAATTTGTTTTAAAATCAGACTTAACTGATAGATATTCTTATACATTTATTGAGAAAAGAATTATAAAAGAACATGTCCAAACTTCTTGATTAGGACATACAATAACTTTATTAACTCACAAATGAGGTAATAAGCTGTATCTATTAATACTTCCGGAAGCATACCTTCTCAATTAGATCCAAGATGTCTTGATTATCAACAAAATCCACATAGTTCCATTCTATGTCTTCCTTCTTGTACTCTTCTTGCTCCATTTTGAAAACATGCTGAATGATAATCACTGTAGTTAAGTCATAAGTGGGAAAGTTATGATGACTAAAAATTAGGATAAATTATCTGAGATTTACACTGGATGACCCTTCAATAATGGATAATTTTTTAAAATTTGGAAAAAGACTGGGTCGATGGATGAAAATCTCAAAGTGTAGGGTTTTTACAGAGAAGTGCCCTTGAGATTATGTAAAGTATGGTTGACTTGATACCTGATTGAAATGTTGTTGTAACTTTTCATTTGTATAATTTATGCAAAATTGCTCAAAGCTGCACATAATAAGACATAAATTAGAAAACCTACGAAATAACAATAATTGAATGATGGGTAAAACTTTAAAAGATTATGACAATTTCAAATTATCTCATTATACAAGAAAATAATCATATTGCTCTTCACTTTATGTACTTAGTTAATTATGATGGATTTCTCGTCTCTACTACAAATTAAATTTTCTTTTTTACTTTGTTCTCCCCCCGAAAACTTAAACATGGATCAAAAGTCAAATTCTGGGAGTCGTGTGGCATGACAAAAACGGATAATATTTTTACCAAAATTTAACGGATATTTCCTTTTTTCTACATGTCACTACATTCAATATATTTCAAATCGTTTGCAATTAATTTACCCTTGCTTTTCCAGGAATACATTCTTGTAGAAAACAGAGTAAGTAATTAGTGATCATCATTTCACAAACACAGAGATAAAGCCCCGAATCATTACCTGTTAGATTGGAAGCTTTCAAACCCATAAATGTCGAGAACTCCTATGTGGTATTTCGAATCGGGGTCTTGTCCGATGGCGATATTTATCTTGTCAACCAACCTAAAAATTCTCACACAAATATATATTATATATAACGAGCGTAATCAAACAATAATTTAAAAAAAAGAATATCTTAATACACGAATAATAAGTGCTAGAATCTCACCAATCAAATAGGCGTGAGTATATCGTTTTGGCTAAGCCATCTCTGCTAATTGCTGCACCAAGGGGATCCAGGCTTCTCTGGATTATTTCTTCAGGGGTGACCATTAAACGCTTGCACAAAGCATCTTCTAATTCATGAATATCGCACCTAATATTTATAATTAATAATTAACTATAAGAACTTTAAAATGGAGTCTCACAAAAAGAAAGGGAGAAAAAAAAAACGAAGACAACATAATTTATTATTACTTTAGAAGTTGGGCAGTCATCTCGAGATGAAATTTGGACTTTTCGTCCATCACGACCGAGGAGTCCGTCTCTTCACCCTTGGAAAAGTTGATATTTCCGAGGTGGAGAATTGCGGCCACGACGCGGAATATCGAGTCCTATGAAGAAGCACAACTATCATTTTATTTCCCTAGTGAGAACTAAGTATTATGATCGATTATCATGAAGTTACATAGAAAAAAAGATATGTTAAACCTGTTCATCCTCACTTATTCCCACTACATTCATAGCTCTCCTGATGGCAAGGTACTCCTCTGCATCATTCACGCCATCCAAGTGATAGCAATCGGATTGGTTGAGATAGTGAAACGACTCGGGATTTCCCAGCTTGTACATCTCGATTTCCTACATTAGTGTAATACCAGATAAACTACTAAGAATACAGAAAAAAAAAACATTTTTGAATTATCTAATTTACTTATAATCATGTTCATACTCTAGAGTAAGAAGAGGGAGAACCTCTTGTGGAGCTGCGCAAAGATGATAAAAACTATGGTAGTTACGTTCTGGATCCGAAATTTGACAAACACGAGATCTCTCTAGGAGGTATGTCCGTATTGCTGCCCCGGATATCCTTCCACGATTGTCGAATTGGATTTCGACAAATTTCCCGAATCGACTGCAAAATTAATTTCAAAACAAAACATTACATAAAGATATAAGTAGCATCTAATCAATATTGTAAATTTTATGTTGTCAGGCATATATATTTCCAGATCAAACTTGTCAATAGTCTTTGGTGCATCTTAGACGAATTTACAAGACTTTGATCACAATCACCCGATGCATACAACTTCATCTCTTTATACTTGATATACTTTGGTCAAAATATAAGTAGTTTTTTCCATTATATTGGTCTAACTTGCCTTATGGTACTAAGTTGATAAAATCTTAAAACGTGGCAAAAGTCGACAAAAAAAACAAAAAACATATAGAAAAAGATTTCTAGAATTTTTTATTTTCTACTCTCTTTTGTTTAGAAATTTGGCTGGGCTAAGATGGAAGACATGTAATTAACTTTTTACAGCGCCTTATAGTAGGTCATTTTAGGGCATTTGATGATTGAAACAAAGTTTAGTGATGTCAATACCGAGCATACTAAAGTTTAGTTATCACTGAATTTACTCGTTATTAATAAACAGGCTATCAAATCTATCCTAGAATGAACAAGGATAGACATTTTATGGCACAATTATGAAGTGTATTGACAAGATAGCTTATAAAGTAATTGACTAGAGAGTCTCGTATATATTTTTTTTGGTCAAAAGAGTCTCTCATATATTGAATTACCTGGAATTACTGTTTCTGACGGTCTTTGCATTGCCAAAAGCTTCGAGCACGGGGTTAGACTGCAAGAAATAACAAACTTTGCGTGAGCATAAGAGTTTCTCTAGATGATTAAACAATTACTCAATTTAAATAGGAAAGGAATAAAGATTTGACAATTTTTCCGACCCGCATAAACTTTTATGTTGAATACTCATGTCATCTTCTTTTCCGCTTTTCTGTAAATATTTTTGCTGTCGAATTTATATATAATTCTCTTAAGAACTCCATCACATTAGTGAAGAGAGAAAATTTTTATATCTTAATATGATCATCTATAATTTACACAAGTAAGAAGAAAACCTTTGAATTAGTTATTTTTTAGTTTCACTGAAACAAATGTATAGTAATTGAATTTTGGTGTCTTTAACAGGTCTGAATAATAAACGGCTAAAGTTATTTCAATTCTACTCTTTGCTATTTTTATTTCAGTCCAAGACAAAAACTATTTTTCGTACTCACTCTTTTCTACTGGTTTATCACGTGGTGGTCTTTCTAACATGCAATACTAACAAAATTTAACTAAATACTAAGGCAAGTAAATTAAACATTTCGCCCCCTATTCTACTCTAAATACGTGAGTGTATTGTGGAAAATATATATGTATATGAATGTATGTATATATGTATGTATTATAAGTCCCTCTTTCAAGAAAGAAACCATCACTAAAATTGCGATTGTTTCATTGAAAACTAAAATTCAAAAAATATTTTTCTGAAAAATGACCGCTTATATCTATACAAAAATGAATTAATGCAAAATAATTTTTTTTCACTCACAAAAATAATTAGGCATAAATTGTTGTCAATAATGAAAACATTTTTTGTTGACTAATTTTTTTAGATCCTCAAACATCATCCCTATCACTAAGAAAAGCAAGAATAAGTACCTAACTTACTTCTAGTATTTGCTGTTCGACTGTTCGTCGTCTTTCAACGACAGTATGTCCTCCCAAAAACGCAAGATAACGCATGATCATCTTAGTAGTTTCAGTCTTGCCAGCCCCGCTTTCGCCACTCACAAGTATTGATATGTTCTCTCTCTCATCGATCATCGCCCTGTTCCATTCAATCTCAATAGCTCAATATGCAAAAAACGGCCTCGGATGTACTCGAAAAGATAGAGGTAACTTAGCCGAGTCGAAGAATACCAACCTATACGAAGTATCGGCAATCGCAAACACGTGCGGGCTCATGTCTCCTAGCAGCATGCCTTTGTACTTCTCCATGACACCGGTGTTGTATAATTCCTCGAGGCTTTGAAAAGGGTTGATGGCGATGAGGATGTTTCCGGTGTAAGTCTGCCATGATTTTTGTCACTAAATTATAATAGAGTCCTTCCACAGCTGCATTTAATTAGTTTAACTCCTTTCACTAAAATTGAAATTTATTGAATATGCGGGAGACATAAGTTTTCAAGTTAGAGACTTTACGTAGACTTTGTTTAAGGCGAATCGAGTGGCTAAATTATGCAGCACTCCCGGTTCGTGGAAGTAAGACAGCTTGGTCATGTCGTCGAGTCCATCTTCAGGGACGTCCATGTCCTTTGCATGCAGCTTCGACAAGTTGGCGACGACCTGGCCAATGTCAGAAGCGGTGAAGTGAATTCGTAAGAAAGAGAAGATGGTATCAATTGAACGATTTGTTTGTCCTTATAAAGGTTGTATTTCAGTAGAAAGAGCTATTTACCATCTTCCCTGCTGATGTTTGAATTTCAGCATCTTCTCCCCTGATATCCAAGACCTCACCATCTATCCAAGCGAGAGCCGGATCTTCAACCCAAACATGCGAACCTACAATGATGTTCATGGTTGTGCCCTGCAACAATTGCAAACTACAAAGATTATATACTTAGAAACATGTCTACGCTTTTAATTTGATATTGAATGAGAGAGAAAGAAAATATGTAATGTTAAAATGAACTAGAAATTTAAAATAACAGAAATTAAGTGGTGTTATGTTGCATCTCATGTCACAATTCTTAAAGTCTGTTTCGGAAAGATTGATGTGCAACAGTTATCTAACTTTTGGAGGTCTTTTTTCATTCGTATCTAAGTGGATTTAGATGAACTATATGTACCATAAAGTGTGTTCACCTTGAATCTGGTCAATATATTGGCACTGATGAAATTGGTATTATAAGTAAGCAAAAACACCTACAAGTTCTATCGAATGTCCCACTCTTCCACCTAATAATTCTGTGACCATGCCGAATGATGGGACAACTCTGGAATCTGCGTAAAAAGGCCGGTTGGCTAACTCGGTTCCCAATTCCTAAAACAGGAAACTGACTCTAACAAGGTAAATTAGAGGCTACTATTATGGAACCCTCCCATCCTCAAACTGATTATAAGCACGTTTTGAAAGTACACAATATCAACATGAGACACTATAGATGTTCAGATTAAAACCCCATTTTTGTTGTCTTGTTCCAATGACTGTTTTGTCATTCCCCTGTCCAATTATTACAGCAGGTTGCAATGCCAGAAACTGCGATGGCCACAATGCCACAGAAAGGACGATTTTCAACTTCATTTTATCGTTATTGAATCTTATGTAAAATGTGTTTCAACGCCACGAATTACATAAATCATATCTTAAATAATTGACAGCATCTGATACAATCCAAGAGGGAAAAAAACAGGGGAAATGATCATCGAGAATGGAAAACAGAAAATCAAGTGAAACCATATACGAGTATTGAAAAATGAATTGCCTGTATGAAATTTACGTACCGATACCATCTATAAGAATAAAAAGATGTGCAATCTGTTCTTCATTCAATGAACCAGAGAAACTGCCGACGATTGATAATCCCATTTCCGGCCATTGCTAAGGAGAAGAAAGATCTCCGAAAGGGAAAGAAAAAATATGCTCTTCGAGGTGATTAGGATCTGAAACTTGATTTTACACGGTCATGGTTAAGTGTTTCCAGGATCAACCGATGGCAGCTTATAACCAACGATGTCGCCGTTTTTTTTGATGTTCTTGTGGCTCTCTCTCTCTCTCTCTCCACATGGCGGTTAGGTTACGAGAGTTGTTTCTCTCTGACACCACTTACGCTGACTAAAGCTATCATAGTAATTATGTTTTTTTTTTTTTTTTTCATGGCCCTATCATTAGGAATCTTCAATTAACAAAACTCTCTAAACATGATAAATTGAGTCTAACCAGGCCAACCTTAACATCACTAATAAAGTATATTATTATAGTAAATGTTGTTTCAACAAGTCATACAAGAAATTCAACGATTAATGTCATGAGTAATCTCAAAATCAAAAAAAAAAAATCGAAATTCTTTTGTGATCTTTTAAATAGAAAATACATGATCTTGAAACAAGTCTTTGATAGGATGGATGCTAGTATTCCATTTTCTCATTCTAATCTTCGTGGGAAACTCATGGAGCAACATAAGCAAATCAATGAAGGAGTATTCAGAAATAAAATGCATAAATTTGTCGTACCGCTGAAACTTGCCTTTTACTAACACCAACTCAGAACAGATTTTGTACTTCTAATCAATTCGGTCATGTTGGCATATGATGTGACACATCAGAAGCCACGTGAGAGAGAGAGAGAGAGAGAGAGAGAGAGAGAGAGAGAGAGACCAAATTGACTGATTAAAAGACTTAATTAGTTCTACTAGTACGACCAATAAATCGAACAAGAGTTAATGAACTCCGACGAGCACTAAACGGGAGTAAAAGGACTGATTTCGCCACTCCTCGATTATTACACTCTAACGGTAACTAGCAATGAAAACTTCCTTGCAATGTTGGAAGCTTTCCAAGGAAACATCAATAAGACCGTAGACGTGATTAATTTCTCATTGATTAGCTGTGACTCTCATGTTTTTGTGCTGGTCAACATGTGACCCAGTACGATCAACTTTAAGGAAATTCAAACCCAGATTTTCTTTAAATCCAGTGATGGAAGCGAAGAGATAGGACACAGTGGGTTTAGGTTCTATCCAAACCCAACCCACCCGCAAGTTTGAGACTCTCTTGCTCTCCCTCTTGGCCTCATTCCATATGGCTCGTTCATTCCATACTCTCATGCCTTAGAAAGAAATGTAACATTTCTTTTCCCCCTTTCCTATTTCAAACATCGTCTCACCACATCTCACTGGAGATTCTCACGCGTATATCAACATATAGAAGAGCTCGGCCACTCTTTGCGACTTAATTTCCCCATGCCCACATCTTGCTTGTTAATGCGTGATGGTTTTTTTTATATATATATTTTTTGGGCCAAGCCAGCCCGTCCGACCATGATGGGTCAAGACCCGACTCATAAAAGGACCCATAAAAGAGAGAACGGTTATTTTTGAGTAAAAGTTACCTGCTATATATATTTTAAAAAAAAAGGAAAAGGGGAATGTTAGGATTGAACAACAGAAAATAGAACAGTACGTTTTTTCTCCTTTTTTGATAAACGGTGAAATCTCTCAAAGAACGAAACTATAAGGGTTTCAATTAATGCCTCTTAGAATTCAACAAGTACTCAATCAGTGGCAAATAAGGTGTATACATCTTCGTGACATGCCTTTTGATCGTGATATGCCTTTTGATCGGTATTACATGTTTCTTGGGCCCGTTTCCATATTTGTTTTTAGTATTCAATTATTTGAGAATCAGTTTGTTTTTTTCAAGAATTTGTTTCCTATATTAGTATCAGAGCAATGTTGTTCATGTTTCTCAATCATGTTGTCGTAATTTATAATTGGTTTTTTGGCTCGAATTTGAGAAACATCGCCAACAAACATTCGGGGAGGAAATCCCAACACCCGCGTACTGTTCACCCTATTTTTTGATTTTATGTGAGTCAAAATTCATTTTTTGATAGCGCAAGATCGTAGTTCTCGTCGAGGCGAGAAAAACGAGTGGTGACACACCGTTGCTGGTGGCCGGACGCGTCACCACATGATTGGAAGGAAGAAGGGTCATCGACTCATGTGTGGTATGCGCTAAGGCAGTTTCCCTTAAATGTGTGCGCCGCACATGCGTGCAGCAATCATAGGCACATGCGCCGCACCTGCACATAAGCGGTTGCCTTCGTGTGTGTGATTGACATCATATGATGTCAGCTAGCCATTGCTCGTACACATGCAAGGCACATGTGGCTAACGTCACGATGACGTCATCCTGAGCGATAGGTTGGTTGGTCTGACCCAACCCAGTGGGACCGACCCATTGACCCGTTGACCCGTTGACCCAACTAGATCATCCATTGACAGTTGACCGGCCATTGACCGTTGAAAAAAAAAAAACGTAGAATGCGTTTTTCAATTATATCACTATGGATTATGAGTAATCCTTTTTGTTTTGCATTTATTGCAAAAACAATACCTCCCCATTGTATGCGTACATCTATTTGCACATGGTCAGAAGGACAAAAGGAGAGACTTGCAAGGATGCTAATTGAGTTGGCTAATTATCAATGAGAAAGTGGTAATATAATTGAATATGTTCTAGAGGTCAATAAGATAATCTAAAGAGTCATCTAGAAGACTTATCTCATGTCAGCTTTTGAGATTGTGCAGTCCTTAATTAATACTCTTTCGTTTGAATAACAAGGAGTGTTGAATCGCTTATGGAAGGTTGATGTGGTTCTTGATTATAAGAAACTTGTAATGGCTTTTCTAAGGGATAGTATAGAATTGAAGCCAGAAAGACCTCAACCCTAGGAATGAGTTCAACCCAACGAGAAATGAATGTGCAAGGGAGAAACTCTAAGAGATTTCCATATGTTTTTTCGTAGTTTCCAAATGTGCCTTTAAATTCTCAGATGAAATTATTGAGAAATTAGATAATCTTTCCCTGTTCATAGGTGTGATATCCGGATTTTGCTGGACCTCGAATACATAACGGTTTGTGATGGGTTGACGAGTTGTCGTTGAACTACATCATCAGTACCACTTACGGCCGCCGTTTCATCATCACTCTCGTTGGACCAAGACGTCATATATTGTCATGATTTCGCGATAATGCCTCATCTCGGAATTTCTTCATGAATCGCTACACATGAGATATGTAGGGAATTACTGATTCCCTAAAACGGATTCGATACTAAATCGAACCCCTAAAACGAATGTGGAAGACGAGCCCGAGAACAAACATGTATCACCAATCAAAGACACACAACGGAATTGAGCGTACCTTATTATCTACAGATTAAACACCAATGTTGAAGATCGAGGAAGGATTCTAATCATATTTTATCGAGAAGCGTCATGTTGCTTCAAGGGGGAGAAACTTACGTTGGTTTTGGGAAAGGGGGAAAAGAAAAGCATACGTACATCCAAAAGGTGTGTTTTCTTTTTCTTTTCTCCCCTTAAATACATCTTCTCCAAAAGATACATTCCCTCAACGTAACATCTCTTCATATCTCAACCCTTCATCCATGGGCCATTATCTTACGGGCCGGGCTTTTAGGCCCAACATGGGCCGACAGACCCTCTAAGGCCCATTAACATAAATAAATAAAACCATCATCTCCCATTCGCACATGGTGGGCCGAATAGGATTCTCTTTACCCCTCTACAACATTCATACCGGTGAATAATCCGTGCGATCAACATACTTTGAGAGCTCGTTGCTATATATCTGTTAGGAATATATAGCAGCTCAAAATGGGTATCACACTTTGAGTAGATTTAGTATGCAGTACCCTAGATCGATCGATCACATTTATATCTCTCTTGATCTCCTTTTAAATAATGATATATTGTATTCACAATTATGATTATTCCAAAGATAGTCATAATTGGTCAACCAGTGAATACAAAACTAATATATGATTCTCCAAATTCAATCTTCCTCTTTTCTTCAAACTCTCAATTTCAGTTCAGCTTACTTTTCTAGAAATGTCCCATTAGATCGAATCAATTCATGATAATTAGCAAGATCCTAAGATAGCAAACACTAAATATAAATCTTGAGAATAAGTAAGAGTCATGAGGGCACTAAATTGAGGAACTCTTTTTCTCAAGAGTCTCACACGGCATAAAAGTTGAGATCAAACTTTTGCCACTCTTATTGGTTGTCTCATGCATACGTAGTATGAAATACGTATTACGGTATTTAACTCATTTCCCATGGAGCGTATATCTATACCATCAATACTATACAGATGATAGTTCAGACATATTTAATGTCTAACTTGAGTTCATGTATATACTCATTCACATAATTCATCAAAAATCACATCTAGCATCATAGACAGATAAAGTAAAATATGTGTGTTATTTTACTTTCGGACATAATAAATATTATGTCCTTATTTTAACACTTAGTTAAGGTGACATATGTATTTTAAGCTTGAGTTCTCAATTATCACCTAGATAATAAGCTTAAAAACCGTCTCATCTCTATTTATCACACAGTAAATAGAGACGATTATCCATGTGAGTGGACTAATCTCTTATCTGTCCGACATACTTTCTTAACTTAATATAATGCACTGAGCATTAAGATGCATAAACATCAAACAAAGATTCATAAGCATTAATGATGAAAAACACAAATTCATTAAATGTGAACACTTAAGGGAAATTACAATATTCAGTACATCAGCCTTTATGCAGTCCTAGAGATTTTACACGACCACAAAACATATCTCTAGGTATTGGCTTTGTCATAAGATCTGCTACCATTCTATGCGTAGATATGTACTGTAAGTTCACATCCTTTCGTGCAACTATATCCTTGACAAAATTATACTTGGTATCTATATATTTGGTCTTGCCATGATATTTTGGATCTTTAGTGTATGTTATAGCTGCTTGGCTATCACAGTTAACCAATAATGGATTTGCAACATACCCAATAATACCTAAATGATCCAAAAATCTCTTAAGCCAAACACTTTCTTGTACCGTTATTGATAATGCCACGAACTTAGCTTCCATCGTAGACAAGTCTATACACGTTTGTTTCTTATTGCTCCAAGATATGGCGCCATTGTTCAGTAAGAAAGCAAAACCAGAGGTAGATTTCCTTTCATCTAAATCTCCCCCCCAATCAACATCTAAATAGCCTTCAAGTCGCAGATATTTTCCTTGATAATTCAGCTTGTAATCAGCAGTTTCCTTCAAATATCTCAGTATTCTTTTAACGGCCTTCCAATGTGCTTGACTTGGATTGAATTGGTATCTACTCACCATTTCAACTGCAAAATATATGTCAGGTTTTGTACATATCATAGCGTACATCAAACTCCCAACAGCACTAGCATAAGGAATATGTTTCATTTGTTCATTTTCTTGTGGAGTCTTTGGACATAGTTTATGACTTAATACTTCACCTTTTGCAATAGGAGTATCTATGGGTTTACAATCTTGCATACGAAATCGTTCAAGAACATTATTGATGTATGTTTCTTGCAAAAGAGATAATGATCTCTTCGAACGATCTCTTGAAATCTTAACTCCAAGAATGTATGTAGCCTCACCGATATCCTTCATCTCAAAGTTGAAAGATAACCAACTCTTGATAGTATTAATAAACTCCATATCTCTTCCGGCAATTAATATATCGTCAACATATAATGATATGATCACAAATTGATATTTTGATATTTTGATATATACACAATGATCCTCTTCCATCATTGTAAAATCATATGCCATTATGGTATTATGAAAACGTATATACCATTATCTTGATGACTGCTTAGGCCGTATATCGATCTCAAAAGTCGACATACCTTTCATTCTTGGCCTTTCATAATGAAACCAGCAAGTTATTCCATATATATTTCTTCCTCTAATTCTCCATTGAGGAAAGCAGTCTTTACATCCATTTGATGTAACTCAACATCCATACTAGCCACTATTGCCAGAATAATGCGAATCGAGGTAAATCTCACTACATGAGAAAATGTTTCTTCATAATCAATTTCATCATGTTGATTATACCCCTTTGACACAATGTGAGCCTTATGCCTTTCTATCGAGCCATCAGCTTTACGCTTTATTTTGAGAACTCACTTGTTCCTAATAGCTTTGCGTCCTTTTGGAAGAACAACCAGTTCCCAAACTTGGTTTGACTTCATTGACTTCATCTCCTCTTCCATTGCATGAATCCATTTTTCCTTACTAGGGCAATTTAGAGCCTCATTAACATTTCTTGGCTCATCTTTATCTTGTGGAGCAACCATGAAAGTTTCCCCTTCAATGTCAAAATGTCGACAGGGAATACTTTTGCGACTTGTTCGCCGTATGGGAGATTGTACACTTTGCACATCATTCCCCATCATGCTCCCACTCGGATTAGATAATGACAATATCATCTTATTATGTGGTTGTAATTAAGAGTGAGTTGAATTAAATTCATCACTTCTCATGTTACTCCCACTTGGACGAACTCCATTAAGTTCATTATCTTGATCCAATGTTTCAAATATGGAGTAATCCTCACCTATTTCGCCATTCATAGGAAATTCATTTTTTAAGAATGTGACATCCCGTGATTCGAATTCAGTTATACTTCTAATTTCTTGCTCACCTATGAACATATGCCATTTCGAGTGTTCAGAGTATCTTATGAAAATACTATTTTTTCCTTTAGGACCCAATTTCCTAAATTTGTGAGTAGGCTCATGAGTATAGGCAGCACAACCCCATGGTTTAAGAAAACTTAAGTCCGATTTTCTGCCTGTCCATAACTCATATGGAGTGGAAGTAATTGATTTGAAAGGCACTCGGTTAAGTATATAGGCAGCAGTTAACAACGTATCACTCCAAAAAGTGATAGGTAAGTTAGCATGCGCCATCATGGACCTAACCATTTCCAATAGGGTTCTGTTCCTTCTCTCCGCAACACCATTTTGTTGAGGAGTATATGGAATATACAACTGTTTTTCTATTCCTTTTTCATCATATAATTTTCTGAACTCATCAGATAAAATATTATCGACCTCGATCGGATCGCAATACTTTTATTTTCTTTTCTAATTGATTTTCTACCAAGTTCATAAACCTTTTAAAACAACTCAATACTTCAGATTTATGAGAAATCAAATATACATATCCAAATCTAGTATAATCATCTATAAATGTGATGAAATAAATAGCCACATGCCTTCCTCTCACATTCATCGGACCACAGACGTCAGAATGGATTAATTGTAAAGGAAATTCAGCTCTTTTACATTTTCCAAATGGTTTTCTTGTCATTTTCCCTGCTAGGCAATGCTCACATATGGGCAAATAAACTTTTTCAATATTGCCTAACAAGCCCTCTTTGGCTAGTCTATTCATACGTTTTTAACCAATGTGACCAAGTCTAGCATGCCACATACTCACATCATTATCATATGAATTATGAGACGTGAAAATGGAATAACAAACATTAACATTACTATAGTCAACATTTAATATAATAAAATCATATAGAAAATAACTACAGCCATAGTAATTTGTATCAAAATACAAATCCACACCACTATTATGGAACTTCATATTAAAACCAGTTTAACCAACACTAAAACATACACTAAATTCCGACGAATTTCTGGAGCATACAACACATCATGCAGGAACAGAGTGCGTCCACCACGCATGTTCAATTGACAGATGCCAATTCCTTTTACTTCTACTTTGGAGTTGTTTCCTATATAGACCCACTTAGTTCCAGTCGGTACTCGTCGGAATTTCACGAAAGATTCTCTATCCTTCGCTACGTGGTCTGTCACTTCTGAATCTACAGTCCACAAATGATTAGACTCAGTTAAAAATACTGAACTCGACACATAAGCAAAGTTCTAAAAAGTACAAGGGGTGTATACTTTCTTTGGCTCACGATAGTTGCGAGTATAGTGACCATTCTTGTCACAATTGTAACACTTCACCCTTGTCAGCTTCTTCATTTAAGGACACTTTCCTCTTTCATGTTGATCAAGCTTAGGTTTCTTCCCTGAAGAACCTACTCCTTGCCTTTCCCTTTATCGAACCAGTTAGGACGTTTGCGCTTGGAGCTCGAAGCTCCATGTGAGCTAGAACCAGCATGATAGATTTCAGCTTTCGGCTTAGCCACCAAGAGGCGGTCCTTTTCCAGCTCAAGATGACACACTGCATCCTCAAAGGTTTTGATATTCTTATTATGGGTCAAATGCACCTTCATATGCTCCTAACTCTGAGGCAATGAACGAATCACTACTTGCATTTGCATCTTATCATTTAGGACATAGCCAGCATCTTTCAGCTCATTAATCATGTTTGACATCTTTCTAAGGTGTTGCTTCATGGTCTGACCATGAGGCTTCTTATAAGAGTCAAACCTAATAGTGAGTTGTCTTAGTCTACTCACCGAAGTATGACCAAACCTTGCTGCCAACGCTTCCCACATTTCCTTGGCATTCTCAAAACGCCTGAACTCTCGCATGACGTCATTTTTCATGCTACTCAGCAATGTAATGCGAGCAAGATAATTCTTTCTTTTCCAGGTAGCAAATGCATCCTTATCTCTCTCATGCTGTGCAGTGTTTCCTTCTTCAGGTTCTACCATGGTTAGGTTAAGAGCTTCCAGTGCCTCTTGCTCTTCCATCACATATTGGATTTTCATGTGCCATATTTCATAATTATCGCCATTGAGCTTCTCACCTTTGTTTAGCTCAGCGACTATGCTCTTTGTGGCTGAAGTCATTTGATTTGAACATATTAGACATATACGTACGAATTATTAATGCCTATCATTTATGCATCTATTTTGCACAAAACCATCATATTAATGAATAATTTCAAGTAAGATTTCAGAGTCAAAAGGTTACTATGTTCCCAATCATCATCTAAAATCCTAACTTGGAGTTATTATTAATATAACATTCTATGCAAAATAAAGTCTTTGAAATTACAAAAATTTCTATGAACTACCCACAACAGTTAATAATAACAGAAAACAAATGATATTTGATATCAAACAATGATATAATAATAATGTTTTCACATAATACAACTAACATATCAGTTGCCACACCAACAACAACTAGGTAGAAAACATTACATAAGATATCTACAAAGCACACTAAATAAAGACCAGCCAAAACATCTAACACTAAGTCAACATACGAATTGTGAAAGATCATCTTTTGTTCAAATTTTTGATCTTTTCCCTTGTAACAATCCAGTAATAATCATTTATAAAAGCCATCACAATTTTTCTATACGAAGCAGCTTTGTTGACTTCCCATAAGCGATTCAACAGTCCTTGCCATTTTTGTGGAAGAGTGTTCATGAAAAATCGCACAATCTCATACTGTGGCATGGGACTACTGTTCCATAAGACCTTTTGTATTTTCCCATTGACTTCAAGAATATGATCAATTAAGTCGTCTCTCTCCCATCCATAATCAGTCAGCTCGGTTATCAACCTAGAAAGCCTTTCCTTTTGTTCATCGGTAATTGCGCGAATAGGTGTGCGCAACCTAAGGGGAGGCATTGTTCATGCAACAAATGCAGAACAAATAAGTGATTACATATAATTCACATAGACTTAATTGAAAAAGAAACACATTCTTTTCCTTTTACTTTTTTGGTCAGCGGTCAAAGTCAACGGTCAACGGTCAAAGTCATCAACAGTCAGTTGGGTTAGAGTCAACGGGCGGTCAGGTCGGACCGGACAGGCTGGGTCGGGCCGGTCGGACCGCTCGGCCGGTTGGACGAGCCGACTGGCATGTGCCACATGCGTGCCTAGATGACATCACAATGATGTCATTTGGCACGTGCGCGACACACGCCAGCACTGCGCGCGTGTGTGTTGCACGTGCCTTTGGCCGAAACGGCGCGTGCATCGCACGCGCCTGAGGGGGACCGAATCGCACGCGCCGATGACCCCCGTTTGTTCCGACCGCGTGTGGCAGCGCGTCTGATGGTCCCAAGCGACGATCCACTACTCGTTTTTCTCGTATCGACGAGGGCTTCGATCCTACGTTTTTAGAAAAAAATTTCGACTTATAGAAAAAAAAAAAGGGTGAACAATGTACGGGTGTCGGGATTATCCATCCTTGATCGGCCGACAGCGATGTTTAACGAAAATTCAATCAAAAATTGATTCATAAAGATGAAAAAAGGGTCAGGAAAAACATGAAAGATGGCTCTGATACCAATGTAGGGAATTACTGATTCCCTAAAATGGATTCGACACTAAATCGAACCCCTAAAACGAATGCGGAAGACGAGCCCAAGAACAAACATGTATCACTGATCAAAGACACACCACGAAATCGAGTGTACCTTATTATCCACAGATTAAACACCAATGTTGAAGATCGAGGAAGGATTCTGATCCTATTCTATCGAGGAGCGTCCTGTTGCTTCAAGGGGGAGAAACTTACGTTGGTTTTGGGAGAGGGGGAAAATAAAATCATGTTCTCCCCTTAAATACGTATTCTCCAAAAGACACATTCCCTCAACGTAACACATCTTCATATCTCAACCCTTCATCCATGGGCCCTTATCTTACGGGTCGGGTTTTTAGGCCAAACATGGGCGGACGAGCCCTCTAAGGCCCATCAACATAAATAAATAAAACCATCAAGATCAAAGTCCGCCCTCATTTGTACATTGCCAAGTTAAACTCCACGCAAGGTCTAGTCCATGTACACGCCATTATAGTTAACAAAATGAGGAATGTTGACTCGAGTTGTCTCACCAACTAACTGAGCTGAAGACCTTAATTTCGTGCACCCCGTCACCGCCGTCCCTCTTCTTAGATGGCCATGCAAGCGGCCATATTTTTAGCTATGCACACATCCTTCAAGGAGTCAATAAAATGGGGAAGATTGATTCCAAATTTTGCAGCTACGTTGAACCATGCATCCACGTTAAACGGCCCCTCCCCCATGCAGCAAATGAAGATCATTGATTCTCGAGTGCTGTAGCCACGTGTCATGGCCCGTGAATCCTCCCGTACTCGTGACACTTGTGAGTGGTGCTTGGGGTTATCTGGTGAAGAGTGTGAGGCAAAAGGGGTAGAACACAACTGATCCGTGGGAGTGGCGTCAGGACGGTTGGTGCTAGGAGTTCTAGGATAGAAGGATTACATTACTTAGGAGCTCTGAAGACGAGGTAGGCCTCCCGTGCACAAACTGGTCGGGAGCTGATGCCGCTCTCCTGACGAGGCCATGGCAGGTCGAAACCAGTTGTTGTGCCTAGAGAGAACTGCTATCTCATTCGATGGACCAGACGCCCGAGCGAAGCTAGGCGTGGTGGGATCTTGCACGAAGAATCATTCATCGTATCGTTCGTGAAATAGCTAAATAAAGGGCTGGCCTGGCGAATTTCGCTCGCTAGGCGCCCGCAAGTCATTTCCGAGGCCAGGGAAACTCTCGGCCCGTGACAAGTGGTATCAGAGCAGGAATCCCTCCAGTAAGCGAGTCAGCAAGTCGGAGAATCGGACTCCTCGCTCAAGTGCGGGTCAAGTAGATAAGTCCTAGTGGATGGGTGCTAGGACGAGTCGGCTTCTCGTCGAGCGGAATGCGAAGTTAGAGAAGAACTAAACCCTTGCTGAATGGGGATAACATTCCTGGATCGATCGGTGAATTCGAAGAAGAGGTCTATTATCATGTTTTCAACAAGAAAAGAACCTCCATTGGTCTGCTGGGGTCAAGATGCTGAGGCTGGAATGGTGCTGCCAAAAGATGCGGTTGGTGAAAAATGCCACACTTGCCAAAAAACGCGGGTGACTAAAGGGCCGAGCGGCTGAGATCAAAAGAGGCCACCAATGGAGCAAAACCTGTTTTGTTGGGCGAGCGTGACTATTCGATGTGAATCCCCAAAGTGGCACATCAATGGTTAATTTACGCAAGGAAGTAACAGAGCAGAGATCACAACGAGGGCGTTGCAAAATGAGTGGGGGAGAATGTCACGGTCCGTGAATCCTCCCGTACTCATGACACTTGTGAGTGGTGCTTGGGGTTATTTGGTGAAGAGTGTGAGGCAGAAGGGGTAGAACACAACTGGTCCGTGGGAGTGGCGTCAGGACGGTTGGTGCTAGGAGTTCTAGGATAGAAGGATTACATCATTTAGGAGCTCTGAAGATGGGGTAGGCCTCCCGTGCACAAACTGGTTGGGAGCTGATGCCACTCTCCTGACGAGGCCATGGCAGGTCGAAACCATTTGTTGTGCCTAGAGAGAACTGCTATCTCATTCGATGGACCAGACGCCCGAGCGAAGCTGGGCGTGGTGGGATCTCGTACAAAGAATCATTTACCGTATCGTTCGTGGAACAGCTAAAGAAAGGGCTAGCCTGGCGAATTCCGCTCGCTAGGCGCCCGCGGGTCGTTTCCGAGGCTAGGGAAACTCTCGGCCCGTGACACACGCCTCCCTCTCTTGGATGACTCAAGCAACGACCACATCTTCCTCTCCTCTCAACCGGTCAACTGAGGGAAAACGTTTGACCAATGCAGCCACGTAATCCCATCTTCGGTGGCCAGCGAGGAGGGAGTTTGGGACAGCTGCATCAACCGTGTCTTCAAGTGGCAAAGAGGGCCACCAAGAGCAGCCACGTTTCCCCCACCTGTCTCGTCCTCTTGCCGCCACCGGACCCACATTTGTTGACTGAGATAGTCAACTAACGAGCTAACTGAAGAAGAGCGAGCGGGAGAGGTAGAGAGACAGCTTTCTTCTCCTTCATCGCCGTATCTTCATTGAGTCCATCCACTCAACGCTCCTCTGTAAACTCTGACAGGAAGTTTCTTGCTGTTTCACTCCCTCACCGCCACTCACCGGCAACCACCCGCACTACACCACCGCACCACCGCACCACCGGCCTCCACACCGTCCCATAGCTCGCCACCAGCCGCGTCTCCATCTGCCATAGCGTTGTTTGGTTGTTAGCCTCGCTTGTAGCCATCGCTCACGTGTTCGCTTGCCGCCGATGCCACCAAATTGAAGGCAAGTCAATATCTATTGACCTATATCGTGTAATTCCGTCGCTGCCTGATGAAGTGCGTCCCAGAAGTGTAGCTTGATGCTAGATTACTTGCTTTGAATTGTGAATTGGGAATTGTGGGATTGGCGATGAGCTATTTTGAGAAAGAAATTAATGTTGGTTCGATTATGTTTGGATTCGGGACTCATGAATGTACTGGTTTTGGGATTTCATAGTTTTAGCTTCAAAATCTTAATGTTGGGACCGATATTATCGACCCATCGAACTGTGATTTCCAATATTGCAAGATACATGCACTGTTTTGATAAATAAATAAAAATTAGCAAGTTTTAAAGGCATGAGCGTGATTTGCGCCCACACCTATGAAATTCGGATTTTGATTAGGTTGGAACAATAGAAAATCTCTTCGATTTATTCGGGTATTTGCACTTGAGACTTTATGTGAACTTGTTGCTGCTGATTTGGTATATCTCTAAAGTCTTTATCTCGCATTGCTTTATACCATGATTTAGGATTCTGAAATCAAAGCAGCTTCATATATTGGTGATACGAAATTGGCTTGGCATTAAATTGATTAGACTACTACACCATGGTTGAAACGTTATTGATACTGTCGGACCCCTGGAACGACGATGCCCTAAGAGTCGGGTTGCTTGGAGGATCGTGATGGCGATGCCTCTGGATGCCTGGGGACTGGTGAGCCTCGGAGGTGCCTTGGGAGTCGGGATGCCCGAGAGTGTTGCGACATCCCAAATTTCACTTATGCTTTCAATTAAATTAATCGGGCATTTCATCGATGTTCCTATAGGGCTGTTCTCAGAGCTGATCACTCTCGAGATAACTAGACTATTCGGGGAAGCCATTAAGGAATTTTAATGCAATAGACTTGAGAATTCAACCAAGACTCGGCTACTCAACCGTGCTCATCTGCAGAGATTATTGCGGCATATATATAAGTTGATTGGGAATCAGAAATAGGCCAGTTCGATTGAGATGTGTGGTTAAACGTGGGTGATTCCACCAAATTGAAAAATTCTCGTCGACCGGTATTAGACTGATTTTTCTATTGTTTTGGTACCCTGTGTTCGTATTTGAATCCTCGAGATTTTCACAACAATCGAGAGTCACCAATGTGTCGAGTGAATTCATTGTGGCTCGAAGAAAATCGACAATGGGTCATTTGCGGGAAAAATTTCTAAAAGTTACTTGGTAGCTTAGGTCACGCTAAAATCGCTCCGAATTGAAATTAACCACGAATTTAAATCCGATTTTAGAAATTGGAAGTTATGTTATGTCATAAATTATTTTAGGAATGTCAACTCAATCTCAAAAGATTTTTTTGCAAATCGAGACTTTTTGGGAAAAAGTCGTCCTAGGGCCATTTTTGTCCAGAAAAAGTCATGGACCGTTTTTGATTGCACAATTGGGAAGCAAGTGAGATCAATTGGTGAGGACAAATATCAATTTGATCATTGAGGTGCTAATTGAATTTATGAGAGCCAAATTGGATTGAATCAAGAGAGATTTGGTGCCCAATTCAGGGAGAAAATGTGAAATTCGTAACTCCCCCTTGCCTAAGGCTTTTGGACCATTTCAAGGGTTGTAAGTGAGGCATTGGTGGCTGATTATCAGCCAAGGAGTGCAGTTGGTGATAGGATAAGGTCAAGGGGACATATGAGGAGAAAATAAGCCATTAATGGCCCCCCTTTGTTCCCTTATCTCTTCCTCTCTCCTTCAAGTTGTAGACCAGCATTTCTTTCTTCATGGTTGTGCCTTGAAAGCTTTAGATTTTTAGAAGAAAACTAGCAAGGAGGCCGTTCGAACTAGCCGTTCTCACCGCACGCATCGCCATCGCCGTTGCCATCCTTGCGCGCCACCACCGCCTGCGCACGCGCCCTCTGTCCAGCTGCGTCTCCTTACCACCTCCTGCTTGAGCCCAATGAGCTATTGTGGACACCTAGACTACCGTGAGCTACTGCCAGCCATCGTTCGAGCTCCATTGAGTCCTGCCTAGGTCTGGTTTTGCTCCCTCGATCCATTTCCGCCTCAACCGAGCCACCACCTCACCTTTTCAGCCATCGGCCAGCCAAGAACAGAAGCAAATATAAATGGTTTGTAGCAGTGTTCGAGGCCTATTTTGGCCCACTTCCCAACCCCGAAAGTTAGGCTCGCTTTGGAGAAAGTCGTTCCCCGCGGCGTTCCCATCGATTTGAACCAACTGGATTACGAAACAAGTGAGTTTAACTCACTAATCCTTGCTTAGTAGGTTAATTATGCTTAGGGGTTGACTAATTTATGCTAAGATGGATTAGGTGGTTAGATTAGATTAGATTAGTGAATTTAATCATTTATCGATGCATGTTAGGTGGATAGTTAGTGCAATTAGAGCCTAGACGAGCTCTAGTATTTAACTAGAGTGGTTCGGTAATTTTCCGGGCCCGTCTTGGCTTCCAATTAGGCTTTTCCGAGCCTAAGTCTATTTATTGGCATTTATTTATTAATTTCCATAATTATTAAATTATTTATTTATTTTTGGAAATTCAATCGGGATGGTCGGTGATCGTAATTTCGTGCTGATTGCAGTGATGCTTTCTGTTTATTTAATTAAGTACTAGTTTGTAAAAATTGAGTGTGATTGGTGAATGTGGGAAAATATCCCAAAATTGAGAGATGTTGGTATTTGAATGGGAAATAACCATGAGAGGTTGTGAGTCGACCTAGAAAGCTGCCGAAGTATGGCTATGCCAGTTGGGCTGAGATTCGTTACCAAATTTGGAGTCAGTTGTGCCCAATCAAGCGGTGATTTGCCACCTGATAGAGGTTGTACCCAATCGGGCTGTGATTTACCACCTAATAGAGCTTATGCCTAATCGGACTGTGATTTGCCACATGATAGAGGTTGTGCCTAATCGGGCCGTGATTTGCCACCTGATAGAGGTTGTGCCTAATCCGGCCATGATTTGCTACCTAATAGAGGTTGTGCCTATCAGGGCGTGATCTGTCACTTATTAAAGGTTGTGCCCACTGGGCTGTGATTACCACCTAAATATAGGTTGTGTCCTTTGGACCGTGATTTATAGCCAAGAATTTGGTAGACTATGCTTGTTGAGCCATGAGTAAGAATTGAGATTGAATAGTTGAAATGACCGGAGAGTGGTCCTGTTGACATGTAATCGACTGAGTCGATTGATCATTAGGTTGATCTGATTGATTGAATGATATGGTTGTCAATATATGATATTTGAATTGACTTGTAGGAAAGAACTGAGGCCAATGTAAGTTCTTTGACTTGTGGTTGTGCTTAGACAGCCCTTAGGGCGTAATTTTCTTCCTAATTGGGTCTTAAGGGGTATAACTTGCTGAGACATCGTCTCACCCCATTGTTGGATAACATTTTCAGGTCCCTAGACGGCGGTCGTGGAAGACTTGAAGTCCTGGAGTTTGGGGAAGTGAAGGAAACATAATCGGCAAACCTGTCTGACTCGCTAGTCATAGGATAGTCCCTTTTGATTAAGCTGATATTTTTGTAAGTGATCTGATTTTGTAAATAAATTTGTGTGTTTATAAAATGTTGGTTTTGGTTTGAAAAATTTATGGTCCTACTTTCATATCCCATTGTTTTAGTGTCTTGAGATTTATATTCGCTTCCGCATGCGAATTTAAAATCGAATAGGTTGGCAATGCGTCTTTGGGACATCGCTATTATATCGACCAAACAGGGATGGGCACATGCTCGGAGGGTCGGGATGTGATAAGTGTGACGTAACAAGTACCAAATGCCTAGGGACATCATTGACATGGTGAGCCTCGGAGGTTCCTCGTGATGCTAGGTGGGGTGTGGGATGTCTGGGGGTGTAACGTAACACACTCTTGACGCCCGGTGAATGAAATATGGAACCAGAGGTCCTCGTGATGCCAGGTAGGATGCAAGAGCTTGGAGGGGATGCAAACATTGGTCCTCTGGAAGATGGTGGTATTGAATTGAGATATATTAAGATTTCAAAATTCTTATTGTGTTTAGATATGCCGTCTTGTTATGATATCCTTCTAATTTGATGCATATTTCTTACTTTGGTTGTGTGCTTTGTTTTGGAATGCGTGGGATTGAGTGGTGATAGACTTACATAATATAGTTTAGTAAAATTTTGACTATTGAGTAATTGTACTTATCCCTCGTGGGGCTATCATATTTTAGAGATATAGAAATGCCGATGCAGCCTGTGTCCTCGAGTACGTTCTATGGTATCCCCGTCGACCTCAAATAGGAGTAGACAGAGCACCATGACCTTGACCTAGAGATCACATTCATCTGGATCTGGGTGATCCTTACCGTAGACGTCGGACTTACCTCGGGCCCTGTGCTCATGAGGTTTGTTGTCCTATATGCCTGAGTTACGAGCACATGGTGGGGCCACTGCTGCTGCCGGAGGATGATGATGACGGCTCCAGTGGGGTGGAGTAGGGGAGGACTCAGGATGGCAGCAGTATTTTTGGAAGCCAGGATGTGAAGCGCAGACGATGATGTGGATAGATAGCTTCAATTTTGGTTTAGCCAAATATAGAAACTTTTGGCGTATGTGTACAGACTAATGTCGTTTGAAAGCTTTAAATAAATAAAGTGCCTGATTTATATATCGTGTGCATCATTTTAAATTAATTGGAGATGGGGTTAGATACTCGCTTTCGCAATAATATAGCGTAGGGACCAGGATATGCAAGTGGCGGACCTTAAGGATTGAGGACCATCGTGGCTCGGGATCATCACAATAGGTTAACTTGGCGTTAATTGTTTTTGTGTTATTTAGGATGTTTTATGAATATCTTGTATAGATAGTTCATTTCATGTTTATGTTGTTGTAGCTTCAAATGTATTGGTTACATTATGTAAAAATGTGTTTTTTCGTTAATGGATATTCAATGTTTTTGTTTCTTTTTTTGGGTAAGATTAATGGATATTCAATGTTATTTCTTCTATTATTATCAATACTTGTGGGTAGTTTAAAGAAGTTTTAGTAGCTTCAAAGGACTTATTTTGCATAAAAGATTGTATTAATGACAATTTCGATTTAGGATTTCGGTTGATAATTGGAAACAATAGTAACCATTTGATTCTAAAACCTTATTGAAATTGTCATTAATATGATTAATTTATGCGAAATAGATATATAAATGATAGGCATTAATAATTCGTGCATGTGTATTTTTGATATGTTCAAAATCAATGGCTTTGGCAACTAAGAGCATAATTGCTTAGTTGAATAAAAGAGAAAAGCTGAGTGGTGATAATTATGAAAAATAGCATATGAAAATTCAATATTTGCTAAAAGAGTAAGAGGCACTAGAAGCTCTTAACTTAGCTATGGAAGAGTTGAAAGATGGGAACATTACACAACACAAAAGAGAAAATAAGGCATTTGCTGCATGGAAAAGAAAGAACTCATTTGCTCACATTATGTTGCTAAGTAGCATAGAGAATGATCTAATGCGAGAGTTTAGGTGTTTTGAGAATATCAAATAACTGAAGAAAGCATTGACAACAAGATTTGATTATACATTAGTGACCAAACTAAAATAGCTCACTATAAGTTTGACTTGTACGATAAGCCTTATGGTTAGACGATGAAACAACACATGAAAAAGATGTCAAACGTGATCAATGAGCTGAAGAATGCTAGCCACGTTCTGATTGATGAGTAGCAAGTGTAAGCAATGATCTGTTTTTTGCCTCATAGTTGGGAGCATATGAAGGTGCACTTTGTGACATCCTAAAATTTGACCCAATCTTGAATATATGAAATAGTTGTTTCATCGATGCGCTCATGGTTAATTTACTTGGAATTGATCACTATCGAGTTAACTAATCTATTATGTGAGGCTGTTAAGGGATATAAACGTGACAGACTAGAGAATTTGTTTGGAAATCGAATGCTCGATCATAATAATCGGCAAGGGTCAATACAACACCATTATAAATTGATTAGCGAACGGATATAAGTCGATCCGATGAAATCATGTAGTCAAATTGTAGGTGGTTTTGCAAGATTACGATATTCACGTCAAACAACGATAACCCGATTTTCTATCGATATTATACTCGGGACACATAATTGAACCCTCGCAATTTTCTGACAATCGAGGGCCGTCTACAACTCGGAGATGCACAAACGTGGATTGAAAATTATCGACCACGGGTCAAACGTGCTAAAATCCCTAAAAGCTATCCGATAGGTTAGGTTCTACTAAAATCGCGTTCAATCGATTTTAACCACGAAATTGAATTTGGTTTTGAGAATTGGACATTCGAGCATGTCACGATTCATTTATTGGACGTGGTCTCATCTTTCAACGAATTTTTGTTGAGCCCAAAAATTTTGCGGAAAAACGATTTTCAAACGAAAAAGAAAATAAAAGGAATTCGGATGGTGTCACACCCCAATGCTCCGAGCGTGCGCGCATCCATCGGTGGTCGATAAATTTGTGACATCCCAAGACTCGTCGCCGACCCATTCATTTCATTGCACATGCGGAAGCGAATAAACAACCCTTGACAACAAACAACATGGGATAGGAAAGCAAGAAAATAAATTCACAACCAAAACACGCTTTTATACACAAACTAGGTTTATATACAAAATTAGTCTGTCCACCAAAAAGATTAGTCCTAAAAAAGGAAACTGTCTTATGCTCCACTAGTCGAACACGTTCACCGATCCTTCGGAGTCCACAAGCTCCGGGGGCACCGAGTCCTCCACAGCACAATCAAGAGGGTCAGCTGCATCCTCGCCAAAAGCGGCGTTGACTACCATAGCAGGGATCTCAAAACCTTGGAGGGGACCAACTATGTATCCATTGAGTCCATGGTGGAACCACGTCCTTAATCAATGAGGTACCCTCTCAAGTAAGCCCTCATAGACCTAGACAGTGGTCACGACCAACTTGTAGACCAAGGACAGGGACGTCTATACCCTACTGAGTAATAGCACGCGGCTGACCAAAACATTCCGAAGGAACCGCCATCTGAGAACTTGAAAAGAATTGAGCTCACGATGGGGTGAGATAATGTTTTAGCAAATTCACCCCATAAACTCCGACTATGAAGAAAATACGCCTAACCACACAATCACACAATCATAGAGACTTACCTTGTCTTAGATCCTCCATGCAGGTCAGTACAGTTCATATACACAA
The DNA here is from genome assembly GCA_017140615.1 of Eucalyptus cladocalyx. Lineage (NCBI taxonomy): Eukaryota > Viridiplantae > Streptophyta > Magnoliopsida > Myrtales > Myrtaceae > Eucalyptus > Eucalyptus cladocalyx. The sequence continues at coordinate 27,181,910 of CM029522.1, forward strand.
CCATAAGCAGTAATCATGCTTAATCGATTGGAAAGCCACATCTCAAAACTCAAACAACTATAGAGGTCTCGATTATAAGGCCAAATCATTATGACACGTCCCATACCATGCCATATAATTTTGTCCCATAATCAGGCGCAATTTAACCACTCATTCATGCGTTCCAATTATTAATCATGGCTCAACGGGCATGGCCTACTCGACGTTCGGCGGTCTTCTGGCGTAATTAGGCATCATCTCACCCCATTGAGCACAGCAATCTTGAAGGAGCATCGGTCCAGAATCTACTGTGACCGGCATATGTTGACAAGGGCATCCTAAATAGGGGCAACGTCCACCCGACTAACATCGGGGACGGGTTATCATATCCATTCATGCACCCATCCAATCCCAGCCAAGACATCGTGCTTTTGCACTCAAATGACCCAATTAAAATAATGTACTTGGCTCTTTTTTTTAGTATAAAAAAACATGGTAAAAATAACCGTGTGTGACCACCAGCCATGGTGGCTCCGCTGGATAAGAGCTCCATTGATCTTTGCCCAAAGATGAGGGGTTCGAAACCCAGTGGAGGTACTTGGTGTCTTAAGTTTGATGCCGAGGTGGTAGGTCCTCTGCTAGCGTCACCCCAGGTTTGCTTGGCTGGCTGTTGGCTGTACGGGGTTCCTAGGTCATCAAATAATAATAATAATAATAATAATAATAATCGTATGTGGGTACACGGTCAATTTGAACTAGAAAAATTGATACACTTCTTTTTTAAAATCTCACTATTTGATATAGTCTTTAAAATCATTTTTGGTGTCAAAACCTAACACCCGGTAATTTTAAATAATTACCGAAATTTTGAAATTTTGAATTAAATATTCAAAATTACAATCATCACTCAATTTGCATAATTTAATACTCAATTGCATAAACTAAGCATACCATTGCAATCAGCATGAAATTCCGATCACTGGCTATCCGGTATAATTTTTGAAAAATAATAAATAAATACCAGTAAATACCTATAAATCCAATAAATGCAAACTTGGGTCAGAAATGCTAATCTAACCACCTAAACAAGTCTATAAAATTTTCAAACCTATCTAGATAAATAATACAATCTATCTAGCCCTTAATTAATTTATTCTAACCACCTAACATGCATAATTAAACAATTAAATCACTAATCTAAGCTAACTAACCACATAATCCTTAATTAGCCTAAACTAATTATCAATTAAGTGTCATTAACTCCATAAATAGAGTTTAGCAAGTAAACTCACCGGTTTAGTGGGTCGGTGAGTCCACGGCGATGACAATGCGGAGGCGAGCGATAAACAAGCCTATAGCAACACCAACAGAGGTTTGGACGGGCCTTAAAACAGGCCTAGAAGAGCTTAGCTGGGCTAAGGGTTTGGCCTCTGCTTGATGTTCGAAGAAGCAGCCCAAGTGACTGGTTGGTGCGGAAATGGCGAGAAGGTGGTGGCAGAGTTTATAACAGTTGACGACGGAGACGGATAATGACTGGACGGTGGCCAAGTGAGCTCGACGGTGGCTAGGGCACACGGGGGATGGTGGCTAGACGCGAGGACAAGTGGGATGCGAGTAGGGCAGGTGGATAGCTCACGGGCGGTGTGCGGGCTCACGGGCGGTGTGCGGGCTCACGACGGGCATACGGGCGGCAAGGGGGTGGTCAATAGGCAAGGGAGAGGCTGGTTTTTTTTTTTGGTTCTGTAGCTCTTTAAAAGCCACAATAATGAAGAAAGTGGCTGCTAAAGGAAGAAGAAGGTTGCAGAAGCTTGGAAGGGGCCACAAAAAGATCTAAACACTTGAATTTGGTGCCCCACCAGCTTGGCTATCATTCTCAGCCAATTTGCAACTCATTGGCTTCCCAAACAAGCTTCCCAATGGGTCCAAATGTGGCTGACCACCATGGCATACGAATTTGGACATTTCCCTCTTCAATTTGATTCAATTCTCCTCCAATGGACCCAAATTGGCCCCCATAAAATCAACCAAGGTGCCCTCATCTCTCTTGTGACATTTCCTCATCAATTGAACCAACTTAACGACCAAAATTGCGACAAAAAACGGCCCTATGATTTTTCCGGTCCAAAATAGCCTTACTTTGAATTTTTGCCGAAATCTCGGGTTTGCAAAAAAATATTTTCAGGATGAGTCAATGTTCCTAAAATGAATCGTGACATGATAGAACTTTTAATTTTTGAAATCAGGTTTAAACTCGCAATTAATTTCAACCGGGCACGATTTTAGCGTGACCTAGCCTACTCGGTAGCTTTTAGGAAATTTTGGTGCAATTGACCCGTGGTTGATTATTTTCGAGCCACATTGTGCATCTTTGACACATTGGCGACTCTCAATTGTCACGAAAATCTTGAAGTTTCAAATACGAACATATGGTACATAAATGACAGAAAAATCAGTCTACTACCGTTCGACGAGAATTTTGCAATTAGGTGGAATCACCCACACTTTAATTACATATCTTTGTTAAACCGACCTATCTCCAGTCTCTAGTTGATTTTAATAGTGTTGTATTGACCTTTGCATATTAGCACGGTCAAGCAGTCGATTTCTAATCGAATTCTCAAGTCTATTGCGTTTAGATTCCTTAACGGCTTCACATGATAGACTAGTTATATCACAAGTGATAAACTTAGAGAAAAGAATTATAGGCGCATTGATAAAAAGCCCAATTCATTCACTTGAAAATAGAATTGGAAAATCAGAATGTTATAGATGGGCTAATAAATGAGATTTTTCTACCCCAAAAATGGTTGTTTGTGAGGAATTAGAGCTAATTTCTAATTGGATGAACCAAAGACTTTGTTGCGTGAAGACTTTAGGGGTATTGTGATGCTTATCAGATATTTCCCTAGGTTTTTTATTGGCCATCCCCTTGACTTATTTTTCTCTCTCTCCCTCCCCCTCTCTCTCACGCATGACCCTTTCTCCCTCATATTTCTTCAATTCTTCCTTTCTGCCATTCCCTCCATCCCTCCTCTGCAATTCCCAGCTCCTTTCTCTTTTAACCACCAGCCTCCTCATGCCTCCACTTCAACATCTCCATCTCCACTGTTCGCATCCCAACGCCGCTGCCACTCCTCACGCCTGCATCACCTTCTCCAACTCCATCCACCCACCTTTCACACCATCATCCACACCATAGCCACCTTGTACCAACTCTATCGCCTCCCACCAGCCAACGCCACAGCCGCATCCCCAACTCCATAGCAACCACCACCAACTTACCTATCCAACACCCTCATGCCACCATAGCCGCCTCCATCTTCAACGGCCAGCTGCCACCAGCCTACCCAGCCATCTACCAGCTCCATGGCCAGCAGCTTAGCCCTCACCGAACCATTTGACCAACCCTTGGCCGAGAGCTTATAGGGCCAATTCTACCACCGTTGAACCTTCGTGCAAGCCACAGTTGCCTCGAGTTCTCCTCGCCGTCACGTTGCCATCGCCGTGAGTCCGCCACCGTCGTAATCCCATAAGTTAAGTCCATAATCCTTGATTATGTTGTTAATTGCGCTTAGGGGGTGTTTAGTTTAGTGTTAATCATGGTTAGATTAGTGCTAAGATGGATTAGTGTTAATCAAGCATGGTTAGGTTAGTTAATTATGGTTATGTTAATTAAGTTGGATTAGCTTAATTAATAGCAATTTACTTAATTAATCACGATTTATTTAATAAATTGTAATTAGCATAATGGATTAGCCGTGGCATCCCAAAAAATTCAAAGTCAAGCCATAAGGTGTGTTAAAGTCTCTAATTAGGTAATAAAATTTCCTATGATTTAATGCTTTAGCCATTAGTCTTTTAATTAGATGATTTGTGCATATGATTGTGAAAATTTAAATTTGATAGATTAATAATCTATGCTTGGCCATGTACTTTATAAATTAAATTTCAATAGACAAGATGCCCCAAGACTTTGGCCATGTTGAAAATTGAAATTTAAAAATATTTATAAAAGAATTTTGAAAAAAAAAGAGGAAAAAGTCAATTTTTGGGGATGGGCCTTAGGCCCATTGGCCTAAGCTTAGTGGGCCAAATGGCCAGCCCAAATGGAGGCCCACGGAGGGGCTGTCGACCAGCCCAAGAGGGAGGCCCAATAGTGGCCGTCCCAAGCCCAAATCCAAAAGCCCATCAAGACAAGTGGCAAGAAGTCTTCACACATTGGCCTAGACTAGGATGCCATGCATTGGCTAATTTGAAGGCAAGCAATGATTATCGATGATGAGAGTTTGGGGGTATAAGAGGGAAGAGAGAGAGAGGGTGGCCGGTTCCCTCATTCGGCCAAGAGAGTGAGAGAGAGAGAGAGAGATTTCGAGAGAGAGAGGAGGAGCCGAGGAGGAGTCGCTCGCCGTCCGTCCGCCGTGCTCGCCGCCTTACGCCATCGTCCGTCAGGTCTAGAGGCAAGTTGGAGTCCTCTAGCTGCTCTTGCATGTGTGTATGTTACTTGCATGTTGAATTTTTGGGTGTTTAGGTGAGAAAAACCGAAGTATGGATGGGTTGTGTTTGAATGGTTTGGCTGTTTTCGCTCGAACAGTGTGAGTCAGGATGTTGTGTGAGCTTGCATGCATGTTTGGAGTCCGATTTTGGCTTCTATTTCTTCATAAGAGTTGTAGCTAACATCTTGTACTACAACATAATGAAATTTCCTGGAAACTGATGGAGATTTGTGGGGTTAAAGTCTCATGCTACGGAGACCCCAGATCTGGAAAGATTTTACTGACCTTTGGTTGGATTTGTGGTTGCATGTTGGTTTGTGTTGAGAATCTCACTTATATTCCTTCATGAAAATTGTAGGGGACATATTAAACTACAACATACTCAATTTTAAAGTGAAATTAACAAGAATAGCCTAGTAAATCAACTAGATCTTGAAGACGGTGATTCTGGTGATGTATTCCGAGACACCCGAGACTTCATGGACATAGATGATGACTATAATCTGGTTATTTGACTTAGATCTCTTCATGAAACTTGTAGAGAATATCTTGATGTAGAACATACCTGAATTTCAGAGGAAACGAAGAAGAACGGGTAGGTGAAATCTCAATATTTCGGAGAAGTATACACTGGACGATGCGGTAATGGATCCAGAAGCTTCGTGAGACTGTATAAAACAATATAAAAAGACTCTGGCTTGGAGTTCTTCATAAACGTTGTACGAAAATGTCTTGGTTATAACTCAGTAAAATTTTATAATTTTTGGAGGCCGTATAGATATTTTAATTGAATTTCTTTGAAAACCGTGCGTTCTGGTTTCATCCGAAAACCATATGATGTTTTGTGAACATTGTGAGATTGTGTAAAATTCTATTTGGCCATGAATTCTGCATGTAATTGTCATCATATTGGCTTGTTTAATAATTGCTTGAATTTTTATTAAATTTAATATTGAAATGAAAAAATAATAATAATAAATAAATAGATTATTTTATTGGCCATAAATTCCATTAGATTTATTAATAAATAATTATACCATAAGGTCTTGATGTATGGCATGACATTGAATTGAGATGTATGTGTGAATTCCATGCCAAGCTTGACTTGTTTGATGTCACGTCATATGCCATGCTAAAAATTAAGACCGAAATGGGTAAATGTGGATAATGATAAGTGAGGAGGTGGTTGTGGTGGAGGATTGATGCCCGGAATGTATAGAGATGCATTGCCGGATGGCCCTGGGAGATTTAGGATGCCCGGAACGTGGGGGTGCCGGAAGCCCTGTCGGAGGTTTCTGCCCGAAGGGAATACCTCGCAATGCTAGGATTTGGGGTGTGGGATGCCCGGCCAGGGAGTGTAAATGCCGGAAACCTTGTCGGAGGTTTCTACCCGAAGGGAATGCCTCGTGATGCTAGTTGGGATGCGAGATGCCCGGAATGTGGGGGGCCGGATGCCCGGTGGTATGGAATGGCCGAATGCCAGAAGCCTCGGAGGTCTTTGCCCGAGGGGATGATGAAACTGATGATTTGAGGAATGGGTGATGTGGTGATCAAATTGAAAGCTAAAAGTGGGAATTAAACCATGGCATGATGATGATGATGGTGATGATGATGATGATGATGATGTGAAATAGTGACGATCACCCATGGCATGATATGCATGATGATGAAAATGATGATGATGATATATGATATGGCATGATGATATGCATGATGGTGAAGATGCTGATGATGATATATGATATGGCATGATGGTGAAGATGATGATGATGATATATGATATGGCATAATGATATGCATGATGATGATGACATGTGTGATGTGGTGATGTCATAGTGATGATGACATGTATGATATGATGATGACACACATGTATGTGTTATAATTTGTGATGATGATGCATGATAGTATGTGCATGGCTTCAAGGTAAGTAACGCCTGCAATACTGCAATACATGTATGACTTGTATGATGCATTGAGTGGTTGTTGGATTCCTTATCTGCTGAGTGGTTGTACTCACCCCTTTTGGGGACCAACATTTCAGATTAGCAGTATGCCGCTTCCTGCCGTCGCGCGGGGTGCATTTTATGGGTTACTGTCCCACGTCGAGGTAGAGTGTGAGGAGTTCAACTTGTCCTTCTGTGCCTGGACTCACCTACATACGTGTGCGCTGTTTTGTTACATACGACATAGGCCTGGCTGGGGGTCCAGTCGTCTAGGAGTTTGTCTCCATCCACATTCGCCGCGATGGGGTGATGAGAGGGATGATGCTGCCACTGCCGCCGCCTGACGCACCGGACTGGGTGTGAAACCTGTGTGCGATGAGTAGGGGCTATGTTTTTGGGATAGTTAGCCGACACATATGATGGGAGTTGAGCACATGTGATGTAGAGGGTCAAGGATCCTTTTTGAGGTTTTAGGCTGGACATGGCTAAGTCCTAGCTTTTCCTTTTTGATGTACCGACCCAAAAGAAGTTCCATCTTGAAAATATATGTAAATAAAGTGTCGTGGCTTGTCTATAAAAATTATGGTGATTAGTGGTGTGTATTGTTATCATGGTTGGTAGGGGGAGAGATGGTGATGTTTTATTTTGCTTCCGCTAGTAAGTCGCGCTGGGATCGCTTTTTAAAAAAAAATGCCTGTAATTAACGACGCTTTCTCTAAGTGTAAGTCATGAAAGGGTAATAAGATGTAACATCGGTGCTTGTGGCAACCGCCAAAGGGTTCGGGGTACTACATTAGCCGTTTCGTAGAATTTAACGTTCGTTTTTTTGGATGCAATTATGCGTGAATTTGAGTGCTACACATGCAATATTATGTGATTGGTTGTTTTATGATAATTATCCATTATTATTGCAAAAGATGGTTTTATGAGTGTTTAAATAGAAAAAAAATTTAGGTGTTGGGTTTGGACACCAAAATTTATTTGCTCAATAAAACAATAAGGTTTTAAACAAGGTACGTGCAAAGTTTAATGGATTAATTTTGAGTACGTGAGCACCTACGAATTTTTTTCGAAAAGTTTTGAACAAAAAAAAAAATTGCATGGTTTATTGTTTAAAAAGGAATTTTGGTGTTTTGAGCAAGTTGACGGAAGATAAGAAATGGGTGTGATTGATGACATGCTCGTGTGGTCATGTAATTAAACCTATCACCCAACAGGAGTTTGGGGACGATGCTTGATTTTTTATTGGATGCCCAGTGGGGTCCGGAAGTCAAGTCGCAATTGAGGCCAGATTGATGCTCCTTTATGGAATGTTGTCTATGCGGGAAATCTAGACGTTTCCGTGCCCGATGGGGTGGGACAATGCCCGGTTATGCCAGAAGACCACCGACACTTGTGTTGGCCGTGGCCCGAGGGGTCATAATAATCAAAACACGCCTGAATGGTTGTGATACTTTGCACTTGATTATAGGGCAAAATTATTAGGCATGGTATGGGATGTGCCAAAACGGTTTTACCTTATAATTGGGACCCATGTAAATGTTTGGAGGGTGAGAATTATGTGTTTTGGTTATTAATTACACTTGTTGTATTTATAATGGCATATGTGATGCGCTAATATGCAAGGATGTGTCAAGGCGAGGTGAGTATTGTATGGTGTGCGTTTAGGACTACCTTCGGGATGAATTTGTGTCCTAATCGGGGTTTAGGCTGTTGACTTGCTGAGATCTATCTCACCCCGTTGTAATTAAACATTTTTAGGGCTGTAGCATGGAGATCTGCTGAGTGCGAATCTAGTGGGCGCGAGATGCGCCAATTTTTGGCTGGCCCTACCATTAGTAAAGTTTATGTTAACCCTAGTCCCATAAGGTTTTTGAGATGGTGTGACATCCCGAAATTTGACCCCGTTTCGAATATATGAAATGGTTGTTTCGTCGACATGCTTATGGTTATTTTACTTGGAGCTGGCCACTCTCGAGTTAACTAATTTATTATGTGAAACCATTAAGGATATAAACGCAACAGACTAGAGAATTCGATCAGAAATCGACCACTCGACCATAATAATCGGGAAGGGTCAATATAACACCATTATAAAATTGATTAGCGAATGGATATAAGTCAATTCAAAGGAATCACATAGTTGAATTACGGGTGGTTCTGCACAATTGTGATATTCGCGTCAAACGGCAATAACCCGATTTTCTATTGATATTATACTCAGGACACGTAATTGAATCATCGCGATTTTATGACAACCGAGAGTCATCTACAATTCGGAGATGCACAAATGTGGATAAAAAATAATTGACCACGGGTCAAACGCATTAAAATTCCTAAAAACTACATGATAGTTAGGCCGTACTAAAATTGCGTTCGGTTGATTTTAACCACGAAATTGAATTCGATTTTGGGAATTGGACATTTGAGCATGTCACGATTCATTTATAGGAAGCCCACGCAGCAGCCCAACGAAATCAACAGCCCATCTTCAGTTGGATTCCCGCCTACAGCAAGCCCAGTTCCGAGCCCAAGCCCACGAAGCAAGCCTAACCCAACTCAAGAACAAATCTCAACTTGGGCTGAGATTTGTTGGGCCGATTTTAGGCTTGGTCCAAGCTCGTTGGTGTCGTTGCGAGCCCAAGTTCGGTTGCCATTGCGGTTCTCGCAATAAACCACTGAATTTATGTACTAAACTCTTCTTAGTAGGCTAATGACATTTAAGGGGTGTTTAGTTTAATTTAATTATGGATTAGACTGTTAGTTAGATTAGATTAGTGATTTAATTAGTTAATTATGCATGATAGGTGGTTAGAACGGCCTAGTTAGGGACTAGATAAGCTATATTATTTATCTAGATTGGTTCGGTAATTTTCCGGGCCCATTCGGTATTTAATTTAGTGATTTTGGCCTAGGTTGGTATTTTTAGAATTTAAATTGAATTATTTAATTAAATTGAAATTAATTAATTGTTAATTATTTTCTAGAAATTAGACCGGGATAGTCGGTGACCAAAATTTTGTGCTTATTGCAATGGTGTGGTTATTTTCTACAATTGAGTGTTAATTTGTGCAAATTAAGTGTTGATTGGATTTTTGGTCATTTATTCCAAAATTTATGAATTTCTAATATTTGTTAAGAAAATCCCGAGTGTCAGGTTGTGACACCGAAAATAGTTTTAAGTACTATGTAAAATAGTGGAATTTTATAAGAAATGATATCAAATTTTCCGGGGTGAATTGACATTGTACTCACACATGACTATTTTACCATGCATTTCTAATACAAAGAATGCTAGGTTCACTATTTTAATTGAGGCAATTGAATGCAATGCATATTGTCTTGGGCCGAAATTGAATGGTCATGTGCTGGTTAAGAGAACCCGTCCCCAAACTGTGTCGGATAAACGTTACCCTATATGGGATACCCACTTATTGGGTTTTTGGTCGCAATAGATTCTTGACCTATACTCCTTCGCTCAATGGTGGTGAGATGATGCCTGGTTACGTTAGTAAACCGATGAATTTCAAGTAGGCCGTACTCTAGAGGGGCGAAATTAACAATTGGAACGCATGTTTGTTGGAGTTTGATGCGCCTAATTATCAGACAAAACTTTGTAGCATGGTATGGGACGTGTCATAACGGTTTGCCTTATAATCGGGACCCCTGTGATTGATTGAGTTGTTGAGGCGTTTCAATTGTGATGTACATCGACTTTATGCATGATGTATATGAACTGTGCTGACCTGCAGGGTGGATCTAAGACGAAGTAAGTCTCTGTGGTTGTATAATTGTGTGATTAGGACGCTTCTTGGCGTATTTCCCTCCTAATCGGGGTTTAGAGCATGAACTCACTAAGATTTATATCTCACCCCGTCGTAGGCTCATTTTTCAGGACCGTAGAGCGGAGGACCTGGTGTCATGCTGAGGTGATCTTAGGCGTAGGTCAGTTAGGACCGCTTCTTTTTGGAGGGCTAGTCTTTTGTAGTCTTTTTTGGCCATAGACTTTTGTATATGACTCTATGTATATATAAAGGTATGTTTTATTTGTGAATCTGTTATCCTGCTTTTCTATCCCGAGCTATTGATGTCAAGGGATTTATTATTCGCTTCCGCATGTGCAATAAAATGAAAGGGTCGGCGACTCGTCCTGGGAAGTCACAAATTTTATTGACTAGAGAGAGATGAGCACACGCTCGATGATCGGGGTGTGACAAATCTCAAACTAATAAGGAAATCATAGTTATGGAGCAAGAATACCTCGATCATCTCCTTGCTCTTTCATTGCCCGATGCGAACTTTTACATCCCTAGCCACATTGCTTGTTGGGACTTTCTTGGAGTTAACCATCTTGAGCCACCCACTCCTTTCTCAACCGGATTTGCAGCCTCTTCCACTATGAATAAATGCAATCATTGTTGTTCCTCCAATTGTCACGTCAACAAACATAAGTTCCTTAAGCTTGCTTGCCTTCTTGGACTTGATTAAACTTAGGATTCACAATGAACCCAACCGTTCCTCCTTGTGAGCCTTGATAAGAGTCGCAAACTTGCCTCGGGTTGTATGACATCCTGAAATTCGACCCCGTTTCGGATATACGAAATGGTTGTTTCGTCGACGTGCCTATGGTCATTTTACTTGGAACTGATCACTCGCGAGTTAACTAATATTAGGTGAGGCTGTTAAGGGATATAAATGCAGCAGACTAGAGAATTCAATCGAAAATCAATCGCTCGACCATAATAATCGGCAAGGGTTAATACGACAATATTATAATTGATTAGCGAATGGGTATAAGTCAATTTGATGGGACTGCGTAGTCGAATTGTGGGTGTTCCACGTGATTGCGATATTCGCATCGAACGATAATAACCCAATTTTCTACCAATATTATACTCGGGATACGTAATTGAAACATTGCAATTATGTGACCACCGAGGATCGTCTACGAGTCAGAGATGCACAAATGTGGATCGAAAATTATCGACCATAGGTCAAACGCACTAAAATCCCTAAAAGCTACTCGATAGGTTAGGTTGTACTAAAATTGCATTCGGTCAATTTTAATCGTGAAATTGAATTCATTTTCGGGAGTTGAACGTTTAAGCGTGTCGCGATTTATTTTTAGGATCGTTTCATCTTTCGAAGAAATTCCATTGAACCCGAAAATTTGCAGAAAAATCAATTTCGGCAAAAAGGAATTATGGAAATTCGGATGGGCTGCTTCAAGGGACTTTTTGGCCACCAAAATGAGTTATTTTGTGAGAGAATCGGAAAGAAATTAGCCATTGGAGGGATGCTTGACTATATGAGCTGAAGACTTTGAGGCCAAATGCACTTGAGTGTATGGATATTTTGCAAAGACTACCATTGGCCCTCCTCTTGACTTTCTTCCCTCATTGTTCCCTCTTCCCTCTCACCCTCCTTGTGCATGAACTTCAGCCAGCCGAACCCCCACCCTTGCTGCTTCTTCTTCTTCTTCATTTCCATTTCCCTTGGTGTCGCAAGCCTCCAGCAGCTAGCCAGCGCATGTCGTCTTCTTTAGTTTAGCACCTCACCACCTTCAGCTCGCCACCTGCCAACTCCATTCGACCGCCCAACCAACCCCTGTCCATAAGCTAGCTAGTGGCCACATCAGCTTCATGTCCAAGCCACACCGCTATCCATCTAGCCCATCGAACCACCCGGCCGTCTACTGCCAGCCCACCTAGCCGTGTCTAGCCCCGCCGAACCATTTGAGTGCCACAACTTCAGCCACCATCCATCCCGACCAGCTCAACCCTTCCTTAGAACCGCCCCTTAGCCGTGAGCTGTTGGGCTATTTTTCAGCTGACGTTAGGCCGTTGGAGACTTGGTAGTTTCAAGTTGTCACTACCGTCGCCGTGAACCCATCGTTGTTGAATTTCGGTGAGTTAACTTCATAATCCTTTATTAGATTGTTAATTGCACTTAGGGGGTTAGAATAATATTAATTAGCTTGGTTAGATTAGTGTTAAGATAGATTAGCTTAATCTTCAAAGCTGGTTTACTGGACACTCGTCATTGCTATTTTCATGGGTTCAAATGTGCTACGATTTTGAGGTTGCTTCATTCTTGAAAAATGTTCTAAACATCTTCAACTATAATATATACTTTACTCTGGATTTTATGGATTTAAAAGAACAAGATTCTAGCTTTGTTTCAGGCAAGGCAGAATTCGGGTATGTACTTGGAACCAGTGACCTTTTGGTGTTTAAGGGATTTTTATTAACTTTTAAGGTTAGATTTTCGAAAGATTTCCTTCACAAACATTTTTCATCACATCTTGTACTTTAACATAGTCAAATTTTAGATCAAACGGACAAGTTTTGGACCTCAAACAAAGCTGATTTTGGAAAATGTAATTTCTGGACACGGGCTAGTTTATTATCATGTGTCACACAAGCTAGTTTATTATCTTCCATCTCAACCCACACATGAGCAAAACATACAAAATGGACTCGCAACATAAAAACGACTACTCATGAGTAAGCACATGGCTAAAACTCGACGACATAGCATATCACCCTAGCTAATAATTAGGAATTCTACTTACCTTCAACGAACCTCGATAAATTATAGGTGGCTTTACCAAGAGAGAGCCGTCCTATGAAGCTGTGGGTGAGCAAGGCCGTGAGAGAGAGAGAGGGAGAGAGAGAGAGAGAGAGAGAGAGGCTTAAGGAGGAGATGGTGTCCAAGAGGAAGGGGAAAAGGGAAAGTGGATGGCAATGGTGAAAATGAGGAGTGGTCCTCCTATTTATACTACTCGGGGCCATCATTACCAAGCCAAACGGTCCATTCTAAATTGTCCAAGTGTCCCGCCTAAGATCCTTAGTTGGCAAGCCTATTTGTCCAATGATTACACCTAAAGAATGAGTTGGATGGCTAAAAGATCTTGCTTGGCAATCGAGCTTATAGGCATCATCCATGATGGTCCGCTTTTCGCCCTTTCATTGGACCACTTGTATCCCTCATTTAATGAGCATTTAATGAAGTTTGAGGATAAGGCTATCAAGATTGCCAACTCATCACCTAAACTTTCAAGGTCGTAAATGAGGGCTTTAGGTATCACTCTCCAATTAGTCCATAGTGTGCCATCCTTATCTTAACCATCAATGATATTTTTAACATCATCATTACTTTTGAAAAGTCAAATGACACATCACCCCCTTCAATTAATGAGAGTGTTTTAGAGTCTTCTCTTATTTGTCATTTTCTTCCTCAAGAAGGCGGTCTAGAGAATTTCATCATCTAAGTTAGTTCTAGGGCTAGAAAAGGAATCATTAGGTACACCTCTAAAAATCAAATCACATACACTTGAGATTTGAACATCGTACCCCATGCTCAGCTAAACTGTTCCCTTAGATGGTTTATCCGCCTAAATGGTGCTCCATTGGTCTTTTGGTTGATTAAAGCCACTCTTAAGGCTATCCATGGCCTAGCACTAAGTTAAGACACTCATGGACTTTAAAATTAGTGGTGGAATAGTCGAGACTATCTTGAGACTCCTTCCAATTGGCACTCGATCCATCCGTATGGTTTATGGCTGGTGCATTGCCAATCCACGATCATATATCACCAATTTAAGATTCATTTCGATCAGTAAGAATTAAATAGAGAATGATGCATTTTATATTAGAAGATGATCACATTTGATCAAATTGGATCGTTCGTGCATCGATGCATAATTGGGCGGAATCACCTGCGCCCGAGCACTATGACCGGTCAGATCGACCCATGACCATCTACCAATCCAAAATCATCTCGTAACCAATCCTAATGATCAAAAAGTCATCTTATGAGCTGGTGATCCTATTTCATTGGTATGGTTGGTAGAAATTCATGGCCGATACCTCGATCAGTTCATGGCCGGTTGGTCGAACCATGACCAATCACTAATTTCTTACCCATCGAACTGATCGATCTATGGCCAATGGCCCATGATCGATCCATTCAGGACTTTATGGCCAATCCTCATGAGGTCAGAATCAAGGGTGTTACAATTCTCCCCCCTTTTAAAAATTTTGTCCCAGAAATTTTAATAACGTACTTGGGCACTTAAAATAAATGTGGGTACTTGCGCCTCATGATTTCTTCACTTTCCCAGGTAGCCTCTTTTGTTCTATAGTGCTTCCATAGGACCTTGACTAAGGGAATGACCCTATTTCTTATTACTTGCTCGCGTTTGTCCACAATCTGCAATGGTTCCTCAATATACAATCCTTGGTCATCTACCTTGATCTCTTTGAAGTTGAGCACATGTGCCAGTCTGACTCATACTTTCTTAACATAGACATGTGAATTATATCGTGTACTTGAGTAAGTTTCAATGGCAATGCCAACTGATAAGCCATATTCCCTATTCTTTCTAGGATTTCAAAATTACCTATTACCGTGGACTTAACTTACCTTTCTCACCAAAATGAGACATACCTTTCAATGGAGACACCTTGAGGAACACATAGTCTCCTACTTGGAATTCTAGAGGCTTTTGTCTCTTGTCTGCATAACTCTTTTGCCTACTTTGGGCAACTCTAAGTCTCTTTCTAATTACCTACACTGCCTCGGTAGTAAGTTGCACCAACTCAAGATTAGTAAGCTTCTTTTCCCCGACCTCATTCCAATTGACTAGATTTCTACAAGCTCGACCATATAGTGCCTAAAATGGAGCCATGCCAATGCTCTGTTGAAAACTAGGCGAACTTGACGAGATGTGGGTGCTCATCCCCACTTCTCTTGAAGTTTATAACACAAGCTCGTAACATGTCTTCCGGTGTTTGGATGGTTCTCTCGACGATCATATGTTGGCTCTAAAGCCTTGATTCTCTATTTCTAGCTCGATCACGCTTTCGCTACGCACTCTAATAAAATAAGGCCTTCCTTAAAGATAGTCTATTATTGTAATTATGTTAGTGTCGTACATGGCTTACACAACCAAATCCATTGTTTTCTCTTATTTATTTATAACATGCCTACACTCTTTGCATTCTACAGTGAATAGTACTTCATTTTGTAATAACAATCTTGGAGTTTTCCACTTCCTCCTAAGTGACTACATAAACATTTCCCTAAGCTAGCGGACATTGAAAATTGTCATATTGCAAGGCTTCGTTTTGCAACATCGTTTGTGGCTACTGCTGTGGCATCGTTTTTCGCCGTTGTGGGCAATCTCTGATAATGTGGCCTTGCTAACCACAATCGAAACAAACTCCTGTTCGAGTCAAGCATGGAGCATTACCATGTCGTTTTCTACAATTGCGGCATACATCCCTTGGAAGGTTGGCCTCGGGGTCTTGTTCTTCTTGTTGGAAGCAAATGAACGTTTTTCTTCCTATCTCGATCGCTTGTCACAATGCTGATTGACTTGAGAAGTTGGGTGATAAGGCCCTCCTTGATAAGTTATTATAGTAGCATGTTCTTGGAAATCTCTTTCTATTAGCTAGGCTTGCTCATATAGCTCGTTGTAGTTCTTAAGGTTCAGTAGCATCAATAAACTCCGGATTTTAGGTTTTAAGCCATCTCAAAATCTCTTCACTTTATCCATTGGATCTTCAATCAACTTGGGGGTGTATCTTGATAGCTTAGCAAATTTTGCCTCATACTGATCAACTCTCATGTTATTTTGTTGGAGCCACAGAAACTCCACCATCTTCTTGTCACGAGCACATTCAGAAAAATATTTTTCATTGAACGCCACAATAAACACATTCCAAGTTACAACAATATTAGTAGGGAATACCATTCCTTTTGTTGCCTTCCACTAGTGACTAGTGTTAGCATCTAGCTAGTACATTGCCAAGGTCACCTTATCTTCATCAGAACATCTTAAAAGTGCGAATATCTTTTCTAACTTGTTGACCCATGATTCGGTTTCTTCGAGATCTCCTGTCCCAGCAAACCTCAGGGGTTGTAGCTTTAGGAATTGCTCCACCAATTCCTGCATAGAACGTTCACCATTTCCGCTTCCATTTCTAGCCACAGAGGCATTCCTAGAAGTAGAAGTCACTTGCTACTGTGCTTGTTGCCCCATTATACTTCAAATGGTCTCAAGAGCTTGTAGAATTCCATTTAGTCGGGAGTCCTCTTGTGACTTTCCTTTTGTGGCCACTTGGTCTAGAGCACTCATGTTATAGCTATAGGAGTTCTAGAGAAGTTTTTCTTCAACAAAATAAGGGGTTAGTGATCACGAACTACCGTTGGAAACATCAATCAAACAACAAATCACATGTGCAAGTGTTTTCCTAGCTAACTATCCCACGACTCCCAATGCACCTTATCACTCTGGTACTAACCTCACTTTGATACCAAAACCATAACAACCCCAACTCCATCTTTAGGGTCTTTGGCAACAAAGGTTATTTTCGCGACGTTCTAAGTGCGTTGCCATCCCATTTCTTTTTATCTTGTTGATAAACACATGCAGAAACGTGAATAAATAAACTCCCCAGGCAAACAATAGTTGGAAGACTGGGACATACATCAAACAGAACACGTTACTTTATATTACAAAAATTCATTTACAAGCCTTTTTTCTATGATCCCTTTTTCCTCTTTTTTTTTTTTTTTTTTTTTTTTTTTGGCATCATACTACAAGTTTCCACATAGGCCAAGGAAACTCCCATCTCCTCTGGCATGACTACAACTTCCAAAACTAACATGACACTTTCTTGCCTACAAGTCTTAAAAAAGGGAGTGAGTTCAAGACTCAATAAGTAAAAACCCATAATCCTCTACTAGATGACAAGTCGTCATCAAATCTTGCATGAACAGTGCTCGTATTAAAATATCGATGGCAGATTAATAGCAATATTACTGCTTCACCTCGACTACACATATGTATCCCTTCAGTATAACTCCTATGCATGCTTACCTTCAGGTTTTCCATGAACACATCAAGTCTAGTAATAATAAACATACCGGCATGCATAAAAGGTTGATTAATATACATCTTAGCTCAACCAAGACATCCCGACTCAATCGAGACATCCGACTTCAAGCTTGGCATCTTGGCTCAACTAGGGCATCTTGGCTCAATCGAGGCATCCCAAGGGCTAGCTCACCCAAGGCATTCAGGCTCAACCCAAGCATCTTGGCTCAACCAAAGCATCACATTCTCATGGACGAGGCATCGCCGCTAACACTATGTGGCGACGGTCTTCTTTTTTTCATTTAATGATCACATATCATGTGTCGCACAAGCCAGTTTATAATCTTCCATCTTAACCCACACATGAGCAAACCATACAAAATGGATCTACAACGTAAAAATGACTACTCGTGAGTAAGCACATGGCTAAAACTCGACGACGTAGCATATCGCCCTAGCCAAGGGTTAGGAATTTTACTTACCTCCGACGAACCTCGATAATTTATAGAATTTATAGGTGGCTTTACCAAGAGAGGGCCACCCTGTGATGCAGTGGGTGAGCAAGGCCAAAAGTGAGAGAGAGAGAGAGAGAGAGAGAGAGAGAGAGAGAGAGAGAGAGAGAGGCTTGAGGAGGCGATGGCGTCCAAGAGGAGGGGGAAAAGGGGAAAGTGGATAGCAATGGTGAAAATGAGGAGATGTCCTCCTATTTATACTACTCAACGCCATCATTACCAAGCCAAATGATCCATTCTAAATTTTCCAAGTGTTCCGCCTAAGATCCTTAGTTGACAAGCCTATTTGTCTAATGATTGCACCTAAAGAATGAGTTGGACGGCTAAAAGATCTTACTTGGCAATCTAGCTTATAGGTGTCATCGATGATGGCTAGATTTTTGGCCAGCTTTTCATCCTTTCA
Source organism: Eucalyptus cladocalyx (assembly GCA_017140615.1). Taxonomy (NCBI): domain Eukaryota; kingdom Viridiplantae; phylum Streptophyta; class Magnoliopsida; order Myrtales; family Myrtaceae; genus Eucalyptus; species Eucalyptus cladocalyx. The sequence continues at coordinate 27,200,128 of CM029522.1, forward strand.
TTTGATCATTTGTATCCCTCATTTAATGAGCATTTATTGAAGTTTGAGGATAATGCTATCAAGATTTCCAACTGGGTGCCTAAACTTCTTAGGTTATTAATGAGAGCTTTAGGTATCGCTCTCCGATTGGTCCATGTGTGTACCATCCTTATATGACCATCAAGAATATTTTTAACTTCATCATTACTTTTGAAAAGTCAAATGACACATCACCCCCTTCATTTAATGAGGGTGCTTTAGAGTTTTCTCTAATATGTGCTTTTCTTCCTCAAGAAGGTGGTCCAGAGAATTCCATTATCTAAATTGGTTCTAGGGCCAGAAAAAGGGATCATTAAGTACACCTCAAAAAATCGAATCACATACACCCGAGGTTTGGCCATCGTATACCATGCTTGACTAAACTGTTCCCTTGGACAGTTAGTCAACCTAAATAGTGGTCCATTGATCCTTTGATCGATCAAGACCAATCCTAAAGCTATCCATGGTGTAGCACTAAGTCAATGCACTCATGGACCTTAGAATTAGTGACAAAATAGTTGGGTCTATCTCGAGACTTATTCCAATCAGCACCCGATCCATCTATATGGTTCATGGCCGGTGTATTACCGATTCATGATTGGACATCACCAATTCAAGATTCATTTTTGATCACTAAGAATTGAATAGAGAATGATGCAATTTTGGTCAGAAGATGATTGCATTTGATCAAATCGAATCATTCATGCATCAATTTATAGCTGGGCGGAATCACCCGTGGCCAGGCACTATGACTGGATGGATCGACTCATGACCATCTACCAATCCAAAATATTCCCATGACCAATCTTTGTGATCAAAAAGTCATCTTATAAGCTGGTGATCATATCCCATCGATATGGTTGGTAGAAAATTCATAGCCGACACCTCGACCGGTTATGGCTAGTCGGTTGATCGGACCATAACTGATCCTTGATTCTTTACCGATTGAACCGATCAATCCATGGCCAATGGCCCGTGATCGATCCATTATGGACCTTATTGCTGATCCTCACAAGGTCGGAATCAAAGGTGTTACACATTGACCACAAATGGTTTACTTCTACTTGGGCTGTAGAACTTGTTACAATCTTCCCCAAGAGTGGCTTTGTCCCTCAATCGAGAGTCCATCTAGGTTTCGGAAGTTGCCTTAACATGGTCATTGAGAGATCTCTCGCATTGTGTTGCTTCAATTCTTACTTCACCCACTACTTGAGGCCACCCATGAACTGGTAGTAGGCCTTCATATTGTTCATAAATGGGATTTAAAGCAGCAACTCCAAGAACTTCTTGGCGTACTCCTAGACTCCTTCTTTTTGCTCCAAGCGACAAAGTTTGTCTTGAGCTTCATTTTCCACATAAGTGGGACAGTATTGTCATCAAAATTCCTTGACGTACATTTCCTCTGTAGTGATGAATTCACCACTTCAATTGTCACTCCTAAGATGCCACCACAACAAAGCATTATTGGTCAAGTACATAGCCATAGTACTGACTTGTAATGCGTCGTTAGTAACCCTTATAGCTTGGAAAAATTGTTTCATGTACCATAGGAAATTGTCCACATCCTTGGCCACTCGTAAGCCCTTCAACTCTTTTGGCCTCGGGGCATCCACTCATGGAACGACTACATAGTGACCACCCCATTCACATGTGCCATTTTTGTTGAAGAAACATCTCCAAGTGATTTTGATGATGTCCAAACTATCCTTAGTATAATATTTTACTATGACGTATGTAGATGTTTGGACCAAAGGACTGCACAATATCCATGGTGTGATCTATTGAAAAGAAGTTTGCAAAATGTCCTGATAAGGTTTTTCTGTAAATAGTACTAGTGGACCTAAAAGATCAATAGTTGATGATATTTATGTCGAAGCTATAAAGATTGGGTCGATGGTGTGTGACAACCACGTACATTTGATGATGTTTGTTGGGTCAGCAAACTAGCTATTGTGGGATTCGCACAATAGCATAATCTATATGAAACATGTAGTTTTGAGTAGCTAGGTCATCTGACACAATTGTCAAGGACTGCAGCAATCATTTCTAGGTAGTCTACAAAGGTTCAAGGATAAGAGCTCCATGGGCATTTCTATCTACGAACAACAACTCAACAATAATTCCAACAACTATCTACTTCCCCAATCGACCTTCAATGGATAGATTGAAGATGGCTAAAAAAGAGAAGACCTCATAAGCCATATGTTAGTGCACAATTTAAAAAGATCAAGAAGCTTACTTCCTACTATTTTTCTTAGCTATATGCTCTTTGTCATACTATTTCAATATTGTTGTTAAGTAATTGTGCTAAGGACTAAGTATACAAGAGTTAGAGCTACAATTGAGTCCTGATAGTAATATCTATTTTATAAAGGATAAGTGCTACCTATTTGTAACTTTCCAAATAAATTACTAGTGGAATCTAACCTATCCTACGGCTGTTAGTCCGAAGAGTGGACCTAGGCTAGTTGATAAAGCCAAATCACTATAATTATCTGTGTGTTGTTGTTTTCATCTGTTTACTCTTATTTGCACACAATAGCTTCACGGCTTTTCAAAACATTATGTTGACATGATCTTTATTTAGTGATAAGATAATTTCCCCAAAAGATCATCAATTTTCCGAAACAACCCATTCACCCCCCACCAAAAATCCAATACTACACTCAAAGGGAAAATACATTGAGGTAAGACATCATTTTCTCAGAGATCATGTTAGCAATTGTGATGTTTGCATACAATTTGTAAAATCAAAACATCAGCTAGCAGATATCTTCACTAAACCACTAGACAAGCCAACCTTCAAATATATTCGTAATGAATTGGGGATATGCAATGCATTTGAATAGCATCTCTCAAGTAATGTTTCATTTACTTAACGATGAATAAAAGATAAGATATATTGAAAAATACATTTCCATGCTCCACCATTCCTCCCAAATTACTATTATGCTTAAATAAACTTTTATCCTAAAAAAATCAATTTATTCATAGGGCGTGGGACAATGATATAATTTGGTAAAAACTAAACTAAAGATATGTGGGCGTCAATGAAAGATTGGATAAAAAAGTAAGGCTCAACAGGGTGACTATGGACAAATAAATAGAGTTGACTTAAAAAGCTCAATTGATCCAAAAATGGCCTATATCATTTTCTCAGCTAAATGTAGCTTAGGATTTCGCTTAAGAGAAAATCAAACGGATTCTAAGATTTGGATGAGAAGAGAGAGAATGACCATTGGTGTCATCGTGTCAGCATTGGATGGAGGAGCAGTTGTAGATGATGTTGGTACAAAGGCTCACAAGCCACTTCATGACGTTGAGCGAGGGCACCATAAGTGGCTCAACATAGGTGCGAAGTGAAGAAGAAAAAGAGAGAAAAGGGAAAAAGGGAAAGATTAGCAAGAAAACAAAAAAGAATTTCCCTTGAGAAGATTTGGTTGAATGAAATTGGCCTCGGCCATGCCTTGGAGAGAGTAGTGTGAGATACATATGCTCACCAACTATAGAAGATTTGGTTGAATAGTTAGTTTGGATATGTTTTGAGATCAAGTTCACTCTAGGGTTTTATTTGAGATCAGATTTACTATAAAACTTTTTTTTTTTTGAGAAAACACCTTACTACAAAAACTCTATTAGAAAGCTTTTCCTAAAACTTATTAATAACTTGTCTTTTATTTTATTGCTTCATGTTTGTGAGTTTGTGGTCCCTTGGGCAAACATCACATGCCTTGTATAATAACACTAGTCAATAATTTCAAAAAAAAAAAAAAAGGTTAGTGAATAAACAATTTGGATTGAATATGAGCGAGTTCAAATTGGATTGGAAATGAATTTCTATAAATACATTATATAAAAATAAATTGATATGAATTAATTTGAGTCGGATTCAAATTCGATCCAATTCATGTGTTCGACTGTTTACAGACAGGGTTGATCGAAGAAAAGTTGCAATATAGGACTCTCTTTTTTTGAGATGGTGTAATATAGGACCTTATGCACCCAAAATACGCATAGGAATAGTACTCGGTCTTATCGAAAATTAGGGGAGGATCCTACTGCGACGCCACGTGTGGGTTGACTTGACTCTGGAAACTGGCTTTCCCTTCGCTCTCTATCCGTGATCATATCTGGACGTAACTGCGAAGGAAAAACCGCGGCTTGCTCTTCAAGACAACAACGTAACGCTTGAACCAGTCGCCCCTCTTCTTCGTCACCTTCGCCTCCCCCCTCCGTCACTGTTAAGCATCGGGCGTCGCAGGAAAAAGGGGAAGAATCGGGAGCTTCCGCCGTACGTCCTCCGACGATCGGAGCTTCGTTCCGTCGAGAATTGTGGGCAGTGCGTCGTGGGTATGCAAGGATCTTTGATGGAGCGAGATTGATCGGAGCGTTGTGGCCGCAGAGTGCTGAGGTACGACCGTTTCGAGATTCGAAATGGTGCGGTCTTCGTCCCCGAAAGCACCCGCGACGCCGGAAGCCGCGACCCTTTTGCCGGGCCTCCCCAATGACATCGGAGCCTTGGTGCTCTCGTTCGTTCCTTATCCGCATCAGGGTCGGCTCAAGGCAACCTGCAAGTCCTGGCGTGTCTTCTTCTCCTCCAAGAACTTGATTTCGCTTCGCCACCGTAACCCTAAGGCCCTCTCGCACCTCCTCTGCATCTTCCCTCAGGACCCTTCGATCGCCTCTCCTTACCTCTTCGACCCTCACTCCCTGGCCTGGTGCCCTCTGCCTCCTCTCCCTCCCAACCCTCATGTCTACGGCCTGTGCAATTTTACTTCCGTTTCTATTGGCCCCAACTTGTACGTGCTCGGCGGGTCACATTTCGATGCCCGGTCCTTCCCTCTCGATCGCCCTTTGCCTTCTTCCTCAACGTTCCGGTTTAATTTCTTCACCAACAGGTGGGACCGGCTTGCCCCAATGATTTCCCCGCGTGGGAGCTTCGCTTGCGCGGCTGTTCCCAACTCAGACCAGATTCTGGTTGCCGGTGGTGGGTCTCGGCACAACATGTTCGGGGCGGCTGGGAGTAGAATGAGTTCGGTGGAGAGGTACGATATTGAGAAGGATGAGTGGGTTGCATTGGATGGGCTTCCTAGATTCAGGGCAGGGTGTGTGGGTTTTCTGGTGAGGACCGGTGAACATAGGGAGTTCTGGGTGATGGGTGGGTATGGCCGATCCAGGACTATCTCAGGTGTGTTTCCGGTTGATGAGTATTATAGGGATGCTGTGGTGCTTGAGTTGAATGATGGGGGTTATGATTGCGGGAAGTGGAGGGAGGTGGGGGATATGTGGGAAGAAGGTGAGAGAAGGAAATTGGGAAAGATTGTTGTTCTTGATGATGATGAACGGGGCATGCCTGGCATATTTATGCTTGATGAGAATGATATCTTCAGGTATCTCAATATACTTGAACAATCTAGCTGATCCTTTTCATTTGTATTCTATTTCTTATGTGTATTCTGTCTGTGAGCTTCCACTTTTCAAACTAGCGCCGCATGTTTTTATATATGTACGTTTATAGTTATCTTTGTGATTTCATATGAGATGGTACACGTGTTCGATGACATTAGAATGTGTAATGCTACACTTGAGTTTTCGAGGAATCTGGAAAAATGGCATTAAAGCTGAATTTGCTAGTTATGGAGGGGGTTGAGTAATGATACTTGTGTTTTGGGTTAGTTATTATTGCCAATGCTCTCACTGTATTTGTAAACCTGAGGTCTTAACAAGTGAGCTAGATCTAGCAGGTAATTAAGTTGTTTAGAAATTTCATTCAATGAGCGAATTATGAGTGGAGATAATATTTTCCAATTGGGTTTATAATGATGAGTCCTCATCTCTTAACACCACGGCTTGTGTGGTGCCTGAATAGACTGCCTGAGAAAGAGCAATTTACACTTCACCATTTTGAAAATGGGTGCAACTATCTGAACTGATGGTAATGTTTTTTCATCTTTTCTTTATCAAGCATTCGTAACAGTCAACTTGATGTGATGTATCCTTTTCCTTTCCTTTCTTTTTGTGAATGAAAATACTTAGCCTGTTTGTTTATACTTTTTAAATAGCAAAAAGCAACCTTTTGCTTCCCTGCCATGATTTATAATATCCAAATTTCAAGAAATTATGAAAAAATTTGATGTAAATGTACGTGCTAACATTTATATATAGTGAAAGGTCCAGGGTTTTGTGTTATGAATTAGTCAAGCGTGTCAGTTGCAAGATTTAGAATAAGAAAAAAAGCATAAGTAAAAGTCTACCTGGACACACATTGACTTGCTTGCCAAGCTCTGTTGCTTACTGGTTTTAAATGGCAATAAACTCTTGAGTATGTATTTTCTGCATCTTCTTGTATATTTTTGCTAACTGTAGCGTGTCCTCAGATTGCTTTTTTGTCCCTAACTTTTGGATATTAAGCCCTACTCTATTTAATGTACTTGCTGATGGACGTTAGTTGGATACTATCTGATGGACTGGATGCTTATAAAGGAAAACAAACAGGTATACAAAATTAAAGTACGATCATGCCAACTAGATTATCGTAATAAGATCTGCATCATTGAAATGGTAATTGGATTAAATTCAGGTCCGTATTTTTTTCCAGCTTATTTTGGTTGAGAATTAAATTTGACCAGGTTCAACAGGTATAACAGTCAACTTGGTTTTGACCCTGTTGTTGAGATTAGCACAAAAGTAACATGTGCTGTGAGGGAAACTCAAAGAACTTGCTTCGGGAGCTAAGCCTGGTGCTCTGCCCATCTGTTGCACTCATCTTTGTATGAATAGTGACAGGATCAGTCCCATTCAAATGGCAAACCCTAGCTGTAGTTAAGAACATCAATAGGATGTGAGAATGATTGGAACCCTGGTCCAAAAGGATAAATGCATGGCTCCACCATCTTGACTTGGCATTGCCTTCGCATGACAGTCTCATTATTAGTCATGACCACGACTTGTCAATTTTATCCTGTGTAGCCCATCCTGTCCTCGCAGTACAAAACTCCATAGTATATTTTGAAATCACCTGTTATATCCCGTCATTTCCAAACAAAACATATTGTATAAAACGGGTTTGTTTCTTTGAATTTTCATATATTATTAGTTGGAGTGACTATTGAATGCCACTCAGGTCGCAGAAAATACTATGGGATGGCAATGAGGTCAGTCATGCTTTATCATACAGAATACTGGGCAATTGAACATCGACGTGTTCGCAAAATGAGTATGGCTGAGATGAGAATGCCTTGTGGGATATGTGGACGTGCAAGGAAAATGACTTAAATCCAGAGAAAAAAAAGAAAAAAATTTGGGCATTGCCCCAATTGAGATTACATAGGAGAAGGTTGTTGGAGGTGGTTTGGTCAAATTGATGACATGTGAGCGATGGATGGAAAGATTGGTTATAAGGAGCAAGAAAACCTAAATGGACATGGAGGGAGACGATAAGGAAAAAAGTATGGACTTACAGAGGATCTAAAACAGGATTGAGCTTAATAGTGTAATAACTCCACCTACTATGAGTAGGCTTGGTTTGTATTGTTGTTGGTGTATACAGTTGGGATTAAATCCTCCTGTCGCACCATAAATACAGGTTTATTCAGATTTATCTCCTCCATAGTGCGTCGTCAAACCCTGGATATCATTTCCTATAAATTATCTTGGGTTATATACAAGTTATTAAGTGTCCCTCATATGTGATGCCTAAAGTTTACTCAATTTAAATTATCGTTCACTGAGATTTATCTTCAAGTTCTGTATCTGGATTTATTACTTTGGACTCTTGTCTTACATTGCTTACTTTTTAATACTTATTATGCATGAAAGATTACTTCAAAATAGTTAGGCCTAATATGATAGAGAATTTAAAGAGAAATATGAGTATATTCATCAGGCATCGTGGTCAAAGCTTTTTAAGTATCAGGCTTGGTTTTTTTTTTTTAGCATCACACATGAAAAAAACAGCATCACATAATTCAAAGAAAAACATGTTAAAATCAAATAATCTCCCTTAACTATTAAATGGAAAGAAGTAAAAGGGTATATAAGAGCTCTTCTGAAATTCTACTTCAATTTGAGGAAGGGCAAGTATTCAAAAAGGCAGATTTTCCAATAAACAGAGGGGAAGCACGATATATTGTATTCCAAATGCATAAGGAAGTCTATTCAATTTGATAGATGAGACTACTAATTCGACGAGAATCATAATCCAGTTAAAGCTCTTTTAGTTGTGAAAGGATGCAATCTTCATCTACACCAAAGTTTGGTGAAAACGTTCCTACCCTAAGAATTATAAATTTGTTTGAACATCAAATGATGTTGTGATAACAAATTTCTTGATGGCAGGAAATGAAATTTCGTCTGTGTACTGCTTCTAAATTTGAAGAAGCTCTCAATCTTTTTGCTGATTTTCTGTTTTTTTTAGCCTGTCAATCAATTGGATTCTATTCATTTGGCTTCTACTATTGCATTAAATCCTCATTTGGCCCAGGATGTGTTGTTTAGTTCAGGAGATTTTGAGGCTGATTAGTGTGATTTGCTGTGAACTTCTTGGGAAGGCATTGAATGCAGTTGATTGGGTTGTTGCTGTTTGCCTAAATATGTGACTCAATCTACTATGCATAAATCAAACGGCAAGAAATTTGACTGTTGTAATTGATTGTGAGTGAGATTCCTATTTGCCCTAAGATAGAGTATTTGTGCAAACAAGCTTTTTAGGGGAACTCCTCTGAATTAACGAAGCTCTCTTACTACAAGCCTGAGATGCTTGATGGCAAATCGGTTTTAAAGCCTCTGAGAGAGGTACTTGATGAGGGGTTAAAACGTGGAGTTATGGTCTTGTTGGTCAAGTTGTTGGCACACAGTTGGATCTGAAATTAATTTATAACGTTGTTGTGAATTGATTGTGGAAATGTAATGGTGAGACTGAGGTGTTTGCGAATCATTTTGTGCTGCATGTTTTATTTTGATCAGCCATATTTGCTGCGTGAATGAGAACCAAATTTATCTGTTCTGGAGATTGATGAAGCTAAGAAGCCTGTTTCATTAGAATTGAGGAAAGTGCTTATGACTGATGACTCCTAAAGGTTGTACCTGCAAAATGTTTAGATAGAGAATCGGAGAAAAAACAGTCTGAATTCTGCCAAAATTTGTGTGAAAATTAATGTGAGTATTCCTCGTGAGACTTTTATATCTGTCATGTTATCTGATGCTGAGATGGTGGTTGCATTTTAATGCTGAAGTTGGAAATTCCTGGAAAGTAGTGGAAGGAAAGAAGAAATGGGTATCTAACAAACAGATTCAATTTGAGGAAGATCATGCTGCCAGTACTGATTCTGGACCTTGTCTTGTTGCCATGGAGAAGGGATCAGTGGTATTCCTATTGAGTACTAAAATCTTTGGAAGAAGAGGCTGTGGTTGAATCTTCTGTCGGTCACGAGATTGCTCAAGAGGTGTTGGGAGATTAATTCTGCCCAGAGAGATGGTTGAAGATATTAGTACCTTTAGTGCTAATCATAGTCTAGGAAGAAGCCTAGGGCAGCTGCACTTGTTGGTAGTAATAATCTTAAGGCTGTAGTTTCTCAAGCTAGAAAATATGGGAAGTCCATGGGGATATCTTGTCCTGGAGCTTTGGCTACTCATCTCAGTAGTTTTTCATGATCAGTATCCTAATATGGAATGTTAGAGGTCTAAATTGGTCTCACAATTGAAATTAAACAGGTAGTCTTGGGAAATAAAGTAAGTTTGCTCTGTTTAGAAGTGAAAGTTGGTGGTTCTAATGTGGGAGATTTTGTTGCTGAAATCTAGTCTTATAAATTGAATAGTTGTCATTCATCAATTTGAGACTGTAGTTATTGCTTGATTCTTTGCATTAGCTCTTTACAGATATGATATTAGAGTTGGTAATGTTTTGGTCTCTGTAGATGCAAATTTGTTGCTTGCTAAGTTCATTCCAAGAGTTTTGTTGCAATTAAGAATGGTTGAGGACTTCATTATTACTGGAAGATACTAACTTATCCTATGTCATATGTGGTTCTTTTATTGCTTTGGAGGTTCTTTTCTCATTGGTCTCGCTTTGACATTTAAAACATTACTATTTTTTGGGAGAATAGTGGGAAGACACAAGAGACTTGGAAATTAATGCCTGTGGGCTCATCTATAATTCTTTAATATGCTTGAATTTATATTTTCGGATGAGCTCATGGGTGGCACATGAACCTCTACTGGCTTATGAAACTTGGGTGGGCGTTGCTGTTGTGATATGTAGATAAACTTGGCTATGCATGTAAGAATTTTAAGTATATCGTGGTTTTCATGTGACAACAGGAGCTGCATCTCTGCTGATGTCTCTTTTGGTTTTCTTTGAACTTGCACGCATGTACAGATATTGCATGACGGCGAATCGTTGGCGAAAGGAGTCCAGTGTCCCAACAAAGGCTCCAGGCAACTCCTCGTTTGGATTTATTGCGCTGGATGGGGAATTGTATGTTATGACTCTTCTGAATGGAAATGATTTAGCAGAAACCCGACGGTCACGATCATGCAAGAGGGGAGGAACTCTCTTTGTTCAGGTTTATTGTCCAAGGAAGAAGACATGGCGATCTCTTGTCAGGAAGTCGCCATTGCATTGCCCTTTGGATTTTAGGACTGCCGTTATGTGCACCATTCATCTGTAGAGTGAAAGTATAGTCTGTATTGTTTTCAAAGTCATTTGTCGTACATTAGCTGCCATGGGTAGCTCACTGTATATGCTTATGTATATGTCGATGTACAGATTTTGTGTCTGGAGAGGACTAGAGACTCCAAATAATTCCCTTTGGAAATAACCACCGAGGATGTACAGATTATTAGTTTTTCAAACGACCGAAAGCTCCAACTATGCTCAATGAAGCATCATTAGGTTCACGGAAGTGCATTTTCCAAAGTTCTTTTCGTGATGTTAGAGCTGACGTTATACAACGAGCTTCAGCTCGACTTCATTTTTGGGCTGAACCTGTTACCAAGAACTAGACGTGGGAAGCTGAGTTCAAATTGGCAATGCCCATTGGAATGGATCTGTGGCAGGAGATGATGACATAACTCGTGAGAGATCAGTGCGGTCAATCCTGTTGATTAGAAGCAAGAGAGTAGAGGCGTTGGGAACATTGTAAAAGACACAGCTAAGCATATCTGCCACATAAAAATTGGGGGTCATTCTCTCTCCGTGCTGATTGATAGTGCTTCCTTCCATTAGTGGACTTTTGGGTCGTGCCGGCTTAGGTTAGCCAAGGACAAGAAGCGATAAATGGACTTTCGGATTACAACGTATGAACCATTTTAGACCCTTTTTGGGGTGCATGGGTCTGCTGCTTTCGTTTCTTTCTTCTTTTTTCCCGTTTTTTGTATAATTGTATTGGCTCATCCACCATAGAAAGGGAAAGCGCCAACGTTGAATATGTTTTAATTAACTTTGATGAGTTTTTTATTTGATGGGCCAAAGTTAAGTCCGTCTACCCATATTAGGTCAAAACCCGGTCCGTAAGTTAATGGCTCATAAAAAAATGCAGTTATTGCAATATATATATAAATAATAAAAAAAAAAGTGGGGATTAATCTGAACGGTAGCATTTCAAAGAAAAAACATACTTATCCATTTTCTTCCCCTTGAAGTAGTTTACTTCATTTTGAAGAACGGAACTCTAGGATTTCCAACGATTCCTCCAAAATTGCAACGGTACTTAATTTGTGGCAATCAAGGTATGTCCGTTTTTGTGATATACGTTCGATCGGTGTTACATGTTTTCTCGGCACGTTTCCGCCTTCATTTTCGATATCTGATCAGTTGAGTATCAGTTCGATTTTTTAGGAATCTGATTCTTACATTGGTATCGAAGTGATCTTGTTTATGTTTTTCAATCATTGTTAATGTTTATAATTTTTTTTTGGCCGAAATTTTTGAGAAACGTTGTCCTCAGATGCTCGAGAATGGAAATCCCAACACCCGCTCCTGTTCGCCCTTCTTTTTTTATTTTATTTTTAGTAAATCAGAATTAATTTTTGATAATGCAGAGTCATAGTTCTCGTCGAGACGAGAAAAATGATGGGTGAATTGCTGCCAGGGACTGCCGGACACACCGCCATGCGAGGGCGTTGTAAACCGCACGTGCATGACAACCGTACGCGCGTGCACGACACGCACTCGCTTCACAACTGTACGTGCGTGCATGGCACGCACTCACTTGGCAACCGCTGGTGCATGTGTGGCATGCACCTGAGCGATTTTACGGATTTACCCCTATTTTCTTTAAAATATTATGTTTTTGTCTTGACAGTTGTTTTTATGATTTTATTTATTGTTTGATGTTATTACTATTTTGCCCATTACTGACCCGTTGACCCACCCGATCATTTGTTGATCGTTGATCAAAGTTGATTGGTCGTTGATTGGCGTTGACCAACAAAAAAGAAAAACAAAGGAAAATATGTTTTTCTTATTTTGTTCGTTGTGGATTATATGTAAACTCATTTGTCCTACATTTGTTGCAGGAACAATGATGCGTTTTATACGCATGCCTATCTTTCCGAGAACGAACAAACAAAATGCGAGACTTGAAGGGCTAAAAATAAAATTAGCTAATTATTGGTGAAATGGCGGTGATATAGTATCAAACATAGTTAGGGTCACTTAGATGATATAAGAAATCATCTAAAATGGTTATCTTATGCCGGATTTTTAGAAGATGCTAGCCCTAATGAACACTCTTCCACTAGAATGGCAAGCAGTGTTAGATCGCCTATGAGAGGTCAATATAGTCTCGGATTATAGAAGATTTGCAATAACTTTTGTAAAAAAATACTATAAAATTGAGGCAACCAAGACTTTAACTCTCAAGTTGAGTGTAACATGGCGCAAAATGAATGTGCCTTGGAGGAGCCATAAGAACTCTCCAAAGGTCATTCTGTGATTGACCAATGTGCTTTCAGAATTCTCTGAGGATTTTACAAGGAGATTAGAACAGACTTTCCAAGTTTATGAGATAAATGAGTATCTTTGAGTTTATTTATTTATATTTCTTAGATTAGTTTGAGATGTTTTAGGTGTAAATATTTCTTTCTATGTTGATATATTTCCTTTGAATATATTACTTAGTGTAAATGATAAGTTTACTTATTGAAAATTCAATGTTATCTATCGTTGTAAATTAGTATGTTAATTTACAATTATTTGTGAGAAGTTCAAGAAAGTTTTAGTGACTTTGGTGAACTTGTTTTTGCAACAAAGATTATATTAATAATATTTTCAAGTTAGGATTTTTGGATGATGATTGGAAACATGGTGATCTTTTGATTCTACAACCTCATTTGAAATTATTCATTAATATAATGAGTTTATGCAAAATGGATGCATAAATTATAGACATTAATAATTTGTGCATATGTGTCTATGAACCCAATAGCTTCAGCAACGAAGAGCATAGTTGCTAAGTTAAACAAAGAAGAGAAATTGAACGGCGATAATTGTGAGATATTGAATATGAAAATTCAATATGTGCTTCATAAGTAAGAAGCACTAAAATATTAACTAAGTTATGGAAGAACTTGAGAATGTTGTGTGCCACCTTGAGCTAGTAGATGATCACCTTATGATGCTTGAGTGGGAAACATATATTTATTATGCTGATTCTAGCTCAGAAGAGGCTTTTAGCTCTAAGTGCAAGTCCATTGATTCGTTCAAAAGGTGGAAGTGCAAGGGATCAAGTCCTTCAAGCAAGAAATTAAGAGTTGACCAACATAAGAGAGAAAAACATCTTCGAGTGAAGAGAATTTCAATAGTGAAATGTTATAACTATGGTTAGAAGGGTTACTATACTCATGACTATCATGAGTCAAAGAAGGTAAACACCCTTTGTATTCTTGAGAACTTTACTTATGTATCAAGTTTTATATTCTTAATTGAATTTAATCTTTTGTGGACTATAGATTCGGGAGCAACAAACTATATAACGAATGATAGAAAATCCTTCGTGGAATTCCAATGAGTACTAATTGGAACTAAATGAATCTATGTAAGAAATAACTCTAGAACTAAAATAAAATGGATTGACATCTGCCAATTAAACATGCATAGTGGACACATTTTGTTTCTATATGGTGTATTATATGCTCTAGAGATTCATTGGAATTTAGTGTCTGGTTTAGTGTTGGCAAAACTTGGTTTTAGTTTGAACTTCTATAATAATGGTGTTGATTTGTATTTATATACAAACTATTATGGTTGTGGTTATTTTTTGGATGATATTATTATATTGGATGTTGACTATGGTCATGTCAATATTTGTTATTTCCTCTTCATGTCTTCTAATCAATATGATTATGATGTAAATGTGTGGCATGCTAAACTTGGTCATATTGACCAACAATGTATGAATAAGCTAGCCAAAAGAGGGCTTGTCGAGTGACATTAAAAAAATCGACTTGTTCATATGTGAGTATTGCCTAGTAGGAAAAATGACAATAAATTCATTTGGAAAAAAAATGAAAGAGCTGAATTTTCTTTACAAGTAATCCATTCTGGATATCTGTAATCCAATGAATGTGAGAGGAATGCATGTGACTATTTATTTCATCACATTTATAGATATTTATACTCGATTCGGACATGTATATTTGATTTCTTATAAATTTGAAGCATTGAGTTATTTTAGAAAGTTTATGAGTTTGAAAGAAAATTAATTAGATAAGAAAATAAAAGTATTGAGATTCGATTAGGGTCGATAATATTTTTTTGATGAGTTCAAAAATTTATGTGATAAAAAAGGAATAAAAAGACAGTTGTCTATTTTCTATACTTTTCAACAAAATGGTGTTATGAAAACCCTATTGAAAATGGTTAGGTCTATGATAACACATACTAACTTACCTATCATTTTCTAGAGTGATGCTTTATTAATTACTGCCTATATATTTAATCGTGTGCATTTTAAATTAGTTACTTCATCTCCATATGAGTTATGGACAGGTAGAAAACCTGACTTAAGTTTTCTTGAATCGTAGGATTGTGTTGCCTATACTCATGAGTCCTCTCACAAGTATGAGAAATTGGGTCCTAGAGGCAAGAAATGTATTTTCATAAGATATTCATAACACTCGAAAGTGTATGTGTTTATTAGTGAATAGGAAAGTGAGAGTATAACTGAATTTGAATCGCGAGATGTCATATTTTTAGAAAATGAATTTTCTAAGAAGGGCGAAATAGATGAAGATTATTCTCTATTTGAAATCTTGGATCAAGATAATGAATATAGTATGGTTCGTCCAAATATGAGTGATATGAGAAGTGAGGAATTAAATTTGATGAATTCTTAATTACAACCACTTGATAAGACGATATCGTCACTATCTAATCCGAGTATGAATATAATAGAGAATAATATGCAAAGTGTACAATCTCACGTACGGTGAACAAGTCACAAAAGTCTTGTTGACATTTTGACATTGAAGGGAAAACTTGTATGGTTACTCTACAAGATGAAGATGAGCTAAGAAATATAAATTGATGCTCTAAATTGTCATAGTAAGGAACTGGATGCATGCAATGAAAGATGAAATTGAGTCAATGAAATCAAACCATATTTTCTAAAATGACACAAAATTATTGGGAACAAGTGGGTTCTCAAAATAAAGCATAAAGTTGATGGCTCAATAGAAAGATATAAGGCTCATATTGTGGCAAAGGGGTATAATCAACAAGAATGAATTGATTATGAGGAAACATTTTCTCTAGTAATGAGATATATTGATTCGCATTATTCTAGCAATAGTAGTTAATATGAATATTGAATTACATCAAATAAATATAAAAACTACATTTCTTAATTGAGAATTAGAAGAAGAAATATATATAGAATAATCGTTTGTTTCATTTTGAAAGGCCAAGAACAAAATGTATGTCAACTTTTGAAATCTATATATGATCTTAAATAGTCGTCGAGACAATGGTATATACATTTTTATGATGCCATAATGACATATGATTTTATAATGATTGATGATGATTATTGTGTATATATCAAAAGATCCAAAGATCAATTTGTGATCATATCATTATATGTTGATGATATACTGATTGTCGGAAGTAATGTGGAATTTGTTAATATTGTCAAGAGTTAGTTATCTTCCAACTTTAAGATGAAAGACATGGGTGAGACTACATACATTCTTGAAGTTCAGATTTTGAGGGATCGTTTGAAGATATCATTATCTCTTTCACAAGAAACGTACATAAATAAGGTTTTTAAACAATTTCGTATACAAGATTGTAAACCCATAAATACTCCTATCACAAAAAGTGAAAGATTAAGCCATAGAATGTGTCTAAAGACTCTATAAAAGAATTAATAAATGCAACATGTTCCTTATGCTAATGTTGTTGAAAGCTTAATGTACGCTATAATGTGTATAAGACCTAACATATGTCTTGCAGTTGGAATGATAAGTAGATACCAATTCAATCTAGATTAAACACATTGGAAAGCCATCAAAAGAATACTGAGGTATCTGAAGGAAATTGCTTATTATACACTGATTTATCAAGGAGAGGATATGCAACTTGAAGGCTGCTCAGAAACGGATTGGGGGAGGAGATTTAGATGAAATGAAATCTACCTTTGGATTTTTTTTTTTACTAAATAATTGCGTCATATCTTGGAGTAATAAGAAACAAATGTGTATAGCCTTATCCACGATGAAAGCTAAGTTTGTGGCATTATCAGCAACAATATAAGAATGTGTTTGACTTAAAGGATTTTTGGATCATTTAGGTGTTATTAAGAATGTTGCAAACTCATTATTGATTAACTGTGATAGCCAAACAGCAATAGCGTATACCAAATATCCAAAATATCATGGTAAGACTAAACATATAGATACCGAGTATAATTTTATCAAAGATATAATTGCACGAAAAAATGTGAACTTACGATATATATATATATATCTATCTATGCATAAAATGGTAGTAGATCCTATGACAAAGCCAATACTTAGAGATGTGTTATGTGGCCATGTAAAATTTATAGGATTATGTAGAGGCGGATGTACTTAATATTGTTTTGTGGGAGGCAAAGCACAGTATAAAATATAAATTGCTTTTGTGTCAAGAGCCTATCCCTTAGTAATTTCAGCTTGTGTTTATTCATCAGCATCAATCACTTCTTTCCTTTTGTCTGAAGCTGATGTTGCTTTAGGATAGATTCCTTTTTCAACAACATTGCACTCCAGGGGATCTCTTGATCTAAGAAATGCCTTCATCTTGTTTTTCCACATGTTGTACTCCTTTCCATCGAAGTAAGGAGGTCTGGTGTTGCTTTATCTCTCAACCAAAGCTAGAGCCAGAATACTAGCCATAGAAGATCTTTAGCTCAAAAGAAAAAACACTTCAATAAAGTAAACACACAAACTCTGATACCAATTGAAAGGGCTAGTATGAACACCTATAGGGGGTGAATGGGTGTAAAAATAGATTTTGCAAAATGCAGTGAAAAACTTTACTTTTAACTTGAGTCCGGTTGACTACAGACTTTGTAGAAGGATTCAGACTTTAACGATTATTTCAAAACACAGAAGTATATCGCAGCAAATAAAGTAAAGGAGTTTAGGGAAGAGAAAAATAAATACAAGATTTATAGTGGTTCGGCTTAGATCAAGCCTACGTTCATTCTCTCACATTGACAGCCTTCTGGCTGGTTTCCACTATGAATTGAAAGAGAATATTACAGCCCTGTGATCTCAACTTCTTATTGAGGAGTCTCTATTGTTCTCACAAGATCACTTTCTAGAGTTTCTCACTTTCAAATACAAGTTTAAGCACTAAATGATGAAGGACAAGTGAATTGGCGGCTTCAAACTTTGGAATTTTTCTTTCATGCTCTTCTTTAAATGACTTGTAAAATCCCCTTTAAATACTCATTTATGCCTTCTCGACCTTTGGCACTTTCCAGAGGAATTCTTCAAATCAACACGTTGGACATAATAAATCAAGGAGATCTCGTGCCGTTTGAAGATTGAGATGGAAGCCCATTAATCCTATTCGCCCATACAATCAAGATCCTGGTTTCCATAAGTAGATTCTTTCAAAATAAGCTTGCCTTCCAAAATGATTTGCTTCTTCGAAATTGACTGAGATAACCAATATGGTAAGTGATATTTCCAACCAGAAAGCCTTATGTGTCTTGAACGTATTGGAACCTTGAAGAAAATAATCCTGAGTTTGATTAAGTCTTCATTCATGCATACAGTCTGGAACTTGTTAAAGTGGGTAGACTTCTGATATAAGATAGACTTTGACACAGAAGTTTTGCAATTTTTAGAATAAAACTTGGATAAATTTTGTCAGTTTCAAAACATCATAGGGGTTTTCTCCAACATAGTTAAGTCTAGTTCTCACTCACACTCTCACAAGGAAGGGAATTTCTAGGGAGAGAACGTAGAGAGAGAACTCTAGATAATACTTGTATTTCTCAAATGAAGCAAAAGATACAAATGAGGGGAGAGCTCCCCTATTTATATAAAAGTGCCTCTAATTATAGCAATTAATCTTCCACACAGTCTAATGGTAGAGGATATCAATCCTCATCTAATCGATTCAATGGTAGAGATGCATTTGATCTAATGGTGGAGGATATTAATCCTCATCATATTAGTCCTGATGGTTTTATAAGTGATGGGCTTAAGGCCCGTCCGCCCATGTTGGGCTTAAAAGCCCGGCCCACAAGAGTAGGGCCCATGGATGAAGGGGCACGATTAATTATTTTTTGGAGGGACATATATAAGGGAGGAGAGAGAGGGAGAACGTACCTCTTGGCATTAACGTATGTACGTCTCCCTCTCCTTCTAACGCTCTCTTTTCTTCCAAAACGCTTAAGGCGACGCCATTTCCCTTTTCAAGGCAAATTGACATCATTGGATAAGAATTTCTTCCTCGATCTTCGGCATTGGTGTTTAATCTGTGGCTAACAAGGTACGCTCGAATCCGTGGTGTGCTTTAGGATCGGTGATACGTGATTTTCCCAGGCTTCACTTCCGCATTCGTTTTAGAGGTTCGATTTAGTGTCGAATTCGGTTTTCGGGGATCCGTTATTTCCAACATTGGTATCAGAGCCCTAGTTCACGTTTTCCCGACCCCTTTGATGTTTTTTGATTGAATTTTCGCGAAGAAAATCGGCCAGCACGGATCGGGGTGAGAAATCTCGACACCCGAGTACTGTTCATCCATTTTTTTTTTTTTTTTTTTTTTTTTTTCGAGTTTCTGTGATTCGAAATCGATTTCTGAAGGCATAGGGTGAAAGGGCTCGTCAACATGAGTCCAGAGACATGTCGTGTGCCGCCGGGCAACACTGCACGCGCCCACATGCGCGGCCAGAAGGTGCTGCGCGTGGGCGCGATGCGCCCGGAAGCGCTGGCTCGCCCAGTGCGTGCGACGCACGCGTCGGTCGGTGAACCGGCACGTGCGCGCCGCCGGCCGGGGAACCGGCACGCGCCGGTCGAGGGATCGGCGCGTGCTGACATCAGCATGACGTCACCCAATAGTCGGTAACCACTGGGATGACGTCATCGATGACGTCAGCGCCAACGACGGTTGGCCGGGCGGTCACCGGCAGGCAACCTGACCGGCGACCAGATCCGACTCGAACCATGGACGCCTGGCACGTGCGCGGCACATGCTGGCTAACGTTTGAGTGACGTCAGCCAGTGCACGCGCGCGGCACGTGCCGTTGTTTCGTCCGACCGGCCGACCGGTCCGACCAGCCTGTCCGGTCCGACTGGTCCGACCCGCCGCCCGACAACCCGCCGATCGTTAACCGTTGACCAATTGTTGACCGTTGACTGACGACCGTTGGCCGTTGACCGTTGACCGTTGACTCGAAAAAAATAAAATAAAAGAACTTGTTTCATTTTCATTTATGCATATGTGGGTTATATGTAATCCATTATTTATTCTTCATTTGTTGCATGAATTTTGGAAAATTATGTATTTTCCCTTATGTAAATTATGGATTATGAGTAATCCATTTTTAGTTATGTATTTGTTGCAGGAACTATGATGCGTTATGCACGGATACTTGCAATCCCGAGAACGAACGAGGGAAATGCAAGAATTAAAAGGCTGATGTCAGATTTAGCTAATTATCGGTGGCATGACGGTGATTTAGTATCACATGTGGTCAGGGTCAATCAGATGATACATGAAATCATCTGGAATGGTTATCTTATGCCGGATTTTGAGAATGTGCCGGCTTTGATGAATACTCTTCCACCTGAATGACAAGCAGTATTAGATCGGCTGTGGGAGGTCAACGTGGTCCCGGGTTATAGGAGGCTAGTGGAAGCTTTTGTAAGAGAGTACTATAGGATTGAATCAACCAAAACTTCAACCCTTAGATTGAGCGCCACATGGCGCATAGTGAATGCGCATTGGAGGCGACATGAAAGCTCTTCAAAATTTTTCCATGATTGGCAAATGTGCCTTCAAATTTCTCAGATATTTTGACTGATAGATTAGAAGGGACATTCCCTATTTATTTCTTATATTAGTTTGAGATGTTTTTGAATGTGAATATCTCTTTCTATGTTGATATTTCTTCTTTGAATATATTACTTAGTGTAATGGATTGTTGTATTATGTGAAAGCATTATTATTCTATTGGATGTTAGATATTACTTGCTTTTTGTTATTGTTGACTGCTGTTGGTAGTTCATGGAAGTTTTTGTAACTTCATAGAATTTATTTTGCATAAGACAATTATATTAATAATAGTTTTAAGTTAGGATTTTTGGAGGATGATTGGAAACGCAGTGACCTTTTGATTTTGAAACCTTACTTGAAATTATTCATTGATATGATGGGTCTGTGCAAAGTGGATACATAAATGATAGGCATTAATTGTTCGTGCATATATGTCTGATGTGTTCAGATCGATGGTTTCAGTAATTAAGAACGTAATTGCTGATATGAACGGCAACAATTGTGAAATATTGAATATGAAGATTCAATATGTGCTGGAAAAGCAAGAAGCACTAGAAGCTCTTAACCATATTATGGAAGATCTTGAGAATGCCATGCGCCACCTTGAGCTAGTATAGGACTGTCTATCGGCATTTGAGCCGAAAATAGACATTTGCAATGCTGGTTCTAGCTCAGAAAGAGCTTTGAGCTCTAAGCGCAAACGTATTGATTCGTTCAATATGTGGGAATGCAAAGGATCAAGTCCTTGTTGCAAAAAATCAAGAGTTAACCAACATAAGAGAGGAAAACGTCCTCAAGAGAAGAAAATGTCAAGGGTGAGGTGTTACAATTGTGACAAGAAAGGTTACTATACTCGCAACTGTTGTGAGTCGAAAAAGGTCAACACCTCTTGTACATTTGAGAACTTTGCTTATGTGTCAAGTTCTGAATTATTGACTGAATCCAATCCTTTGTGGACTGTAGATTCATGAGCGACAGACCATGTAAGGAAGGATATAGGATCCTTCGTGGAATTACGACGAGTACCAACTGAAACTAAGTGGATCTATGTGGGATATAACTCCATATATGAAGTTAAAGGGATTGACACCTGCCAATTGAACATGCGTGGTGGACGCACCTTGTTCCTACATGATGTTCTATATGCCCCAAAGATTCGTCGAAATTTAGTGTCTATTTTAGTGTTGGTCAAGCTTGGTTTTAATATGAACTTCCATAACATATGGTGTAGATTTGTATTTGGATACAAATGACTATGATTGTGGTCACTTTCTAGATGGTTTTATTGTACTTAAAGTTGACTGTGGTGATATCAATATTTGTTATTCCCTTGTTTCACGTCTTCTACTTCATATGATAATGATGTGATTATGTGGCATGCTAAACTTGGTCATATTGGCCAACGACATATGAATAGACTAGCCAAAGAGGGATTGTGGATTAACATTGAAAAAGTCAATTTGCCCAGATATGAGCATTGCATAGTAGGGAAAACGACAAGGAAACCATTTGGAAAAGGTAAAAGAGCTGAATTTCCTCTGCATTTAATCCATTCTGATGTCTGTGGTTCAATGAATGTGAGAGGAAGGTAAGGGGCTGTTTATTTCATCACTTTTATAGATGATGATACTCGATTCGGATATGTCTATTTGATTTCTCATAAATCTGAAGTAATAAGTTATTTCTAAAGGTTTATGAACTTGGTTGAAAATCAATTAGACAAGAAAATAAAAGCATTGAGATCTGATCGAGGTCGAGAATATTTATCTGATGAGTTTAGAAAATTATGTGATGAAAAAGGAATAGAAAGACAGTTGTCTATTCCATATACTCCTCGACAAAATGGTGTTGCAGAGAGAAGAAACAGAACCTTACTGTAAATGGTTAGGTCCATGATGGCGCATGCTAACTTTACCTATTACTTTTTGGAGTGATGCGTTGTTAACTGATGCCTATATACTTAACCGGGTGCCTTCCAAATCAGTTATTTCCACACCATATGAGTTATGGACAGGTAGAAAACCGGACTTAAGTTTTCTTAAGCCATGGGGTTGTGCTGCCTATAAACATGAGTCATCTCACAAGTTTGGGAAATTGGGTCCCAAAGGAAATAAGATTCTTTTCAAGAGATACTCCGAACACTTGAAAGAGTAGGTATTCATAGGTGAGCAGGAAAGTGGGAGTATAACTGAATTTGAATCACGGGATGTCACATTCTTAGAGGATGAATTTCCTAAGAATGACGAAATAGGTGAAGATTACTCCCTATTTGAAACATTGGATCAATATAATGATATTAGTGGAGTTCGTCCAAGTGGGAGTGATATGAGATGTGATGAATTGAATTCAACTCATTCTCAATTGCAACCACATGATAAGACGACATCATCATTATCTAATACTAGTGGGAGCATAATGGGAAATGATGTGCTAAGTGTACAATCTCTCATACGGTGAACGAGTCACCAAAGTATTCCCCTTCGACGTTTGACATTGAAGAAGAAACTTTTTATGATTGCTCCACAAGATAAGGATGAGCTAAGAAATATTAATGAGGCTCTGAATTGCCCTAGTAAGGAAAAATGGATTTATGCAATGGAAGAGGAAATGGAGTCAATGAAGTCAAACCAAGTTTGGGAACTAGTTGATCTTCCAAAAGGACACAAAGCTATTGGGAACAAGTGGGTTCTCAAAATAAAGCGTAAAGCTGATGGCTCGATATAAAGGCATAAGGCCCGCCTTGTGGCGAATGGGTATAATCAACAGGAATGAATTGATTATGAAGAAACATTTTCTCATATAGTGAGATTTACCTCGATTCGCATAATTCTAGCAATAGTGGTTAGTATGGATCTTGAGTTATATCAAATGGATGTAAAGACTGCTTTCCTCAATAGAGAATTAAAGGGAGGAACATATATGGAACAACATGTTGATTTCATAGTGAAAGGCCAAGAAGAAAATGTATGTCGACTTTTGAGGTCGATTTATGGCCTTAAGCAGTCGTCAAGACAATAGTATATATGATTTCATAATGCCATAATGGCATATGATTTTACAATGATAGATGAGGATCATTGTATATATATATATATCAAAATATCCAAGGATCAATTTGTGATAATATCATTATATGTTGATGATATACTAATTGCCGAAAGCAATATGGAGCTTGTCAATACTATCAAAAGTTGGTTGTCTTCCAACTTTGAGATGAATGATATGGGATTGTAAACTCATAGACACTCATATTGCAAAATGTGAAGGATTGAGCCATAGACTGTGTCCAAGGACTCCACAAGAGAAGGAACAAATGAAACATGTTTCTTATGCTAGTGCTGTTGGGAGCTTGATGTACGCTATGATGTATACAAGACCTGACATATGTTTTGCAGTTGGAATGGTGAGCAGATACCAATCCAATCCAGGTCAAGCACATTGGAAAGCCATTAAATGAATACTAAGGTATCTAAAGGGGACTGTTGATTATACGCTGAGTTATTATGGAAAGGATCTGCGACTCTAAGGCTATTCTGATGCTGATTGGAGAGGAGATTTAGATGAAAGAAAATCTACCTCTGGGTTTGTTTTCTTACCGAATAATGGCACCATATGTTGGAGCAGTAAGAAACAAAAGTGTATAGCCTTGTCCACGATGGAAATTGAGTTCGTGGCATTATCAGCAACAATATAAGAAGATATTTAGCTTAAGAGATTATTGAATCATTTAGGTGTTATTAGAAGTGCTGCAAATTCATTGTTGGTTAACTGTGATAGCCAAGCAGCAAAAGCGTACACCAAAAATTCAAAATATCATGACAAGACCAAACATATACATACCAAGTATAATTTTGTCAAGGATATGGTTGCACGAAAAGAAGTGAACTTAGAGTACATACTACGCATAGTATGGTAGCAGATCCTATAACAAAGCCAATACCTAGAGATGTGTTTTTGTGGCCATATGAAATATCTAGGATTGCGTAGAGGCTGATGTACTGAATATTGTAATTTCCCTAAGTGTTCACATTTGATGAATTTGTGTTTTCATCATTAATGCCTATGAATCTTTGTTTGATCTTTATGCATCTTAATGCTCAGTGCATTACTTTAAGTTGAGAAAGTATGTCGGACAAATATAAGATTAGCCCACTTACACGGGTAATCGCCTCTATTTACTGTGTGATAAATAGAGATGAGACTGTTTTTAAGCTTATTATCTAGGTGATAATCGAGAGTTCAAGCTTAAAATACGTATGTCGCCTTAACTGGGTGTTAAGATGAGGACATAATACTTACTATGTCCGAAAGTAAAATAACCCACATATTTTATTTTATCTGTCTATGATGCCAGATGTGAGTTTTGATGAATTTTGTGAATGAGTAGATACGTGAACTCAAGTTAGACATTGGGTATGTCTGAACTATCATCTGTACGGTATTGAGAGTGTAGACATACGCTCCATGGGAAATGAGTTAATACCGTAATACGTATTTCATACTACATATGCATGAGACGATCAATAAGAGTGGCAAAAGTTTGATCTCAACTTTTATATCGTGTGAGACTCTTGAGGAAAAGAGTTCCTCAATTTTTTAGTCCTCTCATGACTCTTACTTATTCTCAAGATTTCTATTTAGTGTTTACTATCTTAGAATGTTGCCAATGGTCATAAGTTTGATTCGATCTAATGAGACATTTCTAGAAAAGCAAGCTGAACTGAAATTGAGAGTTTGAAGGAAAGAGGAAGATCGATTTTGGAGAATCACATTGTAGTTTTGTATTCACCGGTTAACCAATTATGACTGTCTTTGGGATAATCATAATTGTGAATACAATATAAATATCATTGTTTAAAAGAGGTCGAGAGAGATATAAATGTGATCGATCGATCTAGGGTACTGCATACTAAATCTACTCAGGATGTGATGCCCATTATGAGCTATTATATATTCTTAAGAGATGTATGGTAACGAGCTCTCAAAGTATGCTGGTCGCACGGATTATTCATCGGTATGAATGTTGAAGAGAGGTAAAGAGAATTCTGTTCGGCCCACCATGTGCAAGTGGGAGATGATTGTTTTATAAGTGATGGGCTTAAGGCCCGTCCGTGATAGGCTTAAGGCCTGTCCGCCATGTTGGGCCTAAAAGCCCGGCCCACAAGAGTAGGGCCCATCGATGAAGGGGCATGATTAATTATTTTTTGAAGGGACATATATAAGGGAGGAGAGAGAGGGAGAACGTACCTCTTGGCATTAACGTACGTACGTCTCCCTCTCCTTCTAACGCTCTCTTTTCTTCCAAAACGCTTAAGGAAACGCTGTTTCCTTTTTCAAGGAAAATTGACATCATCGGATCAGAATTTCTTCCTCGATCTTCGGCATTGGTGTTTAATCTGTGGCTAATAAGGTACGCTCGAATCCGTGGTGTGGTTTAGGATCGGTGATACGTGATTTTCCCGGACTTCACTTCCGCATTCGTTTTAGAGGTTCGATTTAGTGTCGAATCCGGTTTTCGAGGATCCGTTATTCCCAACAAGTCCAATGGTGGAGATTGATCTCATTTAATGGTTGAGATCATCAATCCTCATCAAGCAAATCCAATGGCAAAGATTAGGTCCCCTTGCGATCTAATGGTCTTGATGAGCTCCCTTTGGATTAACTTTGGTCCATGGCACACGCACATTTGACATTTTTAAGTGTGCTTTTTCTCGTAATAGGTTATCATGGTATTTTACAAACGTTTGGGAGACTAAAGGCTTGTCTAATACGATAAAGTCGTAGGTGGATTGACATTTTGAATTCGTTGCGTACAGTTGATCTAATGCACACGTCCACTGGATACTGCTCTCCAATGAGAATTCTTTGCAAGCTATTGAAAGTGAACTAAGCCTATTCTTGTAAAAGATTGACCGGCGGTAAATTTACATCTTATATTTGCCCCTAAAAGGTGGACAAATTAGCAATTTATAAAGGAGGTAGATTTGGCCACATAATTCATTTTATCTAACTTTAGCAAAAACGTTCTCATCTGCTATCGCATGGTCGTCGGGCATCATTGACTTTAGCCTCTGTTGCTCAATGAATTTTGTGACAAAGGACAAGCGGTCGATCGACTATGCACTCGTAGCCAGGAAAAAGAATAAGAGAAAAATAGGAAATAAAAACAAAAAAGAAGAAAAGGAATGCGTCCCAAGTAAATTTGTGGAATGGGTCCTCTTTTCAAGAATTTGATATGTAGAAATTTAGATGTTTTCAATTCACAAATTAGTTTATAGGTTGGCTTTCAAGAGTCAATATCATACAACCAAACATCTTCCGCTTCCCCTGAACAGAAGATTGGACATGCGCCATTTGCACATTTTTCACTTATTAATTTAAAAGTGTCAACAAACGCTAATCTCCCTTCCTTAGGATTGGAAAGGAAAATGCGGATCGGTTTAATAGCCGATGAGGACTCAAAAGCTGACATGACCAAGGATGCATTTGGGAGACCATTTACAAACAGCTTTAATAGACCAATACCTCCTCGAATGGATCTAGAAATAGCATAACAACATGGGAACTGATCTCTTTAAAGGCCCTTGAGCTAAAATTATGGTATTTGGTAACACAGTTTCAAATATTCTGGTGCAAACTTTTGCTTTAAAAATGCTCACAGCTCAAGCTAAGTTCTCGCTTGAGGTTTTAGTATTTTCAGAATGCTAGTTTAGGGGTTTAATGAAGTCTTTTCTTTGAAACTTGCCATTACTAACATGTTAATATTCTGGTTTTACCCCTTACTACTTTTTTTCTTCCAATCCAAGTTCAGGGATTTTCATGAACTTGCAGTTGTAGTGGCCGGGAAACTTTGCTTAGGAGGTCAAGGGACAACGACACGGCTTCCTCGAGGGTCAACAGACACCAGCAAAGCTTCTTCGACAGTCAAGCGATACCGAGGGTCACATTATGCCGCCGAGCTTTGATGAGGATCGCTCGACACCGTACTAATTCGCCAGGAGTTACATGACGTGGGGTATCTTCACAGGGTCGGTCAGCCCTTGGCTTGCTCCTGTGCTGGGTTTTCGACTCTGGCATTGGCACGGGGGCTGCAGGAAGCTAGATCTCGCTTGCGTTCTGTTGCTTAGTTATGCAACCCG
Organism: Eucalyptus cladocalyx; assembly: GCA_017140615.1. Classification (NCBI taxonomy): domain Eukaryota; kingdom Viridiplantae; phylum Streptophyta; class Magnoliopsida; order Myrtales; family Myrtaceae; genus Eucalyptus; species Eucalyptus cladocalyx. The sequence goes on from CM029522.1 coordinate 27,227,779, forward strand.
ACGTTCTGCCACCTGGAGCCGCGGGAGGTCAACATCAATGCTTTTAATGTGCCACCTGCCTGAGCTTTCATTTGCAATTATAAGTTCCTCCATCCTCCTTAATTTAAATTATTTCTTATTATAAAAATTGCTTTGCAATAAGTATTTTAAAAGTATACAGTAAACACTATTCTCATGAAAATCCTTTAATTCAATATCCTTTCCTTAAATACAAAGTGTTAAAGCGTTGCCAAAGTCACCTTTAATCGTGGCCTAGAAGCCTTCATTGCTCTATTGGACTACGAGAAGATTAGTTTTCTGAAATATCCAATCTCTCTTGCTTTTAACCCTAAATTGATAGGGTTTCATTGACATAGATAGAGGTCAATTCAGGTTGTCATGAGTTCCACGAATGCATATGTTTGACAATGTTGGTAATCGAGGGCAGGTGGCTATCGGCAGAGGCGACGGGCTACGAGGAGGAGAGAGGGGGCAGGGGGTTTCAAGAGAGAAGATTTTCGAACGAGTGTCAAATCAAGATGCGGTGCCTATCCAACATTGCGAGGAGTGGAGACATAAAAGGGATATAGTAGATATAGCCAGGAACACGGCCCCCTTCAGCCGCATGAACCTCGTCCAAAGTAAGTGAAGAGGTTATCAAAGTTGTCTATTTCACCCATAAATGGAAATAAATATTATTTTGGATAACCAAGGGCATGAGCATGAGACCCTAACCAAGAGTAATTTTAACGAAATTGGTGGAATTTAAACAAATGATCTCCCTCGACGCGCTAATCAATTACGTCAATTTTTTGGGTTTTAATGGAGACAAGTTAATGACGTATTTTCTTCATGTGGCTTGGATTATGCATTCAAAAGTCCTAGACTTGGCGACATTTTTCAATAACATGACATGTAGCTTATTCATGAGTTATATCTTCACATGTCCTAAATTGGCTAAAATCTCTATTTAAGTGCTCAAATCCTAGTCTCAAACCCTAATTTTGATTTGCCCAAAATTCCATTTGCGAATATTGGAAATGGAGAGCAGGACTTGCGGCAGCGCCTCAAATTCCTCTCACCGAAGCGAAGGAGAAGGTCAGAGTTTATATTTTTGTGGATTACCGAGTTCAAGAAGAACATCGTGGACTCGAATGAATCATAGGAGAAGATTTTATGGATGTGCCAAATATAAAGAAGGGTCGAAGTGCAAATACTTCAAATGGGCCGATGCGAAATTATATCACCGAGCCATAGAGGTGATATTGGATATACTTAATAAAAGACATCAATCTCCATCTATGTTCGTGGATGACTTGGACGATGTTGACTCAATGCAAGATCAAGCGTCTTCAGCTAAACTTTTCAAGAATGAAGTTTCAAGGATGATACCACTTAAACATATGTGGCACCCCTCAAACGGCCCCCGATTTGTTAGGGTTGCCACAGTTCCCTTATTTATCACTTTCTCTAATAACACGTTACTCTGATACCATTTCAATTGTAGCAGATCCATACAACCTGGGGGTTTACAATTTTTTTTTATCAGTCCTTTGCGTAATTCATATAGCGGAAGCACATCCATCAAATCCCTTCCCTATATTTAAAAAACGATGCACACCAACCAAACAGTTATAGGTAAAAGCCGAACATTTTTATTTACTTAAACCAGATGGACATCATTCATCGGTACATCAAAATGCCATGTTTTTCTATACATGGCTATACTTCAAAAGATTACTGACATCTCCTCCAACAGTCGTATATTTAAAGTCCATCGATCAATGTTAGCGTCCAAAAGTTCCTTCCTTTGCTATCCTCCTCATCGCGGTCATATCCAACCACTTGATCCATCTACCGGTGGCAGTGGCAGTAGAGGAATCTTATCTAGTCTGAAATATTAATCCCTAAAATGGGTGAGTATAACCACTCAGCAGTTAAAAGATCCAATAAACTACTCAATGCATCACACAATACAATATATCTTTCATACATTTAAGCATAACTTACCTTGCAACCATGCATATGTCATCATACCATATGTGCATACATCATCATGCACTCATCACCAATCATCCACACATACACCATGCCTCATGTACACATACCATCATGCCATAGGTGCACATACAACCATGCACTCATATACATCATATCATATAACCATGCATACATGTCACCATACCATGCATGATTTAATTTCCACTTTTTATCTTTCAATTTGATCACTACATCTTTCTTTCCTGGGATCAGTAGTTGCATCCCACATTATCACTCGCACCCCAACCTAGCATCGCGAGAAAACCTTCGGCACACACCACCGGGCATCCGACACCCCCACATTCCGGGCATCTCATATCCCAACTGGCATCACAAGGCATCCCCCCAGGCACAAATCTCCGAGGCTTCCGACACCCAACCATTCTAGGCATCTCGAAACTCCCGAGGACATCCGGGCATGTATCACAATACAACTGGGCATCTGGCACCCCCCATCCCGGGCATCCTGACACTCCGAGGGCATTACCGGCCCACCTCCAACAGTCTCCTCATTCATCATAATTCATATTCACCAATTTATGTCTCACAATCAACATGGCACATGATGTAATGGCAACAAAGTCAAATTCAGCATTTGATTCCATATGCAATGCTAAATATCATCACATGCTCAGCCAGATTCAATCACCTCAATCAATATAATTCATAGGGCTCATCCAAAACAGAATAATCATAAATTACAGCATTTGAAATTCGCTCAATCCATCTTGCACAGTTTTAGAAAATATTTCCATTAAATACGCAAATGACCTTTAAAAATAATGAAATTCGAACATGTGATAGTTAAGACATAAAGGCAGATATTTCATGAAGGACACCACACCAAAAGACCCTCATAAAATTTTATATAGACCATGCATCACAGCATTACTATTCTAACAATACAGTTTGCACAGTTTTTGAAACATTTTTTGTTAAATAGGAAAATGGACTTCAAAAATTATGAAATTGAATATGTTACAGGGAAGACAAAAAAAGATATTTCATGAAGAACACTTTGCCGAAAGAGCTTCATAAAAAATGATATGACCCATGCATTGAAACTGACTAAGTCCAAATGCGTCAGATTACACGGTTTTTGAGATATTTCCGATTAAATATTTTAATGACCTTCAAAATTAATGAAATTCGACTATGTTGTAGTCAATATCTTAAAGTAGGTTTTTCATCAAGAAATCAAAGTCAAATTCGTTCTAGGTGATTTAATATAGACGGTTAAAGCTTCTGTTTCAATACCAAAGTTTCCAGATCTGACTACTTCCGAAAAACCACGATTTCACCTATCTATTCTTGTTATATTTCTCTAAATTCTTGATATGTTAAACCTCAGGATGTTCTTTACATCTTTTGTTAAGAAATTGAAGTGAAATTTCAAAAAAAAGATAGGCTTACAGACCATGCATTCATCAAAGGTAGTTACCAAAATCTCTAGATTCAGTCTCTCCGTAAAATAAGGATTTCACCCACTTATACTTGTTCGTTTTGTCCCAAATTTGAGTATGTTATATATCAAGAAGTTCTTAACAACTTTCATTTAGAAGTCACGGAAAAAATCCAACTCAAACAACACATGCAAGCCAATAGAACATCCAAGGTCGAACTGTTTTCGCAAGAACAGTTTACTAGTCTCAAACATCCCTCTTAAAACTTCAACTTTTAACACCCTAAACATCCGAATTCTTTCACCATTCAAGCACACATACTAGACACAACATGCAAGAGCAGATTAAGGATCCCAACTTGCCTCTAAACCGAGCAAACAGAGAGCACAGACGGCGACTGGACACGGCGACGACGAGCGACGGACGAGCGGCTTCCTTTCCTCTCTTCTTCCTTTCTCTCTCGATTTCTCTCTTCCCCTCGGTAGCTCTCTCTCTCACTCCCTCTCTCCAACGACGCTTCCCCTTCATCATCAACTGGTTCCCTCAAATTTTCCTCTCCTCAATGATGAACAATAATTGCTTTTGCATGAAGGACACTTGGACTAAGGGGGAAACACTTGGCAAAATCTTCATGCAAAAGAGTGGGCCTCTCATGGGCCGGTTCCTCCTTGGTTGATAGCCCAATGGGGTTCCATCCGGCCGGGCTTGAGGCCAGCCATGGGCTAACGGCAGCTCTTCCTTTCCTTGGGCTTCGTGGGCTAGGCCCAAATGGCCGAAGGGTGGGGCTTCTTGTGGGCTGGTCTTGAGCTAGAATTTTGGCCCATACCTCATCTTAATAATCCTTCTTAAACCTAAATTCTATAATCACCTTATTGAAATTTGTAATTCATTACTTTGAGACCTAATTTAATAAATTACAATCCATAATTCACATGGTCAAAAGTAGAATTTTTTTTTCTATCAATTTATCATCCACCAAAAGCTTGGCCAAAGTCTTAATGCAAGACATGAATTAGAGCACCCCTAAAAAGTTGGCAAGGAATTCTAGGATGCCACAATTCTCCCCTCCTTAGAGAATTTCATCCTCGAAATTAGATAGTTACTCATGCCTTTTGAAACAAGTAGGGGTACTTTTCCTTCATCTGATCTTCACTTTCCCATGTGGCTTCTTCCATATCATGATGTCGCCATAATACCTTAACCAAAGGAATCTTCTTAGTCCTAAGAATTTGTTCCTTTCGATCCAGTACTTGCATGGGCTCTTCGATGTACCTCACTTTCTCATCCACTTTGATGGCTTCATGATCGTGATGTGACCAAGATCCGGCTAGTACTTTCTCAACATCGACACATGAAACAAATCATGTAAATTTCTCAATTTAGGAGGCAGCGCCAAACGGTAGGCTACATCTCCTATTCTTTCAAGTATCTCAAAAGGTCCAACAAATCTAGGGCTTAACTTACCCTTCATGTGGCATCCCAAAATTCAAGTCATCCTCTAGAGAAATTAAAGCCTATAATTAGGTAATGAAATTACCTACGGTCTATGTGTTAGCCATTAGTTTTCTTAAGGCTAGGTGTTATTGTGCTTGTGTTTATGAATTTTGAATTTAGGACTATAGGATAAATTAATAATCTATGCTTGGCCATGCACTTTATAAATTAAATTTCAATAAATGAAATGTCGAAAGACTTTGGCCATGTGGAAAATTTAAAGTTTAAAATATTTATAAAAGAAATTCAAAGAAAAAAGAGAGGAAAAGGTCAATTTTTAGGATGGGCATTAGGCCCATTGGCCTAAGCTTTTAATGGGCCAAGTTGGCCGGCCCAATAGAGGCCCAAGAGGAGTGGTCGACCAGCCCAACTCCAAGGCCCATGATGCATGCAATAGGACAAGTGGCATGGAGGAGGTGAAGCATGGTGGACACTTGTCTTCCTCCACAATTACACTTGTCCCTCATGCAAACCTAGAATGCATGCAATATAAAAGGGAAGGAAAGGAGAGAGAATGGCTGGTTAGCCATTCGGCCAAGTGAGGGAGAGAGAGAGAGAATCGTGCGAGAGAGAGAGAAGCCGAGAGGGAGAGAAAGGAGCCCGTTCGCCGCCGTGTGCCGTCCGCTCGTGCTGTTCGTGAGGTCTAGAGGCAAGTTGGGAATCCACTTTCTACTCTTGCACCAATGTTTTCGCATAAACTGTTTGGAGTCAGAAACTTGTTTGAGCTTGCATATGTATTTAGAGTCCGATTTTGATTTCGATTTCTTCATGAAAGTTGTAGCTAACATCTTGTACTACAACATACTCAAATTTCGTGGAAAATTATGGAGATTTGAGGGGTCAAACTCTCATCCTACGGAGATGCTAGATCTGGAATATTTTCGTATGAACTGTTTGAGTCAGAATGTTGTGAGAGCTTTCATGCATGTTTATAGTTCGATTTTGGCTGTGATAGCTTCATGAGAGTTGTAGCTAACATCCTGAACTGCAACATACTGAAATTTCGTGGAATATGATGGAGATATGAGGGGCTAAAGTTCTATTATACGGAGACCCTAGATCTGTGAAGTTTTCACTGACTTCTTGCTGGATTCTTGTTTGCATGTTGATTTCTGTTGAAGATTTGACTTCGATGTCTTCATGAAAGTTGTAGGTAACACCTTAAACTACAAAATACTCAAATTTGAAGCGAAGAACAAGTATATCTTGGTGAATCGGCTAGATCTTGGAAATGATGGTTCTGGTGAAGTATTCCGAGACACCCGAGACTTCATGGACTTAAATGGTGACCATAATTTGGTTATTTGACCTAGATCTCTTCATTAAACTTGTAAAGGACACCTTGTTAAATAACATACTCAAATTTCAGAGGAAACGAAAGAGAATAGATGGGTGAAATCTTAATATTTCGGAGATGTGTATTCTGGACGACGCGGTAGTGGTTCCAGAGGTTTCGTGGGGTTGTATAAATTAATATAAAAAGAATTTGGCTTAGAGTTCTGCATAAAAAATGCACGAAAATGTGTTGGCTATCATCCTGTAAAATTTTGTAATTTTTGGAGGCCATATGAGTATTTTAAACGAATTTATTTGGAAACTGTGCAATTCTGGTCATTATCCGTATATCATGTGCTATTTTGTGGAAATTGTGAAATTATGTGAAATCCAATTTGGCCATGAATTTCGTATGAAATTGTCATCCTATTGATTTTTTTAGTGATTGTTTGAATATTATGATTTTGGGAAAATCATAGATATTAAATTTAATATTTATTTATGAAAATAAATAAATAATAAAATAATAATAAAATAAGAAGGGATTATTTTATTGGCCATGCATTCCATTGAATTTATTATGCATTGTTATATGACATTGGTGTATGTATGATCATAAATTGCGATGCATGTGTGAATCATATGCCATGTAATAATGAGATTAAAAGGATGGTGAATGTGGAAAATGATAAGTGAGGAAGTGGTTGTGGTGGATGATGATGCTCGGTGGCCTAGTGGCATAATTCCGGAGATTCCCAGGGAGTGTCGGGATGCCCGGTGGTATACGGTACGTAATTCCAGGGGAGGCCTAGTGGTATGTCGGTACATAATTCCGGAAGCCCTGTCGGAGATTTCTGCCCGAAAGGAATGCCTCGCGATGCCAGGATGTGGGTGCAGGATGCCTAGCTAGAAGGGTAAAGGCCGGAAGCCCTGTCGGAGGTTTCTGCCCGAAGGGAATGCCTCGTGATGCTAGTTGGGATGCGAGATGCCCGGAATGTGGGGGGCCGGAAGCTCGGTGGCCTGGGAGGCTGAATGCTGGGAACCCTGTCGGAGGTCTTTGCCCGAAGGGATGATGATTGAGAATGGGTGATGTGGTGATCAAATCTAAAGATAAAAATGGAAATTAATGCATGATGATATGCATGGTGATGATAATGAGATGTGATGTGAAATAACGATGATCACCCATGATGATATGATATGCATGATGATATGCATGATGATGTGATGATAATGATACGTGATGTGAAATAACGATGATCACCCATGATGATATGATATGCATGATGATATGCATGATGATGTGATGATAATGATATGTGATGTGATATGATGATCACTTATGATATGATATGCATGATGATATGCATGATGATGATAATGACATGATATGCATACTGATATGCATGGTGATGATGATGATGATGATGATGATGATGATGATGATGCGTGATGTGATATGATGATCATCCATGGTATGATATGCATGATGAAATGCATGATGATGATAATGATATATGAGATGCCATGATGATGATATGTATGACATGATGATGCATGAATGCGCATGGCTTCAAGGTAAGTAATGCCTGCATCGTATGATGATATGCATGGTGCATTGAGTTGTTATTGGATTTCCCTACCTGCTGAGTGGTTGTACTCACCCCTTTTGGGGAATAACATTTCAGATTAGTAGATGGTTTGAGCGGTTGGATATGACCGCGAGGAGAATGATAGCAAAGGAGGAAACCTTTGGACGCCGACACTAATCGATGGACTCTAAAGTATACGACTGTTGGAAGAGACATCGGTCATTTTTTTGAAGTGTAGCCGAGTATAGAAAACTACGGCATTTTGATGTATCGATGAATGATGTCCATCTTATTTAAGTAAATAAAAAGTGTACGGCTTTTACCTATAAATGTTTAGTAGGTGTGCATTGTTTCTGAACATAGGGAAGGGAGTTGTTGGATGTGCTTCCGCATATAAATTGCGCAAGGGACCGATCAAAAAATAAAAAAATGTAAACCCCCAGGTTGTATGGACCCGCTGCACTTGAAATGGTATCAGAGTGATATGTTAATAAGCAAAGTGAATGGTAAGCGAACTGTGGCGACCCTAATCGGATCGGGAGCCGTCGAGGGGTGTCACACTTCATTCCAAATCGAAATATTCCTTTTATTGGAGATATCTTAAGGAATACATGATCTCCCACATTAAATTCCAAAGGCCTTCTACGCATATCTGCATAGTCTTTCTGTCTACTCTGAGCTATTTTAAGTCTTTTCCTAATAATCTCGACAGCTTCAGTGGTAACTTGTACTAGTTCAGGTCCTGTCAATTTCTTTTCACCGACTTCATTCCAATAGACAGGAGTCCTACATCTCCTTCCATATAATGCTTCATAGGGAGCCATGTCTATACTTTTCTAAAAACTATTATTATAAGCAAACTCCACTAAATGCAATCTTTCATCCCAATTTCCTTTAAAATCAATCACACAAGCCCTTAACATATCCTCTAATGTCTGGATTACTCTTTCTGTTTGTCCATCTGTCTGAGGGTGAAAAGCAGTACTAAATTGGAGTTTAGTTCCTAAGACAATTTGAAGACTCTGCCAAAAGTTCGAAGTAAATCTTGAATCCCGATCTGAGGTAATAGTTACTAGAACACCGTGTAAGCATACTATTTGACTTACATATATATCCGCATATTTGTCCATTGGGTAGTCTATGCAAACCACTAGGAAATGAGCAGACTTAGTTAGACGGTCCACTATTACCCAGATAGAGTCATGATCACTTGATGTCCTTGGCAATCCTTGTACAAAGTCCATTATTATATGTTCCCATTTCCATTCTGGTATGTCTAATGGTCTCAAAAGTCCTATGGGTTTTCGATGCTCCGCTTTTACTTGTTGGCATGTCAAACATTGAGAAACGTTCTTAGCCGTATCTGCTTTCATACCATTCCACCAAAATTGTTGATGCAAATTTCTATACATCTTTGTACTACCTGGATGAACACTGTAATTACTCCTATGTGTCTCCGACAAAATTTCCTTCTTTATTTCTTCATTGTCAGGAACACAAAGTCGTCATTGGCATCTTACCACTCTATCTTCAGAGACTTGAAATTCCAGTCTTTTTCCTAAAGACACTACATCTTTCACTTTCAAAATTTCCGAGTTAGACTCTTGTAAGGTCTTAACTTTCTAAATAATTTCAGGTTCAATTCTTAATGCACTAAGCATATTTGTAAGACAATCCATTTTCAATTTAAACTTTGAGTCTGCTACAGACTTTAACAAGCTCCATTCCGTCATTCTTAAACTAGCCATCTCCATAACTGACTTACGACTAAGAGCATCCGCTACTTTATTCGCTTTCCCTAGATGGTATCGTATCTCACAATCATAATCCTTTAACAACTCCATCCACCTCCTTTGTCTCATGTTCAATTCCTTTTGTGAGAACAGATACTTCAAGCTCTTATAATCGGTATAAATCTCAAACATTTCCCCATATAAATAATGTCTCCATATCTTCAAAGTGAACACTATAGCTACTAATTCTAAATCATGCGTTGGGTAATTCAATTCATGGGGTTTCAATTGTCTAGGCGCAAAGGATATTGTAGTATAACAATAGCTTTCAGAAAAGTATAGGCATGGCTGAGGAAGTATCAGCCAGACCCTGGTCACATACTCGATCATGAAGTTATCAAAGTGGATGAGGAAGTGAGGTACATTGAGGAGCCTGTGCAAGTGTTGGATCAAAAGAAACAAGTCCTACGAACGAAGAAAATACCATTGGTTAAGATATTATGGCGACATCATAATGTGTGGAAGCCACATGGGAGAGTAAAAATGAGATGAGGGAAAGGTACCCTCACTTGTTCAAAGAGACATAGGCAATGTCTAATTTTGAGGATGAAATTCTCTAAGGAGGGGAGAATTGTGGCATCCCAAAATTTCATAATAACCCCTAGATATACCATGAACAATGAATAGGTGACAGTCACCGAACTGTGACTTTGTTTTTTATTTTACAGACATTGATTTGTATTTGTTCATTTGGAATAGTATTTCCATTTTATCCTTTGAACCAAAAGGATGGGATTTGATCTTGCATAAGAATTATATGCGCTAAAAATTAAAGAATTAGAAGTTGAGGATATTGAGTGGGCCGCAAGAATTTGGAATATATATATATTGTGTGTGTGTGTGTGTGTGTGTGTGTGTGTGTGTGTGTGTGTGTGTGTGTGTGTGTGTGTACTTGTATATAAAGCAATCTGAATTTTTGGTTATTAAATTAAATTTGGTAGAGATAAAATACTATATATATATAAAGGGGGAATTGGGCTTCATTTTAAGGACTCTTGGGCCCAAGATTTTGGGCCCAAGTAGGCCCAAGAAACACCCCAAGGGTGTCGCACGAACCAAAAGTGGAACGGACATAATTAGTAGTGTTGTGATGCGCGGTCTGTATTGAACTATATGGAGATCTTTTGGTGTAGTGTTCTTCATGAAATATCTACCTTTATGTCTTGACTATTACATGTTTGAATTTCATAATTTTTTTAAGTAATTTGGGTATTTAATCGAAAATGTTTTCTAAAACTGTGCAAGCTGGATTGTGCGAATTTCAAAGGCTGTAGTGCATGACTATTCTGTTTGAACGGAAGTGTTATCAAACATTTATTATTGCATTATTTTGTTGTCTATTATACTTTATGATGAAATGTAAAGCACTTGAAGATGAGAAAAAATTTCTCCGACTGCCATAGTTAAAAATGAGTGGAGAAATGTAATTGTTTTGGATTAAATGTAGGCTTTTTTTTTTTTGAAAGATGAGAAGAAGTTTGTGTTGTTCCACAAGATCATTGTGGCTTTGTTGTGGTTTGTGCTTTCATATGTATTGTGGGTTACTTCTTGTGTTTGTAAGGATGTTAAGGAAATGTAATAAGTGAATTAGATGCTGCTTGTACTGTGTTTTTCTTGTTCTTAAATATAAACCAATAATGATGAATGTGTATTGGGTCAATGTGTTATGGTGACTTTTTTACTTGAACCAAATATAAACATAAATCAGCAACAAATATTGAAATTGAATGGAGTTACCATAAGTTAAATTACCATCACATTCTCTGTTTTGCTGCAAATAAGCATATACACAAGACAAACATGAGTGATTACCCGAGTGCCATAAGTTGTATTTAGTAATCACTTAAGTGCTAGTTGCGATGAAAAAATGATCACTTAAGTGTCAAGTTATTATTAAAGGATCACTTAAGTGTCACTCGTAGTTAAAAGTGAACACTTAAGTACCACTTTTTTTTTAAAAGTGGGACACTTAAATGCTAATTTTTTTGTAAGTTTTCTCTAAAAATTGCGTTAGCCACCACCATTGGCTATGCCACCAGCCATCACCACTAGCCACACTAGGTACTCCAACCACCACCGTGCTGGTGGTGTTGTTGCACAAGGTACCAGTGCAAGCTGAGCCTTACACTAGCTTGCACCAGTACACCTGGTGGAAGATGTGCACATTGCACACTTACACCAGGTGTAGCATAAGCCCCTAACCCCCACCACATACCCACAACCATCAGGCATCACCAACTACCACTACTAGCTACACCAACACCCCAGCCATCCATTAGCACCTGGCCACCACTCAACAGCCACTGTGCTAGTGCTGGGTCTGCTACAGAAGGTGTTGATGTAAGCTGAGCCTTGCACCAACACCACCTGGTGCAAGATGTGCACACTGCACACTTGAACCATATGTAGCATGAGCTATCAACTGAACCCCAATAACAAACCCACTATCACCAAGCATCACCATCCACCACCACCAGCCACACCAGCACTCCAACTACCACCATAGACCCAACACCAACAACATCAAGTAAAAGCAAAATTCATATTTTACAAAAAGCAAAAGAATTTAACAAACAACAAGATCATTCCATTGATATTGAAATTAAGTCTCACAAAATTAATGACAAACTAAAAAAAAAAAAAAAAAAAAAAAAAGATAACAATCCATAGCAAGTTTTTCGTACTCTTTTTGATGGGTCTTTCACTTGATTCATAATCCTCGCACTTTTTTCTAACTGGATGTGCAACTTCTTCTTCAACCTTCTCAGTATCCACTGACTCATATGGAGCTGCAAATGTCCCTGGCTGAATTGATTTAGAAGGAAGTACAGTTGCAACTGCCTCAGGCTGAATTGATTCAGATGAACCTGCAACTAGGTTCTTGCTCTTCTTTCTTATTGGCGCAACTAATGTTTTCTTTTTCTTTTTTGTTAGTGCAGCCGTTGATTCTTGAGTTGGGCCTTAAGAGATAAAAACCTCTTAACTTCTCCCAAACTACAAAAAGACAATAAATTGTCAAAAAAAGTTTGCAGCATAAATTAAATTAAATGCAACCAATAAAACTTACATTCAGAATGACTGTTCTAGTACGCTCATCTGTATAAAGGTCATAGCCATATTGTCTTAACCTCTTCCCAAGTGCCCCTCTTATTTGAATAGGGGCATCACTTTGAGAAACTTGTGATTTGTTGGCTCTTTTTCTTGCCTGTAATTTGTTGGGCCATTCTTTTGGCCCTTCAGTTACAACCGGGGCTTCTTCGACCAATTCTTCAGTTGGGCGTCTTCTAGATGGCCTTTGTGTAGCTGCCCTTTCATGTGGCCATCTTGTAGTTATCTTTTTATGTAGCCCTTCAGCTTCAATGACATCTTCTGTTGGCCCTTCTGGTGGTACTTCTAGTGACCCTTGTAGTGATTCTTCTATTGGCCCCTATGGTAACCCATGTGGTGGCTCTTGTGATAGCTTTTCAGTTGGCAATTGAGCTCCAACTTGCATTATTCGAACCCGAGAAAGAGGCAAAAAAACATCATAAATATAACATCGGGCTATATAATAACGTAAAAAAAGAAAAACTAAATAGAAATTGTTGAATTTACTGGGTATTTCTTTCTCTGTTGAAGAATAGTCGACTAAATTGGCCATTTAGCTGCTTGGGCCAATCCTTCAGCTGGCCGTCTTGTACCTTGCCTTCTTCGAACAGGCCCTTCAGTTTCATGACTTATTGGGGTTCTTCTCATGACCTGACGAAGACATTACATACAAGACCAAATAGGATATTATGTACATATTTATGATAAACCACAAAGCAACATAAACATAAATTTTATGATTTACTAGGCTTCTAGTTGTTAACTAAAGAACAGTCGACTCACTTAGCCCTTATGTTTGCCTTTCTCCAATTGTCCCTTCACTAGGCCTCTCAGTTGGCCTAAATTGTTCTTGTTGCTTCCTCAATTGACAACCTTTAGTGTTGTGACCTGCTATGTAACAATAAGAGCACGTCATCTTTGCACCTGTCCAGCTCATTCGTTGCTAACCCGAGACCTCTCCTTCCGCCATTCTTCGTCTTCATTTTGGCCTTCCCATTTTATTCTTCAGTGGCAAAGGTTGAGGTTTTCATGATCCGTTGGCTCCCAAAACTTGCTACTTCTAATTGGCTGCATTATAAACTGATATGAAGCAAGGTATTTGGATTTTTTGTACCAATCATCAATGTAATCCTCTACATTGTGGCCCTTCAACTAGATGGCACATATAACATGTGTACAAGGAATTCCACTTAGTTGCCATGCTTTACATGAACACTTTCTTGTACCTAGATGGATAACATACTTATCGAAACCCTTCATTATTTCATATCCGTCATCCCCATTCCAAATGGAATGACAATACCTACTTACAGCTAAGTTCTCATCCAATTTATTGGCAATCCTAGGACTACATTGTCTAGTCCACTTTGCAGCCTCATCTCTTTATTTGTACAACCAAGTCATGACCATAACTCGTATATCTTCAAGCATTGAGATGATTGGTTTGCATCTAGCACATATTATCTTCCCATTAAATGATTCACATATGTTGTTGTCGATGTGATCGCACTTGAATTCCTCACTGAAGAATGTCTTGCACCAATGCTTTGGTTTTGTTTGAAATAGTGCTGCACAACCTTCCTTTGTCAACTGAAGTAGTCCTTCTTTGGCTATCCTAAAGTCAGCCATGTTCGTTCTATTTGCTAATTGCCAAAATTACAATTGCAGCTTATCCCCTTTATAGGTCTTTGCCCAATTCCCGTATGTGTGCTGCGAACACATTCGGTGTTCAGCATGGGGCAACAACTCGGCTACTCCCGGAACCAATCCCTATATTAATTCAAAGTAAGAAATGTAAGCAAATAACATGTTAATATTACAAAGCAAACAATTGACTAAATTTTTCAAAAAGCAAGCAGCATTACATTTTGTCGGTCGCTCATGAACGCCCATCCTTCCCTGTTTGTTATCTCTAAGTTAGCATTAAGATTTTTCAAGAACCAGGACCAATTGTCCTTGTTCTCAATCCTTACAACAGCCCAAGCTAGTGGGAACATTTGGTTATTCACATATCTTCCAATCGCCACCAACAATTCTCACTTGCACAAGCCCTTCAAAAAATAGCCATCCAATCATATATAATCCGTTTACAACCAGCTAAAAATCCCTGTCTGCATGCATCAAAGCACACATAGAACTTATCGAACTTAGTCCCACTATTAGGAAGCGGCCTCTCCACCACCTCTACATACACTCTACTTGAAGGGCTTTGCAACCTACACTCCCAAGCATAATCCCACACCTGCCCATATTCCTTGCCATACTGACCAATAAGTATCTTCATCATTCTTTGCCTTGATCTTTTGCATTGATTCCTAGATACATTGATGCCTACACGCTCCTTCACCAGCATCCTAAAATCAGTACTTTTCATCTCGGGTCTTTTCATCACCTTTTGTTTTGAAAATCAATGGAACAAGTGTATTCCTCTTAGTAGGCTCTAATCTGGAAAGACCCACTCCTGTTAACAAACGTGCCATAAATCTTCCATGGACAATTTTGCTGCGAACACCTAGTTCTTAAAAGTTCTTAGTGTTTCAAATGAAGTCAATATTTCTTTGTGCAGCAATGGAGTTCTTCAGTATAACTTCCCTAAATTATTTCACATCTTAGAATTTCATACCAAGTGACAAAGTAGGAGAGGCAATGAATGGATCATAAGAAGGAAACTTACTTTTCCTTTTATGCACAGCTCCTTGATCTTCTTCAAGCTCGTCCTAGGAAGTAGCAGTCTCAATGCTTTCTTCATTATCCGTCTTCTGGCCCGCAACACCAGCAGCATCCGCAGGGCCTTCGTCTCTATTTGGAACTTCATCAACTACTACAAAGTTGCAAATCTATCTGACAAAAAGTCCATTTGTTTTTTCGTTGACTGTGTGAGCTCCTCATCATCATTATCACTTAAGATTAAGAAATTTTCAGCAGCCAACCCCTTCATCGTCATCATCACCATCACTGGATTTAGCTATTTCCCAATCTAATTCAGTAATAGTGACATCACCTATATCACCATCACTCTGCTGAATAGCATTTGCACCCCTCTCCTCCCCTTCTTGTTCATCATGCCCTCCATTATCCCTAACCTCAGTACTAGCTTGAATACATTCTCCTCCTTCTCCTACTTGGGTGCCATCTCTGTCATCATCTTCATCCTTACTATCACTATTGTATTCAACATATACTTTCGCCTCTTCGCCATGAAGATAATGATATAGGACACCCCTAAAACCATTATCATCTTCCAAAGTTCTCAAACCATCTCTCAAGCCTTTCTCAGAAACACAGTACAACAACTTTTGTACTTCACAAGGCAAATATGTCACTATATCCCTAACAAATCCAATATAAGATGCATTCTTTATATCTACAAAGATAGTACCATCATTCCCCCCCTCATACTCTCACTCATCCTCCCCAATCGCAAAATCCCCACCGTAGTAAACAATGACAGCAACATAGTACTTATCATGAGCCATTTCTACAACTAAAGAGGAAAAAAATACAATTAACTTTTGGGACCACATTCATAAAGGATAACAGACAATTGTATGTGGAGGTCCCTACACTCTTATAGACTTTATTAAAGAAAGAAGAAAGAGGGAAAATAAACACAAGTCAGACGACAGCTACTTTGATCGGAAAGATGCCCTCGGGACATATAGAGGTCCCCACCCGATAGCTACTTTGATTATGTCGCATTCCCTTAAAATATTGAGAGGTCCCCCAGATAAGCATGGGTCCTCATGACACAAATTTCAACACTTCAATTTTTTTTAAAAAAATGCCTAGAAATCCCCACGACAACTACTCCGAACCCTAACAATCACCATCACACATCACATTTCACATCCGACCCCTAAAAATTACTTTCGCACATCACAATTCCACATTCGAGCCCTAAATCACACATCACAGTACCTAGCATAACATCTCAGCCCTAATTTTTCCCCCGTTGAGCCTTAAATTTCGAGGCCGAGCCCTAAACTGTCAATCCAAACCTTAATAGGGTTCTAGCACCACATATGAGCCCTAAATTTCACATCAATACCATCAAAGCCTTACATTTCCTAGCTGACCCCCAAATTTCAAGTTTGAGCTCTAATAAACGAGTCAGGGCCCTAATTTTACCACAGGGGAGAGGAAGAAGAGAACAAACCTAAGCAAGTGATGATGGTGAAGTGACGATAGCGAGAGACGACGGCAAGCAATGACTTGCGAACAGCGACCTGTGAACGGCGATGGAGAGGACGTCAGATCTAGTGTGAATGCAAGTGACGACTTGTTAAACCGAAAATAAGCTAAACGACGTCATTCAGCACTAACGAAAAATGACATCGTTTAGCTTGGCCAAGCCAAAGTGGATGGGGTGACATCGTTTTCCTTGTCCATGTGTGTGTGTTTTTTTTTTAAAAAATTTTTGCCACGTCGGTAAAGCATGTCGTCGGAAAATGCCATGTATGCAATTTGGCCGGATTTTCTCGCTGTTGGCATTTAACTGATCCATTTTGCTCCGATTTTGCACTTAAGTGTCACTTTCCTAACTTTTGGTACTTAAGTGTCCGTTCGTGCCAAGTTTTGGCACTTTAGGTGTCCGTACTTCGATATACATATCATATTTTCCTAGCTAAAGGATATATGTAACATTTTATTCAAACCTAATCGTTTACACACACCATTGACCCTTGGTATGAGGACATGGGTCGACACGTAGTCCACTAAAAAAATATTAGAAGTAGGGCAGATCGGCCCTTTCTTAATGGGCCTCACTCCCAACTCATCAGGACAAAACTGTATAAATAATCCAAAATAGACGGGAACCACTCGCGATTCTACCAGTAATTCAGAGTTAACCTCGTAAAGTCCGCACATGGGCCCTCGCAAGTAAGTTTGAGAACAATAAATAATTTAGTTAGTAAAGGAAAGAAAAGAAAACATTGTGTGACCAAATTGTGCGCCTCAAATGATAAGTCTCTTTGAAACGATATTTGAAATGCCTTCTCCATTCATTTCACTTGAAAGCTTTCTGAAACTTCTCTTCCGAAAGCAGATCTTGGGATTTGGTGTTAGGATTGCCAAATCCACGATCAAACTCTCTGACTGGTCCCATGTACATTCGTAAATTAACAGGCGAATCTAATTGAATGGGAGAGTCGACCTTGGAACCAGACACATGTTCTCGAATTATCGTTTATTTTTTCCTGTCCAATATCGTGATAATGATTGGGGCTTTGACCTCCCCCCTGCAGGTGCGTCACCATGATGAATTGTGGGCTATATGCATTGTATGATTTCTATCTCCAACACTTCTTTTGCTTTCTCTTATATTATAATTTTGTCCGAAGAAATTTTCTCCAATCGTTGGTGCCTAACAAATAAAGACCTCGCCAATATTTAGTTATAGTTAAGTTTACATGTTAATAATATTTACAGTTAATGACTCAACAATTAAAGACATTCTTAGAGGAAATTTTCTTCAACCAAGAATGAAGGAGAATATTGTACCTTTTTGTAACAAACACTTAAATGTTAAGATTGATTTATAGAGATAATGTACTAAAGAGATGCAATCAACTTATATTAGTTAAGGAGTATTGTACAAAGGTTTAAGTTAAAAGTTTAAACTAATAAATGAAGAGAAAGTATATATGTATACACATTAATGCCCAATCACACTAGGATCAAGCGACGTGGGATGATTTTTAAGAGACCTCCTCACATGCAAGTTGGATTAGAACATAAGTGCGTGGAATGGAAGTTCGGGGAGCCACACTATGCAAAACGGACATTTTCTATAAGGATTCAGAAAGCTAACTCTGACACTATGTCAAAATGTCCATTTTAAAAGTATAAACTATTAGTTGTAGTGAGTTATATTATTAAATAAATGTAAAATAACCCTTACATGTGGCAAGAGTTGGCCTATCAGTCAAGCATGGAAATGACTGATAGGAAAAATAAATTATGCGCTTGGAAAATTTAAAATTGTGATCTCTTATTCTTGTACTATGTACAATTTTGGAGGCTCGAGAATAACTTATCTAAAAGTTTAAATAATATATCCCGTCTTCATTTAATGAATGAACCTTTTGAGTGAAAGTAAATTCAGCTAATCATATTAGTGGATTCAGACTTGGAGCCTTCATGATGATCTCCATCAAGATAAGGCATTGTGATTTTGATATGAGTCCTAATAAGACTTATTATGTTACACAGTCTAATCCAGTAGTCAAATAAATTGGGATGGTATTTTAACAAATGTGACTCATTCGTATCATATTGGTTGCAATTTTATTGCATTATTGACTCCACCAACTTTAGGGACTTGTCCATATATACACGCACATCAACATTACTACTTTTCAACGGAAGGAATGATGATTACTGTGGAACTCATGTTGAGTAGTATTTAGAGAACTTTGCTAATGTAAGGCTCCATTCATTTAACAGAAAATAATTTCAAGAAAAACATTTTTTAAATTTTCTGATATTCATTTAAGGAGAAATAAATTAGTTGAGGAGAACATTTTCCACTATCGGAAAAAAAAAACACCTTCAAATGTGGGAAAGATATTCTCCACTTTTGAAAAGTGGAGAACATTTTCCATGACTTCTTCCATCTCACTTTATTTCACCAAAAAAAAAATTCATTTTATTTTTATATTTTATTTTTACATTTTTAATTATTCTTAAAATCAAGTTTTTAATTTCTTTTTCTTTTTCTTTTTTTCTTTCTTTTTTTCTTCTTCTTCTTCCTTGGCAGTCGCTATAAAAAATAAAACATATATTTTTAAAAAAATAATTAAAAAATTATTGTAAATGAATGCATGTAGGAAAAGATTTTCTTTATCGAACGGCGGAAAATATTTTTTAATTGATTTTCAAATTTTAGCCGAACACTAGAAAATATGGTTATTTTATTGGAAAATGACTTTTTGGAAAACAATTTCTGAAAACGCCACATCTTCTGTGAAACAAACAAGGCCTAAGTAAGTTAAGTTTCAAATGTCTGAAGCATCACTTCCCGATTCTTAGTCTCCATAAAAATAAAAAAAAGTCGGCCTTTTCTTGGGTCACTATGGCCCTTAGTGCTTGAACTTTCGGGGGATTGCCCAAACCCTAACAGTTCCAACTAACTAGCTTCGTTTCTTTTTTTGGTGGCTGTTTAGGGCCAACCACCAAAGCCCACCTATCTGATTCTGCTGCCACAAAGATTGGGGTATCCTGTAGTTGAGTTTCATCAAGTCCCTCTGGCATCTATATGCACAGGTCAGACGTGTTGTATTGATGGCTCCCGCTTTTGAGTTCAAATGTGTGTGTTTCAGTTTCTTGGATTTTGATGAACTGCCTGCTACTTTCTTCATTTTAGCGATTTGTTCTGCTGCAACAGAGTCTGCAGGTTCCTATACAAGAGGTTGCCATTGAAGCGGTATTGCCACAGTATTGATTTGGCCCTCTGTTGGGAATTACATAACTTCCTTCTATTTATTGCTTTGTGGTTGATGGACAGGGATCAAATTGGTAGGCGACTGAGGATTCTCCGGGATGACCTCCTCTACCTCCTCCTGGGATGGTTCGGTCTTATAAAAGGTATGCCAAAACAGGCTATGTTCTTAAACCTCTATGCATAGCCATGGACCGTAGTAAAGGTTATCCTTGCCTTTTTTTTTTTTTTTTTTTTTTTTTGTATCGAACGGAAAGGTTTTACAGTACATTGCATAATGGCCTAAGACACCACAAGAGTAGCAATAGTGAGATAGGTGTTCATAGCAAAAATCCAACCATAAAGTCTTCCCGTCCAATTTCAGAAGATGGCCCGTGGTGAGTGGTTCCAGTAAAGTGAGTTCTACCTGGACTCATCCAGCTGTTAGAGATATACCTTCTCTCTGTTCTACTTCAACGTCTAACACCCGACCTACACGTCGCCCAACTTTGCTTAACATATGTTCAGTGCACCATTCTAATGGTAGCCTAAAAACTTGGACCAAAAAAGCACAGGTGGTGAAGTTGTAGCAATGCAGTGGAGTGTTGGGTAGCCAGGGTTGTAAAATGACTAAGTGGTGGAGAATAGCCAAGGTCCATTATCCAAAATCCTCTGTTTTTCCCCTTCCGATTTAGACTTAACAACATACAAGCCAGCTTCGCTCGGGGAAGATATCTACTTGATCAGTACGCCATGCTCGTTTCATAGTGTTTTGAAATGCTTGAAAATTAATAGTCGGGTTAGAGAGAATCTTACCCACCAAGATCAACTTACATTCCTCTAATTTTTCCATTGGGGCAGCATCCTCCCAGACTTCAATTGTTTGTGCTGATAATAGACGTCTCATTCTGTTACACAGGGCAGCGAGGCGAGCGTCGTCATCATGGTCAGTGCGATCCATCCCTGAAGAAGCAGCAGTGGAATGGTGGGCGTGCCCATCATGGTCGTAAGGATCCATCGACTAGCTGGCACAAGGGGAATCTGCTATAAAGAGCAAGTGAGGCGAGCCGTCCACAGAGGAATGATGGGTGTGCCCAACATGGTTGGAAGGATCCATCGACTAGCTAGCACAAGGGGAATCTGCTAAAGAGCAAGTGAGGCAAGACTGTCCACAGACATTACGGCTTAAAGGAAGCCTGAAAATGAGCCGCGGGAATCAAGGATAACTGCAAAACATGGGAATTGGGCATGCAACGATGGAGAGATGAATAGAAACTGAATCTAGGGGCGAGTTCCATTGTAAAACGAGAGGAGAAGTGATGGGCAGAAATGGGTCTGTGGACAATTGGATTGTTCCAAATGAGAAAGTGAGATGAAACATGAGGGGAAATCTATAATCAAACTGTGGAATGGAAGCGTAAAGGTGAGCATAAGTGAAATTAGGGTTTGGGCGAGGAAACAACTACCATGGAGATAGAGAGAGCTCTACATACCGAGAGAGGAAAAAAATGATGGCATTGTACTTGGCAGTTTTAAAAGTAGATGCTGTCTCAGCGTATTGAATGAGCAAAATGGGACCTGATAATGGTATCTCAACAAGGAAAAATAGAGGCAATGCCATGTGTGTTATTGATCCCTTTTGCAGCAAATGTCCCGGCAAGAATAGATTGCTTATTGAATTGAGAGAACATAAAGTTGGAAGGAGTTAGCACTCTTGAGCTCATACATAGCAATCAGTGGCCATAGGCTCAGAAAATTAGTTGCTACCAATTTGGCTGCGCGATCTCCAAGTTTCATTCTCCTTTTTCAGTTCATGCCAGGTCCTAAAAGTTTCCGGTGCACGTGTTTGAAAGTGTAATGAAGCTCCTAAATGGATGTATCAAGAAGTAAACCCATCGAATTTGTGCCGGTTTTGGCGGTTCTAAGATAAATATATAGTGCGAACTTTGAACAATCGAAAGGGGTTTGATGAAGAGCAGATTAAACGAAAATGATCTGATGATTCTGAAATAAGTTGTGATTGGGGCCTCCAAGAGTATGGTAGTGACAGATATGTCTTCTTTCTATGGTGTGATAGAACTGAACAGGTGCAAGCAAACAAGTGAGGAGAAAGAAGGTGATAAATGACGTGTGAAGTGCTTCTTTGTCCTCACTTGTAAATGAGAAAATCTATTTCTTGTGCATTTAGATTGGTTTGTGTGGCAGCTGATTATTTAGATTTCAGATATATCCATTCAATACTCCTTTTCATATTTATATTTCAGATATTCCATTGTTTTGTGTGGCAGCTGAATATTATTTCAAGGCTCGACCTCGAAGGCTCAACCTCGATTGTTGCTTGCTTGGCTTATCAAGATAACTGTCAATGGAAGTGGAGGGATGTGAGGAGATGACTCCGATCACAGAATTGGAATTGCTGTCGGTAAATAGACCACTTAAAGCAAAATGAATATATGTTGTAAGCATCAAATACTTATTTTAGTTTACCAGCATCTCCTATTACACTTCCATCTAATGGGTTTAGTCCTCATATATGGATTGATTATATAGTCAAGTTGAGCATCGTGCTAGCTCTTTACTATATGCTCCAGAAATGAAATGGTCCTCCTAACTTGTCTTTCAATAGGAAGAGGAGCAAAGAAGGCTTGATGCAGCAAAGTGGGAGTTGGGTCGATTGAATATCATCGTGTTGCGATAGGGCGAGCGATCGAACAAAATATAGAAAGAAGAAGAAAAATAAATCGGACACCGGATTTACGTGGTTCAGTCGTAAAGACCTACGTCCACGGGGAGAGTAGCAGCGAATTTCACTATAGATCAAAGCGATACTGAAATTACACACTCAAGTCACTCAAACACTCTCTCGGTGTTTTCCAAGCCCCAATTACACCCAATAACGCACACACATGTTTAGCCCGAAATTCCTCGAAAATAATCTCTCAATCTCACGAAGGAATTACACGCAAATCTTACCTCAAGATTTAATCGACTACAAACACTAAACTTCTTGGATGTAATTCACAAATGAAAACCCGCCAAGCACTCGCTAAAATAAGGCGCTTCAATGCTCGTATCAACAACGATGCTTCAGTGCGTGCGGCTTCTCCTTTTATACATAGCTCGTCGGCCGCTCCACGCACACCATCAAAGAAGGAAATATATTGTATATATACGTGTGCCCAGAAAAGGTCAAACAATTGACTTGGGCCCACCATCCACGTATTTAACTTCACGCGGCAGACTTCCTCTCTTGGCGGACGTGTGTGTGCGTGTGTGTGCCCAAGGTCAAAAGTTTGACCTTGGGCCCACCTATTTTGTTTCACGCGGCTTCTCAGAGAAGGAAAGAAGACCTCAATAAAGTTGACTCTGAGCCCACCGTAACTTTCCTTCTTTACGTGCATGGGCTTCGGCGTTTCGGATTCCACTAAATAATTCTGCTTCCGCAGCAGCATAAAAGAAAGTTTCCCTTATTTTATTTATTTTTATATTTCCTCTTTTCCAACAAAAAACTCGAGACATAACTTCAACAATCTCCACCTTGGCTCGACGTTTGAGCCAAATTACAATCGCTTCGTAAAAATTCAAATTCTGCTACTACTTTCCCATAACCCCGATGGACTCAACCGCCACAGATATTATTCAAGTCCAAGCTTCGCTTGAACTTCGCCATAACTGAGGACCTCATCAGAATACCAACTCCACATGCACCTTTAACTGCTCCGCAAGGATTTTCTGACGCAACCTCTTCAATCGCAGATAAAGAAAAACCATTGTTGCATCCATATCTATTAGGAGATCGAAAACGTACCTTGTTAATTTCAGCAGTTATAGCAACCATTGGCTCTATAGGTTCCACCTCGCTACAAGCACCATCTGTGTTGATTACTTTGCTAGTACCTATACTTGCTACTTCAGGAATTTCTGGTTGCAACTCCACCTCAAGCTGAACACCGTTCAGATCTGAATTAACACTGCCACAAACACTCCTAGCCAGAAGTATTGGAGACTCATCAATGATAACTTCTCTACTGTTAACAGGTGAATTTATATTCGGGCACCACAACTGATTGCCCCACTCACCTTGTGCATAGCCATGGAATATGTATCTTGCCCTTCCATCGAGCTTACCATCACTCACTTGAAAATAACACGGGCAACTAAACATTCTAATAATAGAATAACCAACAATGTTACCTGACAACACTTCTTTAGGAGTTTGCCATTCAATAGAAGTTGATGGGGATCTATTCACCAGGCAGCTTACCGTAGTTAGCACATCAGCTAGGATTCTCCTAGCAATACCAGCACTAGAGATAATTTTTCGGGCCATATCTAATAATAGTCTGCTTATCAATTCTGCAAATTGTTGTGATTTACTGGCACTAGTGCGGTGTTTCACTATGCCCTATTTCATGCAGAATTTATTTGCCAGCTCTGAGCAAAACTCCATGCTATTGTCAATCCGCACATGCTTGATCGACTTACCAATCTCCGTCTCGATCAAAGCTCTTGACTGCGAGATCCTGACACCAGCATCAAACTTGTGCCTTGGCACAAACACCCAAGTCTTCCTCGAGCAGTCAAAAGACTATCGAGTAGATGCATCTAACGTCTTCGTAGCGAAATTTATCACTGTCTCACCTTGAAGTTTATACAGGCCATCATGCTTGATTCCTTTTATTATCACCAGGGCACCTCGAACAATCTTCAGAACTTCACCTTTTGAAGAATACCTGCAACCAGCTGAATCTAGGGCACCCAAGGAAATTAAGTTCTTTTTTAATTCTGGAACATGCCTCACTCCAGTTAATGTCCTCACGATACCATCATGCATTCTGATTTTAACATCACCAACACCCACAATATCGCACTTAGCGTTGTTCCCTAACTGGATTTATCACTACCTACGCACTGATAAGTGATAAACCAATTTCTATTTGGTGTGACATGAAAAGAACAACTAGAATCCATAACCCATCCATCAAGTGATGAATCATTAGTGATAGACAAGACATAATCGGCATTATTTGCTACAGCTACAACATTATCTGCAGAATCAACCATAATTCCCTTACCATTTTCATTCTTCATCTTAAGGCAATCTCTTCTAAGATGCCCCCTCTTGCCACAACTCCAACAGACAACATTAACAGTTCTAGATTGACTACGTCTGTTCATATTAGTTCTACCATTACTCATACGTGTTACAGATCTTCCTCTACTTTCACCTACTAGAGCAGTAGATACAGATTCGCCATATTCTCTTCTACGAATATCCTCGCTTAGAATTAAATCTCGAACCCCATCAAACGTCAAATTTGTTGACCCAGAGGAATTACTAACAGCAGTAACGGTAGTATTCCAACTATCAGGTAATGAGGATAACAAAATCAAAGCACGTACCTCATCTTCTTCAAAGTCAATCTCAACTGAACTCAATTGATTAACAATCACATTAAATTCATTGATATGATCTGCAACTGATGCACCTTCTTTCATTTTCAAATTAAACAGACGTCGCATCAAACAGACCTTGTTAATCGCAGAGGGCTTCTCGTATATATCCGATAGGGCTTGCATCAAATCAGCAGTGGTCTTCTCCTTCAGGATGTTAAACGCGACGTTACGAGCCAACGTCAGTCGAATAACACCCATAGCTCGTCTATCCAGCAAATCCCAATCAGTTTGCTTCATCGTCTCTGGTTTCTCCCCAAATAAAGGCAAGTGTAGATTCATCTGGTAAAGATAATCTTCAATCTGCATCTTCCAGAAACTAAAATCATTCCCATCAAATCTATTGATTTTCACTTTTACTTCTTCTGTCGCCATCGATTCACTTCAACTCAGCCAAACCTAGCTCTGATACCACTTGTTGCGATAGGGCGAGCGATCGAACAAAATATAGACGGAAGAAGAAAAATAAATCGGACACCGGATTTACGTGGTTCAGTCGTAAAGACCTATGTCCACGGGGAGAGCAGCAGCGAATTTCACTATATATCAAGCGATACAAGGAGATTACATACTCAAGTCACTCAAACACTCTCTCGGTGTTTTCCAAGCCCCAATTACACCCAATAACGCACACAGTGTTTAGCCCCGAAATTCTTCGAAAATAATCTCCCAATCTCACGAAGGAATTACACGCAAATCTTACCTCAAGATTTAATTGACTATAAACACTAAACTTCTTGGATGTAATTCACAAACGAAAACCCGCCAAGCACTCGCTAGAATAACAGCGCTTCAATGCTCGTATCAACAATGATGCTTCGGTGCGTGCGGCTTCTCC
This sequence comes from Eucalyptus cladocalyx, assembly GCA_017140615.1. Lineage (NCBI taxonomy): Eukaryota > Viridiplantae > Streptophyta > Magnoliopsida > Myrtales > Myrtaceae > Eucalyptus > Eucalyptus cladocalyx. The sequence continues at coordinate 27,254,154 of CM029522.1, forward strand.
TTTTATACATAGCTCGTCGGCCACTCCACGCACACCATCAAAGAAGGAAATATATTGTATATATATGTGTGCCCAGAAAAGGTCAAACAATTGACTTGGGCCCACCATCCACGTATTTAACTTCACGCGGCAGACTTCCTCTCTTGGCGGACGTGTGTGTGCGTGTGTGTGCCCAAGGTCAAAAGTTTGACCTTGGGCCCACCTATTTTGTTTCACGCGGCTTCTCAGATAAGGAAAGAAGACCTCAATAAAGTTGACTCTGAGCCCACCGTAACTTCCTTCTTTACGTGCATGGGCTTCAGCGTTTCGGATTCCACTAAATAATTCTGCTTCCGCAGCAGCATAAAAGAAAGTTTCCCTTCTTTTATTTATTTTTATATTTCTTCTTTTCTAGCGAAAAACTCGAGACATAACTTCAACACATCCTTTGCGTAATTGTGAGTGAAAAAGTTCCAATTTTGGCGGCTCTAGTAGTACGAGGAAGAAGATCAAGAGATCCCTAGATGTGGAAGGTTCTGTCTTCTATCTTCTTGTCCTTTACTACTTATTTGATCATCAGCTACCTTTTAGTAATTTACTGTGCATAGTAACATCACATATTTCCTGCGTACGTTCATCATCAGCTTGCTTTAGAACTAGATGCCTTATGACACTAGTTGGCAACAGAGGGAGCAGTACATATAGGATATCTTCAGGTCGGGCTGTTTTTGGTGGCTGTGATATATAGGCTTAGGCTATAACTTGTGTTCAAAGGTGAAGCCAAGAATTTTTTCCCTCCCAGACACTTGGCTTATCGCTTTTGGTATTTGCATTGAGCCTTATCACTCCCCGAGACCGACTTTGATGTTTTTAGATTCCATGAGATGTGCAATCTGATTAGTGGCCAAATAAATCACTCGCTGGTTGGGTTATTGGTTTTTCTGCATTCATATAACAGTATGCAGCCATGGGACGCGACTTTAAGAGGAGTTGGTGACGTCCTCTTACACGGCAGCAACATCCATTTCAATGCAAACTTTTTTTCCGCTTCCTCTCTTTTATGTAGTTGAATTTCTTACCAAACAGCAGCCAAATCCATTTCTTCTATTGATAATTTTGTTAATTTTGTATTCTTATTGGTGAATGACAAACTTGTTCGGTATTGTTGCGTTCATTGTCATTTTATTTAACTAAATATGAAACCCCCCTCCAAAAAAAAAGAACCTGATAGAACCTAGAACCAATCCCGTGACAGGGTAAGTTCCAAGTTTTAGACTCTGATGGTAAGTTTCAGGTTCCAAAAAATGAAGAACCTATACTTGAAGGTAGGTTCCGAGTTCTATGTGGAATCTGTAAGGAACTCGAAATGGCTCACCCCCTACTATCAAGACTCAATTGCTGCTCTTACTCTTGTACACTTAATCTTTAACAATATTACTAAGATAGCAAAAGAATACGATACTCATAGAAATAGTCGAATGAGATAGTTTTGCTTGGAACATAGCTTTTAGCATATTTTTGGTCTTTGTATATACATGTGTCTAACATTTGGCTTCAACAATCTTCACTTTTATACCCATCTTCAGCCTTTCTATTGAAGGTGGTTTGGAGAAGTAAAGAGCCGTTATAATTACCATTAGTGCTGCTGTCCAAAGATAAAACTATCCCTACAATCATTTTTCCTAAACTTTTGCTGATTACCTGAAAATAGCTTATGTTGCTATCTCATGATTGCAACTTCTAGCAGATTTGTCAAATAGATTAGTATCTCGTTCTTTGTTAACATCTAAATTCTACTATTGTGCACATCCACTCCACAATAGCTATTTTACTGAACCAACAAACATTATCAAACGAACATTGATATATTGTGACATCATGATTTTCAACCCTGTTTTCGATTATATGAAATGGGTTTTTCATCGACGCACCTATGGTCTTTTTCTCTGAGCTGATCACTTACGAGATAACTAATCTTATCGGGTGAAACCATTAAGGAATTTAAACACGACTAACTTGAGAATTCAACCAGATATCGACTGCTCGACCGTGCTAATCTGCAAGGGTCAATACGGTACCGTTAAAATTGATCAGAGACCGGAGATAGGTCGATTTGATAGAGGCATATAATTAAAGTGTGGGTGATTCCACTTGATTGCAAAATTCTTGTCGAACGATACTATACGGATTTTTCTGTTGTTTTTGTACTCTGTGCCCGTATTTGAAATCTCGAAATTTTCACAACAACCGAGAGTCGCCAATGAGTCAAAGATGTACAATGTGGCAAGAAAATAATTGACCATGGGTCAATTGTGCTAAAAATTCTTAAAAGCTACCCAGTAGATTAGATCACGCTAAAATCGTGTTCGATTGAAATTAACCACGAAATTGAATCCGATTTTAGAATTTGAAAGTTCTGTCATGTCACGATTTATTTTAGGAACGTCGACTCATCCTCTAAAGAATTTTCAGCGAGTTCATATTTTTAGCGAAAATTCAAATTTGGGCAATTTTGGACTGAGAAGTTCAAAGGGCTATTTTTTGGTGCATTTTTTTTTCCTTCAAGTTGGATCGTTTGGCGAGGAAAAATCACGAATTTAATGTGGATACCTTAGTTGGAATTTTTGGATTGCAATTGGGATTGAATCGGAGTGGAATTGAGTTGAAAATAGTGAGGGATTGCACAAAATTCGTATGCTCGTATGTCAAAGGGGGGCAACATTTCAGCATCCTCTTGGCTTGCAAAGGAATATTTGAGGGAGGAAAGTGGGTTGTGGATGAGGCTAAAGATGGTGGGGGTAGCCATCAAGCATTTGGGATATTTCTATTGATTTGTGAGGCTTGTTGTCCCCTTTCAGCCAACAGAACTCATTCTTCTTCTTCCTTGCCTCTCTAGTCTCCATTGTTGCTATTTGAGAGCCCGAGAAACAATAGAGATCAAGCCAAGACCAGCAACAACCATCGACCTATCATATCCTGATCCTCCAGGCGTGTGCCCATCCCTCGGTGGTCGATTAATTTGCGACATCCTAGAACATGTTGCCGACCCATTCATTTTAATGCGCATGCATAAGCGAATAATTAGATCCCTAGACAACACGAATATGGGATAGGAAAGTAGGGCCACAATTTTCAAAAACCAAATCACACCTTTTATACATGACAGACTAAGTCATATACAATATTAGCCGATATATATAAGGTCTACAAAAAGGGGGGGGGGTTACAAAACCTCTAAGCATTCGAGCCTTCAATTGAATACTCCAAGGACTCTGGATTCGAAATATTCGAGTCTACCACTGAACCACCTGGAAGGTCAGTCGTACCATCGCCAAAAGCAATCTCCAGTACCAACTTATGAATCTCAGACTCTGAAAAGGGCCTTCTTTGGGTCCATCTCGCCTGTAACAATACCACGATATAAATTTATGGGGTACCTTATGGGGTAGACCCGCATCAACCCAGACAATAGATCTCACGAGTTCATAGACTTAGGCTCCTTAGCTCCTAGGGAGGGGAATCAAAGAGTGTTATTCGATGACCTTCTTTGGTTGGCCAAAACCTTTGGGAGGTACAGCCTTTTAGGACCTGTAAATGTTATTCCATAACGGGATGAGACAACGTCTCAGCAAGTTCCCCCCCTAAACTCCGACTAGGAAGGAAATATGCCTAAAGGCTACCTATGCACATAAGAGATAGGTAACTTACATTTACCTCAGTTCCTTCTTACAAGTCAGTACAGTTCAAACACTCAACCAATCACTACCATCTATCCATTAATACTATCTATCTACCAATACTATCTATCAACTCACCCTAGTTGAAGACTCGAATCCATAGAGGTTTTGTACCCCCCCCCCCCATTTGTAGACCTTGTATATATCGGCTAATATTGTATATGACTTAGTTTGTTATGTATAAAAGTGTGATTTGGTTTTTGAAAATTGTGGACCTACTTTTCTATTACATCTTCGTGTTGTTTGTGAACTTAATTATTCGCTTATGCATGCGCATTAAAATGAATGGGTTGGCGACGCGTCCTAGGACGTCGCAAATTAATCGACCACCAAGGGATGGGCACACGCTCGAAGGATCGGGGTGTGACAGGTCGACGACTGCTGCTGGTCTTGGCTTGATCTCTATTGTTTCTTGGGCTCTCAAACAACAATAATGGAGACTAGAGAGGCAAGGAAGAAAAAGGAGTTCTGCTGGCTAAAGGGGGACAATAAGCCTCACAAGTCAACATAAATATCCCAAATGCTTGAGTGGCTGCCCCCACCATCTTCAGCCTCATCCACAGCCCACTTTCCTCCCTCAAATCTTCCTTTGCAAGCCAAGAGGATGCTGAAATGTTGCACCACCCCCCCCTTGACATACGGATTTTGTGCAATCCCTCACCATTTTCAACTCAATTCCACTCCAATTCAATCCCAATTGCAATCCAAAAATTCCAACTAAGGTATCCACATTAAATTCATGATTTTTCCTCACCAAATGATCCAACTTGAAGGCAAAAAATGCACCTAAAAAAGCCCTCCGAACTTCCTGGTCCAAAATTGCCCAAATTTGAATTTTTGCCAAAAATCCTAACTCGCCAAAAATTCTTCAAATGATGAGTCGACGTTCCTAAAATAAATCATGACATGACAGAACTTTCAAATTCTCAAATCGGGTTCAATTTCGTGATTATTTCAACCGGACGCGATTTTAACATGACCTAACCTACCGGGTAGCTTTTATGAGTTTTTAGCGCAATTGACCCATGGTCAATTATTTTCATGCCACATTGTACATCTTCGACTCATTGGATCTTCGACTCATTGGCGACTCTCGATTGTCATGAAAATTTCGAGATTTCAAATACGGGCACAAGGTACAGAAACGACAGAAAAATCGATCTAATGTCGTTCGACAAGAATTTTGCAATCATGTGGAATCATTCACACTTTAATTACATGTCTCTATTGAATCGACCTATCTCTGATCTCTGATTGATTTTAACGTTGCCATATTGACCTTTGCAAATTAGCACGATCGAGCAGTCAATATCTGGTCGAATTCTTAAGTCGGTCGTGTTTAAATTCCTTAAGGACTTCACATGATAGATTAGTTATCTTATGAATGATCGGCCTAGAGAAAAAGACCATACGCACGTCAATGAAAAGCCCATTTCATATAATTGAAAACAGGGTTGAAAATCAGAATGTCACAGTACATCAATGTTCGTTTGATAATGTCTGTTGGTTCAGTAAAATAGCCTCAGTTCCTTCCTATAAGTCAATACGGTTCAAACACTCAACCAATCACTACCATATATCCATTAATACTATCTATCTACCAATACTATCTATCAACTCGATTCATTAAAACAATCACTGCTCACCTAAGTTGATAAATGTGAATGCTCGCCTAAGCTGATAAAGATAAATAATATAGCTCACCGAAGCTGATATAGATAGATAGTATAGCTCACCGAAGCTGATATCTATAGCAAGAGTTTGAGTCGGCATGGCTATGCCATTGTCAAACACATTCCACATATCGAGATTTATAGCTTTAATGTAAGATTGTATCATTTGCATCTAGCAAACATAATTGCTTCCATCAAAGTAAGGTGGCTTGTTAGGAGCTTGAACATCATTGGTAAAGAAACTACCAAAGCTAGCCATAAGAGAAAATCTTTATATTAAGAAGAAATACACTTTAAATAACGAGTAATAGGGCTTTGTAACCAATTGTTGGGGGCTAACAATACAATCTAGATAGGGGTGAATAGGTTGTTTTAAAAACTTTGACAATCTTTCACAGAAATGAGCTACTAAGTAAAGATTAGGTCAAGCTGATGTTTCAAACTCGTGAGCACATTGTGTGCTTTTGAAAGAAATAAGGGAGAAAAAAGCAGCACGCAACAATGTATAGTGGTTTGACTTTGTCACCAAGCCTATGCCCACTTGTCAAACTGATAGCCACAAGTTGGATCGAATTGCACTAGCAATTACTCAATAAGTTATAATTGGCAAGCACTAATCTTTTTGTATAATAGATCATACTATTAGAAGTCAGTTGCTTCTCTTACTCTTGTACACTTAATATTTAGCACAATTACTAAGACAACAATAATAGAATACTCAGAAAAAACAATTGAATGAGATATTGTTTTGCTTGGAACACACAACTCCTAACAAATTTCTGATCTTGGTATTTGCACATGTCTAACATTTGGTTTCAAAGATCTTCTCTATTATACTCATCTTCATCTTGCTATTGAAGGTGGTTAGAGTTGTCATCGGTGCTACTATCCAATGATATAACTGCCCATACAATCCTTTTTTCATAAACATTTGCAAGCTACCTGAAAATAGCTTCTACTACTGTCCTATTGCTACAGTTTCTGATAAACTTGTCAAACAACCTAGTATCTCATTTTGTATTAATATTTGGATTCTGCTTTTTTGCACAGCTACTCCACAACGACTATTTTACTAAACCAACAAACATTATCAAAAGAATGTTGTTGCACCATTTCAATGACTCGATATATTTAGCGTTGACACAAACATTAACATCAGCAGATCTTTAGATTCGTTGATGTTGTTTGTGGAAAAATCATATCATCGCATATTGCAATCTTTACCAACTAGATCACACAATGGTCATCCCATAGTCTTTGAACACTTGTCACAAACATCTGCAATTATCACAGTAAATATTATATTAAGGATAGTTCAGAATCATCAAAATTATTTGAAGATGTTTCTCCAACAAGTTGCTGTGGGTTGAGATTGAGGACAAGGTCAAGGGTCAAGTGACCCAGATCTAGCCCTTTGGCCACAATTACATGACCTTGGTGTTGCCTCACCTGGCATCGTCCATGTTTGGTGGTCCTTGCATGGGTCACGGACGGTTGAAGGGCCAGATCTAGGTTGCCTTTAGGTCGCATGACCTCGGCTTCTCTAATTTGGAACCATACTGGAAATTCCTCTCCACCATATCGAAAAGATCTTGCGATACACTCCCACTTCACTAGATTGAACTTCACGCATCATCCACCTCCTCACACTAATTGGTAACATTTAATCTCCTGAATTGGGTCCTCACGCATTACTCACTGTGATCGTAAGGCAACAGCTCCATCGTAGAGTGGACCGCCTTTGTTGGAGCTTCCCACCATTAAAGCCCATTGAAGCTAACTCTAGCAAGAATAAGAAAAACTCTAGAATGAACAAGCTAACTCTGAGGCTCGGCGAGGCCAACTCTCATTCAAGCAGTGGTGAGGCCATCGGCTTGCTGACACAGGCCATGGAAGAAAAAGAAATAAAAAAGAATAAAATTCTTACAAACTATTAGAAATTTAAAAAGTGTATATGTCAATGCTAACTGTCACATAAGATAGTTGGCGTTCACATCAGCAATTTCCAGTTTAATTTAGCCCGATGAACTCAATTGATATAAATGTGAAAGGTTTATAACTAAATTATCCAATTAAAAAGTTTAGACCTGAATTGATATTAATGCAACAAATTTATGATTTTTTGGGTACTTTTTACTACTTTTGTGGAGGAGTTCGACAAAAATTGGTGTAGGCTTTGGGATAGTGCCTGCGCCACTGCTTAAAGTTCCCGCTTCTTCTAGTGACAAACACCATACCGCAAGGAAAGAGATATCATAATATAGTGGACGAAAATGGAGGCGAAAAAGCCAACACATGTTGACATAATGCATGATAAAAGAGAATGCCAAATTCTCTGGTATTGCTCGGCTCCATGTGGGTGGTTTGAAGTAGATTTTCCTTTTATTTATCTCTTCAATTCGATCCATGTTGTGCTTCGTCTTTAGGAGATGGGTAAGAACACAGCATGTGAATTCATTTTCACTAAATGATATAATCTGGGGTTCGAAAATTGGTGGCACTTAATCAGTTGCCAGACATGGTAATTAAGATGTTGATTATAAGGTTATCATTGGAGTAGTCATCACTAACCTACTTAAGATTTCTCGCAACTGATGTAATTAGAAAACTAGACTTCGTATTCTATTATGTGTAAATTGGAGCGAAAATCATATCAGGAATGCATATAAATCTAAATATAGAGAATGAGATGAGCGGGAATCCACCAGCGGAAAATGGAATTTATAAAGGGCATGATGTTACAAGATGCCGTGAAACTGTGTCAATATAATGCCATAATAAACTTCAAATGCAATATTAATGTGTATTCAAAGAATGTTCTCTAAACTTTCTGGGGTCGATAGAGTTGCTTGGGGTGTTAAGGGATTATTCATTCAGGAAGTGGAGATCACATGTTTGATACTCACTAACTGTTCTAAAAGTTTAAGTTCTTAGATAAATGCATGGTTTAATATTTAATTATTCTAACACTTTTCCTCATGTTTAATCTAGTTTTTTTTTTTTTTTTGGGGTCCAGGACTACACATGGACATATTTAATTGGTAAGGCAAATAGAGTCTAAAATGATTTGAACTCAAAACCTCTAGTTTTGATACTTTATGAGATTTTGTGGAGTCATTGTCAAATGTTCTAAAAACTTGAACTGTTAGATAAATGTGTGGTTTAATATTTAATTATTCTCACACCCACCAACTACATCCAAATTGCCCTAGATCAAAGCCATCTATATAAATCAAAAGCCAGGATTCAACCATTTTATAGGGCTTACATTGTGTTTTATGAGCCTTTGAATGACACAATCTCCTTGTCCATGCGTCTGGATTACAATTGGTACTTTGTCAAGTAAATGCTAAAGTCGTGAAGTACTTATCTTGACCGGAAGGTAACCGCCTATCTGATTTTAGTCCCTCCCTTTTGCTGCCTTTGATGTATATTCTATCGGCAGCCGAGCAAACTCTTTATTAAAAAACAAAGTCATGCTAGAGAATTGCTCTAGGGGTACTTATTAAACATAATTATAATTAACAACAGAATGCTCGATTGTCTAGTAATTAAATACAAACAACATCAAAAAGCCAATGCGTAGAAAATCACAGCATTTCCTTTGGTGATTAAACTAAAATATAGACTTTGCCCAAAAAAAAACTAAAATATAGACAGCGGGTGCAACAAATAAGTAGATACAACTTTTTTGAAGGGTCAAAATGTAAGAATAATGTTTGAGATGTGGTAACATTTGTTTGGTGCTTAATTATAGCTCACTCGCTAAGATCTTGTGATGCGAGGGCTGCAAAGCCCTCACTAGCAACTAGGCGAGGCCCTCTCACACAGATCTGATAAGGGCCATGATACTCTCTGTCAGTGGCTAGCGACCAGTTAGCCACCAGCCATGTGCACTCCCCTCCCCCCACTATTTTATAAAAATAAAAAATAAAAAGAAAAAAGAAAAAAATCAGAAGATTGGTGAGTGCTGATCGGCCCATCACATCAATGATTTCCTACCAAAATTGGTTGGAAGAATTAAATTGAAAAATCATAAAAAGTATTGGGATTAAATTGGTCAAATTGAAGAGTTTAAAACTGAGTGACTGCTGCATAATAGGTTTAGGACTTTTTAGATAATTTTAACAAATGAGTGTCAGGATTTAAATCTCTTTTATTTTATTTGTTTGCCAAATCATATTTGAGTCATTCACTGTGCTCTGATGCTAAGAGATGTGTTAACAGATGCATATAGCATATTTCTTGAAAGAGTGATTTAATATCGATAGTGTCTCCTTGTACTCAGGAGCTAATTCTGCTCTCATACAGTGAAAATCCGCATTATCTTTTTGCCTTGACAACAACGGGTCACGTAAAACCTTATTTTTTGTTATTTACTTTCATTTTACCATCCAATTGATTTCGTTCATTCGATTATTGAGGTTAATGAGGGAAATATGTCATTTATCCGTGATGTAATAATTAAACTAATATCCTAAAGTTTGGTCACAGCTCAGAAGGGTCGTCAAGATAACTTTTGATTTGGCTTATCTAAGAAAGGTTGTTTGTAGGAAAAAAAAAAAAAAGGATTCAAACTTTAATATTAAATAATGTAAGAGGTAAACTAGAATTATTCACTTAAGCATTTGTCCCCATTGGTACAACACTTATAAAATAGGTATATGGAAATATATGAGAGAAAGAAAAAAATCGAAGACCCTAAAAAGTAGGAGGTCTTTCTCTATATGAAAGTTCAGATAGTATAGGCTATTCCTAGCAATGAAAAGTCAGCCCTCCATCCTAAATCCAGGCAATGAAAGAACAATCTTTGTCGGAACTTGACAATAAAAGATTAGGAAAAGAATAGCTTATGTTTTCGTTAATGATAAAAGAAAAAATCATTAATTGGTCTTTGTAAGTAATACAATAAATCAATTTTAAAAAAAATCAAGTTATCGATTTTCAGTCATAATTAATTCTATAATCATTTCCACGAAATAGAACGGCATTGTCCTCAATTGAGGGAACTGGGTCAACCTGTGGTTGAGGACAGTGCCATAAGGCATGTCAATCCAGTTGTGGGCATTTAACCCACTCTCACTTACTCCAAACGCGTGAGACTACTATACCTACCTACCTAGTAGTAGCTAGGACCGAAATCCTGACGTGGTGTCTACCTTCATTACCGTGAGGCTCCCTAATTTCCTGTCTATCTTTGTCTTCTCAATAGAGAGGAAATAGGAGGACAATGCGGGATCTCCCACCCCAGGGCGGTTCTTCCACTTGTTTTCTCTGTTAAGCCTTTTAAGGACATGCTCAGGTCCTATTAGAAGTAAATTGAATTTCCAATATCTTTTCACCTATATTGATCCATTGCTCTTGATTTACTTTTCATTATATTGGCAAAATTATTTCGTTGTAATATATTGAGGAGGGATCAATTTCTGCAACAATATAAGCTTCGGGATTCTATCATCTGACTAGACTAGAGCCAATTTGGATTTTACGAAATAAATAAAATAAGGCTCATGCTATTTTTACACCTCAATTAACTTTAGACATGCCCTAAAAATTTAAATGGTCCAAAATAACTCTCACCAAGACCTCATTAATGGTAAGATTGATGACTAAGGAAATGCATACCTTTAATATACATAAATTGAAATAATTTAAGAAACCTTTCTTAAACTGTTATTTCTTCTCCTTTTGTGTTCAAATCGGGATATTCACATATTCGTTTCTTTTTTACGAGAATCATCTAAGATTTGAGAATTTTAATAAACTTAATAATTGAGATTCTATGTTATAAGAATATTGTTAAAGTACAGTTATTTACAATGTTTCTCTAAAGTTCATCTAAGATTCGAGAATCTGAAATTTTTGGAAATGAAATATCCATATGTAATCTACAAGAAAATGTTTTCTAGACCACATATCAGTAGCCTCTGTTGTCACTAACTTGGCAATACATTTTGCAACACGCATTTTTGTCACCGTAGATATGATTGAGCGAATAACATGCCCACCACCCACGGAAAGTTTTTGACTATCAACAATCAAGATAAATTATTAGAGTATTTAAATAATAAAGCACACATTCTTCTAATAGCTTTGATTTTTATAACAATTTATAGTAAACTTAAAAAAATTTACATGATATTAAAGTAAGAGATCTTAAGTTCAAATCTTTCCAAAATCCTTATTTGTCTCCGTTAATATACATTTCTGCACTTAGTATTAGGCCAAAGTTCAGCTTGCATGTGAGGAAGAGTATTAAAATATTCAAATATCCAAACACGCAATTATCTCACGGTTGAAGTTAACAGAGCAGTTAATTTTGATCCCACCAATTTTAGGTCATATGATGCATGAGGAAAAATCAGTTGTTACAGATTGACATAAGTGTCAAGCTCCCATAAAGTGGAATCCCACTCATATATGCACATACATATCATTCGAGGAACATTCAGCTGCTCAATAAGTTCCACATATGTCGGGAACATGATTGTTTCAAGGAAAATGAGAAATTTCGTCTATCAAGTGCCCCCCCCATGATCCTTTTAAGTGGAAAATTGATCCTCCAAGAGCATTTAGAAATATGTTGATGCCCACCTTTTGCTCTGTGGAAGACCGATCTTACCCACACATCAAAGAAAGTACTTTATGCTTTGGTGGAAACCATAGTGCGTATTGATGACATCGCAATCTGTACTCGTGGTTTTGTTTTTTGTTTTTTTTCTTTTCTTTTCAAACAATGTCTAGTTACAATTGAAATAACAGCAGCAGCAACAACAATAATAATAACAGTAAAACATATGGAGGAAAATATTAGACATGACATGACAAATGAACAATGCTTTTTTACCCAATTGGCAAACCCTAAAAACGTGGATATAATTTTGGAATCCAGTCTATAAAACCAAATATTTACAGGAATACAGAATATAAGTAATCCTTTTGTTACCAAAACTCGACTCACATCTATCGCTATTGATGTGGATAGTTATAATTTAAGGCATTAATCAATTATCTAAATTAATGGTGATAATTATAGATTGGGTACTAAATTGTTACGCAAGCCGTGTAATTGAAATAAATCCTAAAAATATTCAAGAGGTTGGCGATTCCCTTGGGATTTGTCATTACTCATTAGAGTAGTTAGACACCCCAATTTTTTTTTTAGGGGGGCGAAACACCCTACCCTAATTAGACATGCTTCCTCAGATATTTTCTATGCCCAAGAGCAAAAGTACATTTTGAAACAAGCTCATACAAATCGCACTTTCCATTATCATAACGCAATTATAACACGACAAGCCATGAAACGTCCATGCACGAATCACTTGTGTACATATCCTACAATAATCCATTCCTCTCTTGAATCCTCACTGGGAACCCGCCCTTCATCTTTGACGTCAAGTCGGCCGAGTACGCTGGCTCGGCCCCCTTCTCCAATGCTGGCACCACCCTGAACCGCCCTAGCACGGCGGCGACCACCCTCTTCATCTGGAGGAATGCCATCTCTTTTCCCAAGCAAATCCTAGGCCCCGCTTGGAAGACCGGGTACTCGTACGGGTCCCGCCCGATGAAGCCCCATTTCCCTCCTCCGGCCCCCACTGCCAGCCACCTCTCTGGCCTAAACTCCGGCCAGTCTGAGCCCCACAGCTCCGGCAGCCTGCCCATCGCGTATGGATGGTACACCACCCTCGTCCCCTTCTTCACGTGCGTCCCATCTGGCAAAACGTCATCGACAGTGGCTTCCTTCGTGTCCACGGGAACAGGAGGGTATAGCCTCATGCTCTCGCACAGCGAGGCGTGTGTGTACACCATGTCCTTCGTCTCCTCATAAACGGCCAACGGTGTCCCCGTCTTCTCTGCAATCTCATCGAGTATCTCTCTCTCCACCTGCGGGTTCTGCGAGACAAGCCAGAAGAACCACGTCAACGCGGCCGAAGTGGTGTCACGGCCAGCGTGGATGAAACTGATGACAATGTCGATCACAAAGTCTTCATCAGAGTGGCCTGACATCAAGAACCGAGACAGGATGTCGAGTTCGAGATCGACGTCTTGCAATCGACGCTCTCTTATCTTCTCTTTCTTCTCTCTTATGAGGTCTCTCGCGAAGCCTCTCACCTGAAACATATTATTAGCATCAGTCATACAGTCATTCCAACAATCTAAGAAGTAAGAAATTAGATTTCTTTAGCATTTAAATGCAAAATCTGTTGTAGAATTCGATCATATTGCGATAAGTTGGTCATGCGACTCGGTGATGTAACTGTTAGATAAAATAACTTCTCGGTACCGCACCTGAGAAACGGCCTTCTTGAGACGCTTCTCCGAACCAATGCAGAGAAACCTCTTGAGCTTCCATATGATGGGCAAGATCGAATTCAGCCTTCCACTGCTGATCATGACGGCTTCTTCGAATGCTTCAGCGAACTGGGCTGGCGGAAGTGAGGGAAGAAGATATGCTGGGTCGTACCCGAAAGCAATCTTGCATATGTTGTCAAACGTGAACCGCAGCAGGATGTCCTGCAGGTCGAGCACGGCGCCGGTCTTGGCGGCAGAGTCAAGAATGGGGACGAGGCGGCCTGAGAGCTCAGTGTCCACCACATGCTCGACAAACTTGCGCAGGGACTTGCGGTTGAACTCGTGACTTGAGACCTGCCTCTGGAACTTCCAGGCATCGCCGTTGATGTTGAAGATGCCGTCACCGAGGAAGTCATGGAGGCTGCAGCGGAGGAGCTTACCCTTCGGGTAGATGCTGAAGTGGGTCTTGAGGATATGCTGAACATTGGAAGGGTTGCCGGTGAAGACCTGGCGCTGGCCAAAGAAGCGGTCGAGGACGAAGGTGGCAGATCGGGAAAGCTTGATCATGTCAGAGAGCCACTCAACGCGCCGCTCACGGTTCGCGTAGATCGCAAAGTAGGAGCCGATAATCGGATAAGATTTTGGGAGGAGATTGTTAGTGGGTGGCGATGGTATTGTTTTCTTGTGATGAGCGATGGAATTTTTGCTGGTGAAGAGGATTGAGAAGAGAGAGACGATGAGGAGGAAGAAGGAGAAGAGCAGCTCGGTGAACATGGTTGCTGCTTGTCTTGGTGTCTCAAGTCTCTCTTGTTAGTTCAATGTAGTAGAAAAATGAGACTTGAGAGCGAGCTATATATACACGAAGATATATGCAGCATGACATAAAAAGAAGAAAAGTACGAACTTATAGTCTAACGCCAACGCTTATCACGTGATTTTCTTGGTAGTAAACAAGTAGACAATTACTTTGTACAACCAAAAAGTTCATGTCTTCCTCTATTTTGGGTCGGAAAATCCTCCAACTTTATGGGTGGATTGTAAATATGAACATCACTCACTTTTAACATACCAATAAAAGACATGCAGGAGAATATAGGCCTTTTGAAATTGAGGAAAAGTTAAAAAAATAAAATAAAATTCTAAACATATATAACATTGATATCAATTCAATCATAAACATTTCAATCGGGCCAATTTGATCATGAACATTTTCACACTAGTACCAATTTAATTCATTCGGCTAATTTAGGTCCGAAATTGCTAACGTGGATGCTAGTGGTCCTACGTAATAGGCCAATGTTCATGTGGACATTTTTTTTACAATTTTTTTTCTATTTTTTCCCTTTCTTTTTGCCTGTAGCTGGCACAAGCCATGGATGACGAGGGTTAGCCTTGCCAAGCATCACCTAGGGAGGGTTAGCCTTGCCCTCATCCAAGCAAGGCTTAGTAAGGCTGCCCAAGTATAGGTGAGGGTCAACCCCACTACCCTTGCCTAGACGAGGTCGACCCTTGCTCAAGCAAGGCCAGCCCTCACCAACCGTGGCTTGTGCTAGCCACCAGCAAAATGAGGGGAAAGAAAAAGAGATGAAAGAAGAAGAAAATTATTAAAAATTATAAAAAAAAATGTTTCATGTCAACGCTAGCTATGCCACATAGGATTACCTGACGTCCATGTCAGTAATTTCTAGCTTCAATTGGTGGTATCAATGTGAAAATATTTAGGACTAAGTTGATTTAATTAGAAGATTTATGACTAAATTAGTACTAATGCAAAATGTTTGAGACTTTTTTTAATACTTTGCCTCAAAATTAAATCATGTTATCATCCCTAGTTGGAGGATTCCACCAAATAATTTATTGATAGGTGGCTTTCAAATATGGACGTAGTTATATTTGTATTTAATTAAATTTGCAATATTTATAACTTATAACCTGTCAATTAACAGTATAGTTGAAGAAAATTTCCTGCAACAACAATAGAGGAAAATATAGCCGCTCAATTACATGTCCATCATCCTCATTGTGGATAGGAGTCTCTTAAAAAAATTCTTGACTGGACCACATCACTACTAATGGGGAATTGGCGTGATCTTGTACAATACAATAGACTGATTTGTTAAATAATAAAGTTAGACTATAGTCGTTATATATAGTAAAAATTTGTCTGTAGAACTTTGAAAAAATTCCCTACATTAAATCAAGGCGGAAAAAAAGGACATGACTATAAATTAACACTCTAGTTTATTGTTGCTCACGTCCACTTCACATTAGAGAACTTTCAGCATGACTTAATTTTATGGTATGCACAAACCTTCATGTCCACGTTCATCTGGTAAAAATAAACCACCCATTGGATGGGTAGGAATATTGGTGATAGTAATTGGCCCAAAGTTAATATGAGTGGAAGGCATTGTGATTTGAAGACGTAATATGCCACATTCAAATCTAGCACTTAATCACTCAATCTATCTCTTAGACATTAGCCATCACTTTTTTCATACATGCCGTTCACTCTCACATGTAACACGCGGCCTGAAGACTGATCCTGTATTGGACAAGGCTTCAACGCTTCAGCCCTATTGACGTTTGTCAATCGACAAGGTAACAAATCATTCAGTCGCTTTTATAAATTGTCGTGTTTCGTATTTGGACCAGGCTTCATCCGTATTAACATAATTCAACTGGAAAGAGGTAATAAGTACATCAAAAGTTAATCGGGATATGCTAATGTACTTTGGTATTTTGCCATGTGTGGAATAACTTATTTATTACTTGGATGAGGTAATTTCGTAATTATTTTACAACCTTACAGAAATTCAGATTACTTTTACTAATGAGATACTGTGAAGGATGGTTATACGACTTCAAGTAATTGAATCATATTCAACATTTAACAAGTGCTTTCGCATGTTGGCAAATATATCCATAATTGAAATATTTGTATCTCTGGCCAAAAACAATATCCTTTGTATCTAGGAGGGTACATTTACATAAGGGTAGTCAAACATGTGAGTTGGATCGAATTTTGGTCATACTGAAAAGGGTCCAATCCAAATTGAACCATTAATATTAATCTATTTTTATGTAATACAATTTTAGCATCCATACTTGACACAACCTGAGTTCATCCTTAGCAAACTTTCTTGTTAAATTGTTGCCTCTAAAAAATGAGCGACTCCATGCACCGGATTGCCGAGTCAGTAAGGGAGCTCAAGAGTTGGGTAAGGCACGGGGGCGTGAAGGTGGCAGTGAGATGAAAGGTGGTGGAACTTGTCCGGGTGACTAATAATGCCCTTGTTCTCGTGAATAGGTTTGCTTTCATGTATACCAGACTTGGTGGCCAAAGTACAATTTTTAGCTTTCCATTTGTACCTCCTCTCTTTTTCCCATCATTTAAATATATATATGTTTTCAGACAGCAAATTATTTCCATTTGGTAGCATCGTAGCTTTGCTGGATGGCTTCGCCTCTTGGGATTCTGCTTGCCATCTGATGCTTAATGACGAAATTTTGCTATATGCATTGGTAAATTGCTAATTCACCAAATTGTAGACGATATAAATCATGTAACTGATCTCCATTTCTTTGTGTCTATTGTGATGTTAAGCAGAAGGCCGGTGAGGCAACATATGATGTAAATTATCAGCCAAATAGATATTTCTGTCAAGTAATGATTTTACTCGGAAAAGCTAGATTGTCATATATGTGTGTCGTGTCTTGTGATTTAAAATGAAATCAGAGGACTTGTAAAAATTGTGAAGAAGTGACAAGAGGACAGGAGCACTCGTTTGCTTTTGCTTTATCCAAGAGGTACTGCAAGAGCCACTCTTTACCACCCATCTGCTTTAAAAACTCGTAAAAGAGTCGACAGGGTTTTCTGGATCTGCATCCAAAAGGTCTCGTGACTTTTTTGGATGTCAAAGAGTTGACAATTGAAGCAAACTCAGGACCCTAAGGCTGTCAAAATGGATAATCTATTGAGAGACGTGGAGACTTACGAGTTCAGCTCTTTGAATGGCCATTGAAGATGAGCAGCGGCTACACCATATTTAAGCGGTTCGTTGGTTCTTTTTTTTTTTTTTTTTTTTTTCTTTGGGGGGGGGGGGTTCGGTTCGGTTTGGTTTTTGGGTTGGGGTGATTGAGGGGAGGAGCTCGAGTCACGATCCGTGAAGAAAGAAGAGAGGAGCCAACATTGAAGAGGTATTGAGACGTGCTTTCTTAACTTTAATATTTTTATTAAGCGGGTTGAAAGTGACTTTGTAATAAACCCACAAAAACTCATTATTTTGGGCTTTTCTCTTTAAAATCATTATGACTTAGCTTTTTAATTTCGATGATCCATATATACCCCGCTTCGATAAATTTAAATGAAAATATAATTTTATTACCCACTTTTACAGCCCAACTTACATCTTATTTTTCCTCCATTGAATAGCATAATTTATTAAACCCAACTTTACCAAAAATGCCCTTACCCATATATGCACCCAAACTGAACCCCCACTCCCCTTCTCTAAGAATGCAAAGCAAAAAAGGAAAAAGAAAGGGAAAAAAAAACAGATTTGGGCTACTCCCATAACAAACAAACAAAAAAAGATTTCATTTGTTTCATGAAAAATTAATTATTTAAAAAATAATTTCTAAAAAGTGATTTTTTATTTCACTTGAAATAATTAGTCAATGAAAAATATTTTCATATCGACAAAAATTTATGTCTACAAATTTTTGCGAAATATGAAAATATTTTTCTTTTGTTCATTTTTAGAAAAGTATATTTCAAATCATTCATTTTCTTCATGAAATAAACAAAGCTTAAATAACGTTTTATACATCAAGGATTTGGAATTTTGAGATGTAAATTTAATTTTTTAATTCAGACATTTTGATGTTTTAAATAATTTAAGGGCAAGGACAACCCAATTGCCTAAAGCCTCATGAAAAACTCTATAAGCCCCATAAATCAACTATGTCCAGACCTTTGACGTATGCACGTGATTCTGATCCAGAACAATTTTCACACAAAAATGAAATTCAAATGAATGACCTCCAATTTTTAAATGGAATTTCCTTGGCGTCCAACTTATTGCATGAGACCCAGGAGTTGCACATGCTTATTTTATAATGCATAAAATTATTTCTCTTTGAAACAACAATGAGATAACCACTTTGTCTATCCTAGATTTTACTAAATTAATTGATAAAATATAGACACGTGAATCCACGAATCACATACATTAACCCTGCGGACGAATCGAACCACGCCAGATGAAATTGACACGTCTATCTTTAGGAGAACACCAATGGTTGCATGCCAGGTAGTATGAAACCCTCAAGAAGTTTCAAATTCCCTGAGGGTCCAGTCACTCGAGTTATTTCAATTGGACTCTCGATGATAAATCTAATCTGCCACTCCAAAATGCATGTGGTCCAAAAAATTAGGGTCAACTAGCAAAGGAGTGAATGTCCCGACCCCTCAATTTACTTTTTCTTTTTTTTTCTGTTGAAATTGAAGACTTATGCATCAGTCTCCTCATTTTGCAATTCGTCAGCTCTCCATTGACACCAAATAAAGTGCAAAAAAATCGTAGTTTGTATTTATAACGTACCAATATAATAAGAAGTGCTATTGATCACCAGTATAATCAAAACTATACGAGGGTGTAATAACCCAATATAGTGCCCTTTAACATTTGGAGTAGACAAGTTTAAGATGCTAGACTTCTTAAATTGCTCATTTAAACTCCATTTTTTTTTATGAAAAATGAATCATTTAAAAAAATATTTACCTAAAATTGATCACTTGAAATAATTAGCTAATAAAAAAATCTTTTCATTCTCGACAACAATTTATGTTTAAACATTTTGGTAGACTATGAAAATATGTTTCGTTCATTTATTTGTAAAAAGATGCAAACAATTATTTTTTATTTTTTTGAGAAAATATCTTCCATATCATTTATTTTTTTACAAAATAAGGGGAATCTTAATAAGGACACATATCTAACCAGTCAGAAAACTGACGTATTGCTTCCGCACGTGCTTTTGAAAAAGACTCAACATATTTTTCTCAATTTGCCCATCTATTGCTTTGCTCTTTCATGCCTAAATGGAGATTCGAATGGCATAGACTGCACATAAAGCGACCACCCACGTCCCACATGGGGATGATGATGGACGCCCATTTATCACACTTTTTGACTAAGTTCAATATGTGGGTTTCCTTGTCGAGAAGGGTGGGGAGAAGATAAAACAATCTCTCATTCACTCCATTTTTTGCTTTAGGAGCAAATGGATCTTTATGCTAAGAAGAAGAAAGTATTTTTCGTACCAATAGTATTAAACGTATTGAAAAAGGGCTAATATGGCCTTGTTGACAGTTTAATTCTTTTTATCTTGAGGTAAAAATTGTTAAGCTGGAGATTTACCCTTTTTAAGTGGGTCAATTAACTAGGCTTTGACCATGTTTGGTAGAGTTGTTAGAATGCACATATGAGTTGTCTTAGAGAAGTCGCACATTAGAAATTAGTGTTGTATAGAACAGTTAATGTATCGTAGTAGGGCCCTTGGCTTGCTTTTAAGTGAAGGTGGGTCAAACTAGATTTGTTGACAAGCTTGAATTTGACCTCCCTCTTGGTGATGTCCTTCAAAGAAGGTATCGGGCTTCTACTATATGCTCCCAACAAATGGTATCATAGCCAATGATTCATTGGTGGGCCCCTAATCCACTCTAGTGTTTGGTAAATATCTCAAAAAATAAATCGCATGATCGATGCTAGTTTCTTTTGAGTAGAAATTGCCATCATGATTGGTCTGACGAGAAATGGATAGTTGATCTAGTGACACAAGATAGAGACCTTGGCTGAGCCAGACCCAAGTTAGTAGTTGATGATAGTTGTCATGTATTGTTGCAGGTGCATTCCAATAATTTACATATTCAAGTTGAGATAAGTCAATGCAAAAGGATATTTGAATTAAGGGGGAGCAAACCTAAAATTGAGCTTACATGTGAGAAAGACATTGTTTTAAGAAATCTTACATCGGAGAATTTGTGTGATGTATATTTGGACCATAACTTATTGGTTTAAGTTTTTGAGTGAATGTGAGTCCAACTAGATATATTGATAGGCTTGAGTTTGGATTCCCTCTTGGCGATCTTTTTATTTGGGGACTTTTATCACGTGCTCCCAAAAATTTCAAAGTGAGTGATTTCTATTTTCAAAGGATCATAGTAGGCATGCACCTTATACAAAACAAGCAAGCATTTCACTCTAAGGACGAAGCATCAGACTCGAAGCGCAGGGAATGTCACCCTAGCCAGCACCAGACCCTAAGGAGCACGCCCTAGACCATAAGGTGCCGCCTCGCCACCAAAGTTCTTTGAAGATCTCTAGATAGGTTGTCGTAATGCTCAAATTGCGTCGGGTTCTGTTTTTTCTAATGTCGTGTCACAGTGGAATCTTTTTTGGAATTTTCTGAGTAAGAATATATCCTTATGTTGGTTGTTTGAATATGCGAATTTTGAGTTTGATTAGTTGATTTGTGGAGTGTTCCAAGACTTCGCTTGTAAGCCAAACGTTACGCATTTGATTCCCAATCTATTCTTGGTTCTTAGAGACTTTGATTAGTCTGTGTTGCCACCATAAAATAATCAAACGTTTGTTATTATCGACGAATAGTAAGCTCGGTCAATAAGAACAAAATTTGGTCAAAACAGAAATCATCACAAGCTTGTAGATAGCGAAAGAAGTTAATAACACATGGTGCATAACTCACCAATAAGAGCTTTCACCAAAACTCAAGGAAAATTGATCAATAAATTTATCAATAGTAAGCAACCTCAGATTTTAATTAAATGTTGAGGCAGTGTAACTAATAGAGAAAAAGGTCCAAAATTTGTAAATCTATTGTATAGTGCCCAGTTCAATTATAAACTTTTTAATTTGGTTAATTTAGTCTAACCCTTTTGACGATTTAAAATGTAATCATTTCGGTCAATTTTTGTTGAAAATCGTTAAAGTGGACGCACGCATGACAAAATTTCTAGAATAGAAATTAATTTTTGGCCAAAAAATTGATTTCTCAATTTCTTTTTCATGGACGAGTTTCTCAGTAAAGAAATGCATTTCATAACGATTCAGAATTTCTATTTCTAGAGTAAAAATTCATTTGATAAGAGAATAAGATTTCTATTTCTAGGAGTAGCGACAGCCGGCATTCGGTGGCCGGAGTCTGACGTCCGGCATTCAGTGATTAATGGCAAGTGGTTGGAGTCCGGCGTCTGGCAGCTGACGTCTAGAGGCTGGCATTCAATGTCCAATGTTCGAAGGCCGGTGTCCAGCGTTCGACGTTCGGAGGCCAACCAACGGTTGAAGTTCGGTGGCCAAAGGCGGGTGGCCAAGCCAGAGTCCGACGGTCGGCGGCAAGGGGCCAACGGCTGGAATCTGGCGACTGGTGGCGGGTGGCCAACGACCGAAGTCCGACAGTCAAC
Source organism: Eucalyptus cladocalyx (assembly GCA_017140615.1). NCBI lineage: Eukaryota > Viridiplantae > Streptophyta > Magnoliopsida > Myrtales > Myrtaceae > Eucalyptus > Eucalyptus cladocalyx. The sequence goes on from CM029522.1 coordinate 27,276,326, forward strand.
ATCTAACAACTGATGGTGACCAACGGGCGGTTGGTGGGGGACGTTCGATGGTTGGCAGTAGGCCTCCGGTGTCTAGTGGTTGGCAATGAGCAGCCAATGACCGATGGGCGTCCAACATTCGGCGGCCGACGGTTGGTGACGAGCAGTTGGAGTCCAGTGGCTAACAACCGACATTTGGTGGTGAGCGGCTAATGGTCGGGGCTGGTGGCGGGTGGCCGACGACCAGCAGTGGGCAGCTGGCGACCGGCGGGGGGCATTCGGCATCCCACAAGTAGCGGGTGGGTGACGGGCGATGACGAGAGTGAACAATGCAAAAAGTTTTGATTTCTCATTTTTGTTTCAAATAGAAAAGCTAAAAAATTTAACTTCTGATTTCTACTCCAAATCTATTTTTGGAATATAAATTTATTCTAGAAATAGAAAAATAAATTTTGTTACCAAACGAATTTCTATTCCAAACCTATTTCGAGAAATAGAAAAACAAAGAAATAGAGAAATAGAAACGTTGTCATGTACACCATAAATGTCTTATATGATATGGCTATAGACAATTGACATGGATAAATTTTGTAATTTAAAAAAAAATTATTTTTTTCTTCTCTCCTTTTTATTTTTTCCTTTTCCCTATATCCCTTTGTTGGTCGCCGAGCCTCAAATAAAGACGGAGACAATCGATCAACACAAGTACAAAACTACTAATTGGTTATGCCAACAAACTCGTTATTCGTAATTGCTTATGTATAATCATGACTAAATAAAAGATCAATTCAAGAATTTGGAACTTCTTATAATCACTAGAGATAGGATTAAGAAGTTATTTATGCATCTAAAATTAGTAACCGTCTGTAAATAACTGTCAATTGTAGGATATCGATATTCAAATGTAATCGGTGTAAGGGTCGCCCAAACAATCACAAAACACGTATTCCTTATAAATCCATTATTCTCTACTTATTTTCCCGCAAAATTACCTTTCCCCACATTTCAATTTCCTGTACCATTTACACTCCTTGCAACCTTTAATTTCCAGTGCTAGCATTTTCAATTTCTTTACTTTTCATCGCTAATCCAAAGTGCAAAACGTAGGGATGATTATTTTTCACGTATTTTGACCCTCATTTATTCATTTTCTCATCATCAAGCTTGTATTTGTTGAGGAAATTTGATTATTGAATAGTAATAGTTAGATATCTTTAATATTTTGATACATGATGATGACTACTGTAACATCCTCTATTTCGACCCCTATTTTGGTCAAGACTAGTAGGCCAAAGCCTGATATGTCAAGGGCGAGACTTGGCCATGAGCCGGCCCGAAGGCCAGTCATGAGTCAATTGGCCGTTCAGGGATTGGTAACCCAAGATCTAGTTATAGAGTATTCAACCATGGAAAGGTTATTCGATCATAAAAATCAATCATGGAACAATCACATACCATCACGAATTGATGGATGGTCATGGCTTGATTCCGTCCAGTCATCGCGTTGGTCTCGGGTGATTCCACCTAGTCATTATTCCAGTCAAGGACAACCATGAACCGATCCCATGCAACCGTGAGTTGATACGAATTAATCGATTTCACACGATTACATGACAATCGATAATCGACCATGGAGTGAATAAACTCAATGTGGTTCAATTTCGGACTGACTAGGACTTGTGGTGCACAACCTTGGACTAGTCATAGGACCAGCTACAAGACTAGTCGATTGGCCCAAGGATTAACCACAAGACTGGCCAAGTAGAACTGACCCGTGGGCTAGCCCACAAACTGACCAGAGGACTGACCGACTAGGCCAAGACCTAACTAGTAAACCTAGCTGTGACCCATTTTCTCGATAAAGGGGATTTCGAACTGGGTTTCACCAATTAAGCCCAGTTGCATTTGGCTTTTATTCAATCATGGCTTAGGCACAAACCTCGAGCCAAATAAGTTAATCGATTGTGGTTAGACTCGATTTGTGACATCCTGATTTTTTGATTCTGTTTTCAATTGAATGAGTTGGGCTTTTCATCTACGCGCCTATAGTTCTTTTCTCTAAGCTGATCACTCATGAGATAACTAGTCTATCAAGTGAAGCTGTTAAGGGACTTTAACGCAATAGACTTGAAAGTTCAACCAGAAATCGACTGCTCGACTGTGCTAATTTGCAATGGTCAATATGACACTGTCAAAATTGATCAGAAACCAGAGATTTTCGACATAGGCATGTGATTAAAAAGTGAGTGATTCCACCTAATTGCAAAATTCTCGTCGAACAGCACTAGACCGATTTTTCTATTATTTATGTACCATGTGTCCGTATTTGAAATCTTGAGATTTTCATAACAACTGAAAGTTGTTAATGTGTTGAAGAGGTACAATGTGGCTTGAAAATAATCGACCATGGGTCAAATACGCAAAAAATTCCTAAAAGCTACCCAGTAGGTTAGGTCACGCTAAAATCGTGTTCGGTTGAAATTAACTGTGAAATTAAACCTAATTTTAGAAATCGAAAGTTCTATCATATCGTAATTTATTTTAGGAACATCAACTCATCCTCCAAAAAAATTTCTGAAACCCGAGTTTTTAGTGAAATTTCAAAGTTGGGCTATTTTGGACCGAGAAAATTAAATGGCCGTTTTTTGGCCGTCAAGTTGGTTCGATTGATTAGGAAAAATCATGGGATGGATGTGGGCACCTTAACTGAATTTATGGGCACTAATTTGAGTCCAATTGAGTGGCAATTAGATGAAATTGGAGGGGGAAATGATCAAAATTCGTAGGACCAAGGGGTTGCAACATTTTGGACACTTTGAATGGCTTGTTGAGGAAGCTTTGGTGTGCAAATGGCTAAGGATTAAGGCAGCCACAAGTGGGGGCCAAGCCATGAGTGTTTAGGATATTTTGTGGTCCCCCTCTTCAGCAGCTGTCTTATTCTTCTTCCTGAGGCTTGTGTTTATCCATTGTTGTGTAAATTTGAGAACTTAACAAATCCAAAGGAAGCTAGCTGAAAGCCCCTACCCGTCGACTGCTCCTCCGCCCACTATTTGAGCACCGTTGCACTGCCTGAGCTCCCGCGCTCTAGCCTGCACGCCCGCGCGCTCGTCCGCCCGTCTTTGTCGTCCCAAGCCCACATCCGACGAAGCTAGGCCCGCGTCACAGCCATCCCGAGCTGCCTCTGTCATCCAGTTTGTCTATCCAGCCGCCAGAGCCACCGCCTTGTCCCGCCATTGCCATCCGCTACTAGTGTGGTCATTTCCAACCAAGCCGCAGCTCAGTCGAGCCCCTTCAGTCCTTGGACAAAACCGAAGGCCAACAGTGGTTGTTGGGCTTCGTGGCCCATTTTAGGTCTCTTCCGAGTCTCACTTGGTGTCACTGCAAGCTCGTGTTCTGCCCGCCTCTGCGTCGCCGTCGCCGTGGACTCACCGATTCGCTAATCTGGTGAGTTTACTTACTAAACTCTGCTTATGGAGTTAATGAAGTTTAGTAGGTAATTAGATTAGACTAAGTATGACTTAGGTGGTTAGTTAGCTTTAATTAGTGATTTAATTGCTTAATTATGATTGTTAGGTGGTTAGAATAGATTAATTAAGGGCTAAAAAGATTATACTATTTATATGGATAGGAACATTATTTTTCTAGGCCCGTTTAGGTTGTTAAATTAGTGTTCCCGACCTAAGTATGCATTTATTTAATTATTTAATATATTCCAAAAATTATACCGAGATAGCTCGTGACCAGAATTTTCGTGCTGATTGCAAGGTATGCTTAATTTATGCAATTGATGGTTATTTTGTGCAATTGAGTGGTGATTGTGATTTTTGAATATTTATTTCAAAATTATGAAATTTTGGTATTTAATTAGAAAGTACCGGGTGTTAGGTTTTGACACCGAAAATGTTTTTAATTACTATATCAAATAGTGTGATTTTAAAATGAATGATATCATTTTTTACTGGTTCGATCTGACCATGTACCCACGATTATTTTCACTTTGTGTTTTTAATATGAAGAAAATAACACAATTTCACTATTTTAATTGAGACATTTAAGTGCAATGTGCGGTATCCTTGGCCAAGATTAAATGATCGTGTGATGGCTATGAAAATCAGTCACGAGCTATTAAGCCGAACGATGCCCTTATATGGGATGCCATAAGTCAACGGATGTCGGTCGCAGTGGAGGTTGGATCGATGCTCCCTAGTAGAATGATATCTAGGTGTAGAGGTTGCCGTGCTCGATGGTGCGAGACGATGCTCGACTACGCCGAAAGACCACTGACTATTGAGTCAGTCGTGGCCATTGGGTCATAATCAATTGGGATGCATGATTGATTGAATTGATGTACCTGATTATGGGACAAAATTGTGTAGTGCGGAATAAGGTGTGTCGTAACGATTTGGCCTTATAATTTGGACCCCTGTAATTGTTGTGAGATAAGTTGAGATGTGTCGATTGATGAGTGCTTTTGATGCAATTATATGTGATATGAACTATATTGACATGCAAGAAGGAACTGAGGCAAGGTAAGTCTTGTGTAATGTGTGGTTAAACTACCTCTAGGCGTATTTCTGTCCTAATCGGGGTTTAGGAAGCAGACTTAGATGGCGGTCCCTCCAGTTCATTTTGGACAGCCTCGGGGGGGTTACAGAGTGGAGCATAGACGTCCCTGTCCCCGGGAGTCACTTGGTCTATGAGCTCATAATGATCATTGTCTAGGTCGATGAGGGCCTACCTCAAAGGGTACCTCATCAATTCATGGCATGGTTTCGCCATAAGCTCAATGGATATAGGGATGGTCCTCTTCAAGGTTTTGATATCCCCGCTATTGTGGTCAACGCCACTCTAGGCGAGGGTGCAGCTAACTCTCTTGATGAGATTATGGAGGACCCGAAGCCCCCGAAACCTGTGGAGGTGGAATCCGAAGGATCAGCAAATGTGTCCGACTAGTAGGTTGTAGGATAGCTTCCTTTTGAAAGCCGATCTTCTTGTAGACTTTTTTATATAAACCTAGTGTGTTTATAAAAAAGTATTTTGTGAAAATTTTATCTAGCTTTTCTATTACATATTTGTGTTGTCTGGGGATTTATTATACGCTTCTACATGTGCAATAAAATGAATGGGTCGACAACACGTTCTGGGATGTCGCAAAATTTTATCAACTACAAAGGGATGTGCGCGCGCTCGAGGTTTGAGGCATGACACGACTGACTCCCGCCCAATGAGATAGCCTTCTAACTTGATATTTCCCATGGTTCATTTAATGTTCTTGGAAGGTAGCCTATTAATGCATGTTGACTAAGTAGAACACTCGGCACAATTAGTTTACTCTTGAAAGGTAATCATGAAATTTTGGATGGTTACATATTAAGAAAGGGTGGGTCATAAGCTCATTGATGGTAGGGAGTGACTCGTGGCCTAGAAAAATGATGAAAAGGGAACTTGAAAGCCAAGTAGGGTGCCACCCGTCCTCCTTAGACTTGCCACTTAAGGTTTAATAGGTTTTGACTCTCCAATTTTTCGAAATTCCTAGACCTTCGCCGTTTTCCAATTTTACAGAGATTTTATTGATTTGAATTTGGAGAAAATTCCTTCATAAAAGTTGTTCTAAACATATTTCTCTACAACATACTTAAATTTCGGATTTTTATGATGACAAATGGTTGGGACGAAAGCCTGATCATTTACCGACTGGAATCTGCCCAGTGTAGTAAAAACAGTGACCAGATTGCCTTCTCGATTTTTATAAAATTTTATCTTTTGAATTTGAACATGCTTTCTTCATAAAATTTTTAAAGGACATCCATTTCTACAACATATAGAAATTTCAAAGATTTTTGTGAAGATTTGGATTTCAAAATGAGTCTCTCTCTCCGACCATTGAATCTTCTCGACAAACGAATTTTTGGGTTGTGTTCAGGGATTTATGCTCTCTCCACAGCACGAATTTGACTTGAATTTCTTCATAAATAAATAAAAAAAATTATTGAAGGTCCTCTCTACAACATATTTAAAGTTCATAATTTTTCGATTCCGTTTGATAGGGTAATGACACTAATTTTAGAAATTGCCTGAAACTATTTTCACCTCAGGATAAGAGGGTCACATGCCTAACTTGGAAGGGAAGAGGGTTGCACACTCAACTTAAGGAGCAAGGCTAATCTAAAGTCTTCTTAATTTAGGAAAATGATGCACTAAATATCTTGGACTCTAGTTCTTCAATGCCAAGTTGAGGTGTCTCTCAAAGGAATATGCCATAATGCCTCATAACCTAAAATCTTGGAGAGCAAGTTTGTAATATGAATATATCTAGCCTAATGATTACTCAAGATCCAAACATTAAATGCGAGAGACTTAGTCATTGGCTTATGTGTCCCCATAATAATCACATGTAATAATTTCATGATGACTCAACCCCTTAGATAGACCAATGGAAAGATGAGCAAGTGTCACCCCTAGAAACTAGACTTGCCACCCATCTCTTTAACTTGCCACCTCCTCAACCTAGATTGTCCACCTACATGAAGATGACTAATCCATTTGAAAAGATCATCATGAGGGGTTTTCCTATAAATAGACGCATTCCCTCCCCTCATTTCCACACCACCTCCTCTTCCTCCCTCACTCTCTCAACCTCACCCTTACCATCACCCTCTCTCTTTCTCATGGCCGCGCCCTTCTTGCCCATTTTCTCGCCCGCATGTTGCTTGGTCCCTTAGGCCGTTCCTTGAAGTGTATTATGTAGAACTTACTAATATTTGGCTAGGACATTGTGTTACCCTGTTCCGAGTGTGTGACGAGTCCTTGACTTGTTGTTGCTTGAAGTTCAGAGGTATTTGCTTAGATAAGTTTAGACCTTGTTCCTTGATTGAGTTTGATCATTGTTTGATGAGTTTTGGCTCATGCTTTGGCTTGAGTTGCTTTGGAAGAAGCCCGATTTGTGTGCTTATTTGATAAGCTATGGTTTTTGCTTTGATACAAACCTATTTGAAAAACGTTTTTGTGAAAGCTTGCTATTTCCTTACAAAACTATTTTCAACCATTTTCACAAGTGCATGTTCTAGTTCACGCCCTGAGCTCCAAAAAAGGGTTTTGTCGGCTTTGACATATGTGGGATCATGACGGATCAATCCTCTCTTAGTCTCAGTGCAATATCGAGGCATTTCATTCCCGAGCCAACTTCGGTACTAGGTCGATGAACATGTCACGATGGGCTAGTCCTTTCATGGTCTCGGTGCGTATTGAGGCATACATTCCCGAGCTAAGTCTGGTACTAGGTCAATGAATATGTTGCGACGGGCTGGTCCTATCATAGTCTAGAGATGTGATATCAAGATATGTCGTTCCCAAGCCAAGTTGGGTACTAGATCGGTGCTCAAACGTGTCGGATCAAGTCACGATCCTTGATTCATGCTCGGCATGCTTAACATCTCGGTTTTGGTAAGTCATTTCACACACTTATGCATGGCATGCCTTTGGTCCATTGAACTAAAAATGAAGATAGGAACCGGATTGTGATGCTTGATGCATGGTCACACGATGGACTAATTTCTAGCCATTGACTGATGGATTTCGGCAACATTGCTAGACAGACTCATTGTCGGAGGACCGCCATCACCCTTGGATTAGGGGACGATGCTTGATGGATTTGGATGCCTGGTGGATTTCAGCTATTAATAACTAAATCTCGTGTGCATAAGTTCCTCACTTTATGAAATGGATTTTGGTTATACTGCATATTATTGAGTGAGGCGTAAGTTCCTCGCACTATGGAATGGATCTTGTTTATGCTTGCATAATATTGAGTGAAGCGTGAGTTCCTCATGGCATGGGTGAATATTGGGTTGTGTTTGCATATCATTGATTGAGGATTTCTCATGTTTCATCCAAACTAAAGCTTTTATTTTGCTATTGATCTGTCATCGACTAATGTTTTGGATGAGTTATATGCTTGTTGTTAGGCGAGGCATCCTCCTACTCGGAAATTAGTGGGTTTTACTTGCTGAGTCCACGGCTCACCACGTTCTTTTTTTAGAATTGTAGGTATTGAAGTCTCCCACTAGTGTTGGAGTTGTAGTCTTGCTAGAGGAGCTAAGGTTTACTTGATCCTTGGAGCATAGAAATTGTATTGGTTTTAAATACGATGGCTCGTGACAATGGGGCTGTTGACACCTGATTTTTAGTCAACGCATTATTAAAAAAGATGAGTCCAAATTCGAGGTCAATTTTGGGAGATTCACTCATATACATTCTAATTTGCTCAATTTAGCATGTTCAAGGATTAGAAAGCGTAGCTAAGGTGCTTCAATTTACGTAATTCAACTTGGCCCGTTTTAGACTAGAGTGCAATTGAAGTAATTGAGCTTCAATTTGACCGGTTGAGATTCAATTGAAGATGTGAGTCTAGCTTATGGCCTCGCTTCAATAGAAATTCAATGAATTTGAATATTTTGTGCACAATTAGTCAACTTGAGATAGCCCAATTGCATCTCATTTGAACCGAATCATATAGAAATATTTGATTTCGTTTAAATCGGGCAAAACCTAAAAAAATAGAACGAAATTTGGACAAAAAGTCAACCCAATCAACCTAGTGTTGACCAGCGTTAACTAGCGAGTTTTTCCGGCCATGTTTTGGCCGGAAACCACCATCTGCTAGCCCACTTCATGTCCAATGCATCCGCGCCCTTAATTTTCAAATTTCCAATTTTGTTATGGATTTTACGAAATTCACAAATCAACCCACATGTTATGAAAATTGCAAAAAAAAAAAAAAAAAAAAAAAAAAAACCCCAATTAGTACATGATTGATCATCATCCGTTCGTTAAGAATGTATCGTGGCCATTGAAATAGACATGTGCTCAATTAGGGTGCTTTCAACAAATTTAACAAACTAATTAGCTAGAGAGATCCATAACTATCCAAGGGCTAACATTTGATTTTGCCCTAAACTATATAACTAACTTTCCCTCCAAAATTTAAGGGGGCATTTTTCTAGATCTAGTTTCTCTAACTAAAATTCTCTCTCTCCATTTTTCTCTGAATTCAGTGAAGCAAGAAAGGAACGAAGCAATTCTTCGCCCGTGTTCTCGCCTGCCAGACGGAGCCCCAAAGTCTCCACTCATCCTCTCACATCTGGTCCGTTGTTTTTCAAGGGGTGATCTCCACATTTGGTTTCGCTCCTGCAAAGTGGATGATTTCTCCACTAATTCTCTCTCTAGCCAAAAGACGAATGGAGCGGTTGATTTTGTTTTCTATGAATGAGATTGATGAAGCTTGTGGCCATTTCTCTCTCATCTGTATTCCTGATTTGATCGAATGAAGGCTCGGCTAACAAAATCGAGCTTGATTTCTCGATTTTCCCCAAGTCCTTCAACATTCCAATAGTTTTTTTCTGTCTCGCTTATTCCGCGTGGAGATTTCTGAAGTTCTATTTCCAATTTCAAAGGATTTTCCTCTTGCTGTTCGGCCATCAGAAGTTGCTGGCATTTTGATTTCCAGAAAAATTACAGCAGCAAGATCTAGCTAAGAGAATTTGAAGATCGGCGTTGAACAGCTCTTTTACTAGAGTTGAACTTGACATTCTTCATGTCCGACGATTCCTGAAGCGAGATCGAAGCCAGCAGCTTCATTGTCGTTGAAAGGCGAACATCTCCGAAAGTCAATTCTTTGCTGGTTCAATCGAGGAAAGCGTGATAAAACTCATTTTAATAGCGTCTGATGAGGTGAGAGTTTCTCGTGTCAAAGTACATCATCAACAACGAAGGTTCGGGGCCAGGATGTGTTGTAAATCTGATTAGAATCAATGCTTGAATGATCTAAAGTTGATTATATTTAGATCCGGTGGTTCTGTGATTTTCAAATTTGGTCGAGCATATTTCTATTAGGCCAGTTTTGAGCTCTTAAATGTTGTTATCTTGTGAATTTATGAGCTAGAAGTTTGATGTATGCATCACGAGCTTCGAAACGGTAGGTCGCATGCCCCAATTGACCGTCATTTGACCCTCGAAAAATACCTCCGAAGATTAACGATTCTGCAGTAGTTTAAGTTTTTTTTCGGTTCTGATTTTGTTCCTCCTTCTAGCTTTGTTTTTTTTTTTTTTTGTGTCGACTTTCATAATCATTTTTTGATAAAATTGTCTTCATGAGTTTTTTTCTAAATTATCTTGTACATCTTCTGTAATTTTTTTCATGATTTTTAGATGTGTTCAACTAGATCAGATCTACACAGATCTAAGCCGAGGTCAATCTGTTCCGTATCGATCTCTAATTTTGCTATTTTTGTTGCGAATTTTTTGTTGAGTTATGAGACAACTTTTCTTCATAAAATTTTCTTGTATAGGTGTTTTGCATGTCCTGTATTTTTGTAAAAAAATTTAGACAGGTCAAAATCGCTTAAATCTGAACATAGGTTAGTTTGTTCTATATTGGTCCGAGATTTGTTTTGATGAAATTGAGTCCATAAATGCACCTATTTGGTCTCAAATGCTTCATGAGAGTTCAAATACATTATATATATGTTCAATTAATACATGATTTGTAAGGTTTTTACATTGGTAAAGTGAGTCAATTACATACATTAGAATAAAAGGTACTGCAGCAACATGTGTTGGACATATAGTTTGTCTATTTTGCCATTTTTGCCACGACTCATATGATTTTAATTGAGTTTCGACCTCTTAACAAGAAATCTTCATCATTGTATGCTTTGTATGTGAGATTTTTGGTAGGATTTACACATGTCTTGAGGATGGTTGAAATCATGCTTGTTCTGTAAATTTAATGCTAAAATGAAACCTTGTCATATATGCATCTTTCCATGCTTGTTTGAGACATCTAGGGATTGATTCTTATGATCATGCTTTCTTGGTGATTCAATCGCATGTTGTAAGATTTGCATACATATTTAGGTCATGTAATTTGAGTTTCATCTCACACGTTAAATTTGTTTTACAAAAAGTGTTCATCATGCTTAGGATCCTCAATCATACCATTATGAATCATGAGTCATTTCATTTAAATTGTATGACATTTTGCATGCCGACTTAGGATTAGATGATTATCCAAACTTTCCGTCGCATCCAATCATAAGTCCCATGTGATTTCTTCATGTCGTTTGTGCATTCTTTGAGTGATTTTGAGGTTTTCTAATGAATGCCTATGTTTTGTTTTCTTAATTACTAATGCGCACACTTTTAAAGATTTCAATCTTAGGATACTAAATTGACCTATTTTGGACTTGAGCTCTTCTAGAGGGCACACTCAGAAGTTTCTAATGCCACTAATTTCATGCCAATCACTCATCGTTTGGATTATTTTCCATTTTTTCAAATCTAGATCACAATCTGGATAAGGGATCAAATTCGAACCCTTATTCTAACCCCTATTTGGACAAACTTTTGATATTTTTGTTTCATTTTTTCTATTTGGAATCTGCACTTGTCCTCTTAATAAAACTCACTTTTTATCATGTTGGCTATGTTGTATGTAAATTTCAAGATTTTTAGACATGTTTTGATAGGACAAATCTTCGTAACATTAGCTGAATGTGCTGTTGTTTTGACAAATTTCTGATGTGTTGTTGCTTGTTGTTTGATTTTTATAAAATCATGTGTAGATTTTTTAAGAAAAATTTCTTCACAAAAGTTGTTTATCATCATGCCATGCATGTTAGAGAATTTTTTCATTGCCAAATTATCATTAAGTATTGCCCAATTTTGCTAATCCATACATGTTTGTTCTGAAATTTTCTAATATAAACATTATTGTGATTGTTTAGCTATACCTTTTAGGTTAGTTTGTGCATAAAATTATGACATGACATATTCATGAAAATTGTTCTAAATGTATTGATCTTTGTTGTTAGACAATCGGTCTTTTCAAATTGCATCTTTCAAAAAATGCTTTGGTACATGTGATGTTTTTCAAAAACGATTTCTAAAAAGTTATTCTCCAAAGCTCGATTTGGTTTAAGGAAAAATAATGGTTTGAACCATATTCAAAATGTCTACGACGCTTGTGAGTGCATTTATGCGAGCTCCGGGCTAGCCTTGGCAATTGACTGTGTTCCATAGCCTAAATATTCCTTAATCCTAAATATTTTCAAACATCTTTAAAATCTTGATTTGACATTATGAAAGTCACGATTTGAATTGTATTCAAAATGTCTACGATGCTTGTGAGTGCATTTATGCAAGCCCCGGCCTAACCTTGGCAATTGAATGCCTTTCATAGCTGAGACGTCACTTTGTCTCAAAACTTTTCATGAATGATTTCAAAATATGTTTTTGAAATATCACATGTACCCCTCATACATATAATCCCATCATGCACTAGAAATTGCCCGTATTTGTGATTGGCGCATGCTCTTGGTAATAAGTGACCCACCAACGACTCACTTTCTTGCTTGATTGATTGAGAAACAAGATTCAAAAGACTTGCATGCATGTTTAAATTTTTGCAATGCATGTGACTTTTAGATGAATGGTAGGGTCAATGCATGATATCGAGGGAAAACCTTGGGATCACATAGATCGCTTGATTAAGAAACTTATTAGCATCATTGGCCATGCGAGAATACAATTAGTCAACAATTGCTATAAGTTACAACAAAAATGGACTAGGTAGGTATCTTAGTGGGACCCTTGCATGAAAGACAAAGGGCAACCCCAAGGCCCCAAAATTTGACTTTCATTTTGCATTTCCTTTAAATGATTGATCTAGATATAATGTCTTGTTTTTTTTTTTATTGTTTTGATATGTATGCTTGTTTTTTTTTTTTTTTCCATTTTATGGACCTAGTTATAAGTCTCTTAGATTAGATTTAGATTAGGACCCCGAAGATGGAGAAAGCCCGAAGATGGTGGAGGTCAATGTCCATTATGACCATTATCATATACTATTCATTTCCTCTACATATGTCTCGGGTTCCATTTGTTATATAAAGACCGACAAGTTACGGGTTTTCTCTCTTTCTCTCCTCTTTTTCAATTGTGTTTCTTTTTTATATTTTCTATAGGATTGCATGGTAGATTTATTGCTTTCCTTGATTGTTTACTTATTGTCTCGTAATTTCAATTCCATTGATTGCTTTCTTTTCTTCTTTTTCTAGAAACATAATAAAATGAAAATGACCAACCACGCATAATCACTTAAGCCACGCATGACAACCATTCTGTTCCAGAAATAGTTTATGGAACAAAAATAGATTTTTCTATTTCTATTTCTAGAAGAGTTTCTAAGCAAAAATAACTATTTCATAACGACACAAAACTTTTACTCTAAAAATAGAAATTTGTTCGATAACAACACAAAATTTCTTCCTTTCAAATGAAGGCGGACCGGCGGTAGTGGCGACAGCGGCAGCAGCCGGCAACCGGCGACCGGCGATCGGTGGCGACAGTGGCAATCGGCGACCGGTGGTGGCCAGCGACCGCGATCGTGGCAGCTGATCATGGCATCCGAGAATTTCAACAACTCGAAATATAAATTTTAAGGAAAGGAGATTTGTCTTTGAATGGCCATATGGATAATTACATTATTGGCCACTTTGTTTTATCTCTTGGACCAAACCCCTTATGTGAAATTTGTTATGGGAATATAATATTGATTCCTATATAAAAATCAAATGCCCTAAAGTGGTGTAGGAATTATGGGCTTATTATTGGTATTTTCTATGGGTTATTTAAGTTGGACATGGGACAACTTGGCCCAAAGTTTCGGGCCCAAAGCCGGCCCAAGAGGCCCACAAGGCCATCGACCGAAAGAAGGGGGGGTAGGAAGATTGCATGCCATATTACATTTGTCCAAAGCCAACTTACACTTGTCATTCCCATGCAAACCTCATGATTACTAGCTAATAATGAGGGTGAAAGAAAGATAAAAGGAGAGAGAGGGGCGGAGTGAGCGAGGGAGTGCTCGCGAGAGAGAGAGAATCCGAGAGAAAGAGAGAGGTGACCGAGAGAGTTCGAGTAGGTGAGCAAGCGAGAGAGGAGGGGAAGAAGGAGACTAGCCTCGCCATGCGTGCGCCAGCTGCTGCCGTCAATGTCGCTCAAGTTCGCTGTCACCGAGCTGCATCCAAGACCCCGAGTTCTCCGTTTTGCTATGGTCACATAGGACTTAAGGCAAGTAGAAGTTCTTCAATCTATGTTTTGCTTGCTGTTTTATCTAGTGAGGAGTTGGTAGATGTGAGAAAATGTCTAATTTGGAGTTGCATGTCGATTTTGATGAAGGGGATGAAGCTGGCCGAGGTATTGGAGCAAGAATAGAGCAAGTTCTTGGTGGATTTCGTTTCTAAATTGAAATGAGAACTCAAGGATTTAGCTATGGTGGATTTTTTAGAAGTAAAGAGGCTGTATTGTGGTGTAATGTGCTTGTAAATCTTGGCTGTGGAAGTTGGATACCGAAACTCAAAGTATAGGAAGAGTCCTCTTTAGGCTAGTGAACTGTTTTCGCAAGAACAGCATGACCACCGGTGACTTCTCGATTTTTCTGGAATTTTCTAGCCAAAATTTGATTTTGAAGTCTTAAAAAAAGTGGGATATCACATCTTTGAGAATAACATATCAAAAATTTAGCATAAATGGACAAGATTTGGTCGACGAAATGATTTTCATACGGAAATGCTAAATCTGGAAATTTTACAGAAACTGTAGCAAGAAATACCGAAGTTTTTTCTCTTGATATATATGAAATTTGACTTGGTTTTCTTCATGAAATGTGTTCCTTTAGGTCTCATTATTAATGTGTCAAAATTTCATAATTTTCTGAGTCCATTTAGTATTTATTTCAAAATTTCTACCAGAACTGTGCATTGTAAAAATCGGGCTATTCTGTTCTTGAATTTTCACCAAAGTGTCCGAAAGTGAAGGTGTTTCGAATGGCTATGTGATATGATGGTATTGGCTGTGGGTATTTGTGCAATATTGAGATGTGATAGAGGGTCCATGAGACATCTTGTTTTAGCATTTGAAAATGTTTTGTGAATTAAAATGCTAAATTGTTACCGTTGAACCCTCGGGTCAACAATACCCCGGGAGTCAGGATGCCCAGAGGATCGAGTGAGTCGATGCCTTGTGGATTCCCAATGGCCTTAAATGGCTGAATGCCAGAGATTATTCCTCGGGAGCTTTGGGATGCCCGGTGGTATGCTTGTCGGTACGTAATTCTAGATGGCCAGGGTAACCATTTTCATGGGAGGCCCTTGAGGTTCCTCATGATGCCAGGTGGGGTATGAGATGCCTGGAGGCATAATTCGCTCCAGATGCCTGGTGGCCTTAAATGGCTAAATGCCAGAGGCTTTCGTGATGCCTGGAGGGATGCAAATGCTAGAGGGACGCCAACCTTGGTCCTCCGGGGATGAAACCTTTTGAAAAATAAAATGAAAGATTCCATTATAAGTGTGTGTGGGTCTGGATATATGACTAAGTGTATGGCATGGAAAGGAACATGATGTTTCAATTTGACCCTATGATTGAGATTTGTTTATCTTGGATATGTTGCACTACATATTAGGACTACATTGTTATTACATTGAAGGTTTTCATGATTTTGATACATACCTATCGTTAAATTTCTTGTTTTGTCTACCATACTTGAATCTGGATATTAATAGTAATGCTTGATATAGCTTGAGGAATCTTTTACTGCTGAGTGGTTGTACTCACCCCTTTTGGAGACTAACATTTTAGATTAAGAGATGCTTCTGTCACCTGTCACACATGGTATTTTCTATGGCTTATCGTCTGACGTTGAGGTTGAGTACTCGGAGCACCCCTGTGTGGGTGTTCGTGGACTGGTGTTCATCCGTGTTCGAGTTTTAGTTATGTATGACGTGGGTCTACCTGATGGCCCCGTAGTCCAGGAGTTCTTGTCTGTGCATGTTCGTCGCGACGGGATCATGATGGGGATGCGGCCACCACCACCAAGCCAATGCACCGGGTTGGGTGTGATGGTGCGTGTGACTGGTAGAGAATGACACTTTTTGGATAGCCGACACTGGATGATGGATCGATGTACATGACTGATGTGGGTTTGGGTACTTTTGGGTTATAGCCGAGCTTAGTAAAGTCTTGGCCGTTTGTTGTACCGACTCGTGATGTCCATCAAAGTAATGTAAATAAAAGTGTTTTGGCTCTAACGTATATATATAAGGTGTAGTTGGTGTGCATTGCATTGTATTATTTAGTTGAGTATGGGTTAGGAGAAATATCGAATATGCTTATGTTATATAAACTGCGCTGGGACCGATTAAAATAATATAAACCCCCAGGATATATGGACCCACTACAATTCTATGGTATTAGAGTGATGCTTTGCTAGGTCAAGTGAAAGGTAAGCGAATTATGGCGATCCTAAATAATCGGGGGCCGTTTCGGGGGTGCCACATGGGCGGCCAGCGAGCAGCGGCGGTGGCGGCCGGCGATCGATGGGCGATCGATGGACAGTGGTCGGCGGCAACAGATGAAGAACCGGTTGACGAACCATGAAAAAAAAATTATTTCTCATTTCTATTCCAGAAATAGAGAAGTATAAAATTTATACTTCTGATTTCTATTCCAAACATATTTCTGAAATAGAAATCTATTCCAGAAATAGAAAACCGAAATAAGTTTATCAAACGGATTTCTATTCCATAAACAGGCCTAGAATTGGAAAATTTGTTTTTGGAATAGAAATTACTGGTTGTCATGCACCCCCTTAATTAGGACTAATGATTTCAAAAACGTAAAAAGAAACTCATGGACATATTAGGAAAACACAACATACTATTTAGGTACAGAAAAAGTGCTAATAGAAATATTAGTGTAACCCCAAGTTCCCGAACTTAGATATTTAGTTGCATAGGAATCGAGTGAACACTCTCGTCTTATTTTTAAGTTGTCATAAATAACTAGACCATATAAATAAACCTGTCACGCAGGGTACGAGTTTTAATGAAACTCACTATATTTTAGCATACTCAATATGAGAGTGCATACTCGATATGAGAGTACCCTAAAGGATGAAGTGATAACATCCTTAAGGGTAAAGCGTACTATCAAGAGGGCTACCATGGTAAAAGTACCTTTAAATCCGATATCCACACATGACCCCTTTTTCTAAGGTGTGCCGCCCGTATGGTATGGATCGCGATACTCCACTATTATGCAGGGTATAAGCTTGGGAGAGATCGCAATCAAGTACCCATGAACTTGACCTTTCCCCCTTTTCTCTCCTCGTGATGATGAGGGATGAAGGGCGGCAAGATCAGGTCACGATAGGGGCCTGTAAGGGTGTGTTTGGCAATTTATGTTTCTATTCCTCAGAACACAAATTTTCATTCTTTTGTTTTGGGGAACAAAAAAAGAACAGGAACTCGTTTCTTTACACTTTTGTTCTCGAGAACAAAAAATCTATTTTTTTGTTCCTAGGAACAGATTTGGAACAAAAACAAGAAGTAGAAAAAATTTATTTCTAGTTCTCAAGAACCCTTCCGAGAAACACTTTTTTTTCTTCTTCTTTTTTCTTTGGCCGGTCACTAGCCTTGGCCATGGCCGACGAGGCTCGGCCTCGCCTTGGCTGGGCGAGCTCGAGCTCGCCTAGATCTAGCGAGGCCAAGCTCACCCAACCACCAGCGAGGCTCAGCCTTGTTGGGCCACCACTAGGTTAATGTCACCCAGTAGTGGCTCAGTGAGGCCGAGCTTGCCCAGCCACTGCTGGGCGAGGCCGACCTGGCGGTCGCCCAACAAGGCCAAACCTCGCCGTGGCTAAGCAAGCTCGGCCTTACAAAGGGCTGGCGAGCCTCGCTATGGTAGAGCGAGTCCGCCGGCTCTCGTTGGCCGATCACAGGCCATGGCCGAGGTCGCAACCGGCCAAAAGGAAGAAAGAAAAGAAAAATGAAAAAAGAAAAAAATATTAAAAAATCAAAAGAAGTAAAAAAAAATTATATAAGTTTACCAAATGTGTTTATGTTCTTTTTCTATTTTAGGAAAATAAATTTTGTGCAGTTACCAAACACGTTCTACTGTTAAAAAATTATCCTCTAAAATAGAAATAGTTTTTTCTACTTCCGTTCCCATAAACAATTTTTGAACAAAAACGCTACCAAACGCACCCTAAAACGTTACACATTCACATGTGCCTAATGAAAAGATAAAAGGAAACAAAATGGCGACGCGCTTGGGTTGTCGCAAAAATAACCCTTACTGCTCATGACCCTAGGGATGGAGTTGGGGTCGTGGCAACTATTGTCAGTATTCTTTGCTCCAAAAGCCATAGAGAAAAGAGTTTAACAATTACTTAATTTCTCTGATGGCCCATTAATAACCAAATATGATTTTTAATTATCAAGTAATTACTATCAAATTTTTAGGATTTTCTCTTATTTAAATGGAAAGTAAGTTGTAATCAATGCATGTAATGCTGCTTAATCTAATTCGCAATGACATGTAAAATTTATCAACTCTAACATGTCATGGTATTCAACTACATGACCTAACTCTAATGACGGGAACTTATGCACCTAATTTTACATGACACGCACATGTTATATTATATTTTTCATTAAAATTTTCAATTAGAAAAAAATGAAAATAAATAATCTAGATTAAGAAATTATTTAGTTCAACTTAGGATTAAATCAGACCAAATCCTAATCTAAATTGGAACATTATCTTATTTAGATAAGGATAGATTTTATATGCAATCTATCTAGAAAACCTATCCAAACTATATCCTAGTTGACTTTTTTTAGATTAATTTAAACATGCAACATTACCTAAAAATCTATCCACCTCTTATTCACTATTCATTCCGATTCTATCTGTTTTTCTTTTATATTTTCAGATAAGAAACAAATCAGTTCAAATAAGACAAATCAAACAAAAATAAGAATCATCAAAGCACTTCCAATCCATTCGAATTTGGCAATAAGTAAAATCAACAATTGTATCCAACGACTTGTGAATAGGATTGGATGATTTTCCATGCGGTTACAAATCATATCTTAAGTATGAGATCGGACTGTTGACCATACACACGTGGATTATGAAATTTTCCCAATTTAAAGGACACCCCTCATTTTAAAAATATGCACATTAGATAATAATTATTCAAAAGAGGCAATGTAATATATTGAAATTGATTTTGGATTAGAACTTTACCTAATTTGAAGATTGCTTGTGAATTTGAATTGACAATGATGGCTTGTGACATCCTAAATTTTCAATTTTGTTTTCAATTGAATAAATCAGGTCTTTCATTAACGCGCCTATAGTGCTATTCTTAGAGCTGATCATTCCTGAAATAACCAGACTATATGGGAAACGGCACAATTAAAAGTCGAATATAAATTAGAGATAGGTCGGTTCGATAGAGATGTGTGGCTAGACGTGGGTGATTCTACTAAATTACAAAATTCTTGTCGTCAACATTAGATTGATTTTTCAATCGTTTTAGTACCCTATGTTCATATTTAAAATCTCGAAATTTTCACGACCACCGAGAGTCTTCAATGTGTCAAAGAGGTTCATTGTGGCTCGAAGAAAATTGACCATGGGTCATTTGCACTAAAAATTTCTGAAAGCTACCCGGTAACTTAGGTCAGGGTAAAATCGCGCCAGATTGAAATTAACCGCGAATTGGAATCTGATTCAAAAATTGAAAGTTTTGTCATCTCACGAGTCATTTTAGGAACGCCGATTCAGTCTCCGAATATTTTTCTGCAAACCGAGATTTCGGCATAAAAAGTCAATATAGGGCCGTTTTCGACCGAGAAATTCCAAGAACCGTTTTTTTATTAAAAATTGGGTTATAAGTAGGATCTATTGGCGAGGAAAAATGCCAATTTCATCGAGGACTCGATGGTTGAATTTATAGAGGCCGGATTGAGTGAATTCAAGGAGGAATTAAATAGAAATCGAGCCAAATGACTGCAAATTCATAGCTCTCCCAAGGACCCAACCTTTTGGACATCTTAAAACTTGTTATAGGAGAAATTTGATGAACAAAATTGGTTGAGGAGGTTTGATTTTGGAGGTGGGACCATGGCAAGAGGCACAAGAAGATAGGAAGGAAGCACATGGGGACCCTCCAAGCCTTGTTGGTCTCCTCCTTCCTCTCTCCTCTTCACCGGTCGACCCTGTCCCTCCATCCAGTATTGTGAAGACCTCCAAAATTTCCAGAAAATAGAGCAACTCATCCTTCCCCCTCCGTCAATTGTCGAGCAACCTAGTCGGATCATCACCGTGCACCGCCGAAGCCACCGCTCACCCGTTGTGTGTTTGCCAGCCCCGTGACCATCCAGCCTTGTCCTGTCATCATGCCACCCAGTTCGGAGCCCCTTAGGCCTTGTCGAGCTCAACTGGAGCTCGTCTAGCCCACCTTCGCTACCGTGAAGCTCCACCACCGTCCGCCTGATCCCGCTACATCAGCACCGCCCATCTCTACCACTCGTGGCTGCCTGTAGCAACTCCTTCAGCCTTCGAACAAAATCGAGCAGAGTGGGTCTCACAGCCACTATTTGGCTCATTTTAGTGGCTTTCTCAACCCCGCTTGGCAGTCCTGCTTTGGAATTTATCGATCCACTCTGCGTCCCCGTCGTTGTGATCCTAGCAAATCGTTAATCAAGTGAATTTAACTCATTAATCATTGCTTAGTAAGTTCATGAAGTTTAAGGGTTGATTAGTTTAGACTAAGTATGGATTAATGGATTGTTAGAATATATTAGCAATTTAATTAATCGTTATTGCATGTTAGATGGTTAGAGTAGCATAACTAGAGCCTAAATAAACTCTAGTATTTATCTACAGTGGTTCGGAAATTTTCCAGACTTGTCTCGGCTTTTCCGACCTAAGTTACTATTTTTGGTATTTAATAATTAATTTTCGTAATTATTTAATTAATTAATTATTTTCTGAAAATTAGACCGAAATATCCTATGACAAGAATTTTATGCCGATTGTAATGGTGTGATTGAATTATTTATTTGACTGCTAGTTTGTGCTGATTCAATGTGATTTGTAATTTTGGGTATTTATCCCAAAATTTAATGATTTCAATAATTAATTAGAAAATCACCGAGCGTCGGTTTACAATGCCAAAAATGGATTTGTGGACTGTTGAAATTAGTGAAATTTTCAAAGGTGAAAATATTGTATTTTGGCTAAAACCGACCGTGTACCCACACACGATTATTTTTATTGGGAATGATAAAATGGTAAAAGTGTAAATGGTCAAGATGGTATACTATATTAACCTATGGGCTCTGATATGTCAGTTTAGAGTGAGCAGTATACCGGTATACTATATCAGTCTGCAAGTCTCAATATGTCAGCTTAGAGTAGAGTCGTCAAATGGTGGGTTGGGTCGAGTCAAAAATGGTTCGACCCATATTTGATCCATTTAACCCATTTTAACCCATATCCAACCCAATTTATACCCAACACATACCCGACCCGACCCATATTGCTAAAACCTATTAATATTCTAAGAAAACCCACACCTAGGATTAAAACTTCAAATTAAATTAAAAAGAGTAAATAAAATAAAAAAATAAGTTAAAAAATTAATAAATTGAAATATTTATAAACTATTAGACCATGCACATGCTGCTCTTGTTTGAAGTGAACATACCATTGAGTAATGGAAAACTATAACATGAAAATTTTTTAACTAAACTTAAGAAAGCTCATTCTTATGATTTTTTTATAAAAAGAAAAATATTGCTACAACACTTTTATACAAATACAAATTTTTATAACTTTTTATAATATTTTTTAAAAAATCGAATTTTTAATTATTTTTATTTTTAAAAAATATATTGTTTTATTTTTAAAAATTATTTTTTAATTATTTTTTTTATTTTTCTCTTTTCTCTTTTCTTTTTTCTACTTCTTCGGTCGACCGCTGGCCACGATAACGGCCGGTGACCGACCACAGGCAAGCTTGAGCTCGAGCTCATCATTTGAGCCTTGCTCAACGCCGGTGGGGCCTCGACCCTGCCAATCATTGGGCGAGCTCGGCCTTACCAGATCTGGGGAGACTTGAGCTCGCCCAACGCCTGTGAGCTAGAGTCTCGCCAGATCCAACGAGAATCAAGCCTCGCCAATCGTCGGCTAGGTTGAGGCCCCGCCGGCATCGAGCGAGGCTCAATCTCGCCGATCTGGCAAGGCCGAGGCCCCGCCCGACGCCAGTGAGCTTAAGTCTCACAAGATCTAGCGAGGCTCGAGCCACACCAGTCGTCGGCAAGGCCGAGGCCCCGCCAATGTCGAGGGAGGCTCGATCTCGTCGATTTGGCGAGGTCAAGGCCCCGCCCGATGCCGACGAGTTTCGACTCTCGCCAAATCCAGTGAGGCTTGAGCATCGCTAGTTGTCTGCAACCACGAGCTCGCGTGCCAGCAAGCTTGAGCCCGGCCTGTTCTGTTGCCGACCACCGTGCCAACCACCGCTAAGGAAGGAAAAAAAGAGAAGGAAAAAAGAAAAAGAAAAAAGTAAAGTAAAGAAAATTGAAATATAAAAAATAATTATATTTTCGATTTTTTATATAATAAAACATTTTTATAAAGTTAAAGAGGGAAAGATTGTGAGAGGCTTGGGTTGGAAATTTAGAAATGAGTTCTAAAGTTCTAACCCACTTGATATTTTAATTGGGTCGAAAATGAGTCATAAGTTCTGACCCATTTTCGACCCATTTAAATCATACTTACTTTTTTGACCCATTTTTAATTGGGTTTTCAAAAGCCTCTAACCCATATACAACCTAAATAAGTAAAATATGAGTCCAAAAATGGGTCCATGACCCATTTTGACACCTCTAGCTTAGAGCGAGCAATATATTATTTATCAGCTTAGAGCAAACTATACTATCTATTATCAGCTTATAGTGAGCAATTTTGATAGAGTCGGACTTTATAAATAGTATTGATTGAGATGACCGAGAGATGGTCTTGATGACATGGAATCGATTGAGTCGATTGATTGATAATTCGATCTAATTGATTGAAATGATTGGATAGTTATTCAAATTGTATTGACTTGCAGCAAATGACTAAAGCTAAGGTAAGTCCTATGACTTGTGTTTGCACTTAGGCAGCCCTCGAGGCGTATTTTCTTCCAAATCAGGTCTTAGGAGGTTGAACTTGCTAAGACATCGTTTCACCCCGTTGTGGGATAATATTTTTAGGACCCTAGATAGTAGCTCCTCTCGAGCATTTTGGTCAGTCGAAGAAGGTTACAAAGCAGGTAGCCTATATTCCGATTCATGGGCACCCAAGGGGCTAGTCTATGAGCTCGTGAAATCTGTGGTCTAGGTTGATGAGGTTCTAACCTTTAAGGTACCTCATCAATACAAATTATGGTATCGTCATAAGTGTCATGGACAGAGAGAGGGTCCCATATCGAAATCTGAGGTACCTGTGTATATGCTAGAGGTTGCTTTTGGGGAAGGCACATCCGATCCTTCCGGGGGTTCGGTGGTATACTCGGTAGACCCGGATCCTGAAGAACCAAAGTCCCCAGTGTATTCAGCTGAAGGCTCTAATGAGGACGAGGATGTGGAGTAGGAGAAAGATTAGTAGTTGTTTGCAAACCCCCCTGTTTGCATCTATATATTAGCTTGTATGATATATGACATGGGTTGCTCTGTGTGTGTGTGTGTGTGTGGTTTGGTTTTGAAAAGTTATGACCCTACTTTTCTATCACATCTTATTGTTGTCTAAGGATTATTTATTCGTTTCCGCATGTGCATTAAAATGAATGGGTCGGCGATGCATCCTAGGACGTCGCTATTTAATCGACCGCAGAGGGATGGGCACGCGTTCAGAGGATTGGGGCGTGACATGGCTCGTTGATGGTGACCGACAATGGTGGTACCTAGCTGATGGCGGGCCACAACAAAGGGTGGTATGGGCTTGGGGATGTGAGGGAGCGACTCATAATAGGATGTTCCACGGCAAGGGTATGTCGATGATGGTGGTTGGTAGGGACTCAGAAAGGGCGACTACGATAGTGAGTTCGTCGCCGAGGATGGTGGTGCATGACAAGGGGTGCTCGGCCAAAGCACCTGCAAATAGGAAACCAATAGGGAGGGTTGGTCAGTGCAAGGACACAGAGTTGCATGTCTTTTTCGATGTAGGGCTTGTCCGTGGATTAGAAAAGCAACACCATCGTGGATTGATGTTGGTGTAGGCATGGATTCTGTTAAGGGTCGGCGGTGCGGATTAAGACTGCGGGATTGTTATGGTGGCTCAAGAAGGGCAGTGACGATGCAAGGCAAGGCGAAATCTCCGCTAGAGCTCAAATTAGGCTAGTCAAGGCCCTATCCTTGTGATTTTCAGCTAGCATGCCCTTCCATGGGCTGGCTGAATTTTGCCCCTTGAGGCCTTAATGATCATTAGGGGCGTCAATAGTTCAGTTCAGTTCGGATTTTTTGAAAAACTGAACCGTTAGAAAAACTTCCAAACCGAACCAAATAAGACTCGAATCGAAATTTCGATTCGTTTAAGTTCGGTTCGATTTTTCGATTTTTGGTTTTTAGCTTTTGGTTTTCAATTTTCTTTTTTTCTTTCGTCTTTGTTTGAGGGTAGCGGCAGCCAAAAAGCTTCCATATTTCTTTGATAGAGTTCATCCGTCCTTCTTCATCGATTAGTAATTTTTCTTATTTTGGTCAGCTGTTGGATTCGTGATCAGGCTATTCTTTTCCATGTAATTTTTTACGGTGGGTCTCTTTGCAATGCATCAAGAGAGTAGAGGTGTCAAAATGGGTCATTGACCCATTTAGGGACCCATTTATGTTTAAATGGGTTGTTAATAGGTCAAACCTTATTTCCTAAAGTATCGATAATAGGTTTTAAAAATAAAGAGACTGAGATATATGAGTCTTAAATGGGTCAAAGAGCGACCCATTTAAGACCCATTTATTAACCCATTAAAAATGAATCCATTTATTTTCACTCAAAACCTCATAATCTCTCTCTTCTCTCTTTAACTTTACAAAAATATTTTTTTATAAAAACCAAAATTATAATTATTTTTAATTTTTAATTTTCTTTTCTTTTTTCCTCTTTCCTTTTTTTTTTTTTTTTTTTTTTTTCCTTTCTTCTTCCTCGAATCATCGGCACAGCAATGGCCGGTGATCGGCTGGTGAGCCTCGAGCTCACCGGCACCGGCGAGCTCGAGCTAGTCGGATCTAACGAGGCGGAGGCCTTGCCGATTTAGCGAGACTCAAACTCGCTAGCATCGAGCGAGGCTCAAGCCTTGCTAGATCCGACAAGGGGTGAGCTCGAGCTTGCTCGACGCTGGTGCGCCTCGCCAGATCCGGCGAAGGGCGAGCTCAAGCTCGCCAGAAGCCAACGAGCCTCGAGCTCGCCATATCTGGCGAGGCGGAGGCCTCACCGACTTCCGGCAAGGCTCAAGCCTAGCCAATCTAGCGAAACTCAAGCTCGTCGGCGTCGGGCAAGGCTCGAGCCTCGCCAAAGATCGGCGAGCAAGGCAAGCTCAAGGCTCACCCGTGGTTGGCCTGGGGCTAGCCAAAGAAGAACAAGAACAAAAAAAGAAAAAAGAAAAAGAAAAATTATATTTAAAAAATAAAATAAAAAATAAAAAATTTATTTTTAAAAAATAAAAAATAATTAAAATTATATTTTTTAAAATAATTATGTTAAAAATTATAAAAATTGTCCATTAAATTTGTGTTGTATAAAACTATTTTAGCAATACCATTTTAAAAAATATATATATATATAAAGAAATAACTTGGAAGTTTTTTAGTAATATAATCTTTAAAAAAAACATAAGTATAAGTTTTCCTAAATTTGGTTAAATATGAAAATATTTAATTAATATGGGTTGGGTCAGGTATGGGTCGAGTCGGGTATGGATCGAAAAATTTACATTAGGCTTAAATGGGTCATAAATGGGTTAATGGGTCATTTGGGTCGACCCATTAATGACCCGACCCAAACTCGACCTGATCCACCCGTTTGACACCTCTACCTTTGAGTGAGTGGTTCACTGACATTTCCAACTCTATCTTCCTTCTTTTTCCCTTCTGCTTTGCTTAACCCAAAAGCAATATTACAAAGCAAATATTCTCTCTCCAACTCTCTGCTTTTTTCAGATAATTCAATTGCCAGATCACAGAGATCTACTTCTACTTGCTCTACTTGCTCTCATCAACTCTAGTCCCTAGCATCACATTCTCCCTCTCTCACAATGCTTTATTTCGCGATCGAAAAACATAGTAAACGAGTCTCTGCCGAAATGGACTGGCTCTCTGCAACTAGTCTCCTTCCCAACACGTTTGGAGGAGCAAGAGATGACATCTCCATGCAACTTTCGTTGATTTGGGCTTAGAAAAAGAAGCTTTTTTTGTAGTTGCCATCATCATCGTCATCGCCGTCATCGTTGCAGTTGCCGTCGGCGACCAAGACAAGACATGAGAGGAGAGGACTTAGAGCTAGAGGAGACGGGAGTCGGGAGAGAATAATCCGAATTTTTAATGGTTTGATTTTATCAGTTTGTGGTTCAATTTGGTTCGGTTAACCGATAAAAACCGAACCAATGAAAAAAATATTGATTTTTAATGAGAACCTAACCGAAAAAATCAAAATTTTCAATTCAGTTTGGTTCCTGACACCCCTATAGGTTTGATACCTCTTGGGCCTTTTCTTATTAAGCTTTAACTTTAACGAGCTAAACCAACTCAATTAAAGTTACAAAAATCTTATTGATGGGCTAAAAATTTTGACCGCCCCTTCCCATACGCTAGTCGAATTTTACCTCTAATGCAGGCCAAGTCTGCATGGTTAATTTAGGCATGATCAGCACTGCTGGCTCAATGCAAATGCAATTAGTGAATTAAATTACATGATGAATGCAACTAAAAATTATATGCTATGCAACTTAATATTATTACTTTTTTATGGGCTGAAGATTAGTACTTAGTTTTTTATGCAATTATTCTAGATGGTGAGCCAAAGTTTAGGTGTCAAAAAGGATATTAGAGGACTATATAGATATATTACATCCCAATTCAAAATATAAGTAAATAATACATTTTTGCAAATATAGAAACAACATTGACATGATGTTCTAGAGGGGGAAAAACTTTTAAATATCTCATACAATTTTCCATATTACATAAGTCAATATGATTAACTACATAATTAGAGGTGATTCTTATTATTGAATGGATAATAATAGCTAACTCTAATAAGATAAATTTTTTAGATCTTTATAGTTGAAAAATAGACGTCATCAGGTATGTAAAATAAAATTAAGGACCCGTTACTTTAAATTTTAAATTATTCATCTATATGATTAAATGAATCATTAGAGATCATTTCTATTATATGTAATGCCTTGTGGGTCCTTACAATCTTCTCTAATCCTAGGTTAGTGGCAACATATGAAAATTGATTTTTGAGTTTTTATAACAAAGGAGTAGCTTGCCGATTGGACCTAGAATTCTAGATAGTTTTACAAAAGATGAACTATTGAGGGGAAGAGAAGAAGAGTTGTGACAACTCGAATCTCAGGTTCTGTTTTCAATTGAATAAGTTGGGCATTTCATCAACGCGCCTATAGTTATTTTCTCTAAGTTGGTCACTCACGAGATAACTAGCTTATTAGATGAAACCGTTAAGAGATTTTAACGCGATAAACTTGAGAATTCGATTAGGAACCCCATTTTGTTATAGAGTACCAGAAATAATCAATTGCCGTACAATTCCCTTTTCATCACAAAGAGCATTGAATTGCTCAAATAGATACTCACATCCGTAATCGGTTCCCAATGCCTTTATTATTTTATTCAACTAATTCTCTAGCATCGCTATATATCGTCTAAAATAGTCTAATGCTTCTGATTTATGGAAGATCATAAAAATATAACCAAAACGCGTGAAATCATCTATGAAAGTGATGAAATATGAGGCTGCATACCTCGCCCTCACATTCAAAGGACCACACATGTCAGAATGTATGAGTTGCAATGGAAATTCGGCTCTAATTCATTTACCAAATGGTTTTCTAGTTGTTTTTCTCGCTAGACAATGTATTAGTGAGTGACCATAAAAAGCATTCTCTAACTAATCTTTGCATTCTTTATAACCCAATGTGACATAATCTAGCATGTCAAGTACTTGCATCAATCTCAACATTACTAGAAGATGCAATTAAATAAAAACAACTATCGACATTAACATTGTACTGATCATAGTCAATGTTTAACACCACAAAACCATTCAATATATGACATGAACCATAATAAACCATAATAAACAAAATGTCAATACAATCACCATAGAAATTCAATACATAATTAAAGCTAAGAAAAACAACTACGCAGATCAAGTTTTGTCGAATATTTGGAGCATAGAGGACATCATGTAGGAATAAGATTCGATCACCATGTAAAATTAATTTACATGCGCCGATACTCTTCACTTCAATTCTTGAGTTATTCCCAACATATATCCATCTTCTTATAAGCTATATCTGACGATACTCCACAAATGCTTCTTGATCTCTAGCTATGTAATCTGTTACTCCTAAGTGTACAACTCACATTGAATGAGATTCAGCAAGCATTACAGTGCTAAAAACAAAAACATTACTCAAAGTAATTGAGTAATATAGTACCTTTTTCGACTCAATGCATTCACGAGCAAAGTGACCCATCTCGCCACAATTGTAGCACTTCATCTTGACCTTGTCATTCTTCCCACCACGCTTCTTGCATCAAAAGGTCTTAACCCTCTTAGGTGACTGATCAATTTTCTTCCATTTGTTGTTGAATTGATGATTCCTTTTGCAGTTGAAGCCCGAAGTTTAACGAGAACTCGATTCAGCAACATAAGCATGGGTAAAGGATTTCGTAGCCTCTAGACGCTCATTCTTTAATTCCAAATGATGTGTTATACCATCAAAAGTAATAATATTCTCATTATGCGTCATATTGATATTCATATGCTCCAAATTATCAAGAAGAGATCTTATAACAGCGTAAACTTACTATTCATTAGTGAGGGAGTGACTTACCAACTTCAGCTCACAAATCATGTTTGACATTTCCTGAAAATGCCGCCTCATTGTTACATTTGGGCGCTTTCAGTATGTATCAAACTTGATGGTGAGTCTTCTCAATTTAGTGACAGGTGTACCCCCAAACTTATATTTCAAGGCAACACACATTGCTTGAGCTTTATTATAACTTTCAAACTCACACGTGAGATCATCTTGCATACAACTCAACAACATGATACGAGCAATACTATTTTTCTTCTTTCAAGCTTGATAAACTTCTAGATCTCTCAAACCACCCGTGGTGGTGGCGTAGTTGGTTGAGCACTTGTTCCTTTCGCGAGAGGTCTAGTGTTCGACTCCCTGCGTCGTCTACCTTGTTGCAAAGGAACCCACTTACCCGGCAGGCAAGGGTGGTGATGACTCTACCTGCTCCAGGGTTTACCTCGCTAGGCTGCCGGCTTACGGGGGTTCCCTGGGTTACCAAAAATAAATAAAAAACTTCTAGATCTCTCCTGTGTTGAACTAAAGTTCCATACTCAAGTTCATCCGTGGTGTGGTTGACGGTTTCCAAAATCTCTTACTCCTCAAGAATGTATTGAATCTTTTGGTGCCAAATATCATAATTGTCACCATTTAACTTTTCACCCTTATTGAGGACAACTACAATGGTTTTGGATGCCAAAGCCATAACCAATTGCTGTAATACATTGATATCATAAACGTAGAATCAACACTAGCACACTTTAAGAGTCACACATATTTAATTTGCAATAAAAACAAATTAAATTAATGATAATTCAACAAATGACACAAAAACAAAAGTTCACTATATTCCCAATCAGCTATTATGTTTGATTGTTTTATTGTCATTAATTAGTTTAATTTGCTCAAATTTTAAGTTCTAGATGAGAACTCATTCGAATTCTATCGATCTATAAACTCCCACTAGGAAAAATAATTACATGACTTCATATAATTTCTACATTTTTTCATTAACACAAAAGGCATAAGGGAAGTACACTATCAGTGCCATAAGTGGTATATGACGCTCACTTTGGTGCCAAAGGTTTCCGTCGAATCACTTAAGTGCCAAATTAGAGAAAAAATTATTACTTTGGTGCCACCGACGAGAGATTCCGGCTAGATTAATTACGTGGCTTTTATATTAAAAAAAAAAAGTTCTGGTTGCTTTAAAACGACATCGTTTTCAGTCCTCCTTAAGAAAATGACGTCGTTTTGCCGTCCTACGTGGATGGCCTCACAAAAATGACTGTTTAACTTATTTGGGGATTGAAATTACGGTTTTTCCAACCTAGCTCGCTCGGCCGTCGTCACTCGGCCTCCGCCGTAGTTGGGCCGCCGTCACTTGCTTGGCTACCATCGCTTGCTCGGCCGCCGTTGCTTGGCACTGTTCGGATGCCCTCGATGGCACACGAGGGAGCACCAGCCCCAATTGCCGGAGCCTAGGTACTGGAAGACACAGGCCAAGCACTCATCGGGGAGATCGAAGATGGAGAGGGAGACATCAATGGCAGCACACTCGTCGGCGGCTTCCCTAAGAACCAGCTAGATCACAACCTTCGACTTGGCCACCAAGTGGCCGTCGTCGGCGTCGGGGTCGGGGTCGGGGTCGGAGCCACAACCGCTGAGTGGCCATCGTCAGGGTTGAGGTCGAGGTCAGGGTCGGGGTCAGAGCCATGGCCATAGAGTGGCCATCGTCGAGGTCGGGGTCGAGGTCGAGGTTGGAGCCACAGCCACTAAGTGGCCATCGTCGAGGTCGGGGTCGGGGTTAGAGCCGTGGCCGCCGAATGGCCATCGTCGGGGTCGGGGTCGGGTCGAAGTGCGAGGGCCGTTAAGGACGGTGACTGGCCGAAGATTTAGGATTTTGAATTAGGGGAGACACCAAACGGTGTTGTTTTGGTGTTAGGATGGTGACTATACTCTTCGGCGAGCCACATCATCTTCAAAAATTAATAAAAAAGTGTCACATCAAATTTCCAGCCAACCAGATCGGAGTTAGCACTAAAATGATTGTTTTTCAAACTTTTTGGCACTTAAGTAATTCGACATAAACTTTTGACACCAAAGTGAGCACCGTACACAACTTATGACACTGATAGTGTACTTATCCCCAAAAAGCATAGCATGATGTGACCCAATGTACAAAAAACAATCATGCGGCAACTATAATCAAAATCATAACTCAACATGTAACGAAAAAACAAGAATTTCCTATCATTGTTCGAATTTTCTTAGAATTATAAAATTGCAAGTATATTAAACTATATACATGATATCATCGAACCAAGTTCTACACAACATATATAATATCATTTTCATGTAGGCTAAAAAACATAAACAGTGCATTTAAACCCCAAAAAATATGAGTACTTAGGGTTCTCTACACATTTTTATACCTTTAAAAAACTCAAAAATATAAAATAACTATACCACATGTAGAGCACATTTATATGAACCAAACGTTGTTGACCACGCTCCAATTGGAGCACCCACGTGCCCAGTGTGCGACGTGTCTAGCGCATGCGCCAATAAGCCAAAAGGCTCCTGGGCAGTCTAACTGGTCCGATTAGTCCAACCAACAACCAGTCCAACCGGTTCACCAATTAATGGTCGGGTCGGGTCTAAGGTCAGGTCAAGTCACCAGTTAGCAACCGGCCAACCAACTGTCTCAAGCGATGACGTCATCGATGACGTCATCCGACGGTTACCAACTGTTGGATGACGTCAGCAAGTGTTGGTTCACCAATGCGCATGTGACGTTTACGCGCTGGGTATTCCCACGACATTGGGCGCATCCGATGTGCTCCAACGACGCTCAACCTACCGTTCAACTCATCTCGACGAGTACTTTCACCCTATGTGTTCAAAATTTGATTTTGACCAAAAAAATATTTCAAAAAATGACCAAAACCGTACAAATGTACGCAGCCCCAAACCCATTCTTTGCTTTAGTTCATTTTCATTGATGAAGAAACGAGGCAGAAATCATAATCGAGCTCTGATACCAATGTAGGAAGAAAGTCAGTGAAAGACAACTTACCTATTTCTGATGCGCAATAAACAATTTACCTCAGAACGATTGTTGAATTGCGGATGAATGACAAACAAAAATACTTCATGTTGGTCTGAATGCAATCATAAGAAAAACATCCAATTTCCACGGTGTAAATGCCAATTGTTTTCGTAAAGGATAAATGGAATGTCTTCTTTTTCTTTGATGGAAATGGGACAAGAAAATGAGAACCCTTTCTTTCTAAGCATACATTATGCCAATCGTCCCAACGGTTATCTTCAGAAGATTTTTATACGACTCTCTCATACCCTTTCAAAGGGTGTCTTTCCATAATAATTTATCAAGACGAAACAGCGCATTCTAATTGCACACCATCATGGACGTATTATTAAAATACTACACAAGCAAATTGGATCAAAGATCGGCTGATACTAAAAATCAGCTTGGATATCACCAAAAGTATATATCAATATTGACAAGATCTGTAGAAGATCACCAAATATGATCCTATGCAAATCCCAATACTATCAACGAAAAATTTCAAGTAAGGATTGATAAAAACTAGATTCAAAGGTATAGTATTTGTTATGCATCTACTTTAGGTAAGCATGTCAAAATATCATGATTCTCCTTTAACTTACCTTGAAAATTTCTAGATAGATTTATCATGATTCTTGATGATGCTTGATAAAGTGTTTATATTTATAATGTTTCTTGTCATAAGTATAAGACATTACATGTATTTATTGTAAATCATAACATGTGTAATGCTTGCATATGATAAAAGCATCAACATCTCCCCTTGTAAATGATGCTAGTACTAAATGTTACACTCTCATTGCATTTGATATTCTTTTTGCTTAAGGAAAATCCTTTATTGTTGAAAGCAATCACCGCATGCTTTTATGTACTCGGTTGCAAGTGCTATGTTATCAAAAATATCAATGACAATGTTGGTAAGTTTGGACTAAAGACTCATGAAGGCATATATCTTGATTATTCTACTTTAAAAAGTACATATCGAGTGTTTAAAAAAGTTTTGTAAGAAGTGGAAGAATTGATAAATTAGGTTTAAAGATAAGTTGACAGGTGCACAAGTTGATGATGATGAAGAACTAGTGCTACTATTTGCATGAGCTAATGATATTTATCAACATTGGCAACCTAAAGCATCATGTTCAAAATTTGCATATTACCAAATGATTGGAGATACAAATCAAGTCACTCTAAAGATTGACAACATATATCAATTCGACAAAGCACTTTGTGAACTCAAATAAGCACCAAAAGTGTGATATGAAAAGTTAAGTATTTTTCTTACTGATCATATTGACACCTAGTTTTAGTTGGCACATCCAAAATGTAAAAAATTGAGATTTAGATTTTCAATCGTGACGGAGTCCGTTTCTTGATCAAAAAGTGTCATTGTTCATTTCTTTCTGGGAAAATTCCTAAAAGGGACCCAAAGTGCCCTTATTTTCTTAATAAAGATTCAAAGTGAACTCTATTTCAAATAAGGACCTGAAGTGACATCACTTTCTCAAATAAAGGCCTAAAGTGGATGTTGTTTCAAATGGAAACCTGAAGTGACTATATCCATTTCAAATAAGGACTTGACTTTTCGATGATCAAGGGTATTTTCGTCATTTACCATTTTTCCTCCTTTTTTTTTCCTAGTTCTTCTTCTTCCTCTTCACTAGTGGCTAGCCAGCCATCGGCAATGCTCACAGAAGGCTGGGCGAGGGTCGCCCTTGCCGATGAGGGCCACCCACACTAGCGACAGGCGAGGTGACCCTCGCCCAAGGGCAATCTACGATGTCGATCCTCGCCGACCCTCGTTAAACTGGCTGCTAGTTAGGGTCGTCACCAGTTGGCGAGGGTGGTTGAGCCCTCGCCTAGGCCTCGCTTGTGGCCAGCGAGGGTTGGGCGACCTCACCAAGCGCTAGCGAGGGTGGTCGAGCCCTCAACTGGGGCAAGCGAGGATGACCCTCGCAAGATCTAGCGAGGGTGGCCCACCCACGATCGGTGAGGTTGCCCAGCCCTCGTCAGCTGCAAGAGAGGTCACCTTCGCCAAATTTGGCAAGGGTCAGCCTCACCTAGGGCCGGCGAGGGCAAACCTTGTGGATGACCCTAGGTGAGGGTCGCCTCACTTCGACATGGGTGGCCGAGGGTGACCCTTGCCTAGCTCTATGTGGCATCGCCAGTGCCTGGTCAACCATCGGCAAAGAGGAAGAAGAACCAGAAAAAAAAAAAAAAAGGAAAGAAAAAAAAAAGGAATAAAATAAGGGAAAATGGCAAATAACAAAATACCTTGACCGGTCATAAAATTTAATCAACCGGCAACCGGCAAGGTCAAGTCCTTATTTGAAACAACCAAAACCACTTTAGGCATTTATTTGAAACAACCAATGCCACTTTAGGTCCTTATTTAAAACAAAATCAACTTCGAGTCATTATTTGAGAAAATAACAGCATTTCGGGTCCTTTTTTGAAATTTTCTTTTTCTTTCATTACATTGTTGCTTTTAGGCAATTTTCAATTCATTTTCAAGAAAAACTCGAAAAGTCAAACAGTTGACTTTCACATTGATTTTTTGGTCAACTCTTTGACAGAAAATCAACCTTGAATTAAAAATTGACATTTCGCCCATAGAGATGTCAATTAGCTTTAATTTCATTTTTTGAAAATCAATTTTTTGAAAATCCAAAAATTTTATTAAGAAATCAACATTTTAGAAAAAATTTACTAAAGAGTTAACTTTTGATCAAACTTTTAATCAAACTTTTAATCAAAAATTTGAAAAAAAATCAAAAAAACCACAAAACACTTATTTTTAGTGTCAATTTGACTTATGTGTTGAAAATTTCATAAAATTCGATTTTTGCTTTTAGATTCTAAATTGACCAAAACTAAAAGTACTTTCGTTTTAATCTTAATTAGGTGTGGTTCCTTTTACAACATTTAGTCAACTGACTATTTCTTATTCACTCGCTTGTTCAGTTTCAGAACGGTCATGTCAAAATGTGGATTGTCATTTTTAACCCAAATTAGGGTCCAAGCCGGTTTTAATGATTAGTGAATGACCACTCCCACATACTCCCTCTCCGTGTAAATTCTTCTTCGTCTTCTCCGAGGACCCACTAAACCGACCAGGAGCATCGGCTCCTGCATCCTCCGCCGGCCGTTCGAGAGGAACTGAGAGCGAATTGATTGGCTGAAACTTTTTATCTGCTAGAGCTGCGATGGGATTCCCACGTCGATTTAATCTCTCCATCCGGAGACCACAGATGGCTGCTTAGCTGTGGATTTCTCCGTTGCTTCTGCAAGGGAGTGTGGGACTGCGCTCCGATTCCAATTAATTAATTGGTCTCGGGAGCTACGACGTCACTGGCCCTGCTGCTGATGTTAACATGATGGGTTACGCCAATACGGAACAGGTCGCAGCAGGAGTTCACGTCAGGCTCCGAGCGAGGGCGTTCATCGTGGCGGAACCGCAAGGGACGCGTGTCGCCTTCGTGAATCTCCTTGCTTGCATGGCGTCTCAGTTGATGATAATCAAAGTGCTCGAGAGATTGAAAGCGAGGTACGGTGACTTGTATACTGACAGTAATGTAGCTATCCGTGGAATCCGTAGGCATGCTGGTCCCGATGGCTTCCTCTAATATGTTGTATATATCGTCACATCTCTTGGATTTGTGCGCCAGTCATTTGATGTCATTGTGGATGGTATTGAAAAGAGCACCATAGAAGCTCATGAAAATCTCAGGCCGGGATCAATATTCGGGAATAAAGGGGAACGTTTGGATGCGGGAGGAAATCGCAGTCCCAGTGCTCACCTCAATAACACCGGGGCTGAACGCAGCAAATATAAGTATGACGTTGACAAAGAAGTGACACTTTTGGAGTTTGTGGATAGCGAGTCTAGACCCGGGTAGCTTCAATTGGTTTGCTTCACATGGAACTTCTATGAGTCGTACGTAGTGGGGATAACAAAGGCGGCTGCTTGTCATACGGAAGATTGGTGTAACAAGATTGTTGTCCAAATGTCATGACGGCAAAAGATCGCTTCAAGTACCAAAAGTTGGCACAAATGGACACTTAAATATCAAAAAGTACAAAAGTGACACTTAAATACTAAAATCGAAGTAAAATTGATCACTTAAGTGCCAATTTGACTAATATCCGACCAAAATGCTATATGCAATTTCCGGCGAAGTAATTGCAAAAATGCGTCGTTTTGCACGCTAATGTGGTTAAACAATGCAAAAATGACATTGTTTTAGTGTTGACATGATAACAAATTAATATAAAATTAATTAAATTTAAAACAATTTATTTAAAACATTTAAAAATAAAAATACACACATTTAAAAAATAGAAAAAATTCAAAAGCATTCAAAAAAATAAAAATAAAAAAAGAGACAACTCAGGGTTGAGCCTTCACCTCCACCACCTCCTCGCCACCTGCGGGAAAGGCGACGATGAAGGGGGAGGGTCGGCCGAGGTCGCCGGGCCACGGCCGGGGGCCGGCAACCTCGCCAATCGGAGATGAGGGCCCGCGAGCCCTCACCCCAATCTGAGGTGAGGTCTCACAGGCCCTCGATGCCGATCGGCCCTCCCCCTCCATCGCCGGCCCTTCCGGCAGTGAGGGCAAGGGATCAACTTTTAGCCACTTCCTTTTTTTTTAATTTTTTCTTTTAATTTTTCTTGTGTTTTTGTATTTGTAGTTTTAAATGTTTTAAATAAATTTAGTTTTAAATTTCATTTAATTAATTTTAATATTAATTTTTTATCATGTCAATACCAAAACGATGTCATTTTGCACTTGTTTTGCCGAAAAATCGTTACATCAACATTTTGGCTGATTTGGCACTTAAGTAATTAATTTTGCTCCAATTTTGATAATTAAGTGTCACTTTTGTAACTTTTGGTATTCCAAGGGTCTAGGTATCTTCCGATGACCTTGAAAATGGTGGAGTTCCACGAAGAGTCTCAAACATTGTACTTGTATTTCATAATAATCATCATGAATTATTGGAGCTTGCTGCATCTTTCCAGTCTCCCCCTGATAAACCAGCGACTAAGACTCTGAGTGTTGCTAGACGTGTCAGGAGTGCTCAAGGGCAGCCCGAGAAACCTAGATTTGTAGCTGCTTTTTGTCAAACGAACTGTGGCTATGTTAGCCCAGACGTGATTGGAGCATTCTGCATAGACATCGGCCTATCTTGTGACTTCAATCACAGTGCCTGAGGTACGGAGAACGAGTTGTGCTACGGCCAATGTTCCCGTGGCCATAATTTGTGAAATTCTGAATTTTATCCTGGAATTTATAAAATTCTTGCATGACCTCGAGCGACCTAGGCAGTGTCGTGACCTCAAGCAGCCCTCATTTAGGTCCTACAAGGATCGCACAACAAGCGGCAACCATCGCGCGACCCTAGCCAGGGTCACGTGACACTTGTCAGAGGTCGCTCAACCTCGGGCTATCTCAACCGATGGCCATTGGCACCAAATCTAGCTCATCCGCAGCCATAGCCCTTTACCAAACCGGGAAAAGATTGATCTTTAAATATATATATATATATATATATATATATATATATATATATATATATATATATATATTTGATTTTTTTATCATTTATATTTATTTATTTATTATCATTGTTTAGTATTTAAAAAAAAAACAATAACAAGGGAAAATATGGAAATTTGAAGAATGGATAAGGGTAATTTAAAAAAAAAATGAGTTTCAATATTTGGCCAAAATCTAAAAGTTCAAAATTACTTCCTACTAGAATTGAGCTTCAACAATTACTTCAAAATAATTATCAAAGATTTATCATTTTTTAAGGGAGCTTCAACGATTACTTCAAAATAATTATCAAAGATTTATCATTTTTTAAGGGATTTAGAAGGTGGAAGGTGCCTTTAGAATGCTAGACCAAAGGCTCAAACATTTCTCAAGGCTTTGGAGGCTAAAAACTATGAGAACCTTTCTAGTGGCTCAATCTGGGGTGGCCAGAGCTTCGTCACAGTGTCATATGTTAAGGGTCTGTTTAATAACCGGTCAAACAATGTTTATTTCCATTATTTTGTTTCTAGAAGTAGTTTTATAATAGAATCACATTTGGTAAAATTTTTATTTCCGGGAACATATTTTTAGTAGAATCAATAAAAAACAAAAAAAGAGTTGATTGTTTGTTTTCGGGAACAATTCTATAATCAAATTTATCTATTTTTTTCTTTTTTCTCCTCTTTCTTCTTGTTCTTCTTCTCTCTCTTGTTCTTCAAGTGCTACTACCGCCGCCATTACCATCTACTGCCGCCGCCGCCACCCCTCGCCAAACATCACCGTTTGCCGCTCATCGACGCCGATCACCGGCAAGCTCTCTAGAGGCTCGCCTAGCCATCGGCAAAGCCTGACAAGCTCACTAATGCCTCGCCCAGCCACTGGCAAGCTCGTCGAAGGCTCACCCAGCCACCGACGAGGCTTGGCCTCGCTAGATCTAACAAGACTGAGCCTTGTCGATGGCTAGGCAGGCCTCCCTTGGCCACTAGCAAGCCTCGCCCGCCCAGCCTAGCCATAACCAAGTGAGGCTCAACCTTGCCCAGAGTTAGGAAGGTGGAGCCTTGCCAACAGCTAAGTGAGCTTAGCCTTGCCAACAGCTAAGTGAGCTTAGCCTCGCCAAATCTGGCGAGACTGCTCACCCAACCAAGACTCGGCCGAGCCTTGCCTAGCTGCCGGCGAGGCTCGACTGACGAGGCACGGCCTCACTGAGGGCTGGCGATGTCCAATGAGGTCGTTGGTCGTCTCAAGGCCAGCACCTTGAAGAAGAAGAAGAAAAAGAAGGAAAGAAAAAAGGAAAAAAATTATCTAAAAATGAAAAATAATTTGAAGTGGGAATTGAAATTTTGCAATATATAGAATACATATTTAATTTTGTATTTTTATTTATAATTTATAATTTATTTTATTTTTTATTATTTAATAAAAATTTGATTAGTTAATATTTTTATTACTTAGTATAAGTATAATTAATCAATAAAATTTCTATGATTTGATAAAATTTTAAAATCAGAATATAAATTTTGTGTAATTACTAAATGCGTTATTTTACTTAAAAATTATAACAGAAATATAATAAAAAAACAATTATTTTTATTAAAAATAATTTTCAAGAATATAATTATTATCAAACGCGCCGTAACTCTCGGAGGATCCGGGCCTCGCCGCCTCCTACCTTTTCTTCTTAATAGAACAGCTGGTTGAGGTCGAGGGCTCGAGGTTGAAGAGGGCTGACGCGCCTACCTTTTCTTCTTAATAAAACAGCTGGTTGAGGTCGAGGTTGAAGAGGGCCGAAGCGTCAGCATCAGCGTCACTCCTGGATCCCTGATGCTTCACGAACGCAGCGAAACATCTGGTTCTTGGTGAAGAACGTACCCCCTCTCTCTCTCTCTCTCCAATGAGAAATCTTTTCGTGTTACGGAATTTCGTATCTCCTTGCCAATGAAGGGTCTGTTGCGATCTCTTTCTGTGAGTTCTCTCCACCATCATATTCTCCCTCTGGCTCAGTTGTTCAAATTCAAGCGGTTGTTGTGTTTTCTGCTGTTGGCTACCGTCCAATTTCGTTGCCATTGGTGCAGGGGTATGGAGGTTTTCGGGCTTTTTCTAGTAGAGGCGAGCTCAGGCTTGATGGGGTCAAGGACATCATCGCCGTGGCCTCTGGCAAAGGTGGTGTCGGCAAGTCCACCACCGCAGGTACTTGCCGGATGCTTTTGTTTCTTGATATAAGTCGGGATTTTGTCATGCATTTTTGCTTTGGACAAGTGTGATTGGTGGTGCCTTTTTCTCTGGATTGATGGTACTATGGACATGTTAGATTAGTGAGATGCGGTTGATTAAATACGGACAGTCAATGACATTTTGATCCTCATGTGCAGTACTATAAGAAGGGAGGAAGTGGTGAAGTGATTTTAGTTTTTTAAGTGAATGCGGAAAAAGATGGGAATTGTTGAGAAGTCAGGAGTCAGTAGTCACCGGGAGTCCCCACCAATGCTTGAAGGCAATGAATGGGTTGCTGTGCAAACTGATTGGATATCAAGGGATTAATCGGAGATTTGTATTATCTGCACATTTATTTGCATAGCTCAAAGAGTAATCTCACAGTGAAGAGCTTCCATACTGGAAGCAATAAGCTGATTAATAACATAGTCATCCCACACCAAATGCTCCCAAGAGGAAGATATTCATGATTGCAGAGAATAGACCAAGAGCAATTGTGCAACTTTTGTACAAAGTGGATTTCATTGGAACTTCTGCTATCTCTAAGACTTCTCTTCAGAGTGCTCTATGCAGTTTTTCTGATTCTGTAAATACTGAAGCCGGGGGTGGTAGTCGGATACTTTAATACTATCACTGATAGAAGGGAGGCTAGTAGTCCTTTACTCCTTTTTTACTTATATACAAAGGGTTTGGATGGGGTTGGGACCTACCACACCCGTTGTTGGAATGTTTGGTGTAAGGTGCCAACAAAGTACCAACTGCCCACCAGGAGAGCCTATCACTACAGCTTCACCAGTTGCGAGTGGGGAAGGCCAAGACCGGAGATACACCAAAGCTCAAGCCCGTTCCTTCACAGACTAACCAAGGTTTCTTGAGACAATAATAGATTAAAGATCAAACCTGTGACCTTTGGGTTGCAAACCGAGTCTTGGACTCCTAGACCAACCACCTGGTTGGTTTGCAATCCTTCATCTTCCTGTTGCTGATATGATAGCTTTTAACAATGTGCTAAAAGATGCAGGTCTCTTTGTTCATAAATTTTGGTAATAATTTGATTACTTGGAGCAATAAAGGATTTTAGCTCATAGAGAGAGGGGGCTTGATCGTGTTCTTTTTAAATTTGGTCCCAAAGTTTTCCCAGCTCCGTGGTTGAGTTCTGCAGTTAACTGGAAAGGTTGAAACAAGTTATAAATGAGTTTGACATGAATTATTGTAGTAATATCTCAGAGGCTTGTGAACCAGAAATTTCAAGAACCTGTGATGGTTCAAAAACCAATACCAGGTTCTTTTGGGTAATTACAGCTTAAAAAGCAACTTTCTGCAGAGTCCCCTATTCTAAAATGTGCAGAGAAAGCTTTCTATAGGAAGATTTCAAGACTTTCTTAGCTCGCCTTGGGAGATCAAAATACTTGTTACTTTCATAATGTGGTTAAGCTAGATAACCAAGGGGTACCCTTCTATAATATATTCTGATGATTGTCTGAGACTCCCTGCTTATCTTGACATTAAAGCTGAAGTAATCAATTATTATCAGCATTTTTTTTATTCTGTTGATATAACAAGATATTGGTGATGCTGCAAAACTCAAGTTGTTAAGCCCTGTCATTGAAACTAACAAATAAATCTGTTCTTTGGTAAATAAATGGGAATAAGCACCTGGCCTGATGGTTATACTGGTCCTTTTTTTTTTCCAGTGAACAGGTATAGTGGGAAGTGAATGCAACTGTGATTGCCCTTGTGCCTAAAACAGTTAAAACTTTCCAGAATGACTGATTTAAGGCCGATCTCTTGTTGCAATATTATATAAGATACACCAGTAAAATTCTTGCTAACAGATTGAAAAAGAGCATGTCTGATTTTACCAGTTTATATAAGGGAGGAGAATTGGGGACAATGTGCTTTTAACTCAAGTGATTGTTGAGAGCTATCATAGAAGGAACCATTCTCCTAGGGCCCCATGTACAACAAGGGTGATCTCATGAAAGCCTTCTGTTCCATATGTTGGGATTTCTTCAGCAATATTTCTTGAACTTATTCATATTCCTGCTAAATTTATCTAGTGGACTAAAAGTTACATCAGATCTTCTAAACTCTCTAGTATGCTTAATGGTGAGGGGAGAAAAGTTTGAGGCTAGGGGTTACTCTTTTTCCTTACCTCTTTGTTCCAACAATGAAGATTCTGCTTTGATTGTAAGAATGCAGCCACTGAAGGGAAAATCACATTGCATCCTCTTTGTAGCACAATCAGAATGACTCACTTATGCTTTGCTGACAATTTGATGGTAATACTGTATGGAGACTCTTCTTTTTCTGAAATTTTAGCATCTTCAATGAGCTCTATATAATGTCTAGCCTGAATTTTAACCCTAGAAAAGCTGAAGCTTTAGTAGCAGGCATTCCTGATGCTTTGTTACAGTGATTTCTTAGTATTAGTGCACTTCAACTTGGCTCTTTACCCGTGAGATACTTTTGTGTTCCCTTGACCTCTTGTAGATTAAATGAAAAGCAATGTGATCCTCAGAAATATGAACAATTTAAGGATTTGTGGTTGGGCCTGTAAAAAATTGTGTTATGCTGGAAAACTATAACTTATATTGGCTGTTATTCAAAGTACTTCAGCTTGTTGTTTAATAGTTTCATTATTCCTAAGAAAGTGCTAAAGAAAATCGAGAAAGCTTGTGCTTCTATCTTATGGAGAGAGGACATGCTGAAGATGCCAGAATGGCAATAGTCAAATGAACTCAGATTTGTCTACTGAAACACAAGGGAGGAGCTGGTCGGAATAGGCTCTTTCATTGGAGTGAAACATGCATTCTGAAGTGTATTAGGCTGCTTTTAATGCAAGGGGGTTCTCTTTGGATAGCATAGATGACAATAAAAGCTCAGAGATTGAAGTCTCTGGTCATTAAAACATACAGTGTCTTCTTCTTATGCTTGGAGGATAATTCTAAATCTTCATGATGCAGCTTGGCAGTGTATTAATCATTGCATCAGAGATGGCAATGTTAAGTATCTCTGGATCAATAATTGGCACCAGTTTGGTCCTCTCCTATATAACTTTGGAAGTAGAATCCTTTTTCATTTTGCCATATATCGAATGACCAGAGTAGAAGTCTCTGGTCATTAAAACATACGGTGTCTTCCTGTTATGCTTGGAGGATAATTTTTCATCTTCCTGATGTAGCTTGGTAGTGCTTTAGTCACTGTATTAGAGATGGCAATGTTAATTATCTCTGGATCATTAATTGGCTCCGGTTTGGTCCTCTCCCATCTAACTTTGGAAGTAGAATCATTTATTATTATGCCATTTATCGAATGACAAGGTGTCTGCAGTCATTAAGGATTTTCACTCCACCAGCAACGTTTTCCTCTTTGTTGGATATTCAAGTTGCTTTATGTGGGTTTTATATCCCTTTAACTCCTCTGTGAAATTATTTGGAGTTCTTCAGATGGTGTTCTACAGTCAATAATACTTGGCAACTTCTCAGAGATAGAGCTGCAAAAGTACCTTGGCATCTACTTGTTTGGTTTTGTCTGAATATCCCAAGCATTCTTTTAAAACTTGGTTGACAATTATTAATAGATTGCCAATTGAGCACAGATTGTTTACTTGGTTTGATAGTATCAATTATACCTCTCTTGTGCGGGATTTGTAATGAATCCAGTGATCATATGTGTGGTGCTTGCTTAATCTCTATTGCTGTTCAAAAAGAAGTTTGATGTTGTTGAGATTCAGTAGGGAAGTCCGTCACTGGCAGGATGAGTTGGATTAGGCTATTAAAATGTTCAATGTAAGAACAAATAATACTATTGTTGGAAATTTGGCCTGGAATGCTTATTGCTATCACATTCTGTATGCAAGGAATAGATTATTACACAATAGTCAGCTTACGTAGCATTTTTAATGTTATATACAGTATAATGTTTATTGTCCATTAGAGGATATGTCCTGTTCCAATGCTTTGAAGTGAGTTGCTACTTCAAGACAGAGGACTCTGTGCACAAATTGGGTTATAAATTTTCTGTAGATTGGGTTCACTCAACATTTAAATGAGCTTCTAGTGGGGAGGGCCTCTCCTACATACAATATCTGGAAATGAAATGATAAACTTACTGATGAAGAATATGCTAAGTGTCTTTGTTTCTTTCACAATTAAAGATAATTTCATAGATAATAAGAAGTAAGGTGCACACTCTGTGGCATGGGGACTATAAAATGTTCATTCAAAGAAATAAGAAGGGCCTATTGGAGAGCAGTAAGGAATTGTGGGTCATGTCTTAATTTTTTAATACTAAGCTGGATGAAGTTTGAAATATTGTATTGTTTATAATGCGTATAGATAACTAATGCCAATATATCTGCAGTTAATTTGGCTGTTGCACTTGCTAACGTGTGTCAACTCAAGGTGGGCTTGCTAGATGCCGATATTTATGGACCATCTGTTCCCACTATGATGCACATACATGAGAAGCCAGATGTGACTGAAGGTAAGCGATTAACATTTTTGAATTTTCTGCATAGCAGTGTGCAATTTGAAGATCATAAAATTTATCTCAAGTTGAAATTCTAAAGCTTACCTATATAATGCTGATCTTATCAGGAGCTCTTTATCGTTTTTCTTCCATATAACTGTGGGTAAAATGGACTTTAACTTCAATAAGCGGGTATGGTTGCAACAAAGTAGCTTTTCTAGGTAAGTTAAGGTTGAGAACTAGAAGAATGAA
This sequence comes from Eucalyptus cladocalyx, assembly GCA_017140615.1. Classification (NCBI taxonomy): domain Eukaryota; kingdom Viridiplantae; phylum Streptophyta; class Magnoliopsida; order Myrtales; family Myrtaceae; genus Eucalyptus; species Eucalyptus cladocalyx. The sequence goes on from CM029522.1 coordinate 27,320,858, forward strand.
CAATGCTTCTCTATCCTATTGTCCTGCAAGTTTTTGACATAGATGATGATTTATCACAGTTCCAGACTTAATTTTTCTTTGTCATCTGCTCAAAAAATACTTATTATCTTAACATAACATAGATGTCAAGAATATTCGTGCATTTAATCCCCTCTTATTATTTGGCAGATAAGAAGATGATTCCTGTTGAGATGTATGCAGTCAAGTGTATGTCAATGGGTTTGCTTGTTGAAAAGGATGCACCAATCGTATGGAGAGGTCCTATGGTACGACATACTGTCCAATCTATCCTTTCAAAAATCTTTTAAAAGAAGATGTTGTGATTGGATTATCTATAAGCCATCTAAATGATATCTTATTACTATGAGGCCCATGTTATCTGCTGGATGAAAGGATGGCAGTGAAAGAAATAGATTGGTGATTAAAAGACCACCTGCTCGAGCCCTCTTTTGGCTTTTCTTTTGCAGCATGGATTCGAAGGCTTTGGGTTGATGGTAGAAGTTTGAAAACTCATAGGTTGCAGTATACGAAATACGGAGAAAATGTTTGATAGGTCATTTTCTTTGTACTCAGCTCTCTGAGGACAACTGGTGCAGAGTGCCAGTAACAGATTCCAAAGGACAATTTTTTTTCAGTGCTATTCGTAGAAAAGGAACGTGATCACCAGTTCTTGCATATCTTCTGCATCTTTAGCCAAATATAGGCTTTCGACATATTGCATGAGATGTCTGGCTCCAAGATTCAGTAGTAATCTTTTTGGGGCTTCCTGTCCAACTTCATAGCAGAAATGTTGACATGTTCTAATGATCTCACAAAGAAAAAGTGACTGAAATCTGACTAGGACCGATCGGTTCCTGGTCTGGTCTGGGTCTGAGGTGGAACCGAGAACCGGACCGATTGGTCCGATCTGGTTCGGTGAAACTGGTAAATTTGCTATTTTGGGCCAAAAATAAAATGAAAAATAGGAGAAATTGGGAGGAATTAAGGTTTGTTTCTTAAGAAATTTAAAAATATTATACATAATTAACTGGTTTGGTCGGTCCGGTTCCCACTTTGGAACTGGGAACCAGACGGGAACCGGACCGACCAGCCACCGGTTCCAAAAGTGGGAACCGGAAACTGGACCGCCCTCTTTGGGAACTGCCCAAAACTGGCCAGTCCAATCTGGTCCGGGCGTTTTCCGGTCTAGGTGATTCCCGTTGTACACCCCTAAATCTGACCATGAATTTTTGCCAAATGATGTGCCAATTGCCATTCAAGATGGCTTCTCTTGTAGCCTCCATATGTGACTTTGACATACAGCACAACCAACATGTCACTCTAGACAGGCACCTTAGTGTCTATATTCCAGTCTTTGTTCCTTAACACGTTCAGGCGACAATTCAGTCATCTTTCCCCAAATGTGGATCCCCAGATAGTAAGGCAGCCTACAACACATGGACTTTGGTAGAACAGATTGGTAGCTCCCAAAGCTTCATCTTTTGCATGCATCAGGAATTACTAGAGCAGGGTTTAAGTATTGACATTTTGCAAAGGAAAGAGAAAATCTTAGTTGACAGGCGTTTCCACTCTAGAATTGCAGTAGATACAGAGGAATATCTGCTCTTGCTTTGTCATTGGATGAATCTAATCTGGCTATGATTCTTAAACTATTGTATATAGGCTGATTGTAAGTATCACTGTGTGATAGGGGCAGTTTGAGTGGTCACATCGATCCTCTTTTTAGCCACAGTAATTGGATGTACTGAAGATTCTTGGTTTAGAAAGTATACCCTTGGTGGAGTTTTCGAAATTTAGGATAGGTGATCTTGGGGAACTTGCACTGTTTCAGTGGACCTTTATGCCAATTAATGCGTTTATAATCCTTTATGGTCGGTGATTGAAACTTTTTGTACAATCTAAATTTTTCCACAGCTTTAGCTTGTAAAAGATACTGAATCTTTCTTGTTGCAGGTAATGAATGCTCTTGAAAAATTGACAAGGGGAGTCCAATGGGGAAATCTTGATATTCTTGTAGTGGATATGCCACCAGGCACGGGTGATACACAAATAAGTATGACGCAGAGGCTACAGTTATCAGGTAATCTAATAAATATCTAATTTAATTTAGTTAATCAGAACAAACTTGGTAATTGATGTTGAGGATTGGATCAGTGGTAGTGCCAGGCCTTCCTTGGTATATAGCATGAGGTCTAGCTGCACCAATCCCCCTCCCTTTATATTGGATGGGAGAAAAGGGAAATTGAAAGACAGTTGTTTTTTTTCTGGCCTCATCCTTTCTAGAGGTACAACTAATGGTACTTCAATGCCAAAGCTAAATGTACTCAATTTGAAAAGAATCATTCAAACGTGTATTTAAGGTGGCTGAGTAATGTTGAAGAGTAATTGAGCCAAAAAGGAGAATCTATCGGCCCCCGCCAAATTTTTGCATTCCCATTTGATTGTGGCTATTCATGCCTAAGCTAGTGCTTTCTTTTTGGTCCATTTTTTAAAATATAATTATATGTCAAGTTCCATTCTTGTTGTGTTGGAGTCAACTAATTGTTCAGAGCTTGATACAGAGGATTTTCACTTCAACCAGAATTTACATCCACATGTTTCTTGGGTAATTGAAAGCGCACATATATCTGAATAGATACATGCCTGCGCACCGAATAAATACACAGGCATTCCCACATTCATGCTCAAATATTTGAATTATTTATTTGAATTAAATGTGAATGCAAAAAGTGAAAAAAAAATTTCTTTCATGGTTGAGGTAAATATGATAAATGGAAAAGAAATTCGGTTCTAATTCTTCCAGTAAGGGACTGATCCAAAAAATCAAAATCTTCCATTCAGAATTTCAGCTTGTACTTGATTTACTTGTATTCTGCTCCATTAAGGTCTTGAAATGGTTTTATTTTACTATGAAATGGTTCTGCATCAGTACATATCACGGACTTGAAAGCTAATTCTTTGTTACAACAGATTTTAATAAAAACATTTTGCTTCATATTCATAATTTTGATGCACGTCAAGTGTCTGGTATTTCTGATGGTTATTTTGGAAGTTACACCAATAGTTTCTATTCTTTCTTTGTTCATTTATCAGCTTAAGTTATATGCTGGCAGGTGCATTGATTGTTTCCACTCCCCAAGATGTTGCCTTGATCGATGCTCGAAGAGGAGCTAGGATGTTTGCTAAAGTTCAAGTTCCTGTATGATCATTTTCTGGACCTTTTCTATGTAGTGTGCTTGAAGTGAATTTGCAAAATTGCTGACAGCATGAGTAACTTACAGAGATTGCTACCTTGGAAACAATGTTCTAATTGTATTGCTTGCATTGTCTTGCATATCTTCTTGCATATATCTTTGTAGTTTTTGAGATGTGGGAAAGCTCTCTTTAGAGTTTGTGCATTCAGCTTTCGAAAAGTTTTCCACTTCTCATATTTCAACTTTTCAATAAGAACTTTCAAATGGCTGCCATTGGACATTGTATTTTCATGTGGCACGTTTTATCTTATTTTACTTTTTCTGATTAAACCAGTGTCATGTAATGTTCTTAATAATATTCAGGTTTCATCTTTTCCCTATTTGAAACATTCAAAGCATTATTGGCTCTAAAGCATCAACTTTTTTCTTTTCTGTAGAAATGAAAACATGAAGCTGGAAAGATACTCGCAACCATACACCCCATACGTGTGTGCATTTATTGCCTTACTGTAGCTATCTTTTTTCTGGTGATTTGACTGGGATATAAAACTCAAATCTAGAGAAAAAAAATTTGGGCACTATGAAAAGCTTCCTGCATGTTTCAAGTTCATATTACCTTCCCTCACACGAATAATTGAACATCTTCCAATCCTTCATCAATTATCTTGTATCTTATTCTTCAGCTTGCTGGCTATGGCTTCCTGTCAACATCATGTACAAACTCAGATGGGAGGACCAATAGGCTAATATTCAGACATAGGAATTGTGGTTGAGTTGAAATTGGACTGGTTTTTGAACAAATGTATTTGCAGGGAGTGCAGAATTTTAAGAATACAACATCTTTTGCTCTACAGTAAATTCATCAATTTTAAATGTCATGTCTGGTTGGATAAAATGCAATATTCATGATCTGTGTATTTCATTTAAGGGGTCACTTTACAATCACAAGGAAGCTAAGGAATTTGGCTGATGAAAAGCGGTGTCTTATCGATTTGAGTTTGCAAACTGGCAAAGTATAAAACGATGAAAAAAGGAAGCAGTTTTCCATTTGTTTAAAGTTTTAAAAGGTCATTGGAATATCTGCCTTTATTTGAGTGGTGGAACTTCGTGTAATGGAGAGAAGTGTTTTCTCCTCCAAGAGTTTGATTAGTTTGGGGAGTTGTGATTTTTGCATAATCTTTTCCTACTCAATTTTTGCAGACCATTTGATGAAATTCTCCATTGAATGGAGAAGAAATATACTGGCTTTGGTAGTAACTGATCATGTCATGCATATGATGCTAGAATATGGCGTGTGCTTGTTTTTGAAACGGAAAGTCACGTTGTGCAGTTGTTCTAGGGGTGATTTCACCTTTTCATCTCGTATTTGCAAAAGAATTACAGTTTACATCTTGCACTTGTGAAAGTAACTTGTATTCTCTATTTCCAAAGCTACATTTTGCTTTACTTGTGAATGCCATATTTCCAAGAAAATTTCACATTTCGTCTGTTTGTGTGTGTGTGTGTGTGTGTGTGTTCAATATTGCATGACTGCATTTTTCACTAAATCATTGCAACATTGTTCCAGTGGTTTCTTAATGGGTATAAAAATAATGGATATAAAATACTAGTTGAGAAGTCTATTTTGGAAACATGGGCTTTATATGATGCTAAACGTAATGTGATTTGCTGGAAGTGTAAGTAGTTATTCAGAGTATTTAATGTAGTTGAACATTAGTGGGTAGGTTGATACAGAGGCATTATGTCATTCCCTTGATTTGGTTTATGCGGTTTTGTCTTGACCTTTCTGATTTAGCAATTTTTGATGTATCAAACTATACTTCTTGCAACACTGTCATGTGAACGTCATGATTGAATCTGGGTAATTTAATATAGACGCATCTATCTCTGCCAGTCAGTTTTATTAGACAGTGTATTTTTCATTATAATTATTATTTTTCTTTATATCTTTGACTTGAATTGGATGCCATAATTCTAGCAGTAGTTTGACCTGTGAAGGTAGTGATAGATTTTCTCCCTGCAGATTTTGGGGTTTATAGAGAACATGAGCTACTTTAAATGCCCACATTGTGGTGAACCTTCATTCATTTTTGGAAAAGGAGGAACTCAAAAGACAGCCGATGAGATGGGTTTTGAGTGTATTGCTGAGGTATGTTAAATAGTGTGATGTCTCCTATGTGCTGTCACACCAGAGACTCTGAAATTACATTTTAAGAATGCCTTAATTTTGTTAAGACTTAAAATTACATGAAATCTTTTGTAGGATCTCTTTCTCCTTTTTGCTTTTGAGTTTGCCATTTGATTCTATGTGAATGGGTGTTGGCTTATTTAACTGACAAAAATCCTAGCTGGTCTCTGTGTTGAACATGGGAGATGTTCTTATCATCTTGGATCCTTTCAATCTTGCGAAGTCAAGCAAATACGATCTACATTGTAATAATAAGTTTCTTGGCATATGTGGTCTGCACATATCTTGGAGAGTTCCTATTTACATATATCAGCATCGCCAGTTAACAAGCTTACCTCACTTTTCCACTTTTCTGAAGTCTAGAGCAGTCTACATATGTACTTAAAAAATATGTAGTTGATAGGCTTGCATTGGCTACATGACCAAATCTCAAGCAGATGAATTCTGTGGATAAAGATCAGAGCATACTCAAGATAATGGATTCTGCATCTTGTACTTGTATGGTAGCTTAAATTTTGTTTTGGCTGTGTCTTAGGTCCATTCGTGGAAGACTTTAAAATTTCAAAAGTTGAATACTAGGCAAATGCATTCGGAAACGCGAGTTAGTGTGGGTGCAGCAGATTTTGAAGTCAAACCACTCTGATGTTAACAATAATCATGTTTTGTTCAGTGTTAACCTACTCCTTTTTCCCTCCACCCTCAGATACCACTGGAAGGAGACATCAGAGAGAGTAGTGATGAAGGTTTTCCTATTGTATTGTCGGCTCCCAAGTCGACTGTTTCCAGAGCTTATAGTGATCTCGCTCATAAAGTTGTGGACAAGCTGAAGGGATTGGCAGAGCAGCAATCGCCCCACATGGAATTCCACCTGTGATATCGTGAAATACATGTAGTACGCCAAACTTCCTCCTCTTCTTTGATTTGTAGACCTAGAAGCATCGCAATTTAGGTAAGCTTTTGAAATTTTGCAGGCGTGTTCTCGGATATTTAACTTACAGTTAGTTGAGTGCTCCAAGAAAATAGAACCAACTTGGGGGATGAAGTGGCTTTGTCATTGAAAGCATCGTTGGGGTTGGGTTGGCCAGAAGGCGTCATGTATTTACTGTGATCAATATTGAAGAGATTTAGACGCTTTGCTTTGCTTTACTTTAACGTATATCGATAAATCCAATCTTTACTTTCTACTTAACGTTGGGAAAACAATGATTCTTAACAGTAAAAGTTATCCTGTGTCTTTGTTAGTCAATGATGGATCATCGCTGGATCTGAACAATGTGGAGCGCCCTTACCTTTTTATTGTCATTTCCTCCTAGTTGTCCAAGAGCCATGCTGAAATTAACGCTGACTCGAGTTCCGCTCAATGCAAGATGCATAAACGAACTTGCTCTAGATAGTTTAACGAACGGAAAATTTAAGGATGATCTGAATAGCTCATGATAAATCACCCTACGATCTCCAGTGGCCATTTATTTTTTAACCTATTTATTTATTTGCTGAGGTAACAAAATCAGAACTAACTGGATCTCCAGGCAAATGCGTTGACTGATTCCGACATGAAGGTTCTGTCGTGGTAATGCAGGTAGGACTTCGTGTTTGCTTTATACCTCGTGTCTGCAGAAAGGAACTGATCTGTCTATATGCCCAAATTCAAGACCAAAAGAGAGTCTCTGTTAGGTTTAAGTCAAAGATGCTGTTCCCAACCTCGCTTTGGCATCTCATTCAACCCCTTTTGTGTTTAGTTGACCATTGACATAGAAATCCCCTCTTTCTTCACCTGTTCTAAAAGTTCCATTCTTCTTCTGTTCTCACCCAGCATTTCCAAAGAGCATAGGGGCCCAAAAAGCTAACCTTTATTGGGATGGCCCCATTTCAAACGACGGTTTGGCAGTATTACTGAGCTGTTGCTGAGAAACGCTTGTTTGTTTCCTTGTTCAGTCCTGTGAAATGATGAAGATAAAACTGCTTCCTGTATACTGGTTCTCAGCTGTTGGGTCAACAGGGAATTTGATGGTTGGCAAGCGCATGTCATTTAGCTGGGTTTTCATGATTGCTCCAGATGACTTCTCTCTCCCGCACACCTTATCTAGTGCGTCCCCCCTTCTCCATCTTGGACTTGCTTGCTTTTGTATTTTGTTTTTTTCTTATTATGTTTGGGATCAATTTTTTGGTAAAGTAAATTTGCCTATCTTGGACTTGTGTTGCCTATTAAGAAGCGCCGACACTATCTAAGAGCTTTCGTACTGTGTCAAACACTTCAACACATGTATGACACTCTCCAACACTCGATCAATACGTGTCGAAGAATTAACACTTGATCAATTTTTCCGACACTTGAATCGGAATTTCACTATGCGAGTTTCCAACACAAGATTCCAACATACAAGATCAATTGTAAAAAATTTCGATAAATGAAGGGTCACAAGATATATATGTGTGTGAAAAAAATAAAAATCAATAATAAAAATAACATATTAGATAAGAATAAAAACTTAATATTTATTCTCTTCTCTTTTGATTCTTATTTTCCATGATGCACAATTTACCTCAAATATTTTCTTTTTTCTTTTGACAAATCTAACACGCAAGTCTAGAATGTGAATTACTTGTTTTTTTTTTCTTTCCAAGTTTTATGGATTTATTGAAATAGAGTTGAATTTGTCAAATTGAAATAATGGATGATATTTATAAATGATGGATTAATATTTTTAGTGTAAATTTATTATAGAATTTTTATTTTTTATTTATTTGTGAATTTGAATCAGATTAATTTGATTGAAATAATCATAGAATTTATATATAAAATATGCATTTAATATATAACGTGTCAGAATTCTCTTTGGTCGTATAGTATCGTGTCGGTAAGTATCGTGGTAATCACGTCAATATCAGTGTTACTTAAATTACCTAAAACACTTTGGTCTTTGAGGATAATCCATTTTATTTCTCTCCAATTAATTTTTTTGTGAAATTACTTAGCTGGAAATAGTGTGAGTCAAAGCAATACTGTTAACCGCGACTTCTACACCGAGTTATATTTTCTTTTTTCGCGCCACGATACTGCTGAATTCAGTAAAAGTGGGCTAAAATCGCATCACGTTTTTGTCCTATCAAAGATGATTTTTTTTTTTTTTTACAAGTGCTTATAAATTCAACTTATAATGATGGAGAATTTGTAAGAGACGATAGTATAATTAGTCAAAGATCTACAAATTTTTAGGTTTTATAAGTTCATACACGAACGATAAAAAGCAGCATTGGAAGGAAGAATCCGCATACTAGTGAAGCGCTAAAATCACACCTTTTCATACTCGTCGTGTTGGTTATGAGGTAATTATGAAAGTTTTTGACGATTATCATTAGAATAATACAAAAAATTTGACTAAAGTACAAGATCTACATAATTGGAGAAAATCAAGGCAACTGAAGCTTTTGCTGGTTGGACTTGTCGGTACCTAGTAATCTCGCCACATGATGATCTTCTGTAATGATTTGTCGTTAGAATGTCAATTCATTTAGAATACAGTTGATTGTGGCCAATAATAGAAGCTAATTTGCATTCGAAAATACCTCCAAAGGCGCACACCTTCAACTATGTAAGGAAAGGAGTTATTCATTTAAAAAAAGGAAGAAGGAATAATCCCACCAAAAATCCAAAAATATTCTTTATGGGACACTAACATTCAACTTTTTTTTTTGAGTCTCACGAGAATCCCAAACTTGTATTAATGACCTGAAAACACCTTCTCTTAGAATTCCGTTCATGATGGCCATAAAACATCGGACACGGTGGTGTTCAGGCATGCTGCCGTGTAGGACTTTTGACGGCCACTATGGGTGGAACCGTGAAGGTAATTTTTGGTCACTGGTATAAATTTAAGGCGCTGGTTAGTCGAAAAAGTGTGAGGTATGGATGTCTCATGAGGAAAAGTTTAGGATTCTGTTTTTCGGAAATTTTCCTTAAAATGTGTATGGAAACATAAATTTCATGTGATTCAAATGGTGGTAGACGAGAGAACAAAACACAATGATACGAATTTTCTTTTATGGCCATACAATGTCAAGAATCTGAGAAATGCTCCATTCGATTCTTATCAACATTCACCTTTCACATCTAAATTAAATGCTTTTGTCAAAAAGAGAAGAAAGTGCAAAACTACTCAAAATGCTTTATTCACTTTCTTGCCGTCTTATGATTGTAGATTTGATTGTACCCGGTGTTGAATGTGAAACATTGAAGCGTAGACACTGTGGCCATGTGAAAATCTTCCCTCCTTCCTCTTCTTTGAGGAATCATGACTTTGCTTGAAATTCGTTATTTTGGTCTGCCTACACCACGACGCACTTCTTTAGCCACTTTTCCACAAAGAGATCCTAATTATCAATCGCAAATTTTGGGAGTCTATAAAAAAAATAATACCCATATTCAAGGGTTGAATAACACGTTAAGAACCTATTTTGACTTTCTCTATCCGTCCCTTTTGTCTCTTTTTCAAAATTCCCATTTTATAAAGGTGGTCCAATTTCAGATTTAATAGGAAAAGAAATGGATTCATTAACTTAAATTTCGGATATGGGCGTCGCATCAGGACACCGAATAACCTTCGGAATCAAAGTTTCCAATCATTAATGGACTTTGGGCTTACCTTTACCCTAGTGGGAAGCAAAGGACATATCCTTTGCGTGAGAGGAGAGGAAAATCGTATTGGCAATCTGGTGAAATAGATTGGTTAAAGATATCCTGGATGTATACTTAGCCAATTGGAGGATTAATGTGATTTTTCTGGTTCACATGAAATTCTGCATACAATGAAAGTCCATATTTTTTTTTTAAAAATTGTTTAAAGGTTTTCAATTTATGATCCACGTTTGAAGTTTATTAGCGACTAGCAAGAAGAAGCAAAGCATCACTAATGATCTTTAGGGTTAATTCTAGGGGAAAATTGTCCAAAAAGTACTAAACCCATTACGCTTTTGTTAAATTTCAATTTTGTCAATTGAATCCTAAATCTTTTTACGTTTTACCAATTAAATATATTATGCCAATTTTGGTTAAAAACTACCGACATGAATACTGACTGTCCTACGTGGGCATAACCATCACTAACGTAAATATTTTAAATAATATTTTATTGATTTTTTGAAATTTTTATAATTTTGTTCATTTTCTTTACTTTATTTTCGTATTTTGGATTGAGGCCAGCATTGGGCAAGCACATTGCGGCTCCTGTTAGCTTTGGTGAGGGCTGTGACACCCTCACTAGCCACTAGGTGAGGGCGCACAAGCCTCTGCCTAGACCCAGTGAGGGTCACAATGCCCTCGTTGGCTCTCAATCTAGAAAATAAAAAGAAAAGGAAAGAAAAAAATAGAAAGATTCAAAATATTTATTTAAAAATTTCCATGTTAACGCCTACTAACGGTCCGCATTCACATAAGTAGATGGATTTAATTGGCAAATTGTCAAAACATTTAGGACTTAATTAATAAAATTGAGAGATTTATGACTAAATTAGTAAAAGTACAATATAATTTTTTCTTTATTCAAGTTGGTTGATACCCGACACCAAATCAAAGGTCATGATATCCAATCATGTGTTTGAGTTGCAGCATAGCCAACTTACTGGGGCCATTCCGGGGGCCTTTTTGCCTCATAGATATCGGGTCCGTGTGACATGTCCAATTGCTTGGGTAACCCTAAAAGACTCGAGACTTATATATACCCAACATCATTATGCCAGTAATCCCACGTATATTGATGATGTAGTATATTCATGAATTTCTCGGCTCAACTTCGTGTTCAAGGATGCACAAGAATAGCCCTAGAGTCCACTAGCATTGAGAAGGAAAGCTCCACCGACAAAGTAACAAGTAAAGCTCTATTCTCAAGATGGCAAGTAAGACCTCCGGAAATACTCAAAGTGAAATACGCCGACATCTGTCAGTATCCAAATCAAACGCTTTTAAAGTTACATCTTTTGTCGATTTTTTCCTCTCTCTCTCTCTCTCTCTCTCTCTCTCTCGACCGATTTTTACATGAGAAGTGCAATATTTTTCTCCTCCAACAACGCTCGGAAATTTCAAAGTTCCAACCTTGGAGTCTCTTCTTTCCTTAAAGCAAAAGAGACTGGCGACGCGGGACGTTTCGCGACAACGCGATTAGCTCTAGAGGGTTGACTTGTGGCCAGCCGTCTTAATTAAGGTCCCAATAAAGCCGTGTCTGGCTGCCGAAAAGCTCGAGCATACAAATTAGTTAAGAACGAGGTTTTCGTTTCCGCAGTGAGGTGAGGCATCACCGGGACAGATCTAACTAAACGTCTTTGACCCTACGTGTGAAGAAAAGTAAAACTAGGACGGTGTAGAAAGTGGACTTCCATGTCGTTTTACACTTTTAACATATATATTCATGGACCCTCCTCCACGAAAAGATCCAAAACGAATGCATGGCCATATCAATCCTCTCTCTCTCTCTCTCTCTCTCTCTCTCTGTGCTCTGAAGATGATGAGTTAGGTTGAGGGGAATGTTGTCTGGTTCGAGATCATTTCTCTTGCTCTTGCTTCCATGGGGTTGCTGATCGAGCTTTGATCGCATGCGTTCATGCGAAACTGGATTGGTGATTTCGGACCAGGCTTCATTCCCCTCAACAGTTTTCAAGAAAGCTTTGCTATTCAAGTTGCATCAGTCGAGCCTCTTTCTGGGTACGTATCGATCGACTCTTCCTCTCTTCTTCATCTTTGATCTTGAGCTAATCCCAAGTGGGTTTTCCCAAGAGACATCTAGATCGCTTTCTGAACAAATAGTTCGCCATGTTGCCTTCTTTCCTTTAGCCCTCTTGTCCCTTGTCCCATATGTTGGCTGTATGATTCATTTCACCAAAATTGATCATCTCTATTCCTATAAGCCACATAATACATGATGCGTTCATGTTTCGACCTCGCCAAGTCTCTTCTTCATGCAGGCGCGGTTTGTGGATGCATGCTTGTATGCGTGCTAGAGAAAGATTATTAGGGTTCTGTTAGGTTTTGAGATGATGGAAATTGATTTCCTTTTGCTCAGGGCTCTTGATATATACCGGACCTGTGTTGATATGTCGTGTTTACTGATTCCAGTTTTGAGTTTGTTCGTCTTTTATGTGTTTTTGTGCGCACGCGAGAGAGAAAGAATCGTTGGGATTCCAAATCATGCTTTTTCTCTAGAAAACTCTACTTAAAAGGTTGGATAAAAAAGTATAAACTAAACGAATCATAAAATGGGCCATAATCAACTGATAGTAATGGCAATATCATCGGTCATGTTAAAAGGTTCGGCTCAAAAGGTCAAGTCATTAAGCATGAAGGGAGATTTATATATTCTAGCATAATACATACGGTGTGGGATACTTGAAAAAGAAAATTTACATAGGATAATAACTTTACATGTTACATGGTATATAGGGCACCTCATGCCGTGCATAGATGATATATGAGAAGATGCGTGTCTTTTCATACGAGGTTCAATATAAATCTCACTGTTACTTGACATGTAATATATGTCGAATCTAGAGATGCAATAATTTATATTTAGCTCATCATTGCATCTCTTTTGTCCATGCAAGAAATATCAGTATGAGGTGGGTCATGTATTAACTCATTTGGGTGTAAATGTCTGACTGCAAGGACCTAAACAGATGCCAACGATATGGAAGGATTCGAATGACATGTGAAAGCTCAGAATGTCATTTGTGCCCTTCTTGGCTGTCGTGCCTCTTCCTGTTTTTTTGTGTCGGGAATTGAAGTAATTCCAAATGAAAGGGTAAAAGAAAAGCAAAAAAAAGAAAAAGAAAAACGAAGACAATGAGCACCCGATAACACTGCACTCTACATCAATTGTTATTTCCAATCTTGATGATATCAATAGCCAAGCATCCTCCTCCTTATATATTGATAATCGCCAAGAATGATGTGAGTGTTTTTGGAATGTTGCTTTAAAGTTTGCTAGATATGTGATTACTCTTCTTTTGGAATCTAGTATTTTCTATGCTATAAATTTAAATATTAAATCACCAATTTATCTCACGGTTTAAATAATTGAAGCAGCTAACGGGGGTTCTTTAGAGCTCCGAATTCCATTTCAAATTCCTTTTGGCCTTTTGCTTTCCTCATAATTTGCAAATGATTTCACAAAAGTTTTATGCATATGCTTTATGGGGTCCATGTTCATGTTGGTGTCCATGTTCTGCTAGTTAAATTGTTATTGTTTTTAAGATGCTTAATTGTCACAAGCAACTTTCTGACATCTTGGAGACTTGGTTGTTAATAAATTTTATATTCATCATTGCACAAGACCATGGACCGCATCATCATTATACAAGACCATGGACCGCACAAAGGTGTACTTGAAGAGGATGATTGTCAACAATCTGCAATTGACAGTGGAATCATTTATCTTAAAAAGTTAATAAATTAGCTAATTATATGAGTTTAATGAGCGATAACGTAATTGGGTTATCTCTTGATCAGTATATAAGATAGATAGGATTTTGGAATTTGGAATTTGGCTCTACACTTTGATTCCTAAGAACTAGTTGAAACATCCAATTTGCTTAGGTCCTTCCTAATAATGATAAGGGATTTAAGATACATAAAATATATATTAGTGAACCCTTCTATTACTCACATTATAGTAGGCCTAATTCCCTAAAAAGATCCCAACAGTAGGTTTAATCCCTACCTCGCCCCCAACTTTTTCTTGTAAAAAAAAAAAAATTACAAACTTTCATTGTAGTCTCAAATCTGCTCCGCATCTAAAAATCGTCACTAATTTCTTCAAAATTACCTACTTCCATACCCAAACAAGAGTGTTGATGAAGACGCAAGTTCTGATAATGAATTTCTAATTAACTTTGATATTGATCAAGAAACTAATTATGACTTTTGAAATTGGGACAGATTTGCAACTATAGTGGAATTTGGTGATTCTTTTAAATGAAAAAGAGTTCAAGGCAAAATTGAGATTAAACCTAAAGTTGAGGTTTTTAAAGGAAATTAAGCCTATTATAATACCAATTAGTTGAGTCAATTTAACAATTTCTCTCTAATCCAGATGATTGCTTCCATTTAGCGCACATTATTGATGGCAACAAATTACTTGAGCATTTCACTCCAATAAAATTAATGGAGTAGTTACAACAATTCTGTTTATATGAATCTACTATTAATAAACTCTCAAATTTAAGAACCAAGCAGTCAGCACTCTTTATAAAGCTACAACCCATAAGGATAGAAACTCCTTGACCATACAATAATCCTAAGACTTATACCTATATGCATGAATGCATGTCTAGAGGTTCATTTGACCATACAATTATTCTAAAACTGATGTTTTCCATAAATATGTATTTATACATACATTCATTGATATAGATTGCCAAATCAGTAAAATAGACAGAACTTGCAAGAAAAAGCATGTCTTATTATTTTTTGGCCTATTTATTTGCTTAGGTTCTTTGGTTGCATTAGACTATTGTTGTGGCCTATTTATTTGGTTAGGTTCTTTGGTTGCATTAGACTATTGTTGTACTCTTCGTCACTTGTCATTTCTGACCATTCTCACGGATGGATCTCTGACTCTTGCACGTAGTTTTATTTTATTTTTTTTATTAAATAAGGTATATTCAATTCTTTTGGCTCGAGTAAACCCATGGTCAAACTGATTAGCTACCAAGCTTGAGCTGAACCCATACAGTTGATGCTCGAAACTTGACTTGTATACTGATGCTCGATAATCGACTCGAGATCATGCTCGAGTTTAATAAGCTAGAGTACCATTACTTGGGATCATGTTAGCTATACACTACTGGTGAGCAGGCCAAAGTACGTCATTTCAACGATTTAAGTGTTTACTTTACAACTAATAAATTTTTCTAAACAAACATTAGAAGCTTGATTAAGTTTGATTAGACTCATTACTTGAATATTAACGAGCTCGAGCTTGACTCGACCAGTCAACTAACTAACTCAAGGCCGAGTCGAAATTAGGCAAGTCAATCTTGAGCAATTATCGAGTCAGGACCCAGGCACTTGTGAGTTACTGGACTCCTTTACACCTCTGATGTCCGACAAGCTTCTAGACAAGGTGTTCCATTAAAGGAACATGCAAAAAGTGTTACCGACCATATGCCTTAAAAACTGTATGTTCAGCTTTCTCAGAGCACTTGAATAACCTCACCCAGTCACAGCAGCGCCCTCGGTCAACACCTCGTGACAGCTAATGAATTCCGCAGTTGGTTCAACCTTTTCTAGAAAATCAGTGTGAACCCACCAGAGTCACGGCAATTGACAATGTTGATTCAAGGCTTTCAAACACAGATTGCAGTCAAAGATGCACAAAAATCACGGCAAAGCAGGAAGTCAGAACAACGCATGCGTTAAAACATTCTTCGATGCTGCTGCTGCAGATGAAGATGCACAATAATAAACATACTATTCCATGCCGGATTTCAAAGTCTCCCAATTATTTTCCCCAAGCTCACGGCTTATATGTGTTCTGTGTTCAATTTACATGTCCGAACAATAGTTTTCTTCTTGCATTAATCAGGATAAAGACACATGATAGCCTCTGTTAACAATGTTAATCTTTTTATTCCAAGACAAGATTTTGGACAACTCCGCAACGATACGCTCAATTCGACTGCAGAATCTAAAGCAGCACATGCACTTCCTAGTCTGTGCCAGAACAAAATAATGAAAGGATAGACAGGAAGACACAATTTCTTTACAATGCTGTGCTAACCAAAAGTTAGGACACTACCCCTAGCTTCTCAGAGTCAAGGATGTCAAAAGGCTACTTTAACCCACGGAGTGCCAGCTAATTTTTGATATCACAATGCAATACTGCAGGCATTGAGAAAGAATTGCATGCTAATGGAAGGAGACATGTCAGCTTAATGATTTCACATATCAACCAAAGAAAAAATGGAATCAGATCATTCGTAAAATTTGACAATATATATTGACCATACCACCTAAGCTAATTACAATGGCACATGCCAAAGAAGTTCATTGTTTGTCCACAATAACTTGAATTTATAACTGAAATAGAATTGTCATCTGTGAGTACCCTTGAGTAGAACGTGTGTTTTCAGAAGGTGGCTAGTCAATCGACTTTACTCGTTTTAACAAGAATTTAAAAACCAAGAACGAAGCAAACCTCCAAGAGGAGCGATGCATATTGTTTTCATCACTGTTCCTGTCCGCTTGGTCAACAGTTCCATTTCTCGAAAGCTGCTTGTGGACATATAGGACGAAAGCAGTGACCAAGTTGGTGGCCTTCTCTATACCCTCTTTTCCTTTTATTCACTCATCTGGTTATTATTGGGGATCTTCCGTAAGCCAAGACTTATTATAGCAGAAGGGCATCAACATTCCGTTTCCCCTCTGGTCCCTTCGTATACCATGAAGACACATAGTCCCCATACACAACTTCGTGATATCGAGGAGGGGAAGAGTCGCTCACCAGCTCGGAAACAGGGGATATCTTCCTTGCCTTCGAAGGATCATGAAATGTTGCAATTGAAAGCCGTGCCCTGCTCGCATTTGTTATTGCCCGATGTTCTGCACTCCTATAGATTCCGTTGGTCATAATCTGAAACATAAGACAATCCAATCAGAACTCCAAGGAGTAACTCCAACTTATCATTTGCTAGACTAAGAAATGAAGTGAAATTTCGGGTAATACACTCAGGTATCAATAGTTGTCTTATTGGGTTGTGTTGTGGTAAGCTCATACACTGGGTACAACTCAAGTATCAATAATAAAGAGATGTCAATCAAACACCAACTAATGACAGAGTGCTGTACTGAAGGGATGCATGAAAGAGCAATTATCACAAAAAAACAGCTTCATATATGCATATACAAACCATAAAGTTGGGAGAAACTTGCATTGTCTGGCAGATTTTCTCTCCTCTCATGTCTTTATACAACGAGGACAGTATAAGTAATGTAGCTACTTCTTTGATATATCCAGTACACATTAAAAAAACTCCACAACTAGAGGCAAAAGACAATACAACCCCATCTTTTTTAGGAGATCAATGTCAAGAACAGTGTGTTCAAGTTTCAGACTCCCCAAACCAATCAGGTAACACAGTGTAACAGGATTCAATCTTTTTCTTTGCTTTTTTGGGCAAGTGAAATTGGATGCAATCTTTAAAGGTACCAAAAGTTACCTAGACCAAATACAGAAAGTTACGTAGACCACTAACTTCACTTGACAAGGAATTGAATCATCAAGCAATCGCTGCAACTTTGGTTTAGCAGTTAGGAGGTTTTGGAGAAACAGAAAAAAACGCTTAAGAATTTATTTTCTTCTTAAGCAGTTCAAAATGAATAAGAAGTTTCTGAATTTGCATCCTGAAATCAGTCAAAAAGTATTTATAAATGCCTTTACTTGACAAAAATGATTTGCCCCGATCATGAAATTCCAACATCAATCCATTAATATGAACCAAAAGATACATGGAAGCACTAAGCAAGAAGATTATACTGATATTAGCATAGAAAAATAAAAAGTAGATAGAAGTATCAATTACAGGCAGAGCATTAATCAACATTTTTTATCATAAATAATTATGGTTCAAAGTCAATGGGAAACGTAATTTCAGTGTAATTGGAAGATAAGTTCAACAAACATTAGTTGATATGCTAAGTACAATGGTCAAATAATCAGCAGTGCACTTGCTCATAGAAAGAAAAAAAAAAAGGAAATGTGTTGAGGTGTAGAAGAGATGATTTACATAGGACATGAACACATGAACTAGAGTGTGCAGTTTCATAATTCAGCACAAATAAGACTCCTCACGGTGCTCCCCATTTTCCCTCTGCACTTCTGGGAGAAAAGTGCCCCTCCTCTACTTCATGAAGGAAGGGAGCTGCAGGCTCTTTGATAAAGTCAAAGCCCAAAAAACATTGACTAAAAACCTAGCGAAAAGGGCCTGTTCTATATGTTGGAAGAACGAAAGCTCCTGGGTAACATACCACAGTTGGTGGCCAATGGCTTTTTGATAATGTTGAATACAAAGGGCAATCAATTTGCTACATTTCCAATTCCCAGAGGAAACCAAACTGATGCCTTACAACTCACAGAAAAACATGAGCTCAATTACTTTTAGAGCAATCCAAAGATATTTTGCTTCAACATGCACAGCAGTTTTAATTGAGATTACTCCTGGAAAAAAAATTTCTCCGCTCTTCATCTCACCCCAAGGACTTTGGCACATTTCTTCCCATAAGGAATCAAATTGAATAAACCTCAACTCCTCTTGTTAAAGGAGAATGATGTGGCTTGAATTCAGAGTCCAGATTCGGGCGATGTGGCATGCTAGGATGAAGTAAAAGAACAACACGGATGGGTAGAGACCATCATTTGGTACAATGGTAACAAGCATCTACAGTGCCTATAACATATCACAACATAAGTCAATGAGCTTAAATGTCATCATGTGCTGCTCTTGAATCAATGCTTTAGATTGTTTAAAACAGCATGGAGAATCAAGCAATGCAGTGACAACAAAAATTCAAGAGAAAAGGCAAAACCTCAGTTTGATCAGCCAAAAGGACGACAATGGCATTTGACAACGGCTCGACTGTGATCCATTCCCTGTCCTTCAAAACCTGAAGTCCCCCAACATCATCCTGGATCAAAAGGGTGATTGCGCCCATATCAGAGTGCGCTTGCAGACCAAGAGTCACGTCTGGTTGCGGGCATGGAGGGTAATAGCTAATTGTGATGTTCTGGTAGAACTCCCCCACCCAACGCTCAATGCACGAAGTTGGCAATCCCAAACTCTCTGAAATTAGGCCCAGTAGCTGCTTCGCCAGCAATCCCATTCGATCACTGTACTCAGCCATAACTTGTCTGCCCGAACAAAAACCCAACAAAACAACCCATCATCTTCTAACACTCATTACACTACTCCACTAATAATCAGTCCTCAAATTACAACACCCAACGACAGACATTTCGCAAGATTTCCTTCTTAGACCGAACCCTTTACCAAGAATCGACAAAACCAGACTCACTCAAACCAATGGAATTCGAAAACGATATCAAGAACCTGTAATCAGGAGGCGAACTGGGCCAGTGAGAGGGGTCGCGACGAGAAAGAGGCAGAGTGTGGTGATCGAAGTAGTCCCTCCAGTCCAGCACCGAGTCGTCGTTCTCGAGCATCCGGCTTCCGTACCCCTCCGTCGCGGACGAGCTCGGGTCACAAGCGTACGCGAGCTTCTCGTCCATGGGGACATCCCCGAAGAAGGACGAGCCCACGGCGCGGGCGCGGTCGAGGAGCCAGCTGGGGACTCCGTGGTTGGTGACTTGGAAGGCCCCCCAATCCCTGCAAGCCCGCCCGATCTCGGCCCGGACCCGGTCCCGGTGGGTCGGATCGAGTCCGGACAGGTCGATCGCGGGAATCCTGGCGGCGGCCCGAGCGGGAGAGGGAGAGGGCGAGGAGCAAAAGGGTCGGGTTTGAGGAGGTTGGATGTATTGGGGAGGGACTTGGGGCAGGTTGGATTGGGCGATGGCTTGGACCCTCGCGGCGGTTGCTTTCTCTACTTCCGCCATCGATGCTATGGCTTGCTTGTGCTCTGAGACTCCGAGAGAGAGAGAGAGAGAGAGAGATACCCAGAGACGAGCGAGTAGGCCACTTTTTTTTTAGCGGGACACCTAAGTACATCTCGGCAACTATTACCGGAATTTTAAGTGGAAATATTTTATTATTAATTTTTACTTACATGGCTCGCTAGAGAGCTGAGTCGACTCAGCTCCAAAGTAACATAAAAATTTAAAAAAAAATAAAAAAAAAAATAAAAAAATTTAAAAATTAAGAAAATTTAAAAAATTTAAGAAAATTATTAAAAAAAAAAAAAGGAGAGGTCGAACAGGCGGCTGAGGGCTGAGCCCTTGCCGCCGTTGCCTCCCTACCGTTCTTAGGGAAGGGCCGGCGACGGAGGGGGAGGGTCGGCCGGGTCGCCCCCCGGCCAACCGACGGTGAGAGCTGCGAGCCTTCGCCGGATCACGGCGGGGCCGCGACCCTCGCCCGGATCGGGCGAGGGCTCGCGGGCCCTCGCCGGCCCCGGCCGGGCCTAGCGACCGGCTTGGGCACGGGCCGCAATCCTCGCCCGAATCCGGCGAGGAGTTGCGGGCCCTCGCCGCCTCCCCACATCGCCGCCGGAAGGGCCGGCGATGGAGTGGGGAGGATTGGCCGAGGTCGCCGGGCCCGGCCAAGGGACGTCGGGCCTTGGCTAGGGGCCGCGAGGCTGGCCAACCGGCGGCGGGCGGTGAGGCCCGGATCTGGGGCGAGCCCTCGCCCGCGCGATCCGGCGGGGCGAGCCCTTGCCGTCGGTCGGCCGGGGCCGGCGACCCCGGCCGACCCTCCCCCTCCATCGCCGGCCCTTCCGGCGTCGATGCGGGGGGAAAACGGCGGCGGCGGGGGCTCGGCCCTCGGCCGCCCGTTCGACCTCCCCCACTATTTTTTTTTTTTACTTTTTTCTTAATTTTTTAAAATTTTTAAAATTTTCTTATTTTTTTAAAACTTTTAAATTTTTTTAATTTTTTAAATTTTCTTAATTTTTTGAATACTTTATAATTTAATTAATTTTTATATTATTATTTACACGTAGACACGAAACGGCGTCGTTTTTTGCGTTTTCTCCGCCACGTCGGCATGCAAAACGACGCCATTTTGGACTAAACTCGTCGGAAAATTGCCATGTCAGCCATTTGGCTGGATTTTCACCGGAGTGGCACTTAAGTGTCCCATTTACTCCGATATTGGCACTTAAATGTACCATTTTAAAGTTATGAATGACTTAAGTGTCCCTCCGTCTTAGAGTTATGGCACTCAGGTGTCCACCTCACGTTTGTCACGTTTGTCCTAGCTCTATGACGAAAAATCGAAACTAATATGACGAAAATTTGATAAATTTATTCTATATTAATTTTCGTTAAATTTTACTTTCAAATTACTTATTTGGATGACAATGAAAATTGATTGATATATCAATTTGAGATTTTATTCTCTATTTTTCACGGTTATTTTAATTTTATATTTTTTTTGTTATAAATGTATTAGTTTAAAATTTTTTGCAATAAAAAAAATAGTTTCGGTTAAATTTACTATAAGTATATTAGTTCAGAATTTTTAGTGATATTAATCCTTAATTTTTTAACCACTAAAAATCTCAAATTAACACATATGTGACAAATCATTCTCCTTTAACCATTTGTATGCTTTTATTATTCACCACTCCTTAAAACAAATTATTGTGTAAGTTATAAAGAATAGTAAATTATTTTGTTACTTAATCAATGCTAGAAATTTTATGGAAGAAGCTTTTCTATTATTACTTTTTTTAAGTCAAAAATTATTATTCCAACTCCTTCCAAATGAATCCAAGAATTTAGAACCCCATACTCATTTATGTTGGTTTCCTTGTATATGGCATTGAGTACAAATGATATAGATATTGAGATCTTATCTATGATCGTCTACTTGCATCCCGTCATATTACCTCTTAGGAATATAAGATGTTCTCATCTCTTCATCCTTTCAACTCATTTCCTACTATTCACTTCTTTACCAATCTTTCAATGGATTTATTTCCTAAAGATGACACACTTGAATCTTCCTCTTCAAAGTTGTCTTCTCCTAATATAGAAGTAGGTACCTTGGTGATCCCACATTGGCAGCTCATAATATGTTTGTGTCAACTACAAATTCTCTACCCTTAGTCATTTCCTCTTTTCTTATTCTACGTTCCATTCATGTAAATCAACCTTCTATTCAATATTGTGATTTCCATTGTTATTCTACCATTACATCTTTTCACGAGCCTTGCACGTATAAAAAAGCTCATATCCTCTTTGGTAGCAAGCGATGACAGATGAAAAATTATTAGACAAATCTCATACATTGGATTTGGTTTGGAGGTTGCTTTAGTTTCCTCCAGCAATAATCTTTCTCAAGTGACGGCACTAATCTTCTTTCTCGAGTAGATTCATTGATGACAAGATTGCATTAATTCCCATTAAGACTAAAGTAAAATTTGATGACAAATAAGAAAATCCTCTTCCAAATCATACACTTTATCAATGGTTGGTTGGCAATAAGCCATTTGATTCTCAATGGGTTTATGAAACATTCTATGGGAAAACGTGCTAAGCAGAATGGAGGAAAAATGAGATCGATCATCAATTACTAGCTTCTCAATCAATACTCTAGGATGATAAGTTTCCTCTACCACACTAGAATTCCTTGTTTTCCAATCTCGCCCAAGCCAAAGTCTACTCTAAATTTGATCTTAAAACATGATTTTGGCAATTGAGAATTTATCATAAAGATAGGCACAAAACTAAATTTTGTATCTTAAATCAGCATTTTCAATGGATAGTGCCACCTTTTGGACTCAAGACAACTCTTTCACTATTCCATAAGGCTAAGTGAAGAATTTTTAAGCTAATTATGGCTAATGCTCAAATCTACATTGATGATATCCTACTCTAACCAAGATGAGAATCTTCTTTAAATTACTAGCTTAGTTTGCTGAGCTAGTAAAAAAAGATGGCATCATGTTGTCCTAGAAGAAAATGAATAACCTTAAATGAGAAATCAAATTTATGGGATTGCACCTCAAGGATGGGATATATTGCCCTAGTCCTTATCTTCCAAAAGCATTGCAAAAGTTTTCTGATGAAATCTTTCAAACAAGCAAGTCCAACTTCCTGGGAATAGTTAATTATCTTAGGGACTTTCTCCCAATATCACAATATTAGTAAGTCCACTACAACAAATGCTCAAGAAAGATATTCCTCCATGGGAACCATAACAAACTAATTATGTTGTTCATGTCAAAAAAATCTTGCAACATTTCCCTCCATTACAAATTCCTTCCACAATGAAGAGAATTTTACAAACAAATGCTAGTGATGAATATGGGGCAGTTGTTCTCTTTGAAGAAATTGATAAAAAGTGTAGAATCTATGCACATAAAAGTGAAAGATTCATGCACAGGGAAATGTATTATCATTTTACATTTGAAAATGAATATGTCCTCACCCTTTCGGGTGCTAAAGTTTAGATAAAAGCAAGTGCCACACCCTCAATTTCTCAGATTTGTAGAATGGCTTTCAAAGTATTCATTCGAAACCATTGAAACCAAACATATTATAGGAAAAAAAAGAATATACTTGCTGATTTTTAGTCACGACCAATAGAGTTTGCACCTACCACATCCATAAATATGTATGTGGTAAGAAATCCAACAGGTGAATTCAAGACAAGGAAAATAAAAGCTCAACTCGATTTCCCATTTTTATTCACCAAAAATACTTGCAAACATCCAAGTTAATCCCTTCTTCATGAATATCAAAAATCTTATGTGGACCTATCATTTCAAAATTTCAAAAGATATGGAGGATTGTGTCTTAGACCAAGCGATTTATGTCCTAAATACCTGTTCATGTGTCCCTGTCATTCCTACTAGATCAACAATTTTATGAAGAACTCAAATGATTCTATTGGCATCTATTCAACCTTCATAAAATGGTTACTGAGTTTCCAATAGCCAAAATGCCCCTTTCTCATTGGCCATATCATATAGGAGGAAGAACGATTCAAACATCTTAGTGAAATGCTGAGTTGGTTTAAGCCATTAGAAGCATGGCAAGAATAACACTGAGCATGCAGACATGATCTAGAGCCACACATTGTCATTTTATTTTATAGGCCATGGGTATTTGTATGACCCAATAGAGATATTTGCAAACACTAGCAAATGTTGGGGTACTACATATAAACTTCAACTAATTCCATATAAACTTGTCAAAACTCTCCCTCCTTCAAATTTCAACATATCTTCGAGAGTATTGGGAACTATAGAGGATTTTATGCGAACACAATCGGGTAATTCCTCAAGAAATATGGCCGACAAAAGCTAATAATGTCTCTTGAGATCATTTAGATGGCTACAACAAGACAAGCTCTAATTAATGTAGATTTTGGGGGATGTTATGGGACTGATATGCAACCTGGTATGGAGAATGTAGCCTCATCGCTACAAGATCCATGGCAAGATTCAGCATCTTCACTAAATCCAGCTTTGCCGTCACAAAATCTTTGGGGAGGTCCATTATCCTATAACTCGTATGATCATGATGGACCACGCCTAGCACTAAACCTTGGATTAAGCACTAATGCTTCATCAATTCAGCTTGTAAATTGCCCCATCCAAGCATGGTTGACCATTTAGCCAGCTATACTGATACCACTAATATCCCATCAAGTTTCAATCAATCTCCACCTAAACGATAAAAAGCCATTAAAGATCCCCACAAGAGTTGCTTTAGAAATTCTAGAAGTTGAAAAACTAATTGCAAATATGACATGTGAGAGTAGCTAGAAGGTGTCAACTAGGTGTAAAAATTTGAATAATTGGTCACTTAAGGTCATTATAGCAACAAAGATGGCTGAGCTATTCTGGCTAACACTATTCAATAACTATTCAATAACACTATTAAGTGTTGTATTATTGTGTCATTGGTAAAATAAAACCCACATGTTATTTTCCTATTGTATCACGGGTGGTAAAACACTCACCTATTCTGTGTTTGTTCCTTTCTTTTCCTGATACCTATAAAAGGCAGAACTTGTAAGATCGTGTGGACTTTATCATGAATCCTTAAAATGCTTCCTCTCTTCCTTTTTGCTAAGTATAATTATCTAGAAACACAAATATTTTGGTTAATCTTGGAAGTATGCTCTACACTTACTATAAGGTGAATCCTGTGTATCAGAATTCTGCTATCTTAGAGTATTTTTATGACGTGAATCAAAATTCAAATTCCTTTTTGCTAGGTATAGTTTTCTAGAAATGACAAATGTTTTGGTTAATCTTGGAAGTATACTCTACACTTGCCATAATGTGATTCATATATATTGGAATTATGATACCTTAGAGTATTTTATGACGTGAATCAAAACTCGAAGAGAATTTGGTGGTTAATAGGTTGTCCTAGTTGGCATGCCTTCGAAGAGAGAAGCGGAAGTCTCTTACAAGATGAGAGAGAATTCCGTTGGAGAGGGAGCCCATGAGGTTGTAAGCTGGAAGGAAGGACCTAAAGCCTTCTAGCGACTTCTATAAGCGTTCATGGGCTGTGATCTAGACCGAGCCAAGCTTTTGGCTTGTGGGCCAGACTTGCGAGTCGGGCCAAGCCGAAACTCATCGGTCTTGGACTCACCTTGATATCTTTTTAAGCTCGAAAGATTAAACGGGCAAAGAAATTAAATTTAACACGTTCAATTTGGGTCAATGTGTCCAATTAAGTTCTATCCTTAAAAATCAAACTGGAACGTTGGCATTGAATGGCTACCGGGCTTCTGTCGGTCAAAATTTTGTTTGATGGGCTTGAGGTCTCGATATTATAAACCCCTAGTTCATGAATTAATTTTCTTTAAATCATGTATTTAAGAATCGTTGCTGAAATCTGGCCGTCAACATCCTGCAGCACCCAAAGCTTGATGGTCATGGTCTCGCCTTCACCATCTCTCCTGACAAGGAGCTCAATGGGGCTTTTCCCAGTCAATACCTTGGGCTTCTGAATATGAGTGATATTGATAAATTTCCTAAATGATAGCGCGACCGAGAAAATATATTATGATTGTGGCGACGGAAAAGATAGTAATGGAGGAGAAAGAAAGCGTGACAGATAAGAGAAAAAAACAAAAAACAAAAAACAAAAAACAAAAAACAAAAACAAGAAAACAAAAGGAGTCATTTGAAAAATCTGAAAAGTGCGCCCACTTAAATAGGTGGCAATCAACTAGTGGATTGGGGTAATAATAGCAAGCGGCACTACTGGAGTTTGCAATATTTTCTCTCTTAGTTAATTATACACCGGGGCAACTAGGAAAGTTTTCATCTCCCTTTTGTGAAAATCAGGGAACACTATGAGAACTAAATTGAAAGGTTGAGAGGTTTTGAGAATTGAGCAATTATCTAGAGAAATAGGAAAATCTCAAATAAGGATCTAAAGTCTTTCTTATTTTCTCAAAAAAAACCAAGCGCAAGTGAAGTCATGCCGAAAATGGCCCAAAGTAGTTAGTCAGTCTAAAAAAATGACCTAACTCGTCAACAGACAAATCAATGAATCTCTAATGCGTATTCTAATAGCCTGATCAAGATATTTTCATCCAATATATATATATATATTTCATTTTCCTTTTCTCCTATTCATCTTTCTCATTCATCCCACCATGGTTGTCCCTATTCATCATCTCCTTTGTTAAATGTCTATTACCCTAATTAAGAACACCAAAATTAGGGAAGGGTCGGCGAGGGCTCCATGACCCTTGCTGGCTGTTGGCAAGGGTTGGCGAGGCCACCCTCACTAGATCTAGCGAAAGTTAGCCTCACTTAGGGCAACGAGGGCTCAACCCCTATTGCCGACACCGGAGAGGGTCGTCTAGCCTCCTTTGGCCATAGGCAAGGGCTTGTAGGTAGACCCTCACTAGATTTGGTGAAAATGGCCTTGCCGACCCTTACCAATGGTTGGTGAGGACTCGACGGCACTCATTGACCTCTGCTGATGTTGAAAGTTGGTCTGAATGAGGATGGGAGGATGATGCGCCCCATCAAGTGAGACACACCACTGCTATTGGACTATCCTGGGAACAGCATTGAGGTCTACGTCTGGCCATTCGACTACTCTGTCAAGAATCACTTTAGAGCGGTGGACTTAGTCGCGGAGCTCTACAGCGAGGCGAGCATTGACATGCTCGATAACTGCGAGATTGCGAGGTTGTCTTCTTCGATCACTTTCTCAAGGTGAGCGATTTGAAGTGATGGTGAGCTCAATTGGAGCTTAATTTGGCCGGTGCTTAGGCTTTTTCACTTGCTTGAGCTTTGATGTTTATGTTCGCCACTAAATGTAAGAAGACATTGTTACACCCATGTTGTTGCCTACAAGCCATTGCTTGTAGCTAGTGAAGGGTTGACGAGCCCTTGGCAACCGTTAGTGAGGCCACGTCGCTAGATCTAACGAGGGTCGGCCTGCAAGCCCTTGCAGTGAGGGCTCGATGGCCCATGTCCACTACCGGCGATGGGTGTCGAGCCCTCGCCGACCCTTCCCCAATCCCGGTGTTCTTGATCTAGGCAATGCACATTGACAAAGAAAGATGATGAAAAGGGACAATCATGGGTGGGATGAAGAGGAAGATGAATGGGGGAAAAAGACAACGGAAAAAGAATACTTTTTGGACAAAAATACCTCAATCAAACCATTAAAATACAGAGATGCATCTGTTTACCAGCCAACGAGTTAAATCTTTCTTTAAGATTAAATGACTACTTTGAGTCATTATTTAAGATAGATTTCGCTTTAGGTCTTCTTTTGAAAAATAAGGGCACTTTAGGTTCATATTTGAGATTTTTTTCAAAGAAAATGAAGAGATTGGCAAATCAAAAAGTTGTCCTCTTTTGATCAAAGGCGGGAGTAGCTAACTCATCCCCTGTGTACGAACTTTGTTCTTGTGTTATCTTGGGCGGATTAGTGAAGACAATCGTCTCTCTCTCTCCTGAAGTGAAATTTTCTTGAATTTTTGTTATATTTCAAATGTTTTAGGAAAGCAGAAAAAGGGTTTGGATAGGTGGAACCTAGGACATCCACCGCCGAAATTCAAGGCTCCGATGAAACACTAATCACCAACTAGGCGAGCCCGTCATTGTACTTTCGCAAGGTACAAAGTGAGGAAGCGTAAGACTGGCTGTACATTTCAACCCAATCTCGTCTTTCACTGATTAACCAATTTTCCTAAGACTGAGAATACACTATAGATTCGAATCTACGATCTTCGACTTGCCAATCAAATGTTGGACCACTCGACCAACTAGCAGACGTGCAAATATAGTTAAATCAACATTTTCATCTCCTCTAGAATATAATAGTTTTACACGTGGATCATTGTTGTCCTCAAAATAAACTCCTTCAGTCTACCAGAAAGTAACAGGGACCATGTCTACCCATACTAGAACAGCTCATGCAGGATTCGATATGCCTCCAGCTTTGGCGAAAAAAACTGAGGCAGCATGTGAATGATGAGATACTCAGAAGTGTGAACCACTGGATTGGGCAAAAGTTACATTTTCTGATATTTTACGAAAAGAAAATAATTTTTCACGTTCGATCATCTGAGTCCGTCGATGTTATACTACATAGTGGACACTTTTGCACCATTATAGGCCAAATTCTCTAAAACAATATCAATATCAATATCAAATCAAATCGAGTCCCAATAGAAAAACCAAATACTCAAATTTGACCCGTTAACTTTCTACCTTGTAATGCCATCATAGTCC
Source organism: Eucalyptus cladocalyx (assembly GCA_017140615.1). NCBI lineage: Eukaryota > Viridiplantae > Streptophyta > Magnoliopsida > Myrtales > Myrtaceae > Eucalyptus > Eucalyptus cladocalyx. The sequence goes on from CM029522.1 coordinate 27,349,623, forward strand.
AACGTGACAATTCCGCGTGTAGATTACATCCACATCCACATCCACCTCCACTTCATCTTTATTTTTTTCTGTGCCTTTTCTTTCCATTTTTTTACTTTCAACTATCTTCTTTTATTCCTCTACTGTCTCCACCACGGAAATATTCTCGAAACCTCCATTGAAGCTCTGAAACCAAACTTTGTCTACCCTCCTTCATCTCAGAACTTAGAAGGCAGCAGAATCGGAATCTCAACTCCAAAACTCACCCTTTCCTCATCGGTTGGTGCTTTTGCACCATTAGTTGGGACCCGAGACTTTTGCCCCATTAAATGAGTAGAAGCAATAAACAATAAAGAAGAATGGTGACATATTTAGAAATGTATATGTCGGTCATAGAGTTTTGCTTCCTAGAGTGTCACAGCTCGATCTAGCACCCATTAGGGCCTTCTTAGAAGCACATACACATACCCAATTGTATAATCCCTTATATTTCACGATTCGTGCCTGAAAATCACAATTCCAAAATGGCAATATCATCCCATATTAACATTGTGGAATCTTTCAGCTCAAATGAACAGCTGCAAATATTAAGAATCTACCAAATTTATGGTTCTCTGCGTAAGATATATCTTCATGGTAAAACTCTTTTTTGTCTGAATCATTGTAAGCAATTAGCAGCTAACATAAAATGCAATTTGCAAGTTTTGTTTCCTATTGATCCTCGAGATCAGAAGCAAGAGAGACATGGCACAATCCAAGACAAGATAATAATTCTGATAATGGTGTATAATATAGTACAGGAAATGGTACATTAATCTATTGTTTCTTGCATCCAGGGGGCAATCAACCTTATATTATTTTCAACGTGAATGCTCGAGAAACCCAAGGCATGATTGTTATGTGCAATCTGAAGCTGCTATGGCTATTGCCATTACAATATGTTCTATATTATCTAGTTACCTAACCAAATCAGTGGACTACCAGATGCGAGGGGAAGCTTTCCGCCCAGGAAATCATTAATCTCCTTTACAAGGATATTACTTTGGAAAAAGATGAGGCCACACCTGAAAAAAGAAGAAAGAAGAGGTTTTAGAAATTGTTTTGCACTTCGTAATAAACCAAGAAAACCATTGAGAGTCATGCATATGGCAATTCACTAGATGAATCAAAGTTTTATGTCTTTAGAAGAATCCATGCACCGCATTTCCTCAATTACTTGTTATGAGAAAGATCACCTATAGCTATACTAACCTATCTAGAAAGGATATATTCACAACAATGCCTGAAAGAGTGGTTTATCACAATGTTTCCTCTACTTTACTCAATCCTAGGAAATTCAGATGTTACTGGACTTCAACGGTAACCAAAAGCACAGACATGTACCAATACTTGTTTTCTTCGAACTCCAGAAACAAGACATTAAAAGATAAACCGGTGCTTTCATGCTCAAAAAAGAGTATGCACTCTTGTAGATCAATATATTTTGTTCTGGAAACTGATGCTGCTACTTATTACACCCATCCGTTGATGAGACCAACCAAAAAAACAGATAACTACACTTTTTTCCCCTCATTTTGCTATTTTGACCATCATTTGCAACGTGTTGTGGTCTCAATGGCATGCTGTCCTCTGTAATGTAGGAATTTGATCAATCTGATGACACTGGCTTGCTATATAGTGGGATTGAGTGAGGTAAGATATATAGTGAAGTGCAAATTATCCCAAAGTTTTTAAATAATATCCGGAGAGTTTTTGTGCTAGATATGCCTCGAAAGTCACCTTTTCTCAAGGTCTCTGACCTTTGATTGTTCAGGGTATCGTAGGTACCTCTTTCCATTAAGTTCCAAAGAAGACCTAATCAGATTACACTTGATCATTCTTAAAACTTTCAGGGTTGCAGGGAAGGGAAAGTCTCGCAGAAAAAGTTAACCTATGCATCTGTTTTTTTTCCTAGGTCATGAATTTAGATCATTAGTATTTTTAGCGGAAAAAAAAAAAAACACATAAAACCATTCTAATCATCCCAGATGATGAATCTGCTTTAGTTTTACAAAATTTACCTTTCCTTATAGTCCACTGAATATTGTTGGATTATGTCGAACAAGAACAAACAACAGTAGATGGCTTTAAATGGGGTTTCTAACTGTGCATGAGCATTTCTAGGGTTTTCTTCTCAGCTTATAGCCAAGCAGCATCTAAAAAAATGAACAAATGGTGATCATCTTCGACTGAATTTCATCTCTCACCAAATGCTCGCTGACGCCTTGCTAATGGTGAATGTACCCATACGCGAAGGAGTGGAGGTCATCACCATCCCGGAAACTCCACTGCCTGTTGCTTGTTTGCATATCCATTGAAGAGATCGAACCACCAGAAGCCTCTTCTAAGCTCCCAAAGGAGATGTTCTCTTCTAGGACAAGTGAATTGTCATAATTGTTCCCTGCAGAGCTTGAATCCATCGACCCATTGTCATAGTAAGGCATTGTGTTCACATTGCTCATGCTATCTAAACTGAACTGATGAGGCAAATTATTTGGATTTGCCATGTGCAACCAACTTTGCACGTCAAGGGCTTGGTTCGAGATGACCTTATTTCCAGAATATTTCTCGTTAAGGCTCCCTCTCGTGGAAGAGGGAGCACAAAGGCTTTGAGTGGCTTGCTCCTTCAGAGAAGCCAATTGTGCTTGCAAATTGAATACCTGCAAGGGTCGTGATCAAGAAAATCATGAACCCACTAAAAATAGGGTTTTTGCTCATCAAATCAGAGTGTGGGTTGCAATTATATGCACATCATCACATTATATAAGCAACCTGTTGTTGGAGCGCAAAGATGTGCGAGACGCATCCATAAATGGGGTCTTGCAGCCGCGCCTGAGCCTCATACGAGATGGTCACGGCGGCCTCGCACCGATCACTCACGGGGAGGTTTGCCAGGAGCTTTGACACGTTGCTTGCGCCAAAGACCTTGTGAATGGCCGCGAAATGCGTCGCACCTTGCTCGTGGCAAAAATAAGGAGCAAAGACGCAGCCTCTCACGCATTTCCTCCTCAAGAACTTGCAAGCGCCACAAGGAGAACCAGAACCAGTCATGGTTGATCCTTGTTTTTTTTTTTTTTTTTTTTTTTTTTTTTTTTGAGGGGGTTATCTTCGGCCGGGGGGGGGGGGGGGGTGGGAGGGGGAAGGATTCACTGATTTTTTCTTTGCTTAGCTCTTTAGCTTTTGGGAAGGAGGCATTAATCGCCATAGTTTATAAACACTTGAGGAAGAGGCGGGGGTGTATATTTTAATGAATATTAAATACCGTTTTGTCGTCTTAATGGGCTGCAGATTTCATTTATTTAGCACTTTATAGTTATTAAAAAATGGAAAATCCCTTTCATCCTCCTCCGTCCTAATTAAATTATACCATAAATCTGTTGCCATATGTTATTGCGTATAGGTGCAGCCTTAAACGACAAAAGAGCTGAACATAAACCGAACCCAATTGCCCATTTTGCTTGATGATGGGGTTCGTCAACTGTGGAGCTCTTTTTTTCATATGTTTCTTGGCCATTTGGGGTAAAGCTTCATTTTTCTGGTAGTTACCATAACATATTTTTGACCTAGGTTCCTTGAGATTCCATAAATACTGCCCATCGATATCACATGTGAAAATTGTAGTTGGAGGACAATTTTGGAACAATATGTCTTTGGAACGAAATTCCCCCAACATTTATTTAATTTCTCGACCAAGTTTTGTCATTTACACCATACACGACAGGACAAAATAGAAGGTTTTTTTTTCCCTGTTCATTTACTAATTAGAAGCATGTTGATTTCACCAAAAATAAAATAAAATTAGAAGCATGTTGGTTCCAAGGTAAGTATTGAATCATGTTATCCACCATTCTCTATTTGAATGAATCCTTTGATCGGTTTTCCGATTGTTAGGTTACAAACACGGACAGCACCAGATTTATATTTACTTAAATTTACGTTACACAACTTGTAATCTACCAACAAAACACATGATTGAAGGAAATTTCCACTGGACAGAGATGGAGGAAGATATAATCATTTCCAAAAGGGAAGACTTATAATGGATTGTCGAATACTCACTCTGCAACCTACTAAAAAGAACGCGAGCTTTTACAGGGTCGTAGGTTCTACTATATCTATCGCACGTCCCTAAAATAAATGGCGGACTAATGAAGTGGAATCTTCCTGAAAGCAAGATATCGGAGTTCACAAACCAATTTGTCCTTAATAGCATCCTCGCATTTCCTGGTCACGAATTTTGAGGCTCCTCGACATTTCCAGTATTTAATTCTTCTTCTTCTTTTTTTTTTTTTTTTTGGGGGAAATTTTCTTTGATATTTCCCCAATGGCCGTCCTTGGTCTTGGCCGGTTTCTAACGGCTCCAGTAGTCGTTTGACGAAATCAACATTTCCTTTGGTCATCGTTGTTTCTTATGTCGAGTTCAGAAACCACTGAGTGAATTTAGAAAACACAACGAAAGTCTTATACTCGTATAGATATCAAGTATTCTTCATATGATCCATAGAAAATACCCTGCTTTCGAATCATGAACGTAGGTGTCTATATAGGCTCCGTTTCTGACATTTTGAGGTCTTAGCAAAAATAGATGTGCGCTCAACTTGTAGCTAATACTAGAGTTATTTAGCGGTTCCGAGTTCAATTTCCCGTATCCCTTTTGCCCTGTTATAAGCTTTTTTAAGGTGTACTTTAGGAAGCCCTTCTCGTGTTCTAGTTCAGTGTAACTTCTTGGCAGTTAACTTCTACTAAATCCATCTAAATTCCAGATGTGCACCCGACAATGGTCCCGCCAGAATGATGAACATCTTGGAGGGACATGATCCAATGAAGAATAATACACAAAGCTAGGCATGGATGTGAAAATTCTTGGTTGGATGTATCTGAATGAGTGTGGCATGGTTGATGGCATGTGATGGTAGGATTCTCTTGAGCAGCAGGTACACCTGTTTGTGCATTTTGATTGCGTGGGGCTGTTCCCATACGATGTGTATCGCTGATCTAACCTAGAAACCACTCGTGTGCACAAAAGTTAAAAAAAGAACAAATAATATAGAGAAATGCAATTGAATCAGTGCCATTCAAATTTCATTCAATTATTAAAGTAAACATTGATGAGAATCTAAACAATTTATAATGCAAATAGGTGCTGATATGTATGTATCCATGGCAAATTATTTCAGGGGAAAGAGCCATATTTGTTTAATGGGTAAGTCACATAATCGCCAAATTGTAAGATGAGCAATGAATGTATTTATATTGGGATTTAGAACTTTCTGCTAGATGATTCCCATACAGCTTTCTAAATGAAAGCCAATCAAAATATTGGGTTATTTGCCATGCCACTGCGATGTTGGTACTATATGTTGGCTTTCCGTTCCACTGTTCTATTCAAATTAGAGTAATTTAAAGCGCAAAGTAGCAATATAATCGAGATAACAATGTAGAAAAGAAGGAAATATAAACAACAGATGCATCTGAAGAATGGATGGCACAGAAGATAGTGACAAGGTAGAGAGAGAGAGAGAGAGAGAGAGAGAGAGAGAGAGAGAGAGAGAGAGAGAGAGTTTGTTTTCTTGTGCACTTCGAAATGTTTTAGGGCTAGTAGGTCAAGGCTTGTCTAGCAATACGGTACTATTGGGATTAACTAATCACTATTATAATCCTTGATCACTTAATCACCTGGTTGTGTCACACATAGGCACCAACATGTAGACCTTCCCCAATGTGCATTCGGCCCCACGTTCAACTCCAATAATAATGACACCCCAACTTAAACACACATCCTATCAAATCCTCCTTTTAACTCCTAAAATATAATTGATTGTTCAACCCCCAGAGGAAAACTAGTGAGGGCTAGCTAGCTCTTACAAGTAAGAGGGAACAAAAATGCTATGGCAGCTTTTGGTTTGATTGTGAGACATTAATGAGGAGATTAGGAGTTATGACCTGTGAAAAGCAGCTTTCTTGGTACTAATCTGACAGTTTATATGTATGAAATGGTGCTTGGAAGTCATCTAATCATGGAGATTAGAATAACTTTTGGCTAACAATCTTATTGACCTAATTTTTAGTTCATTATATTAGTATACTGGAAAAATAATTGCTTCATTGGGTGATTTGGAAGCCCATCTCAGTTGAAAATAACGGAAGTGTTAAAAAATAGACACGCTAGAATCGGCTTGGTTAATTGGCAAAACAATTAGGATCTTGCACTTCAAAAAGCATGAAACCTCAAGTTTGATTTCTTAACGATGCATTCTCTTGGGTCATGGTATAGGGAAGTAACTATTACACCAAATAAGAAACTAAGAGGGGTGAATTGGATTTAAAAAAAAAAAAATACAAACCGATTTTGCAGAATCAACAGTAATAAAATTTTTTGATTCTATGCGCAAAGTAAATTAGCAATACAACTAACAAAAAGCAAAGAGTTTAGGTAAAGAAAATTTGTAAACGATATTTATAGACGTTTGTTTAAGTGTGCCTACTCCACTCTTCTAACTTTTTTTTTTGTCGGTTTTACTTTACTCCCAGCTCCAACCTACCTTCTTATAGAGTATGAGAGTCGAAACTCATATAGAGATTGAATAGTCCCTATCCTAATCCCCTGATAATGTGGGGATATGAATACTCCACCTCTCCCTTCCCATGGGAGGGTGACTATTGGGGCAAATCCTAGTAATTCTCTCTTCCAACTTATGCAGTCCAAATAAATAGAATTCGACCAGTTATGTGAAGAGTAATACCTTACCGCCTTGTTTTATGTGTAGAACCTACTGCTATGTAGAACTTAACTTTCTCCAACAACAATCCCCCTAGTGGATACTCCAATAATCATTATCACGCTTTATACACAACATTGTTAATCCAATCTCAATTAATTACACCTCTAAGTGTTTATAATGAGTTCCTCGCACTTTATGTCTCTCACTTGGATAAATGGCTTCGCTCTAAGTACAACTACTTCTCTCTTGTGTTTACAAATAGGTTTGTCACTTTTGCTAACTCTTAAAGAAAATGCTAATTTTTTTTTCCTTTGTCCATATTTGAGGAGTCTTACTTATTGAGATTTGTGGAAATCTTACCAAGTGAGGCTTTCCAATTCTAATTTTCCCAAGGGAACAGGCCAAAGAATTTTAGAGGTTTCCGTGAAAAAATTTCAGGTGGAGAAGGCACCTGTTAATTTTGAAATATGACGGTGCGGTTACCTTCTAATTTCCATTCTTCTTCGAATTTCCATCTTAATTGAAACTTAGCTAACTAGGGCAAAAGTATGTCGTCGGTTGTTATGATTAACTGGATTTTTTTCACAAAAATAACCATGCATTGCCTCTATATATTTCGACCCAAATGACCAGGAAATTATCATCAGAATGCTAGGTGCATCTTATTGGTAAAATTTAGACCAATCAATCTTGTGGTATTGGTCTTCTTCTTCTTCTTCTTCTTCTTCATCTTGTAGTCATTAAATATCGGGATCCTCCACATTTGGGGGGATGAATTGACATTTTATATTAATTTCCTCCCAATTACCGATTAAAAACCAATATTTAGAATAAATCATGTTGCCAAATCACCTTGATCTTACGAAAACATCCTCATAATTAACAAAAAATCACATACCCTAATCCCTAATTCAAATTCTATATCATGTCTCTCCCTTTTATATTGGGCAACACCAATTCACCTATGGCAACCTCTTGCCCCTATTATCGCCTCTTGTCCGACAGCCGTGACACCGCCACCATCCTCAACTCTCTGTTCAACCCTCTCTCTCTCTCTCTCTCTCTCTCTCTCTCTCTCTCTCTCTCTCTCTCTCTCATATTTATTTTGAGACAATGGAGATCGTGGCCTACACTAAGTGGCTCGCATGGAGGATGCCTGCCTTAGGCAACCTCAAAACCATGGTCCATTGAGGGAGCAGCGGAAGGAGATGTTGAAGTTGTTCCACATTAGTTATGCAAGAGGTTGATGGTCGATTTTTGAGTTAATTTTTTAAGTGAGAGGTCCAAAATCACCCAATAAAAGAGAGAGAATGAACCATGGCAAGCAGGCATGCACCAATGGTGTTAGTGTTGACCAAGGTGTAAAGTTCCATGGTAGCATGGTACAGGTGCCAACGCTAACTGTGTGATGGAAGAATCAGAAGGCCAGGGAAGAGTAAAAACAGAAAGAAAGGAAAAGAAAATGAAAGGAAAGTAAATACTGAAACGAAACAATAAAAAAAAAGAAAAAAAGAAATTGAAGTGACACGTCTCAACCGTTGATATTTAATGCGTTGACCTGTCCTCTATTGAAGTAGAGATGCAAACTTACCACCTGACTTAGAGAATCTCAATCTACTCATGACTAAAATCATGGACTTTGATAAAACGTACGTAAAAGAGTTTGGATGGGCGGATCAGCCGATAATAGTATTTTCATCTCATGATGTAAAGTGTCAAACTTACGTCGTATGTCTAATCTACATGCCCATACAACTGTTCTTTAACCATAAATTCAACCTCATAAGTTTGCAATCAACCAAATTTAGTATGGGATGCACCAAATAGTAACAGTTGGGATCAATCTCGGGTCATGCACCAAATGCATTTGATAGTTTGTCAGAACTATGCAATTACACGATATTATAAATAAAAGATTGAAATTTTGCCTAATGTATCTAGCCAATCTGGGGCTGGCAAAATGAATTGCGGTCAGTGTGCACGATGTGAGAAAGAAGTTGAATTGCGAAAAAAGAAAAGAAAGACTTACATATAATAGAGAAATGATTGTGTGATATTGAATTACAAAAAATCAAATTATAAATAATTATAAATTATTGTAGAATCTATTTCTTTAAGAATTTGTGACTCACAATATATTACTATTATCACAATATTCTAATGACTGTTATGCTAGCAAAACCCTATATAATACATCTTGAAAAAAATTTATAGTGATATAAACATGCACAATCCACCTTGGGATTGACCAAAAGACAAGGTTTTTCAGGCTTTTGTCCATAGGATCCAATAGTTGTGGGTTTGTTCCCCACCTTGGAGAACTCAAATTTAAGTGGGGATCATGATAATAGGTTATTGTATAAATTCCCTTCCAGGTAACTGATTAATTACGGTCGGGCCCCAGGTTATGGAACAAACAAATTAAGATGCACAATTTCATCGTAAGACAATTATTGAACTTATAAAACCAAAACATTTATCGACACAGATTGCAAACGGGATCATAATACCCTAAAGCAAACTGTCGGGTCTTACCTAATTACCAATCAACAAGAATGGAAACGTATCTCAAAATGTCTCCGTGATGGCAATTGCCCAACTCATAAGAGGATGTCCATGTGGCTTTTTTAGTCATGTGTACCTGTTGGCCACTTGAGGCAGAAAAAAGGGGTAGGAGTGGTCTCGGAGACAAGAAGGCATGTTTATTACCTGGGGATTGTTAAAATAATCAAACCTTTAGACAATAATGTAGAAGGAGGGGTTCAACTAATCTCAAAAAAGACAACACCATCAACGCAGCATGTGTGCGACTTTATATCTAGCTTCCAACATTGTCATTAAAGAATTTCACCAAAAGGTGAACACCTGAACCTTTTTGCCTTACTTAAAGTACTAGAAATTGAAAAAAAAAAAGTACAAGAAATTGTAATATATTTCCTTCTGCGAGGAAAATGTACGTACATGAACACTTCATCCTCCATTTTCAATAACATCTATTTTGTCATTTATGCTTAAGCCCCATGATGACTTTTTTTTTTAATTAATTAATAAGTAGCCCCGTTGCCCATGATTATGAATATCCATGTAGAGAGGGGTGAATTTGGCAATGCCTATCAATTAAAAAAATCAAAAGATAAAAAAACTACCTTATATCTCTATCTCTGGGAGAGAATAAGTGAGGAGTTATCGGTACTTATGTATAGGAAAAATTACCTTTGAGCCAAAGAAGTAGCTTACTAGGTAGATAGTTTTTAAAGTTAAATTGAGTGAGTAATTTGTCGAACACCCACAAATGAGGGAGAGAATTATAATGCAAATGTGAAAGGTGTGAAACAAAGATTTCACATCAGATTGTTCGAGTAAGAAGAAACAATTGATGAGTACATTTTGCTTGTGACTCAATGGCTTTTTTTTTTTTTTTTTTTTTTTTTTGTGAAAGTGGGTCGAGCTAGATTTGTTGATGCTCAAATTAAGCATCTTCTTGTATCTCCCCATTGTGAAGGTATTGAATTTTTAATGTACTTATTATTATCAAAGCCAAACATCTGCATGACTTATGGCCCCATGGATCTCTCCATTGTGAAGGTATTGGACTTTTAAAACACTTTTCAACATGGTATTCACATGTTCATTGCACTATTTCAAATTGGTTTCCACATGAAAGTGTTGTTAAAGTATTGTGCCCCATCTTGATTAGTTAAGTTGACTAGACCTTGTTCCATATGGTATCCTTTCATCTAATGGCAATTATAATAACCTTTAACTGTACTTACTCCCTCTCCCCTACTCTCTCTCCCCCCTTCAGATGAGCTATGTGCTTTATGAATTGAGTAGGTATGAAATTTTATGAATGACATCTTTGTAAATGGTAAGAAAAGAATGCTAGGATTCAATTGTGTTCAATTTAGAAGCAACAAGTTCTAATACGATTAAAACACAATTATAAATTACTTATTGTCAAACCTAGAAGAGACAGTAAATGATAGTCATCTAAAGGATTAAGTATGGTTTTAGTTCTTATATGTACTCCATTTGATCCTCCAACTATTTTTTGTGCCATGAAACATCGTAACTTTCATGATTTTTGCAATCAAGTCCTTTTGTCATCTTCCATTTCTTAGAACTTTGAATGACCAATGAGGCAAATTTTGGACATGTGGTTCTGATGTGGTACTATATAGAGGAATGAAGAAAAATTTTGGGGGGAGGGGGGTGAGATGTGGTTGTGGGGGCAGGTGATTGATGTTTTGAGTGATGTCAATGGATGTACATGTAAATCAGAGTGTACAGGATGGATAAATATAAATGTAGGATAGAATACGATCATTACCAAAACCTAAAGGACAGGTTCAAGATCAAGATTGACGAAATTCGCCACCAAGACTTAAGGAAGAAACCACCCACCAAAGATAAACTATTATGACTAAATCTATTACCTATAGGGGTGAATAGGTTATTGTGCGAAAATAAAAGAATTTAATCAAATATTGTAGCGAGACAAGTTCTGATGAAGTGGTCAGATCTTATCGGTGTGCAATTCTATCTCAATAAATAAAAAATAAGTAAATGATAGAGAATTGCACACAAATGTTTATTGTGGTTCGGTTTTTGCAAACCTAAGTTCACTCTCCCGCGCTATAGCCTATTGCCTAGAATCCACTGATAAGAACCGATTAGAAGTTACAAGATTTGAATGGTTACACAATGATGCTCACAGAGATGAAAGTATAAGATCATAAAACACTCTTCAGACTTTGGAATTAAAAACTTTGATTCTCATGAATGTGAATTCTTTATTCTTCTGCTTCGAAACCTCTTCTTATATTCCTACTAGTCCAAGTTAACCATTGGACATATCTTTATGAGGATTATTTAGCCAATCTACTCATTGGCCTGAATCTTGTCAAGAAGATCTGATTGTTTTGATGCTTGCCATAATTTATGCTTCCATAAGTCGAGTGCTTCAAGTTGAAAGTTGTGTTTCGCCTTAAATAAGTTGTCACAAGAAAGTTGAATCACCGATAGATATTAGGAAGACTTTCTTTTTGGAACTCCTTATAAATATGGTATGGAATCCAACCAATCGCCACCAGTCGTTGCACGAGTATTTTGACTCAAACCTAGCCGTTTGTTAGGATATGTAAGGAAGGAAAATAAATCACAAGTCTAATTCTAATTAACATCGTCTAACCATGTCCCATCAGACTTTCACCCAAAAATGCTAACATCAAAATCAAAGTCTCCAAGTTTTGTTAGTCATCAAAATTACTTAGGGAATGTTGTCTCAACAATCTCCCCCTCTTTTATGATGACAAAACCTTTTCAAGCAAAACTTCTTAAAGAGATAAAATAATTTGAGATTCAAATAGCTTTTGATTAAAGCCAAATTTGAAAATGAAGTGTGATCAAACTATTCCTTTGCCAATGATCTTTCATTTGTTATTCCCTCCAAAGGAAACACTTCCACCATTGACCTTTGTAAGTTCAACAAACTTGCTTGCATCACCGGTCATATGTCTTAAGCAACCACTATCGAGGTACCACATGTTTATCTTTTTATTTGGTATCTACAAAGATTAAGGCAAGTGCAAGTCTTCTTCGGTACCCAAATTTGTTTGGGTTCTCTCTGGTTAGAAGGATCGGTTAGACTTAGAAAGTTCCTTCGAATCAGCTTCCAACCTTTAGAGCAATCATTTTCATAATGATCATGACAACCATAGATTGAGCATTTAAGAAGATTTTGACCAACAGGTTTTATAAACCATTTTCTAAAATGATTTTCATATAAAACTCTAGGAGGCCTTTGCTTCTTCATTTCTTTATGAATTGGAAAATCATTCTAAAACCTTTTTGTTTTTGCATCCAAGTCCTAATTTGTTGTAATACAGGATTTGGACAGACAAAATATGCTCCAAAGTTTTTGAACTAACTGAAAACCTTTTTGCAACTTTTGAAATTTCATTTTTCGAAGAATTGTTTTCTTTTAAAATGGAATCATGATCTTCTTTTGTTTGAAGAAGATCCTTTTTAAGATACTCATTTTTTCCTTTTTGGAAAGAATTTTGTTGTCTCAATATTGAGTTTTCTTTCTTCAATTTTGAGTATTTTCTAAGCATAGCCTTATAATCATGAGTAATTCCTTTATATAATTAGATAGTTCAATTGGAATATCAAAATTACTTATCTCGAATTCTTCTTTTGAATAAGATTTTGCCATAAGATAGATATTAGCATATTTGTCATCGCTTTCTTCATATTCAGTGTCACTCCACGTTTCGGCCTTCAATGCTTTCTTTGTCTTTTTATACTTGTTCTTTATTCTCTTTAGAAGAAGACAATTTGGCTTGATGTGCCCTCACTCCTTACATTCGAAACAGACCACATCTTTGATTTCCTATTTGTTGTTGAAACTTTTCTTTTGCTAAGATGTTTTGAAGGATTTCTTTCCTTTAAACTTCCTTCATTTTCTAGCCATTCTTTGAAGCTTTTTTTTTTTTTACCACGAGCGCAATCTCCTTGTTGTCCTTGTCATCTTCATCTAAATCTGAATTATCATAATCAAAATTAAATTTTAAAGCTATCGCTTTCTTACCTCTAATATCTTCCTCATTCAGACATTCTTCTTCATAGGATTGGAGTGTTCCCACTAATTCATCCATAGAAAGAGGTGATATCCTTTGAGTCTCTTGGATGGATATCTTGATGTTGTTCCACTCTTTTGATAGTCCTTGAAGAATCTTGTTCATTTTCATTAGAGATACAGGTTGCCGTTGATATACCAATCCATTTACAATGTCAATAAATTTACTAAACATGTCTATTATGGATTCTTCAAATTTAATCTTGATGGCTTCGTACTATTGAAGAAAAATGTCTATCTTCATTTCCTTGACACGATCAATTCTTTCGTATGTCACCTGCAATCTATCCCAATTTCTTTTGCCGATTCACAAGAAGAAATTCAATTATATTCAAATGGAGATAACGCGCAATATAATGAATAGACAGCTTTAGTAACTAGTGCTTCTCTCTTGACAATGTGTGCATTAGATATGACTGAATTTTCTAGTTTTTTGCCTTCTTCTTTGGTCAAGGGAGGTTAAGGTTTTACGCCCCTTAGAACAACGTCCCACTCCAACGGATTCTTAGATCTGATGAATGCTTTTATCTTGTTTTCTAGATGTTATAATCTTTTCCGTCAAAGTAAGGAGGCCTTATATCACTCTAACCTTCCATCAAACTTGGTGCAATATTACTAGCCATCGAAAGATTGTTAACTCAGAAGTAATAAATCACTTCAATTAAGAATAACCGAGCTCTGATACCAATTGTTATGGCTAGATCTATCACCTAGAGGGAGTGAATAGGTGATTGTGCAAAAATGAAAGAATTTAATCAAATATTGGAATGAGACAAGTTTTGATGAAATGGTCAAATTTTACCATCATGTAATTCTATCTCAATAAATAAAAAAGAAGTAAAGGATAGAGAATTACAAGCAAAAGTTTACTGTGGTTCGGCTTTTGCAAGACTACGTCCACTCTCTTGCACTACAACTATTGGTATCCACTGATAAGGATTGATTAGAGGTTACAAGATCTGAGCTCTGAATACTCAAGCTCATGTGTATAACTCCTCACATACTCTCAACCTCTAAATGATTACACAATGATGCTAACGGAAACGAAAGTATAAGATCACAAAACACTCTTCGGACTTTGGAATTAAAAGCTTCAATTCTTGTGAATGCGAATTCTCTATCATTCAGCTTCAAAACTTCCTCTTATGCCCATTCTAGTCCAAGTTGACCATTGGACATAACTCCAGGAGAATTATCTAGCCAATCAACCCATTGGCCTAAATCTTGTCGAGAAGATCTGATTACTTCAAGATTGCCGAGGTTGATGTTTCCCATAATTTATGCCGCCCATACAATAGTTTGGGTTTCCATAAATCTAGTGTTTCAAGTTGGAAAATATGTTTCGCCTTAAATAAGTTGTTATAGGAAAGTTGAATTATTGATAGATATTAGGAAGACATTCTTTTTTAAACTCCTTATAAATATGGTACGGAAATCAACCAATTGCCACTAACCATTGCATGAGTATTTTGACTAATTCCTAGTCGTTTATCAGGATATGTAAGGAAGGAAAATAAACCACGATTTTGACTTTATTCTAATAAACATCATCTAACCATATCCCATCAGATTTTTCACCTGAAAATGTTAATATCAGAATCAAAGTCTCTAAGGTTTGTCAATCATCAAAATTATTTAGAGAATGTTTTCTCAATATAAATGACTTCAATATAGGAGAAGCTCAACAATAAGGCCTAAAAGACGAGCCACCAACTGATGATAAAGGGCCTCTTGGTCCACCCTCAAGGAATAATCCACTTTCTAGGGTAAAGGAACCAAGATAAAAGAAGCTCACCATCAAGGCTCAAAAAGGAAAATTCATCAGTCAAGGATGAATGGCTTCTCAGCTTACCACCAAAGAAATATACACCTTCCAAGAATTTTTTAAAAAAAAGAAGAAAAATCTAGTGATAGATATTTGCTAACATAAAGGAAAATCTCATATAGTCATATACTCAAGTCATCGTCTTTACAACTTAGATTAACACTTCTAATTATAGAGACATTGCAAAACAAAAGAAAATACTCTTGAAATTCCCAGAAACAAAACGGACTGTGAGGAATTCACCTAATTGTGACTTTTAAAAGCAACACCACAATAAAAACTCATAAAAAAACCATGAATTAAAAGGCTTAAATGCATGTGACTAATTATTAGATGCATTATAACTTGATAAGATCTCTAAATACATGCTCTAGTCTCAAAAGCCGAATAGACACCTTGGAAGTTGAACAAACAACGAAGGAAATTGACAGAACAACCTCCTACTGTTATGTAATTGATTTGTAGACTCAAAATTGACAATACGTCTTGTAAATCAACAACTAGGTAGTTGATCGACAACCATAAAATTGATGACTTGTTCATTGAATCAACAACTCTCTTACAAAATTGACATCTTCAACTTGAACTCACTAAATCAAACTATAGCCAAAATTGCCTTTTGCTTCCAAACGTAAGGATTGAGCTGGATTAATCGATGAGGTCTGAAGTGGACTTATGAGTTGATAAATAAAAAGAACCGATACTCGTACATTATATTCCCTAGATTGTTGAAGATTTGCCCTCAAATATGTCATTGCCTCATCTCCAGGATTGAAAGTAGCTAATTTGCTACAATCATCCTTACCATATGAATTTGATTTTAACAAATTTCTCGGATGGCTCTCCAACAAATTAGATAATACATTTCCTTTAGCCCTATGAAATTCTTCAATGCTGAAAACATATCTTCAAGCTTATTAACCAAAGAACGCATTTCAAGGCGTAGGGAAGTCTCTTTCTCACTTATTTTCATTTCAACCACCAGCAAGGAAAAAACAATCTTTTGTTTGTGAATGGTTCTCTCAACTCGCGATTTACTCAAGAAAAGGTTTTGCCTACTCATGTTTCCTTCCCCAAGTTGATTTTTGTGGAACATGGTTGGAATTGAAGGGACAGGGTGATATGTTTATGCTCTTTCCAGAATGATTAAGTGTTTTTCCATCCATCATGGACAGCTTTCCTATCAAATTGCAAGATCTTCTCAATATCAAGTTGCATGCATCCATGGGAATAATATCCACAGAATTCAATGTCGGTAGTTTCACCCAATCAAAAACGAAATCAAAGCTTGCTTAATTACTGGGAGATCGCTCCCTTTGTTCAACCAGGTTGGGAGTGTTTGAAAGTGGGAAGATTCAACTCATTGATTAGAGTTGTCGACGCTATGTTGGTATAGCTTCTACCATCAAAAATCAAGTTACATACCTTCTTGTTAATGGTGAAACAGGTTTTGGCACAATATTCTTTCTTTGCTAGTTCGTTTTCGGAGTAATTGTAGAGTGCGAAGCTCTCTTGATAACAAGCAATTCTCGTTCATCTAGTTACCTGATGATTTCATCTTGCTTCTCAGATTTGGACTCTATCTACTTGCATAGCTTCTTGAAACCCCAAGTCAATTTCTCGATTTCTTGGAGATTCGTAACTCTTCGAGTGGGATACTCAACTTTGAAGTGTTCATAAACATGACATTTGAAGTATTTCGAACACTACTACCATCAATCTTTTTGGGGAGTTCTTTAACAAGTTCCATAGCTTTCTCTTTGTCTTTATCCTTCTTCGATGTATTCTCGACCTTACTAGAAGTATCCCTTACTGCGCTTCAATTGTTTCTCTACTTTCATGGCTAGCTTGCAAACACCTTTGAAAGATCAATATGCTTGAAGCTCAACCAAATCGGTAATCTCTCTATTCAAGCCACCAAGGAAACAAGCGATAGTTTGCTCTGATAGTTCTAGAATATATCGCACCTCATAAGGAGTTGTTCAAACTCCCTAATGTATTTTTCAACGCTTATTCTGCCCTATTGGAAGGAATTCAATTTGAGGAACATGTCTACTTGTAGTTTTTGGGCAAGAACATCTTCTTCATAAATTTTTTGAGCTTTTCCCAAGGTTTGATTTAGCTTTTTCCATCACGAACTCTCTTGCGAGCCCCTGCTTATAAATCAAAACTATGTTTGAAAATTTTAATAAACATAGGAGGTACCTCTTGTAACAGACAGGAAGATCACTCTTGTACAAGGAGATGAACATATAGGAATTATGATTTATGGTGTGCAACTTTCATTGAAAATTGCATGATAAAAGAAAATATTTTTCATGAAAATCAATTTCAAGAAAAATGGTTAGTTTTAATTCGTTTGGTAATTTAACGAAAGCAATTTCCTCCTCGCTAGAAGGGGAAGTCATTTTCTCTTGATCTAAACTTGTTGTTTTGAATTCATGAAAAAAAAAATTCATTAATTGAATAGTTTTCTATTATCGAAATACTAGAGAGTTGAAAATAATTTACCAAAAAAGATTATCCTTCAAACAGACTGATCCTCAGAGTGTACTTGTTATAAATAATAAATGTAATGTAGTTTTGATGTGCGCTGTAACTTATGTATTTGATAATACATATTTTAAAACTAGGGTTGGAAGTGGGATGGTATTATTCCAAAACCATTCCGTCAAATTTCTACTACCCTCTAAACTCGTTCCAGGTCAAGTTACGGGTTTTGATATAATAACTAAACCTGTCTCACTAAAAGACAGATACCACAACAGTACCTACAACTGGCCAAAATATTTTTTAAGGAAAATATCATACACTAAACATATAATAAACAACCCTTAATTTAACACAACAAATTATTTTGGACACATGCATGATAGATCAGAATATCTTGGGAGTCTCAAAATATGAGACAGAAAAATTCAGGATCCACATCCATAGAAGTCTAAGATCTAATAAAGCAGGGTTGTGAAATGGTGGACGTTGTTGAAAAGCATAAGATTAAATTAATTTTCTTTTGTAGATTTTACAAAATTTTATAAGTAATTTAAAGTGTTTTAACGGAGTAAGGAAAGCTTATTAAATCCTGAAATCATTCCAAACATTAATAGAGCAAATAATTATCTATATTTACTCAACAACCATAGGAAAATGATTTTTAATTAGATATGATAATATATTTGGCTCGGGGGTATAGAGTTTTCCAACCACAACATCCCAAATCCAGTGCTGTTTACATCCCAGGCCCCTTAGTTGTTCCAAATTCTACAGGTTTTTACCAATTGACCTTAAATCCATCTTGCCTTCCCAAACCCACTACCTACATACATTCCATTAGGGTTTTAACAGATGGGGTACTCGATTATACCCGCCACGCTTTTATACCTATTTAGAACTATAACACCTTGAAGTTGAGTGGAGTTGTTTCCCAAAGTTAATGGTAAGCTACGGCTTGCATGATCCATAACTGTGAGGCGTTTGTCACACTTTGTAAAAATTTATTACGTCCTTTTTCCAAAGTTAAATTCCAATGTTAAATCTACTAAAAAAGGTTATATCAAAATAGGAAGAAATGCAGACTAATAATTGTAATTTGATGATTATAACCGAGGGAATCTTATAATAATGAATGGACGAGCATAAAATGAACACTTTTAATTTTTCTAGCTGAAAAAAGGAATCCACCGTCAGAGCTCGGTCTCTCCATCTTTACCTCTTCCTATATTATAATTAACCATCTCTAATTATTTATTTTCTTTACTTGATTATTTCTTGACTTTCTCCTAGGAGTTCTTCCCAACTTTTGCGTGATAGAACAGTAAAAAGAAATATTTTAAAGAAAAATCAGTTTTCAAGAAAGGTAAGACACATTGACCACCGTAGAAACTATTTAGTCAAATTTCAATTTGATTCGACTTTGAATATGATATATTTGCTACTTCCAATGCTAGTCAATGATTGATATTTGGGAGATGATGTGATGCTTGTACGGCTTTGTGAATAAATAGTTCAATAGGCGTTGCACAATGAAAGTGCATAATTAAGGACATGTGAGGTGATAATTTGATATTTAGAAAATTGTAATACTCAATTAAAAGTGACTTAACCACTAGAGTTTGCTCCAATGACTACCCTTCTAATATGGAATGAGAAGGTGGGGGGTTCGAATCCTCACATTCTCAGGGGGATTGGGATGGAGACGATATAATTTCAAGAGTAGGTTTTGACTCTCACATCCTGTAAGAAAGTAGTGCAAAAATCTAAGAGTGAGCATTAGAATATGAGTAGAGTAGAACCAACAAAAAAAAATAAAAATAAAAGTGACTTTTGAGCTAGCAAAATTAGTCCAAAACTATTTATGCTAATCTAATTAAATTTAAACTATATATAGGCGGGCTTTTGTTAATTTTTTTATTAACTAAAAAATGTTTTAACTCTTGGATCTAGGACTTTTTATCAAAGGGTTTTTTTTTTTTTTTTTTTGGTGAACTTTCCTATTGTTAAAACATCAAAGGTTGTTTTTTTTTTTTTAATAAAAAAGGGTATATAGATACAAGGAAAATTTCAAATAAAAACCCAAAGTACCACCAATTTCTCAAATAAGTATTGAAGTGAACATTGTCTCAACTAGAGGTATAAAGTGCTCTCATTTTTCCGAATACAAGCTTGCAATTAACTTTGTTTTAAATAAAGACTTGAAC
Organism: Eucalyptus cladocalyx; assembly: GCA_017140615.1. NCBI lineage: Eukaryota > Viridiplantae > Streptophyta > Magnoliopsida > Myrtales > Myrtaceae > Eucalyptus > Eucalyptus cladocalyx. Next base: position 27,369,525 of record CM029522.1, read on the forward strand.
TAATATGTCAATTTTAAAGAATGACATGATCACACCAGTTTGTCAAGGGCATTTTCGTCCTTTAGATTTTCTTACTTTCTTTCATTTTTTTCTTTCATTATTCCTTTTCTATTATTTTCTTTTTAAAAAAAGACTCAAAAAAGAAAAGAAAAAAAAAAAGAAGCTAAAAAGACAAAAATATAGGTGAGAGGGTTTTTTTTTTTTTTTTTTAATTTGTGTTTTCTCTTCTTCTTTTTTTCTTTTTAAGTTTTAGTCTTTTAGTCTTTGTTTTTTTTTTTATATAGTATTTTTGGAAAGAAAAGTATAGAAAAAGGAAAAATGAAAGAAAATTAGAAAATTGTAAATGACAGAATGCCCTTCACCAAATGCCGGTGAGAGCAAGTTCTTTTTTGAGACTAATATGACTACTTCAAAATCTTATTTGAGAAAATAAGAGTATTTCAAACCTCTTTGAAATAATGTTTATTTCAGGTCTTTATTTCAAAAATTAAGGATATTTTGAATCCTTATATGGAATTTTTTTTTTTTTATATATGATTGGAATAATCAATAATCACCTCCATCAATTGTTTAATCTTATGTAGGTGCCGCGTTTATAGGATCCCAAGGATTTTTCTGGCTATGCATATAAAATGTTTTTGTACATGAAGAATTTCTTTTTTGGTTCCAATAAGAAGAGAAATGAAGAGAGTTATGGGATATGCAAGAGGGTCGTGTCCTATAAAGTCAACAACTTATTTGGACACTACCACACGATATTACACCTATTGCCAAATATGCATATTGAGGTACGGTTAATCAACACAACCTAAAATCTAAAATCTCAAGACTTGCAAACTCGTCAATATAGCTTGCTAATATGTTAATAACTAGCGAGTCACTTAAATAAGATATGCCACATTTAAATAGTGCAACACAAATAGTATAAAGATTTGCTCGCGACATGGATCGGAACTTCTGACCGAGTCGAAGAAAAAGTGATTACCAGCTATATTGGCGGTGAATTATCAAACAATTCGATTGATGGCGTAATCATCTTTGTGGCTTTTTTTTTTATATTTAAATTATCGCAATCCAATCAACCCGCCGCACGTGCGGGTCCCAGCGCGAGCGAATGTGGAGTTATCACCGTAGCCTTGGAACCGTCGAAAACGATGAAATAGCAGTCGTACATGAACATGTGAGAAAGGCCTATCCTTGTCAGCGCGAACTAGGAAACTCGCAACAAAACAGTAGTTGTCCCTACTAAACAATGTCATCCTTGCTTCTTCCTTAAGCCACTTCTTCCTTTATGATTATTCCCTCGTAAATGTGGCATTAACAAAGATTTATCTCCCAATTTATCCTCAAGTTTACATTGACTCTAACATGATTTGTCCAGTCCTCGCATGCTGAGATTATTTCCCTTTCTTGTTGCCGCTTCTTTTGTTGGGAAGTGTTGGCTCCGACTTTCTAGTAGGGCCTTCTTTGATCAATTTTCCGATTGATGATTTACATATGTATATTTTAGTCAAATTTATGTGCAAGTGACGTCCATAACTTATAACCTGTTAATTAGAGACATGATGAAACCAAATTTCCTTCAATTGGGGATCTAGTTTCCATTAACAAGACCAATCTTTGTGAGTTAATTGACCAATAATCAGTAGAAATGGAGAAAACAAGGATTTTTACTATCCAAAAGGCACTCATCTTGTTGTGGTACATCTCGCATGAAGTAACTTGCATGTATAGCTTTGAGGTGATTTGCATAATGTGATTGATTACACCTGCCACCTAACAAAACTCATAAACTTTTCTACGAAAAGAAATTTCAATTATATAAAATAGAAACTAAATGAATAAAATCACCCCAATTCGTCTCTTTCAGCTAATAATTGAGTCATCTAACCAAACAAAACTGCCCAAGACCAGCGGAAGAGTGAAAACAAAGCCTCAAATTGACAAACCAAGATTACTAATCATAGGACCCAAACAAAAAATGACAGGTACCTTCACCCAGTTTACTAAAGCATGTGTCTTTTTCTAGGGTTTCCAAATGAGAGAGAGGAGTGCAAGCAAAAAACACAGAAATAAAGAAGAAGAAGAAAAAAAGATTATGAAATGAAGAGGAGTACGAGTTTGGTTGTGAGGACAAAAGATAGTGTTGGAGAATGATGCAGACTTGTGTGCCCTTAAGACTGGTCAAGCCGACAACGGGGTTGCAGATGGGGCCATTGCACGTGTATGGATGATTGCCAAATATCTAGGGTTTAAATTTTCATCTTTTATTACATAATTCATATACTATAATTGTTTCTTCTCATTCTAGAAGAAACCTAAATTTTATATATCTTCGGCAATGGGTGGGATGCAGTGAGACCCAACTAGGATGATGATTGTGAGGAACATAGAAGTATTTTACCAAGATTGTCTTCGTCATAGTGATCTAGAGTATGCATCAACTGATGTCTATCGAGATCTCTAAAATAAACCTTGACTAAATGGGTTGAAAATTGAATAGGATCTCTAGAAAAAAGGTAGGAAAAAATTGTGTACCATAGAGAGAGATATGTTCATGTCGATATATGTAACTTGAGTATAGTTATAATATGTTTATTTCTGTGTGTGTGTTTGAGCACAATGGCCATATTGCCATGATTAGAAGTTTCAAACAAATTTATCTGGCTCTACATGATGTATAGCACTCGACTGGATAGTATATGTGGAACTATGTATGCCGTATCACATTTTCTCATAAAACGGGACTATCAAACTCAGTCTAAAAATTTTAACCGTTAGAAAATAATCGATTTTCATCTATTTTTGCTTGTAGTCACAACGAACCAAATGGAGCTTTGAAAAGACAAAAGGGTTTTTCCTTATAAGAAGCAAAACCCAGTGGCTAACAATTAAACATGCATCTCATCATGTCCTTATCCATTCCACGCGTGTTACAGGACTAAAAGGGCCCCCATTTATTCAAGTTCAACACATCTAGCAACTAAACTCTTAACGTTCAAAGCACCTATTTAATTCGATCGAGACATGCATACGTCAAAGACAATGTTGTTGCCTTACAACGAAGAGACAAAAGCATGAGTGCTTCGTTTTCAAGAGTTCACAACAAAGTAGCTTACAGATCATCTACTCTTGATGCTCTAAAATATACACCGGATATCATATTAATTGCTTATTCCGTGTAGGTTGAACAGGGGGCAATTATTCAAAGTCTAAACCACAATATAAGGGGGGATGGTATAGAATCTTCTTGCAAAGAGCAGGAACGACAATAGCCCAGTCACTTTCAAATAAGTTGTAAGCAAAAAAAAAACTATAGGGTTTACAGACTTGTCACCGTGTGGGTGCAACTAATGAGTATATAAAAAAGAAGGGTTCCTTTTGCTTATTCAAATGGCCAAGGATATGAGTGGCAAATTCTTTTTATCGCATGTGTGGAGGAAAAAGTTTAGCATATATGAAATGTTATACCACATGACAAGTTGAGAAATATCATTAACCAACTAAGACGGTGTTGATTATTACATGAATGAAGGTAATTAAAAATGAGAATGATTAATTAGTATGGGGATGTCACGCATATTCATCGTGTCTATATCTTCTAAGCACGTAAAGACAACCTGGAAAAAGCCAACGAGGCGTATATTGACTGAGAGCTTTAGCGTGAATTGAAGGACCAAGGCTGTTCTCCTGAATCCGAATAACAATGAAAAAGTAGAGGCCCTACAAGTTTGTCCCAATGTGCATAATGGGGTCAAGTCTTTCGTTTAATTTGGGACAAAAGTGTCTCCTCATATTCCTCTTTGGTCTTGACTCTGTATGAGCTCCCACTAAGGCATTAGAATAGAATCCTGTCTTTAATGAGGACTGACTTTCTCTCTTTCCCACCTTCCCCTCCACTTCCTCCACTTATGTTGAAGGCTTTCCCTAAATTACACCAATTTAAACGTCGGTTCATTAAGTGATGTGTCAGACTTTACAGACATGAATGTGGCTCATTTATTCAAATTCTCAATTACAATATGTCATTTTACTTTGTAAACCAATTTCATATCAGTTTGAATATGCCTAGCATTACTCTTCATAAATTATTAAGGGGTATCCTTAACTTCTGGAATAGACGAGATAAACTAGAAGAAATGGCAATGAAAGGTTTTGATTGACTCATCAATTAAGATAGATGAGCTGACTTTAATTACATGATCCTTAATGCGTTTGGCTTAGCCATGCAATTTAGGAAGCGCACAATGCCATCAAAAGCCAACTGTCGTGCACATTGTACATTGTGTAGGGAAAACACATAGGATCAACCATTTATAGCAGTTACAGTTTACATGCAGATGTTCATAACTCATAACCCATCAATCAAAGTTGAGGGGGAGAGAGAGAGAGAGAGAGAGAGAGAGAGAGAGAGAGTAATGTGTAAAAATCAATATTTAATCTACACAAATGCTCTGGAAGAAGTCCCAAATTTATGAAATCTTCAATATGGAAACCTCTCCAACAAATTGAAAAAAAATAGATCACGGGTTCAAATATGACCAGAGAAAATGGCATTCATGAGGAAAAAAGACCAGAAAGAAGACACATCTATGTATGACTATGTTTTGTGGAGACCTTAGTTAACGTGGTGGAGACTCAATGAGTACTTCACACGTCTCACTCGCTTTGACTGAGCAATAAATCGTGTGGGGTTAGAAATTTAATTATTTTTTAATCAGATTTCGGATTTGTCAGTTAGTATCTACAGGATTGGAAGTGGGCTTCGAGCCAAAACAGAGCCCAAAAGCCTGATCTAGTCGTGTTGCCTCTCCAACCTGGCCCGCGCAAGCAAAAACTGTTTTCGATTAAAAGTCCGAAAGGAAAAACTATAATTCCTGCGATAGTTATATCCTTCGAAATTAATAGACTTAATATTATCGATCCAATAGCCTATCCTCTTATTAATAAATTAAGTCATCAAGTAGTTTCTTGTAATTGAAAACTTTAACAATTGTAGTAATTGATTAATCAATAATATCTCGTTAACCTATCCCATAAGAGGAATAGACCCTAGATCGACTTTTAAGGAAGAGCCATCTTCAACAGAATTTAGACTTACTTCAATGTTCCTACCATGACATTTATACAATCGTGGTGGCAAATAGATGTTGGATTAGAAAAACAAAAGGTTCTCTTAACTGATACCCCAAAGAGCTCCTTGGGGTCACAAATGCATCTGATTTGACAGCAATGATAAAGCACGATCTACATATTCTTTTTGCCTAAATAATGTCGTGATGGTTTGGATCATTCTCTATGGACTCAAGTAACTTTTGATTCATTTACATAGGATGCTGATCATGCTATGTGCCCCTAGTTTTGTAGCCTATCTAACCTAGAATTGCAGATGCGCATCCCAATCCCAAAACTTCTGTTAAGGTGTGTAAATGGTGGGGGCAATTCTATGATTAGAGCTTCATCATTCCTTATCTACATTACGACTCATAATGGTTAATTTCCTCTTTACATTTTACTTTATCAAACAGCAGCACGTGCATAGCCATCGCACGACACAACAATTGATGCATGAGTGAGGCGATGTCAAATCAATCAACTCGAGCAGCCAATGTGCAAAAGCGTGATACATCAATAAGTGATGATGGAGCTGGCCAAGTGGCTTTTCATCATACTCCGAGGGCGACCGGAATCGATTGGTTAGCCTTTTCCTAATATGATCAGACGCTAACAAGAACACATGTCGCCAAAGTTTTGGTTGAATTCTACTTTGATGAAGGCGGAGAAAATGGAAAAGTGGGCTTGGAAAAGGGCACTTGAATAAGATAATTGTAGTTGCCGATCATTACAAGATGAAAGCTTACCTTTCAAACTGGATAATGGATCTAAAGGACGTGAAGATCAAATGCCATAAGAGGACTTAGATTTGGTGTAGTTTAACTGTATCATAATTATGATGTGTTATGACTCTATTCTAGCGTGAACTGTTCACAACTTACATAGCTGGTAATGTAAATTATAGAGTTGGAGCACCTTGAATCCATGTGGAGTAGTTTTAAAAGAGTTCCTATTGAGGGATGTATTAATTGAATATATAGTAGAAAGTACATGTGACAGCCTAATTTTTTTATTTTGTTTTCGATTGAATGGGTTGGGCTTTTCATCGACGCACCTATAGTATTTTTTTTGAACTGATCACTCATGAGATAACTAATTTATCGGGTGAAACTATTAAGGAATCCAAATGCAATAGATTTGAGAATTCGACCAAAAATCAATTGTTCGACTGTGCTAATTTGTAAGGGTCAATACGGCACTATCAAAATCAACTAGAGATCGAAGATAAGTCGGTTTGACAGATGCATGTGATTAAAGTGTGGGTGATTCCACCAAATTGCAAAATTCTCGTCGAACGACACTAAACCGATTTCTCTGTCATTTCTATACCTTGTGATCGTATTTAAAACTTCGAGATTTTCACGACAACCAAGAGTTACTAATGTGTCAAAGATGTACAATGTGGCTTGAAAATAATCGACCATGAGTCAAATGTACTAAAAATTCATAAAAGTTACCTGATAGGTTAGATCATGCTAAAATCGCATCCGGTTAAAATTAACCGCGAAATTTAACCCGATTTCAGAAATTGAAAGTTTTTTTCATGTCACGATTTATTTTAAGAATGTCGACTCATCCTTCGAAGATTTTTCTGCAAACCCACTTTTGGCGAAAATTCAAAGTTTGGCAAAATTGGACCAGGAAAATTAGAGGACCGTTTTTTGGTGGACTTTTGGCGTTCAAGTTGGATCTTTTGAAAAAGAAAATTGTGGAATGGATGTGGGTGCCTTAGTTGGAATTTATGGGCACCAATTTGGGTTGATTTGAGTTGGAATTGAATGAATTTGGAGGGGAAATGTTACAAAATTCGCAGGTCCATGCGGTTGCAACATTTTGGACCATTTGGATGGCTTGTTGGAGAAGCTTTGGTGTAGAAATGACTGAGGATTGAGGTAGCAACAAGTGGGGCCTTGAACTTGAGTGATTTGGATATTTAGAAGACTTTATGGCATTTTGATGGTGCCCCTTCAAGCTGCAGCCTCCTTCTTCTTCCTTGGCCTTGCTTTCTCCATTTTTGTGTTAATTTGAGAGCTCAAGAAAACCAGAGAACCAGCCAGCCAAGCCCCCTACACTGTCGATTGCCCTTTGCCGCTCGTCGAGCGTTGTCGCTGCCGCCTGAGCCCGTTGGTCGCCCGCACACCGTCCCGCTTGTCCTGCGCTTGCTCGCCATCCCCGTGAGCCCGGCCACCGTCTTGAGCATCCGTCTAGCTAGCCGAGACTCCTCGGCCATCCGTCCGAGCCACCATCACCCCCGCCATCGACCGCTATAGTCGCTGCCGTCCCGCTTAGCCATTTCCAGCCGAAGCTGTCGCTCAACCAGCCCTTCTCAACCCAAGAGCAGAAGCCAAATCTCAGCTCATAGCTAAGGCTTCATGAGCCTTTTCCAGGCCCGTCTAGACCTCCCTTGGTGTTGCCACAGGCTTGTGTTTTGCTCGCCTCCGCATTGCCATCTGAGAGTGCTAGTATGAACACCTAGAGGGGGGTGAATAGGTGTATAAAATAAACCTTGATAAATATATGCGGAATAAAATAAACTTTGAGTAAAATAAATGAGTTAAGGAAGAGAATAAGAACACAAGATTTATAGTAGTTCGGCTTAATCCAAGTTTACGTCCACTCTCCCACGCTAACAGCCTTCTTGGTTGGATTCCACTATGCAATCAACAAGATATTACAACTTTGAGTGCAAACACTTAGTAGTAGATCACACTATCTCACTAAGTCACTCTTTTGATATTTCTCTCACGATCAAAAATGTTTAAGCTCTCCAAAGACAAGTGTATGATAGAAGGTCACTCAAACTTTGGAATTATAAATGATACGCTCTATCTCTTACTTGCTCATCGGTCCATGATCTCCTTAAATACTCCTCCACTTCCAAACTACCCGTTGGACAGTATCCCAGAGAATCGTCTTCCAATATACCCATTAGACAGCTCTGTATCTAGAAGATTTGGTAGCCATTAAGTGACAAAGGTAAAATCCCAAATTGATTCCGATCGCCCATACAAACGAAATCTTGATTTTCATAAGTAAAACTTCTTCGTATAGAAAGTTCTTGTCTTCAAGATCCAATCATCAATCAAATAGATTGAGTCAATCAAATCAATCTTGATGTGGAATCCAAACCAGATCACTAGCCGTTATATGATTGGGCTTGAATTATGTTCTGTCGAATCTGGATGTAAAGTCTGAGAGCCATAGACTTTACAATATGAGTCTGAGTGCGATAGACTTTGCAATCTGAGTCCTGAACATATTCGCGCTTCAACGAGCATTTAGCTTTAAGGTCTGTACCCGAGTTCAAAAATAGAGTCTATCTTCTGGATCTTCCAAGTATAGACTTTGACAATATCTTTTACATGTTCTAACATCTGCATAGTCTATTACTTAAACATGTTAGTAGCCTTTGATTTATTTTGTCATCTTCAAAATATCATAAGGGATTTCCCTAACACCATCGTCGTGAACTCACCAACTCGCTAATCCGGTGAGTTTACTCACTAAACCTTGCTTAGGAGGTTAATGATGCTTAAGGATTAATTAGATTAGCTTAAGTATGGATTTGGTAGTTAGTTTATTTTAATTAGTGATTTAGTTATTTAATTAGGCTAATTAGGTGGTCAGATTATACTAGTTAAGGGTTAATTAGGTTGCTTGATTTATGTGGATAGGTGCATTATTTTTCTAGGCCCGTTTAAGTGGTTAAGTTAGTGCTTTCGGCCTAAGTATGTATTTATTGGATTAATTTGCATTTATTTAATTATTTTTTCAATTTATTTATTTATTTAATATTTTCCGAAAATTATACCGGAAAGTCCGTAATCGAAATTTCGTGCTGATTATAGTGGTGTGCTTAGTTTATGCAATTGAATGTTAAATTGTGCAACTGAGTGATGATTGTTAATTTTGAGTATTTATTTCAAAATTATGAAATTTTGGTATTTAATTAAAAAATACTAGGTGTCGGGTTTTGACACTGAAAATTTTTTTAAGTACTATATTAAATAGTGAGATTTTAAAAGAAATGATATCAATTTTTCTGGTTCGATCTGACTGTGTAACCACACACGATTATTTTACCGTGTGTTTTTAATATGAAGAAAATGGGCCAAGTATATTATCTTAATCGAGACATTTGAGTGCAAGGCACAATGTCTTGGCCGAGATTGGATGTGTGCATGAATGGTATGAGAACCCGTTACGAGCTTTTGGGATCAGACGATGCTCCTTTGGGAATGCCCCAAGTCAACGGATGTTGGTTGCAGTGGAGGCTGGGTCGATGCTCCTTTATGGAATGCTGTCTAGATGTAGACATTGCCGTATTCAATGGTGCAAGACGATGCCCGACTACACCGGAAGACCACTGACTGTTGAGTCAGCTGTGGCTGTTAGGTTTTAATCAATTGGGACACATGATTGATTGAAATTGACGTGCCTAATTATGAGAAAAAATTATGTGACATGTAATGTGATGTGTCATAACGATTCGGTCTTACAATCGGGACCCCTGTAATTGTTTGTGATATAAGTTGAGACATCTTGATTGATGAGTGCTTTTAATGCAATTATATGTTATATCAACTGTACTAACGTGTAAGAAGGAATAGAGGTGAGGTAAGTCTTCAATGATGTGTGGTTAGACTACCACTAGACGTATTCCTTTCTAATAGGGGTTTAGAGCGTGAACTCGCTAAGACATTGTCTCACCCTGTCGTGGGCTTAACTTTTCAGGTCCCTAGATGGCGGTCCCTCTAGTACGTTTTGGATAGCCAATGGGGTATATAGAGCAGAGTATCGACGTCCTTGTCCCTAGGAGTCCTTGGCTCCATGAGCTCATAGTGACCACTATTTTGGTCGATAAGGGCCAACCACAGTTGGTACTTCACCGGTTTAAGGCGTGGTTTCGCCATGGGATCAATGGGATCAGGGAAGGTCCCCTATAGGGTTTCGATATCCCCGCCGTTGCGGTTAACGTCGCTTTAGGTGAGAGGATAGTTGATCCCCCTGATGGTGTTGTGGAAGACCTAGAACCCCCTGAAGTTTCGAAGGTCTCAGCTGAGGAGTCTTGTGCCTAGATAGCTTAGTGACTCTTCTTTTTGGAATAGGCTTTTGTTTATAGACTAGTATTGTATATAAACTCAGTTTGTTTATAAAAGCGTTTTGTAAAAATTGTTGTTCTGCTTTTTTTATCTCATATTTGTGTTGTTTGAGGATTTGTTTATTTGGTTTCGCATATGTAATAAAATGAATGGGTCGGCGACGCGTCTTGGGACGTTGCAATTTTATCGACCACCGAGAGAGGTGCGCGCGCTCGAGATTTGGGGCTTGACAGTACAACTATTTCCCGATTGAAGTTGTAAGAAAGCTATAACAAACATCATTGCATGCTTTAGTTGCTTGGCTACATAAAAAAGAATCTACTAGCTACTATTTAGGCTCGTACTCACAAAATGATATCAAGAGTACCTTCTTGCAAGGGGTACTTGGAAGAGTTCATGAGATGATGTATAGGGTAAGGATTCGGATTCCTAATCGTGGTAATCAGTGTAAAATTTTTATATCATTGTCAATTATTCTAGAAACTTAAACTAATAAATGAATATATGATTTATTATTGAAATATTCTAATGACTCCCCTCACTTATGTTAGAGGCTAGCAATATCACTTAGAGCAAGAGGGGGTGAATAGATGATTTTAACAAATCTTAACAAATTTAAAGTGGAATTGAAAAAAGTCAAGATCTAAGTCTAAACTAGAGTGCAAAGTTCAAAGTTTGGACAAAGATTAGAAGCAATTTACGAGTGTGTAAAAGATTATTAAAAAAAAAAAAATCAAGAAAATTCATATATAAGAGAATTTGCACACAAGACTTGTAGTGGTTTAGCTTATAGCAAGTATGTATCCACTCTCTCATGCTAATAACCTACTGACTAGATTTCACTAAATGATCAATAAGAGATTACAATTATGAGTGATAATCCTCAATATTTGATAAGACTCACTATCTCACTCAATCACCCTTTCAGTGTTTCTCTAAGATCACAATTTGTAGCACAAGAGAGACAAGTATCGAAGTACTTTCATATTTTAGAATATTTTTTTTATTCTAAACTTTGCCTATTCTTTTCTCCTTAACACCTTGATCTCCTTTTATACTTCTTCACTTCCAATATAGCCATTGGACAGTCTCTAGAGGATCATCTTTCAATATACCCGTTGAACAGATCTATATGGACAAGATTGAGTAGCCATTGAGTGACGAATTTTGAACCTTCATTGATTCTTGTCACACATACAAACAAAGGCTTGGTTTCCATAAGTAGAGATCTCCATTTTTGGAAGGTAACTTATATCAAGATTGATTGCCAATCAATCTTGATGTTTTGCATTACAAAGTTAGTTGTAAAACAATCTTTAAGATTAAGAGTCAATCAAGTCTTTCTATATATGAAATCCAAGCCAGATCACTAGTTGTTGCGATGTATATGCTTATTTATGAGTCTTGATAAACTTCTCAATCAAATGAATTGTCTAAGTCTATGTGTCATCCTAGATTTTACAGTTCTGCTTTCAATTAAATTAATCAGGCGTTTCATCGATGCGCCTATAGTGTTATTCTCAAAGCTGATCACTCCTGAGATAACTAGACTAACCGAGGAAGTCGTTAAGGAATTTTAATGCAATAGATTGGAGGATTCAACTAGGAATCGATTACTCGACCGTGCTCATCTGTTGAGATCATTGCGACACAAATATAAGTCGATTTGAAATAATAAATAGAATGGTTCGACTGAGATGTGTGGTTAAATGTGGATGATTCCACCAAATTAAAAAATTCTCATCGACTGGCACTAGATTGATTTTTCTATTGTTTTGGTACCTTGTGTCCGTATTTGAATCATCGATTTTCACGACAACCGAGAGTCACCAATGTGTCAGATAGGTTCATTGTGGCTCAAAGAAAATTGACCATAGGTCATTTGAACTAAAAATTTCTAAAAGCTACCCGGTAGCCTAAGTCATGCTAAAAACACGCCGGAGTAAATTTAATCGCAAATTTAAATCCAATTTCAGAAATTGAAAATTCTATCATGTCACAAATTATTTTAGGAAAGTCGACTTAGTCTTTGAAGATTTTTCTGCAAACCGAGACTTTTTGGGAAAAAGTTGTAGGGCTGTTTTTGTTTAGAAAATGTCATGGACCGTTTTTTATTGCAAAATTAGGATGCATGTAGGATCAATTGGTGAGGAAAAATACCAATTTGATCAATGAGATGTTGGTTGAAATTATAGAGGCCAAATTGAGTTGATTTAAGAACGATTGAGTGTCCAATTGAGGGGAAATCATTGCAAATTCGTAGCCCCCCACCACCCATGACTTATGGACCCTTTCAAGCATTCTAGAAGGGTGGTAGCTGATTTTTGGCCTTGGAACACAGCTGGCGGAGGGGAGTGGTCAAGGGGACCAAATTGGATAAGTGAAGACCAAGTGGCCCCCTTTTGTTCCCTCTTCTCCTCCCTCTCTCCCTAAGCCCGTCGACCGCCCATTATCATCCCTCCTCCTTCCTATTTTCAGTTCTAGCAACCAGCAGAAGCCAGCCAAAGCCTATTGGAGCCCGAGCGTCCACCGTCGCACCCCTTCACCGTCGTCCGTTGCCCCGCGGTCGCCTCGCTTGCTCGCGCCTCCAGCTGCGCCGTGCATCCAGCAACTCGCTAGGACGCCAAGGGCCACCGTCGGAGCCCTACTGCCACCATCCAACCTCCATTTAGCCACCGTGAGGACCGCCGAGCACTGCTGCAGCCCCACCAATTCTTGTCTCACCCAATTAACCTCGGACCATCCACCTTCTAGCCTCGAACAGAACCCGAACCATTGGGTTTTCCAGCCGCTGTCGGGCCTATCTTGGAGGTGTTCCAGACCTCGAAAGCCGGTCCTCCTTCGAAGTTTCTTGTCCCTCACAGCATCCCCATCGTTTTGAACCAAGCGGTTCGTTAATCTAGTGAGTTTAACTCACTAATCCTCATTTAATATGTTAATGACGCTTAAGGGTTGATTAGTTTAGACTAAGCTAGGATTAGGTGGTTAGTTAGATTTGATTAGTGAATTTAATTAATTATCGATGCATGTTAAGTGGATAGTTAGTGCAATTAGGGTCTAGACAAGCTTTAGTATTTATCTAGAGTGATTCGGAAATTTTCCGGGTCCATCTTGGCATTTAATTAGGCCTTATGGGCCAAAGTTGCTATTTATTGCATTTATTAATTAATTTTCGTAATTATTGAATTATTTATTTATTTTTCAAAAATTAGACTGAGATAGTTGGTGACTGGAATTTTATGCTGATTGTGATGGTGTAGATATGTTTATTTAATTGAGCTCGAATTTGTGCTTATTTGGTGTGATTTGTATTTTAGGAATTTATTCCTAAATTTAATTAATTTCAGTAATTAAATGAAAAATCATTAGGCGTTGGTTTACAACGACAAAAATGAGTTTATGGATTGGTGAAATTAGTGGGATTTCCAAGTGTGAAAATATTATATTTTGGCAAAATCCGATCATATACCCACACATGACTATTTTTATTGGGTATGATAAAAATGATGAATTAATTAGAAAATCAATATGGTATATTATATCAACCTACATGCTTTGATATGTCAGCTTTGGGCAAGCGATATACCATTGGGTTAGCTTCTAGTGAGCGTTATTTTTATTTATTATTATTATTATTATTTTTTGGTTACCTAGGGAACCTCCGCACGGCCGGCAGCCGGAGAGTAAACCCTGGGGAGGCATGCAGGAAACCACCACCCACGCACCCCGGGGAAGGCACCACACATCGCTTCAGCCTCCCTGTTTCGCAAGGGCTTCGAACCTGGTTCTCCTCGGTGGAAAACACAAGCTCTACCCTCTACGTTGCAACGATGGGCGGTTCTGGTGAGCGTTATTAGTATACCATATCTGCCTGAAGCGTTATTAGGCGTGTATTATACTATAGTATCAACTTTGGGTGAGCAGTCCTGATTTGATAGAAATTTATAGATAGTATTGAGTATACCAACTAAGGGAAGGTCGTGATGACATGTAATCAACCGAGTCGATTGATCAATGATTTGATATGATGTTATGAATTGATTGGTTGATGTGATTTGAGACATTTGCGAATTATATTAACTGACATGAAAGAACTAAGGTCAAGGTAAGTCCTCTGACTCGTGTTTGCGCATAGGCAGCCCTCATGGCGTATTTTCTTCATAATCGGGTCTTAGGGGGTAGAACTCGTTGAAACGTTGTCTCACCCCGTCGTGGGATAACATTTCAAATCTTTAGATGGCCGCTCTTGAGTTTTTTAGACAACCTAAGACTGTTATAGAGCAGACATCCTATATTCCGATGAATCAGGGCCCTAGGTGATGCGGGAGCATCCAACGTAGCTCCATCGACCAACTTAGAACCATCGATGCTTATCCAAGCCAATAAAGAATTTGGACATTATGTGCTTCGATGGATCATTTTGAATGAATAATGTTAATTTCTTATCGGTACTTTGTGGTATATCGATAGGTATCAATGGGAGGCCATTTTAGATGTCTTGTATGACCAATTGATGAAGTTTTTGGAGGATTATTTTTTGGTCAAGGGAGGAGCTCGAATTTTAGGAAGGCTAGAGGTTCACAAAAAAGGCATTTAGTTCCCGTGTTAGTAAATGCTTTTTATTAAGTTCCTAGCTGTTTTTATTTTTATGTAGCTCAAGAGTCGAACGTTTAAGTTCCTAGGTCATTAAAGTTTGTTTTTAATATTTCCTAAGGCTAAAATCCTCCTATAAATAGGGGAAACTATCCAATGTAGGGGAGATACGAATTTCATGAATGAGAATGGTGTGATTTCCTCAACTTGAGTGAACTCCTTTGGAGAGTGGATAACTCCTTTCGGTTTCTTTATCCTTGGAGCGTAGATCACTCCTTGGTGGTGAGCCAAGAAGCCCTTTATCATTGGCTGGTGGAATCTTTAGGCCTTGGTGGTGAGCTTCTCATATCCCGAAGTCCTTTATTCTTGGCTGGTGGAAGCTTTAGGCTTTGGTGGTGAGCTTTATAGACCTCAATCATCATCCTCGGTTGGTGGCGAGGCCTTTATACCTTGGGAGGAGATCGTTTTATCTTTTCTTATTTCTTTTCGTTTCTTCCTCATATACACTACTCCATACACTTAACCACAAAAATCTCCTCTGAAAAATCCGTTCTAGAATCATTCACCCCATCGAAGCACATAATGCCCAACTTCTTTATTGGCTTGGATAAGCATCGATGGTTCTAAGTTGGTCCATGGAGTTACGTTGGATGCTCCCGCATCATCCTCCCTGGGTTGTTTGAGATTTGTCCTCAAATCTATAAAGTTTTCATCCTCCAAGTAAGGAGAAAGGTCTCCCACGTTGAATGTTGCCGAAACTGCAAACTCTCCTGGAAGGTCAATCTTGTAAGTATTGTCACCAATTCGCTAAATAACTTTAAAGGGACCGTCAGTTCTAGGCATGAGCTTGTTCTTTCGACGAAATGGAAATCTCTCCTTCCTCAAGTGAAGCCATACAAGATCGCCCGGTTGAAATTGAGTCTTCTTGCGATGTTGATTAGCTTTCTTCTTGTAAGATTCGTTGGCCTTTTCAATGTTGGATCGAATATTCTCATGGAGCTTCTTCATTGATTCAGCTCTTTTCTTGCCATCAAAGCTCACTTGAGAGTTAGACACAATTGGAATCAAATCAATGGGTGTGAGAGGATTAATTCCATACACAACTTCAAATGGCGATCGACTAGTAGTATAACTTGGTGATCGATTGTAAGCTCCTCATCGTCCATATCGTCTTGTAGTCCGCAACATCGTAATCATCATTGGATTTTAATGCAATGGATTTCTTACCTTAGGGTCTTCGTCTTCATTGATTCGTTCCACTTCATAAGATGAAGAGTTCCAATCAACTCATCAACAGATAGTGGCATGATTCTTGAGTCTCTCTGATTGAGGTCTTTATCTAATTCCAATCCTTGGAAAGTCCTCATAGTAACTTATTTACCTTCATGGGATCGAAATTGGTTGACCTTGATTTTCAAGACCATTTACAATATTTGTAAAACGACTAAACATGTCGTTATAGATTCTCCCAATTTCATTCAAGGCTTCGTATTGATCGAGGAGAATATTGATTCCGGTCTCCTTCACTCGATCGGTTCCTTCATAGGTAATATGTAATCTATCCCGACTTTAGCCGTAACACAAGAAGATATTCTGTTATAGTCGGTAGGTGATAAAGCGCAATATAAAGAATAAATTGCTTTTGCATCAAGAGCTTGTCTCTTGATTATCTCTTCCCGAGTCATTTGGCTAGACATCTACAGTGATCTTTTCCTCTTTTCCGGGCATGTGCAGCTTTAGGAGTGATTCTCTTTTTCTACAACATCCTATTCCAGAGGATCCTTTGATCTAGAAATGCCTTCATTTTGTTTTTCCATATATTGTAATCATTTCCATCAAAGTAAGGTGGTCTACTATTGCTTTGCCCTTTCTACCAACCCCGTCAACATACTAGCCATGGATCTTTAACTCCGAAGCAAAACACTTCAAACAAAGTGAGTACACTCGGTTCGATACTCAATTGATGTAGCTAGTATGGGCACCTAGAGGGGGTGACTAGGTGTAAAAACAATTTCTCGAGATACCACAAAGAATACTAAGCAAACATGACTAGAAAGGAAATACTCTTTTGCTTAATCAAAATGAATTACGATCAAAGTAAAGTAAAGAGTAGGGAAGAGAAGATTAAACACAAGGTTTATAGTGGTTCAGCCTATCCTAAGCCTATGTCCTCTTCCGCATTGACCTATCGGCTGGATTCTACTATGAACAAAAGAGATGTTACGGCCTGAGTTCTTCATCGATTCCACAGTGTAAATGTTCTATCACACTTCCTCAAGGTTTCTCACAAATATAAACTCTCTTTTATGTACAAGTTTTCCCAGCTCAAATGAATTGACTAAACAACAAGAAGTTTCAGACTTTGGAATTCTTCTATCGCGCACCCTTTGAACAGCTTAGAACATCTTCCTTATATACTCCTTTACGCCCATCATACCCGTTGGCACTTTCCAGCGAATTCCTCCAATCTACCCGTTGGAATCAATAGAAGATCATTCAAGCTATTAAAGGAATATGTCGATAGCCCATCAATCCCTGTTCGCCACTCAATCGGGATCTCGGTTTCCATAAGTAGAACCTTCCACGAATATTTCGCCAATCATTGGATCCTTAATCATCGAATCAATCTTGATCAATTAAAGAGATTCCACTATGTCATATCCAGCCAAGAGATCTTCTTCAGTCGATAAGGTCATATCCTTAATAAAACATCCAGTTCTTGATACCCTTTCTTCAACGGATTAGAAACTGTCAATGAGGATAAACTTTCAATCTTGAGTCTGGCTGTCCGAGGTCTTCAAACTTTAACCAAAGTCTTGCAAACCTCTCGACTAGATCGATGGAAACGTTTTGTTAACTTCAAAACATTTCAAGAAGATTTCTCAACAATGACTATAGTTAATTTTACCACATCATCTCCTACAAGTATTTTGGACACAAATGATTCCTCACCCAACGAGTTATTGGATATCATTAGGCCTAAACCGCACACCATCAAATGTATAATGGAGTTGTCATATGTTCTTGAATAACAATTGACTCCAATGTATCCATAATCAGCCAATCAACCATCAAAACATAGGAACAAATCATGATGATGGTAGGCCACGAGTTCAAGCACTGTTACAACTTAACGCCAAAAATAAGGAGATTTTTTCTTTATTATCAATGATCTCACTGGCATATTAACCTAATTAATATGCATATCAAATAAAAATCTGAAAGCAACTTGAAAAGAATTCTCATCACAAATGAGAATTAGTCATAAGAACATACAAATAATATGAACCAATCAACAATTAAAAACATGAAAATGTCTAAGGATTGGCCCGATACCACTCGTTGGCGTTTTGTTTTGATAAACAAGCATACGTGCATAAGTAAATTAAGACCAAAAGTCTGATCACAACAAAAAAAATACTTATACACGTGTTTCTATAGCATTTACTTGTATTTTAACAAAAATGCATAGAAGAGCTAAATGGGCTAATCATATTAACCTTGTACCGTGCTCCAAAATTTAGTTAAGTTTCTTCGGGTTCTAAACACGAATGCCTCGATGTCCTCATAGCAGTAGTTCTAATGTTCTTCGACTCTACGCGAACGTCCGATACTTTCTGTTAACACCGGTCCTAATGTTCTTGGATTCTTGA
Source organism: Eucalyptus cladocalyx (assembly GCA_017140615.1). Classification (NCBI taxonomy): domain Eukaryota; kingdom Viridiplantae; phylum Streptophyta; class Magnoliopsida; order Myrtales; family Myrtaceae; genus Eucalyptus; species Eucalyptus cladocalyx. The sequence goes on from CM029522.1 coordinate 27,387,988, forward strand.
TCACAAACGTTTGACGTCTTCCCGATAATATTGGTTTTGATGTTCTTTTAGATGCGGGAATGTATGATCTCTTCAGGGCTCGACGTTCTTCAGATCTAGCCTGACAAGTGTTGGAGCCTCTAATTTGGACACACCACCAATTATCACATTGAGAAGAGAGAAATTGAGAGATCTCACAACTACAATTGTGCTAGCAATTGCTCTCGTGTGAGTGTTTTGTTGATTAGTATTAGCACTCTCAATTATTGATTGTCGATTATCAATCGTCCATCATCCGCTAATTTGCTCTCTGCATTCTCTTTTATAGACAGTTCAGATCACATATAAACCGATGCATTAACTTTAAACCATTTTAGAATTAATTCAATCATAACTCCTGACTACCGTAAGTTCTGATACTGTTATAGACACTAATTAGGGCATTAACTTTGTAAATTGTTCTACAGATTATTCCGCACATTTATTTGTAACTATTACAAATCTTTATTATGTGTATTAACTTTGTAACTCACAAATACTTAATTTGGCCGTTACTTTTGAAACTGCTTTCGAGCATTAATTGGTTATTAATCAAGCCATTTCAAATCATTAAATTGCCCATTTATTTTGAAACCGTTTAGATCATTAATGTGACCATTGAATTCTGAAATTGTGACAAATGAATTTTCAGATTTCATTTTTGATTAAATAAATCGGCAATTAGTCGATCGTCGATGGTGCTATTCTCCTCTAACGATCACTCACGATAACTGGACTATCTAAAGAAGCAATTAAGGAATCTAAATGCAATAGACTTGAGAATTCGACCAGGAATCGATCGCTCAACCGTGTTGATCTACAAGGGTCATTACGGCACGCATCATAAATAGATAAGAGATCGGAGATAGGTCGATTTAGTCGAGATATGTGATCGTGTGGGTGATTTCACCGATTTCAAAATACTCGTTGATCGGCATTAGACCGATTTTTCTATCGTTTTGGTACTGGTGCCGTAATTGAAACCTGAGCTTTTCACAACAACCGAGAGTCGCCAATATGTCAAAAATGTACACCGGACTTGAGATAAATCGATCGCTTGGGTCAATTGCACCAAAAATTCCTAAAAAGGATTGCGGTAGATCGGGTTCGTTAAAAAGCGTCTTAAGATTGAAATTAACTGGGAATTTGAACTAGATTTCAAAATTGAAAGTTGTGGTGTCACGATCCTATTTCGGGAATGTCAACTCATCCTCAAGAATTTTCGTGAGATTCCGATTTTTACGAAAATCATTCGACGTCAGCGGAAAAATTAGTGGAAATTCTTTAGAGCCCAATTAAAGGAAATTTGGACTTTAAGCCGATCCTTTGAGTGTCGGGGATTTATAGAAAATTATACGGGATTTTTCTTCATCGAAATTAGACCTCAATTTGGGAAATTGAGTGAAGAAATTAAATCTAAAGTGGTGGAATTCGGTTTTGGGAAGATGATGGGATTTTTAGGCTTCAATTTAGATTGTTTTGGTGGAAAATTGGTTGGAAAGTATTAGGGGACATGAGGATATGCTTGAAGGCCTTGGGGGACCAAGCATTTATTTTTGGGGATAGGTTTATTGACATTTCCCCCTTAATTTTCTCGAGCAAATCTTCAAGCTGACCGTCTCCTTCGCGGCTCCTTTTTCTGCTTTGCTGTTGGATCATCTTATCTCTTTCCCCACGCCTGCAACTTTGCTTTCTTTCAATTGTCTCTCAAAACCGAAGCTGGCGTCCATCTCCACTCAACCGATTTCTCTTCGCCAAGCTATTGCCACGTTTGGGTCAACCAAAACCAGAAGGAGCCCCATCTTTGACCACCCCGAAATTCCACCGAAGCCGCGGCCCCTCTCCACATTTTCCCTTTCTGTTTTGTTTTTGTCTTTACACCACTTGAGCCGGTCAACACCTCTATCCACAGAAGCCTCGTTGTTGATCGCTTGCACCGCTTGAGGACTCGAGCGATCCCATGCAGCCGGTTGCCCTTCGTCCACTTCTCACTCCATCGAAATCTAGCGTCCACCGAGCAAGCCACGAAGCCGAGCCTTTGCACCGGTTGAAACCAGCGAAGTCTTCAACCTGCTTGATCATTTCCAGCTCGACTTCCTTGCTGCTGATCCCACGAAGCCAGCTCACAGTTTGGCCAGTAAATCCCACGAGCCCAACAACCCATTTTCGGCCCAAATTTGCAGCTCCAATCCAACTTGTCTTCAGCCCAGCAGCTTCATTGGGCCACGCCATTTGAAGCCCAAACGAAGTCAGGCCCACAAGAAATCAGCCCAGCAGAATTCAGTCCTTGAAGCCCAAGCCCACAACCAGCAGCCCTGCTGAAGCCCAAGGCCGAAGCTTAGCCTTGCTGAGATTTGTTGGGCCCGTTTTAGGCCCGGCCCGAGAGTTCGCCGACGCCGCTGAAAATTTAGATTTTGGCCACCGTCACACACGTTGTCGCGGTGAACCGGTTTTACGCAATTAACAGGTGAGTTTACACTCTAAACTCTTCTTAGTAGGCTAATGATGTTTAAGAGGTGTTTAGATTTATTTAATTAAGAATTAGGTGGTTAGTTAGATTAAATTAGAAATTTAATTATTTAATTGAGCATGTTAGATGGTTAGCATGGTTTAGCTAAGGCCTAAATAAATTGTACTATTTATCTAGAAGGGTTTGGGAATTTTCCGTGTCCGTATTGGTATTTAATTTAGTAATTTTGGCCTAGGTTAGTATTTTTAGAAATTAAATTGAGTTATTTAATTATTTTTCGAAATTAATTATTTATAAATTATTTTTCCGAAAATTAGGCCGGAGTAGCCGGTGACCGGAACTTTGTGCTAATTGCAATGGTGTGGTTAAATTTTGTAATTGAGTGTTAAATTATGCAAATTGAGTGTTGATTTGATTTTGATATTTAATTCCAAAAGTGTGAATTTTCAATATTTATTCTAAAAATCCTAGGTGTTGGATTTTGATACCAAAAATGGTTTTAAGTGCTATATAAAATAGTGTGATTTTAAAAAGGAAGAATGTCAATTTTTCTAGGTCAAGTTGACCGTGTACCCACTCACGAGTAATTTCATGTGAATTTCTAATATGAAGAAAAATGCTAGGCTCACCATTTTAATTGAAGCATTTGAGTGTAAATGCACGGTGCCTGGGCCATATTTGAGTGATCTTGTAATGGTTAAGAGAAATCGTGTGGCACCCCTCGACACGGCTCCCGATTCATTAGGGTTGCCACAGCCTACTCATCTATCACTTGTCCTGATAATATTCCACTCTGATACCATTTCAAATACAGCGGGTCCATACAACCTGGGGGTTTGCCTTTAGATCGGTCCCAGCGCAGTTCATATAATGGAAGCATACTTATCATCTTCCAAACCCGTACACGAACTAAACAATACAATGCAATACACAACAACTACAACCTTTCATATATATATATATGCATTTTAGGGCCAAAACCCTTTTATTTACATACTAAGATGGATTTCACAAGTCAGTGCAACAAAAAGCAAAAACTTTAAGTAAGCTCGGCTAAACCCAAAAAGAAACCCGACTATACATCAAACGTGAACATCTATCCATCAGCTAGTGTCGGCCATCCCAAAAAGTGACAACCTCCATTAGTTACATGCTCTATCACACCCATCCTGCTTTGGCCGATGGCGACGGCAGCATCCCCATCAACCTCCCATCTCGACGAACATGGATAGATAGAAACTCTTGTACTACGGGGCCATCAGGTAAGCCCACATCATACATGACCAAAACGCGGACTCAGATGAATACCAAACCATGAACACCAACGCAAGGGTGCTCCGCACACTCGACCTCTACATCGGACGGTAAACCATAAAATGTCCCACGCGTGACAAGTGCTAGAGGCATCGCTCAATCTGAAATGTTAGTCCCCAAGGGGTGAGTACAATCACTCGCGGTAAAGATCCATCGAACTACACAATGGAACAAGCATGACAATCAAGATTGTTGGAAAAATCTTTCCAGGATATTTTGAAGCGTACAAAATGTTTCTATCGATCTAAGTCCGGATATTCGCAAGACCGAGCGAGTTTAAAGTCGAAGACTTTATGATCACCCCAAACTCAAGACTCAAGACTCGGGACTCCCGCACTATTCTCACCGAGCGCCTTCTAAATCCGGTGACAAAGGAAATCAGGCGAAGTATATGGTTGAGGATTCGATCCTATCCTCCGGAGAAGATCCCTTGGTTGGATAATCATTTCGGATTCTTTGATTCTTATCTAGATCGATTGAAGATCCGATGGTCGACAAAATATTTTTGAATGTTCTATTCTTGGAAACCAAGATCACCGATGTATGGGCGAATACGGATTGATGGAAATTTATCGTCCAGTTCCTAGATAGCTCGAATGATCTTCTTGATTGATTATGTCCAACGGGTAGATTGGAGGAATTCCTTTGGTAAGTGCCAACGGCTATGATGGCATAAAGGAGTATAAAAGGAAGACGTTCTAGTTGTTTTTAGAATGTGATCGATAGGAGAAATTCGTAGTCTCGAAAGAACCTTGATTATTAGTCGATCTGATTTGAGCGAAATTGTATACCTGAGAGAGTGTTTATACTTGTTACCTTGGCCGAAGTGTGGTAGATCATCTACACCTAGAAATTAAGGAAGATCAACACGTAACATATCTTTGTTCATAGTGGAATCCAGCCAATAGGCTGTCGCGAAAGAGTGACGTAAGCCCGAATCAAGCCGAATCCACTATAAATCGCGTGTTCAATTCTCTCTTTCCTTTACTTAGTCTTACGATTGATTATTAATTGCTGCAAATTCTCTAACTGTCTAAGTTTGTGCAATCATCAAGAAAAAATCTTTTATATACCTATTCAACCCCCTCTAGGTACTCGCACTAGCTATATCAATTGGTATCAGAGCCCGTGTTCTTATTTTATTTGAAGTGTTTTTACTTAGGAGTAAAAAGATCCATGGCTAGTATGCTAGCACCGGGGCTGGTGGAAGGGCAAAGCAATACCCGAGACCACCCTACTTTTGATGGAAAGGGATTTGAACATCTCGGAAGAACAAGATGAAAGCTTTCCTATCGGTCAAAGGATCCTCCGGAATGGGACGTTGTGAAAGAGGAATCACTCCTACTACTACATCGATGTCGAAATAGGGAAAGAACTGTTGAGGCAGAGCGAAATGTCTCAAGAAGAGATAAACAAAAGACAAGCACTCGATGCAAAAGCAATTTACTCTTTATATTGTGCTTTGTCACCAATCGAATATAATGTAATATCTTCTTGTGTTATAGCAAAAGAAGTCTGGGATAGATTACATATCACCTATGAAGGGATAGACCGAGTGAAGGAGACCCGAATTAACATTCTCCTTGGTCAATATGAAGCCTTCAAAATGAAACCAGGAGAATCTATAATCGATATGTTTAGCCGTTTTACGAGAGATTGTCAATGGTCTTGAGAATCAAGGACAGAAAATTTCTGATCCCATGAAGGTGAACAAGTCTGCTGTGGTGGACTCTCCAAGGATTGGAATCATATAAAGACTTCAATAAGAGAGACGAAAGGATTATGCCATTATCTGTCGACGAGCTGATTGGAACTCTTGTCTTATGAAGTGGAACGAATTAATGAAGACGAAGATCCAAGAGGTAAGAAATCCATTGCATTAAAATCTAATTATGATTCTGATGATCTGATCAAGAAGATCTGCGGGCGATGAGGAGCTTGCTCTTATGATAAGAAGAAATTCGGAAAGCTGAATAGAAAAGGAAGAAGGTTCAACTCAAGAAAACAAAGTTTTCAGAAACAGCAAACCAAGTTTGTTGATAATGAAGAACCAAACAAAGATGTAGTCTGCTTCGAATGTAAGAAAAGGGACACATCGTATCTAATTGTTCTCTTCTAAAGAAGAAGAGAGGAAAAGCGAAAAGTCTCGAAAAGCTCTCAAAGCCGAAACTTAGAGCGATACAAAGTGTGAAGAAAGTGATGAGAATATGCCAATCTGTGTCTGATACACAATCAAACTCGACTCGGACTTATCTCGGACATAGAATTTGAGGTAAGTGATTTTAAAATTCTGTCAAAGTCTCTAAATACATTGATGAACTATGTTTTAGTCTTAAGACTTCTCTAAAAAGATTTCGGAACTTAAAAGGAAAATTCAGTTCTAAAACAAAAGGAAAATACTTTTAGAAGAAAAGTGAAAGATTTAGACTTGAATGTTCTACTCTTAAAGAGAATGAAGATAAACTTTCAAAAGAAAATGCTTTCTTAAAAACTGATCTTATCAAATATTTCAAAGAAATTTTCAATAGGGTCTGAAAAACTTGAAAAGTTCTTTAGAGTTCAAAGACCTTATTTCAATAAGTCTCGGGTTTAGGTATGACAATGAAAAACAATCCCTTTGATTGATTTTCCTAAAGTAAAGAAAGAATTAAGAAAAGACCATCGAGAGAGGCTTACAAAAATCATTTCAAGAAAGTTTTTGTAAAAGTCTCAGGGTCGAAATGCTCTAAGGTGTTCAAATGTAACAATCAAGATCACTTTGAAAAAGAGTGTCCTATGGTTTGGAAGCCTTAAAAAAGGCATGGCATAATAATGCTTATCCTACTAACACCAAAGGACCCAAGAAAATTTGGGTACCAAAGAAAGCTTGGAGACTCTCTTTTGAATGCGAGTCTCAAAAAGAGGTAAAGTGGTATCTTGACGGTGGATTCTCAAGACACATGATAGGAGACTCAAATTGCTTCATAAAGTTTATTCAAGTAAATGGTGGAAAAGTTTCATTTGGTGGGAAACAAAAGGAAGCATTGTGGGATTTGGAACTGTGAAAATTGGAAATCTCACAATAAGCAATGTTTCTAGTGGAAGAACTCAACTACAATCTTCTTAGCATTAGCCAATTATGTGATACCGGTTTCAAGATCTCCTTTCAAGAAGAAATATGTTGGAATTAGAAAGACTCGACTCAATCTTTCATGAATTGAAGGCATGGAAATATCTACCTTCTTGATGTAAGACCAAATGAATCACAATGCCTAATCTCTGTTCAAGATGAAGCGATCCTATGGCACAGAAAGCTTGGCCATGTCAACGTGAAGCAATTAGCCAAAATCTCATCAAAGAAGCTTGTTCAAGGTCAACCAAAATTGCCATATCAAAAGTCTGATTCATGCACACCATGTATTCTGGGAAAGCAGGTAAGAAATTCATTTAAGCCAATAAATCATGTCTCTACTAATCATGTACTATAGTTGCTAATGCATATGGATCTCTTCGGACCAACAAGAACCCGTGAGCATTGGAAGTAAGAAATATTGTCTAGTAATAAGTGGACGATTACTCGTCGCTTTACCTAGGTATATTTTTCTTAGCAAGTAAGTCGGAAACCTTTTCGTACTTTGAAAGTTTGCTAAAAAGGTTCAAAATGAAAAAAGGTTGTGCCATTTCAAGTATAAGAACAGATCATGGAAGCAAATTTGAAAATCAAGATTTTACAAAATTTTGTGATAAATCTGGTGTTAATCATGTGTTTTCCTCTCCATATACTCCAGAGCAAAATGGAGTTGTGGAAAGAAAAAATAGATCTCTTCAAGAAATGGCTAGAACACTTTTAATTGAAAGTAAAATTTCTTCTCGATTTTGGGCTGAAGCTGTTTCAACAGCATGCTATATTATCAATAGAGTTTTTCTAAGACCTATTTTAGAGAAAACCCCCTATGAAATGTTCAAAGGTAAGAAGCCTATTGTTTCATATTTTCATGTGTTCGGGTTGGGTAAATGCTTTATTTTGAAAAATGCAAATGATCGAGTTGGTAAGTTTGAAGAAAGATCGAGATGAAGGCATCTTCCTTGGATATTCTTCATCAAGCAAAGCCTACCGAGTCTATAACAAGAAAAGCCAAGTCGGTGGAGGAATCAATGAATGTCAAATTCCAAGATTCAACGCAAGATGAATCAAAAGACCAATATGAGGAGTCTCAACCTCTCCGCACCTTTCAAGGCTTACAACTCAAGAAGCATCTCGCGTCTCGGAAGTCCAACATCAAAATGTTCATGAAGATTCAAATAAAGAAAGAGATCATCAATCAGGCAAATCAACCAAAGAATCGGAAGCACAAGTCCAGTATCCAAAGATCTCATTATCGGTGAAATCAATGAAGGAATCCGCACGTGATCAAAAAGGCATGAAGAATCTAGTGTTTGTGGCTCTAATTTCTGAAATTGAACCAAAAGCATAGAAGAAGCATTATCTGATGAAAGTTGGATAGAAGCTATGCAAGAAGAACTTAGATAGTTCAACATCAATGATGTCTGGGATTTGACATCTAAACCAAAAGGTAAATCTGTTATTGGAACCAAATGGGTATTCAGGAACAAGATGAATGGGGATGGAAAGTCGTACGGAACAAAGCAAGACTTGTGGCCAAAGGATATACACTTAAGAAGAAGGAATAGACTATGACGAGACTTACGCACCGCAGCAAGGTTAGAAGCTATTCGCCTATTACTTGCGTTTGCTTGTTATAAAAATTTCAAGTTATTCCAAATGGACGTCAAAAGTGCATTCAAATGGATTCATCCATGAGGAAGTTTATATTGGAACAACCACCTAGATTTGAAGACCCAAAGAAGCCCGACTCGGTCTTCGATCAAAAGGCCTTGTATGGTTTAAAACAAGCACCTCGAAATTGGTACGACGTATCAAGTAAGTTCATAATGCAGAATGGTTTTGTCAAAGGTAAAGTAGATACTACTTTGTTTATTAAAAAGGAGAACAAAAGCTTTTTACTTGTTCAAATATATGTGGACGATATTATTTTTGGATCTCCTAATGAAAGTCTATGCAAGAAATTCTCTAAGTCTATGGGGATGAGTTTGAAATGAGTATGATGGGAGAGTTAACATTCTTTCTGGACTCCAAGTGAAACAAATGAAAGAAGGAACTTTCATTCATCAAGAAAAGTATGCAAATGATCTTGTCAAAAGGTTTGGATTGGAAAAGTGCAAAAAGACCGACATACCAATATCATGTTCTCGTAAGATAAACAAGGATGAAGAAGGAAGAAAGTAGATCAAAATCTATACGTGAGCATGATCGGTTCACTTCTTTATCTTACCGCTTCTAGACCTGATATTTTGTTGAGTGTTTGCATCTCGTGCTAGGGTTTCAATCGATCCTAGAATCACATCTCGCGTGCGTGAAACGTATTATTAAATACATTGCCTCATCTTCAAGCATCGGTCTTTGGTATCCAAAGAGGGGAGACTTTGATCTTCTAGGATACTCGACGCAATCTGGCCGGGTTGCAAAAGTCGATAGAAAGAGCACTTCGGAACTTGTCAATTGCTTTGGAAATAGAACAAAGAGTTTGGTTTTCAAGGAAACAAGGTACCGTGGCTCTTTCAACGACAGAAGCAGAGTATGTTGCTCTTGGAAGCTGTTGTTCGCAAATTTTATGGATAAAACAACAACTACAAGACTTTGGCATTGAAGACTCTTGCACAGAAATCAGGTGTGACAACACCATCGCGATCAATCTCACCAAAAATCCAATCCTTCATTCAAGAGCAAAGCATATTGAGATTCGACATCACTTCATTAGAGATCATATTCAAAATGGAGAAATCTCGATTCAATTTGTTGATTCAAAGAGTCAACTAGCGATATTTTCACAAAGCCTTTGGAGAAAAATCAATTCGACGTTATCCGTTCAAGACTCAACATTTTGAAGCTTGAAGAAGTTAAAGTCTAGAGACTCATCAACTCTAAGACTCTAATCTCTCATACTCTAAATCCTCAGACTCAGACATTCATGGCTATAGACTGTAAGTTGCTATTTTAACTGGACTCGAAAAGGTACGATTTTTTTTCGTTCAGTTATAATATGTGTGAAAATTGAAAACTTGTCTTTTCAAAAGGGATTAATTTTGGCAGTTATTGATTTTGAAAAGAAGTGTTCGTACACCTTCCTTGTGTCATTTGAACTTCCCTTTTCAAAACTGTATATATATACAGTTTTTTTTTTCTTTACCAAATCATCAAAACCCTAAAAAAGCACTCTCCTCCCGATCCTGTTTCAACTTCTTATTCTTCGTCGAGAAAGTGGTCATCTTTTTCTTGGGAAAGCAAGCGAAGGAATCTTTCAATCGACAAAGAAGAATGTCTTCTTCGAGGAAATCATCGAGAATAGCAAGCAGGGGATCACAAAGAATGGAGAAGGGACCGACTCACTTCGATCTCACTGAGGAGGAAGACTTATCAAGTCAGCGACAAAGTCCGATTCGCTCTCATCCACGTCATTCATCGCCTCCTACCCCACAAGGTGCAAGTCAACATCTGGAAGAAGAGATAATCGAGGATGCAGACCCAGTAAGAATCCAAAAACCCTCCTTTATCTATAAGCTTTATCGTGCTTTGAAAAGCATCGGTACACCATTGAACTATATAGACGATTTCCTTAAGAAAAAGGACTATGGGAATGAATATCTTTTTCTGCGGAGAATGGAGGAGTTAGGAATTGCCCCGAAAGGAAAAGCAGAGGATGCACTTGCGAATATTCCAAGTGATCCTCGTATGCCAGGACAAAATCTGATTGAAGGGAACGATGATGACAAAATGTTCCTTGAATTCCAACCGAGAATGGGAGTGGCAGCAAAGGTGAAAGGAACTCGGACGAATTTGTTCAAATCAAAGGAGTAGGAGAATTTTTATTTCAGGCTGTTGAAAAGAGGGGTAATAAACCCTAGAAGTGTCGATTTTGACTTTCTGGACGCCATCAACATGAACTTGAGAGAGAAGTTGAATTTGCTTCAACTTGAGAATTTTTGCTTTCCGACTCTACGGACGGGTATGCTGTGGACTCACATATTTCTATTCAAATCTTAGCTTTTGGATGCGAATAGAATTTCATTCGCATGTGCGAGATCAAGTCTACGTGGTAGATGTAAATATGTTGGCGGACATAGTTGGAGTTGAACGAGGACGTTATCTTCCAATCAAAGTCTCACCTACTCGTACTACTCTGGAACTTGTCAAAGATAGAGACACAGAGAAGAAAATTACCTATTCCAGGATGGAGGCCATCAACATTGTGCTTCATAAGATTGTGATCAACTATCTTAGACCGAAGTCTACGTCAAAGACTTCCGTGTCTTTTTCTGAAGCAAAATTGATGTACGCAATCAACTCAAGACGAAAGTTCTCTCTCTCTCACACAATACTCTTCCACATGTACAGAGCAATGTTGAAAGACAAGGGACAATTGCCTTATGCTGGTCTGGTGACCAAGACACATGAATATTGAACCACCCCATACTCTGTGTATTCGACCGTGCGATAAGATGGTGGTAGGTTTGAAGATGTTAACGAAGATGCGTCTGCAAGAGCTTTCCAAGGCAATGGAGAAATTCAGGGTAAAATCTCCAGTTCCATCTGCTTCGAAGAGAAAAGGAAAGGAGGCCATTGGAGCCTCATCGAAAAAGAAGAAAAGAACTCTCATCTTAGAGGATGAAGATGAAGAGGATGAAGATCCCACTATCATCAGCATTGACAAGAACCGGACGTTACGTGCCTCAACCAACAGACCTTCGAGAAGAAACGAGAGAGAAGAAGAGGAGCAAGCCAAGATCGGAGAAGAAGAAGAGCAAGAGAGAGAAGGAGAGAAAGAAAAGTCTCGTTAAATCGAATCGGAGAAAAGGGAAATCAAGAAGAGCATGATCATCACTCTTCCCCTTTTGATGACCTAGAGACAGGGGGAGTTGGCGAGCAAGAAAGGTTCACACCACATGCCGCCGATAGTGAAGGTCTTAACAATCTCCAGAAAGCTCTGAAGATAGTTCAGTTTCTCAATTGCCTCAAGAAGGGCACGATACGTCAACTCCAAATCTGCAAGATTATACAGAAGCTCCATCGTCTGCATTCACTCCATCTAAAAAAGCTCATGCAAGTACACAGACGGACAACTCAGCAGATTTTCGTCGTATTCTTGATATTCTTATGGAAATGCGGGGAGTATATATGCTATAGACTGTGAGATTCAAACCATCAAGAATGTTGGACAAGCATCTTCGGTTACCCTGGAGGACAAAATGAAAGACCTCGCTCTACAACTTCAAGCCAATGCCAAAGGAGAGGAGGTAGCTCAACTAAGGGAAGACTTGAAGAGGCTAGAAGGCATAGTCCAGTCTATGGGAGATTTCCAGATCGTTCGCATTCCCAAAGCGGTTATGATTGCTTTCTCATCTTTTTAATGATGACAAAAAGGGGGAGAACCAATTTGAACCAACATCTTTTATCATATTTTAAACTTTGAATAGTTTGTGGTTATTTTTTTTTTGGTTGTGTTTTTGAGTTGAGTGAACTTGTGTGCCAAACTTGACTGAATTAGCTGTGGATTTATATGCTTAACTGGTTGCATTCATATCAAGTATTGTTTTATGGTATTACTCATGAAAGACTAACCAATTTACTGTGGATGCAGAGTCTGGTTGTTTTACTAATCTTTATGAGTTAGCCATATTGCTTGAGAAATGTTTTTACGGAGTCAAAGTTGTTCAAATCTACAAGAAAGTTTTGTCACCATCAAAAAGGGGAGATTGTTGGAGAAATCTTTCCGAAAATTTGAAGCCGACAAAACGTTTCTATCGCCTAAGTCTGGATATTCGGAGACCGACAGTTTAAAGTCTGAAGACTTTATGTACTCAAGACTCAAGACTCAAGACTCAAGACTATTCTCACTGACAGTCTTTCTAATCCAGTGGCGAAGGAAATCCAGAGCCGAAGTATATGGTTGAGGATTTGATCCTATCTTCTGGAGAAGATCCCTTGGTTGGATAATCATTTCGGATTCTTTGATTCTTATCTAAGAACGATTGAAGATCCGATGGTCGATTTAAATATTCTTGGAATGTTCTATTCTTGGAAACCAAGATCGTGATTGTATGGGAACATGATTGATGGGCTATCATCGGGTTCCTTAAATAGTTCGAATGATCTTCTTAATTGATTCCGTCCAACGGGTAGATTGGAGGAATTCCTTTGGTAAGTGCCAACGGCTATGATGGCATAAAGGAGTATAAAAGGAAGACGTTCTAATTGTTTTGGAGAGCGTGATTGATAGAGAAATTACAGAGTCTGAAGAACCTTGATTATTAGTCGATACAGTTTGAGCGAAATTGTATACACAGAGAGTGTTTATACTTAGTGATACCTTGAGCAAGTGTGGTAGATCATCTACACCTAGAAGTCAAGGAAGATCAACACTGTAACATCTCTTTGTTCATAGTGGAATCCAGCCAATAGGCTGTCAGTGCAGAAGAGTGGACGTAGGCTTGAATCAAGCCGAACCACTATAAACCGCGTGTTCAATTCTCTCTTTCCTTTACTTAATCTTACGATTGATTATTAATTGCTGCAAATTCTTCAACTATCTAAGTATTGTGCAATTATCAAGAAAAGTCTTCTATATACCTATTCACCCCCTCTAAGTATTCGTACTAGCTATATCAAAGATATCACAAGTAAAGCGCATATCATCCATGCTATCAAGCATACATCACCATGCAAATCGTTGCATATATCACCATGCAGTCATACATATCTCACCATGCCAATGTGCATATATCACCATGATTCATATCATCCATGCTATCAAGCATACATCCCCATGAGATCCATTCAAGCATTCATGATCGCATTCTCAATGTCAAATAACATCAATTTATTTTCATAAGCATATCATGCATTATGCCATATGCATACACCCATGCACATGATTCAATTTCAATCTTTATCTTTCATAAGGATCTCATCATTTTTCTTCCATGGACTAATGTTTGCATCCCTCAATTTATTGCTTGCATCCAACACGGCATCATGAGGAGCCTCCGGCATGTATCGTAATACAACCGGGCATCCGGCACAAACCTCCAGGCATCTCGCATCCTAACTAGCATCACGACGAATCTCCCGGCACAAACCTCTAGGGCTTCCCGAATTAAATACCGCCATAAAACTAGGCATTCCCCTCTCCGGACATTACGTACCGTATACCACCGGACATCTAGAAACTCCCGAGAACCCTCTAGGTATGCATCATGATACAACCAGGCATCGGCACAAACCTCCGGGCATGCATCATGACACAACCGAGCATTTGGCGCGAACCTCTAGGCATCCCGACACTCCTGCAGCATCATCGCCCACACCTCCGACGGGATCATCATCTTCTCAATGCATATCACATATATGTCTCATTTTCAACATGGCATTTGATGCAACAATATCAAATATCTCAACCAGCTTATGATGTCATATAATATGCCCAATGTCACCATTTTATGCAGTGCAGATAACACCCGCAATATCACATTTCATAAAGAACTTCAATGGTTTTTTTGAAAATAGAACCAATTTTCGGGTAAAACAGAATGCACCTCTTTAGTAAAAATTCTTGGAAAATTAGTAAAAAATCTCAAAAAGTTATGAAAAATTTAACATGATGTCAAAAAGATCCAAGAGAAGATATTTTGTGAAGAATACCAGGTCAAGAAGGTTCCACATCAATCACATAGATCCACACATCACAGCAAAGAAATTCCAGCAACTACTTTTTGCACAGTTTCGGAAATAATTTCAATTAAACACTTAAATGAACTTCAAAAATTATGAGATTTTAATATTTCGTAGCTGAGATATAGAGGTAAAAGTCTCTTGAAGAAATAGAAGTCAAATTCCTTCTGGGTTAAAAACTATAAATTTTATAACTCTCGCTAACTCTCGGTTCACTATCCAGATTTATCTTCATCAAAGAAAATCGTGTTCCCCAATCAATACTTGTTCTTTTATCCTCAAATTTTAGTATGTTACTTCTCAAGATGTTGTATACAACTCTTAACAAGAATACAAAATCATATTCGGACTGGATAATTTTATAAAATTCACAGAATCACACTGGGTCAGCAAAACGGTTTCCAGATCTACTTTCTTCAAAGAAAAATGGTTTCACCAAACTATACTTGTTCATTTCCTCTCAAATTTTGATATGTTATTCTCGAATAAGTATTCTACAACTTTCATCAAGAAGTTGAAGTCAGATTCCAACTAGAACATCGCATGCAACTCACGAAAACACCAAGGTCAGACTATTTTTCCAGAAACATAATACTAGGCTAGAATACAGCTCTTATAACTTCGAAATTTCACACTTCATCCACATCCTAAATTTACCATTCATCACATACAAAACACAACAAGCAAAGGGTAGATCAATAGACTCTACTTGGCCTCTAATCCAAGTAAAACATCGCAAGCAAACGGCAGTTCGACGGCGGGACTCGGCGGCTCGATGGCGATGACGAACCTCCTCCTTCTTCCTTTCTCTCTTTCTCTCTCGCACGCCCACTTTCTCTTTCCTCTCTTTTCTCGCACAGCTTGTTTCTCTCCCTCTCGGTATTCCTTGCTCACCATCCACTTTCCCTCTCTTTTCTTCCCTTTTGAATGATTTGCACCTATTAGATTGCATGCAAATGCCACTTGGCCAAACCCTTTAGCCACTTGGCATTTTTCCCATGCAAGGTGATGGGCTAGAAGATGCGCAGGCCTCTCCCTCCTTTGGTTGACGGCAGCCCTCCTTTTGGGCCTTTTGGGCCGGTAGAATGGTGGGGCTATGAGCTGGTCTTGGCCTAAGAATTTTGGCCCACTCTTCTCTAATTTTTTTCCCATTTAATCATCACCTAATTACCCATTCACATAAATACTTAATTACCCTTATTCACTTGGCCATAAAACTTGAAATCATAAATCAATAAATTCTAACTTATAAAACATATGGCCAAGAATAGAATTTTTCCTTCTTATCAAATAATTATCCATTGAAAAGCTTGGCCCTAATCTTAGTGCAAATCATGAATCAAACGGCTACAATATAACTTCTGATGGTGCTTCCTCACCTATTCATGGATCATAGCACATCTAAGGGTCGACATGAAATTCTAGGATGTCATAAATCATCCTGGGCTATTAAGGCTTGGATGTTATCCCTAGTGGGATACCCTGGACGGTAAGCCGGTCGCAGTAGATTATAGATCCTATGCTCCTTCGTAGAAAGCCGTCTAATAAAGAGACGCGCGTGCTCAATGGGATTAGAAGATACCGTCAATGCCAAAAGACCGTCAAATAGAGAGTAGGCCATGCTATATGGGCGAGATCAAGACTAGGAACATATGTTTAATTAAGCCCGCTTGTTGCTCATGCCATGCGATCCGAGTTATAAACTCGTATTGACTGGCAGTAAGTGGATATGAGGTCAAGGTAAGGCTTTGTGATTGTATATGTGGCACTTCTAAAACGACCCCCAATCTATTGGGGTGGCCATGGGCCGCTTACCTCTCTCTTACTTGACTCGAGGGTCTATCAATCTGGGGGTTTATATCTTTTAGGTGGTCCCCTGTGCAATATATAGATATATAGCGGAAGCAAAATCAACATCTCCCTATCCCAAAATTTGAAACAATGCACACCAACTACATATTTTATAAGTCAAAGCCGAACACTTTTATTTATATAAACTGATAGACAACATCTCGATATAACAAAACTTGCCATGATTTTCTATACGGAAGCCAACAAAAAGATAACCCGACCTCCCTTTTTCTTTTCCTTTTCATGTAGTCCCGTATAAAAGTCTATCGCCGTTGTCGACCGTCCAAAAAGCTTCATCTCGCTACCCGTCACATGCGCATCACACCCAAATTTCCGTCCATCGGCCGGCGGCGGCGGCAATATCCCTAGCATGATCCCATCACGACGAACATGCACTCGACGAAACTCCCGAACCACTTGGGCCATCGTAACCGACGTCATACATGACTAGAACCCACACTGATGAAAACCGATCCTCGAATCTCAACATGAATGTGGTCTCAACACATACACTAACATCGATCGGGACATCGTAAAAAGTACCGTGAGTGACAGCAGCAAATGTGGCACCTCTATTATGCCCCGATCCGCTAGGGTCGCTTGGCCACCCTACTCACCTATCACTTGACCTGATAATGTTCCACTCGATACCATTTCAATTGCAACAGTCCATACAACTCGGGGTCTACATTTTTTTTTTCGGTCCTAGTGCAATTCATATAACGGAAGCATAATCAAAATTCCCTAATCCATCTCCAACGACAATAATGCAATGCACACCAACTATTCACCATATAAAACAATAAAGCCGAGTAACTTTTATTTACATAAACGTGATGGACGTCTTGGGTTGGTACAACAAAAAGGGCTAAGGCTTTTAACTATGCTCGGCTAACTCAAAAGAACACGACCCTACGTTTGACATATACACCCATCCATCATTTAGCGTCGGCTAACCAAAAAGTATCGCCATCCACTAGTCGTATGCTCTATCACAACCAACTTGGTGTGTCAGTCGGAGGCGGCGGCAGCATCCCTAGCATCACTCCATCTCGCCGGACATGAATAGACAAAAACTGTTGGATAACAGGGCCATCAGCAAGACCGACATCGTACATCACCAAGACACGGACTCAGACAAACACCAGACCAGGTACACTAATACAAGAATGCTCCGTGCACTCCACCTTAACATCATATGGCAATCCATAATAAGTACCACGCGCAATTGGTGACAAAGGCATCTTTCAATCTGAAATGCTAATCCCCAAAGGGGTGAGTACAACCACCAAGAGTAAAGATCCTTCAAACTACACAATGCAACAAGCAAGACAATCAAGATGTCACGAGTAAAGCACATAGCATTTATACTATAAAGCATACATCACCATGCAAATCGTGCATATATTACCATGCAAATCATGCATATTTTGCCATGCCATCGTGCATATATCACCATACAGTCATGCATATCTCACTATGCCATCGTGCATGTATCACCATGATTCGTATCATCCATGCTATCAAGCATACATTACCATGAGATCCATTCATGCCTTCATGATCACATTTTTAATATCAAACGTCATCAATTTACTTTCATAAGCAGATCATGCATCATGCCATATGCATACACCCATGCGCAAGATTCAATTTCAATTCGGATCTCATCATTTTTTTCTTCAAGGGACCAATGTTTGCTCCCACAATTTATCACTCGCATCCAACCTGGCAGCGCGAGGGCTTCCGACACACACCTCCGGGCATCCCGTACCCTAACTAGCATCACAAGGAATCCCTTTGGCACACACCTCCGTGGCTTTCAGCACACACCTCCGGGCATCTCGACACTCCCAAGGCATTTGGCACACACTCCGGGCATTCGGCACCCACACCTCCGCATCCCAACACTCCTGGGCATTGTCACTCACACCTCCAACAAGATCATCATTTTCATAATTTATATTAACATATGTATCTCAATTTCAACATAGCATTTAATGCAACAATATCAAAGGTCTCAACTAGCTTTTGATGTCATATAACATGCCATATGTCACCACATATGCAGCATAATCAACCACTTGAGACATTATATCACATGGAGCAAATTCATTTATTTTTGAAAATGCAGCAAATTTCCGAATAAAAACAGATTGCACTCCTTTGGTCATAATTCTTGAAAATTTTGTAAACAGCCTTAATAAGTTCTAAAATTCAATGTGCTATATACAAGATCTAGAGGAAAATATTTCGTGTAGAAAACCATATCAAAAGAACATCATACAATTCAGTACAGTCCACGCATCACAGTCTTTATAATTTCGGATATTGCCATGCGCAGTTTCATTCACAAATTTGGTAAAATCCTAAATCAGCTCTAAAAATTCTAAAATTTTTATATGTTATATAAAAAGTCCAAAAGTAAATATTTCATGAAGAACTCGAAATCTAATTCGAGATAACTATAACAACCATAACCGTCCATAACCCTCGACACCAAATTCCAATTCTAACCGTTCCAGATAAAGATTCTTTCACCAACTTAAACTCATCCATTTCCCATAAAATTTTATTATGTTACTCCTTAATATGTCATATTCAACTTTCATTCAGAACACCAGAGCAAATTTCAACTAGAAAATTTTATAAAATTCACAGAATCACACTAGGTCAGCATCACGATTTCCAGATCTAACTTCTTCAAAGAAAATAGTTTCACCGGTCTATACTTGTTCATTTCTTCTGAAATTTTGATATGTTACTCTCAAGAAGTCCTCTAAAACTTTCATCAAGAAGTCAAAGCTAAATTCCCAATAGAACATCGCATGCAACTCACGAAATTATCAAAGGTCGGACTGTTTTTCCAGAAACAGAACATTAGGCTAGAACACAACTCTTATAGCTTCGAGATTTCACACTTTATCCACATCCGAAGTTTACCATTCAACACACACACATAACACAACAAGAAAATGGTAGATTAATGGACTCTACTTACCTCTAATCCGAGCACAACACAGCAAGCAATGACGGGCAGGACAAGGCAGGACTCGGTGGCTCGACAGCGGCGACGAATGGCAGCGAACAGCCTCCTCTTCCCCTTCTTCTCTTGCACGCTTGCTCTCCCTCTCTCGGTTTCACTCCTCTCTCTCGGTAACCCTCTCTCTCAATCCGCCCACTCTCCCTCTCTTTCTTTCTCCTTCATCATTTGAAATCATTGGATTTTTGCATAGTTAATGCCACTTGGCTTTAAGGGAAAAACACCTGCCATTTTTCCCATGCACATGATGGGCTAGAAGATGGGCCAGCCTCCTCCTTGGTCGACGGCAGCTCCTTTCCTTTGGGCTTCATGGGCCAAGCCAAAAGGGCCGAATGGTGGGGCTGGTCTTGGGCCTAAAACTTCAACCCACTCTTCTCTAATTTTTCCCTTTTAATCATCACCTAATTATCCATTCATATAAATACCCAATTACACTTATTCACTTGGCCATAAAGCTTGCAACATAATTTAATAAATTCCAGCCTATAAATCACATAGCCAAGAATAGAATTTTCTTTCCTCTCAAATAATTATCCATTAAAAGCTTGGCCATAAATCTTATTGCAAATCATGGATCAAATGGCTACAATACAACTTGATGGTACTTCCATCACCTATTCATGGATCAAAGCACATCTAAAGATTCACATGAAATTCTAGGATGCCACAACAGAGGCATCTTTCAATCTGAAATGTTAGCCCCTAAATGGGGTGAGTACAACCACTAAGTTGTAAAAGATTCATCAAGCTATATCAAGCAGTACTATCAATATCTAGATTCATGCAAGATAGACAAAAATAGGTAATCAAGGATAAATATGCATCAAAATCATGAAATTCCTTAATGCAATGGCAAGTAAAATTTCGAAACCCTCAAGATGCATCACGTCCAGTTACACAAGACCCTATCATAAGGCCAAACTGTAATGACACGTCCCATTCCATGCCATACAATTTAATCCCATAACCAGACCACACTCACACTTAATATAATCATCCATTTGCACCCCTGCAGGACCCGTGTTTGCATCCTTTTGGCCATTCGCATCCACCCTAGCATCGCGAAAGCCTTTGGCATTCAGCCACACAAGGCCACTAGGCATCTAGAGTGGATCACGCTCCCAAGCATCTCGTACTCCACTTGGCATCACGAGGAACCTCAGGGGCCTCCCATGAAAATGGTTACCCGGCCATCCAAAATTACGTAAAGACAAGCATACCACGGGCATCCCGAAGCTCCCAGGGAAAAACCTCAGACATTCAGCCACACGGGGCCACTGGGTATCCACAAGGCATCGACCCGTTTGATCCTTTGGGCATCCCGACTCCGGGCATCGTTGACCCAGGGTCCAACGGTATCAATTAACATTTTCATATCCCAAAACATGTTCAATGCAATGACCAAATATCCCTTGAGTCTCATCAAATCTCAATATTTCATGATATGTTGAATGCCAATATCATCATGCCACATAACAACCCAAGATGCATTCGCTTTTGAAACAAGTTGAGTAAATTCGGAATAATCAGTTCGAAAACCAGAATGCACAGTTTTAATGAAAATTCCGGAAAAATCCCTAATTGAATTCAGAGAATTCTAAAATTTTGGTATGTTATAGATGAGACCTAAAGGAAGTAAATTCATGAAGGACATGAAACCAGATTCATCATTTATAAAGAGTAATAGTTTGCTGTTTCAAAAATTCTGCAGTAAACTTTCAGATTTAGTACCTAGAGAAAATAATTCATTTCACCACATAATCTTATCCATTTACTCTCAAATTTTGATATGTTATTCCTAAGGATGTTTCATATAACTTTAATTAAGGGTCTGAGATCCAACTCTCTCTGGATAATTACAGAAAATTCACATAATCATCAAAGGTCAAGCTATTCTCTACGAAACAGCTTACTGTTTTCAATAGGTACACTTCTATTTACATGTTTTTACATTCATATGACTATAGCTAAATGTCAAACTCCATCTCAAATGATTTCTTTCCTTATCTTCATCTTTAGAAATCAAGGCGACACAATAAAAGGATTTCCTATCTAAATTTCAATAAAGCTGAATCGTTATATATGGTTTTTCTTCATTTCTAGCTCAATCAAACCATTTATTTCTCTACTAATCTATGTTAGAACACTTCAAGACTCTTCCTCAGCATCTAAGAGTACTTTCAATAGGTCTTTCTTTAACAAAGAAACCTTCCACAGCTTGGCTCAAGGCATGTAGTCATCCTTAAGCATACTCTCCGCAACACACACCACATCTCTTCACTTTCGCAACCATTTTCTGACCTTACTCGACAATCACAGTTTAATCACACTTAGATTTCAGGACATGCAAGCCTTAAATGCAATATGGAATGACTGGTAGCTTCAATCTAGGACTCATCTAACTTAATCCAACACAAAATAGCAACATCACATTCAATCCTCCATATCTTCATCTCAACCATCCAAAAATTCACATACAAGCTCCCAATTCTGTATTTTCTCACATCTACTAGCATTTCACTAAATAATTGCAGCATGCAAAGACATAGATGGATGAACTTATACTTGCCTCAAGTCTTCCTACTTGGTTACAAGCAAAAACAGGGCTCGGGGTCTCGGCTTGGCTCAATCGGCGACGGGGATCGGCAGCGCGACGGTGGCAGCTCGGACTCGGGCATGGGCAGAGGGCGGCCTTCCTTCTCTGCCCTCACTCGCTCGAACCACTCATTGCTCACTCTCGCTCAAACCCTCTCTCTCTCACTTGCTCGCCCACTCACTCTTGGTCTCTCTCTCACTTGCTCCCATTGAAAGCTTTTGCTTTCTTTGCTTAGTTAATTTACTAATTTTTTGCATGCTGATGACAAATGGCTTTAAGGAAGGGACAAGTGGAAGAAGGTTGAGTGGAATTTTTTTTCCTTGTCGGGTTCTCTCCTCCCCCCACCCCCCTTTTTTCGGTCGACGGCTTTGGAGGCTCCTTGGGCCTACTTGGGCTCGAAAAATTAAGGCCAAAAGTCCAAACTCAAAGGCCCATGGTCTTTAAAATACAAGCCCATAATTATGAAGCACTTTGTTTTCTAAATGAATCAATTTATTCCCATAATTCAATTGCTTCAAGAACAAATGTATAGCCGAAATTCTTGCATGCAATCAAACTCCTCAAAATTTAATTCTTAAATTTCAGCATGCATGTTCCTCACGCATGACCGAATTTTCATCCCTTCGGATCTAAAATAAATTAAAAATATTAGTCAATCAAAATCAAAAGATTTTCTTTTGTTGTCATATTGATCGGTTTGTTGCCAAACATATCATATCAATCCAACAAATAAACAAATACGGATTACTGCCCATAATTGCTACCAATGCCATAGTTCGATGATACTTCTATCAATTGGTCATGACCATCACCTATCCGAGGATTCGAAATTCTTGGATGCCACAATATGATTGGATGATTAGGACGCTTCTAGGCATATTTCCTCCAAATCAGGGTTTATAGCATGGACTTGCTATGACATTGTCTCGCTGGTTATTGTATGTCCATTTTAGGGTCGCCGAAAGTGAAGGACCCGGAGCT
The DNA here is from genome assembly GCA_017140615.1 of Eucalyptus cladocalyx. Lineage (NCBI taxonomy): Eukaryota > Viridiplantae > Streptophyta > Magnoliopsida > Myrtales > Myrtaceae > Eucalyptus > Eucalyptus cladocalyx. The sequence continues at coordinate 27,411,047 of CM029522.1, forward strand.
AAAAGGAGGTGATTTTAAGCATAGGTCACTTAGGACCACTACTTTTTGCAAGGCTAGTCTTTTGTAGTCTTTTGGTCACAGACTTTGTATATGACTCAATATGTTTATAAAGGCATGTTTGTTTGTGAAATTGTTGTCCTGTTTTTCTATCCTGAGATGGTTACTGTTAGAGGATTTTATTTTGCTTCCGCATGTGCAATAAAAAGACGGGGTCAAGCTGCTCGCTCTAGAAGTCGTAAAATATTTTCACCAAAGAGGGATGGACTCGCGCTTGGGGTTCGGGGTGTGATAGAAACCGTTTTCAGAACTTAATGTGACCATTACATCTGAAAAACGTTTCAGATCTTTAATTTAGCCATTAAGTCTAAAGCTATTTCAGATCATTGATTTGGCTATTGATTATGAACTCACTTCAAATCATTAATGATGCGATTAACTCTTAACTCACTTTAGATCATTAATGCAGCTATTAATTCTGAACTCACTTCAAATTATTAATTTGGTCATTGAATCTAAACATGCTTTAGAGTTTTGATTTGGCCATAAAGTCTAAACCCACTTCAGAGTTTGTAAACTTTGATGCCCTTCATCGAACTTTTATTTCTAGACCGCTCAATATGATTAGCTCAATTGCAAACACATTTGCAATATTGTCTCTCGCTCAAACGCCATTCTAACTGGTTATAGTGTATGACATCCCTCGATTCATCACTAAGTCAAGACAAAACTTGTCCTAACACATTAGCACAAGCAAAAGAACTGATTATCCAGATCAATCTCATGTTCTTGCAAACCATGAGTAACATTTATCATTATATCATGGCTACTCAAACAAAGGTGAAATGTCTCAAAAGTAATGAACCCTTGACTTTGGCGACAAGATGTAATTCGATCATTCGCCTCACCATGTCTCGATCGAACAAAGGTCATGGAATTATTGGTCAAGCCACCAATTCGATCATATACACAAATCTAATTGACATGTATTCTTCGAGATATGAACCATTCTTTCTCGGTTATAACCTTTATTGAGAATTTCAATACGTCACGATTAGATCGCATTGACATCAATCTTGTATAACAAAAGACAGATTTCATATTATGCATTTACGTGCCTTCATATGTGAACAAACTATAACCATCAAGTACAAAGACAATTCGACGAGCTTCAATATGCACACTTGTGAACCATAGCCATCCAACACACAAGTCAGCATCGTACCTCAAGTTTAAGGATCTTATAACGACCAAAGCATGAATGATTAGACATTGACCTTGCTAAAAAATTTCATGTCGCTAATCGCTCTATTTATGTCACGTTCAGTGAACTTGTCCAAGACAAGCACGCGTACTAGCTCGAATATCACAATACCCAATGACTTGTGACTCATCATCCCCTCAAGTATCTAATACTGAAGTGAAGCTTGAGAACACACCAGTCTCAACAGGATCATCAATATCCTCTCAATGATCCATTGACCAAGAATTGTTTGAAAATTCAGCATAACTGCAACCTGTTACATAGATTCTTAACACCTTAAGAATATGTTCAGTTGTAGCTAATCTTATGGACTTCATTTATATAAATTGGATGATGAATGAATAAACTTATTTGCCATTAAATAATCCCTAACATGTAACTATTACGTATGGTTGCTTTAGGAGCAGCTAACAAATAGCTGTTTGTTCTTTCTTGGTTTTCTTTGCACATACAGAGAGAGAGAGAGAGAGAGAGAGAGAGAGAGAGAGAGAGAGAGAGAGACTCTGAGGATCAAAAGCAAATCATTTCTCGTTTTCATTGCGTGAAAATGGCATCTTTTCATAGCGAGCAGCAGACACCGCATTTTCCGAGTTCAATCGCTTCCTTACCCATCTTTTCTTCTCGACATTCCTATTCTCCATGTCGCGAACCTGACTCGTTTTTTTTTTCTCCATTGCTACAGGGCAATTTCGTTCATATCAGAATACTAGACCTTTCTACCGAAATTTGGGAGGAAACCTGTTCTTTCAATGTACTTAGAGATTTTCTAAGGCTAAGCAATCCTCATCACTACTAGCTACGAGACGTATGTGAGTGACATTTGCATTCATTTCATCCACAGCCTTCCGAATTCACAGCAACATTATCGACCAATCTTAGTGATATGAAACAGGGCTCGTGGCGTCTCGTACTGATTGTCGAATCTATAACCATTCTACTGAATCGACCATAATGCTGATTCCCAAGTCTTATCCTGACGGTGCTGCTGCTTCCGACAGCAGGGTTAGAGGGAACTGGTGAGAGAGATCCCGCCAAACAGGTTTACAGATGTAGACTGCCGCAGGTACGACCACAATCATACAAACTTCGACTTTCAGATTAGGATCCATTTCGTTGCTAAAAATGGTAGTGGAGTTCGTCTCAAACAACTCCAATATCATGCCCATCCCGATGGAGTCGAAGCGGCAGACTTCGAACTCGGTCTCTTTCATCATCAGCTAAGGGCCCACGGTCGTATGTACCTTTGCTGTGGAAGGAGAGGAGGTCATGGCTGTTGAAAAGCAAGCGGTTATACAAGTAAAATAATCACTCCTCTATAAATAATATTACAACCTCCACACTAGTACACTCACACACACACGCTTCTCACACATCACTCACCACTCCCTTCACAAATGACACACACGACACAACACACACATCACGTCACTCACTACACACACTATCACTCTACCACTTTATAGTTTATAGTACACACGCCTCACACACGTCACTCACCTCACACACTACACCACCACAAAGGGAAGAGGGAATGCCTATTAATAGGCGGAAGTCAGTGGAGCTCCTTCAATTTGTCAACTTGCTGACTGCGAGTTGTCAACAATTTCGGCTACTTGTCCAGCAAGGATTTTGACTAAAGAAACAAAGATGTGGCCGAGAAAATTTGAAGAGATCGAGAAAATCTAGAGCTTTAGAGAGAGAGAGGTGGTGGTCTTCATTACTTCCCCTCACTGACTACTCTCTTTTTACCATGGACCTTGCGGTCATACCGAATTGTCTTCAAAATTCTTAATGCTGTTAATGCTCTGATCCATAGTGACGAAATTCTGATCGTCAACATTATAGTATTGTAAGTAATGTGAGGAATCAGATTTCATCGCCATAGATGTTCCATAGCGATAAAATATGGTTTGCCGCTCTGTTGCACCTACAATGATGAACTAGATTTCATGGCCTCAGATTTTTGACAATGACGAAATAGAATTTTGTCACCCAAGGTTCTCGACTTGAGCCGCTCCAAGAGACATTTAAACTCCGGCATGAACTCTTAGTAGATGGCATAAAGAGAAATTCATCTGGTTCATATTAACCGCCATGACGAGCTGTACTCATCCCTGGAGGTGTTGCTAGTGGATACCAAGTTTGTCGATCATAACTGACATGATAATCATCTGGTAGCTCCAACAATATGCGGTGGTCAACTGAGTTTCTGCCATTGCCAGGCTATTCTTTGATCACCGTTTTATCCTTTACGGCTGCTAGCTCCACGTGCACCTGAGACGAGCCATCTACTCTAATCTCCTTAGGGGGCTTGTCATGGCGTCTAACCTCCCGATTATATATAGACTTGCGTCCGGGCAGTGCCTGCCTGATGCCCTCCTCTGCTACGGGCTGCGAATAGCAAACCTCTGCGGACATCTCGAGATTGGGCATCGCTGAGCTACTCCCAGTGCTCATAAATTAATTAAATTTAAATGTTACTCGAACAAAATATACTTGAAGAAGCTATGGCAACAAGAAAAATATAAACTACTAATAGTCGCTACGCGCTTGCTTATGAACCCTTCATCTGTGCCTGTCTTCATGCACCAGAGGTGGAAAAATAAGTACATATAAAAGCCTCAGTCCTCTACATTGCTCTCGAATCTAGTCCCTCCTGTTGTGAGTTCTGATAAAACCTAGCCTTTATACTTCTCTATTTTCGTACAGGTCCTTTGCAATATCATATCCTATACTTGCATGTCAGTGCACTTAATGAACTTCATTATCGTCTGCATTATAAAAGAATCATCGCCTGCATTAGTAATAAGGAGTCGCATTGTTAAATAATCAATTTATCTTCATGACAATTGAATTTTACTACTACTTATTTTGATATGTCCGTTGAGATCATCTGTTTCATGCTGCTTGATCTGAGAGTATCCCATTGTTGTCCATGAAGAGAACGCTTTCATTTTGACTAATCTCATACGGCACTCACGCAGCATATTTGCTAGTTGGACGACCATCAATAGAGCTATACAGTGCCCCATATCGGCAATGTATCGCTGCAGTGCCTAATCCATGTGAGTTGGCTCTGAACTTACGAGGCCTACTTGGAGCTACGTAAAATAAAGTTTAAAAGATGAATTACTTTACTTAAGATAAATACCAGATATGATAATACAATTTATGAACTTTTGATACCCGTATCTAATGGCGGCACAACTGCAGTGTCGACTATAGGATCCACTACAGACTTCGTGCCCATCCACCACTGCAGGTGGAACATCTGGCGCGATCAAAGGTGGGCCATTCAATGTTCTCGCATAGCCGTATGCGCCCACAGCTGGAGCAGCCGACGCTGGCACAAGTTGTCTGATGCGACCTTGTACCGGTCCAGCTATTAATATATGTGAGAATTTTGTATTAGCAATCTCTCAAAATAAAATAAACTTATAGAGTATTCAAAAGTTAATTTCAATTCTGAACTGGTACTCTCGTCCATCAACTCTTCTGACTTTTAAGTACTTTATACGTCTAAATCATCTTCAACATCATCATTGACGAAGCCAACATCTCGTGTTGCTTGAGCCGAAACACCAACATCTTCGAATTCCAAGTCCTCCTATGCATTGAGACAAACTCCACCTTTGTCCGGAAGAATGATGGTTCCGAAAGTGTCCACCCAATTTGCATCTTACTTCCTATCGAAAGCGTTGGAGAGAAAACTTCTTTGCATGTTTTGAAGCCGACAAAATGTTTCCATCAGCCTAATCTGAAGACTTGCGACTCTTTCATCAAAGTCAAGACCGCCAAAACCGCCACTCAAGATTCAAAGTCTATCATCATGATGTTTCTAGACCATCGGCAATCTTATCCAAACTGAGTATTTCATTAAGGATTTGATTCTATCGACGAAACGATCTCTTGGCTGAAGATAGCATCTTGGAATTTATTATTCGTTTTGATACGGGTAATTTAGATCCATTGATTGGCGAAGCATACTTGGAAGGTTCTACTTATGGAAAACTAGATCCTGATTGTATGGGTGAGCGGGATTGGTGGGCTATCATCATATTCCTTAAATAAAATCTCCTAATTAATTCTGTCTAACGGGTAGATTGAAAGAACTCCTTTAGAAAGTGCCAACGGTGTGATGGCATAAATGAGTATATAATGAAGATGTTTCAGTTATTCGAGAGTGTGCATGATAGAAGAATTTCAAAGTCTAAGTTCCTTAATT